>CM066329.1:23797877-26197877 GCA_033807585.1 Hydrophis major
CCGTGTGGTCAGTTGCCCAGAATTACACCTGCTTGATACTTCATCAATAAAGGGACCATATCCTCTGTTGGGATTTGAATTTGAGCTTGTATTCTGATAGGCTGTCAGACTCCCATGGAGCCATGCAGGGGCAACTCTGTAGGCTATCCTGAGTCCCAGGCTTGGTTGAGCCTTGCAGGATGATGATATAATGAAAGGGCTTTGGCCAATTCCTATTATAGCTCTACCTGGAGATCTTTGTTATGTAAAATAGACTGGCCTAGGCCAGAGTAATGGCCCCTTAGCAGAGATGTGGGGGGGGGGACTGACTTTCTAATTCTGAGGTAAATTTCTGCTTCTGAGTTTCTACTCTTTTTAGGGGAAATATTCTGCCTTTTTATATTTCCTAGGATAATTTTCTACAGTTTGGAGCTATATTTAAATTATGAGCAGCCGATTGGTTCTTTGGTTGATGGAATGGTCTGGTTTCTTATAAATTCATATGCTGGATCTAGAATCAGTTTCCCCTTAAATCGAAAACTTAGCACAAAATAAACTACATTTCCTTAGCAAGAATTAATGTACACATGGAAGATGACGTTTAAATTCACTGCCACTAGGCAAAATCGATATTCCTTAAACGATCACCACCTTTGGCAGCACATCTTACCTTTTCTATAAACAAACATGCACTAACATGAAATTGATCTCGGTCCAGCAGATGAATATATAAGAAACCAGACCATTCAAACAACCAATCAACAAGAGAACCAATCAGCTGCTCAGAATTTAAATATAGCTCCAAACGTACAACCAATCAAAGGACCATCTGACCACACTGGCACACAAGAGTTGGGGCCCTTCCGGCTCTCCTTCGCTGTCCGGGCAGACTCCCCTCAGGGAAACGGCCCTTTGAGGCATTATTTATTTGTTTGTTTGTTTGTTTGTTTGTTTATGTCAATTGCTTACAAGATAATAGTTATGAATAACATCGTTATGAATACGTGGATACATATAAGAAAAATAAAAAAATAAAATAAAATAAACAATAGGACAGGGACGGTAAGCACATTGGTGTGCTTATGCACACCCCCTACAGACCTCTTAGGAAAGGGGTGAGGTCAATAGTAGACTGTCTAAGGTTAAAGTTTTTGGGGTTTGGGGAAGAAACACAGAGTCAGGTAGAGTATTCCAGACATTGACAACTCTGTTGCTGAAGTCATATTTCCTACAATCAACTTTGGTGCAATTAACCTTGAGTTTGTATCTATTGTGTTCTCTTGTGTTGTTATGGTTGAAGCTGAAGTATTCATTGACAGGTAGGACATTGCAATGTATGGTTTTATATATAGTGTATAAAATCATACATTGCAATGTCCTACCTTTATATACTATACTTAGATCGGACCGAAGGTGGTGTAGTTCTAGGTTTTCTAGGTCTAGAATTTTGAATCTGGTGGCATAAGGTATTCTGCAACGAGTAGAGGAGTGGAGAACTCTTCTTGTGAAATATTTCTGGACTTTCTCAACTGTGTTAATAACAGATATGTAATGTGGGTTCCAGACTGATGAGCTGAGTATTGGTCTAGCAAATGTTTTGTATGCTCTAGTTAGTAGTGTAATATTACCAAAGAAAAGGCTACGTAAGATTAGGTTAACAACTCTTAATGCCTTTTTGGCTATGTAGTTACAGTGGGCTCTAGCACTTAGGTCATTAGAGATGAGTACTCCAAGATCCTTGACAGAGTTTGGATCATTTACAAGATCGAGATGGACATTAAATAATACTATCTTAAAGGAGAAAGATTTTACACAACGGATGGAGAAGGAACTGGCTTTTTTCTTTAGAGAAAATAAAAAAGAAGATACTTCAACGCAGAATGTTTGGGATACAATGAAGGCATATGCTAGAGGTTTGATAATAGATTATACAAGAAAAAAGAATATTAGGAAAAGGAAAGCTTCTAAGGCCTTGGAAGATGAGTATAAAAGACTTGAAAAAGAATTACAGAAAACGCCACAGAAAAAAGATATTAAATTGAAGCTGGATGTAATTAAACATAAAATGGAATTAATAGAGAAAGAAGAATTGGCACAGAAAATTAGAAATTCTAAACAGAATTACTTTGAAGATGCAAATAAACTAGGTAGATGGCTAGCATATAAATTGAGAAAGGAGAAGGAATCTGTCGTGTCCGTCGGTAAGGAGACCAGGAGGCGGTGACTAGGTTTCAGCTCTTTATTGGTCCCCGGAACCGATCTGGCTCCAAGGGAAAAAACAGCGGCTTTTTATTCTCAAGCCGCGGCGGCCGCAGCCAATGGCACCGCTTTGAATCTCCCGCGTTTCGTATCCACCTATCGCGGGAGATTCTTAGCGGGCCAATCAGCGCGGCTCGCTAAACCAATCAGATCGCCCTGTGCTTTGGCCAATCAAAGCGCGGGGTTTCAAGAATGCTAATGAATGTACAGAACAGAATCAAGAAAAATATTGAAGCTAATAGATGATCAAGGCCAATTTTGTTATGGTAATAAGGAGAAAAAGGAAATTATTCGAGATTTTTATGGGCAACTATATAAACAAGAGAATATTGATGAGGAAAAAGTCAAACAATATCTACAGAATGCTAATTTACCGAAGATACCTAAAGAGACTGAAGAAATGCTGGAAAGCAATATAACAATGATGGAATTAAATGAAGCATTTAAGAAACAAAATAATAGGAAAGCACCAGGTCCAAATGGGCTTCCAGCAGAATTCTATAAAACATTTCAAGAATCATTGAGCATTCCACTGTTAGAAGTTATGAATGAAGTTATGTCAAAGAAGAAGATACCCAAAACATGGTCAGAGGCTTATATCACACTTATTCCAAAAGAAAAGGCTGACCCACTGCAAATTAAGAACTATAGACCTATTTCCTTATTGAATGCAGACTATAAAATCTTTGCTTCAATCTTAGCAGAAAGACTTAAAAATATTTAAATAATTTTATTCACTCAGATCAAAATGGATTTCTGCCAAAGAGACAAATCAGAGATAATGTGAGAGTAATCTTGGATACTTTGGAATACTATGAGGCTCATCCGGAAAAGCAAATGGCTTTGATATTCCTAGATGCTCAAAAGGCATTTGACAATGTGAACTGGAGATTTATGTTATTACTATTGGAACAGATGGGTTTTGCCAAAAAATTTATTCAAGCAATAGAAGCCATATATAATAAACAGACAGCAAAGGTAATGATGGAGGGGGAACTTACAGATTTTATTAATATAAGAAAAGGCATAGGACAAGGGTGTCCCCTATCTCCCTTGCTCTTTGTGTTGACTTTGGAAGTGTTAAATAGAAATATTAGGGATGATAAAAGCATAAAAGAAATGAAAATTAAAAAGGAAGAATTCAAACTACAAGCTTTTGCTGATGATTTAGCTTTTATTCTGGAAGACCCGTTAGAGACAGCTCCAAGGTTATTGGAAAAGATAGAGACGTATGGTGAGATGGCTGGTTTGAAAATAAATAAAGATAAAACAAAGATTTTGACAAAGAATATGCTACTGAGACAAAGAGAAGAACTGGCAGACCTTTTGAAAATCCAAGTTGCAAATAAGGTTAAGTATCTGGGGATATATTTGACAGCAAGATGTAGCGCATTAAAAGAGAATAATTATATTAAACTCAAACAACAGATAGCTACAGATTTGAAGAAATGGGAAAACTTACAATTGTCATTAATAGGGAGAATTTCAACAATCAAGATGAATATTTTACCCAGAATTTTATTTCTGTTCCAAACAATACCAATTCGGCTTGGAAAAGACTATTTTGAAGATTTAAATAAAATCATGTTGAAGTTTATATGGCAAGGTAAAAAAGCGAGAATAAAGCTAAAGCTTTTGCAAGACGTTAGAATTAGAGGAGTTTTTGGCCTGCCTAATTGGGAATTGCACTATCAAGCTGCAAGTTTGATGTGGGTCAAAGAATGGATAACATTAAGAAAGCATAGATTGTTGACATTAGAAGGGCATGATTTGCTGTTGGGCTGGCATGCTTTTTTATGGCATAAGGGAACTAAAACACAGGGTTATTTTAGAAGACATTATATACGGGAGTCTTTGTGGTTAAACTGGGAGAAGATAAAAAGACAATGTTATTTGAAAATTCCAGTTATCGACTATTGAAGCATTTTCCTATCCTATAATTTATAAGAAGGAACAAACAGTTAGATATGGGGAACTACTGGATGAAAAGGGTGAACTTAAATCGATCCAAAACTTAGAGGAACAAGGTATAAGGATGAATTGGTTTTCATATGCGCAAATACATTCAAGGTATGATGAAGATTTTAAAACGGAGGGATTCTATGATAAACAGACTGATTTAGATAAGATCTTGATGGGTACTGATGAGAAGGTGATTAAAAAATTATATGGTTATTTACTGGGAATTAAATTAGAGGAAGAACAAGTTAAAGAAACTATGATTGTTTGGGGGAAGAATTTTGGATATGGGATTGATTTAGAGAAATGGCAAAAATTGTGGTCTCAAAATTATAAAATGACAATGACAACAGCATATAAAGAAAACTTGTATAAGATGTTTTACAGGTGGCACTTTCCCCCGACAAGAATAGCAAGAATGTTTAAGAACAAATCTGAAAAATGCTGGAAATGTCATCAGATACCTGGCTCATATTACCATATGTGGTGGACTTGTGAGGACGCTAGAAAATATTGGACTAAAATTCGCATGTGGTTGGAAAAAATGACAAAGAAACACATAGACTTGAAACCAGAGATCTTCTTATTGGGAATTTTACCTGATACATACAGTAAAGATTTGAAATACCTGATTGTAAATGTATTAACAGTGACTAGGATTGTATTTGCTAAAAATTGGAAGAATGAGAAAATACCATTATAGGAAGAAATTATTAAGAAAATAATTGACATTTGAAATTAGAGAGCAAGAGGATAAACAATTTTATGAAATTTGGGATCTTTTTTATCAATGGCTAGATGATAAAATACGACAATAGAATATTTGGAATGCTAGACAGTAAGGAATATCTTTATTTTGTTTTACTTGCCTTTATTTGACACTATATTTATAAAGGGTTTTTAGGATTGATTTGGTATGATTATATGATTTGTTGCAGAATAAACTGTTTAAAGTATTGTTATCTCATAAAGCATGAATGATTAAAAGCATAGTCAAAAATTTCTTTTTTTTAGTGATATTAGGATATATGATTGACAATATGAGTTGTTATGTAGCATGGTTGTAATTGAGATTACAAAATGAATGCACAAAACTGATGAACCAACCGACACACTGGATGTACATATGAGAGTTGATGTTTTAATGTTTTGTTTGTCTTGTTTGTTTGTGGAAAATTAATAAAATTCTTTTCAAAAAAAAACAAAACAAGATCTGTATTTTATTTTTTTGATTTTTTTTTTGCCAATATGTAGGACAGAGCCATTTATTTGTTGAGATTTGAAGTTGCCATTTGTTTGACCATTCTGATACATAGTCAAGGTCTTTTTGAAGGGTTGCAGTATTGTCTGTGGTGTTGAATAGCTTCACATCATCAGCGAAGATAATGCAGTTGCTCTTGATATGATCACAGAGGTCATTTATGTACAGTATGAAAAGAATTGGTCCTAGAACACTGCCTTGGGGGACACCACTGTTGACAGGTACAGAATTTGATAGGACGTTCCCAATTTTGACCATTTGTTGTCTATTTTTACTTCTAACCAGTTATGTAGGTGTCCAGAGATACCATAAGATTTTAGTTTTAGGAGTAGTTTGTCATGTACCATCTCTTCTTGAAATCTCTTCTTGAAAGTCTTAAGTGATGGCACTCCCACAACTTCTGAGGGCAACTTCTGTTCCATTGGTTGATTGTTCTCACTGTCAGAAAGTTTCTCCTTATTTCTAGGTTAAATCTCTCCTAGTTCAGTTTCCATCCATTATTCTTTGTCTGGCCTTTGGGTGCTTTGGAAAATAGCTTGACCTCTTCCTCTCTGTGGCAGCCACTCAAATATTGGGACATTGCTATCATGTCTTCCTTGATCTTTCTCTTCACTAGACTAGCCAAGCCCAGTTCCTGTAACTGTTCTTCATATGTTTTAGTTTCCAGTCCTCTAATTATCCTGGTTGCTTCAAT
This sequence comes from Hydrophis major, assembly GCA_033807585.1. Lineage (NCBI taxonomy): Eukaryota > Metazoa > Chordata > Lepidosauria > Squamata > Elapidae > Hydrophis > Hydrophis major. Next base: position 23,804,030 of record CM066329.1, read on the forward strand.
ACTGCATCCAGTTTTGGTCACCACATTACAAAAAAGATGAGACTTTGGAAAAAGTACAAAGAAGATCAACTATGATGATTAAAGGCATGGATACTAACATATATGAAGAAGGATTGCAGTATTCATATCTTTTAGTCTCCAAGCCTTTAATCATCTTAGTTGCTCTTCTTTGCACTTTTTCCAAAGGCTCAATATCTTTTTTGTAATGTGACCAAAACATGCAGTATTCCTGGTGTGGTCTTACTAAAGCTTTATGAAGTTGTATTAATACTCCATATGATTTTGATTCTATGTCTGTTTCTACAACCAAGGATTGTATTAGCTTTTTTGGCTGCCACCACACACTTCTGATGTTTAAGTGATCATTCACCAAGACACCAAGGTCTCTCTCACAGTTAGTTTTTGGGCCAGGATTCGCCTAATCTGTGCTTGCACCTTTGAGTTTTTTTGGCCCAGGTGTAAAACTTTGTTTATATATATTTATTTCCCCACACTTCTGCAATTGATGAGGTAACTTAAAAAAAAGAACTGGGTGTTTTTGAAAAATATTCCCATTGAGAAAATTCAATTCCTTTCATTATTCTGGATTTTTCTTTCCTTCAGGACTCGCACAGCTTTTGTCACTTCAGATCAGGGGCTGTTCCTCAAGAACAATGCTTGCCTAGTATTATATCTTCCAATACAATAGCGGGCAAGTCCTACCCTTGAAAAGGATTTTAGGGCAGAATCCCTCAGCACGACTGTTATTTTTTTATTATATTACTATTATAATATTGCTAGTATTATTTTACCAGGAGAAGAGGACGTCTTTGTCACTGTACTCTTCCTCACAGACAGGCGGAAATTCTTAGCCCCGCCCATTCCAACGGTTCTTTGCCGAAGGTTCTCAAGATGCCTCAAAGGGCCGTTTCTCTGAGAGAAGTCCGCCAGGACAGCAAAGGAGAGAGCCGGAAGAGCCCCAACTCATTATGGCCTTTCTAGGGAGAAGCACTCAGTCCCTTTAACCCTTGGAGAGCCTATAGGGAACAAGTTTCTCCTTATTTCTAGGTTAAATCTCTCCTAGTTCAGTTTCCATCCATTATTCCTTGTCTGGCCTTTGGGTGCTTTGGAAAATAGCTTGACCTCTTCCTCTCTGTGGCAGCCACTCAAATATTGGGACATTGCTATCATGTCTCCCTTGATCCTTCTCTTCACTAGATTAGCCAAGCCCAGTTCCTGTAACTGTTCTTCATATGTTTTAGTTTCCAGTCCCCTAATTATCCTGGTTGCTTCAATACTGCATCCAGTTTTGGTCACCACATTACAAAAAAGATGAGACTTTGGAAAAAGTACAAAGAAGATCAACTATGATGATTAAAGGCATGGATACTAACATACATGAAGAAGGGTTGCAGTATTCATATCTTTTAGTCTCCAAGCCTTTAATCATCTTAGTTGCTCTTCTTTGCACTTTTTCCAAAGGCTCAATATCTTTTTTGTAATGTAACCAAAACTGGATGCAGTATTCCAGGTGTGGCCTTACTAAGGCTTTATGAAGTTGTACCAATACTTCACATGGTTTTGATTCTATGCCTCTGTTTATGCAACCAAGGATTGCATTAGCTTTTTTGGCTGCCGCTGCACACATCTGGCTCATATTTAAGTGACCTTCCGCTAGGACTCCAAGATTCCTCTCAGAGTTACTATATTTGAACCAGGTTTCACCTAATCTGTACTTGTATCTTTGGTTTCTCCTGCCTAAGGGTAAAGCCTTGCATTAAAGCCTCCACATTAAATTTCATGTTGTTGGATAGGGCTCGTTGTTCAAGTCCATCAATGCCTTTTTGGATCCTGAGCTTGTCTTTTGGGGTGTTGGCTATTCCTGCCAGCTAAGTGTACTTTAACAAATTTGATGGCTTCCCCTTCTATTCCCTTATCTAAGTCATTTATGGAGAAATTGAAGAGTACTGGGCCTGAGACAGAATCCTATGGCACCCCACTGCTTCTCTCCATGTAGATATAGTACCATTAAGGATGACTTGTTGAATTTGATTTGTCAGCCATAGCTAGATTTCCCCCTTTGTTGCAGAAGAACACAGCATCTGCCCCACTTGCTATGATTTTGAATTTAAGCTGGATTAGATTTGGATAAGACACCAGCAAGAAATCCAAGCAGAACTAGTTTCCTTTTCTAACTCAGGAAGGCTTCCACTAGATCAATAAGGAATGGTTCAAACTCTCTTCAGAGAATCTCTGATGTGAATGGGATTCCTAAATATTGATGGAGCTGGACTCAGTCCAGTCACCCAATATACATCATGGTCTCAAATTTTCACATTCCTAAATGGGAATAGAGAGGCAGTTTGGTGTTGTTGTTGAGGCATCAGGTTAGAAACCGGGAGGCCATGAATTCCAGTCCTACTTTGGGCATAAAGACAGCTGGACTCTCCCAGGTAGTTTCCCAGAATCGGACCCAACTTAATAAGAAGAAACAAGCAGGAGCAGCTCTCAAAGGCATAAAGTTCAAGAAAATGTTACCATAGAAAATGCAGAATGGTGGATGAATGCAGCGTAGAAATAAGTGGAATTCTTTGATATGGCACAGTGTGGAAGAAAGGCGGCCATTTGGTGCAGGGGTGGGATTCTACCTAGATGGACTGGTTCTATAGAACCAATTGTTATGATTCTACGGAGTTCGGAGAACTGGCAAATCGTGCCACTGGCTAGCCCCTCCCCGCCCAGTCACTCCTTACCAGGCATGCTCATCATCCAACTTCCTGCTTGTGCCTTTGCTTTTTGGTAAGTTGCTATTTTTCCTTTATTTTTTTCCCCAACCATCAGCTGTTCTGACTATCAGCTGTGCCGGGAGATTTAGATTAGCTAGAAAGCAGGAAATCATTGGATTTCTTGCTTTCTAGCTAATCTAAAAGCAGTGTTGAACCTTCCTTAGGACTGAAGCTTCTATTTTTCATTGCAGACTCAGGTAGCAGATTGCAGAAAGGTAGATCTCTGAGTGAATCTGTGATTCTGGGAGCAACTCAATCTGCCTGCCTCCTTTGCCTGATTTTGAGTAAAAGTTGCTCTTTTTTATAAAAAAAATCAATATATACTTACATGGTGTGTTGTGAGTTAATTTTGTGAGTTTGCTTGCAAGCATATTTTATGTGACAGACTCAGGCAGCAGATTGCAGAAAGGTAGATCTCTGAGTGAATCTATGATTCTGTGAGCAACTCAATCTGCCTGCCTGCTTTGCCTGATTTTGGGTAAAAGTTGCTTTCTTTTTAAATAAAAAATTCAATATTTACATAATTATTTACAATATTTACATACAAGGCATGCTCAGCCAGACACATGACCACCAAGCCACACCCACCAATTCGGCCACACCCACAGAATCAGTTGTTAAGAAATGTGAATCCCACACCTGCTTTGGTGCTTAAAGAAGAATATAAAACTTGTCAGCCCTGCCCCAACCAGGTTCTTCAAGCAAGCAAGACCCTCGACTCCATTCATGTCAAAAGGTATACTTTACTAAAAGCCAAGTGGAATACAGAATAGCAAAAGCCAGAACTTAAGCTCACGCACCAAAGCTTTCCCAATAACTTTTTTCCTACTTTGTCCCTTCCCATTGCTGGTCATTCCCCCCACCCCCACATCTAACCATATTCAAATAAATTGTTTTCAAAATGGTGACTTTCTAGTAGCAGCAGCCTTCTCCCAGGGCAATAGCCCTGAAGTTTTTCACCACGAGGCACGTTAACTGAGAGGCACATTCTTTTTCTTTCCCGTAAGCATTCCCCCCTTGGTCCATGGTAGACTGGCAGTTAGCAAATGTGGAACTCAAGCGCATGATGGCAATTCTGAAATTTAATACAGGAATGTCTACTAAAATCTTCTCTGGACTTCTTCTGGGCCTCCAGTATCTTTTCTTGAATCAGGGTGACCGTATTCCAAGTGTGATCTCATCAGTTCAGTGTAAAACAGTACTATCACTTCTCATGATCTTGATGCTGACTCATATTTAAGCAGTGAACCATTAGGACAGGGGTGTCGAACTCGCGTCGACACATTGTCACATGACATAGCGTGACTTTTCCCCCCTTCACTAAACCAGAGGTGGGGGTGGCCAGCGTGTGACACATCCGGGCCCCGGACTGTGAGTTTGACACCCCTGAACTAGGACATCCCTCTCACAGTTGCTACTGTGAGGCCAGGTACCTCCTATTAGGTAGGATGATCTGACATCTATTTTTGATGTTTGAGAGCCATGGCCTCATTTGTTCAATATTGTTGTCAGAGGAATCAATGCAATGATAAACAGTAGCAGTGATAACTCTTTTTCAAAGATAGCTCTATCAGGGTAGTAATTTAAGAACTGACAAGCTGATGTAATGATGCAATGATGGGAATGAGTAAGCAAGTTTTTAGCTGTTGTCCCTTTAAGAGCCTGTATAATAAGAAAAGGCCCTGTTAGGGCATCTCTCTCTCTTGTTATGTATTCTTCCTTGATGTAATTGCTGCTGGTTTGACTTCTGCCTGCAGTACGTGTATGTATAGTATATATTCTTTCGTAGATAAAACCACTATTTATTACAAACCTCTGCTTGCTGGTATTGCTCCTGGGTTGTCTCACATAGTAAAGCTGTGTGCACTCTGACAACCTCTCTTAATATTAAGCTCTCCCAAACTATCACCATTTACTAGCAGCTGTACCTTCTATTGTGCCATTAATGTTTCCATAAAGCTTCCGGTGTTTCTACAAACTCCTGTTATTTCTAGGCATTTGGTTATCTATTCAATAGATCCTACTGCTTCAAGCCACTTCTCACACTACATACATTTATAAAGTTTCACCCTGCTATCAGGTATAAAATGAATGATTGTGCACTCATGCACTTTTATACTTGCCACACATGGTTTCTCCCCAGTATGTATTTTCCCATAGGAATTATAGTTGTTTCAATTCTGAACAGCTTCCAGCATGTCATGCATGTACTGTACATGATTTCCCTTCTACGTGGTTCCTTTGATGAAAAGGATACTTTCCACCCTGAAGCTCCATTAAGACTCCCTTAATTTACATTGTCTTTTTCTGGAAAGTAAGGTTTTCTGGAAAGTAAGGTTTTTCTTCAGAAACACTTTCCACATTCAGTGTATTGATATGTTTTCTTCCAGGTAAATAAATTTTTGGGAATAAGCAAAGAAGAGGCACCAAAGCACTTTTATATCCTTGTGACATTTATGTAGTTCCTCCAATGAGCAAATCCTTTTGCAAGAAAAATAAGGGAAATATTTTAAACTAGTTCTATACCCATGCTTCGCTATGAAACTATGTCGTGGGTTTAGTTTTGGGGGAGGAAAATAAGGGGAAAAAAAATTCTGCCCCTGCCTACCAGCATCCATCAGTATTCATCTGGCTAGTGTCCTCTCAGTCTGTGAGAGTTGAGGGCTGTTTGGAAACTGAAACAGTATTTGCTATGTGAGCAAGCAGGAGACAGCAAGGAGCCTGGGCGTGGCATAGCTCAACTGTTCTGTACTAAAGCTGCTTGGTGCTGTGAAACTGAAACTCCTCTGCTTGTATTTTGCATTTTTTTCAGGTGGAAAGGGGGAGTAGAATCAGGATCAGAGCATATTAATAATAATATATATGAAATACTAATCCTTTCTTAGTGAGCACCTAGAAGCCAAGAGGAACATATGTGCCAAATTTCAAATTTGTAGGCTTTATGGTTCTGGAGATTTTGTGATGATGCGTGAGTGGTATTTTGCAGATAGGTAGGTAGGTAGGTAGATAGATAGATAAATAGATAAAGCTGTTTCCATATTTGATACATTTAATGGCTTCTGTGAATTAATTTTCTATGGATATTACATGACTGATTCTAATTACTTTTCTACATTCAGCTCATTTATGTGGTTTCTCACCTGTATGTATCCTCCTATGGTAATTAAGACCACCGCTACTTCTATAGCAGTTTCCACACTCCATACATTTATATGGTTTCTCTCCCGCGTGCATTCTTCTATGGCTATTAAGGGAACTGTTTTGACTAAAGCACTTTCCACACTCACCACATTGATAGGGCTTTTCACCTGTGTGGGTCCGCTTATGGGAACTAAGGTCACTGGTGGTCCTACAGCCCTTTCCACACACCGCACATTTATAAGGTTTTTCCCCAGTGTGGATCCTTTCATGGGAAGCAAGTTCTTGAGAATCACTGAAACTCTTTCCACATGCCGTGCATTTGTACGGTTTCTCCCCAGTGTGGATTCTGTAATGTACGATAAAAGATTTTTTTTGACTGAAGCTTTTCCCACACTCCTTGCACCCAAATGGTTTCTCTCCAGTGTGGGTCCATTTGTGGCGAACAAGGGCCCCTGAGTCAGTAAAGCATTTGCCACATTCGGAGCAATTATAGGGCTTTTCCCCTGTGTGGATTCTTTTATGGATATTAAGGTGACTTGTTTGATTGAAGCACTTCCCACACTCGGTACACTGATACGGTTTCTCCCCGCTGTGGATACTACTATGGGAAGTTAGGTGGCTGGGTTTACGGAAGCTCTTTCCACACTCCAGGCATTTGTACGGTTTCTCTCCCGTGTGGGTCCGTTTGTGGGCATGAAGGCCACCAGAACTGGCAAAGCTCTTTCCACACTGCAGGCACTGAAAGGGCTTCTCCCCCGTGTGGATTCTGTTATGGGAAGTAAGGTTTGCAGAACAACGGAAGCTCTTTCCACACTCCATGCATTGAAATGGCTTTTCCCCCGTGTGGATCCTCTCGTGTGACTTAAGATGACCTTTTTGACTGAAGTTTTTTCCACAATGCAGACATTTATAAGGTTTCTCCCCTTTATGCATCTTTTTATGTAAGGTTAGAGTGCAGCTTCTGCTAAAGCTTTTCCCACACTCCAGGCATTCATAGGGTTTCTCCCCTGTGTGGATCCTTTTATGCTGAGTAAGGGCACCGGGGGCTTTGAAGCATTTCCCACACTCTATGCATTTATACGGCTTCTCTCCGGTGTGGACCCTCTTATGTAAATTGAAGTTGCCATTTTGGGTGAAGCTCTTTCCACACACCGTGCAGTGATACGGCTTTTCCCCTGTATGGATCCTATTGTGGAAAGTGAGGTGAGTTGCAGAGCGGAAGCTCTTCCCACATTCCAGGCATTTACATGAATTATTCCCAGTGGGGCTTTTTTTCTGGGAATTTGATTCCTTGCTCCGAGTAAACATTGTTCTACCCTCCTTGCATTGATACCATCTCTCCTCCCTGTGGATGTTTTGGTGGGAAATAAGGGCTGCACTGTTTCTGAAGCTCTTTCCACAGGTGATGCATTGATGCTGCTTCCTCTCTTCATGGACCCTCTGATGTGAATTCTGGTGACTTTCCTGACTGGCGTTTTCTCCAAATTCCAGACATGGGTATGGATCCTTTGCTTTGGGAATGTTTTTATGGAACGTAAGGGGATGGCTTGTATAACAGTCACATAATCCCAATTCATCTCTGAGTATTTTTCCACACCCTGGACATGTTGCTTTTGCTTGGGTATCATCATTGTGCAAGAAAATGCTGATATCTACATATGGGGAACTAGAGTATTTCCCTAGCTCCTCCTTTAACTCCTTTTCTTCAGGCTTTTCTTTTTCACTCATACTTTCCGCAACTTCCTTTTCGGCTGTTAGAAAAGGTGCTGCCATCTCTTGGGCAGCATGGACTATCTTCAATCCATCACCTACATGGAAACGAGAAAGGGGGGGGGGAGGAAAGTTGACACAAACTGAAGTGTGAAAGGGATTAAGCATCATTGTTGGCTCTCTTATTTGAACATTAGTAAAAATCCCACCACTATCTTTGATTCATTTAGCCGTTTTTTGTAATTATTCTCTCTGCTTCCATCAGCTTGTGTTCAAAACATAGTATTATGCTGCATATCTAGTTGATATAAGATCTGCCCCAGGCTTCCCTCTTGCCCTCTGTGCTGCAGAATGCAATTCATTGTGATGACCCAGGGTGTGGCACAAAAAGTCACAAAAGTAGGTAAAGTCCCTATAATTCCTCCAACTTGACCCCCAATGTCCAGTTATCATTGGCTGGAGAAAAAAAAACTCTCCCAAGAACAGTTTTGAAAGGGAAGAAATTTAGTCCAAACCAAAAGTACATATAAATTATAAATAAAAACCAACACAAATTATGCTGCGGCAATTAGCGAGACAGGGCAGGATAAGGAATTGCAGAACTCAAAAGATAACGAAACACATACAGTTGGGAGGATGCCAGAACCCAGATGGGACTTGACAAACAAAGATAATGGACGCTTTGTGTTCTGTACGTTCATTAGCATTCTTGAAACCCCGCGCTTTGATTGGCCAAAGCGCGGGGTGATCTGATTGGTTTTGCGAGCCGCGCTGATTGGCCCGCTAAGAATCTCCCGCGATTGGTGGATACGAATCGCGGGAGATTCAAAGCGGTGCCATTGGCCGCGGCTGTGGCGGCTTGGGAATAAAAAGCCGCTCTTTTTCCCTTGGAGCCAGATCGGTTCCGGGGACCAATAAAAAGCTGAAACCTAGTCACCGCCTCCTAATCTCCTTACTGACGGACACGACACTTTGCTTCCAGCAAACATCTTTTAGTAAAAAAACCTATCACTTCAATGAAATAGAGTTGAGGGCAGAGGTTAAAAAATCCCAGCAACTGGTTCACTGCCCGGTTGCTGGGTGAGCAGGCCCATGTTGGGCGTGGCCTACAAGAATTTTCTGTTTCCAGCTTCCGGTGGGCCTCCAGAACTCGGGTAAGGCCGTTTTCGCCTCCCAAGGGTCCAGAGGCTTCCCCCAGGCCTCTGGGAGGGTGAAAACAGCCTCCCCCGGGCCCTGGAGTCCCATCAGAAGCTAGAAACAGGCCCATTTTGCGACTTCTGTTTTTTCCAGGAGGGCCATTTTTGCCCTCCCAAAGGTCCAGAGGCTTCCCCTGGGCCACTGGGAGGGTGAAAACAGCTTCCCCCAAGCCTGTTTCTGGACTTCCGGAAGGCCCATTTCTCCCCTTCCCAGAACCTCCACATGAAGCCTACACTTACCTCCATCGAAAATGGGCCACGTGGAGACTTTTGGGAGGGGAGGGGTGGGCAGGGCTAGCCGGTTGGTTGAAATACCGGTTCGGTGAACCAGATGTAACTTTGTTTGCCTGAATTGGTCTGAACCGGTAGAATCCCACCCCTGGTCCGAGGGTATTTCTTTCCTAAGAGATTTGATTAAGGCAGGTCTGACAGCAACAAAATGAAAAACAACTCCTAAGACTATCCACAAAGGGAAACAGACACAACCTGATTAAGATGAGAAACTGCATGGGAGGAGACCTCTCTCCTCCTACTGGAGGCAGTGGGGGGGGGGTTTAACCCACTTACAAGACCACATAGAAATAAAAATGCAATTAAAAACTCTCTCAACTGTACACAATGAACAGACTAGCATTCCATGATAGAAAGAGAGAAACTGCTCACTTCCAACATCTTTTCAAGCCAGAGGAAAGAAAATCCCTTACCGAAGGAAGCCATATTCTTTGTGTCTTCCACCATTACCTCTTGGTGCAGAGCTTTCTGCTCATAATCCAGTAGGGCCCACTCCTCCATGGAAGAAAAACAGCTATATCCTTACGAAGTACCAAATCCTGAAACAGAAAGAAAACATTCCATGAACATTTGTATTAGTGAAATATTCAATAAATTATATGCAAATTCATAATGAACAAAACAACCACCAAAATTTCTTACTGGGGCAAATAAGTATCTTCTCTGGAGAATCTTACCAAAGGAATAAACAACTTGCAAAACCTCTGGTTAAAAATACATCTCAGTTAATGCTTTACAGGAAGTCCTCGACTTACAGCAGTTCATTTAGTGACTGAACTTTGGTTTTTGACCATTTTTCGTTCTTACAATTAATAACAGAACAGAACAACGAGTTGGAAGGGACCCTGGAGGTCTTCTAGTCCGACTCTGTTATGTTTTGAGCATGGGCGAGAAAGAATGGAGACAAGCCTCTGAACGGTGAACTTCAGCTCTTTATTTACATTGTGACTTCCTCATTTTAACAGTAGTTAAACCCTGCCTTATATAGGCAAACCTTGTAACTTTTAACCAATAACGAGCTAGGAATACTAGCTCTTATAACCAATAGAAACTCTCTGTTAAGGGCCAATCGGATTCCCCGGGACGGGCCAATTCGGTCCGGCCACTTAACAGCCAATCAGAAGTGCAGGGCCAGAACCCTGCACTTACTCTAAGCTCACACTTTATTAATCTTTATTGCATACACAACACCCCTTCCCCCTGGCTTCTTATTTGCAGGGCGCGGTTACATAGTCCCTTAGGTAGGACGGTTGTCTTATTAGTCTCTTTGATTTCCGTTGTATCGGCTGGTTGCAATCACGCTGAGGTAGATCGTTGTTTGGCAGTAGGGCTGTTTCTGGTTCAGAGTTCACTTCTACGTCGTTGCCCACATTCTCTGCAATTCCCTGAGATGCAACCGTTTCTCCCTCCGGCTCCGCTTCCTGAGTTTCTATCAAACTGTCAAACAACACTTCGTTCTTCTTTTCATTAGACTAAGACATACCCAATTCCAGCAACCGTTCTTCATATGTTTTAGCCTCCAGTCCCCTAATCATCTTTGTTGCTCTTCTTTGCACTCTTTTTAGAGTCTCAACAATTTTTTTTACATTGTGGCAAACAAAACTGGATGCAGTATTTCAAGTGTTATAGATAGTCCACGGCTTCATTTAGTGCTCATTCAAAGTTAAAACAGCACTGAAAAAAGTGACCTATGACCATTTTTCATACTTACGACTTTGTAGCATTCGCGTGATCATGTGATCAAAATTCAGATGCTTGGCTACTAGTTCTTATGTATGATCGTTACTGTGTCCCAAGGTCATGTGATCGCTCTCCTTTTGTGAGCTTATGATCAGTCAAAATCAGCAGAGAAGCCAGATTCACTTAACAACTGTCTTACTGACTTATCAACTGCAGCTATTCATTTAACGACCATGGCAAGAGATGCCGTAAAATGGGACAAAACTCACTTAACAATTGCCTCATGTAAAAATACGAAATTTTGGGATCAGTTGTGGTCATTAGTTGAGAACTACCTGTATAATATCTACCAGTGGGGGAAAAACAACAGCAAAGGACTAACTTGCTATCAAACATCCTAACCATATTCTGGAATGCTACTACAATGCAGAAGGGTGATTCTAGCCTTTCTCTATGGTAACTAGGGAATCAGATAATCTGCATACTTTGCAGCCATAGCAACAATACACAGAAGCTGCTGATACTGGGTGAGAGGAAAACTGAAAGTGATGGAAGGACCAGGGATTAGACTCAGAAGCAGGTCTCTTAGCCATGAATGTATGCATTAAAGCACCTCACATAGCTTGACTCCAGATGTCTCAAGCAGACCCCATATGTGTGGCTGTCAGATCATTGTTATTATCTTTATTGTCAGAGTACAACATGTGTACAATGAGACTGGCTGAGCCTCCCTTCCTGCACTCCTCCCCCCAATACAACTCACAGTGAGGACAGGTGTCCCTAACCCAGTCCCAATCTTATTGTTGTATATGCATAAAGATTTAATAAAGTGTGAGCTTGGAGTTAAGTGCAGGGTTCTGGCCCTGCACTTCTGATTGGCTGTTAAGCGGCCGGAACGGATTGGCCCATCCCGGGGAATCCGATTGGCCCTTAACAGAGAGTTCCTATTGGTTATAAGAGCTAGCGCTCCTAGCTCGTTATTGGTTAAAAGTTACAGGGTTGCCTATATAAGGCGGGTATAACTGCTATTGAGCAGGAGTCACAATGTAAATAAAGAGCTGAAGTTCACCGTTCAGAGGCTTGTCTCCATTCTCTCTCGCCCATGCTCAAAACTTAACACTGGCGACGAAGGTGGGATCTGGAGAAATCTGAACCAACGAAACTTCGAAGAACACCAAGCACGTGACAGATGACGCCAACAACAGAACCATGTCCGGCGGCATCGTACCACCCGCTCCGTTCGATCCAGCACAGGAAGACTGGGAGTCTTACATGGATCATTTCCAAATGTTCTTAGAGACGAACAACTTAAAGGATGCCACAGCCGGGAAGAAACGGGCGGTGTTCCTAACACATTGCGGTCCAACCGTATTTAAGATGGCTAAAGAACTAGCCAAACCCCGAGAAGTGAAGGCCATGGATTGGGACGACCTCGAACCTATCCTACGAGACCACTATGGCCCAACCGTGCCTACGCTCGTGAGACGCCATGAGTTTTATCAGAGGAACCAGCGAAAGGGAGAAAGCGTGGCCGACTTCATAGCAGACCTCTGAAATTTGGGAGGCCTCTGCGGATTCGCCGATTTAGAAGAAGCACTAAGAGATTGCATAGTTCTGGGACTAGATGCACCAGGCGTCCAAAGCAAGCTGATGGCGAAAGGCAACATCAGCCTTGCTGACGCCATCGCCGATGCTACTGCAGTAGAAGCAACCAGGAAGTCGGCTGCACAACTACACTGAAACCGCGCTCCGGTACCACCACCGGCCAGTGACATCTCACCTAGTTCAGAAGGGCAGCTTGCAACAACGCACCATGAGGACCTCTCTTCGTCGTCAGACAATGACGAAGAAGGGGTCCATCGACTGCGGTCCGACCAGGACCATCACCCGAAGCCCTTACACCCTTGCGCTGGCTGTGGAGCCAACCATGCCAGGTCCGAATGCAAATTCCGCGATGCACTCTGCCATGAGTGCGGGAAACGAGGCCACATCGGACGGGTCTGCCATAGCTTGCCAGGACCCAGCCAGGCCTCAAAAGGGGCTAACTATCGCCAATTGACAGGAAACCGTCCTGTACGGCGAGAGCCAGTAAACCACTCCTACAGAAATCGAGCTTTGCAGAGAGAAGAGGCTCACCATACTATCACTATCGGTCACGCCTCAGCCTTGGACACTAAGAAAATCCGAGTCACAGTCGCCATTGAGAACCAGTCTTGCCACATGGAGGTCGACTCGGGATCGTCCTTCTCGATGGTGTCCTGGAAGACACTCAAGCAACTCATCCCCACAATTCAACATCAAGATCTCCGCTCCCAACGCCTCATACTCAAGGACTACCAAGGGAATCAAATCCCCGTCGTCGGTTCCTGCCGAGTCCGAGTCTCCTTCAAGAAGCACACAGCTTTAACGGTCATCGATAGAGATAGGCCTAGCCTACTGGGCCTCCAATGGTTTGCGCCACTTGGCATTGAAGTGGCCGGCATAAACTGAGTCAGCGGCGGTGACTGGGAGGAAGACCTTATCTATGAGTTCAGGGACGTCTTCGCGGACAACTTAGGCGAGTACAAGGGGACCCCAATTTCATTCAGTCTTGATCCAAAAATAGCTCCCATCTGTCTAAAGCCCCGTCGAGTTCCGTTTGCCTTAAAATCGAAAATCGACGAACAACTCGACAAACTGATAGCTCAGGGGGTGTTAGAGCCCATCGATCACTCCCCTTGGGAAACCCCAATTGTAACACCCATTAAGCCAGATGGGTCAATCCGAATTTGTGGGGACTACCGGGCCACTTTGAACCACGCCCTGCAGCAGAACGCATATCCAGTTCCGGTAGTGCAGCATCTCCTCCATTCCCTGGGGGGCGGGAAAGTTTTCGCTAAATTAGATTTAGCTCAGGCATATCAGCAATTACCAGTAGATGAAAAAACGGCACAGGCCCAAACTATTGTAACGCACTGAGGTGCCTTTAAATGTACCCGGCTGCAATTCGGAGTTAGTGTAGCCCCGGGGATTTTTCAGAGCCTTATGGCAAGGAATTAAGGGCGTGGTCCCCTATTTTGATGATGTATTAATTGCAGCCCCTACAAAAAAATCTTACAGGACCGGGTAAAATTAGTCCTAAAAAAATTTCAAGAGGCCGGTCTTAAGGTTAAAAAAAACAAATGTAAATTGTGTACTGACAGTGTTGAGTTTTTAGGGTACCTGATTGATAGCCAGGGCATTCACCCTACCGAAGGTAAATTAAAAGCGATCAAAAATGCTCCCAGGCCACGAAACAAGGCCGATCTCCAGGTGTTCCTAGGCCTCATCAATTTTTATAATGTATTTTTACCGCACAAAGCAACTGTCGCTGAACCATTACACAGATTGTTAGATAAAAAAGCAAATTGGCTATGGGGTTACCATGAAGAACAGGCATTCCGAAATGTTAAAAAAACTGCTCACTTCTGACTCTGTACTCATGCAGTATAACGAGACTTTGCCGTTAGTTATAACATGTAATGCATCGCCTTTCGGGGTAGGCGCCATTTTGAGCCATGTACTGCTTAATGGGAACGAAGCCCCTGTTGCATATTTTTCAAAGACTCTTTCAAAAACTGAGCGAAACTATGGACAAATTGATAAAGAAGCCCTCGCAATTGTCTCAGCTGTGAAAAGATTCCACGAATACGTGTATGGCCGGGCTTTTACTATTGTGACTGACCACAAACCTTTATTAGGGATAATAGCCGGAGATAAGCCGACTCCCAACATATTATCCCCTAGAATGACCCAATGGTCAGAATTCTTAGCTGCTTATAACTATCAGCTGCAATACTGCCCAGGGAAAGAAATTCCCCACGCCGACGCATTGAGCCGAGCACCGCTTCCAGAGACTCTCGACGATCCTGCAGCAACGGTAACCACGTTGCAAATCGAGGCACTCAACTCGTCGCCACTAACCGCCCGAGATATCGCGAGAGAAACCAAACGCGACCACACCCTAGCGCGAGACCTAGGCTGGGTAGAACGCGGATGGCCATTGGACCAGTTATCAGATGACTTCACACCGTTCAAGACTCGACAAACCGAGCTCTTCTCCCAGAAAGGCTGTGTCATCTGGGGCGATAGAGTCGTTATCCCAGAACGACTCCAGAAAGCGCTGCTGAGAACCTTGCACGATGGCCACCCCGGCATCGTGCGAATGAAAGCCCTTGCGCGAAGCTACGCATGGTGGCCGGGCATTGACAAGCAAATCGAACAGTGGGTTAAAGCTTGTCCCAAATGCCAAGAAGTCAGCAACGCCCCACCAAAAGCCATGCCTACTGAATGGGAGACACCATGTGGACCCTGGTCCCGAATTCACTTGGACTTCGTGGGGCCAACCAAAGGCCACACCTTCCTGCTTACCGTCGACGCCTACTCGAATTGGCTCAAGATCCATCGCATGACGACTACGACCTCCGAGGCGGTTATCTAAACCTTAGATAGACTCTTTGCAACCCACGGATTACCAGATGTCCTGGTATCCGATAACGGCCCTCAATTTACCACACTAGCGTTCGAGCAGTACCTCGCTGACCGTGGCATTCGCCATGCGCTCACCTCGCCTGCGCACCCTGCGACCAATGGCAAAGCAGAACGCATGGTCCAATTTGTGAAGAAAATCTTGCAGAAGGTAGACTACGACAACATTGACGACAAGGTCAATCGAATCCTCTTCTTGCAACACATCACTCCACATAGCGTCACCAAGAAAACTCCCGCTGAACTGCTAATGGGACGAAAGCTCCGCTCCCACCTCGACTGGTTGCACCCAGCTTACAAACCGGAGAAACCACTAGGATCCAGCGGCTGCTGTCGTACCTTCCAGGTAGGAGACTTGGTATATGCTAAAAACCTATCAGGCGACTCGTTGTGGGTGGAAGTGACAGTAGTACGTGCAACCGGCCCCAGATCCTACCTTGTACAATGCCTTGACGATAAACTTTGGAAATGTCATATCGATCAATTACAATCGCGGCTTCCAGCGGCCAGTCCGCAACTCCCCTATGACCAAACTGAGGGGGGGAAGGTACAGAAGAAGATGAATTCCTAGAGAACCCGTTCGAAGGAAACGACAGCTTGATAGAGACTCAGGAAGCGGAGCCGGAGGGAGAAACGGTTACACCTCAGGGAATTGCAGAGAATGTGGGCAACGACGTAGAAGTGAACTCTGAACCAGAAACAGCCCCACTGCCAAACAACGATCTACCTCAGCGTGATTGCAGCCAGCCGATACAACGGAAATCAAAGAGACTAATAAGACAACCGTCCTACCTAAGGGACTATATAACTGCGCCCTGCAAATAAGAAGCCAGGGGGAAGGGGTGTTGTGTATGCATAAAGATTTAATAAAATGTGAGCTTGGAGTTAAGTGCAGGGTTCTGGTCCTGCACTTCTGATTGGCTGTTAAGCGGCCGGAACGGATTGGCCCGTCCCGGGGAATCCGATTGGCCCTTAACAGAGAGTTCCTATTGGTTATAAGAGCTAGCGCTCCTAGCTCGTTATTGGTTAAAAGTTACAGGATTGCCTACATAAGGCGGGTTTAACTGCTATTGAGCAGGAGTCACAGTGTAAATAAAGAGCTGAAGTTCACCATTCAGAGGCTTGTCTCCATTCTTTCTCGTCCATGCTCAAAACCTAACACTTATTACACTATGTCACCTTGTTGCACAATGCACCGGCCCCGCAAGTTTATCATACTACGTTGACATGAAGTTATTTTCCCTTCAGAAGTCAGACAGCCCACAGGTAGAAAGTGATCTTCAGCCTGTTAGTGCAGCCGGCTATGCTCCCCGATGGTAGGAGAGTAAAGAAGTGCTGACCGAGATGTGAGTCGTCCCTGAGAATTTTCCTCACTCTTCTAAGGCAGTGAGCCCAAGCGAGGTCATCTAGTGGTATCAGGGAACAGCCCACAATGTTTTGTCCTGTGATCACCACCCTCTGTAGTGTCTTTCTATCTGTGATTGTTAAGCCAGCATGCCACACCGTAATGCAATATGTGAGGACGCTTTCTATTGTGGACCGGTAAAAGGAGGTCATCAGTCGTTGTTCCACTTTATTCTTTCGCAAGACCCTAAGGAAATTGAGTCTCTGTTGGGCCTTTCTGGCCACCTGGTTTTGTGTTGATTTTCCAGTAAGATCTTCGCTGAGGTAGACTCCCAGGAATTTAAAAGATAATCAGTGAAGACAACAAAAACTCCTTTTTTTTCTACAGGTGGGACTTGCCCTTTGGAACAGCCTATGGGAAAGGGATGATGCCTTTTTAAATGCACACCGCCACAACTATCTCCAGTGCTGATATAAAAAGGAGCAGATAAAAAAAATGAAAAGGAATTCATGAAGGAAAAAAAATGGGGCAAATTCAATCCTGAGTATGAAAGGGCACTCCTTAGCAACTCCCCCACTCAAGCAATGGCTCCAAGAAGGGACCATGCCCCTCTCTGTTCTATCAGGTTATTTAGAAAGAAAGAGCCTTCTACTGCATTCATAGTGGAAGGTTTCCTTTTACAAAAGCCAAGCTGTTACCAAATAGGAGAAGACCAGACCTGAGGTTTGGAGAGTGAAGACTGCCCACTCACCAGTGGTGGAATGAAGGCTCACTGGTGCCCTAAGCACTGATAAATCTTGGTGCCCTACCCCTCCTTTATACATACTGTACAAAGCCAAGCTTAATCTACATAAGTTTTTGTGGTGCCCCTTTTGGGCCTGGCGCCCTAAGCACATGCTTAGTCTCTTAATGACTAATATATCACTGCCCACTCGCTTTCCCCACTCCCAAGCCCCCCCCCCCGCACATTATCTCCCTGGTGTCCAATGGGATTTAAATAAATTGTTTTGGTAACAGGTCTGCTGCCTGGCGGGCTTGACCATTATCTGCATTCCATTCCCATCTTTTGTGGCTTTGAAGTTAGCCAGTTGATGTCTCCGGCAGACATTCCGAATGGTTTTGTTTCTGGGTTCCCTCCCCCTCCCCCCATGGCAGTCTGTCATCTGCGAAGCAATGATGTAGGATGGCTGCTTGGAATTCCTCGCCATTTAAATCCAAGGCTTCTGGAGCTGATACAGCACCAGAGAAAATCCCATGGGAAATGATCATAGGACATAGGATCCTAAGACTGTAAGGGGCCTCTGAGATCTTCCAGCCCAACCCCCTGCACAAGCAGGAGACCTTATAGTATTTGACTGTCTGGTCTGTTTTTGAAAGCCTCCAGTGATTAAGGCACCTGCAACTCCGGGAGGCAAATTATTCCAGGAGAAAGCGCTGACTGTAAAAACAATATTTACAGACCTCTCACATCCCGGACATAAACTATTTCAACTCCTTCCCTCAAAACGACACTATAGAGCACTGCACACGAGAACAACTAGACACAAGAACAGGTTTTCCCCGAATGCCATCACTCTTGCTAAACAAATAACCCGGTCAACACTGTCAAACTATTTACTAAGTCTGCACTACTATTACTATTAACCTTCTCATCACTCCTTATCACCCATCCCCTCCCACTTGTGACTGTAGGACTGTAACTTTGTCGCTTGTATCCTTACAATTTATACTGACTGTTTCCTAATATGATTTGATTGCTTACTGTATCTTATGACTATCATTAAGTGTTGTACCTTATGATTCTCGACTCTTGACAAATATTTTGTTTTATGTATACTGAGAGTATTTGCACCAAGAGAGTATGACACACCATTCCTTGTGTGTCCAATTACACTTGGCTAATAAAGAATTCTATTTGTTCTATGTTCCAATCTTATGAGAGACCCAAAAAGCAGCATCTAAGGGTCACATTTCCAAGAACTTTCCCCGCGTCACCCAGATCTACCTGAAGGGAAAGGAAAATGGAAGCTTCTTACCCCGTTGCCCCGCAGGGAAAGGCAGCTCTGCTCCTTGCCTGGACTCCATTCCCCAAGAGAGGCGTGCAGAGCAGGATCTGTGCAATGCCTTCCTCGCAGCTCCTCCAGCACCACTGCCTTCCCAGCACATTCCTGTAAGCTGCACTTCCCTCCCTCTCCGGAAGGACCCACCACAGGAGGGTTTAAAGTGCAAACAGAGATTGCTTCTCCCTATACAGGTCCCTCCCTCTTCCCTTATCCTCCGAGATCCAATGGACTGTTTTCCACTGACCTGGAAGCTCTTGGCAAGAGGGCAACCCTGGGCAGATCCTGTTTTAATCCTGGTATAAGGACCAGACTCTCTCTCTTTCAGACGATAAGAATGAACTTTTGAAAACTGGGTATTTCAAAAGGAATTCTTTATTGAAAAGGAAGATAGCCAGGCAATATTCAAAGCGGGGGCTAATATCCCTTCAAGCATGCAGATTAGATAGAGGGGGTACCCTTCCCATTAGTCTGGTGTGGATTTCGTTAATACAAAGAAGCAACAGGTTAATCCTCCCCCTCTTTTTTTCTGGGAAGGTAGTTGAGAAGATCTTCCCAGGAAGTTTCTTTCGAAGCTGGAATTTTTATGGTCCCTTCTCCTCTTGCTGTCTCTCCAAGAGGTGACAAGTTTTCAGGCATCTGGACGCCAGTCCCCAGTTGTAAATCATGTGCAGGTTATACAGATTCAATACAAGAATTAAGATGTTCGGGTTACATCAAAAAGGGTTACTTGTATCAACCCCCTACCACCCTTCTTCTTCCATTGAAGAATGGCAGATACATGGATTTGACACTTGGGAAGCAACAGGGAGCGGACACCCTAGGTGATCACTGTTGAGGTGTTAGGGGGTAGGCGCTCGAGGGAGTAAAGTTTGGACATTGTGCCACTCTTCCCACACCACAGTTGGGAATATAGGCCAGTTTCCCAGCAGAAACCTGTTTTTGCAAAGAAACATTTACCCAAAAAATCCCAACAACCTCATTTTTCCCTTGCTGTGGCTGTCTCCTGTTTCAATAACAGAAGTTATCCCCACTACAGAAATATTTTGCAGGTCTCCCGTGCTTGACAAAGCTGTCTTCCCTTTCGTTGCAGTTAAAGGCAGCATCTCTTCCACCTGCTGTAAATTTTGAATTGAAGTGGGATGGGCATGGATAATACGCCACCAGGAAATCCAAGCAGAACTGGGAAATCCAATTTCAGATCCTGTCCACAGAAGGATATGGGAAGATTTGTATGTAATGATCAGGAGACATTTCTTTTTATTATGAAGCTAAGCTATTTTTTCAAAAAAATTAATAATGATCTGGCATTCCTGCCTTGGATAGCTTTACTAAAATTCAATAGCCCTTCCAAAATATGGAGAAGAGGGTAAGTCTCTTTAGAGATACTGCAAAAATAAAATATTGAAAATAGAATGAAGTGCTACATTAACAATATGTCTATAGAGATTCTCAGTCACCCAGGTCATGGTTATCCCAAAGGAGCTATTGCAAGAGGCAATTGTTTTTTTCTGGTTTTGGACTTTCTGTCTTTTCCTTTTATGTACACAGAGAGCCTATGCACCAAGACAACTTCCTTGTGTGTCTAACACTTGGCCAATAAATAATTCATTCATTCATTCTTTGAAGTTGTTTCTTGGACGAGAAGCAAAATGTCTTCAAAGAAAAACCAAAAAGTTCAGTTGCCTCTTGAAAAAGCACCTTTGGGACAATGCGTAACTATGTGCAGTAGCTATTTCTGTCTATTCACTAGGAGATGAGCTTCAGAGTCTACCACATTATATTTTGATCATTAATCAAACCCCTCTGTTTATGGTCTGTTTATTTTTTTTATATCACACTGTGATGACCTGTAGTCTCTCAAAATAACCCAAAACATATATTAAAGTCCGGTGAGGCCTTCAACTTAACTTCACTGTTTTATTAGGCACAGTTTAAAGTCACAAAAGTAAATAACAAGGCAAACAGAAAACCAAAACAAACCGCATTGATGAGAGTTCCGAAGCAAGCCAAGATAACTAATCAAAAACTCCAGGAAAATAACTGAGAAAAGTCCATGGGAAGAACGCCAGCAAAAATAAACTTCTTTCAAAGTGAACACTAAATCGACTCCTGCAAATTCTAACTGCGCAGTTGCAAACTTATATACATAGCTCCCACCTGCAAGGCACGAGGAGGATCATGGTAATCTCCTCTTGAGTAGACCTCACTTTTCCCTGATCCTCTCCTCCCTGCGTGACCTAGGATGGATGGGCCTGGATCCTCCTCTGACTGCTCAGCCAGCCTCTGCCCTTCTCCAGCCTCCTCCACCACCTCTGGAGCCATACTCCCACTCCCTGTTGTCTGTTGCTCCTCTTCCTCAGTCAGTCTCCACCAGGGCCATGATACCCACCTTTATTTTGTGGAACAGAGGTGGAGCATCTAATGGTTTCTCTTGTAGGTCAGACATAATAACTGGCCCAAAGCCGTCTAACCAGCTTCTGTGCATACATAGGGATTAGAGCTGATGGTCTCTCAGTTTGTACTTTTAAGCAAGGGAATTGCCACTATATTTTTTCTCTCTGACAGTATCCAAGAGGGCATGGTTGAAAACAGAATAGAGCTGGAAGGGACCTTGGAGGTCTTCTAGTCGAGTCCCCTGCTCTGACGGGATAACAGATAATCAGAGTTGGAAAAGGACCTTGTAGGTCATCTAGTTCCCCCCTCCCCCTCCCCACATCATTTCTGACAAATGGCAGTCAAATAGGAGACCCTATTCCATTTCAGAATGTCCAGATCAAAACTCAATTTCACGGCCCCTGGATACATTATTTATTGGCAGATTAAACATATATTTGAGGACGCAGGAGGAGAAACCAAACTCCGCCCCAGGAGCCCCACTGGGGCCCGAGAGACTCGCAGATGGATTCCAGGCATCCTCGATCGCTCCAGCCTACTCCAAGGGTTAAAGGGAGAGAGTGTTTCTCCCTAGAAAGGCCGTAGTGAGGATCGGGTGGCCCTTCCGGCCCTCTCCTTCGCTATCCTGGCGGCTTCCCTCAGAAAAAAAATCCACCCTTTTGGGCCTTTTGGAATGTTTAGAAAACAAATGTTGGAAGGGGCGGGGCTAAGATTTTCCGCATCTCTTGAGAAAATGAAGGAGAACGTTGTTCTCTTCTGGTAAAATGGTAGCGTTGAGGGATTCTGTCCCAAAGTCCTTTTCCAAGTGAGGACTCTCCAGTTCGAAGTTAATAACACTTTTCTTGAGGAACAACTCCTAAAGGACCAGGAATGACAGGAGAGCAGTGTTCCAATATCTCAGGGGCTGCCACAAACAAGAGGGAATTAAGCTATTCCCCAAAGCATCTGAAGGCAGAACAAAAAGCAGTAGATGGAAATCAATCCCGGAGAAAACCAACCTAGAACTAAGGAGAAATTTCGCAACAGTTAAAACAATTTATCTGCAGAACGACTTGCCAGCAAAAGTTGTGAATGCTGGAAGTTTTTAAGAGATTGGACAACTATTTGCCTGAAATGGTTATAGGGTTGTACTAGATTAGAAGCCCTACAAAACCCCTTCCAACTCTTGTTATTCATCTATTCTATTCTTGATAATGAGGTAATAAGCGTGTCTTTGGCACCCGGGGAGAAGCTTTGGGAGAGCAAAATGGAGATCCTGAAAAGTGGGGGAGTCAATATTGAAAATACTGTATTCTGAATGGGAGTACTGTTTGAAGGACAGTCAGTTCCAGAAAAAAAATTACCTCAGAAATTGCAGAGCTAATTTAGAAGTCTGAGGGAAACTTTTTAAAAAAGCAAAGTGTACAAAGGAGATGGCAGCTATGCATTGAAAGAGAAATATAAAGCTATTTTAATATAAACAAATGGGAAGAGAAACATGGTTCTTGAAGAGTTAGGAAACAAACACAAGTCTCAAAAACATGAAATACAAATAATGAAAACTAAAGGGTCTCCTGAGAGATAGAATTTTTTTTTGAATTTTTGCTATGGTAAAAAGGCACAACCAGTACCAATTTTTGTGGGGAGTAAAGCTTTGAAGTTCTTTCTGTACTTGGAATGCATATTTAAGAATCCTTTGAGGTTTCATTGCACTATTTCCAAAGTTTCTCCTTTGTGTGAAATAACATCGCAAAATGTGGAAGCATTTTCCACATTCCATGCATAGATACATTTCTCCTTTTATAGATTATTTATTTGTATCTCACCAACATCTAAAGATCACAGGTACATCCTTCAACTCTTGGGATTTTGACCAGCTGGAGGTAAACAGACAATTGCCATTTTAATTTTAGTAGTTGCAAATTATTTATTTGTTAAATTTGCCATTTGTCATGGGGCTACTCTGGGTAGCAAATCCAAACTACGTTTTTTTTTTTTTTTTAAATTCTCCCATTACTGTGGGCAAAGGAATAAGAAAGGATCTATTCCTGGAGGAATGGCCAGAACATCACAGCTGTGACACGTATACATTGGATGGAGACCTATGTCGTAAAGTTTATAACAACACGTTTTCCAATATGAAGAAGACTCCAGTTCGTGATGATCTGCACAACGTGTTTGTCTTGAACAATGCTAATACTGTTCTATACAAAGGGAAAAGCAGCATTAGTGAGTGCACAAATTACAAGTGGTTTAGAATAGTAAGCATCCTCAGGAATGTTGTATTGTAATTGAAAAATGAGAGACAACAATGAACACAGTTTGAGAAACCAGCTTTATGCTGATCAGGGAATGCACAAAATTTGATAGAAGTAAAACACACCTAAGAATAAATGAATGTTTAGCAAAAGATTTGACTCTGAGCAGGAAGTAAGATAAGGAGATTTTGTTGTCCAAAAAAAGACTGAGATTGTGCTCAGTATGGTATGCAGTGCTTATTAAAGCACACCAGGAATACATTTATTTCTGATCAAAAAGACGGTGCTTAGAAATCAGATTAAGCACCCAATTCTCAAATCAATAGGCTTCTATTCTTGCAGGCAAGATACAAAGTGTAAAAAAAAGTCTTCAATTGTACAGCCTTCAGCCAGTACACAATTAAGTATACAGAATGTGAGTAGAAGAGTGCACTAATTATATGAATTTACAAAAACAAAGGTATCTGGACATTCCAATTCTATTAACTTCAGTTGTATAGCGAGACATATATTTCACTCCCTAATATGCATTGTTAACCTTTTACACAAGGCATGCAAGTTGTTATCTGCATATCTCTTCCTTTTGCACACATTTCTTCTATGCATGTGTTTAAAGCTAACTATAACATTGGTTCTACCAATCTGCATGACACTAAATATTTAAATTTATGCTCCTGTACCCATCACTTGCAATATTCTTTAAGGGAATGCACTGGTCACTGGCAGTTGGCAGTTACTCTAAAGTAGTTCTTCTCAAGTTCATCACAATCATTTTAGTTTTCATCATCTTGAATATCTATAGATTTGGCCAGCTCAAGGGCTATTCAAAAATTAATAGCCACTGGATTTTCTTCCAGGAATTTCTGAATATTAAGCAGTTGATCAAAGTAGTATTTTCCACATCCAACTGTGCAATGTTACCATATTTTCAGAAAAGGAATTGGTCCATAAATTTTATGGGAGCATGTATTACATATCTCTATGTGTGCAAATCTGTATGTATGCATACGTACCATTCTCAAAAACCACACTCCAAATGAAATAGGCCCAGAGCAAAAAATGTAGATAAAATTTAATAAAATTTCATTAAAATAAGGAAAGAAATTCCTATTTACATGCACCATTGTATCTTACACACCCAAACATGCCCTTTCCATCTTCAAGTGAAACAACAAAGACATGAGAGATTGGGGAAGGAGTAATTTTGATGGAAATAGAGAGGGGAAAAATACAGGTTTAGAACCAAAGGTATATGTCTCAGAGGAAGAGTGAATTGAGGAAAGGAGAAAAGGCCCACCACAGACCTTAGAAAAACAGTTAAAATGTTTGCAGGCAGGCAAGAATAAATACAATCCTCCAAACCCCAGAGTTGGGATCAGGATTAAGGACTGGCTAATACTTATTCACAGTTATGTCTATAGTCATTTATACCCCTAGCTCAGTCATTCAATATAGATGTCTGCTCCCAAATACACTAAGTCAGCATCCCCAACTCAACTCACACATAAATAAGAAAGAAAGAAGGAAAAAATGGGTTTTGGATAATCTATATACTACTACTAAAAGTTTAGTCATGACCTTAACTGGGTAACAGGGCTACCCAGTTGAACCAATACACTTCAAATTTATTTATAAAATTTATAGGCCACCCATTTTGCCTCAAGGTTACACTGGTCAGTTTATAGGCTAACTTACAGAATATGTCCATTCTGGGACCAATGACTCCCAAGGGAATGAAATTTGGGGGAAATTATGATTGCCTCATTGCTGCTGACTGCTGATATATTGCTGGAACAGTTTCGGGTGAGAGTGTCCCACTTACTCTCACAATCCTTTGCACCCTCCCCCACTCAGAAGCAGGCATTTACTTGCCTGTTGGGAAGAGAAGAGAAAAGGGAAAATTTCCAATGCTCCCTGCCAGATTCCCACAAGGAAATTCAATGGGAAGGCCAGCAGGAAGTTGGAGTTCACTTCTGTTCCCACAGCTTTTTTGCTCAACAGTGGTCATACTGTTCTTCTGTTTAAGAAAGATAAGGAAATAGCAACAGCACTTAGACTTATATACCGCTTCACAGGGGTTTACAGCTCTCTCTAAGCTGTTTAGGATCAGCATATCACCCCCAACAATCAGGGTCCTCATTTTACCAGAAGAATGAAAGGCTGAGTCATTCTTGAGCCTGTGATGACCCAGGTGATACAAAAGCAACAAAGTCACAAAAACAGGTGTCCCTTTAATTCCTTCAGCTTGGCTTCAAAGGTCCAATTATCATTGACTGGAGAAAAAAACTTCCCCACAAACAGTTGTGAAAAAGAAAAACTTCAGTTCAAACTCAAAATACATATAAATTAAAAATAGAAAACAAACAACACAAACCACACTGAAGCAATTAATGAGACAAGGCAGGATAAGGGCTTGAAGACGTCCACAGATATCAAAATACACACACTGGGAAGGATGCCGGAATTCAAATAAGAACTGACAAACTAGAAATATTTTCACGCTTTGCTTCCAGCACCCACCCATGCGCAGTTGGTCCTTTTAAACAGTTCTCACAGCTACAGCCCATGACGGGGATCAAGGCCCTTTCCTCCCCCGCAGACCACACTATTCACGTTTCTCCCTTATCCGCTCCTCCCTGCATGCCCTTGGATGAAGAGGGGATGGGCCTGGGTTTTCCTCTGAATGCCCAGCTGGTCTGTGCCCTTCCCCAGTTTCCTCCACAACCTCCGGAGCTACTCCCACTCCCTGTCAACTGTTCCTCTTCTCCCTCAGAGTCAGATTCCAACAGAGCTAGTCAGGATCAAACTGCTGGCAGTTGGTAAAATTAGCCTGCAACCCTAACCACTGCACCACCACTGCTGTAAAATCATGTCCCAAAGGACACAGTCAAGTGATTTAATAAAATTCTAGGTATCCCTAATATCTCAGTGCAGATATAGTTGATTTATATTGTACCTACAACACAGACAAGATCTTGGCCTTCCTCTTGTAATAACTTGAAGCTCTTCCAAATCTTTTTCATCTGGCCCATCCATTCGATTTCTTCTCTTCGCCACCTTTCACTCTAACTCATTTTCTCGAATTAAATAATCCATTCCCTTTTAATTTTGGCATATTGATCAGAAATGGAATCACTTAAGTTCTTTCCATATTGCATGCATGTAACTTCTTTTATCAGAAGTTCATACTCTGAAAGAAGTTCCTTGCTTATTATATGCAGGCAGGTCGGTTCTTCTTTGTGTGGCTCTTTTTATGAAAAGAGAGGGAAGTGTTGTGACTGAAACTCTTTCCACATTCCTGGCACTCATATGGTTTCTCTCCTGTGTGGATCCTCCTATGTGAACTGAGGGAACTGTTTGTATTGAAACATTTTCCACAGTCAGTGCAATGGTATGGTTTCTCACCAGAGTGGATCCTCTTATGTGATATCAGGGAACTGCTTGTGTAAAAGCTCTTTTCACAGTCTGAGCACTTATATAGCTTCTCTCCAGAGTGGATCTTCTTATGAGAACTAAGGTGGCTGCTTTTACTGAATTTCTTTCCACAATCCAGGCACGAATATGGTTTCATCCCAGTATGGATCCTTTCATGGGAACTAAGGGAAGCACTTTGGCTGAAACTCTTGCCACATTCTGTGCACTTATATGGTTTCTCCCCCGTGTGGATCCTTTTATGGGCAGTGAGGGAACCACTGGTGGTGAAGCTCTTTCCACAATCTGTGCATTTGTATGGCTTCTCCCCTGTGTGGATCCTTTTATGGCAGGATAGATTTCTGTGTTGGCTGAAGCATTTCCCACACTCTGTACATCTGTATGGCTTCTCTCCTGTGTGGATCCTTTCATGAGAAATAAGATCAGTACTCTTGCGGAAGCTCTTTCCACATGCTGTGCATTTATATGGTTTCTCCCCTGTGTGGATCCTTTTATGGGAAATGAGTTCACTGCTTGTATTGAAGCTCTTTCCACACTCCATGCACTGATACGGTTTCATCCCTGTATGGATCCTTTCATGTGAAGTAAGGGAAGTGCTCTGATTGAAACTCTTTCCACATTTCATGCACTTATATGGTTTCTCCCCTGTATGGATCCTTTGATGACTGGTAAGGTTATTACTCCAACTGAAGCTTTTTCCACACTCCATGCATTGATACGGCTTCTCACCTGTGTGGATCCTTTTATGGGAAGTAAGATCACTTCTACTTATAAAGCACTTTCCACAATCTGTGCATTGATACGGTTTCTCCCCTGTGTGGATCCTTTCATGGGAAGTAAGACCACGTCTCATTGTAAAGCTTTTTCCACACTCCAGACATTTAAATGGTTTTTCCCCTGTGTGGATCCTTTTATGAGAAATCAGATCACTGCTTTGACCAAACTTTTTTCCACAATCCATGCACAGATATGGTTTCATTCCAGTATGCATCCTTTCGTGGGAAGTAAGGGAAGCACTTTGGCTGAAACTCTTCCCACAATGCATGCACTTATATGGTTTCTCCCCTGTGTGGATCCTTTTATGGGCGGTGAGGGAACCATTGGTGATGAAGCTCTTTCCACAGTCTGTGCATTTGTATGGATTCTCTCCTGTGTGGATCCTTTTATGAGAAGTAAAATCTATACTCATACTAAAACTTCTTCCACATTCCATCCTTTTATATTTCTTTCCTGCATGGGATTTTTTGTGCAAAGTAAGATCACTGCTCATATAGAAACTCTTTCTGCATTCTGCACATTTATAAGACTTCTCCACTTTATGGGTTGTTTTATGGATGTTAAAAGTACTGCTGTCACTAAAGCTTTTCCCACTGTCTGAATGTTTATGTGATTTTGGTATCTCAATGTTTTGAGGTAAAGGAAGACATAGATTCAAACCTTTTTTTCCACGTTCCTTGCATTCAACCTTCTTCTCTTTAGAGTGGGTTCTGCTATGTTCACAGATGACTGATTTATTGCTGAAAGTTTTCCCATCCTTTAAACAGCTTTTTTCTTTGTGCGGCTGGATATTGAAGTTGCGATTTTCTCTATGCTGAAAAACAGACGATTTTCTCTTCCTATTATTCAGCCAGTGTTCTTCAGTCACATTTGGTTTCCTTCGATTTTGAAATATCCCTTTTGTAGTCTCAGTCTTTTCCAGAGAATTCACACCCGATTCTTTATAATATTCAGGCTCTCCCCTATCATCTGTTTGGAAAGAAAAAAAGAGAAGAAAATTAAACATGAGACATTTAAGATGTAAAATGAAGTGCCATCATATATTTATTTTTTATTTTAACATTACCAAGATTATTCCCTCTAAGCTACATGGTGATGGGAATATGTCTGGGGCTTTGTTGACTTCATTTCTGATCCTTCTTCTAAATTCCCGCGAAAACATAAGAAAACACATACACGTGTATGTATGTATTTATATACACTGCTCAAAAAAATAAAGGGAACACTTAAACAACACAATGTAACTCCAAGTCAATCACACTTCTGTGAAATCAAACTGTCCACTTAGGTAGCAACACAAACAGATACCTCCAGCTCAAACACACCCCAACCAGGCACCCAGATGAAACCTAGCTTCCTAACAAATGATAGCTGTCCATTTACTCGGAGCCAAGCTGCACTAAAAGCCTCCAATACAGGAACACAATGTTGCCAGCCAATGAAGACACAAAAAAGCCACAAAACAGACAGAAGATATTAGAAACACTAATCAAGCAGAACACAGCAAACTCCAAGACCAATAAACACAGACCAAGACTCCCAACCAATCAGGATGAAGAAAAAACCATTCTGGCACAGCAATAGGCTGCCCCAAATTTAAATCTGAAACCACTGTAAAAGTCTGACTCACAGATGAACACTATATAGAAGCCTGATGATGGCAGATGAGATTCTGCCGAAATGTTGCTTTAAAAGCACAACTACAATGACGTGGGAAAATACCCAAACAAAGCTAAATGCCATACATACATATACATATATACATATACACATATACATATATGTCTGGCATTCAGCTTTGTTCGGGTATTTTCCCACGTCATAGTAGTGGTGCTTTTAAAGTTGTAGCAACGTTTCAGCAGAATCTCATCTGATTCACACACATATATAATTCAGCTTTGTTCAGGTATTTTCCCACGTCATTATAGTTGTGCTTTTAAAGTTGTAGCAACGTTTCGGCAGACAACTTTAAAAGCACAACTATAATGATGTGGGAAAATACCTGAACAAAGCTGAATACCATATATGTAAGTACCCGCGAAAACTTAAGAAAACATATATATATGTAGGTCTAGTTGTGTTCAGGTCTTTTCCCGTGTAAGATTAAGAGTATCTTGGCAACATTTCTGCGAGGTCCCACTTGCCATCCTCAGTCTGGTGCCTTTTGGTTTCGTGCCAGTGCAAGCAGTGTGTGATCGGAGCTGCCGTCTCTATAAATACTGGTGGTGGGGGCTGGTGTGCTGGGCTAGTTGGCTGCGCTGCTGCCTCTTGATTGGTTGATGGAGTTGATGTTGTTATAATGGGCTGTGTGATGGCCTTGTGAGTTTTGTTGTGGAGATATCCTGGATCTTGTGCTGTAATCTCCGGGGTCAGTTTTTTGTTTTTGAGATTACAGCACAAGATCCAGGATATCTCCACAACAAAACTTACAAGGCCATCACACAGCCCATTATGCCAACATCAACTCCATCAACCAGTCAAGAGGCAGCAGTGCAACCAACCAGCCCAGCACACCAGCCCCCACCACCAGTATTTATAGAGAGATGGCAGCTCCGATCACACACTGCTTGTACTGGCACAAAGCCGAAAGCACCAGCCTGAGGATGGTGAGTGGGACCTCGCCGAAACATCACCAAGATACTCTTAATCTTACACGGGAAAAGACCCGAATACACCTACACCTACATACATACATACATATTCTTAAGTTTTCGCAGGTACTTACATGTATGGCATTCAGCTTTGTTCGGGTATTTTCCCATGTCATTATAGTTGTGCTTTTAAAGCTGTAACAACATTTCGGCAGAATCTCATCTGCCATCATCAGGCTTCTGTATTGTGTTCGTCTGTGAGTCAGACTTTTACAGTTGTTTCAGTTTCAGTTTCAAAAAACTGAAACAACTGTAAAAGTCTGACTCACAGATGTACACAATACAGAAGCCTGATGATGGCAGATGAGATTGTGCCGAAACATTGCTACAACTTTAAAAGCACAACTATAATGACGTGGGAAAATACCCGAAAAAAGCTGAATACTATACATGTAAGTACCCGTGAAAACTTAAGAAAACACACACACATACATATATGTATGTATGTATGTATATATGTACATATGTATATATTCATTTATTTGAACCTAGAGCAACACAAATCTCTTACCCATGGTTTCTACATTCTTAGCATTTTCCAGCATGACCTCTCTGTACAGGGACTTTTGGTCAAAATCCAGCAGATCCCACTCCTCCTCCGAGAAAAATATAGTTACATCTTCAAAGGACACAGGGATCTGTAGTACAAAAGCACTCCTTGTTAATTGTACAATTCCAGAAAATATTCGCATATTCTTATTCTAACGGAAAATATTCTACTCACTGAAAACAACCCTTGATCCACTCCTGGGACAAGTTGAGGAAAGGAAATGGATTCCAATACTTCCTACAAGGTTGCTTATCAAGCAAGTATTTGGATGTTCCTATATGACATTTTAATCAATGTCTTATCCAGTAGGACATACACAGTCTTCATTGAACAACTAGAAGAGGTTGTTGGGAGATGTCCTCAAGAAGATGTTTCCTATGCTATGGATGGTAACACTGGGAAGATGCTCTGAAAATTTGTTTAGATCAGAGATATTAAATTGGCGCCGGAAAAGACTCGGACTCAAGACAATTTCTTGAAGGAGATGCGATGCATCTCCTGATGGTTTAGAACCATTGGTGGCCACCTCCATGAAATGCCCATAAACCTGAAATAGCATTCAAGAGAACATTACTGCCCCTTCCCCTGCTTGTTATATGACCTTGGAAATAATCAGGATGAAGGGGGACAGAATCATTTGTCTATCAAGGATACATGTTTTTAAAATCAACCTGATTATATTTTAAAAATTGATTCATGTTGTTTTTATGATCTCACCTGCTGCTTTTGCTGAATTTTCTGCTCCACACAGCTTAGGAGGAAACCTTCGGCTAATGTCCCTTCCTGGGACCTGGTCTCTGCTCCATGCATCCTGACACAGCTCTTCACCCCAGCGGGCGGGGTGGAGAGCTGCAGAATTACCATCTGAGCTTTCATGGGGCCCTCTTGTTTCTGCCACTGATCGTAAAGATGATGGAGCTGGCTGCATGTGACTTGCAATCCCTCAGCTTCCTGGCAACAGAGCTCCCTGAAAGGGCAACACTGGACAACATAATGTATGTCTGCTTCTTCCGGAACGTTCTGCTTGGTTCTTGCTGCTTGTCCAAACAAATCCAAAGGCTCTTCCGAATCTACAACGCCACTTTTATTCATGGGAGCAGAATGGTAAGGAGAACCACCTTCTGCCATCTTGGAGAATGACATATTTCTCCCTTGAATGATTAGCTTCTATGGGAAAGTATGTTCAGCTTCCAAGGTAAGATGAAAATAAGTAGAATCCAGCAACCCAACCCACTGGGAAGAACTTTCTTTCATTATTCAATTTGTTTAAAATTTACATTCATCAATCTGCACACTTAAAAACTGAAGGGCCTGCAAAGAATGAAAACAAGAGAGGACAAAAAGCAACAGATTGAAACTAATCAAGGAGAGAAGCAACCTAGCAATAGCAATAGTACTTAGACTTATATACCGCTTCACAGTGCTTTACAGCCCTCTCTAAGCAGTTTAGAAAGTCAGCCTATTGCCTCCAACAATCTGGGTCCTAAGGATAAATTTCCTGACAGAACAATTAATCAGTGGAACCACT
This sequence comes from Hydrophis major, assembly GCA_033807585.1. Taxonomy (NCBI): domain Eukaryota; kingdom Metazoa; phylum Chordata; class Lepidosauria; order Squamata; family Elapidae; genus Hydrophis; species Hydrophis major. Next base: position 23,836,296 of record CM066329.1, read on the forward strand.
TGCCTCCAGAAGTTATGGGTGATCCATCACTGGAACTTTTAAAGAAGAGACTGGACCACCATTTGTCTGAAATGGTCTAGGGCAGGGGTCTTCAAACTTGACAGCTTTAAGGCTTGTGGACTTCAACTCCCAGAATTCTTCCTCCAGTCATGTGAGCTCAGGAATTCTGGGAGTTGAAGTCCACAGGTCTTAAACTTACCAAGTCTGAAGAACGTTGGACTATGGTTTCCTGCCTGAGCAGAGGATTGGACTAGAACAGGGATCTCCAACCTTGACAACTTTAAGACTTGTGGACTTCAAAACCCAGAGTTCCTCAGCCAGCTTGCTAGCTGAGGAACTCTGGGAGTTGAAGTCCACAAGTCTTAAAGTTGCCAAGGTTGGAGAGCCCTGGACTAGAAGACCCCTTCCAAGATCTCTTCCAACTCTGTTATTGTGTCATTCTGTTATTCAAACGCAGCAGATTACAACTACTAATGAAAATAGTTGCAAAGGGGTGGAAAAATTTCTTAGCAATTAATACAGCATAAACAACGTCCACCTCACAAACAGTGTGCAGGTTAGAAATATTGAAGTTTGTGGGTTTAAATCTTTTTATGACTAAAGCTGCTACTTTGACAAACACTCAGATATCTGGGGAATATTGACTAGATCAGATGCAGATCAACCTGGTCCCTTGGACTTCTGCTGAAAGGACCATTGCCTTGTCTCCAAGTGGTGAAAGGAGACACTTTCCCAAGATCCTTGACCTGCAGATGGTCTCAGGAGACAACAAACCCTGAGCCTGCTGGGGTCCTCAGGAGGGAGCTTGTGCAGAATTCCATCTTTAACCCAGAATAGCTCTTCTTTGAACTATGGTGCTGGAGAAGACTCCTGCTAGTCCCTTGGGTTGGAAGGCAATCAAACAGGTCAGTCCTACAGGAGATCAACCCCGACTGCTCTTTAGACGGCCAGATCCTGAAGCTGAAACTCAAATACTTTGGCTACCTCATGAGAAGGAAGGACTCACTGGAGAAGAGCCTAATACTGGGAAAGATTGAGGGCAAAAGAAAAAGGGGACGGCAGAGAATGAGGTGGCTAGATGGAGTCACTGAAGCAGTGAGCTTAAATGGACTCCGGGGCAGTGGTGGTATTCTATCAGTTCGGCCCGGTTCTGCTGAGCTGGTAACAGCAATGAGCAGTGGAGACCCAGCCAGTTCTCTCTGCTGCCCTGCCCACTCGCCCGCCTGCCTGGGCTCCCATACTCACCTTTATCTTCTGAATTTGAAGCGCAGCTGCTTTGAGAGGCACAGAAGAGTGCCGCACGGCAACTGCTGAAGCGACCGGGATCGTGCAGGCTTTCAGGAGGTGAGTTAGAACACCTCTACACCTAAGCAAAGTGTACGTTTGGTGTGCACGTGCATACAAAGTGCGTGCACCAAGCCATGCTCACCAAACCGGTGGTAAAAATATTTGAATTCCACCACTGCTCCAGGAGATGATGGAGGACAGGAAGGCCTGGAGAATGTTGTCCACTGGGTCATGATGGGTCCGACACGACTTCACAACTAACAAGGCTCTTCTTGCAGAAGTAGCCTTACCATGCATATCGTAAAAATGATGCAGCTGAACAGGAAGTATAGGAGGTGGAAACTTGGGAAGGTTTCCCTACAAGACCCTCTTTCCAGATAAATCTATAAGCTGCCTATCTCACCGATAAGAGGTGCTCAGGAGGGAGCTTGTGCAGAACAGAATCTTTAACCCAGAAGGGGCTCTTCTTGCAAAAATAAGCATCCTACGGACCCCCTAAAAGGGGGGGGGGTAAATGAGTAGCTGGAATCCTGGGGTGTTTCAAGAAGAACCCTGCTCCAGATCCGGAGACTGAGATCACCCAAGCCTGGCTCAGCAGTTCACCAGAATCCGTCGATTTCTCCGCTTCCTTGCGAGGAGCCCAGCAAAGACACGCTTTCCAAACCCGGCAGCTGCAAGGTCAGCAAAGGAAGGAAGGAGCCGTTTGCAGGATCGGTCCAGCGTTTGGAGAGGATGCCGCTTCCTGGAAAAACAGTCCTTCGGCGTGGGAACGATCACTTCCTGCCCTCCCTTGCAAGAATCGGGTGAGATGCTTCCCGGGAGCTTGCAAAAGCAATTCGCCTGAATCCGATGGCTGTTTGCAAAGGGCGCCGTCTAGCGGGTCCTGCCTGCCAAGCCTGTGGGGGCGATGGACGGGAAGCGAGGTGTTCAAGAATAGAATAGAGCTAGACGGGACCTTGGAGGTCTTCCAGTCTAACACCCTGGCTCAAGCAGGAGACCTATACCATTTCAGACAAGTGACTGTCCAGTCTTTTCTTCAAACCTCCAGTGTTGAAGCACCCACAACGTCTGAAGGAAAGCTGTTTCACTGGTTAATTGACCTCACTGTTAGGAAGTTTCTCCTTAATTCCAGATTGCTTCTCTCCTTGATTAATTTCCATCCATTGTTTCTTGTCCTGCCCTCAGGTGCTTTGGAAAATAAATTGACCCCCGCTTCTTTGTGGCACCCTCTCAAATACTGGAATACTGCTGTCATGTCCCCTTTATCCTTCTTTTCTCTAGACTACTCTAACTCAAATTCTGCAACAGTTCTTCATATGTTTTACTCTACAGACCTTTAATCATCTTAGTTGATCTTCTTTGCACCTTTTTTCCAAAGACTCAACATCTTTTTTTGTAATGTGGTGACCACAAAACTGGATGCAATATCCCAGGTGTGGTCTTACTAAGGCTTTATAAACCGATACTATGTGGACGCCCAAGATTCCCAGAATGGGAGAGGCCGCTAGAGCCTGGCAGGGACGCTTACTTAGTGGTTCTTCTGTTCCATGTGTGGCTCTGTCTGGGAAAATTTCTATCCAGGAACGCATCATTTCCAGAACCATCTGCTTCTTAGACAAGGTCTGGACTGGAGACCCCATGGAAATCAGAGAAGGGCACACCAAAGAGTTCTTGCCATTGAAATGTGCATTTGAAACAGAAAGTACACAAATGTTGTAGGAAGCAAACTTCTGAAATGAGAAAAGGATTAAAAACAGGGTGACTTGGAGGAAAAAGCAACATGAAAATATTCTGTATGGAAAAAAGATTTTAATTGTCTGTGAGGAAGGTGGAATCCTTTAAAAAGGGGCCAACAACTGAACTATTTCTATACAGGTAGCCTTTGACTCATATTCCTTTGTTTAGTGGTTATTTGAAGTACCTTTGAAGCCATTGTCTACAGAGATTCAGTCATCCAGGTCATGGTGTCCCAAAAGTCCTTTTTCAAGAGGCAACTGGACTTTCTTGGTTTTCTCTACGCCCATTTGCACCATTCAGGCAACCCCAAGGTCACAGATAAATCCCCAAATGACCTCAACAACTTTCTAAAAGAATACAAATGACAAGCTGTCTGCAAGGAGTATAAATTCTTCCATTCCCAACCATCCAATCAGAATTGAAGAAGCTTCTTGGATGGACATCTTCAAAGAGAAACAGTTGCCTCTTGAAAAAACACCTTTGGGATTTGAAGCCATTGTTCCCTACAGGCTCTCCAAGGGTTAAAGGGAGTGAGTGCTTCTCCCTAGAAAGGCCATAATGAGTTGGGGCTCTTCCGGCTCTCTCCTTTGCTGTCCTGGGGGACTTCTCTCAGAGAAACGGCCCTTTGAGGCATCTTGAGAACCTTGAACGGTTGGAATGGGCGGGGCTAAGAATTTCCGCCTGTCTGTGAGGAAGAGTACAGTGATAAAGACGTCCTCTTCTCCTGGTAAAATAATACTAGCAATATTATAATAGTAATATAATAAAAAATAACAGTCGTGCTGAGGGATTCTGCCCTAAAATCCTTTTCAAGGGTAGGACTTGCCCGCTATTGTATTGGAAGATATAATACTAGGCAAGCATTGTTCTTGAGGAACAGCCCCTGATCTGAAGTGACAAAAGCTGTGCGAGTCCTGAAGGAAAGAAAAATCCAGAATAATGAAAGGAATTGAATTTTCTCAATGGGAATATTTTTCAAAAACACCCAGTTCTTTTTTTTGTTACCTCATCAATTGCAGAAGTGTGGGGAAATAAATATATATAAACAAAGTTTTACACCTGGGCCAAAAAAACTCAAAGGTGCAAGCACAGATTAGGCGAATCCTGGCCCAAAAACTAACTGTGAGAGAGACCTTGGTGTCTTGGTGAATGATCACCTAAACATCAGAAGTGTGTGGTGGCAGCCAAAAAAGCTAATACAATCCTTGGTTGTATAAACAGACATAGAATCAAAATCATATGGAGTATTAATACAACTTCATAAAGCTTTAGTAAGGCCACACCAGGAATACTGCATGTTTTGGTCACATTACAAAAAAGATGTTGAGACTCTGGAAAAAGTGTAAAGAAGAGCAACTAAGATGATTAAAGTCCTAAAGAGTAAAACATGAAGAATGGCTGCAGGATTTGGGCTTGGCTAGTCTAGAGAAAAGGACTAGAGGGGACATGATAGAGTATTTCAGTATTTAGTGGCTGCCATAAAGAAGGGCCAATCTATTCTCCAAAGCACCAGAGGCCAGGACAAGAAACAATGGATGGAAACTCTATAAACAAATAAACTCTATAAACTATAATCAAGGAGAGAAGCAATCTGGAATTTAGGAGAAACTTCCTAACAGTGAGGTCAATTAACCAGTGGAACATCTTGCCTTTAGAAGTTGTAGGTACTTCATCACTGGAGTTCTTTAAGAAAAGACTGGACAGTCACTTGTCTGAAAAGGTATAGGATTTCCTGCTTGAGCAGGAGGCTGGATTAGAAGACCTCCAAGGTCCCTTCCAGCTAAGATTCTGATATAGGTATGCAGGAAATTCAGGAAAAGCAAATGTAATGATAATAGAAGAAAAAGATTGTAATGGAAACCAGATACAGCTAGAAGTCAAAGGTGGATTCATAGGGCTGGTGGCTATACAAGTAGCTCTTGACTTGCAACAGCTCGCTTAGTGATGGTTCAAAGTTACAACCGCACTGAAAAGTGACTTATAATTTTTTCACACTTATGACTGTTGCGGTATCCTCATGGTCATGTGATTTATATTTGGATGCTTGACAACCAACTCACTGGTTGGCAGTGTCTCAGGGTTGTGTGAACACTTTTTTCAATCTTCTGACAAGCCAAGTCAATGTCTATGGAGATTCTCAGTCATCCAAAGAACGTCTTCAAAGAGAAACCAGAAAGTCCAGTTGCCTCTTGAAAAAGTACCTTTGGGACAAGCCAAGTCAATGGGGAAACCAGATTCATTTACAGCTGTCTTACTAATTTAACCACTGCAGTGATTTACTTAACAAATGTGGCAAGAAAAGTCATAAAATGGGGCAAAACTCCCTTAACATATTTCTCACTTAGCAACATGAATTTTGGGTTCAATTGTGGTCATAAGTTGAGGACTACCTGTATTTTTAATAATAATAAAAAATATATAGAAATTGAAACAAAGAGCAGACTCAATGGAGCACAAGGTCTTTTTCTGCTTTCAGTTTTCCATATTTCTGTCTTTTACTCTAGTCCATGGGTGTCAAAACTCGATTTCATTGAAGGCTGCATCAGAGTTGTCTTTGGCCTCGGGGTCAGGGGGCATGGTGTGCATGGCCTGTTCAATGTCACTCATGTCAGCACCTGTGGTGGCCCGAGCACTTTGTCAGCGAAAATGGGCTCCTGAGCTCCATTTTCGGCTACAGCACCCTCCTGCAACTCTCTGCCAGTGAAAAGCAAGCTCCATTTTCACTGGCAGAGGGTTGCAGGAGGCTGCTGCAGCCGAAAACAGAGTTTGGGAGTCTGGCAGAAGCACAGCAGGCTAGTCCTTCAGTTTCCAGAGCAGCCCCGCAGGCCTTGAGTTTGACACCTGGCCTAGTCCAAACCCCTGCCTGAGGCAGGATACCTAATACCATCTCAGGCAAATGAAAACCTCCAGCAACAGAACATCCACAACTTTGAATTTTGACCAGTGGCAATTAAATGGACACTTGCCATTTTAATTTTGATAATTGCAAATCTTCTATACCGACTTCTTTCCTTTTTTGGCTATTACTGTGGGAAAGGAATTATAAGAGACATATTTTCCTGGTGGAGTGGTCAGAACAGCACAGCTGTGTCCTGTGTACCTTGGATGGAGATGTACTGTATATTATAAAACATTGTAACATTGCCTGTCTTCCAATATCTAGAGACTCTAGTTCCAATGATAATCTTTACAATGCATCTGTCCTGGCAGTTAGAACAATGCCATGATTGTTCTTGTATGCAAAAGAAATACAGCAGACATTTGAACATTAAATACATATCAATCACTCTAGTCCCTTTTGAAATAAGGCACTGCCAACCAGTGAGTTGGTTGTCAAGCATCCAAATATAAATCACATGACCATGAGGATACCGCAACAGTCATAAGTGTGAAAAAAAAAAAAAGAAGTCCCATAGATCAGGGGCCCCTAACCTTTTGGGCACCAGTTCCATAAAGAGATTTTTCCGCAGACCAGAAGAGGCCATGGTTTCGCATGCTACCTGCACCCTGTGGATGGGGCTTCACTTTTTGGTGTGGCCTGGTTTCTGGCATGCCATGGCCCGGTGCCAGTCAATAGACCGGGGGTTGGTGACCCCTGCTATAGATATTGACCTCTGCTGTTCATTATTTATTTAGTTAATCAGGGTTATCTCATAACACTTTTTTTTTGGAAAAAAAGATAAGCAAATATGCTGCTTTCTTTTTATATATATCTAATATTCACTTTTATAAAAAGATCAATGCTTTGTTCATTTGTAAAAAAAAAACAACCCACACACAACTCCATAAAAATCAGTAAATTTATCTTTAATGGCCATCTATCTCACATGCATGACTGCAGCTAACATTGTGAAAAATAATGTATACAAAATAATACACATATACATATAAATATAGGCAAATCTAAACCATTATTAAAGGTAGAAATACTATTGAGTGGAATTTTAAATCTTGGAGACTGAACACATGCAGTTTTCTTAGCAGGGTTATGGTTAATGGACAAGGTAAAAAAAACCCACTTTGGTCTATTCTAAATCTCCTTCAACTCTAATTAGATGATCCTGGGAACCCAAAAGTTTTGTACTTGTAGGAGTGGCAAAATCTAGGAGTGGAGTTAAAAGAGAGATCAGTCTAGAATTCCGATGTAGCCACAAGTGGACTAAATCCAACCCCCTTGAATTCGCGTGTCCCTTATCTAGCTACAAGATGATGCTGTTAGTTGAGAAGATTAATGTCCAACTAATGTTTAGTACCTGCTTGTAATGGGCAGCGAAATTCAAGGTTTGGACTTAGTCCACATGGGGCTACGTAGGAATTCTAGGCTGATTCCTTTCAACTCTTAAGTCCCTCAAGTTCTGCCACACCTTCTACAGCACCTGGGTGATTTATTTTATGTTACTTTTGGCCTGAGAGTGCCAAACACAAGCAATCAAGCTGCTAACCATTTTGATAACTACTTTTGAACTTTCTCCATCTCCTTTATATCATTTTTCAAATGGGACAATCAAAACTATACACAATATTCACATACTGTAGAAGGGAATAACAGCTGCAGCTGTTTCACTTCCATTCTTTTCCCACTGATCCCTAATGTGGGTTTTATTTTTTCTCATCTGCCACATATTGAATCAATAGCTTCACTGGGGTCTCCATTATAACCTAATCCTCGTTTAATTACAGTCCACTATTCAACAATGTGTACATCAAATTAAGACGTTATGCCCCCGAAACACATCACATTCAACGTTCTTCAAGAGAACTGCATTGTCCACTAAATTGCCTGTTCTATTTAAAGAGATTCCTCTCAAATTCCTCACATTTTATTTTCAAGATGTCAGTAATTCCTACAGACTTGGCCAATCTGTGGCATTTTCTCCCAATGATTTGGGGTATTAAGTGGTTGATTGAAGTACAGTCTCTTACCGGTAGATATCCAATTACGAGTTATTACTGCCCTGTCAATAAATGTCACATCAGTCACATATATGAAAAACTGTCAAAATCATACTTCAAAAAGAAACAAGTCAAGAATAAAAATAATGTAAATAAAATTTAATAAAAATGTCATTGCCATTAAAATAAGAAAGCAGACTGGTTCTTGTTTATATGTATCATCCATTATCTCTTATGCCCAAACATGCTCTTTCCAGCTTCCAAAAAGAATAACAAAAACATGAGAAATTGGTGAAGGGGTAGTTTTACTGGAAAAGGAAGGGTGTGTGTGTAGAAACTAATAGGACTGGAGGTGTTTGAAGAAGAGATAAGTGAGTATTTATCCACTTGGATAGTAGACAAGAGAGAATTCTACTGTAAGCCTTAATTGTAGAGAAACAATTAAATTTCAGATAAATAAGCCTCCTTATAAAAATCAGGTTTAATAAAAAAATTTGGGCATACTGAATATCTTGCTGCAATGAGATTATATTTGAGGCATATGCTTAGTTAGATCCCATCAAGTCCATCTATACTGTACCTATCACACAATCTTGGCCTCGTTGTAATAAATTGAAGCTTTTCTAAAACGTTCCTGTAATTGTCTTCGTGCATGTTAACCTTCCTTCCCTATCATTTAATCATAATCCATTCCATTTCTATTTTGACACTGTAATCAGAAATGGAACCACATTAAGTTCTTTCCACACTGCATACATCTATAGGGCCTCCCTTCTTTGTGACTCCTTTTATCAGACATTCATTATTCTGAATGAAACTCCTTCCATATTATATGCTGACAGGTGGGTTCTCTCTTGTGTGGATCCTTTTATGAAAAGAGAGAGAAGTATTGTGGCTGAAACTCTTTCCACACACTTGACACTGATATGGTTTCTCTCCCGTGTGGATCCTCCTATGCGAATTAAGAGAACTGCTTGTAATGAAACTTTTTCCACAGTCGCTGCAATGGTATGGTTTCTCACCAGAGTGGATCCTCTTATGTGATATCAGGGAACTGCTTGTATGAAAGCTCTTTTCACATACTGTGCATTTATACAGCTTTTCCCCTGAGTGGATCTTCTTATGGGAACTAAGGTGGCTGCTTTGACTGAAGGTCTTTCCACAATCCAGGCACGAATATGGTTTCATCCCAGTATGGATCCTTTCATGGGAACTAAGGGAAGCACTTTGGCTGAAACTCTTCCCGCATTCCGTGCACTTATATGGTTTCTCCCCCGTGTGGATCCTTTTATGGGCAGTGAGGGAACCACTGGTGGTGAAGCTCTTTCCACAGTCTGTGCATTTATATGGCTTCTCCCCTGTATGGATCCTTTTATGGCAAGTAAATTGACTGCTTTGAGTAAAGCTCTTTCCACACTCCATGCATTTGTAGGGCTTCTCTCCAGTGTGGAACCTTTTATGAGAAGTAAAGGAACTCAAGTCTCTAAAACTCCTTCCACAGTCCATGCATTGGTAAGGTTTCTCCCCTGTGTGGATCCTTTTATGGGAAATGAGTTCACTGCTTGTACTGAATCTCTTCCCACACTCCATGCATTGATATGGTTTCATTCCTGTGTGGATCCTTTCATGGGAAGTAAGGGAAGTGCTCTGGCTGAAACTCTTCCCACACTCCATGCACTTATATGGTTTTTCTCCTGTGTGAATTCTTTTATGTGAAGTAAGGTTACTGCTCCAACTGAAGCTTTTCCCACACTCCATGCATTGATATGGTTTCTCCCCTGTGTGGATCCTTTTATGGGAAGTAAGATCACTTCTACTTATAAAGCACTTTCCACAATCTGTGCATTGATACGGTTTCTCCCCTGTGTGGATCCTTTCATGGGAAGTAAGACCACGTCTCATTGTAAAGTTTTTTCCACACTCCAGACATTTAAATGGTTTCTCTCCTGTATGGATCCTTTTATGGGAAATGAGATCACTGCTTGTACCAAATCTCTTTTCACACTGCAAGCATTGGAAGGGTTTCATCCCTGTATGGATCTTTTCATGAGAAGTAAGGGAAGAACTTTGGCTGAAACTCTTTCCACATTCCATGCACTTAAAGGGTTTCTCTCCTGTGTGATTCCTTTTATGGGCAGTAAGAGAACCACTTGTGGTGAAGCTCTTTCCACAGTCTGTACACTTATACGGTTTATCCCCTATGTGAACCCTTTTATGGGAAGTAAGTTGACTGTTTTGACTAAAGCTCTTTCCACACTCCGTACATTTGTATGGTTTCTCCCCTGTATGGAACCTTTTATGGGAAGTAAAGGAACTCATGTCTCTGAAGCTCTTTGGGCACTCCATGCATTGATAGGGCTTTTCCCCTGTGTGGATCCTTTTATGGGAGGTAAGGTTACTGCTCCAACTGAAGCCTTTCCCACACTCTGAGCACTGATATGTTTTTTTCCCCATGTGACTCCTCTTATGGGAATTAAGATCACTTCTACTTACAAAGGTCTTTCCACACACCCTGCATTTATCTGCTTTTTCCTTTGTGTGAATTCTTTCATGGGAAATAAGACCACGTCTCACTGTAAAGTTTTTTCCACACTTCAGGCATTTAAATGTGTGTTTCTCCCCTGTGTGCATCCTCTTATGGGAGATGAGATCACTGCTTGTACAAAATCGCTTTCTGCATGCCGAGCATTGATATGGCTTCATCCCTGTATGGATCAGCTTCTGGGAATTAGGCGAAGCACTCTGGCCGAAATTCTTTCCACATTCCGTGCACTTATGTTGTTTATCTCCCATGTGGATCCTTTTATGCACAGTAAGGGAACTGCTTGTGGTGAGGCTCTTTCCACAGTTTGTGCATCTAAGTGGCTTATCCTCTGTGTGGATACTTTTATGCGAAGTAAGATCAATACTTGTACAGAACCTCTTTCCACAATCCATGCATTTATAAGGTTTCTTTCCTGGATTGGACTTTTTGTGCACAATATGATCATTGCGTGTATAGAAATGTGTTCTGTGTTCTCTGCTTTTACATGACTTCTCCACTCTATGAACTGTTTTCTGGGAGTTAAAAGTACTGCTCTCATTAAAGCTTTTTCCACTGTTTGAACTCTTACGTGATTTTGGTATCCCAATGCTTTGATATAAAGTAAGATAGAGATTTGAATTATTTTTTCCATGTTCTTTACATTTAGGCTGCTTCTCTTTAGTATAGATACTGCTATATTCACGGATGTCTGATTTATGGACGGACATTTTTTCAGCCTTTACATAGCTCCCTTTTTCTTTGTGATGTTGCATATGGAAGGCACGATTTTCTCCATACTTAAAAATAGAGGATTTCTCCATCCTATTGTTCAACTGGTTTTCAATCATGTTTGGCTCCTCCTGATTTTGCAATATTCCTTCTCCAGTTTCAGTTTGTTTCAAAGAATTCACATCCGATTCTTTATAATTCTCTGGTTCCTGCTTGTCAACTGTTTGGAAGAAAAAGAAAAGAAAAAGAAATCCATCAGACGTTTAAGGTACGAAGTGAAAGTACCATCACATTATATTAGGTATACATTTATTTCAATAATACCAGTACCAGGTGATAGGACTATGAATGGGGGGTTTCTTTACTGCATCTTGGATACTGGTTATTTCCGTAATGTAAGACTGCTTGGAGGTACCTGAAGTATGCGGTCCCACGAAACTCCATTAATTTTTCTCCATTGGAGAAAATAATTTAGTATCAAAGAGAAAATCTCTAGGGCAGTGGTGGCTAACCTTTTTCAGCTCCCGTGCCGATAATTGCGCACGTGCTCACTTGCATGTGCTCGCATGCCAGCACCCAGAAGGCAATGTGTGCTACCCCTTACACCCCCTGCGCATGCGCGCATGATCCCCTTGCGTGCCGCACGTCTCTGCGCACGCAATTCCATGCATCTTCGCATGCACGCACAATCCGCCTTGCACATAGTACATCTGTGCATGCATGCGCATCTCCCACACACACCCTCCGCATGTGCGCCAGATACCCGACAATCAACTGTTGGGTGATGGCATGTGCATTGGGGCATCTTCCAGGCAACCTCTCGCGTGCTGGGGGGAAATGGCTCTGCGTGCCACTTTTGGCACGTGTGGCATAGGTTTGCCAACACAGCTCTAGGGAACACCATCTTGAATTCAGGAGTGGGATATTATCAGCTTTGTTGCTTAACAATCAGTTTCAAGTGTGAAAGAAGGCAAGTTGAAATTAAATCTAGAGAAAATGGAGATGCTGTTGCTACAAAGAAACTGAATTTAGATACTAGGATTCAGCATGAATGAAATAAAACTCGTCCTACATTGGAAAACCCACCCCCCAACCAATGTGCACTCCAGGAGTGTTCCTTCATGTTCATCTGTCCTTGTATTTGTTGGCAGTCATATAGAGATCTTTGTTTATCCACAGTAACAACTTTGAGATAAACAGTGTGAAACAATCAGGATATCCTGCAGTGGTGGATTCAAAAGTTTCTACTACTGGTTCTGTGGGCGTGGCTTGGTGAGCGTGGCAGGTGAAGGATGTTGTAAAATCTCCAGTCAGAGGTGGTATTTGCCGTTCTTCAAACTACTCAAAATTTCTGCTACCGGTTCTCCAGAACTGGTCAGAACCTGCTGGATACCACCTCTGATATCCTGAACTTGATCTTTTTCCCCCCCTCCCCCGACTGGTAAGATTGCTTAAACAAGCTACATCTACTTGAAAAGTTTTTCTGTTCTTTAATAAGGGCTAACCACAAATTAACACACTCTGCTCTGTAATAATAATGAGTTGCTTAGAACTTCCATTTGTGCTGCTGCCTGAAACTGACCAGACTTTAATCAGTTTCATAATGAAGGTTTGGATGTCCTAAAGTGAACAAGGCAAAGAACCCCAGTTAGCACATTCTTCGCAATATTCATTTTCAATTTTTCTCATTTACTCATAATATCTTCTTTCCAAATGCAAACATTAACTTCCTTCTTAATAATTATCCAACCACAGGGTGAGCAATCCAAAGGGTGGGGGAATAGGAGGGAAAGGGTTTTAAGATTTGCCTGAAAACCTAGTTTCCCCCTGAGTTGAACTGCAGAGAATTCCTTGCTGTCTCCCATTCCCCCCCACCAGGTATTTGGGGTAGAATCTCTCGGTACTCAGGGAGATATTCAGGGACAGTTTTTAATAAGGTTTCTCTAAGCGGTTACTTCCCGAGCTGGTCTCTCTCCTGCACTGTGGTTCTTTGGTATCTGTCCCACAAACCCCAATTTAAGTATTGATGCACAAAAGAGAAGCGACACTTCTGATTTGTGCATCGACACTTAAATTGGGGTTTGTGGGACAGATACCAAAGAACCACAATGCGAGAGAGATTTCAAATGCTATTATAGACAGAAAAAAATAAATAAATGTAAAAGGCGTTCTGAGATGACTTGAATAGCTAAGTAAGCAGCCTTGGAAACTGTGTCTCAGAAGGTGTTTGTTCCTCTCTTGAGACAACATGAAAACATGAGCTCTTACCAGAACAAATGGGAGAGGCAATTATTATTTTAATATTATTACTATTTTGATTTGTGGATGACGACTTCCAGTGAGGCGAGGAGAACCAATGCCTGCATTTCTCATGACATTTGAAATTGGTAGCTGGATGCGAGATATGGATTACTGAAATTCTCTCTGGAAGAAAAAAAAAATCTGGAAATTTCCTATATGTATTTTGGACAGCTGGTTTTTGTGAGCGGACAGCAGAAATTATCATTTTTTTGCACCTGTTTGCAATCAGCTGGGTTCCACCATCTCTGGGCAGTAAATGTAGCTTTTCAAGACTCAAGGTTTGATCAAACCTCTTCCTTTTAATAATTTTGGAGTATTAGTGGGACTTAAAGATGACTGGGAGGAAGAAGGAAAAATAAATAAAACTGGTTTACCTGTATATGGTTAAAGAGTAGGTTATGTTTTGTGATGTTTAATGAATATCTGATTGGATAGTTTTTCTTTTAGAAATATGCAATTGTGTAATGGACTAATCGTTTGATATCTCAATAAGAGGTTATTATTGTAATTTATAATAGAAGAATGAGGGGAATCTAGACTAAATGCTTAGATTAGGTTTTTAAAATTTTGACTACATCTTTATTATTAAGGCTAGCTGAAAATTTAGAAAAAACTTTATAGAAAATAGGGTAAGATATAGAATGAAAAGGTATTGTACTGTAGTTTAAGAGTCAGTGATATATTGTTAATCTTCATTACTATTGAGATGAAAAGGGAAAACTTATTGTCTTCGCGGGGGGGGGGTTGCACTTTCTATTTTTTTTCTTTTATGTATTTTTGTGTTAGGTTTTGAATTATCTTATTTATCATAATTCTTAATAAAATTATGCCAAGATTATTATTTTGATTTACATAGCCATCCATCTCACATACATAACTCTAGGTGCAATGCACATAAAGTCGTATCAATTCTCTCCAGCTAAAGTACGTGCCTGAATATCCTCCAACAAATTGTTAAGCAATTTCTGATCTCTCATCAGAATATACCTTCCCGACCAATTTCAACCCAGAACAAAATGAATCCCTTACCCGTGGACTCCACATTCTTAGCATTTTCCAGCATGACCTCTCTATACAGTGATTTTTGGTCAAAATCCAGCAGAGCCCACTCCTCCTCAGAGAAAAACACAGTTACATCTTCAAAGGACACCAGAACCTAAAGTACAATAGCAATCTTTGTTAACGAACAATTCCAAAAAATATTCACAAATTGCTTATTCTCATGGCAAATTTTTGATCAATTCCTGAGGCACGTTCATTAAGCAAGTATTGGGATATTACTATATGATACCTTAATGTCTTATGTTGCCCAGTAGGAGATACAAGTATTCATTGAACAAGATGAAGATGTTGGGAGATGTTCTCAAGAAGAAACTTGAGACACTATGAATATATGGATGGTATCAGAATACTGGGAAGATGCTTATGCTCTGATAAACTGTTAGCTGGGCAATATTAAATTGGCTCTGAAAAACTGATTCAGACCACTGTGGAGAGCGTTTCATGTTCCTTGAATAAATCATTTTGCACTTTGGGAGGTGGGATCCTCCTACCTGAGTGGGAAGTACAACCCTTGTTTCTGCACCACCACAAAGAAGAGACCTTTTCATTGGTACAGTCACTATTGCTCCATTTTCTGAGAATGAGATAAAAGCAGAGGAAGTACATGTTTTAAAAACAGTAGGAGAAAAACTCTGCACACTGGGTTAAGGTATTATAGCAACAGGAACTCAACAATATAAAGACTTCAGGCAATGGATACTTCCCAGTACTCCAATACATCAAAAGGAACCTCTTTTACCTGATGAAGTCTCCTGAGATGGATCCTCCTGGGACATCTTCCTGAAGACAATTTCTGGAGGGAGATGTGACACCCCACCTAATGCTTCAGGACCTTGGGTGGCCATCTCCATGAATGGCACACGAACCTAAAATAGCAGCCAAACAAAATATTACTGCCCCTGTCCCAACTTGTTTTATGTCCTCAGAAATAATCAGGATGAAAATGGATAGAACCATTTACTTAACCAGCACAGGATTCTATTAAAGGTAAAGATTCCCTTGCCCATATGTGCTAGTTGTTTCTGGCTCTAGGGGGCGGTGCTCATCTCTGTTACAAAGCCAAAGAGCCAGCGCTGTCCGAAGACATTTCCATGGTCAGGTGGATGGATGACTAAACACCAAATGTGTATGGAACGCTGTTATCTTCCCACCAAAGTGGTCCCTATTTTTCTACTTGCATTTTAACATGCTTTTGAACTGCTAGGTTGACAAAAGCTGGGACAAGTAATGAGAGCTCATTCTGTTATGTGGTGCTAGGAATTCGAATCGCCAACCTTTCTGATCGACAAGCTCAGCGTCTTAGCCACTGATTATCCTAATTATATCAGAATGGAAACATGTAAAATTTATTCATATTGATCTCACCTGCTGTTTTTGCTGCATTTTCTGCTCCACTTGGCTCAAGAGGAAACTTTCAGCCAGACCCATTTCTGGAGAGCTGGTCTCTGTTCTACACATCCAGCCACAGTTCTCCATCTGGGACAGGGTGGCCAGTGGCAGGACCACCAAATCCATCATCTGAGTTTTCCTGTGGTCCTCTTGGCTCAGCCACTGATCATAAAAATGGTGGAGCTGGCGGCATACTTCTCGGAGTCCTTCAACTTCCTGGCAACAGAACTCCCTGAAAGGGCAACGATGGACAATGCAATGTGTGGTTTCTTCTTTCAGAATGTCCTGCTGAGTTCTTGCCATTTTTCCAAATAAATCCAAGCGCTCTTCTGAATCTGCAAAGCAACTTTCATTCATGGGAGTAGAATCGCAAGGAGAGACCCCTTCAGCCATCTTGAAGAATGAGGCATTTCTCCCCTCCATGACTGGATTCTTTAGGAATTACGGTATGTCCAGCTTGCAGGCTAAGAAGAATCAGTGTAGAAAACTATAACCCAAAGCACTGGCAGGAACCTTTCATTATTTAATATGTTTAAAATTTACCTTCCTGAAAAATATCCACGAGAGTGGCTTGCAGGGATTAAAAGCAAAAACAGTAGCTCACAACTGCTGATGAAAGATAATTGCAATGGGTGGAAAAAAAAAATCTTGGACATTAACACATGTACCACTTCCACCACGGGTACACATTACAAAGGATATGCAAGTTTGTTTTGAAACTTAAGAAATCTTGAAGTTTGTGGGATTTTTTTATAACAAAACTATGTATCCAGGGTGCCACTTTGTAAAGACTCTGATATTGACACAAGAGGCGCAGATCAGCCTGAACCTTTGGATTGCGGCAGAAGGGACTATTTCCCTTCCTTCAAACCCTGGAAGGATGGCTTCCCAAACCAGGAAACCCAGATCCTCCGAACTGTGGATGTTCCAGATGCTCTCAACAGAAATCCAACCTTAAACTTAGAATAGAATAACAGTTGGAAGGGACCTTGGAGGTCTTCTAGTCCAACCCCCTGCCCAGGCAGGAAACCCTACATCACTTCAGACAAATGGTTATCTAACCTCTTCTTAAAAACTCCCAGTGTCGGAGCATTTACAAC
This sequence comes from Hydrophis major, assembly GCA_033807585.1. Classification (NCBI taxonomy): domain Eukaryota; kingdom Metazoa; phylum Chordata; class Lepidosauria; order Squamata; family Elapidae; genus Hydrophis; species Hydrophis major. The sequence continues at coordinate 23,853,318 of CM066329.1, forward strand.
TTCTGGAGGCAAGTTGTTCCACTGATTAATTGTTCTAACTGCCAGGAAATTTCTCCTCAGTTCTAAGTTGCTTCTCTCCTTGATTAGTTTCCATCCATGGCTTCTTCTCCTCCCCTCAGGTGCTTTGGAGAATAGCTTGATTCCCTCTTTTGGGGGGCAGCCCCTGAGATATTGAAACACTACAAGAACATTACAAGAAGGTGTGTGGAGCCCTGAAACAGACCCAGGAAGGGTAGTTTGAAGAGTCCACCATGCCTCTCCTAAAGACACAATTATAAGCTATCTCCCATCCCTCCTAAGGAGAGAAAGCTGGTTTTTCCTTCCCCTCTTTGTCACACAAGGAGAAAAGTCTTTTAACAAAATAACAGACTTGGAGGTCCTACACCACTTCAGACAAATGGTTATCCAACATATTTTTAAAAACTTCCAATGTTGGAGCATCCACAACTTCTGGCGGTAAGTTGTTCCACTGATTCATTGTTCTAAGTGGCAGGAAATTTCTCCTTAGTTCTAAGCTGCTTCTCTCCTTCATTAGTTTCCATCCATGGCTTCTTATCCTGCCCTCAGGTGCTTTGGAGAATAGCTTGTCTCCCTCTTCTTGCTGGAGTCTTTAAGAGGACTGCGCAGAATTCAATCTCTAATCAAGAAGCTCCTCTCCTTGCAGAAATTAAGAGCCCGGTGCGCCTTGCAGAAAAAAAAAAACGGGGCAGGTGAGTGGGAAGTGCAGAAGGTGGAATATTGGGGGATTTCCAGCTTAGCCCCACAAGATCCCCTCCCCACACCTCCAGATCTGGAGAGACCGAGAAGATCTCCTGGTCTGGCTGGACAGCCCGACAGAATCCGCCACTTCCCTGCAAGGAGGCGCTTCGCAAGCTGGGCAGCTGCGGAGAAAGGAAGGGGCAGCGAAGGAAAGAAGGAGCGTTTGGTGGAGAACGCAGCTTCCTGCAAAGCACTCCCTCGGCGTGGGGAAGGGTCATTTCCTGCCCTCCCCTTGCAAGCATCGGGCGAGATGCCGCTAGGAACTAGGCAAAAGCTCTTCGGCTGAACCCGGAGGTGGTTTTTGCAAAGGGGCGCCCTCTGGCGGGTCCTGAGTGCCAAGCCTGCAGGGCGATGGATGGGTTGCTCCAGAGGGAGATGCTGTATCTTAAGGGTCTTTTGTCCAAGAAACCATTCCTCTGCTTGTCTATGGAGATTGTCAGACATCCAGGTCAGGGGTCTCCAACCTTGGCCACTTTTAAGACTTGTGGATTTCAACTCCCAGAGTTCCTCAACCAATAAAGCTCTGCCCAGAAGCTTCTTGGATGAGAAGCAAAACATCTTCAAAGAAAAACAAGTAAGTCCAGTTGATTCTTGAAAAAGCACTTTTGGGACAATCACGACCAGGACATTTAGCTATGCAAGAGCTGAAGAACCTTCTTGGATGAGAAACAAAATGTCTTCAAAGAGAAACCAGTTCCCTCTTGAAAAAGCAACTCTGGGACAACCAGGACCTGGATGACTGAAAATCTCCATAGATATTTAACTGTCTCTTAATAGTTGGTCTCGCAATAATCAGAATCTAATTCCAGCAAAGATCTGGCATTCATAGCTATGTCGCCTGCTCACCTGTGAATGTTGAAGTCGGTATTGCCAATGAACTATGGGGTGGGGGCAATCCTCACCTTCACTTAGGGTAAGTGCATAACTGTTGGAAATGAAAACCCACCCCTCTCCTAGGAAAATGAAATATTTTAGGATATACTAAAAAGGCAAAATATTTCCCCTAAAAAGAAAAATAGAAACTCAAAAGAGGCAGAAACTCTCTCACACACCCAACCTTTACTGATGGGCCATTACTCTGGCCTGGGTCAGTCTATTTTACATAACAAAGATCTAATCCAGGTAAAGCTATATTAGGAATTGCTTAAAGCCCTTTCATTACATCATCATCCAGGAAGGCTCAACAAAGCCTGGGACTCAGGACAGCCTACAGGGTTGCCCCTGCATGGCCCCATGGGAGGCTGACAGCCAATCAGAATACAAGCTCAAATTCAAATCCCAACAGCAAGCATAAAACCAAGGGTTTCTCAGCATCTCTGCCTCTTTTCTTTCACCCAACATCTTGAAACATGTGATCGTCCTTTTCACTTTGGAGCTCCAAGGCATGTGGTCCTCTCCACCATTAAACCATCTTTCCAAACAGCCTCCATGTTTCCAGTGTATTTTTCCCCACTTGGAACTGAATCCAGAAGGATAATTCTTCCAACGTAACAAAAAATGTATTTTTATATGAATGTATTTGATTCACAGGGGACTACAAATTAAGCAAGGGTGTGTTGGGAGAATTTCCCTCAGCCTAAAGTACCCTGTTAAAAGGTATGTGTGTGTATGTGTGTGTGTGCATACACACAGATCAGGAGCTTTTTAACTTCTACCAACTTCTTTTTAACTTCACCTCAATTTTCTCTCTCGGTCAGTGGTGGCTAACCTTTTTGGGCTCCTATGCCAAAAATTACATGCGGGCAAGTGCACACACACTTGCATCCCAGTACCTAAATAGGAATGCATGTAGCTTCCCCACGCCCTCTGTGCATTTGTGCATGATCCCCCCCCGCCATTCCCTTACCTGCACTGCGCCTCCCAGCTGATTTTTGGCCCTTTTGAGGCCTTTTGCGACCTGCCAAAGGCTTGAGGGATGCCTCTGCAGGCTTTGCAGGCAGAAAAATGGGTCCGTTTCATCATTTCCGGTATTTCTGGAAATACAGGAAGTGATGAAACGGGCCTATTTTTCGGCCTGCAAAGCCTGCAGAGGCATCCCTCAAACCTCTGGCAGGCTGAAAAAGGCCCCAAAATCAGCTGGGAGATGCGCGCATGCGCAGTGAGGTAAATTTGCCTAGGACTCGCATGCCTGCAGAACAGGGTAGGCTTCAAAAATTTTAGCAAAAGGTTGCTGGGTGGGCGTAGCCATGGTGGGTGTGGCCTAGTTGGCCTCCTGCACCACGGCCAGTGGGGGGGAGCTTCTGAGAGGGCAAAAATGGACTCCCCGGGCTCCCGAGGCTCTCTGAAAGCCAGGAACAGGCCCATTTCTGGCCTTCTCAAACTTCAGGAAAGCCTATTTTTCACCATCCCCAAGCCTCTGTGCATGCCCTGCATTTACCTGCATCCAAAACGGGCTGTGTAGGGACTTCTGGGAGAGGCGGGGTGAGCGAGGCCAGCCAAGAGTTGGATTTGGGGGTTCTCCAAACTGCACAAAATCTTAGCTAGGGGCTCTCCCGAACCCCTGCTGAACACTGTTGTAACTATCAGTGCAATTCTGTACCATCCTAGCATTGTATCTTTCTCATGTAAACATCAGACTCCTGTCTGCATTGTATCTTTATGTAAACATTAAGACTCCTATCTCTTCAGTGATCTTTGCCAGGCATGCAAAAGAGAAGAGGAGTTTAAACAGCTGTCAATACAGAATGATGTTTTAATTGACCTGAATTCCTATAAATTACACTTTCTGATACCCTGTTGTCTTTACTAACCTGAGCTATTATAAATCTTATGTATTTCCTGCTGACCTAAGCTATTATAATTCATGAATGTCTTGTTTACCCTGGGCTTTGAAGAATTTCACCCCCCTGTGAAAAAGCATAATAAAAGAGCCAGTGCAAAGGCATTTGGCGCGCTCATCCAGAGAAAACCTCATCTCGTGTCGTTTCTCTCTCCCTTGCTCCCTCTCATGAGACGCCCATCTAATGCGGGATGGCAGATACTGCATTTTGGTGACCCCGACGTGATTCCCTAAGGGGGATACGCAGCGGCGCGCCCATACTTATCAGCTCGGTTGGAGCTGTGCATCGCCAGGCGCCTGAGCGAATTGCACCTCATCGGATCTGAAAGATGGTCTCGACTTTAGTAAGTATGGGTGGAGGCTTTTCTCAACAGCAGACGCAGCATCTGAAGGAAATGAGAGAGCTAGTCGCTTCTTCTTCTAAATACTCTGCTAATTTAAAGGGCTCTCCCATAAAAAAGAAATCTATTGCTGCATTATTGGCTTATGTGTGGCAACACTGCCCCAATTATCCAGAGAGAGGGTCCTTAAAATTTTCCAATTGGCAAAAAATTGGTGAATATCTCCATAATCCTCCTCGTGCACCTATTGGCATTTTGGTCACTTGGAGGAAAATTATGGAGGCTTTAAAAGTTCATCATAAAATAGAAGCAGGGAGTGTGTTTGAATCTCCCCCACCAAGTTATGAGAACTTTTCTATCCTTCAACCTTCCGCTCCCGATGATTGTAAAGCAGCACGGGAGCCTCCTTCCATTCAATCCACTTCTTTAAATGTAGAGCCCTCGTGTCCTCCACCCCCCCTCCGAGGAGGAGGGTGTGTTGTAAAAGCTATTCAACAAGCCTTTTGTGAAGGAGAAACAGATGAGGACACCCTTGCAGCTGCCTCCCTTTATCCTATTGTTCAAGCCGGCAATCCTCCAGTTCCTCAGTATACCCCAATGCCATATAAAATAATTAAGGATTTAAAGGCAGCTTGTAAGGAAAATGGCATTCAATCCCATTATGTACAGGGACTTTTAGGATCAATAACCCAGCCAGGTGCTGACTTGGTGAATGCTGATTGGCGTACATTATTTAACATGATCCTCAGCCTTCACAATTTTTGGTCTGGGAGTCAGAATTTCTTAAACGTACCGCAGCCGCAGCCGCTAGAGGCTTACCAGCAAATGTCACTTTGGATATGCTGAACGGTACTGGCACCATGTCTACCATTGCCCAACAGGTTGCCACAGACCCAGCTGCTTTCCCTATAATACAGGAGTGTGCTTTGGCAGCTGCTCGAAAGGTTGATAATGCGGGATGCATGCCCAACTCTTTCTCTAAAGTTATTCAAGGACCTTCTGAGCCTTTTTCCTCCTTTATAAACCGTCTCACAGAAGCCTTAGAGAGACAAATTGATAATAGAGAGGCTTGTACTGAATTACAAATGAAACTTGCCTATGAAAACGCAAACGCTGATTGTCAGAAAGTTTTGCAACCATTAATTAATAAGAAAAATGTTACCATGGCAGATTATCTTACAGCCTGCCGAATCATAGGAACCACATCCCATTCCATGTCTACGCTGGCTACAGCCATTACTGAAGGCATGCAGCAGAATATGGGCTCTCTTCTTCCCATTTCCCAACAAAATACTCGCAAAATGGGAAATTGTTTTAATTGTGGCAAGCCAGGTCACTTTAAGAGCCAATGCAGGGTCCTGGGCAGGGGAGCAAATATGCCAAGAAACCAGGTTGCTCGCCCAATGACACCATGCCCTCGATGCCAAAAGGGCTATCACTGGGCTAGTCAGTGCAGAGTCCAAAAGAATGAACAGCAGAATAGCCCTGCAATCACACAAAAACCTTTTTTGAATCAGGGAAACTAGAAACGGGGCAGGCAGCCAGCCCCACAACAAAGGCTGCTGAAACTTGCAACTTTTCTTCTTTCACTTACGATCTTGTTGCTAATGATACTGTTACTTATTTTCCTGGTGTCGCTGACTTTCTCTTTGTACATCCTATTCAGCCTTTTCATATGCCCCCCAATATCCCAGTGCTGGTCTTTCCTGTAAGGGATTTAGCTGAACAAGGTATTCTTGCCTCTCCTTTTCTGCATGACCCCACTGTATTGTCTGATGTCTGTCTGTATGTACTAGCTAATACAGAAGTTACTATAAATGAGGGGGATATTGTGGCAAAAATGATTGTGCTCTTAGACCAACAACAAGAGCAACTCTATGCAATTGAAAGACCAATTAGTCAACCAAAACCTACGGTGACATTCTTATTGAATGGTCGATCCTTTCTTGGTCTTTTAGATACTGGAGCGGATATTTCCGTCATCCGAACCGCTGAGTGGCCGGACACCTGGCCTGCAGATGTGGCACCAGCGGTGAGAGGAGTGGGGGGACTCCAGGAGACTCGCATTAGCAGAAACTGGGTAAAAGCCCATTCCCCTGAGTCTCAATGTGTTGCTTATATTAAACCAGCTGTAATTCCTCTGTATACTAACTTGTGGGGAAGAGACCTTATGTCACAGTTTAATGCGCAGCTTACTCTCCATTAACCATGCTTCGCTTATGTCTGACTAACAATAACCCTGTGTGGATTGATCAGTGGCCTCTCCCTTCTATAAAACTTGAAGCCTTACACTCTCTTGTTCAAGAACAATTAGATAAAGGTCATCTAGAGCCCTCATTGAGTCCATATAATACCCCAGTTTTTGTTATCAAAAAGAAAAACGGCGCTTGGCGTCTACTTCAGGATTTAAGGGCTGTGAATTCGGTCCTCCTTCCAATGGGACCTCTGCAATGTGGTCTTCCAAATCCTAACATAATTCCTCAAGAATATGACCTTATCATTATTGATTTAAAAGACTGTTTTTTCTCCATTCCATTACACCAGTTAGATAGAAAATTATTTGCTTTTTCTGTACCAACCTTAAATAATCAGAGACCTACCAAACGATATCAATGGAAAGTCTTACCACAAGGCATGTTAAACAGTCCAACTATGTGTCAATTTTTTGTGGATTTAGCCTTGCAGCCCTATAGAGACAAATATCCTCATTTTTTAGTCTATCATTACATGGATGATATATTGGTATCTGCACCTGGTCCAAAGGGCACGGTATTAAAAACTCTGCCATGCCTGAACTCTATTTTAGGTAAAGCAGGTCTCACTATAGCCCCAGAAAAAGTTCAATCCAAACCACCTTTTTTCTATTTAGGTCACAAGTTACCTGCTTCGGCTGCTATTCCTTCTTTTCCCCTCCCCACACTTCCCCCGAAGCCAACACTTGTGATTTTACAGCAGTTCCTGGGAACTTTAAATTGGGCACGTCCTTATTTGGGTTTGACTACAGCTACATTAGCTCCTCTCTTTAACACTCTAACGCAAGGTAAAGCCCCGTCTGATGTTATCATTCTAAACAAAGAGCAGTTGCAGGCATTGAAAGACATTTCCCATTTAATGGCTATTAGATGGGTGGATCGGGCTATAGAAAATTGTCCTTTATCAATTGCTTTGCTAAATACTGCTCAGAGACCAACAGCTGTCATTATGCAAATTCATCAGACACAGGTTCTGATCTTAGAATGGCTGCATTTGTCTCACACCCCAAGGACCACAATTACTAATAAAGCCTCTGCATATTCTCAGTTGATCTTTAAAGGTCGTCAAAGATGTAAACAACTCATGGGATTTGAGCCTGTTTGCATATTCACTCCTTGTTCATTGACTACTTGGGAAATGCTATGGTGTAATTCAGAAGAAATGCAATACTCTTTAGAAGAGTGGCCAGGGCAAATTTCTTGCCATTTACCAGCTGACCCACGATTCACTTTTCTTAAAACTCTTCCTTTTGAATGGCATTCCCCCCTCTCATTATCTCCATTAGTAGATGCACCTACACTTTATGCCGATGGAGGAAAAATGTATGGCGCTTGTGCATGGCACCAGGAGGGAGAGTGGAAAACTAAAATTACCTCTCCACAATCTTCTGCTCAACAGGCAGAATTTGCTGCATCTCTTATTGCTTTTCAACAGTTTCAAAAGACTCCTTTTAATTTAATAGTAGATTCCTTATATGTTTCTCAGATTTTGAAAAATATATATCAAGCCTATTTATCTCCTAGCATATCTGATTCTTTGTTAAAGTTATTGCTTTCTCTACAGCAATATATCAACAATCGCACACATCCATTTTTTGTAGCACATATCAGGAGCCACCAACCTCTTCCTGGTATATTACAGGAGGGAAATCAGATAGCTGATGCCGCTGCCTCAATAGCATCAGGAAAATCAATTTGTAATCTGACAGCATCACAAAGTCATAGCTATTTCCATCAAAATAGAAAAGCATTACAAAAACATTTCTCATTAACCCAGGCAGAGGCTAGTGCAATAATACAACAATGCCCCACATGTAGCAAGCAAGCACATTCCATTCCTATAGGGGTTAACCCTAGAGGATTAAAAGCTTGTGAAATTTGGCAAATGGATGTAACTCAGTATCCACCTTTTGCCCCATGGAAATATTTACACGTTTCAATAGATACATATTCAGGATTTATTCTGGCTACTCCTCAAAGGGGAGAAGCTGTAAAACATGTCATCAATCATTCAATTCGTACCTTTGCTTCGCTGGGACGTCCAAAAGAAATAAAAACAGATAATGGGTCTGCCTATGCAAGTTCTGCTTTTCAGGATTTTTGTAACAGATGGGATGTAATCCACAAGTTTGGGATTCCCTACAATAGCCAAGGGCAAGCTATTGTAGAACGGGCTCATTTGTCCCTGAAAAATGCTCTTGATAGATATTCATTGCGGGAAAAACCCCCGAACCTCCCAGCATTGCAAAACTCTCTTAACATTTGTCTTTTTACTCTAAACTTCCTAAACTTAACTGGGATTCCTCCCACTTCTGCTGCTGTTCGTCATTTCCCCCCCCCTCTTTCCCCCTCTAACAGACCTTTGGTATATTACCGCAGGTTGCCAGATCCAACCTGGCAGGGTCCTGCTGAACTTATTACTTGGGGGAGAGGATACGCTGCGATCTTACTGCCAGACAAAACCACTTGCTGGATCCCTGGTCGGGCGGTAAGACCCTATCATGGGAAATCCTCCGATACATCTGCATCTTAAACTCTTCCTGATATTATTGCCTATACCCTCCTTGCAATTTCTACCTTATTCATATCCTACTTATACTTTTGTTCAACATGGTCATTGGACCACATTAGAATTTCGCTTTAGTAAATATGATAATGACTGTCCTATTGTTTGTTGGCATAATAATCTTCCCATAAATATATCTCCTTATATTCACACATATTTCAACAAAACACATGCTTCCTGTCAAAAGATTATTCGTGTTAAAGCTACTCCTTTAACAGAAGGCTCTTATACTTGTTCCATGAGGGTACGTCATGAAAATGCTACCAGTAGCTTTCACTCTGTCACTTCTGTTTTGTTTACAGAACACTCTACCACTCACTCTTTTTTTTCTCCTTTACTCTTCCTATGGAAAGGAACCTTAAAATCTTTTCCTCTTTTTAATCTAAACATAGGGGGATCTAAATGTCCTTATATTGTATCAAGGGTTTCCCCACCCCACTTAACGTTCTTAATGAATGATCAAGTTAATCTTCATTGTCATTATTGTAATTATTATCCTTTTTCTATTAATTGTATTCCTTCCTCATCTGGTAAATGTTCTACAACTAATTTGTCCATAAGCCTCTCTCCTGCTTGTCATGTTTTTATATACCCGAGCTCTGATCCTGTCAATAAGCAACGCTTCCAAAGAACTGCCCATGACGATCTGCAGAAGCCTCATAGAAGAGATAATATTGCCTGGACTATAACTGACTCTCAAAAAGTTCGTTTAAGTTCTACAACCAATTTTTCTTGCATAGAAAACTTCTACCCACCATTTCAATTCAATTTGGCAGACGCACCCACACAACCGGGGGATATCCTGCAATCCACAAAACTGCAGGAGGAACTTTAACATCACGCCTGAAAGGAATGTATTTTATCCCTGGCAATAATTTTGTTTGAGTTTGTTACACTGGTTTCATGGCATGTATCCACGGGGATGAAATTGTTAAATCCAAATCATTTTTGCATTCAAGTATGGCTTGTGAGTATAACTCTGATAATTTTATATCCCTATAGGTATCCATGGAACACCCCCTCTCTTGCAAAATCGTAGAGGCTTAGCTCTGTTATTTTTAAAACAAGGGGGATTGTGTGCTGCGCTTAAAGAAGAATGTTGTTTTTATGCTGATAGCAGGGGGGGGGATTTAAAGGAGAATGTTGTCTTTATTCTGATAGCAGGGGGGGTGGTTTAAAGGAGAATGTTGTCTTTATGCTGATAGCAGGGGGGGTGGTTTAAAGGAGAATGTTGTTTCTATGCTGATAGCAGTGAGGTCGTGCTGGATTCTATGAATGAATTAGAAAAATGCTTAATTGGTATCAAGGTTCGTTTTCTATTTCACCATGGCTGACAACCCTTTTAACTGCATTGGCAGGACCATTAATAATCATTATATTGATATGTATTATAGGACCTTGTTGTTTTAATAGAATATTGCAATTTTTAAAAAATCAATTATCTTCCATGACTAGTGATGCTGATGTGTTATTGCAAGCTCATGTTATGTCTTTAACATCGGATGAAGAAATATCATTGCTGAGTTACTGCTCCTTGGACAACCCTGATGCTGACGGGTCGCACGCCTGCCTAGATGACGGGGACGGAGAACATTTCAGAAAAGTAGTTCCTGTTTTCTTGGACAAGGAAGAAGACTCGTCATAAAATAAAAATAAAAACAGAGGAGATGTTGTAACTATCAGTGCAATTCTGTACCATCCTAGCATTGTATCTTTCTCATGTAAACATCAGACTCCTGTCTGCATTGTATCTTTATGTAAACATTAAGACTCCTATCTCTTCAGTGATCTTTGCCAGGCATGCAAAAGAGAAGAGGAGTTTAAACAGCTGTCAATACAGAATGATGTTTTAATTGACCTGAATTCCTATAAATTACACTTTCTGATACCCTGTTGTCTTTACTAACCTGAGCTATTATAAATCTTATGTATTTCCTGCTGACCTAAGCTATTATAATTCATGAATGTCTTGTTTACCCTGGGCTTTGAAGAATTTCACCCCCCTGTGAAAAAGCATAATAAAAGAGCCAGTGCAAAGGCATTTGGCGCGCTCATCCAGAGAAAACCTCGTCTCGTGTCGTTTCTCTCTCCCTTGCTCCCTCTCATGAGACGCCCATCTAATGCGGGATGGCAGATACCGCAGAACACCCAGCAGCCCACCCTTGCTAAGAAGGGTAGCCCTCAGACTAGGAAGCCAATGCCATGAAAGTCAGTACTACAGGTAGTCGTCAACTTACAACCACAACTGAGCCCAACATTTCTATTGCTAAGTGAGACATTTGTTCAGTGACTTTTGCCCCATGTTATGACTTTGCTTGCCACATTTGCTAAGTGAAACACTGCAGTTGTTAAGTTAGTAACACGGCTGTTAAGTGAATCTGGCTTCCCCATTGACTTTGCTTGTCAGAATGTCGCAAAAAGTGACCACGGAACACTGCAACCGTCATAAATGTGAGTCACTTGTCAAGCACCCGAATGTAAATCACGTGACATGGAGATGCTGCAATGGGTCATAAGTATGAAAAATGATCACAGGTCACTTTTTTCAGTGCCATTGTAACTTTGAATGGTCACTAAGTGAACTTGTTCTAAGTTGAGGACTACCTATACTGTTTTAGTAAAGCTATACAGGTAGGTCTTGACTTTCAACCACAATTGAGCCCAACATTTCTGTTGCTAAGTGAGACATTTGTTAAGTGAGTTTTGCCCCATTTTACAACCTTTCTTGCCATACCTGTGAATCACTGCAGTTGTTAAGTTAGTAACACAGGTTGTTAAGCAAATCTGGATTCCCCATTGACTTTGCTTTCCAGAAGGTCGCCAAAGGGGATTGCCGGAACCCGGGACGTTGCAACGGTCATAAATATGAATCAGTTGCCAAGCGTCCAAATGCTGATCACATGACCATGGGGATGCTGCAATGGTCGTAAGTGAAAATAAAAAAGAGTCATGGGTCATTTTTTTCCAGTGCCATTTGAACAGTCATTATGAAGCGGGACCAAAGAGACATATAAAATAATAGCATATTATATTACAGCTCATAAGTCATAACTAGCTAAAGGTCACAGTTGTTTGTGTATCTGCTTGCTCTGCTAAATTAAGCAACTTGTAACTTTAGGGAACTGAGAACAAACTGTTGCTGATAGAGAAGGGTGGGCATGGAAAATAACTGGTGGTGTAAGATGAAAGAACAAGTAAAAGATGCTTATCATATCTTCTTTCTATTTCCTGTTAAGAAAAGATGTTTTTGTCTCTTTCTGTATAATCATGTATAATCAGTTAACCATAACTGGTAAACTTGCTGAAGATGAACGCCCAGGCCTATGCTGAGGTCACAATGGGTATAAAGGAGCCATCCCAGGTGCAGCTGGGGGTTCAGAATTTGTCATGCTAGTGCTCTGAACGCTTTGCGCAAATAAACCTGTATTCTTCTAACTCTTCGTGGTCTTGAGTCCTGTTTTGGAAACACGATTTGCTGCTACAATTAAGCAAACTGTTGTAAGTCGAGGACCAGAAACCTGGACCTCCTGTCCCCTCTCCTGCCATCTGCAACTGGGACTTCCAGGATGAAAGCATTCCAACCGGCTTTGTTTGTCTTCCTGGGCAGGGGTCTCCAACCTTGGCAACTGTAAGACTTGTGGACTTCAACTGGGAGCCGAAATCCACAAGTCTTACAGTTGCCAGGGTTAGAGATCCCTGCTTTTGGGGATGCAAGCAGCGCCTCCAACCCTTTGGAAAACCCCGGAGACAACTAGGAACAAACAAACGGGCTTTCTTGCCCGGCGGCTGCGGAAAAGAAATGGATCCGCCCAAGCCTTTTCCTCGCCTGGGACCTCAATCTCCAAAGAGGCTTGCAGGTGGGAGCCACTGAGGCCGGAGAGCCGCGCAGATAGCAGCTGCGGCCAGGGACATCAAAAACTCCGTACAGTTTCGTTCTCTCCAGGCTTTCCAAGGGTTAAGGAGAGCGAATTCTTCTCCCTAGAAAGGCCATATTGAGTGAGGGGGTACTTCCGGCCCTCTTCTTCGCTATCCCGGCGGATTCCCCTCAGAAAAAACAAACCCAGGTCTTTGAAGTATCTCGGGAAAGAACCATTGGGAAGGGCGGGGCTAAGATTTCCCGCCTGTCTGTGAAGAGGAATCGCGCGACTGAGACGTCCTCTTTTTCTAGTAAGGTAACAATCGTAATATTATAATAGTAATATAATTAAATAATATTAATGCCGAAGAATTCTGCCCTAAAGTCCTTTTCAAGGGTAGGACTCGCCTGCTACTGTATTGAAGATATGGTGCTAGCAAACATTGCTCCTGAGGAACAGTGGTCTAAAAGTGACCATCTCTGAGGAGAAGCTGTGGCAGTCCTGCAGGAAAGAAAAATCCAGAATATTGAAATGAATCGAATTTCCCCAATCGGAATATTTCTCGAAAACATCCAGTTCTCTTTTTTTTTGTTACTTCAGGAATTGCAGAAGTATGGGGAAATATAGGTAATAGGATTGTGAGTTTGTTAGTAGGATTCACTGGGTTAGGGATTTTATGACTTTAACTGTGAATTGTATTGTGTTAGGGAGGTTCAACCAATCTCATTGTACACATGTACTCTGACAAAAGTTTGAACTCAACCTGGTAGTCCTCGACGTACGACCCCATTTGAGCACTGTGAAGCTGTATAGAAGTCTAGGTGCTATTGCTATCTATAGGGTTATATTAATAGGTTAATACAGGATATGGGGTTTAAATGTTGCTTTGCCTTAGATTCAAGGTGGTAGCAAGGGGATATGAAAGCTTGCCTTGATGAAAGTAAATACACTGCTCAAAAAAATAAAGAGAAAACAAAAATAAGACATCCTAGATCTGAATGAATGAAATATTCTCATTAAATACTTTGTTCATTACATAGTTGAATGTGCTGATAACAAAATCACACAAAAATTATCAATGGAAATCATATTTAGCAACCCATGGAGGTCTAGATTTGGAGTTACACTCAAAATTAAAGTGGAAAAAAACGCTACAGGCTGATCCAACTTTGATGTAATGTCCTTAAAACAAGTCAAAATGAGGCTCAGTAGTGTGTGTGGCCTCCACGTGCCTGTATGACCTCCCTACAATGACTGGCCATGCTCCTGATGAGGTGGCGGATGGTCTCCTGAGGGATCTCCTCCCACACCTGGACTAAAGCATCCCCCAACTCCTGGACAGTCTGTGGTGCAACGTGGCGTTGGTGGATGGAGTGAGACATGATGTCCCAGATGTGCTCAATTGGATTCAGGTCTGGGGAACGGGCGGGCCAGTCCATAGCATCAATGCCTTTGTCTTACAGGAACTGCTGACACACTCCAGCCACATGAGGTCTAGAATTGTCATGCATTAGGAGGAACCCAGGGCCAACCACACCAGAATATGGTCTCACAAGGGGTCTGAGGATCTCATCTCGGTACCTAATGGCAGTCAGGCTACCTCAGGCTACCTCTGGCGAGCATATGGAGGGCTGTGCAGCCCCCTAAAGAAATGCCAGGACCACACACCATTACTAACCCACTGCCAAACCGGTCATGCTGGAGGATATTGCAGGCAGCAGAACCTTCTCCGCGGCATCTCCAGACCCTGCCACGTCTGTCACATGTGTTCAGTGTGAACCTGCTTTCATCTGTGAAGAGCACAGGGCACCAGTGGCGAATTTGCCAATCTTGCTGTTCTCTGGCAAATGCCAAACATCCTGCACAGTGTTGAGCTGTAAGCACAAACACCACCTGTGGACATCGGGCCCTCATACCACCCTCACGGAGTCTGTTTCTGACCATTTGAGCAGCCACATGCACATTTGTGGTCCTCTGGAGGTCATTTTGCAGGGCTCTGGCAGTGGTCCTCCTGTCCCTCCTTGCACAAAGGTGGAGGTAGTGGTCCTGATGCTGGGATGTTGCCTTCCTACAACCTCCTCCATGTCTCCTGATGTACTGGCCTGTCTCCTGGTAGCGCCTCCATGCTCTGGACACTACGCTGACAGACACAGCAAACCTTCTTGCCACAGCTCACATTGATGTGCTATCCTGGATGAGTTGCACTACCTGAGCCACTTGTATGGGTTGTAGACTCCGCCTCATGCTGTCACTAGAGTGAAAGCACCACCAGCATTCAAAAGTGACCAAACCATCAGCCAGAAAGCATAGGAATGAGAAGTGGTCTGTGGTCACTGTTAGGGATAACATTGTTTACCCTAACTGGTTTCGGTAAAATAATAAATAAGTTATGGTTTGTTGGTTAAAGTGTGCGTAACTTTAACTGCAAGAATGTAATTAAGGGTGTGGTTGTAAAAGCACCATAAAAGAAGCAAGACAACGGCAGCTTGCTCTCTGGCTTAATGATCCCTAATTACTGGATGGATTGATGACTGCGTTTTTTCTCCTACTGGAACGGGAGAGAGAAAGGAGTGTTGATTTTTCTCAATGGTGAGAAGAGATAATATGGACTGATTTATTGTAAGTGAACTGACATTGAATATTCAACACGGACTTTGCGAATTGAATATCCCCGAATGGACTGACTGAAATGATACATGACGAATGGACTGTTTTTTGACTATGCTATGAATTATAATGGAATAAACTATATTTTTGATAGCACAAGCATATCTGTTTTTTTTACTGAATGTTAACTAACATACAAACTTATCTCACATATTTATCTGTCTGCCTAACTGACTAACGCTGCACATTCTGTTTAGCATGTTTCCTTAACATCTGTTGGGGGACCAGGCTTAACAGTCACTTCCTGCAGAACCACTCCTTTATTGGGGATATCTTGCTAACTGCCTATGCTTTCCACCTGTTGTCTATTCCATTTGCACAACAGCATGTGAAATTGATTGTCAATCAGTGTTGCTACCTAAGTGGACAGTTTGATTTCACAGAAGTGTGATTGATTTGGAGTTACATTGTGTTGTTTAAGTGTTCCCTTTATTTTTTTGAGCAGTGTACATTGTAGCATATGCCCGAGCCCCTGTTACAAGGAAAAAATATTCAATCTATTTGAGATGCACTCTCTCAGCAGACTGTCTGCATCAGTGGTCGCCAGCTGGTGAGCTGTGAGAAAATTTTGGTGATCCGTAGAGAAATATCATCCCCAGAGTACCCCCCCAAAGAAATTTATCCAGGCTGCACAGGAACACAAGGCTGCACCGCCCGCATGGCTCACAGGAACCCTCCCCGCCCACTCATTTCTTACCTGGCAAACTTGCCTACTAAGTTGCTATTTTTCCTTTTTTTTCCCCCGACCTTAAGCTGTTCTGCTGTGCCAGGAGATTTAGATTAGCTAGAAAACTGGACATTATTGGATTAACCTTCCTTAGAACTGAAGGGATATTATTCAGTGCAGACTCAGGTAGCCAATGGAAGAAAGATAGATCTGTGATTCTGTGAGCAACTCAATCTGCCTGCCTGCTTTGGGTAAAAGTTGCTCTTTTTTAAAATAAAAAAATCTAAATTTACATAAATATTTATAATATTTACATACAAGCCATGCCCAGCCAGTCACATGATCACCAAGCCACACCCACAGAACTGGTTAAGAAATTTGAATCCCTTCCCTCTCCCTTCCCCAACATCAGCAAGCCACTGTCAGTCAAAATTCGTATTAGTGGCCCCTAGGATTGCCTTTATATTGCACTAAATTCATGAACTATACTAGAGAGGAGGAAATGAGAGGCATGATGTCAGGGTAGTCCTAAGTTGAATGAGGCAATGGTTGCCAAGCCGTATGTTTCAGTTTTGTTTCGACCATTACAACAGTCACCCAGTTTCGTGAATGCCAATTCTTATCCAATTGTTACTTGTTTATTTCTCATGTGCTCTTTTAAGTTTGAACTTAACTGTGTATTTTTTTAACTGTAATATTTAATGGCATCAAATAGTTTGATAACTATGATTTCTTGTTTTGTTTTAGATTCAAATGAAATAAACCCATAATGGGTGAAAAAGAGCAAAGGAATATTTTGCATTTCTTTAGCAATATAAAAGATAATGTTACTAATGATAATAGTAACAACAATATGTGTACTTCACTTAAGTGTGAGCTGATCAATGAATCAGAGCCTCCACAATCTTCATCAGGCACCATTAGGAAGAACATTCGAACTCGAGGTGGAGAGAAAAAAAAACTCAAAGTATCAAGAAAATATGATTCGAACTACTTGAAATTTGGATTTATTCAAGAACCTGGTAGTGAGCTGGATCCACGACCGCTTTGTGTTGTGTGTTCTGAGAGTTTAGTAAATGATGCCATGACACCTTTGAAACTCAAAAAACACTTCCAGTTAAAACACCAAGATTTAGCTAAGAAACCTCTTGAATATTTTCAAAGAATGCATGAAAATATGCAAAAGCAAGTAATTCCTTTAACAAAAATGACTGTTGAAGATAAGTCCTTAGTAAAGGCTTCTTATCTGACAGCACTTCAGATCGCAAAAAATAAAAAGTCGTATACGATTGCAGAAGAATTAATTAAGCCTTGCATGTTACAAGCCTGTGAAGAGGTTTTGGGAAAGCAGGCTGTCCAGAAACTGAAAATAATTCCTATGTCTGCTAACATTGACAAGCACAGAATTGAAGACATGGCTGAAGATATTGAAAATCAAGTTATAGAAATGGTGAAAAATTCACCATTTTATTCAATTCAACTTGATGAATCAACAGACATAAGTAACAAGGTTCTTCTCCTTTGTTTTGTGAGGGTTGAGTGTGAAAGAGAGTTACAGGAAGAACTACTTTGTTCACTCAACTTGCCGGGTAGAACAGCTAGCTCTGAGATTTTTGAAGCACTAAATAGTTATTTCCTGGAACATGGAATTGAATGGAAAAAATGTATTGGGATATGTACAGATGGTGCCACAAATATGACTGGACATCTTTCAGAAATTGTTGCAAAGGTGAAAAATGTTGGTCACCCAGACATTTTGTCTACACACTGCATTATACATTGTGAACAACTTGTGGCAAAAAAAATGTCCCCAGAACTACACGAAGTATTATCAGATGTTATTAAAATTATAAATGAAATGCAACACAAAGCACTCAATTCTCGAATGTTTGAGGAACTTTTTGAAGAAATAGGTTCTGAGTGTACTGACCTTCACACTGAGGTGAGATGGCTGTTGAGGGGCAAAATACTAACCCGACTGTTTGCCCTACGCAAAGAAGTCAAATCATTTTTCCAGCAGAAAAATAATCTGAAATTTCAAAAACTCTTGTCCAATGATGAGTGGGTAGCCAAGCTTGCATACCTGGCAGATATTTTTTCGCAGTTAAGTGATCTAAATATATCTTTGCAAGGACAACTTAAGGATATATTCACACTACGAGGTAAAATGGATGCATTTCAAAAGAAAATATTACTGTGGCAAATGCGCTTGGTTGAAGAAGATCTGCAGATGTTCTCAAATTTTGATGACTATATGAGAGAGAAAGATGTCAACCAGCAGGTGGTAACCATTGTTCAACAGCACTTGCAATCACTCATAGAATCTTTTGGTCGTTATTACCCAAAGAAAGAAGATCCCAGACATGGCAATATGTGGATAATAGATCCATTTGCAGCAAAAATTGAAGATTGCAATTTAAGCATGAATGAAAAAGAAAGCCTCATTGACCTATCATCCAATGACCATCTCAAAGCTAAATTCCAGTCACCCATATCAAAACCTCATTTTTGGCTTTCTGTAAAAAGTGAATACCCATTGCTGAGTGAAAAAGCAATGAAAATTTTGATTCAATTTTCAACAACATATTTATGTGAAAAGACATTTTCATCCCTCACAGCAATTAAAACTCAGTACAATTCTTGGCTTGAAATAAAGATGGCTCTCCGTCTTGTAGTAACATCATTGGAGCCAAAAATCCATAAACTTATTTTAAACAAGCAGGAACAAATATCATACTAAAATGTGTAATACTTAAATAAGCTTCAATTGCTTTGTAATAATTAACTTTAATAATTTTGTTACAATTAAACAACCTTTAAAGATTTTGTTATGATTAAATAAGCATTTACTACTTTGTCATAAATAAGCATTTATAATTTTATATTAAATAGGTGCATTTCATATTAATAAAATGGAAGTTCTCTGATCATTATTTTACAAATGTATTTATCTTTTAAAAACAATCATGAGTGATCCACAGGATTTAAAATTATGAATTTAGTGATGTGAAAGATTGGCAACCATTGATGTTGAGGACTTCAATCCATCTCGGCATATATTATTTACTCTATCTGAGCTGGAGGCAGATGTTGGTTCCACCAGAAAAAAAAGATGTCTCAACAATTTGTACAGAAAAAATAACCTTTATTGTCATTTTTTTATTGTGAGCACAATGGCATACATTAAAAATGAAATTCTGTTGCCTCCTCTCAAAAAAAGGTATATATCTACCTATACACATAACATACGTATACACGTAACATATAGAGAGAGAGAGAAGGAGGGGGGGAGCGCAACATTATCATACTTCCAGCAGATAAAGGTAATGCCACAGTAGTAATGAAAAAAAAGACTATGAAATAAAACTGGCAGACATACTAAACTCTACATACTAACCCATAAACACTGACCCAACCACGTATCTAGAAAAAATAACCAAGAAGAAAATCATAACCAGCAACATTAGCAAAGAGATCCGACAGAAGATCATCCCAAGAGAAAAATCTTCCAGATGCCCCAAATTATACGGCCTCCCCAAAATACACAAAGAAGGCATACCTCTTAAGACCCACAGTCAGCTCCATAGGAGCACCACTACAAAACCTGGCCAAATACCTAGCAAAACAGCTACAGCCCCATGCTGAAGCAGCAGCTTCACATGTACAAAACTCATGCCACTTCTTAGAAATGATCAAAAATCTACACATGGAACAAAGAGACCTGGTAGTAAGTTTTGATGTGGTTTCACTATTCACCCAAGTCCCAGTGAAAAAAACCCTACAAATCATCAAAAACAAATACAAACCACCCAAGCACCTCATGGAACTAACAGAACACTGCTTAACCAACACATATTTAATATACAAAGGACAAAGATACAAGCAGATCGAAGGAGCCCCCATGGGATCACCACTGTCATCCATTATTGCAAATCTGTTCATGGAAGAATTCAAATCCAGAGCCCTGGCAAATGCCACTCACTCACTCACACACAAACTCAAACTATGGCTAAGATACATTGATGACACATTTGTTATTTGGCCCCATGGAAAAGAAAACCTAAATAATTTCCTAACACAACAATTTAACCCCCAAAATCAAACTCACCATGGAAACGGAAACAAACAACTACCATTCCTAGATCTACTAATCTACAAAAAACAGATGGCACATTAGGACACACCATATACCAGAAGAAAACACACATCAACTGCTACCTAAACGCTCAATACCACCACCACTCAGCACAAATAAACTCCTTAGCCAAAACACTAATTACCAGAACCAAACGCCTGGCAGACAAGGCACACATAAAGATTGAACTATGTACCCTGACCAAAATACTGATAGCTAACGGCTTCCACAAAAACAAAATCACGGACCTGATCCACAAAAACACACTGAAACACAATAGAGACCCAGAAAATGAACAAACCTATGGAACAGCTGTCCTGCCCTACATAAGAGGAACAAAAGACAAAACCAGCAAAATACTATGCAGGCATCACATCAAGACTGCCTTCAAAATGGACAAAAAAATAGCAGCCATCCTAAGAAACCCCAAAGATTGAGAAAACCAAGGCATATATGAAGTACCCTGTGCATCATGCCCTGCCATACATAGGACAAACCAACAGAAGGATAAGTACCCGCCTTGAAGAACACAAGAATGCAATAAAAAAGCTGGAACACACTTCCTCACTAGTCCAACATACAAAAGCCACAGGTCATAGCATCGACTTCAATGGCACTAAAACCCTATAGCTACTATAGAAAACCCAGGCTACAGAATCATCAGAGAAACCATAGAAATTGATAAAAGACCTAATAGTATGAATAGGAGAGATGACTCCACCAGACTATCAATCATCTAGAAGCCTTCACTCACAAACAAAAAAATCTCTATACCATAATCCAGGCAAGCACCTGGACACAAACAAACCCCTCCTAATACCTCCAGCCCAAACACGTCCCAGCCAGCTATCCCAATAACACCTAGCTTCCTAATAAATATCGGCCATTCACAAGAAACCAAGCTGCACTAAGAAACCCCAATGCACAAAACACAATGTTGCCAACCAATCGAACACAGCAACTCGAAGACCAATAAAAACTGACCTAGACTCCCAGCCAATCAAGATGAGGAAAAAGCCATTCAAATAAAGCAGAAAGCCAGCACCAAATTCAAACA
The DNA here is from genome assembly GCA_033807585.1 of Hydrophis major. NCBI lineage: Eukaryota > Metazoa > Chordata > Lepidosauria > Squamata > Elapidae > Hydrophis > Hydrophis major. Next base: position 23,874,398 of record CM066329.1, read on the forward strand.
AAAAATGGCTGCTAAGCCTGACACAGGATTAAAAAGAACCCAATAAACAAGCCTGAGGATGGCAGATGAGATTCTGCTGAAACATTACCATTAAAAAAGCACAAATATTAAGACGTGAGAAAATACCTGAAGAAACCTAAATACCATACATATAAATTTCCGCGAAAACATAAGAAAACAGACATGTGTATGTATGTATTTATATACACTGCTCAAAAAAATAAAGGGAACACTTAAACAACACAATGTGACTCCAAGTCAATCACACTTCTGTGAAATCAAACTGTCCACTTAGGTAGCAACACAAACAGATCCCCCCTGATAACTCCAGCTCAAACACACCCCAACCAGGCACCAGATGAAACCTAGCTTCCTAACTAATGATAGCCGTCCATTTACCCGGAGCCAAGCTGCACTAAAGGCCTCTCATAAAGTAACACAATGTTGCCAGCCAATCAAGATACAAAAAGAGCCAAAAAACAGACAAGATATTAGAAACACCAATCAAGTCGAACACAGCAAACTCCAAGACCAATAAACACAGACCAAGACTCCCAACCAATCAGGATGAAGAAAAAACCATTCTGGCACAGCAGTAGGCTGCCCCAAATTTAAATCTGAAACCACTGTAAAAATCTGACTCACAGATGAACACTATACAGAAGCCTGATGATGGCAGATGAGATTCTGCCGAAACATTGCTACAACTCTAAAAGCACAACTACAATGACGTGGGAAAATACCTGAACAAAGCTGAATGCCATATATATATATATATATATATGTAGCTAGGTAGGTAGGTAGGTAGGTATATGTGTATATGTATATATGTACATGTGCATACATTGATCTCTTGTCTATTTTGAATACATAAAGGAAAGAGGAAACTTAAATATTCACAAGGTTGATACTATATGGAACAAAACTAACAATCTAGATGTTCTGCTTCAGACAAATCTCCAGAAAGTAACAAGGATAAAAATATGAAGAGGATGTATAACATTCCAGACAGTACTGCTGACCTGTACCATCATCCTCTGGGTCAGACAAAGGGGACAGAAGGATAGTTCTTTTTTTGAAGCTATTAATATCTGGGGAAGTATTGAATAAAATCCTTTTCAGATTGAAGCTACTTATGTAATCCTCTCGTCAGGTGACTTACATGTTTGATTATGCTGGGAAAGCCCTATAAATGATTTAGTTGATTCCTCCTTGCCTTTGAACCTTATGCATCCACATAGATGAAAATTCCCTGCATTGGAAGAACAGTGAAGAAGAAAGGGAAATTTGAAGTTTTCCCCTGGCAAAGGAAGCATTCTCATGTACCACCAACAGTCTGCCCACTCCATAAATGGGGATAGATAATGTTTTCAGAAAACAAAATTTTTCCATAAGAGGAGCTCTAAAAGCAAGGAATTGAGGGATTGAAAGAATTCAAGAAAAAAGTTACTTCTTGGGTGAAATGTTCTTTTACCTGTTTGTCCTTGATGTGCCCAGGATGAAGCCTTCCATCAGAGCCATCACCTGGGGACTAGATTCTGCTCCAGCCTTCTGGAGACAGCTCTCCATCTCTGGGATCTGGATGCCCATGCTCTTAATACTTTAGTTTGGGTGACGATCTCCATGAAGATCTCATGAACCTAAAATAGCAGCCAAGAGAAAAAGATAACATTACTGCTCCAACTTTATAAGACCTGGGATGGTGAACCTATGGTACTCGTGCCACAGATGGCATGCAGAGCCATTTGTGTGGGCACGCGTGTCTCAGTCAAACTTACCCGCATGCCTCTCAGGTGATTTTTGGCCCTTTGAAGCTGTTTTCAGTCTCCCAGAGGCTCGAGGGAAGCCTCTGCAGCCTTGGGAGGTCGAAAAATAGGCCTGTTTTTCGGCTTCCTAAGGCTGCAGAGGCTTCCCTCGAGCCTCCGGGATGGCGAAAACGGCCTCAAACAGGCTGAAAATCAGCTGGAAGACATGTGCAGTGCAGGTAAGGAGGTGGGGTGGGGATGTGCACGCATACACAGTGAGGGGCAGGGTGCATTGCATTGTGGGTGCTGGCACGCGTGCACTTTCAGCACACCACAACAAAAAGGTTCGCCATCACTTATAGTCCCTCTGGAAGAAGGATCTTGGCTTTGTACAGGTTCTTGGAAACCATTAGTTGAAGGACGTTGGGATTATTTAAATAACAAGGACAAAATTGTACTAAAACATCCTGATTATATAAAAGTGCAATGATTTTAAAGAACCTTGGTGGTGCAGTGGTTAGAGTGCTGTACTGCAGGCCACTTCTGCTATCGGCTGTCAGCAGTTTGGCTGTTCAAATCTCACCAGGCTCAAGGTTGAGTCAGTCTTCCATTCTTCCAAGGTAAGTAAACTGAGGACCCAGATTTTTGGGGGCAATGTGCTGACTCTGTAAAACGGCTTAGAGGGTGCTGTAAAGCACTATAAAGCAGTATATGTCTTAAGTGCTATTATTATTGCTAATTAAGAATTATTTTTATAATCTCACCTGATGACTTTGCTTCTTCATCTGCTTCATGCCGCCTTCCACCAGGGTGATTTCCTGGGAGCTAGTCTTTGCTCTACCTTATTATAACTGGCCCTCGAACTCGGGGCAGGATGGCCACGGACTGCTGCAGGACTACCAAGTCCAACACCTGAAGTTTTGTGTGGTCTTGGCTCAGCCACATCATAAAGATGATGGAGTTGACTGCATATTTCTTGGGAGTCCCTCTATCTCCTGGTAACAGTTCTCTGAAAGGGCAACGATGGACAATGCAATGTGTGGCTGCTGCTTTCAGAATGTTCTGCCAGGTTCATAGTGCTTGCCCAACCAAAGGCTCTTCTGAATCTGCAAACCAACTTTCATTGATGGGAGCAGAGTAGAATGTGCACCCATGGCATGAGATTGTAAGCAAAAATGTTATTTTGCGGAAAAAGTGGCACACAAAGATCTCTCTCAAAGCGTTTATCCCACCAATGTCCACCCATGGGTTTCACAGAGCAGGGGTCGCCAAGTTTTTGTAGTTCAGGTACCACCAAACTCATAATTTTAAATCCTGCAGACCACTAATATGAACGTTGAGTGACAGTGGCGTGCTGACATTGATGGGAGAGAGAGAGAGAGAGAGATCCGATCTAACCTTGGAGGGCTGGTGGTGATATCCTCTCTCTCTCTCTCCTCTCTGTCTCTCTCATTGTCTCTCTCTCACACACACAGAGGTCCCTCACACCCCCCCACCCCCTTCAAGGCAGCCACATTCCTAACCTTTTCAGCTCCGTTATCAGGGAGAGAGAAAGGGTATCCTCCGATCCCAAATAAAGAACAATAGATCAGTAGGAAAATGGGGTGGGGGGTTTTCCTGCAGACTTTTGGGGATTTTTCCAGGGTCTCTGCAGAAAAACAGAAGCAGCTTGGATTAATTACTTTGGGGAATGCTTTGTGGGTGACATTTCTCTGTGGACCACCAAAATTTTCTCACAGATCACCAGTGGTACGTGGCCCACTGGTTGGTGACAACTGTCACAGAGCATTTCCTATAGTTTACAAGTCAGAGTCAGAAGGTATTTCCTCATCTCCCTTTACAGTAATTCCTTCCTGTTTTACGCTGTAGAAAGTTAGCACCCACCCCTCTCCTAGAAGAATGAAATATTCTAGAAAATATTAAAAAGGCAGAATATTACATTTTTCTGGATGAGAAGGAAACATATCTTTAAAGCAGTTTCCTGCAGCTCCTTGCCCCCTTCAGCTCCAGGTTGATGGGATTAAGACATGGCCCTCAGGAAATGATAGGCATGATATGGCATCTGGGAAGATTGCATTAGTCAGCAGGATTCAACCAAACTTAGCACACAGACAACCTACAAAGCTAGCTATGACCTCTGACAGCAACCAATCAGGATACTCTTCCTGTGCCCCAGGAAGTTCAAACCCAGAGAGGGCATAAAACCCAGGGACTCTCAGCATCTCTTCCCTTTTCACTCAGGAGCTCCAAGGCAGGTGGTCCTGTTTGTCAATAAACCTTTCCAAGCAACTTCCATGAATCCAGTGTCTTTTTCCCATTTGGAATGGAATCCAGAAGGATATTTCTTCCAATGCTTTCTTGCCACAGTTGTTAAGTGAATAACAGCAGTTAGTAATACAGTTAAGTGAATCTAGTTTCCCCATTGATTTTGCTTGTCAGGTGTTCTGACCCAAACCGTGTTCCAAGGAAACAAACACGAAACAGAGGTAACAGCAAAACCTTTTTAATGATTCTTTACGAATTCCTTCATGGTTAAAAGACTGTTTCAAATTAATTATCTCTGATAAGAACGAGCCTTGCCAAGGTTGTGCAAAGCTGCCAAGAACACTAGATAAAGTTACTAAGAAATATTTCAAACACAGTCTCCAAACACCAACCAAGATATTCCGAACATCCACAAGGTTTGAGTGCAAAAACTTCTTTGCTTCCTGCAAAGAACTCCAGTTTCTCAGCTGGCTTTTATCTCTTGAAGGAAGGGCCATTACCTTGCAGCCTTACTCCCAAGTCTCCCGTGCTGATGCAGCTGCTCTTTCCTTTGAGCAATCTGCATGCACACGCACTGGGCACAGGCTCCTGGAGGACCTCTTTATCACTGCCGCCAGCCTCCACAATCTCTGAAGGCAGCACTCCACTCCCTGATGGTCCTGGCCCCATCCCTGCATCATACACAGGCCCCTCATCTGTGTCCTTGCTCTCCGAGACCTCAGCCATCTGCACCTGCTGTCGGCAAACCACAACACCAGGTCACAAAAAGTGATCATACGACCCCAGGACACTGCACCTGGCATAAATATATGCCAGTTGTCAAGCAACCAAATTTTGATCACATGACCATAGGGATGTTGTAATAGTTGTGTGAAAAACAAAGTCACTTTTTTCAGTGCCATTGTAAACATGATCACTAAATGAATGATTGTAACTTGAGAACTACCTGTAAATCTTGATTCTCATGGCAACACGAAGCCACAATGGAATTTACTAATATGTGGTTTTGTATCGTATAAGAACGCATCCAGTAATGCCTTACTTGGTAAATCACGCTTAAAGGAACTCTGGGCACAGGGAAAGATTCTGAAGAATATTTACCAAAATCAAGATTTAACATTTAAGGTAGAACAACAGAGTTGGAAGGGACCTTCTATCTAATCTAACTCCTGCTCAATCAGGAAACCCTATACCATCTCAGACAAATGGTTGTCCAATCTTCTTGAAAACCTCCAATGTTGGAGCACCCACAACTTCTGGAGGTAAGCCGTTCCACTGATTGAATTGTTCTGTCAGATAATGTCTCCTTATTTCTAGGGAGGGTCTCCCCTGATGTTTCCATCCGTTACTACTTCTGCTACCCTCAGGTTGAACCCCTTTTTCTTTATGTAGAGGGTTAGGACAGTTGAGAAAATGCGGATGTTGGCAAAGAACCTGTCTCTGGTCTTGCCTAAAGTGAAACCCTGACATCACAGGACTCTGAAACTTCCCACTTCAACTGCTTTTGTGATATTTGGAATATTCTGGAAGGAGAAGGTTTGAAAGGGTGGAGCTAAGAGTTACTCCCTTCTTGTGGGGCACATGTAATGTAGAAAAACAATGCTGTACTTCTAGTAAAACAGTCCAGTAATCCCATGTGACTCTCCCCAAAAGGGCTTTTCCAGTTTTTGTACTGAAGATACTAAGAAACAGTTTTATTGAGGAACAGCCCCTGATCTGAGGAGATAAAAGATGGTGGCTGTGGCATCTGGTGTGTAAAGATGTGGGAGAGCAAACAGGAGATCTTGAAGAAGGAAACAAAAAATACTGAAGGAAATCATGTTGCTAAATGAAAAAAATGCCAAATAACCCAGTTTGAAAACAAAATTTCCCTCAGGAAACAGAAAACTGAAGAAACTGAGATGGCAATTTCCCCTCAGTGAGCAAAATATAGGAGCAGTTTAATAAAGGAATTTGATAAGAAACATCCATACGAGGGGGAATTAAGTAGAGTTAAAAATGAACTTCATAAAATATGAAATTAAGACAAGATTAAACCGAAAGAGATTTTCTTTTAGAATCCTAGACCATCTACACAAAATGAATCCATGTTTTCTTCGAAAGAACCACAAATTGGTGCCTGGCAAATTTGATTTCCATTGCAGAGAACTGAACTATATACCTTTCTTAGTTTCCAGAAAGTTTACTATGCAAGCAAAATTAAACGGATACTTCTGAAAGCAAGATAGAACCAAGTGTAAATAAATCTCAATGGAAGACCAAAGAAGCCACCGTATTGCCCAGGGGTAGTCAACCTTTTTATACCTACCGCCCACTTTTGTACCTGTTAGATAAGATCTGTATGCTTAGATCTTGTTTTCACAGCAATATTTGTAGCCATCCGTATGGCTGCTTGATTGTCCTCATAAACTACAATGGAATCATTAACAGTTATTCCCATATCCAATAATAACTGTTTATACAGAATTAAATCAGTACATAATAAAGATAGACATGAACATTCTGCTTCCATTGTGGACATACTAATGTGTTGCTGTCTAATTGACCTCCAACCAATCAGTGCTTTTCCTAACAGTATAGCCGTACCTGAAGTTGATTTCCTAGTGTTTATGTCTGTTGCAAAACTTGCATCAGCATATGCACTTAAAATCAGATCATCTTTTGGCTCCAAATACAATGCATAGTGCATTGTCCTTTTAAGATATCTTAATATACGCTTTAACGCTTGCCAGTGTTGTTCAGTGGGTTCAGCATTGAATCTTGCCAATTGATTAATGCTATAGGCAATATCTGGCCTTGACCAATTACTAATATACGATAAACTACCAATTAGTGATTGATAAATGGTCTTATCCAATTTTGGACTTTGAGCATCAGTGTGGCCAAATTTCTTACTCATTGGAGTTTTTGCCGGTTTACAAAGTTCCATCTTGTATGTTTTTAGTGATTGATAAATCTTATCTTCTTGAGATATCTTATAGCCACCTTTGGTTTTATTTATTGTCATTCCGAGATACTGTTTTATTTCTCCTAATTGCTTTAATTTTATCCTCTTACCTAATAATGATATTATTTCAGTAGCTTCATTATTAGTTTTTGTAATTAAGGCAATATCATCTGTAAACAACAATAATAATGACACTATTCCATTTGTCTCTTTCTTAAATACACATGGATCAGCTAAACCTGCTTTAAACCCTATATTGTTTAACTCTTTAACAATATATTGGTCCCATTCGTAACCAGATTGTTTTAATCCACAGAGACTCTTTTTAAGTTTCCAACAGTCATTATTTGTTTTATCATCCTTAATTCCTACAGGTTTCTTTAGGTACATAGTGTGCTGCAATGGTGCATGTAGATAGGCAGTTTCTACATCTAAGTGATTTATGATATAATTCTTCTTTGCTGCCCACACTAAAGCTGCTCTCAAGATTGTTGCTTTTAGACTCGGTGCAAATACTTCATCATAATCACATGCAGTTTGATTAAATCCTTGAGCTACCAACCTAGCCTTATGGGTAACAGTCCCATTTTTACCTGTTTTTAATTTAAATATCCATTTACAGCTAATGGACTTTTCACCTGGAGGTAATTTAACATTTTCATAAACTTCCATTTGTTTCAATGAATTTAATTCTTTTTCCATTGCTCTATGCCAATTTTCTTGTTCCTTTGCTGGATACATTCTAAGTTCTTCAACAGTAGTTGGAACTTTATTAACTTGGCAAACTACACTTGCTTGGTACCTGTCAGGTGGTCTGGTTTCACGTGTTGAATGTCTCGGTATTACAGGGCTTAAAGGTGGACTTTCATGTACTACCTGTTCCTGGTTATCTATTTCTTCCTGTTCTGGTCCTGTGTGCTCTTCCTATACTTCCTCTTTAATTGTACTCTTCTTATTACTGATATGTTGTTTTGGTCGTTTGTAGGTTTCTATGATTACATCCTTACTTGAATCTTGCTCCAGTTTTTCCCATCCTACATGTTCAAGGAATTGTGCACTAGCACTACAGTAAACTCTAGATGTATCTTTTTCCCAGAATCTGTATGATTTGTGATTAGATTCATAACCTACAAAAAATAACTTTTTAGCCCTAAGTTCACCCTTTTCATCCAAGAGTTCTCCATATCTAACTGTTTGTTCCTTCTTATAAATTATAGGATAGGAAAATGCTTCAATAGTCGATAACCAAACTGGAAGTACCTGATTGTAAATGTATTAACAGCGGCTAGGATTGTATTTGCTAAAAATTGGAAGAATGAGAAAATACCATTACAGGAAGAAATTATTAAGAAAATATTGGAATGTGCTGAGATGAGTAGATTGACATTTGAAATTAGAGAGCAAGAGGATAAACAATTTTATGAAATTTGGGATCTTTTTTATCAATGGCTAGATGATAAAATACAATAATAGAATATTTAGAATGCTAGACAGTAAGGAATATCTTTATTTTGCTATTTTGCTATTATTTTGTTATTTGACATTATATTTATAAAGGGTTTTTTAGGATTGATTTGATATGATTATATGATTTGTTATAGAGTAAACTGGTTTAAAGTATTGTTAGCTCATAAAGCATGAATGATTGAAAATATAGTCAAAAACTTCTTTTTTTAGTGATATTAGGATATATAAGTTTGGATTGACAATATGAGTTGTTATGTAACATAATTGTAATTGAGACTACAAAATGAATGCACAAGAATGATGAACCAACTGACACACTGGATGTACACATGAGAGTTGATGTTTTTATGTTTTGTTTGTCTTGTTTGTTTGTAGAAAATTAATAAAATCTTTTTCAAAAAAAAAAAAACTTTTTAGCCCTATGCTGCCCCTTATGTCTCAGTTGTGTAGGAATATGCACCCATGCTGGTGCTCCAAATGTGTGCATGTAGCTTAGGTCAGGTTTTCTACCATGCCACCGTGTAAATGGTAATTCACCTGTTGTTGAGTTAACAACATTATTCAATATATGATTACCACACATTATTGCTTCTCCCCACAAAGTTTTAGGTAATCCTGAATCTGACAACATGGAACGAGCCATTGCTTGTATTGTTTGGCCTCGTCTTTTTTTAAAGGAATTATGTTGTGGCCTATACGGTGCAGACTTTTTATGTTCAACACCTGCCATCTTCAGTCTATTTTGGAATTTATTATTTATAAATTCTGTACCATTATCAGTTACAAGAGTCAGTAGTTTCCTTTTAGTTTTTCTTTCTGCAAACTTCAACCAATTAAAGAAATTCTGATATGTTTCCGTTTTACTCTTCATTAAATAACAGAAACCATATCTAGAATAATGATCCATTATACTTAATATATAACGAGCACCTCCCACACTTGATTTTTTAGGACCTATAATATCAGCAAATACGACCTCTAGAGGCTTTTTAGTTTTAAATCCATTAATTCTATTTGCTGGTATTACCTTGCTTTTTTCTTGACTGCAAACATTGCAGTGCAAATACTTACTGCAAGGCTTCAGTTTTATACCTTTAGACAGTTCAACCATTTGCTTAAGCATTTTAAAATTTATATGCCCTAAACGTCTGTGTAACAAATGTATGCATTCATCATGAGGTTTAATGTTATTATACACTGTGTTAGCTACCTCTAACTGATTATCATTTAACACATATAATTCACCTTTTAAAATTGCAGTCACTTTTTTACCTTCTTTTTCTATTATGCAGTTTTCTCCCCTAAAGGTAACTACATAACCTAGTTTAATCAAAACTCTAACCAAAAGCAAATTAAACTTAAGTTGTGGTACATATAACAATTTTACATTTTCTTTTACACAAGAACAATGTGCAATACCTTCATCTTTTGCTTTCAGTTTCCAGCCATTATCTAATGATATCTGCTGTGAACTCGTGGACATCTTAACAAATCTTTTCTTATCTTTCATTATGCAGTGCGATGCTCCACTATCTACAACCCATAAATTATTATTCACAGTTTCGTTGCTATACATGGCTAACTCTAAGCATTTTTTATCCTTTTGATGCCTTTTATCATTCTGGCTGGCATTGTGGCATTTTCCTTTCTTGCAGAATCTAGCCAAATGTCCTTTTCCTCCACAATTAAAACATTTTCTAATTGTATAGGCTGTCGAAAATTCTTTATCTTCTTGAGGTTGTTCCCTTCTTAGTTGATCCCTTTCAAGCCTTCTCCTGGCTTCTTCAATTAATCTGCCAGTAATGTTAGTTAATTTGAGGTTATCTTTTGGCAGTACTTCCAGTGAAGTTACAAAGTCATCATAGCTCTCATTTAACGAAGACAAAATGATATAAACCTGATGTAGTTCTGTGAAGATTAGTTCTTTTTCATGCAGTTCCTGAAAAATTCTCTTCATAGTGTTTAAATGAGTCAACATGTCTCCATTCTTTTGAAGATGTGTTCTGAACAACTTTTGTGTAAGATTTATATGTGCTCCTACACTGTCTCGAATATAAATCTTCTTTAAATTCTTCCAACATTTCACAGCTGTTTCTTCTCCACGAATATGTACAAGCTGCTGGTCATAGAGTGTCAGTCCTATTATACAGAGAGCTTGCTCATTCTTCAGTTTATATTCTTGTATTTTCTGGGCATCATCCTCATCCTCCGGATCCTATAATTAAACTATAATTAATAAAACACAGCTGTCTGTTTACAGTATTGTGTAACTACACCAACGCTCACTTTATACAAGCCTGTTATATCCTGGTTAGTCTGACTGTGCAGCCTGGGCCCATAACCAGTGTTATGGATACACCCTAGCAGAATCTGCACGGCAGTCAGGCAGGCAGGCAAATATGTGAGATAAACATTTTAGTAGCTTACACTCAGTAAAACAGATACACTGTAGTTTATTCCAGTAAGAGTTTTAGCATAGTCAAAACAGTCCATATATCATTCACTATTTCAGTCCGTCCGGGGATTACTCAGTTGCAAAGTCCAGTGTCGAAAAAGAGGTCAGTAAACTTACAAATATCCGTTCTCCTGTGCAGGTCCGTTCTCCTGTGCAGGACAACAAAAGAAGACCCAGCCCATCAGCTGGGACTTGGGAGGCAGAGAATAGATGGGATGAGGGGCAGTCAGAGTGATATTTGCTGTTTCTCCGAACTGCTCAAAATTTCTGTTACCGGTTCTCCAGAACCGGTCAGAACCTGCTGAATACCACCTCTGATGTTGACCCAGGACTATAAGTAATATTTGTGCTATAGTTCTCAATCCATAAGATGGGTGGTTAGAGTGATGGAGAGAGGAGAGAGACAGATCCCTGCTAATAGAAAATTGAGTGTCATCCCTTCTCTTACACTGAAATTATCTTAAAGGATTTTATGATGGGTGCTTAATTTAGTTTTCTCTCATCCCTTGAACCCAACTGCTTACCTCCATGGTCCTCATGACAATATATTTCTCTTTATAAGGCTGTATCATTTCCTCAGCTATTCTGATGAATTTCTACCACTGCATAGTCGAGACCATCTTAACTAGCTGTATCTCAGTTTGGTGTGGAAATTGCACTATAAAAGAAAAAAAAGGCATTACAGAGGGTGGTGGAAACCACCCAACGTATTATAGGGATTCCACTTTCTGACATTGTGGACATTCAGAGCAAACAATGTCTGCGTAAAGCCCACAGCATCGTTAAGGACCCCTTCCATCCAGCCCATAAACTGTTCACCCTTCTTCCATCTGGGAGGAGGTTCAGGTGCCTGCAGTCTAAGACCAGCAGGCTAGGGAACACCTTCCACCACACAGCGGTTTCCTTGCTGAACTCCTCATCTCGTTTGCCCCCATATATATGCTGACGCTCCCCTTGATAATATATGATGTACTTTGTATAATTTTCTGTGCATTTATCCTTATATCCAACATGTCCATAAACATTTTGTACAGTTGTATATGTTCATATTTGTGCAGTGACACTTATCCTTGGGTGCTCGTGTACATACATTTTTGTGTTTCCCATTGACATATATTCTGCATATTCATAGATGTTCTGTATATCTGCATATATATATATATATATATATATATATATGTTTTCTGAGGTTCTCGCGGGTATTTGTATGTGGATCTTTGGTTATTCGGGTTTTCTCCCGCGTAAAATTGGAAGTATCTAGGCAACGTTTCGATGAAGTCTCATTCATCATCTTCAGGCTTGGTCTTCAGCTCTGTGCTTCTCAGAGTGATGTGAGCTTGCAGCTGCTTCTTCCTTTTAACTGCTAGTGGGGGTGTGACTTGATTGGGTGGGGGCTTGGCTGTGTTCTGATTGGGTGGGGGTGTGTTCTCATTGGTTGGGGGTTTGGCTGTGTTCTGATTGGTTGGGGGGTTGGCTGTATTCTGATTGGCTGGAGGCGTGTTCTGTTCAGGTGGGGGCTTGATTGTGCTCAGGTTAGTCTTAGTTGCTGGAGGGTTTGAGCTGGTGAGCTGTGATCTTGCTGTTTGGCTTCGAGTTCGTGGTCGTGCTGCATCTTCATGGTGGAGGTCAGTTCGCTTCATGTATGGCTCAGAGGGGTTTGAGGTGGGTAGTGATGCAGCTGCAGTGCGGCTTCTGGTCCGTGGTCGTGTTTCATCTTCTGTGTGGGTGTGAGTCTGCTTTCTATGTGGAAGTGTGGTGGTGGCATCTTGTGTGGCTCTCAGGGGTGTGGGTCTGGTGTCATTCTTCATGTTAGGTACGCGTCTGTTCATGAGGGCGGGTTTCCAAATGGCTGGTAGGCGGGAGGCATCATCTTGTTTATTCATGCTGTGTGGGCGTTTTTCTATCTCTATGGCTTCTCTGATGATTCTGCTGCTGAAGTGTTCGGTTTTGGCGATAGTTCTGGTATTTTTAAAGTCAATCTCATGTCCTGTGGCTTTGAGGTGTTGGACCAGGGAAGAGGTCGGTTCTTCCTTTTTGATTGAGTTCTTATGTTCTTCAATGCGTGCACCTATTCTTCTGTTAGTCTGTCCAATGTATGTGGTGGGGCAGGCAGTGCAAGGGATTTCGTATACTCCTTGATTTTCCAACTCGATTCTGTCCTTAGGGTTTCTTAGGATGGTGGATATCTTTCTGTTTGTGCAGAATGCTGTCTTAATGTTGTGTTTTTGGAGGATCTTGTTAATTTTGTCCGTAGTGCCTTTTATATATGGGAGGAGGGCTTTGCCATTCTCTTGTTCTTTGTCTTGGATTTTGGCTGGGGTTTCTTTTTGGATTAGGTGGGTGATCTTCTTTCTTTGGAATCCATTGGCTGTCAGCACGCCGGTGAGAGTGTGTAGTTCGGTCTCTAGGTGTTGTTCGTCGGCTAAGCATTTTGTTCTGGAGATGAGTGTCTCGGCTACGGAATTGATCTGTGCTGGGTGGTGGTGTGAGAGTGCGTGTAGATAGCGGTTAGTATGTGTTTTCTTCTGGTAGATGGTGTGTCCTAGGGAGCCATTGGATTTTTTGTATACCAAGACATCTAGGAAGGGAAGTTGGTTGTTAGCTTCTGTTTCCATGGTGAATTGTATTTTGGGGCGTTGGCTGTTGAGGTGTGTGAGGAAGTTGTTCAGTTTTTCTTTCCCGTGTGGCCAGATTATGAAGGTGTCATCTACGTATCTGAGCCAGAGTTTGGGTTTGTGATCATATTTTTCTAGAGCTTGTGTTTCAAAGTGTTCCATGTAGAGGTTAGCGATGACAGGTGAGAGGGGTGATCCCATGGGTGCTCCTTCTATTTGTTTGTATTTTTGTCCATTGTAGGTGAAGTATGTATTGGATAGGCAGTGGTTGGTCAGATCTAGGATGTGCTTGGGGGGGTTGTATTTGTTTTGGATGGCTGTCAAGGTTTCTTTTATTGGCACTTGGGTGAAGAGGGATATGACATCGAAGCTCACTAGTAGGTCACTGGGTTGTAAGTTTTGTTTCTTTATGATCTCGATGAACTGGAATGAGTTTCTTACGTGTGAGTTGATGGATTCTGCATAGGGCTGTAGTTGTTTGGCGAGAAATTTGGCTAGGTTTTGTAGAGGTGAGCCTATGGAGCTGACTATTGGTCTAAGTGGGGTTCCTTCTTTGTGTATCTTGGGGAGACCATAAAGTTTAGGGCATCTGGATGATTTCTCTCTGGGTATGATTCTTTGCTGGATTTCTTCACTAATGGGGGAGGCTTTTATTCTGGATCTGGTGGTTTTTTCTAGGTAGGTGGTGCGGTCTGTCTTTAGGGGTTTGTATGTGGGGTCTTGGAGTAGGTTGGTTAACTTGGATTGGTAGTCGGATGTGTTCATAACCACTGTCGCGTTTCCCTTGTCTGCTGGTAGGATTATTATGCTGGTGTCTTCTTTCAGGTTAAGTAGTGCAGCTTGTTCTTCTTTGGATAAGTTGCTTTTGGGTGGTTTGCTAGTGCAGACGATGTTGGTGAGAGCCACACAAGATGCCACCACCACACTTCCACGTAGAAAGCAGACTCACACCCACACAGAAGATGAAACACGACCACGGACCAAAAGCCGCACTGCAGCTGCATCACTACCCACCTCAAACCCCTCTGAGCCATACATGAAGCGAACTGACCTCCACCATGAAGATGCAGCACGACCACGAACTCGAAGCCAAACAGCAAGATCACAGCTCACCAGCTCAAACCCTCCAGCAACTAAGACTAACCTGAGCACAATCAAGCCCCCACCTGAACAGAACACGCCTCCAGCCAATCAGAATACAGCCAACCCCCCAACCAATCAGAACACAGCCAAACCCCCAACCAATGAGAACACACCCCCACCCAATCAGAACACAGCCAAGCCCCCACCCAATCAAGTCACACCCCCACTAGCAGTTAAAAGGAAGAAGCAGCTGCAAGCTCACATCACTCTGAGAAGCACAGAGCTGAAGACCAAGCCTGAAGATGATGAATGAGACTTCATCGAAACGTTGCCTAGATACTTCCAATTTTACTTGGGAGAAAACCTGAATAACCAAAGATCCACATACAAATACCCGCGAGAACCTCAGAAAACAAATATTGCACCTCTACGGGGAGGAAACCCACCATCTGACCAGGACTTATGAAAAACTTGAAGTCCAAAGAGCTTCCATTTTATGTGACTTCGCATTCCTATGCAACTGCCGAGATCAAAATTTAATTCCCACAAGCTTCCAATTGAAATTCCATACCAACACAGCAGCCACCAAACGCATCCTAAAAAGAACAGAATTGGCCCTAATTAGAAATGAACTTCACACAAAAAGATTTCTCCTAGACCAAATCAACAAAGATCTCCTCACACTTCACCTCAGACTCAGCAACAAGATTCACCCCTTACTTTGGGACAAATCCAAACAGCTCGCTGTCTGGAGAGCCGAAACACAGACCACCGTCAAGACAGACACACACACCAACAAACTCAGAAAACTACAACAACGCCAGAAACCAACTCCTCCCCCCTCACAGCCACACATGAAACAAACAGTGCACAACATCTCAAACAAGATCCTCACCGAAGCCGAAACCAAGGTCCTTTCTAAAGGATTCAACTTTGCTGTCGCTCCCAAACACATCCCCACAGAAACCATCATATGCGGAGTTGAAACCAGCCTGACCAAAACCAACCCTGATGATGCCAATAGAATCAGACTCGAAATCACCAACATCCTCTGCACTAGCAAACCACCCAAAAGCAACTTATCCAAAGAAGAACAAACTGCACTACTTAACCTGAAAGAAGACACCAGCATAATAATCCTACCAGCAGACAAGGGAAACGCGACGGTGGTTATGAACACATCCGACTACCAATCCAAGTTAACCAACCTACTCCAAGACCCCACATACAAACCCCTAAAGACAGACCCCACCACCTACCTAGAAAAAACCACCAGATCCAGAATAAAAGCCTCCCCCATTAGTGAAGAAATCCAGCAAAGAATCATACCCAGAGAGAAATCATCCAGATGCCCTAAACTTTATGGTCTCCCCAAGATACACAAAGAAGGAACCCCACTTAGACCAATAGTCAGCTCCATAGGCTCACCTCTACAAAACCTAGCCAAATTTCTCGCCAAACAACTACAGCCCTATGCAGAATCCATCAACTCACACGTAAGAAACTCATTCCAGTTCATCGAGATCATAAAGGAACAAAACTTACAACCCAGTGACCTACTAGTGAGCTTCGATGTCATATCCCTCTTCACCCAAGTGCCAATAAAAGAAACCTTGACAGCCATCCAAAACAAATACAACCCCCCCAAGCACATCCTAGATCTGACCAACCACTGCCTATCCAATACATACTTCACCTACAATGGACAAAAATACAAACAAATAGAAGGAGCACCCATGGGATCACCCCTCTCACCTGTCATCGCTAACCTCTACATGGAACACTTTGAAACACAAGCTCTAGAAAAATATGATCACAAACCCAAACTCTGGCTCAGATACGTAGATGACACCTTCATAATCTGGCCACACGGGAAAGAAAAACTGAACAACTTCCTCACACACCTCAACAGCCAACACCCCAAAATACAATTCACCATGGAAACAGAAGCTAACAACCAACTTCCCTTCCTAGATGTCTTGGTATACAAAAAATCCAATGGCTCCCTAGGACACACCATCTACCAGAAGAAAACACATACTAACCGCTATCTACACGCACTCTCACACCACCACCCAGCACAGATCAATTCCGTAGCCGAGACACTCATCTCCAGAACAAAATGCTTAGCCGACGAACAACACCTAGAGACCGAACTACACACTCTCACCGGCGTGCTGACAGCCAATGGATTCCAAAGAAAGAAGATCACCCACCTAATCCAAAAAGAAACCCCAGCCAAAATCCAAGACAAAGAACAAGAGAATGGCAAAGCCCTCCTCCCATATATAAAAGGCACTACGGACAAAATTAGCAAGATCCTCCAAAAACACAACATTAAGACAGCATTCTGCACAAACAGAAAGATATCCACCATCCTAAGAAACCCTAAGGACAGAATCGAGTTGGAAAATCAAGGAGTATACGAAATCCCTTGCACTGCCTGCCCCACCACATACATTGGACAGACTAACAGAAGAATAGGTGCACGCATTGAAGAACATAAGAACTCAATCAAAAAGGAAGAACCGACCTCTTCCCTGGTCCAACACCTCAAAGCCACAGGACATGAGATTGACTTTAAAAATACCAGAACTATCGCCAAAACCGAACACTTCAGCAGCAGAATCATCAGAGAAGCCATAGAGATAGAAAAACGCCCACACAGCATGAATAAACGAGATGATGCCTCCCGCCTACCAGCCATTTGGAAACCCGCCCTCATGAACAGACGCGTACCTAACATGAAGAATGACACCAGACCCACACCCCTGAGAGCCACACAAGATGCCACCACCACACTTCCACATAGAAAGCAGACTCACACCCACACAGAAGATGAAACATGACCACGGACCAGAAGCCGCACTGCAGCTGCATCACTACCCACCTCAAACCCCTCTGAGCCATACATGAAGCGAACTGACCTCCACCATGAAGATGCAGCACGACCACGAACTCGAAGCCAAACAGCAAGATCACAGCTCACCAGCTCAAACCCTCCAGCAACTAAGACTAACCTGAGCACAATCAAGCCCCCACCTGAACAGAACACGCCTCCAGCCAATCAGAATACAGCCAACCCCCCAACCAATCAGAACACAGCCAAACCCCCAACCAATGAGAACACACCCCCACCCAATCAGAACACAGCCAAGCCCCCACCCAATCAAGTCACACCCCCACTAGCAGTTAAAAGGAAGAAGCAGCTGCAAGCTCACATCACTCTGAGAAGCACAGAGCTGAAGACCAAGCCTGAAGATGATGAATGAGACTTCATCGAAACGTTGCCTAGATACTTCCAATTTTACGTGGGAGAAAACCCGAATAACCAAAGATCCACATACAAATACCCGCGAGAACCTCAGAAAACAAATATTGCACCTCTACGGGGAGGAAACCCACCATCTGACCAGGACTTATGAAAAACTTGAAGTCCAAAGAGCTTCCATTTTATGTGACTTCGCATTCCTATGCAACTGCCGAGATCAAAATTTAATTCCCACAAGCTTCCAATTGAAATTCCACACCAACACAGCAGCCACCAAACGCATCCTAAAAAGAACAGAATTGGCCCTAATTAGAAATGAACTTCACACAAAAAGATTTCTCCTAGACCAAATCAACAAAGATCTCCTCACACTTCACCTCAGACTCAGCAACAAGATTCACCCCTTACTTTGGGACAAATCCAAACAGCTCGCTGTCTGGAGAGCCGAAACACAGACCACCCTCAAGACAGACACACACACCAACAAACTCAGAAAACTACAACAACGCCAGAAACCAACTCCTCCCCCCTCACAGCCACACATGAAACAAACAGTGCACAACATCTCAAACAAGATCCTCACCGAAGCCGAAAACAAGGTCCTTTCTAAAGGATTCAACTTTGCTGTCGCTCCCAAACACATCCCCACAGAAACCATCATATGCGGAGTTGAAACCAGCCTGACCAAAACCAACCCTGATGATGCCAATAGAATCAGACTCGAAATCACCAACATCCTCTGCACTAGCAAACCACCCAAAAGCACCTTATCCAAAGAAGAACAAACTGCACTACTTAACCTGAAAGAAGACACCAGCATAATAATCCTACCAGCAGACAAGGGAAACGCGACAGTGGTTATGAACACATCCGACTACCAATCCAAGTTAACCAACCTACTCCAAGACCCCACATACAAACCCCTAAAGACAGACCCCACCACCTACCTAGAAAAAACCACCAGATCCAGAATAAAAGCCTCCCCCATTAGTGAAGAAATCCAGCAAAGAATCATACCCAGAGAGAAATCATCCAGATGCCCTAAACTTTATGGTCTCCCCAAGATACACAAAGAAGGAACCCCACTTAGACCAATAGTCAGCTCCATAGGCTCACCTCTACAAAACCTAGCCAAATTTCTCGCCAAACAACTACAGCCCTATGTAGAATCCATCAACTCACACGTAAGAAACTCATTCCAGTTCATCGAGATCATAAAGAAACAAAACTTACAACCCAGTGACCTACTAGTGAGCTTCGATGTCATATCCCTCTTCACCCAAGTGCCAATAAAAGAAACCTTGACAGCCATCCAAAACAAATACAACCCCCCCAAGCACATCCTAGATCTGACCAACCACTGCCTATCCAATACATACTTCACCTACAATGGACAAAAATACAAACAAATAGAAGGAGCACCCATGGGATCACCCCTCTCACCTGTCATCGCTAACCTCTACATGGAACACTTTGAAACACAAGCTCTAGAAAAATATGATCACAAACCCAAACTCTGGCTCAGATACGTAGATGACACCTTCATAATCTGGCCACACGGGAAAGAAAAACTGAACAACTTCCTCACACACCTCAACAGCCAACACCCCAAAATACAATTCACCATGGAAACAGAAGCTAACAACCAACTTCCCTTCCTAGATGTCTTGGTATACAAAAAATCCAATGGCTCCCTAGGACACACCATCTACCAGAAGAAAACACATACTAACCGCTATCTACACGCACTCTCACACCACCACCCAGCACAGATCAATTCCGTAGCCGAGACACTCATCTCCAGAACAAAATGCTTAGCCGACGAACAACACCTAGAGACCGAACTACACACTCTCACCGGCGTGCTGACAGCCAATGGATTCCAAAGAAAGAAGATCACCCACCTAATCCAAAAAGAAACCCCAGCCAAAATCCAAGACAAAGAACAAGAGAATGGCAAAGCCCTCCTCCCATATATAAAAGGCACTACGGACAAAATTAGCAAGATCCTCCAAAAACACAACATTAAGACAGCATTCTGCACAAACAGAAAGATATCCACCATCCTAAGAAACCCTAAGGACAGAATCGAGTTGGAAAATCAAGGAGTATACGAAATCCCTTGCACTGCCTGCCCCACCACATACATTGGACAGACTAACAGAAGAATAGGTGCACGCATTGAAGAACATAAGAACTCAATCAAAAAGGAAGAACCGACCTCTTCCCTGGTCCAACACCTCAAAGCCACAGGACATGAGATTGACTTTAAAAATACCAGAACTATCGCCAAAACCGAACACTTCAGCAGCAGAATCATCAGAGAAGCCATAGAGATAGAAAAACGCCCACACAGCATGAATAAACGAGATGATGCCTCCCGCCTACCAGCCATTTGGAAACCCGCCCTCATGAACAGACGCGTACCTAACATGAAGAATGACACCAGACCCACACCCCTGAGAGCCACACAAGATGCCACCATCACACTTCAACGTAGAAAGCAGACTCACACCCACACAGAAGATGAAACACGACCACGGACCAGAAGCCGCACTGCAGCTGCATCACTACCCACCTCAAACCCGTCTGAGCCATGCATGAAGCGAACTGACCTCCACCATGAAGATGCAGCACGACCACGAACTCGAAGCCAAACAGCAAGATCACAGCTCACCAGCTCAAACCCTCCAGCAACTAAGACTAACCTGAGCACAATCAAGCCCCCACCTGAACAGAACACGCCTCCAGCCAATCAGAATACAGCCAACCCCCCAACCAATCAGAACACAGCCAAACCCCCAACCAATGAGAACACACCCCCACCCAATCAGAACACAGCCAAGCCCCCACCCAATCAAGTCACACCCCCACTAGCAGTTAAAAGGAAGAAGCAGCTGCAAGCTCACATCACTCTGAGAAGCACAGAGCTGAAGACCAAGCCTGAAGATGATGAATGAGACTTCATCGAAACGTTGCCTAGATACTTCCAATTTTACGCGGGAGAAAACCCGAATAACCAAAGATCCACATACAAATACCCGCGAGAACCTCAGAAAACAAATATTGCACCTCTACGGGGAGGAAACCCACCATCTGACCAGGACTTATGAAAAACCTGAAGTCCAAAGAGCTTCCATTTTATGTGACCTCGCATTCCTATGCAACTGCCGAGATCAAAATTTAATTCCCACAAGCTTCCAATTGAAATTCCACACCAACACAGCAGCCACCAAACGCATCCTAAAAAGAACAGAATTGGCCCTAATTAGAAATGAACTTCACACAAAAAGATTTCTCCTAGACCAAATCAACAAAGATCTCCTCACACTTCACCTCAGACTCAGCAACAAGATTCACCCCTTACTTTGGGACAAATCCAAACAGCTCGCTGTCTGGAGAGCCGAAACACAGACCACCGTCAAGACAGACACACACACCAACAAACTCAGAAAACTACAACAACGCCAGAAACCAACTCCTCCCCCCTCACAGCCACACATGAAACAAACAGTGCACAACATCTCAAACAAGATCCTCACCGAAGCCGAAACCAAGGTCCTTTCTAAAGGATTCAACTTTGCTGTCGCTCCCAAACACATCCCCACAGAAACCATCATATGCGGAGTTGAAACCAGCCTGACCAAAACCAACCCTGATGATGCCAATAGAATCAGACTCAAAATCACCAACATCCTCTGCACTAGCAAACCACCCAAAAGCAACTTATCCAAAGAAGAACAAACTGCACTACTTAACCTGAAAGAAGACACCAGCATAATAATCCTACCAGCAGACAAGGGAAACGCGACAGTGGTTATGAACACATCCGACTACCAATCCAAGTTAACCAACCTACTCCAAGACCCCACATACAAACCCCTAAAGACAGACCCCACCACCTACCTAGAAAAAACCACCAGATCCAGAATAAAAGCCTCCCCCATTAGTGAAGAAATCCAGCAAAGAATCATACCCAGAGAGAAATCATCCAGATGCCCTAAACTTTATGGTCTCCCCAAGATACACAAAGAAGGAACCCCACTTAGACCAATAGTCAGCTCCATAGGCTCACCTCTACAAAACCTAGCCAAATTTCTCGCCAAACAACTACAGCCCTATGCAGAATCCATCAACTCACACGTAAGAAACTCATTCCAGTTCATCGAGATCATAAAGAAACAAAACTTACAACCCAGTGACCTACTAGTGAGCTTCGATGTCATATCCCTCTTCACCCAAGTGCCAATAAAAGAAACCTTGACAGCCATCCAAAACAAATACAACCCCCCCAAGCACATCCTAGATCTGACCAACCACTGCCTATCCAATACATACTTCACCTACAATGGACAAAAATACAAACAAATAGAAGGAGCACCCATGGGATCACCCCTCTCACCTGTCATCGCTAACCTCTACATGGAACACTTTGAAACACAAGCTCTAGAAAAATATGATCACAAACCCAAACTCTGGCTCAGATACGTAGATGACACCTTCATAATCTGGCCACACAGGAAAGAAAAACTGAACAACTTCCTCACACACCTCAACAGCCAACACCCCAAAATACAATTCACCATGGAAACAGAAGCTAACAACCAACTTCCCTTCCTAGATGTCTTGGTATACAAAAAATCCAATGGCTCCCTAGGACACACCATCTACCAGAAGAAAACACATACTAACCGCTATCTACATGCACTCTCACACCACCACCCAGCACAGATCAATTCCGTAGCCGAGACACTCATCTCCAGAACAAAATGCTTAGCCGACGAACAACACCTACAGACCGAACTACACACTCTCACCGGCGTGCTGACAGCCAATGGATTCCAAAGAAAGAAGATCACCCACCTAATCCAAAAAGAAACCCCAGCCAAAATCCAAGACAAAGAACAAGAGAATGGCAAAGCCCTCCTCCCATATATAAAAGGCACTACGGACAAAATTAGCAAGATCCTCCAAAAACACAACATTAAGACAGCATTCTGCACAAACAGAAAGATATCCACCATCCTAAGAAACCCTAAGGACAGAATCGAGTTGGAAAATCAAGGAGTATACGAAATCCCTTGCACTGCCTGCCCCACCACATACATTGGACAGACTAACAGAAGAATAGGTGCACGCATTGAAGAACATAAGAACTCAATCAAAAAGGAAGAACCGACCTCTTCCCTGGTCCAACACCTCAAAGCCACAGGACATGAGATTGACTTTAAAAATACCAGAACTATCGCCAAAACCGAACACTTCAGCAGCAGAATCATCAGAGAAGCCATAGAGATAGAAAAACGCCCACACAGCATGAATAAACGAGATGATGCCTCCCGCCTACCAGCCATTTGGAAACCCGCCCTCATGAACAGACGCGTACCTAACATGAAGAATGACACCAGACCCACACCCCTGAGAGCCACACAAGATGCCACCATCACACTTCAACGTAGAAAGCAGACTCACACCCACACAGAAGATGAAACACGACCACGGACCAGAAGCCGCACTGCAGCTGCATCACTACCCACCTCAAACCCCTCTGAGCCATACATGAAGCGAACTGACCTCCACCATGAAGATGCAGCACGACCACGAACTCGAAGCCAAACAGCAAGATCACAGCTCACCAGCTCAAACCCTCCAGCAACTAAGACTAACCTGAGCACAATCAAGCCCCCACCTGAACAGAACACGCCTCCAGCCAATCAGAATACAGCCAACCCCCCAACCAATCAGAACACAGCCAAACCCCCAACCAATGAGAACACACCCCCACCCAATCAGAACACAGCCAAGCCCCCACCCAATCAAGTCACACCCCCACTAGCAGTTAAAAGGAAGAAGCAGCTGCAAGCTCACATCACTCTGAGAAGCACAGAGCTGAAGACCAAGCCTGAAGATGATGAATGAGACTTCATCGAAACGTTGCCTAGATACTTCCAATTTTACGCGGGAGAAAACCCGAATAACCAAAGATCCACATACAAATACCCGCGAGAACCTCAGAAAACAAATATTGCACCTCTACGGGGAGGAAACCCACCATCTGACCAGGACTTATGAAAAACCTGAAGTCCAAAGAGCTTCCATTTTATGTGACCTCGCATTCCTATGCAACTGCCGAGATCAAAATTTAATTCCCACAAGCTTCCAATTGAAATTCCACACCAACACAGCAGCCACCAAACGCATCCTAAAAAGAACAGAATTGGCCCTAATTAGAAATGAACTTCACACAAAAAGATTTCTCCTAGACCAAATCAACAAAGATCTCCTCACACTTCACCTCAGACTCAGCAACAAGATTCACCCCTTACTTTGGGACAAATCCAAACAGCTCGCTGTCTGGAGAGCTGAAACACAGACCACCGTCAAGACAGACACACACACCAACAAACTCAGAAAACTACAACAACGCCAGAAACCAACTCCTCCCCCCTCACAGCCACACATGAAACAAACAGTGCACAACATCTCAAACAAGATCCTCACCGAAGCCGAAACCAAGGTCCTTTCTAAAGGATTCAACTTTGCTGTCGCTCCCAAACACATCCCCACAGAAACCATCATATGCGGAGTTGAAACCAGCCTGACCAAAACCAACCCTGATGATGCCAATAGAATCAGACTCGAAATCACCAACATCCTCTGCACTAGCAAACCACCCAAAAGCAACTTATCCAAAGAAGAACAAACTGCACTACTTAACCTGAAAGAAGACACCAGCATAATAATCCTACCAGCAGACAAGGGAAACGCGACAGTGGTTATGAACACATCCGACTACCAATCCAAGTTAACCAACCTACTCCAAGACCCCACATACAAACCCCTAAAGACAGACCCCACCACCTACCTAGAAAAAACCACCAGATCCAGAATAAAAGCCTCCCCCATTAGTGAAGAAATCCAGCAAAGAATCATACCCAGAGAGAAATCATCCAGATGCCCTAAACTTTATGGTCTCCCCAAGATACACAAAGAAGGAACCCCACTTAGACCAATAGTCAGCTCCATAGGCTCACCTCTACAAAACCTAGCCAAATTTCTCGCCAAACAACTACAGCCCTATGCAGAATCCATCAACTCACACGTAAGAAACTCATTCCAGTTCATCGAGATCATAAAGAAACAAAACTTACAACCCAGTGACCTACTAGTGAGCTTCGATGTCATATCCCTCTTCACCCAAGTGCCAATAAAAGAAACCTTGACAGCCATCCAAAACAAATACAACCCCCCCAAGCACATCCTAGATCTGACCAACCACTGCCTATCCAATACATACTTCACCTACAATGGACAAAAATACAAACAAATAGAAGGAGCACCCATGGGATCACCCCTCTCACCTGTCATCGCTAACCTCTACATGGAACACTTTGAAACACAAGCTCTAGAAAAATATGATCACAAACCCAAACTCTGGCTCAGATACGTAGATGACACCTTCATAATCTGGCCACACGGGAAAGAAAAACTGAACAACTTCCTCACACACCTCAACAGCCAACACCCCAAAATACAATTCACCATGGAAACAGAAGCTAACAACCAACTTCCCTTCCTAGATGTCTTGGTATACAAAAAATCCAATGGCTCCCTAGGACACACCATCTACCAGAAGAAAACACATACTAACCGCTATCTACACGCACTCTCACACCACCACCCAGCACAGATCAATTCCGTAGCCGAGACACTCATCTCCAGAACAAAATGCTTAGCCGACGAACAACACCTAGAGACCGAACTACACACTCTCACCGGCGTGCTGACAGCCAATGGATTCCAAAGAAAGAAGATCACCCACCTAATCCAAAAAGAAACCCCAGCCAAAATCCAAGACAAAGAACAAGAGAATGGCAAAGCCCTCCTCCCATATATAAAAGGCACTACGGACAAAATTAGCAAGATCCTCCAAAAACACAACATTAAGACAGCATTCTGCACAAACAGAAAGATATCCACCATCCTAAGAAACCCTAAGGACAGAATCGAGTTGGAAAATCAAGGAGTATACGAAATCCCTTGCACTGCCTGCCCCACCACATACATTGGACAGACTAACAGAAGAATAGGTGCACGCATTGAAGAACATAAGAACTCAATCAAAAAGGAAGAACCGACCTCTTCCCTGGTCCAACACCTCAAAGCCATAGGACATGAGATTGACTTTAAAAATACCAGAACTATCGCCAAAACCGAACACTTCAGCAGCAGAATCATCAGAGAAGCCATAGAGATAGAAAAACGCCCACACAGCATGAATAAACGAGATGATGCCTCCCGCCTACCAGCCATTTGGAAACCCGCCCTCATGAACAGACGCGTACCTAACATGAAGAATGACACCAGACCCACACCTCTGAGAGCCACACAAGATGCCACCACCACACTTCCACGTAGAAAGCAGACTGACACCCACACAGAAGATGAAACACGACCACGGACCAGAAGCCGCACTGCAGCTGCATCACTACCCACCTCAAACCCCTCTGAGCCATACATGAAGCGAACTGACCTCCACCATGAAGATGCAGCACGACCACGAACTCGAAGCCAAACAGCAAGATCACAGCTCACCAGCTCAAACCCTCCAGCAACTAAGACTAACCTGAGCACAATCAAGCCCCCACCTGAACAGAACACGCCTCCAGCCAATCAGAATACAGCCAACCCCCCAACCAATCAGAACACAGCCAAACCCCCAACCAATGAGAACACACCCCCACCCAATCAGAACACAGCCAAGCCCCCACCCAATCAAGTCACACCCCCACTAGCAGTTAAAAGGAAGAAGCAGCTGCAAGCTCACATCACTCTGAGAAGCACAGAGCTGAAGACCAAGCCTGAAGATGATGAATGAGACTTCATCGAAACGTTGCCTAGATACTTCCAATTTTACGCGGGAGAAAACCCGAATAACCAAAGATCCACATACAAATACCCGCGAGAACCTCAGAAAACAAATATTGCACCTCTACGGGGAGGAAACCCACCATCTGACCAGGACTTATGAAAAACTTGAAGTCCAAAGAGCTTCCATTTTATGTGACCTCGCATTCCTATGCAACTGCTGAGATCAAAATTTAATTCCCACAAGCTTCCAATTGAAATTCCACACCAACACAGCAGCCACCAAACGCATCCTAAAAAGAACAGAATTGGCCCTAATTAGAAATGAACTTCACACAAAAAGATTTCTCCTAGACCAAATCAACAAAGATCTCCTCACACTTCACCTCAGACTCAGCAACAAGATTCACCCCTTACTTTGGGACAAATCCAAACAGCTCGCTGTCTGGAGAGCCGAAACACAGACCACCGTCAAGACAGACACACACACCAACAAACTCAGAAAACTACAACAACGCCAGAAACCAACTCCTCCCCCCTCACAGCCACACATGAAACAAACAGTGCACAACATCTCAAACAAGATCCTCACCGAAGCCGAAACCAAGGTCCTTTCTAAAGGATTCAACTTTGCTGTCGCTCCCAAACACATCCCCACAGAAACCATCATATGCGGAGTTGAAACCAGCCTGACCAAAACCAACCCTGATGATGCCAATAGAATCAGACTCGAAATCACCAACATCCTCTGCACTAGCAAACCACCCAAAAGCAACTTATCCAAAGAAGAACAAACTGCACTACTTAACCTGAAAGAAGACACCAGCATAATAATCCTACCAGCAGACAAGGGAAACGCGACAGTGGTTATGAACACATCCGACTACCAATCCAAGTTAACCAACCTACTCCAAGACCCCACATACAAACCCCTAAAGACAGACCCCACCACCTACCTAGAAAAAACCACCAGATCCAGAATAAAAGCCTCCCCCATTAGTGAAGAAATCCAGCAAAGAATCATACCCAGAGAGAAATCATCCAGATGCCCTAAACTTTATGGTCTCCCCAAGATACACAAAGAAGGAACCCCACTTAGACCAATAGTCAGCTCCATAGGCTCACCTCTACAAAACCTAGCCAAATTTCTCGCCAAACAACTACAGCCCTATGCAGAATCCATCAACTCACACGTAAGAAACTCATTCCAGTTCATCGAGATCATAAAGAAACAAAACTTACAACCCAGTGACCTACTAGTGAGCTTCGATGTCATATCCCTCTTCACCCAAGTGCCAATAAAAGAAACCTTGACAGCCATCCAAAACAAATACAACCCCCCCAAGCACATCCTAGATCTGACCAACCACTGCCTATCCAATACATACTTCACCTACAATGGACAAAAATACAAACAAATAGAAGGAGCACCCATGGGATCACCCCTCTCACCTGTCATCGCTAACCTCTACATGGAACACTTTGAAACACAAGCTCTAGAAAAATATGATCACAAACCCAAACTCTGGCTCAGATACGTAGATGACACCTTCATAATCTGGCCACACGGGAAAGAAAAACTGAACAACTTCCTCACACACCTCAACAGCCAACACCCCAAAATACAATTCACCATGGAAACAGAAGCTAACAACTTCCCTTCCTAGATGTCTTGGTATACAAAAAATCCAATGGCTCCCTAGGACACACCATCTACCAGAAGAAAACACATACTAACCGCTATCTACACGCACTCTCACACCACCACCCAGCACAGATCAATTCCGTAGCCGAGACACTCATCTCCAGAACAAAATGCTTAGCCGACGAACAACACCTAGAGACCGAACTACACACTCTCACCGGCGTGCTGACAGCCAATGGATTCCAAAGAAAGAAGATCACCCACCTAATCCAAAAAGAAACCCCAGCCAAAATCCAAGACAAAGAACAAGAGAATGGCAAAGCCCTCCTCCCATATATAAAAGGCACTACGGACAAAATTAGCAAGATCCTCCAAAAACACAACATTAAGACAGCATTCTGCACAAACAGAAAGATATCCACCATCCTAAGAAACCCTAAGGACAGAATCGAGTTGGAAAATCAAGGAGTATACGAAATCCCTTGCACTGCCTGCCCCACCACATACATTGGACAGACTAACAGAAGAATAGGTGCACGCATTGAAGAACATAAGAACTCAATCAAAAAGGAAGAACCGACCTCTTCCCTGGTCCAACACCTCAAAGCCACAGGACATGAGATTGACTTTAAAAATACCAGAACTATCGCCAAAACCGAACACTTCAGCAGCAGAATCATCAGAGAAGCCATAGAGATAGAAAAACGCCCACACAGCATGAATAAACGAGATGATGCCTCCCGCCTACCAGCCATTTGGAAACCCGCCCTCATGAACAGACGCGTACCTAACATGAAGAATGACACCAGACCCACACCTCTGAGAGCCACACAAGATGCCACCACCACACTTCCACGTAGAAAGCAGACTCACACCCACACAGAAGATGAAACACGACCACGGACCAGAAGCCGCACTGCAGCTGCATCACTACCCACCTCAAACCCCTCTGAGCCATACATGAAGCGAACTGACCTCCACCATGAAGATGCAGCACGACCACGAACTCGAAGCCAAACAGCAAGATCACAGCTCACCAGCTCAAACCCTCCAGCAACTAAGACTAACCTGAGCACAATCAAGCCCCCACCTGAACAGAACACGCCTCCAGCCAATCAGAATACAGCCAACCCCCCAACCAATCAGAACACAGCCAAACCCCCAACCAATGAGAACACACCCCCACCCAATCAGAACACAGCCAAGCCCCCACCCAATCAAGTCACACCCCCACTAGCAGTTAAAAGGAAGAAGCAGCTGCAAGCTCACATCACTCTGAGAAGCACAGAGCTGAAGACCAAGCCTGAAGATGATGAATGAGACTTCATCGAAACGTTGCCTAGATACTTCCAATTTTACGCGGGAGAAAACCCGAATAACCAAAGATCCACATACAAATACCCGCGAGAACCTCAGAAAACAAATATTGCACCTCTACGGGGAGGAAACCCACCATCTGACCAGGACTTATGAAAAACTTGAAGTCCAAAGAGCTTCCATTTTATGTGACCTCGCATTCCTATGCAACTGCTGAGATCAAAATTTAATTCCCACAAGCTTCCAATTGAAATTCCACACCAACACAGCAGCCACCAAACGCATCCTAAAAAGAACAGAATTGGCCCTAATTAGAAATGAACTTCACACAAAAAGATTTCTCCTAGACCAAATCAACAAAGATCTCCTCACACTTCACCTCAGACTCAGCAACAAGATTCACCCCTTACTTTGGGACAAATCCAAACAGCTCGCTGTCTGGAGAGCCGAAACACAGACCACCCTCAAGACAGACACACACACCAACAAACTCAGAAAACTACAACAACGCCAGAAACCAACTCCTCCCCCCTCACAGCCACACATGAAACAAACAGTGCACAACATCTCAAACAAGATCCTCACCGAAGCTGAAACCAAGGTCCTTTCTAAAGGATTCAACTTTGCTGTCGCTCCCAAACACATCCCCACAGAAACCATCATATGCGGAGTTGAAACCAGCCTGACCAAAACCAACCCTGATGATGCCAATAGAATCAGACTCGAAATCACCAACATCCTCTGCACTAGCAAACCACCCAAAAGCAACTTATCCAAAGAAGAACAAACTGCACTACTTAACCTGAAAGAAGACACCAGCATAATAATCCTACCAGCAGACAAGGGAAACGCGACAGTGGTTATGAACACATCCGACTACCAATCCAAGTTAACCAACCTACTCCAAGACCCCACATACAAACCCCTAAAGACAGACCCCACCACCTACCTAGAAAAAACCACCAGATCCAGAATAAAAGCCTCCCCCATTAGTGAAGAAATCCAGCAAAGAATCATACCCAGAGAGAAATCATCCAGATGCCCTAAACTTTATGGTCTCCCCAAGATACACAAAGAAGGAACCCCACTTAGACCAATAGTCAGCTCCATAGGCTCACCTCTACAAAACCTAGTCAAATTTCTCGCCAAACAACTACAGCCCTATGCAGAATCCATCAACTCACACGTAAGAAACTCATTCCAGTTCATCGAGATCATAAAGAAACAAAACTTACAACCCAGTGACCTACTAGTGAGCTTCGATGTCATATCCCTCTTCACCCAAGTGCCAATAAAAGAAACCTTGACAGCCATCCAAAACAAATACAACCCCCCCAAGCACATCCTAGATCTGATCAACCACTGCCTATCCAATACATACTTCACCTACAATGGACAAAAATACAAACAAATAGAAGGAGCACCCATGGGATCACCCCTCTCACCTGTCATCGCTAACCTCTACATGGAACACTTTGAAACACAAGCTCTAGAAAAATATGATCACAAACCCAAACTCTGGCTCAGATACGTAGATGACACCTTCATAATCTGGCCACACGGGAAAGAAAAACTGAACAACTTCCTCACACACCTCAACAGCCAACACCCCAAAATACAATTCACCATGGAAACAGAAGCTAACAACCAACTTCCCTTCCTAGATGTCTTGGTATACAAAAAATCCAATGGCTCCCTAGGACACACCATCTACCAGAAGAAAACACATACTAACCGCTATCTACACGCACTCTCACACCACCACCCAGCACAGATCAATTCCGTAGCCGAGACACTCATCTCCAGAACAAAATGCTTAGCCGACGAACAACACCTAGAGACCGAACTACACACTCTCACCGGCGTGCTGACAGCCAATGGATTCCAAAGAAAGAAGATCACCCACCTAATCCAAAAAGAAACCCCAGCCAAAATCCAAGACAAAGAACAAGAGAATGGCAAAGCCCTCCTCCCATATATAAAAGGCACTACGGACAAAATTAGCAAGATCCTCCAAAAACACAACATTAAGACAGCATTCTGCACAAACAGAAAGATATCCACCATCCTAAGAAACCCTAAGGACAGAATCGAGTTGGAAAATCAAGGAGTATACGAAATCCCTTGCACTGCCTGCCCCACCACATACATTGGACAGACTAACAGAAGAATAGGTGCACGCATTGAAGAACATAAGAACTCAATCAAAAAGGAAGAACCGACCTCTTCCCTGGTCCAACACCTCAAAGCCACAGGACATGAGATTGACTTTAAAAATACCAGAACTATCGCCAAAACCGAACACTTCAGCAGCAGAATCATCAGAGAAGCCATAGAGATAGAAAAACGCCCACACAGCATGAATAAACGAGATGATGCCTCCCGCCTACCAGCCATTTGGAAACCCGCCCTCATGAACAGACGCATACCTAACATGAAGAATGACACCAGACCCACACCTCTGAGAGCCACACAAGATGCCACCACCACACTTCCACGTAGAAAGCAGACTCACACCCACACAGAAGATGAAACACGACCACGGACCAGAAGCCGCACTGCAGCTGCATCACTACCCACCTCAAACCCCTCTGAGCCATACATGAAGCGAACTGACCTCCACCATGAAGATGCAGCACGACCACGAACTCGAAGCCAAACAGCAAGATCACAGCTCACCAGCTCAAACCCTCCAGCAACTAAGACTAACCTGAGCACAATCAAGCCCCCACCTGAACAGAACACGCCTCCAGCCAATCAGAATACAGCCAACCCCCCAACCAATCAGAACACAGCCAAACCCCCAACCAATGAGAACACACCCCCACCCAATCAGAACACAGCCAAGCCCCCACCCAATCAAGTCACACCCCCACTAGCAGTTAAAAGGAAGAAGCAGCTGCAAGCTCACATCACTCTGAGAAGCACAGAGCTGAAGACCAAGCCTGAAGATGATGAATGAGACTTCATCGAAACGTTGCCTAGATACTTCCAATTTTACGCGGGAGAAAACCCGAATAACCAAAGATCCACATACAAATACCCGCGAGAACCTCAGAAAACAAATATTGCACCTCTACGGGGAGGAAACCCACCATCTGACCAGGACTTATGAAAAACTTGAAGTCCAAAGAGCTTCCATTTTATGTGACCTCGCATTCCTATGCAACTGCTGAGATCAAAATTTAATTCCCACAAGCTTCCAATTGAAATTCCACACCAACACAGCAGCCACCAAACGCATCCTAAAAAGAACAGAATTGGCCCTAATTAGAAATGAACTTCACACAAAAAGATTTCTCCTAGACCAAATCAACAAAGATCTCCTCACACTTCACCTCAGACTCAGCAACAAGATTCACCCCTTACTTTGGGACAAATCCAAACAGCTCGCTGTCTGGAGAGCCGAAACACAGACCACCCTCAAGACAGACACACACACCAACAAACTCAGAAAACTACAACGCCAGAAACCAACTCCTCCCCCCTCACAGCCACACATGAAACAAACAGTGCACAACATCTCAAACAAGATCCTCACCGAAGCTGAAACCAAGGTCCTTTCTAAAGGATTCAACTTTGCTGTCGCTCCCAAACACATCCCCACAGAAACCATCATATGCGGAGTTGAAACCAGCCTGACCAAAACCAACCCTGATGATGCCAATAGAATCAGACTCGAAATCACCAACATCCTCTGCACTAGCAAACCACCCAAAAGCAACTTATCCAAAGAAGAACAAACTGCACTACTTAACCTGAAAGAAGACACCAGCATAATAATCCTATCAGCAGACAAGGGAAACGCGACAGTGGTTATGAACACATCCGACTACCAATCCAAGTTAACCAACCTACTCCAAGACCCCACATACAAACCCCTAAAGACAGACCCCACCACCTACCTAGAAAAAACCACCAGATCCAGAATAAAAGCCTCCCCCATTAGTGAAGAAATCCAGCAAAGAATCATACCCAGAGAGAAATCATCCAGATGCCCTAAACTTTATGGTCTCCCCAAGATACACAAAGAAGGAACCCCACTTAGACCAATAGTCAGCTCCATAGGCTCACCTCTACAAAACCTAGCCAAATTTCTCGCCAAACAACTACAGCCCTATGCAGAATCCATCAACTCACACGTAAGAAACTCATTCCAGTTCATCGAGATCATAAAGAAACAAAACTTACAACCCAGTGACCTACTAGTGAGCTTCGATGT
Organism: Hydrophis major; assembly: GCA_033807585.1. Classification (NCBI taxonomy): domain Eukaryota; kingdom Metazoa; phylum Chordata; class Lepidosauria; order Squamata; family Elapidae; genus Hydrophis; species Hydrophis major. The sequence continues at coordinate 23,908,298 of CM066329.1, forward strand.
CATATCCCTCTTCACCCAAGTGCCAATAAAAGAAACCTTGACAGCCATCCAAAACAAATACAACCCCCCCAAGCACATCCTAGATCTGACCAACCACTGCCTATCCAATACATACTTCACCTACAATGGACAAAAATACAAACAAATAGAAGGAGCACCCATGGGATCACCCCTCTCACCTGTCATCGCTAACCTCTACATGGAACACTTTGAAACACAAGCTCTAGAAAAATATGATCAGAAACCCAAACTCTGGCTCAGATACGTAGATGACACCTTCATAATCTGGCCACATGGGAAAGAAAAACTGAACAACTTCCTCACACACCTCAACAGCCAACACCCCAAAATACAATTCACCATGGAAACAGAAGCTAACAACCAACTTCCCTTCCTAGATGTCTTGGTATACAAAAAATCCAATGGCTCCCTAGGACACACCATCTACCAGAAGAAAACACATACTAACCGCTATCTACACGCACTCTCACACCACCACCCAGCACAGATCAATTCCGTAGCCGAGACACTCATCTCCAGAACAAAATGCTTAGCCGACGAACAACACCTAGAGACCGAACTACACACTCTCACCGGCGTGCTGACAGCCAATGGATTCCAAAGAAAGAAGATCACCCACCTAATCCAAAAAGAAACCCCAGCCAAAATCCAAGACAAAGAACAAGAGAATGGCAAAGCCCTCCTCCCATATATAAAAGGCACTACGGACAAAATTAGCAAGATCCTCCAAAAACACAACATTAAGACAGCATTCTGCACAAACAGAAAGATATCCACCATCCTAAGAAACCCTAAGGACAGAATCGAGTTGGAAAATCAAGGAGTATACGAAATCCCTTGCACTGCCTGCCCCACCACATACATTGGACAGACTAACAGAAGAATAGGTGCACGCATTGAAGAACATAAGAACTCAATCAAAAAGGAAGAACCGACCTCTTCCCTGGTCCAACACCTCAAAGCCACAGGACATGAGATTGACTTTAAAAATACCAGAACTATCGCCAAAACCGAACACTTCAGCAGCAGAATCATCAGAGAAGCCATAGAGATAGAAAAACGCCAACACAGCATGAATAAACGAGATGATGCCTCCCGCCTACCAGCCATTTGGAAACCTGCCCTCATGAACAGACGCGTACCTAACATGAAGAATGACACCAGACCCACACCCCTGAGAGCCACACAAGATGCCACCATCACACTTCAACGTAGAAAGCAGACTCACACCCACACAGAAGATGAAACACGACCACGGACCAGAAGCCGCACTGCAGCTGCATCACTACCCACCTCAAACCCCTCTGAGCCATACATGAAGCGAACTGACCTCCACCATGAAGATGCAGCACGACCACGAACTCGAAGCCAAATAGCAAGATCACAGCTCACCAGCTCAAATCCCCCAGCAACTAAGACTAACCTGAGCACAACCAAGCCCCCACCTGAACAGAACACGCCTCCAGCCAATCAGAACACAGCCAACTCCCCAACCAATCAGAACACAGCCAAACCCTCAACCAATCAGAACACACCCCCACCCACTCAGAACATAGCCAAGCCCCCACCCAATCAAGTCACACCCCCACTAGCAGTTAAAAGGAAGAAGCAGCTGCAAGCTCACATCACTCTGAGAAGCACAGAGCTGAAGACCAAGCCTGAAGATGATGAATGAGACTTCATCGAAACGTTGCCTAGATACTTCCAATCTTACGCAGGAGAAAACCTGAATAACCAAAGATCCACATACAAATACCCGCGAGAATCTCAGAAAACATATATATATATATATGGATCTTTGGTTATTCAGATTTTCTCCCACGTAAGATTGGAAGTATCTACGCAATGTTTCAATGAAGTCTCATTCATTATCTTCAGGCTTGTGTCTTCAGCTCTGTGGTTCTCAGAATATATATACATATATTCACTCTGAGAAGCACAGAGCTGAAGACACAAGCCTGAAGATGATGAATGAGACTTCATCGAAACTTTGCCTAGATACTTCCAATCTTACGCGGGAGAAGGTATATAGGTCAAGGTATGTTTGGGTCTTTTCCCGTGTAAGATTAAAAGTATCTTGGTGACATTTTGGTGCTTTTGGTTTCATGCCAGTGCAGGCAGTGTGTCATAGGAGCTGCCGTCTTTCTATAAATATTTGGTAGGGGCTGGTGTGCTGGGCTGGTTGGCTGCACTGCTGCCTCTTGATTGGTTGATGGAGTCGTTTATGTTTTGATCTCTTTTCCATTGATCTCTTCGCCAGCTGTCGCACCCCCCAACCCCAAAACCAAACAAGCTGACACACAGCAAGAACACAGACCCAGACCCCAAACTCGAAGCCAGACTGAAACCTAGAATGCTACATCACAGCCACTCCGCTCAGGACATCACATCAGAAAACTCAGGAAATTATACCACAAGAACTCAAGAAGTTGCAACACAGCAAATGACCCAGGATAGCACAGCACAAGACCAAGAATACCACAGCAATAAATCTCACAAGGTCAACACACAACCCATTACCCAAGCTGTTACTAGACAGGAGGCTAATGGAAAAGAGATCAAAACGCAAACGACCCAGGAGATTACAATGCAGGACCCAGGATACCACAACAAAAGAACTCGCAAACCCATCACACAACCCATTACCCAAGCCATTAAAACAGAAGAGGCTAATGGAGAAAAGATCACTACAAAACAAACGACCCAGGAGATTACAGCACAAGATCCAGGATATCTCCACAACAAAACCCACAAGGCCATCCCACAGTCTATTATACCAACATCAACTCCATCAACCAATCAAGAGGCAGCAGTGCAGCCAACCAGCACAGCACACCAGCCCCCACCTCCAGTATTTATAGAAAGACGGCAGCTCCGATCATACACTGCTTGCACTGGTGAAGCAGAATGGAACATTACTAGAAAAGTATTCTCATAATTAGCAGAAGTTTCTTAGCAAATATTATGGAAGTTGCTTAACACAATAGCTTGTAAATCACGAAATTACTGAACCAAAAAACTAGACATGTTCCAGTAAACAAGGGTGAGTATGGAAAATAACGGAGGATGTAAGATAAGTGCATATATATTGAATTGTGTAAAATTCTTTCTATAGTATGTATGATATGGTACAGCTTGATAAGAGAAATGCTCCAGGCTGGGCTGAGGCTGTGAGATGTATAAAAGTAACACTTCAGGAAAAGCCGGGGGTTCAGAATTCGCCATGCTAATGCTCTGAACCTTTTGAGCAAATAAACCTGTATTCTCCTACCCTTTGTGGTCTTGTGTCCTGATTTGGAAACAGGATCTGCTGCAACATTTATGGCCACTCTGCCGAGACACAAGGGACCCTGAGGCCTGCTGGAGGGTCCACCCCAGGTGCCAGTGCTTCAGTGAGTTGAAGGGAACATCCCAGGCACCATCGGTCCTTTGAATCTGAGGGACTTCCTGATACAGCTGTGTTCTGGCAATGGTGGTTGACACCTCCAAGAACCACTGGTGAAAGGTAAGGAGACCAGGACATCTTCCAGCCGGCCAGTGGAGAAGGAACACACCTGCAGGCACCCGGCTAGTATTGGACTTGGGAAGCAATCCCTCCCTGTAAGCAGGGATGGAGGAGAGGACTGATCACCCTCTCTTAAGCAAAGGTGGGAGGACTTGTCAGGAATGATTGAGGTGAGTGGCTACTGTGGTTCCCATTGGTGACTGTGAGTGTCCAGCACTGTGGGCCAGTAGGAAGTGAGTGGTGTCCGCAGTTCCCATCGGAGACCATGTGCACCCGGCTCCCTGGGTCAGACGTGAGTATGTGGAAATCCCTGGTGTTATCAGGAGAGAAAGGACCCCATACCTTCTTCTCCAACCCCTCTTCCCAATTGTCTTGTCTGGTGACCTGGGTGGTTAATGGGAGGTGAAGAAAGACTGCCCCTAACTCCATTGGGGTGTATGCTAAAACATTTTAAGGAGGCATATGATTCTCAGGACTATGGTCTTAAGTGGAGTAGACATAAACTGCAGGTGTTTTGTGAAGGAGAATGGCCAACACTTGGAGTGGGGTGGCCAGCCATAGGTACTTTAGACACCTCTACAGCAATACAGGTTCATCAGTTAGTATTCCATCCTACATTAGGACACCCAGACCAAGCTCCTTATATAGATGTCTGGCTCGACCTATTAAACCACCCCCCACCATGGCTTAAAAAATTCAAAATACAACAGTGCAGGCTCCTAGTATCACGAACTTTACCATTGACCAAACTAAAAAAGTCCACCCCCGTCATGCCTAGCTGCCCAGTAGAACTACCGCATCCACCCCCATACGTACCCCCTCTTGGCTTAAGAAGGATATCAGATGAGGGAGAATCCTCTGGGGCATCAGGATTAATAGCCCGACTAGACCAGATATTCCCCTTCATGAGAAGCCCCAGGGATCCACCAGATACAATAGATCGATCAGCCCAAGCCGATCTTTCACCCCTGGGGACCTCTGCCCAGGTAGGCCCCCAAGTAGACCCTAAACAAGAGGCTGAACCAATGGCAGCAAGGACAAGAGCCAAAACAGAACAAACATCTCTGACAGCACCGCTTAGGCAGGTTGACCAGCTGGTAACAGATCATGAGGACCCCACAGCATCGGTCATCTTACCATTGTTCCAGCATGTACCGTTCACTACGTCAGATCTACTTAACTGGAAACTACACTATGGTCTCTTTAGCGAAACACCCACTGAAGTAGCAGATTTAGTAAAAACTATAGTAGACGTACACAATCTCACTTGGATGGATCTCCAACAACTTATGGGGACTCTGTTTAATCCAGAAGAAAGGGGAAAGATTAAGAATGCAATAACTGAGATACTAAAACCTGATGTCAAGGCAGATGGAAATCTAGCAGCACATTTTGAGGTTCACTTCCCATCCCAAGATCCTAAATAGAATCCTTACCATCATATGGATCATTTACGAGACTACCAGTCAATAGTTGTGTGAGCCATCCGTTTGGCAGGAAAGCCTTAAGTGAATATGTCAAAACTTTCCCTGGTATTGCAGGAGCCCACAGAAAGCCCTGAAGCATTTTGTGCCCGCCTTATTGATGCTTACCGAATGTATGCTCCCATAGATCCCACTGATCCAGCAAATGCCTGACTGTTGACAATGGCTATCTCACAGAGTGCCACAGATATACGCCGTAAATTGCAAAGGCTAGAGGGATCACTGGGTAAGCCCATGAGCGAGCTGATGGAGGTGGCACAGAAAATTTTTGTAAACAGGGAGAAGGAAGAAGAAAAGAAGAAGGATCAAAAGATGCAAAGAAAAGCTGAATTAATGGTGGCTGCTATGATGTGGGCCCCAAAAGATAGAGGAAGCAGCCGAGCAAGGGGCAACAGAATTGGGTTAGGACGTAACCACTGTGCTATTTGTAAAAAGGAGGGACACTGGAAGGGTGAGTGTCCAGAAAGGAACAAAGAAGAGAGGCTAGATGGAAGAAGAGGGAATTTCCGCGAAGGCCTCTGAGGACCCCTGAGAGGAAGCCGGAGAAGGCAAGGTTACAGGAAAGGATTTGAAAGAACCCCTCTCATAGGCTTGGTGGAGGTAGAAGGATGGGACTGAAACTGACCGGGTTCAGATTGCCTCCCAGAACCTATGGTCTGGCTAAATGTAGGAGGCAAACATATTACCTTCCTAGTATATACTGGAGCCACAAGGTCAGTCTTAACCCAGGCCCTAACCCAGGCCTCCCCCCACACCATTAATATCCAGGGGGCAACAGGAAGTATTTTAAAGCACCTCTAAGAAAAAAGCATAATTGGTTTTAGAAAAGGTCCAATATTTGGGCCATGATATAGAACAAGGAAAACGTACCTTAGGTCACAAACGGAAAGAGGCTCCCGACACCTGAACAACAGGAGAGACTTGAGAGGGTTTTTGGGAGCTGCAGGTTTTTGTTGTATCTGGATCCCTAATTTCAGCCTAATTGCCAAGCCCTGTATGAAGTAACCAAAGGACAGGATAAGGAGCCGCTACAGTGGGGAACACAGGAAGCCACTAGTTTCCAATTGCTCAAGCAAGCACTGTTGCAAGCCCCCAGTTTAGGCCTCCCGGACTTGGATAAACTGTTTCAATTATTTGTAGATACTAAACAGAATGTCCTCACCCAGACAGTGGGAACATGGCATCACCCTGTAGCTTATCTCTCTAAACAGCTGGATAACGTTGCAAAAGAATGGCCTGCTTGCCTTAAGGCTGTGGCTGGAACTGCTATCTTAACTCAGGAAGCAAATAAATTGACCTTTGGACAAGAGCTTGACATTTATACCCCCCATGTCTTTAAAGCAGTTCTGGAAATGAAGGGTCATTTGTGGCTAACCAACTCCCGAATGCTGAAGTACCAAGGCTTAACCCTATGATTAATCATAACCATATGATTAATATTATACAATCCACCGCATTAAATCCTGCTACATTGTTGCCTGAACCAAACTTAGAAGCCATTCACGATTGTATCCAAACAATAGAGGAAACATATGCCAGCCGCCCTGACATGATTGATGTATCCCTTCCTTCTCCGGATTATACCCTATATACAGATGGTACCAGCTTCATACAAGGAGGAATTAGATGGGCAGGGTATGCAGTGGTTACTTTGAATGATGTTTGAGAGGCAGAACCTTTCCCTTCAGGCATGAGTGCGCAGTTAGCTGAATTGTATACATTAACTAGAGCTTTGGAAGTGGCAAAAGGCAAATGTGTCAATATATATACAGACTTTAAATATGCTTTCCTCACGGTTCAAGTCCATGGTGCCTTATAAAAGGAAAGAGGACTTATCACTGCAGGAGGCAAGGATATTAAGTATGGCCCCCAAACACTATGCCTCCAAGAAAGTGTATGGGCCCCACAGAAGGTTGCAGTCATACACTGCCGAGGACATCAAAAAGTGGCCTGTGATATACAAAAAGGCAATGATAAAGCACATAGAATGGCACGAGAGGCGGCTCCAAGGGCTCCAACAATACAAGCACAATGCCTTACTGTATGGACATCACACAAACACCACCAACCACATTATTCCCAGGAAGACATGAACCAAATTGAAGCACTTGAGGTTCAACTGGAAGGAGGCTGGTGGATCCTACCAGACAACCAAGTTTTCGTACTGGGGCATATGGCTTGGGACATAGTACAGCAAGTACACAAGCAGCTGCACTTAGGAAAAACTGCTTTAGCAAAGGCAAGTTTATATTGACAAAATACACAGCATTGCAGCAAATGTGTGTCAGGTGTGAAATTTGTGCAGCAAATAACTCTTGACAGGGGCCCCAACCACCACCAGGCCACCAACCAAGGGGAAGTTATCCATTTGATTCTCTGATGATTGACTTCACAGACATGCCCTGCTCTGGCCACTACAATGCACTGCTAGTCATTGTATGTACCTACACAGGAAGGCCTGAGTGTATCCCTACCCGTACAAAGAAGGCTACTGAAGTTGCTAGGGCACTGCTCCACATCATAATCCCTAGATATGGCCTAACATCTAGAATTTCATCAGATAATGGTCCTGAGTTTATCCACAAGGCCACTCAGCAACTAGCTAAAATATTGGGTATCATTTGGAAGCTTCATTGTAGCTTCCATGCCCCCTCTGGAGGCAGGGTTGAAAGGGTTAATAGAACTATTAAGGACAAATTGGCCAAAATATGTCAGGAGACCCACCTTAAATGGCCAGATGCTTTGAGTTTGGCTCTGGTTGCTGTCAGATGTGCTCCTCAGAGAGGTGTCTCACTTTCACCATTTGAATTATTATATGGCCGGGTCCCTAATCTACTTTGTCTAAATATTCAAAATACTGTACAGATTTCTGATACAGTTAGAATGCAACAACTACAAACTCTTAATGCAATAGTCCAAAGATTACAACAATATGTGTTAACCTGTAAACCCTGAATAACCAAAGATCCACATACAAATACCCGCGAGAACCTCAGAAAACATATATATATATATAAAGAAGTGCAATGACTGAGCTGAATTATCATATAAGCTGATACTTCCTGTGCCCAACTTGCTTCTTCATAGCAACTCCCTTTTTATAATTTTGATTTCTTCTTTCTCTATAATAAAGCAGCTCACACTATTGCATATAACAGATAACAGATAATCAGAGTTGGAAGGGACCTTGTAGGTCATCTAGTCCAACCCCCCACCTAAGCAGGAGACCATACACAATTTCTGACAAATGGCAGTCCAATCTCTTCTTGAAAGTCTCAAGTGACCCTCAAATATTGGAAAACTGCTATTATGTCTCCCCTGCTCCTTCTCTTTACTAGACTTGCCAAGACCTGTTCCTGTAACTGTTCATCATATGTTTTAGCCTCCAGTCACCTAATCAACCTGGTTACTCTTCTCTGTATTTTTTCTAGAGTCTCAACATCTTTTTTATTGTGTGATCACCAAAACTGGATACAGTACTCTAGGTGTGGTCTTACTAATGCTTTATAGACTAGTATTAGTACCTCACTTGATCTTGATTGTATCTCTCTGTTAATTAGCTCTTTTTGGCTGCTGCTGCACACAGCTGGCTCATATTTAGCAGGTTGTCCACTAAGACTCCAAGATCCCTCTCACAGTTACTGCTATAGAGCCTGGTTTCGCCCAGTCTGTATGTGTACTTTTGGTTTTTCTTGCCTAAGTGTAGGACTTTACTTTTTTCTACATTGAATTTCATTTTGTTAGGTACGGCCCAGTGTTCTAGTCTGTCAAGATCCATCTGGACCATATTGTTAACATCATATTTTCACTCTTTTTCAGCTGAACTCTGCTTTGGAAGAACAACATTTCATGGCACTCATGCCCTTTCCACTTTGTTGTAACTATGAATCATTCATGTGATTTGCAACTTTATATCAGTGCAATTCTGTACCATCCTAGCATTGTAACGATTTAGCTTTCTTGTATAAACATTAGACTCCTGTCTGCATTGTATCTTTCTCATGTAAAGATTAGACTCCTGTCTCTTCAGTGATCTTTGCCAGGCATGCAAAAGAGAAGAGGAGTTTAAACAGCTGTCAATACAGAATGATGTTTTAATTGACCTGAATTGCTATAAATTACGCTTTCTGATACCCTGTTGTCTTTACTAACCTGAGCTATTAGAAATCTTATGTATTTCCTGCTGACCTAAGCTATTATAATTCATGAATGTTTTGTTTACCCTGGGCTTTGAAGAATTTCACCCCCCTGTGAAAAAGCATAATAAAAGAGCCTGTGCCAATGCATTCGGCGCGCGCTCATCCCGAGGAAACCTCGTCTCGTGTCGTTTCTCTCTCCCTTGCTCCCTTTCATGAGGCGCCCATCTAATGCGGGATGGCAGATACCGCATTTTGGTAACCCCGATGTGATTCCCTAAGGGGGATACTCAGCGGCGCGCCCATACTTATCAGCTCGGTCGGAGCTGTGCATCACCAGGCGCCTGAGCGAATTGCACCTCATCGGATCTGAAAGACGGTCTCGACTTTAGTAAGTATGGGTGGAGGCTTTTCTCAACAGCAGACGCAGCATCTGAAGGAATTGAGAGAGCTAGTCGCTTCTTCTTCTAAATACTCTGCTAATTTAAAGGGCTCTCCCATAAAAAAGAAATCTATTGCTGCATTATTGGCTTATGTGTGGCAACACTGCCCCAATTATCCAGAGAGAGGGTCCTTAAAATTTTCCAATTGGCAAAAAATTGGTGAATATCTCCATAATCCTCCTCGTGCACCTATTGGCATTTTGGTCACTTGGAGGAAAATTATGGAGGCTTTAAAAGTTCATTATAAAATAGAAGCAGGGAGTGTGTTTGAATCTCCCCCACCAAGTTATGAGAACTTTTCTATCCTTCAACCTTCCGCTCCCGATGATTGTAAAGCAGTACGGGAGCCTCCTTCCATTCAATCCACTTCTTTAAATGTAGAGCCCTCGTGTCCTCCACCCCCCCTCCGAGGAGGAGGGTGTGTTGTAAAAGCTATTCAACAAGCCTTTTGTGAAGGAGAAACAGATGAGGACAACCTTGCAGCTGCCTCCCTTTATCCTATTGTTCAAGCCGGCAACCCTCCAGCTCCTCAGTATACCCCAATGCCGTATAAAATAATTAAGGATTTAAAGGCAGCTTGTAAGGAAAATGGCATTCAATCCCATTATGTACAGGGACTTTTAGGATCAATAACCCAGCCAGGTGCTGACTTGGTGAATGCTGATTGGCGTACATTATTTAACATGATCCTCACGCCTTCACAATTTTTGGTCTGGGAGTCAGAATTTCTTAAACGTACCGCAGCCGCAGCCGCTAGAGGCTTACCGGCAAATGTCACTTTGGATATGCTTAACGGTACTGGCACCATGTCTACCATTGCCCAACAGGTTGCCACAGACCCAGCTGCTTTCCCTATAATATAGGAGTGTGCTTTGGCAGCTGCTCGAAAGGTTGATAATGCGGGATGCATGCCCAACTCTTTCTCTAAAGTTATTCAAGGACCTTCTGAGCCTTTTTCCTCCTTTATAAACCATCTCACAGAAGCCTTAGAGAGACAAATTGATAATAGAGAGGCTTGTACTGAATTACAAATGAAACTTGCTTATGAAAACGCAAACGCTGATTGTCAGAAAGTTTTGCAACCATTAATTAATAAGAAAAATGTTACCATGGCAGATTATCTTACAGCCTGCCGAATCATAGGAACCACATCCCATTCCATGTCTACGCTGGCTACAGCCATTACTGAAGGCATGCAGCAGAATATGGGCTCTCTTCTTCCCATTTCCCAACAAAATACTCGCAAAATGGGAAATTGTTTTAATTGTGGCAAGCCAGGTCACTTTAAGAGCCAATGCAGGGTCCTGGGCAGGGGAGCAAATATGCCAAGAAACCAGGTTGCTCGCCCAATGACACCATGCCCTCGATGCCAAAAGGGCTATCACTGGGCTAGTCAGTGCAGAGTCCAAAAGAATGAACAGCAGAATAGCCCTGCAATCACACAAAAACCTTTTTTGAATCAGGGAAACTAGAAACGGGGCAGGCAGCCAGCCCCACACCAAAGGCTGCTGAAACTTGCAACTTTTCTTCTTTCGCTTACGATCTTGTTGCTAATGATACTGTTACTTATTTTCCTGGTGTCGCTGACTTTCTCTTTGTACATCCTGTTCAGCCTTTTCATATGCCCCCTGATATCCCAGTGCTAGTCTTTCCTGTAAGGGATTTAGCTGAACAAGGTATTCTTGCCTCTCCTTTTCTGCATGACCCCACTGTATTGTCTGATGTCTGTCTGTATGTACTAGCTAATACAGAAGTTACTATAAATGAGGGGGATATTGTGGCAAAAATGATTGTGCTCTTAGACCAACAACAAGAGCAACTCTATGCAATTGAAAGACCAATTAGTCAACCAAAACCTACGGTGACATTCTTATTGAATGGTCGATCCTTTCTTGGTCTTTTAGATACTGGAGCGGATATTTCCATCATCCGAACCGCTGAGTGGCCGGACACCTGGCCTGCAGATGTGGCACCAGCGGTGAGAGGAGTGGGGGGACTCCAGGAGACTCGCATTAGCAGAAACTGGGTAAAAGCCCATTCCCCTGAGTCTCAATGTGTTGCTTATATTAAACCAGCTGTAATTCCTCTGTATACTAACTTGTGGGGAAGAGACCTTATGTCACAGTTTAATGCGCAGCTTACTCTCCATTAACCATGCTTCGCTTATGTCTGACTAACAATAACCCTGTGTGGATTGATCAGTGGCCTCTCCCTTCTATAAAACTTGAAGCCTTACACTCTCTTGTTCAAGAACAATTAGATAAAGGTCATCTAGAACCCTCATTGAGTCCATATAATACCCCAGTTTTTGTTATCAAAAAGAAAAACGGCGCTTGGCGTCTACTTCAGGATTTAAGGGCTGTGAATTCGGTCCTCCTTCCAATGGGACCTCTGCAATGTGGTCTTCCAAATCCTAACATAATTCCTCAAAAATATGACCTTATCATTATCGATTTAAAAGACTGTTTTTTCTCCATTCCATTACACCAGTTAGATAGAAAATTATTTGCTTTTACTGTACCAACCTTAAATAATCAGAGACCTACCAAACGATATCAATGGAAAGTCTTACCACAAGGCATGTTAAACAGTCCAACTATGTGTCAATTTTTTGTGGATTTAGCCTTGCAGCCCTATAGAGACAAATATCCTCATTTTTTAGTCTATCATTACATGGATGATATATTGGTATCTGCACCTGGTCCAAAGGGCACGGTATTAAAAACTCTGCCGTACCTGAACTCTATTTTAGGTAAAGCAGGTCTCACTATAGCCCCAGAAAAGGTTCAATCCAAACCACCTTTTTTCTATTTAGGTCACAAGTTACTTGCTTCGGCTGCTATTCCTTCTCTTCCCCTCCCCACACTTCCCCCGAAGCCAACACTTGTGATTTTACAGCAGTTCCTGGGAACTTTAAATTGGGCACGTCCTTATTTGGGTTTGACTACAGCTACATTAGCTCCTCTCTTTAACACTCTAACGCAAGGTAAAGCCCCGTCTGATGTTATCATTCTAAACAAAGAGCAGTTGCAGGCATTGAAAGACATTTCCCATTTAATGGCTATTAGATGGGTGGATCGGGCTATAGAAAATTGTCCTTTATCAATTGCTTTGCTAAATACTGCTCAGAGACCAACAGCTGTCATTATGCAAATTCATCAGACACAGGTTCTGATCTTAGAATGGCTGCATTTGTCTCACACCCCAAGGACCACAATTACTAATAAAGCCTCTGCATATTCTCAGTTGATCTTTAAAGGTCATCAAAGATGTAAACAACTCATGGGATTTGAGCCTGTTTGCATATTCACTCCTTGTTCATTGACTACTTGGGAAATGCTATGGTGTAATTCAGAAGAAATGCAATACTCTTTAGAAGAGTGGCCAGGGCAAATTTCTTGCCATTTACCAGCTGACCCACGATTCACTTTTCTTAAAACTCTCCCTTTTGAATGGCATTCCCCCCTCTCATTATCTCCATTAGTAGATGCACCTACACTTTATGCCGATGGAGGAAAAATGTATGGCGCTTGTGCATGGCACCAGGAGGGAGAGTGGAAAACTAAAATTACCTCTCCACAACCTTCTGCTCAACAGGCAGAACTTGCTGCATCTCTTATTGCTTTTCAACAGTTTCAAAAGACTCCTTTTAATTTAATAGTAGATTCCTTATATGTTTCTCAGATTTTGAAAAATATATATCAAGCCTATTTATCTCCTAGCATATCTGTTTCTTTGTTAAAGTTATTGCTTCCTCTACAGCAATATATCAACAATCGCACACATCCATTTTTTGTAGCACATATCAGGAGCCACCAACCTCTTTCTGGTATATTACAGGAGGGAAATAAGGTGGCTGATGCCGCTGCCTCAGTAGCATCAGGAAAATCAATTTGTAATCTGACAGCATCACAAAGTCATAGCTATTTCCATCAAAATAGAAAAGCATTACAAAAACATTTTTCATTAACCCAGGCAGAGGCTACTGCAATAATACAACAATGCCCCACATGTAGCAAGCAAGCACATTCCATTCCTATAGGGGTTAACCCTAGAGGATTAAAAGCTTGTGAAATTTGGCAAATGGATGTAACTCAATATCCACCTTTTGCCCCATGGAAATATTTACACGTTTCAATAGATACATATTCAGGATTTATTCTGGCTACTCCTCAAAGGGGAGAAGCTGTAAAACATGTCATCAATCATTCAATTCGTACCTTTGCTTCGCTGGGACGTCCAAAAGAAATAAAAACAGATAATGGGTCTGCCTATACAAGTTCTGCTTTTCAGGACTTTTGTAACAGATGGGATGTAATCCACAAGTTTGGGATTCCCTACAATAGCCAAGGGCAAGCTATTGTAGAACGGGCTCATTTGTCCCTGAAAAATGCTCTTGATAGATATTCATTGCGGGAAAAACCCCCGAACCTCCCAGCATTGCAAAACTCTCTTAACATTTGTCTTTTTACTCTAAACTTCCTAAACTTAACTGGGATTCCTCCCACTTCTGCTGCTGTTCGTCATTTCCCCCCCCTCTTTCCCCCTCTAACAGACCTTTGGTATATTACCGCAGGTTGCCAGATCCAACCTGGCAGGGTCCTGCTGAACTTATTACTTGGGGGAGAGGATACGCTGCGATCTTACTGCCAGACAAAACCACTTGCTGGATCCCTGGTCGGGCGGTAAGACCCTATCATGGGAAATCCTCCGATACATCTGCATCTTAAACTCTTCCTGATATTATTGCCTATACCCTCCTTGCAATTTCTACCTTATTCATATCCTACTTATACTTTTGTTCAACATGGTCATTGGACCACATTAGAATTTCGCTTTAGTAAATATGATAATGACTGTCCTATTGTTTGTTGGCATAATAATCTTCCCATAAATATTTCTCCTTATATTCACACATATTTCAACAAAACACATGCTTCCTGTCAAAAGATTATTCGTGTTAAAGCTACTCCTTTAACAGAAGGCTCTTATACTTGTTCCATGAGGGTACGTCATGAAAATGCTACCCGTAGCTTTCACTCTGTCACTTCTGTTTTGTTTACAGAACACTCTACCACTCGCTCTTTTTTTTCTCCTTTACTCTTCCTATGGAAAGGAACCTTAAAATCTTTTCCTCTTTTTAATCTAAACATAGGGGGATCTGAATGTCCTTATATTGTATCAAGGGTTTCCCCACCCCACTTAATGTTCTTAATGAATGATCAAGTTAATCTTCATTGTCATTATTGTAATTATTATCCTTTTTCTATTAATTGTATTCCTTCCTCATCTGGTAAATGTTCTACAACTAATTTGTCCATAAGCCTCTCTCCTGCTTGTCATGTTTTTATATACCCGAGCTCTGATCCTGTCAATAAGCAACGCTTCCAAAGAACTGCCCATGACGATCTGCAGAAGCCTCATAGAAGAGATAATATTGCCTGGACTATAACTGACTCTCAAAAAGTTCGTTTAAGTTCTACAACCAATTTCTCTTGCATAAAAAACTTCTACCCACCATTTCAATTCAATTTGGCAGACGCACCCACACAACCGGGGGATATCCTGCAATCCACATCACTGCAGGATCACACCTGAAAGGAATGTATTTTATCCCTGGCAATAATTTTGTTTGAGTTTGTTACACTGGTTTCATGGCATGTATCCACGGGGATGAAATTGTTAAATCCAAATCATTTTTGCATTCAAGTATGGCTTGTGAGTATAACTCTGATGATTTTATATCCCTATAGGTATCCATAGAACACCCCCTCTCTTGCAAAATCATAGAGGCTTAGATCTGTTATTTTTAAAACAAGGGGGATTGTGTGCTGCGCTTAAAGAAGAATGTTGTTTTTATGCTGATAGCAGGGGGGGTGGTTTAAAGGAGAATGTTGTTTCTATGCTGATAGCAGTGGAGTCATGCTGGATTCTATGAATGAATTAGAAAAACGCTTAATTGGTATCAAGGTTCGTTTTCTATTTCACCATGGCTTACAACCCTTTTAACTGCATTGGCAGGACCATTAATAATCATTATATTGATATGTATTATAGGACCTTGTTGTTTTAATAGAATATTGCAATTTTTAAAAAATCAATTATCTTCCATGACTACTGATGCTGATGTGTTATTGCAAGCTCATGTTATGTCTTTAACATCGGATGAAGAAATATCATTGCTGAGTTACTGCTCCTTGGACAACCCTGATGCTGACGGGTCGCACGCCTGCCTAGATGACGGGGACGGAGAACATTTCAGAAAAGTAGTTCCTGTTTTCTTGGACAAGGAAGAAGACTCGTCATAAAAAAATAAAAACAGAGGAGATGTTGTAACTATGAATCATTCATGTGATTTGCAACTTTGTATCAGTGCAATTCTGTACCATCCTAGCATTGTAATGATTTAGCTTTCTTGTATAAATATTAGACTCCTGTCTGCATTGTATCTTTCTCATGTAAACATTAGACTCCTGTCTCTTCAGTGATCTTTGCCAGGCATGCAAAAGAGAAGAGGAGTTTAAACAGCTGTCAATACAGAATGATGTTTTAATTGACCTGAATTGCTATAAATTACGCTTTCTGATACCCTGTTGTCTTTACTAACCTGAGCTATTATAAATCTTATGTATTTCCTGCTGACCTAAGCTATTATAATTCATGAATGTTTTGTTTACCCTGGGCTTTGAAGAATTTCACCCCCCTGTGAAAAAGCATAATAAAAGAGCCTGTGCCAATGCATTCGGCGCGCGCTCATCCCGAGGAAACCTCGTCTCGTGTCGTTTCTCTCTCCCTTGCTCCCTTTCATGAGGCGCCCATCTAATGCGGGATGGCAGATACCGCACCACTTCTAAAATTTGTTAAATATTTATTGAAATACAACATTTTCCATTTCCTATACGTACATCGATTTTCATTAGAAGGCTGGAGAAGATTGCACAGAAAGATGACAGACTTTCCCCCAGGAGGAGATTAAAAGAATCTTGTCCCTAAAATCACCCCATTAACTGTATGACATGGACCAGGATATGGATATTTGATAAGTTCCAAGAAGGTGTCTATGGAGATTCTCGGCCATCCATGTCATAGTTACTCTAAAGGTATTTTTCAAGGGACAACTGTGTTTTCTTGTTTGAATACTTTCTTTCAACAGTTCCAAGAAGATGCCACACCCATTTGTACTACTCAGGTGACCCTAATGACACAGAAAAATATCCAGGTGGCCTCAATGACTCTCTAAAAGAATGCAAATGACCAGCTGTCTGCAATTATAAATCCTTCAATTCCCCACCATCCAGTCAGAGCTGAAGAAGCTTCTTGGATGAGAAGTGAAACATCTTCAAAGAAAGACAAGAAAGTCCAGTTGTCTCTTGAAAAAGCACCTTTGGGATAACCATGACCTGGATGATTGAGAATTTGCATAAACATTCAGTCAAGACCAAATGGAGATTCTTTTGATAGCTCCAAGAAGGGTTTGAGGAAGGCGGAGAACCTCTTGGATCCTAGAAAGATAGAAAGTGATAAAAGAGTGAAGGAGGAAGAATAAGTCTCATAGATAAGACCAGAGCCTATCTTCATTTCCCAATGACAATCTTTGGACTGTTTGGTTTGGATTTCTTGGACTGTCCAAAAGCAGAATATGGTGATGTATGAATTACCACAGCTTCTGATTTAGCATTTGGGGCCAATTTCACTTCTCCCTCACATCAATGGGACATTCAATGATCCCATTGTGTAGAAATCCTTTTCTAAAAATCTTATTATGGTCTATGTTAGCTTATTTCTTGTTTAACTTATTCATAATAACTTAGTCGACTAGTTGCTGAATCCAGATTATACTACTCCTAATGTGATCTTGAGTCCAATATTGAAAAGCACACCAACTGCAGATGAACGATGATACATCTGAAATGATGGAAATTTTCAGGCAGCACCAACATATATTTTTGGCATCAGCACAAGATTTCCATTGCACAAATATCATGTTTCAAAAACATGATATCAGATAGGCTAAAGGTCCAGGACAGATATGCCATCTTAAGAATTCAAAAGACCTCAGTGAACATCTTGGAATTCTACTAGATAAGGATGTGGAACAGAATCTTACACCAGCCTTTTAATCATTTCAACCAAAATTGTTGGCCTGCTTAGGTATGGAGAGCAGCTTGGAGCATTTTCTAAGTGTGGCTTGTTGAAAAATGCTGAGACATAAAATCCCCCGTCTCACATTTCTTCATTTCTTCTGGTTGTAAGCTGCTCCTTCATATTCAGGTCTGGCCTCAGAATGATTATGTAGCATTTGGGGATGAAGATACAGCCCAGCAACCCAGCACTGGAGGCCAAGATGGAGAAGATCTGCACAGCTACCATGTATTTCCCTTTGGTGCTCAGGTAGGTGGGCACAAAAGTCACCCAGACACTGCAGAAGACCAACATGCTGAAGGTTATAAGCTTGGCTTCGTTGAAGGACCCGGGCAGATTCCTAGCCAAGAAAGCCAGTATGAAGCAGGTGACAGCCAGGAAGCCCAGGTAGCTGAGGGTGATGTAGAACATGACAACGGAGCCTTCATTGCATTGCAAGATGGCCACTCTAGGTTGAGAGTGAAAGTCAAAGTCAGGGAATGGGGGAGAAGCTCCAAGCCAGATGGAGCAGAGGATAATTTGGACAGCAGAACAAGAAAGGATGATGGAATTGGCTAAACTCTTCCCCAACCATCTCTTCACTCGGTTTCCTGGTTTTGTGGCCAGGAAAGCCAGCACCACTGTGATTGTCTTGGACAAGAGAGAAGAAATGGCAACTGAGAAAGTGATGCTGAAGACCATCTGTCGCAAAAGGCAAGTGACTTTCCTTGGTTGACCAATGAAGAGAAAAGGAGATAAGAAGCAAAGCAAGAGTGAGACCAGTAGGATAAAAGAGAGGTCACGATTGTTAGCTTTGACAATGGGACTTTCTAGATATTGAAAGAATATAACTAAGACAAAACCTGAAGTTAGGAAGAAGAATAGGGCAAAGGAGACCAAGATGATGCCCAGATATTCTTCATACAATAGGAAGGATACAGCTTTGGGGATACATTGAACTCAGTCTTTGTTTGGATATTTATCATCCAGACAGGTCATGCATTGTTCCATATCTGAGAAAACAACAAAGCAATATTTCTTTAACCTTCTGTCCTTTTACATTTCAGGAAATACTTCTTGCCACAACAGTTGATACCACAAGCATTTTCAAAGAAGCACTTGTTAAGAGTTGAACCAAAAAAATTCTGAAGAATATAATTTTCTATCTCTATGTCTGTTTGTCATCTCTCTCACACACACATCTATCTATCTATCTATCTATCTATCTATCTATCTATCTATCTATCTATCTATCTATATGTCTGTCTATCATCATCTATCATCATCATCCATCCATCTTTCATCCATCCATTAGCTATCTATATCATCATTATCTATCATATCTATCTATCAACTATTTACCTTCTATTGTTTATCATCTATCATCTATCATCTATCTATCATCATCTATCAATCATCATCTATCATCTATCCATCCTATCTATCTATCTATCTACCTACCTATCTACCTACCTATCTACCTATCATCTATCAGCTGTAGCTATATTGTGAAGGTGTATCAAATTGGGGGAAGTTCTTGGAAATGAATAATTTCCTCTGTAATGCTCAGACACTTTATAGGAAGCTACATTATTAGAAGTGAGAAAATGAAATAGTTAACTTTTCTGGGCAAACATCCTGGGTTGTGCCAGATGACACTTGTTAATATACTGGATCTCAAGGATGTTTTATCTTATAAAATCTAGTTAACTCACAAAGAAAACTAGTTCTGCAAGTAACCAGAAATGGCTGCTGGTAGCCATGGTAAAATGTGTCAATTGAGGTGCAGTAATAACTGTCCACTTCATTGTGCAGCAGCAACACCTTCCCAGTGACTCTCAAGGGGAAGCCCATGGAGAATGCATCAAAATTAGCCTTACATTAGGTGGACCTAAAATAATGCCTTGAGTTTCAAAGAATGTTCCTAGAGATATAAATGTGGAAGATCACATTCAAAAATAAAAAGCAGAAGAGATATTGGCTCTGGGTGTAATAAGGTTTGTTCAATATTTCACACTTCTGCCTCTATCCAGCTTCTCCTTTAAGAATTTTTTTTTACTATTCTTTCCTTTAGATAATAAATTGTACAGTATTAAAATTAACAAGAAAGCAGCTGAGCTTCAAACTGTTTTTTAATTTGCAGTTCCATATAAACACTCTGGATGAATCCACTTCTACAAGCCCTAACATTATCTTCAGCCTGAGCACCTTCTTGAATGGAGATGGTTCCCTCTGGACAAGGAATGCAGTCATAGCAGCAAACTGGCTCTCCTTCTCGAGCTTGCTTGACAAATCCAGGTTGACATTTTTCCACACATTTGGACTGAGGAAGAGACTAAGCAGAAAAACAGGGAATTAAAAAAAAAACATTTGCACTAACCAACTTGACATGCTGACATGTTCTTGAAATAAGATTTAAAGTGAATGCTCAGTTTCTAGAACTGTAGTGATATGAAATAGATGTGAAGTCATTAGAACATGTCCTTCAAAAAGAGTGATCCAGGCATCTTATGCTGCAGCATCTAGGCAATGGATTGGAGTTGTCAGAAGGAGATATTTATAAGGCTTTACTTGGTATCCAAGACAAGGTACTTTCTGCTGAATAACTTCAATAAACAACTGGCAGGGAAGAACAAATTTGTTCTACGCTAGTTGAACAATAACATATCTGAATTACAAATTACATAATTAGTATAAAACTAATACAAAGTTTGTTATCAGTTACATTTGGAGACTTCATTCCCCCCCTCCAAAAAAAAAAACTTGAGGAGGCTAACAATCAAGATGAACATTTGCATTCAAGGGTTTTATATAAGGTGCTCTCTTGTAGAAGCATAAGCCAAATCTAAGTAGAAATTCCTTTCAAATTGTCCCTCATTATATTGGATATCAGCAAAGGCTTTTCTCTTCAAATTTCTAAATTCTATCATATCACAAGACCTAAAATGGACACCTAACATCAACAACATCATTAAAAAACACAACAAAGAATGTTCTTTCTGCACCAACTCAGAAAGCTCAAACTGCCCAAGGAGCTGCTGATCCAGTTCTTTAGAGGAATGATTGAGTCTGTCATCTGCACCTCTACAACTGTCTGGTTTGGTTCTCCAACCCAACAAAACAGACGCAGACTTCAGAGAGTAATTAGGACTTCAGAAAAAACAATTAATACCAACCTGCCTTCAATTGAGGTCCTGTATGTGGCATGAGTCAAGAAGAGGGTTGTGAAAATATTTACAGAGCACTCACATCCCAGATACAAACTGTTTCAACTCCTACCCTCAAAATGACGCTATAGAGCACTGCACACCAGAAGAAATAGACATAAGGACAGTTTTTCCCCAAACATCATCACTCTGTTAAACAAATAATTCCCTCAACACTGTCCAACTATTTACAAAGTCTGCACTACTATTACTATTAATCTTCTCATCACACCTTATCACCCATCACCTCCTAGTTGTGACTGTATGACTGTAACTTTGTCGCTTGTATCCTTATGATTTATATTGACTGTTTCCTAGTATGATTTGATTGCTTATTGTATGCTGTGACTATCATTAAGTGTTGTACCTTATGATTCTTGACTCTTGATGAATGTATCTTTTTTTTATGTACACTGACAGCATTTGCACCAAGACAAATTCCTTGTGTTTCCAATCATACTTGGCCAATAAAGAATTCTAGTCTAGTCTAGTCTAGTCTAGTCTATTCTATTCTAGTCTAGTCTAGTCTCATCTAGTCTTTATTTATTTATTAAGCAATTATAAGATAACAATTATAAATATAAACATAGTTATGAATACATGAAATGAATACATATAAGAAAAAAAGCAGTAGGACAGGGATGGTAGGCACCTTGGTGTGCTTATGCTTGCCCCCAACAGATCTCTTAGGAAAATGATGAGATCAATTGTAGACAGCTTAAGGTTAAAGTTTTTGGGGTTTGGGGAATGATCCACAGAGTCAGGTAGAGTATTCCAGACATTGACCACTCTGTTGCTGAAGTCATATTTCCTGCAATCAAGTTTGGTGCAATTTACCTTGAGTTTGTATCTATTGTGTGCTCTTGTATTGTTGTGGTTGAAGCTGAAATACTCATTGACAGGTAGGTCATTGCAATATATAATTTTATGTACAATACTAAGATTGGAGAGAAGGCAGCATAGTTCTATGTTGTCTAGGTCTAAAATTTCAAATCTGGTGGCATAAGGTATTCTGCAATGACCTTGCTGACGATCCAAACTCTGTCGAGCACCTTGGAATTCTCATCTGAAATTATCTAAGGGCTACAGCCCACTGTAACTACATAGCCAAAAAGGCATTAAGTCATTAACCTAATCCTTCGTAGCTTTTTCTCTGGTAATATCACACTACTTATTAGAGCATACAAAACATTTGCTAGACCAATACTTGAATAGAGCTCATCAGTCTGGAACCCACATTATGTATCTGATATTAGCATAGTTGAAAAAGTCCAGAAATATTTCACAAGAAGAGTTCTCCACTCCTCTACTCGTTGCAGAATACTTTATGCCACCAGACTTGAAATTCTAGACCTAGAAAACCTAGAACTATGCTGCCTTCGGTCCAATCTAAGTATAGTATAAAAATCATACACTGCAATGTCCTACCTGTCAATGACTACTTCAGCCTGAACTATAACAACACAAGAGCACACAATAGATACAAACTCAAGGTTAACTGCACCAATCTTGATCACAGGAAATATGACTTCAGCAACAGAGTAGTCAATGTCTGGAATAATCTACCTGACTCTATGGTTTCTTCCCCAAACCCCAAAAACTTTAACCTTAGACAGTCTACTATTGACCTCACCCCTTTCCTAAGAGGTCTGTAGGGGGCATGCATAAGCGCACCAGCATGCCTACCATCCCTGTCCTATTGTTTCTTTTATTTTTCTTATATGTATCCACTTCATATATTCATAAGTATGTTTATACTTATGCCTATTGTCTTGTAAGCAATTAACAAATCAAATAAATCAAATAAAAAATAAACTCAGTCACCGATCAACAAAATTAGCTTCTTTTACAATGAGAGGACAACCTGAGGCTATCATTTTACCATTTTTCTTGTGGCTTCTCCATTTCAACAATAAGCCATGGTGCATTGACTTAGACCAATGAAATGGCTTGCAATCCTTTGGAAAAGAGAGAAAAGACATAAATGTTTCTCTCACCTTGTTGTGCAACTTTAGCCGTGACAATAGAGGTTGGTTGATAATAAGTTTCTTTCTTTCGAAAGTCACCATTTTCTCCACGATGAGAGACTTCTTAGGGAAAAACACCCAGCTCACAATCGCCAGGTTAGCTGCTAAATCTCCATTTTGGTACAAGTACAGTTCATACATGGAAAGATTGAGAAACTCATTCTTCTCCAGAAAGGGGTGAAACTAGAATGAGAACATCCAGAAATTTTAAAAGCAGTAAACATGGCAACTTATCCCTTTTGGTTCTTACTTCTACTACAGTGGTCTAATTTGTAAATAGTCCTGTTTGGGAGAACAGGTTTTACCTCTAAAAATGAAAAAGAAAAGTTCAGCAAAATTTGTCAATAATACTGACAATTCATGCATTGGAAATGTTATATATGGAAGAAATATATGTATTTTCTTATTATACCTAAGAAATTATAGTACCAAAGAGACTCCATCTTTGTTCTTAATTATAGTTATCTGAACACTTATTTAAGTATATCATGCTTTTGTAACTTGTTATTCTGCAAAGTTAAAAATATTATGTTCTTGGCTGAAGTGGGGTTTTTAATTTGGCTTGAGATTTCATGTCAGGAATACTTGGTCATCCTAACATTGCTTTTGTGATGGAAGTCCATAGAAATCCTATGTGTGAGAAACAGGAAAGATTATGTAATCATTTCTATGTGATATACTATAAATGTTTTTAACCACCTTAAAGGCGGTATCTCCTTTCTCCTACTTGTTTGGGAATTGGGGTCCTATTTGCAAATATCTTTAATAAAGCTTATGTTAACTAAAAAGATACTCCTTTGGTCTTTTTAGGTGCCAGAAAAAGGGAGTGGGGGGAAACAAAGCATTCTTGTGATGCTTAGATAATCACCCTGGCAGCCCAAAGTTGTATAAAAAGGTTATTAGAGAGCATGATGGATGACTCTTACTGATCATGGTTATCAAGAATGTTATTTTTATACTCTCATCTCACAGGGAAAAATGATAATTTATAAAATTTGTCAATTATAGGAACCATTCTAGAGCAGATCTCAGGTAAATTACACAAATGAAGAGAATATTTATAAACTCATTGAAAACAACAGGTGATTACCAGAAAGCATGGATTTATCAAAGAAGAAAGTTCTAGGCTAATATTTTCCCAGAAGACAAGACTGAAACATTTCCAGACCAGCTAATTCTACATTATCGTAAGGTTTCTGTCAGATTAATTTTATTTTTATATGAGTTTTATACAGCTTCCCATAAAAAAAACCCCTCCTTCATCACTAAAACCTGACCCAAAGGTGCCTTTTTCAAGAGGCAACTGGAGTTTCTGGTTTTACTTTGAAAACTTTTCACTTCTCATCCAAGAAACTTCTTCAGCTCTGACTGGTTGGTGGGGAATAGAAAGATTTATACTCCTTGCAGACAGCTGGTCAAATTCTGGTAAAATGGAATTGCATATTAAGTGTTTTTCTTGGGAGAATGGTCTCTCAAGGTGTTCTGACCCATGCCTTTTTCTAACAAATCAAACAAATTCCAAAAGGAACTGAAACCTTGTAATGCTTTTACAAAATAATTAGTTGTCATAAGCACAAGCTGTTCTGTACCTTAATTTGAATTCTTGAGATCCCCGCGCTTTGATTGGCCAAAGCGTGGGGCGATCGGATTGGTTAGGCGAGCCACGCTGATTGGCTTGCTGAGAATCTCCCACGATTGGTAGATTCGAATTGCGATAGATTAAAAGCAGTGCCATTGGCTGCGGCCGCCGTGGCTTGGAAATAAAAAGCTGCAAAGTTTTCCTAAGAGACAGTTCGGTTCCTGACTTCAATAAAGAGCTTGATACAAAGTCACCGACTCCTGGCCTCCTTCTACGCGGACACGATACTGGCGACGAAGGTCAGATACTGATCCTGAACCGAAGCACGTGTCCGACGGGAGCGAGCCAACCGACGAGATGGCCAGCATCGCACCACCAACCCCCTTCAACCCCGCTAGCGAGGACTGGGAATCTTACATGGACAGATTCCGTATGTTCCTCGAATGCAACGACCTGAAGGATGCCACCGGACTGAAGAAACGAGCCGTCTTCCTAACGCACTGTGGGCCCACAGTGTTTAAGATGGCAAAAGCGCTAGCCAAGCCCGCCGATGTTACCGTGATGGATTGGGATGACCTCGAGCCATTACTCCGGAGACACTACGCTCCAGCCATACCCATCCTCATCCAACGACACAAATTTTATCGGCGGAACCAGCGGTTGGGTGAGAGTTTCAGTGATTATGTCGCAGAGCTGCGGTGCCTGGGAGGACTATGCGAGTTCTCCAATATGAACGAGGCCTTGCGGGACCGAATCGTGCTCGGCCTTTGGGACCCTGTTCTCCAAAGTCGGTTGATGGCCAAGGGCAACATCGCCCTCGCCGATGCCATCTCCGAAGCCACGGCAGCCGAAGCAACCCGACAATCAGCCGACCGCATGCGGAGACTGAACATCGGGGACCGCACCGCAAACAACCTGCAAGGTTGACCGAGGCCCAACCTGAAACTACCACCCACCAGGGCGAACTCCACTCCACTTCGGGCACTTCAGATGAGGAGGAAGACATTCACCGTCTCCAGGCAGGCCGCGATCATTGCAGCCGGCAGAGTCGTAAGTCGAGGACCGCATGTGCCGGTTGCAGAGGCAACCACCCCGGATCCGAATGCCAGTTCTTCGACTCAGTTTTCCGGCACTGCGACAAAAAGGGCCACATCGCCCGCGTCTTCCGCCTCAAGAAAAACCACAGCCCCAGACGATGGGACCCGAGCGAGCAGAGACGAGAGAGCACACCCCCCAGGACCAGAGACCGCCCAGCAGGCAACCGTTGGGAACGGAACGGATGAGCCCAACGAGGTGGCGAGACCCGGCGGAAAGAAGAGACACATCAGACGGTCACCATCGGCCATGCAACAACCACAGGCGCCAGAAAGGTCTATGTGGAGGTAGGCATCGAAGGCGAACCCTGTAAAATGGAGGTGGACTCCGGGTCCTACCTCTCAATGGTAGCCTGGCAAGAAATTAAACGCTTGGTGCCTACCATCCAGAGAAGGGAACTAGAAAACCAGAGACTAATCCTCAAAGACTACCAGGGAAACCGCATCCCTGTAGTTGGAACAGGACAGTTCACAGTGACCTACAAGGGGCACACCGAAAGACTTCCCTTGACCATCGTCGATCGCGACCGACCTAGCCTGCTGGGACTTCAATGGTTCGCACCGCTTGGCATCGCAGTCACGGGCATCGACCACATCGCCGAAGCCGACTGGGAGCAGCAACTGGCCCGGGGCTTCCAAGAAGTGTTTGACAGCACCCTAGGCAAGTACCGAGGGCCCCCTATATCCTTCAGCCCAGACCCAAACGTTCCCCCGAAACGCCTAAAACCAAGGCGGGTACCCTTCGCACTCAAACCGAAAATCGACGAGCAAATTGACAAGCTCATCAAGCAAGGGGTCCTACAACCCATAGACCATGCCTGGTGGGAGACCCCCATAGTCACCCCAATCAAGCCGGATGCGTCAATGGGAATCTGCGGGGACTATAAGGCCACCCTAAATGGCGCCTTGCAGCAAAGCGCTTACCCCGTCCCAGTAGTGCAACATCTCCGACACTCACTGGGAGGGGGCAAAGTTTTCACGAAACTCGACCTGGCCCAAGCATACCAGCAACTGCTAGTCGACGAGGAAACTGCAGAGGCGCAAACCATAGTCACCCACCGGGGAGCCTTTAGATGTAACCGACTCCAATTCAGAGTCAGCGTGGCGCCTGGAATTTTCCAGAGCCTCATGGAAAGACTCTTACAAGGCATCAAGGGGGTGGTACCCTACTTCGACGATGTACTAGTATCGGCAACCAACCAGGCCGAACTAGAAAGTCGCCTAAGGGAGGTGCTAACGAGATTCAAAGAAACCGGGCTTAAAGTGAAGAGGGAAGAATGCCAGCTGTACACCCAGCAGGTCGAATTCCTAGGATACCTCCTAGACCGACACGGCATTCACCCCACCAACAAAAAAGTTAAAGCCATCAAAGAAGCCCCCACACCCAGGTCAAAAACAGAACTGCAGGCATTTCTGGGGCTACTTAACTTTTATAATGTCTTCCTGCCCCAAAAGGCAACCGCGGCGGAGCCTTTGCATAGGCTTTTGGACAAGGCGGCTACCTGGACTTGGGGGAAACGCGAGGAAGCCGCCTTCAGGAAAACCAAGGACCTGCTCACTTCGGATGCCGTCCTGATCCAGTACAACGAGACCCTACCACTAGCCATCACATGCGATGCATCACCCTTCGGCGTCGGCGCTGTCCTCAGCCACACTCTCCCCGACGGAAAGGAAGCACCCATCGTGTTCTTTTCAAGGACCCTCACCAAACCGGAGTGGAACTACAGCCAGCTGGACAAAGAGGCTTTGGCTATCGTCACCGCAGTAAAAAGGTTTCACGAGTACCTCTACGGCCGGACGTTTACCATCATCACCAACCACAAACCACTGCTGGGAATACTTGCAGGGAACAGGGCCACCCCGAACATTCTGTCTCCCAGAATGACAAGGTGGTCCAAATTCCTGGCCGCCTACAACTACGGGCTCACACAACGACCCGGTAAGGCTATCTCCCATGCGGATGCCTTAAGCCGCTCACCGTTACCCGAACCAGACACTGACCCAGCACCCACGACGACCACCCTCAGCATAGAGACTCTACCCAACCTACCCATAACCACGTCAGACATTGCCCGAGAAACTAATAAAGACAAACGTCTGGCGCGGGTTTTGCATTGGGTAGAGAAAGGGTGGCCGGAAAAGGACAATGACGAGACTTTCAGGACATTCCGGAACCGGCAAACGGAACTCTCGTAACTAAAAGGGTGTATACTATGGGGGGATAGGGTGGTCATTCTGGAAAAACTACAAGGGAAGGTTCTGGAACTATTACACGAGTGGCACCCGGGCATCATTAGAACGAAAGCCCTGGCCAGAAGTTACGCTTGGTGGCCAGGGATGGACAAACAGATCAAGGCCTGGGTAGCAAGGTGTCAATGATGCCAGGAAACTAGACCAAGCCCACCCACAGCACCCATCCTAGAGTGGGAAACCCCCAGAGGACCTTGGTCTAGAATCCACATAGATTTTGCCGGGCCCACAAAAGGACACACTTTCTTAATAACTGTAGACGCTTACTCCAACTGGCTGGAGGTAAGCAACATGAGAACCACCACCACGGAAGCCGTGACCAAAGAACTCTGCAAACTCTTCGCAACACACGGCCTCCCAGACGTCCTCGTGTCCGACAACGGGCCCCAATTCACCTCACTGGAATTCGAAAAATTCCTAGCGGAAAGGGGCATACAACACACACTGACAGCCCTGGTGCATCTGGCGGCGAACGGAAGGGTGGAACGAATTGTTCAATTCACAAAAAAAACCATCCAGAAAATAGACCACGGGGAGATCCAGGACAAAATAAACAAATTACTCTTCATACAGCACATAACCCCGAACACCACAACAAATAAAAGCCCAGCAGAACTGCTAATGGGGAGGAAAATAAGGTCCCCACTCGATAGACTACACCCCACTGACAACCCAGAGAAACCCCCAGACTCAACCAGCAAACACCGAACCTTCGCACCAGGCGACGCCGTCTACGCGAATAACCTAACCGGAGACCCATTATGGGTACCAGCAATCATAACACAGCTAACAGGCCCATGCTCGTACCGGCTACTAACAACTGACGGACGAGCGTGGAAATGCCACATCGATCATTTAAGATCGAGGATGGCCACACAAGACACCACCGACACGCAACCAAACAAAACCAACCCCCTCAACACAAACCAAGAGGGGAGGGGATACCCCGGGAACCAAAACCCAGAAGAAAGAAACCAGCCATACTCACCTGCAAGCAGCCAGCACGAAACCTCGCCAGGAAGAGACAGCCAGGCCAGCTCAACCAACCCGGGAAGACCGAGCGGGAGCGGCGAAAACTGCAGCTCAACCAACCCGGGTAGCCCAGGAGGGAGCTGCGGAGAGCGGCCCGGCCAGACATACCAGGCGGTTCCCACGACGGAGTCAAGAGAAACAGAGACCCCAACTGAACCGGCCGGGATCCAACCTACGACTGACCTGCGCAGGTCCAGTAGGCAAAGACGGAGCCCCACCTACCTGCGGGACTACGCTACGTAGGACCAAACCAAGACGGGAGGGGTGTTCTGTACCTTAATTTGAATTCTTGAGATACCCGCGCTTTGATTGGCCAAAGCGCGGGGCGATCGGATTGGTTAGGTGAGCTGCGCTGATTGGCTCGCTGAGAATCTCCCGTGATTGGTAGATTCGAATCGTGCGAGATTCAAAGCGGTGCCATTGGCCGTGGCCGCCGTGGCTTGGAAATAAAAAGCCACAAAGTTTTCCTAAGAGACAGTTCGGTTCCTGACTTCAATAAAAAGCTTGATACAAAGTCACCGACTCCTGGCCTCCTTCCACACGAACACAACACAAGCCTTGTCAAATTTTAGAAGACTTGCCAAAAGATAACAGACAAGAAATAATTAGCAATACAAAAATGTTCAAATACAAACTCACGTTACTAGAACGTCCATGAGGCTGTAGTTTCAAAATGTCTTTGCCTGTTATCTTTTCTTTTATGTACACTGACAGCATTTGCACCAAGACAAATTGCTTGTGTGTCCAAACACAATTGGTCAATAAAAAATTCTATTCTATTCTATTCTATTCTATTCTATTCTATTCTATTCTATTCTATTCTATTCTATTCCATTCCATTCCATTCTATTCCATTCCATTCCATTCTCTGTGTCAAAGATATGTTTCAATGTTTCTGTTTTCTGGGTCAGGGCACAGCAGAACATCATTATAACTCCATGGGAACTCAAAGCTTTGGACCTTCTTGTCCATTGCAACAATAAGCCAGGGTGCATAGATGAAATGGCTCACAATCCTTTGGAAAAGAGAAAAAAGGCATAAATGTTTCTCTCACTTTTTTGTGCAACTTTAGCCATGACAAAAAAGCTTGGTTGATAATAATCCTCTTTCTTTCAAAAGTCACCATTTTTTTGATGACAGACTTCTTAGGGAAAAAGACCCAGCTCACAATCTTCAAGTTAGATGCTAAATCTCCATTTTGGTCCACGTACAGTTCGTATCTGGAAAGATTGAGAAAATCATTCTTCTCCAGAAAGGATTGAAACTAGAAAGGGAACATCCAGAAATTTTAAAAGCAATAAACATGGCAACTTATCCCTTTTTGTTCTTTTTTCTCCTACATTGGTCTAATTTGTAAATACTCCTGTTTGGGAGAACAGGTTTTACTGAAGCAGGATAGGAAAATACCAGACAAGTTTTATTATAATTAGCAGAAGTTCTTTGGCTTATATTGCAAATATTATAGAAGTTGCTTAATTCTATGTTGCGAAAGTTGAAAAAATTTGCTGAATCTAACTATAAGCATAGTGATCTATGAACTAGATATTTTCTGTATCAAGCTATATGGCAAGGCTGGGTATGGAAAGTGACAGATGTTTTAAGATAAACTCGTATATGCTAAATTGTGCAAAATGTTTAATTAGGACTACTTCTCCTTTCTGTAGTACATATGTTATGGTATAGCTTGATAAGGGAAATGCCCTGGTCGAAGCTGAACCTTTGTGCAAATAACCCTGTGTTCTCCAACCCTTCATGGTCTTGTGTCCTTAATTGGAAACAGGATCTGCTACAACATTACCACTAAAAATGAAAAGGAAAAGTTCATCAAAGTTCATCAATAATACTGACGATTCATGTATTGGAAATGTTATACATATGAAAAAAATATATCTATTTTCCTATTACCTAATAAATTATAGTACCAAAGAGACTCCATCTTTGTTCTTAATTAAAGTTATCTGAACACTTATATAAGTATATCATGTTTTTGTAACTTGTTATTCTGCAAAGTTAAAAATTTTAACTTTGAAGTGGGGTTTGAGATTTCATGTCAGAAATACTAGGCAATCCTGATATTATTTTTGTGATGGAAGTCACTAGAAATCCTATGTGTGAGAAACAAGAAGGATTATGTAACCTTTTCTATGTGATATACTGTAAATGTTATAGTATATAACTTAAAGGCGGTATCTCCTTTATCCTACTTGTTTGGGAATTGGGGTCCTATTTGTAAATATCTTTAATAAAGCTTTATTAAATATCTTTAATAAAGCAATTAAGAAGATACTCCTTTGGTCTTTTTAGCTGCCAGAAAAAGGGAGTGGGAGAAAACAAGGCATTCTTGTGATGCTTAGGTAATCAACCTGGCATCCCAAAGTTGTCGGAGCATAAGAAGGTTATTGGAGAGCATGAGGGATGACTCTTGGAGATGGATGTGTCCCATTGGAGAAGTCACATCCAGGGGATTGGGGAAAGACCAGGGTCAAGGGAGAAATGTATGATGTAATTTAGTATCGGTTGCCCCCAGCTACGTGCCAATATGGCAACTTCTAATAAACCAATTTACTTTTCTCTGAGATGCGAAGAGATTTTGATTTGAATAAGAGTGGATTTGTTAGAGATCTCATAGCTTTCTTACTCATCCTGGTTCTCAAGTCTGTTATTTTGATACTCTCATCTCACAGGGAAAAATGATAATTTACAAAATTTGTCAATTTTAGGAACCATTCTAGAGCAGATCACAGATAAATTACACAAATGAAGAGAATATTTATAAACTCATTGAAAACAACAGGTGATTACCAGAAAGCATGGATTTATCAAAGAAGAAACTTCCAGGCTAATATTTTCCCAGAAGACTAGACTGAAACATACCCAGACCAGCTAATTCTACATTATTGTGAAATTTCTATCAGATTAGTTTTATTTTCATACGAGTTTTATACAGCTTCTCTTTTTTAAAAAAAACCCTCCTTAAAAACTAAAACCTGACCCAAGGTGCTTTTTTCAAGAGGCAACTGGAGTTTCCAGTTTTTCTTTGAAAACATTTCACTTCTCATCCAAGAAACTTCTTCAGCTCTGACTAGATGGAGGGGAATAGAAAGATTTATACTCCTTGCAGACAGCTGGTCAAATCCTGAGTAAAATGGAATTGCATATTAAGTGTTTTTTGGGGGAGAATGGTCTCTCAGGGTGTTCTGACCCACGTCCTTTTCTGACAAATCAACCACAATCCAAAAGGACCTGAAATCTTGTAATACTTTTACAAAATAATTAGGTGTGATAAGCACAAGCCTTGCCAAATTGTACAAGCCTTGCCAAAACAGAGAAGAAATAATTAGCAATGCACCCCCATTCAAATCTTTAGTCTCTAGTCGCATCTCTCAGTTTTTTTTTTTTAAAGCAAGATTTACAAGGAGTGATCATGTTGGCGTTACCTGAGTGAAGCTGACTCGGAGACACATCATTCATCTCCCCTTGGTCTCAAGGATGGGATGCTACCTGTTCTGCCCAGTTCTACAGAACCGGAAGGTCTGAAGAGGAGCAGACACCGAACCAGTTTGGAGTCTGCTGCTGTTTGGCCCACCCGCCCAGCCGGGCTCTTTCCTGCTGTACTGCTTTGCGTAGCACAGCTGAGGTTGAAAAAGCACTCATGTGCACCCATGCATAGCACTTTTCAGCTGTCCGGGCAGCACCACTAATGGTTTTTTCACATACACATGTAACTTTCATCAGGCGCAAGTGTTCACAAAGCATGCACACACACATGCAAAAAATCACCAAACTGGTAGTAACACCAGTTGAATCCCACCCCTGGTTGGTCTTCCTCCACCCCCTGGATGTATATTATCCAAGAGGACACATCTATAGCCAAGAATCATCAATCATGCTCTCCAGTAATAATCTTGTGCGCCAGAAGCTTTGGCCACCTAGAAATTATCTATGAAAATATTTAAGGTATGCATTATTCCCTCCATTCCCTTTCTGCTGACAACTCTAAAAGACCAGAAAAATATTTTTGAGTTGACACCCTCGTTTTTTTGGCTGTACTGGGGTGGGGGAGAGATTAAGTGTTTTTCGGGTGAGACCAGTCTATCCGGGCAACCTGATTGGGAATTATATATGCCAGCATGTTACTCCTAATAAATCTTTTGAGGTTTTTTTTTTTGAAGCTTGGCTTGAGGCTCATAATTTAATTAGGGCAATTGCCGGAATTCTGACAAAAGGAGCTGCCTTTAACCTTGAGGAAAGATATCGAGGAGAAGAGCGATCTTAGTCCATTGTAGCAGAAAACCAGGAGTCTGGAAACAGCTGTTTCAA
Organism: Hydrophis major; assembly: GCA_033807585.1. Classification (NCBI taxonomy): domain Eukaryota; kingdom Metazoa; phylum Chordata; class Lepidosauria; order Squamata; family Elapidae; genus Hydrophis; species Hydrophis major. The sequence goes on from CM066329.1 coordinate 23,941,516, forward strand.
CTAATACAATCTAGGAGCCAGTCAGTGTGAGCTTAAATGGACTCCAGGGGATGGTGGAGGACAGGAAGGCCTGGAGGAACATTGTCCATGGGGTCACAATGGGTCGGACATGACTTCATGACTAGCAACAACAAGCAGAACTAGAATGATGTAGTTCCCCTCTTCAAAGGAAATGTAGAATGGATCCTTGTCAGATCCCTTTACCTCCCACGACTGCAGTCTTGGAGCCTCCAACCTTTCTTTCCCCTTCTTCTTTCTCCTCCTGGATCTAGAGGAATATGCAGCATTCAAGACATGGGCCAGAGCATTAATGGCACTGTAATAATGGTGGAAGTTCCAGATTTCAAACATGTTCTTTTTCTTTTGGGTGTCCAGTGGTGCTTTCTCAATGCATCTTTTCCGGCCTTTGACAGAAAAGATTCGCTTCGAAAAAAAACAAAGGAACGACTCATCTCCCATGGGTGGCTTCAAATAGAAATAGCGTTTAAAGGCATCCTTTGGGGTCTGTTTTTTTTCCTCTAAAGCAACAGTCCAGATACTATTAATATATTTCAGATGTATACCATTTTCTAGTGGAAATAGATCAATGAGTGTAGTGATCCAGACTTTCCCTTCAATGGGTCCTGGCAAACGCCTAAATGTTAAATGGAAAGGAAGAATTCTGTCCAAAACAGCACCATATTCTATGTAGTGAAGAAAGACATTAACTTGTGTCCATTTAGAGAGGCCATCCCTGATGTGTCCTGTTTTTCCAGTTGTTGAGAATTGCTGTGACAGAACAACACAGATTCCATTCTTGACAAGCAAAGGTGTCAAAGTTCTCATGAAATTATCTCCATTTTCTGTATCTGAAGCAAAAAGACCAATCAAGGTCCATCTGAAATGGAGGAGCAGTTGGACAATTGCTGGGTACAGGATGCCTTTTGGGGGTAAAAGCCGGTGATAAAAGGGCAATTGACTTTTATCATGCAGTGACTCTGAAAAGTATTCAAAATTGATCTGAAAGAGCAATTAAAATATTGTGCTATATTTGGAGTCAGATAAATTCCAAAATATTAGCTTTAAAGAAATCCAATTTAGAAAAAACATAACATTAACAAGACATAACATTAACAAGACTGTATATAATAATAGTAGCAAAGAAAATAAGTTAAAGAGTGTCAACTCATAAAATATTTCTTTTTTTTGTCCAATATTTTTTCATTATTTTCCACCAGTACAAATCTTAGTTACTTTTTCAACAACATTGACATCCACATATAATATTGTCTTATACTTTAACATCTATTCGTACTATTAGTCTATATTATCTTTGATTATCACTAATCATCAATACATATTGCCTTTATATTACAATTATTATTATATATCTTTAATATTGTCTTATTCTTTTAACATCTATTCCTACCTATTCCTAACACATATATTACACATATTATTATAAATCTTTGATCCTTCTATTATATCTTGTGTATCACTTTTTTGAGAATCCTTATGTAATCGTCTTTTCCAGGGTTGGGATTCAAATTTCCTAACAACCAGTTCTGTGGGTGTCACCTAATTTGTGGATGTGGCTTGGTGGTCATGTGACTGGGGTGGTAGTGGCTTACTGCTGGGTTGTGGCTGGGTGGTAATGTGACTGAGGTGGGCATGACTACATGGTTATGTGACTGGGGTTGGCATGGTTGGGTGGCCATGTGACTGGCAACCCAAATTTAAGTGGTTCTTGCTTAATGACCAGGTCCTTAGTTAGTGGCCAGTTCCTTAGCAAGTATTTTTGTCAGTTTTCAAGGCCTGGGAAGCCCTGGAGAGAGCAGGACAGGTGGCCCTGTGTCTGGCAATCCAAATTTTAGTTGTCCTCACTTTATGACCAGGTCCATGCTTAATGGCCAGTTGCTTAGCAAGTGTTTTTTTTTGCCAATTTCCAAGGCCCAGGGAGCCCTAGAGGGGGCAGGAAAAGTGGCCATGTGACTGGCAATCAAAATTTAAGTGGTCCTCACTTAATGACCAGGTCCTCGCTTAGTGGCCATTGCTTAGCAAAACTGGAAATATATGAATTCAGTATTGGTCTCTGCTGGTGTAGCTATTCAAGAGGATGTCGTGTCAAGGTTAGCAAAAAGGGTAAAGCAACATATAGATGGAAATTTTAAAACCAGAAATATTTTTGTTGGAACTGTTAGGAATATAAGTCACCTAACAGCTCTTTGGGATGGAAATATATAAACCAGGATAGACATTTTAAAACTGTATCTTTAAGAAAATGCAAAAGTATAATTGGGTGTGGTTTCTCAAATGGCCATAAGATGGAATCAGAAACCTGGGTTGTTTAGTCTTAGTCTCAGAAGAGAGTGAATCTCTGTTTCCTTCTGTTGGAAAGTATTGCCGTTCCTCCATTTTTCCTAATTGACTGATATTTCTGGATTTAATGTAAGTCTGTTACTGAACTGTTTTTGACATTGGACTTCGATATTTGGATTATCTCTGGACTAAAAACTTACCTGTGAATGATTTTGGACTACTTATTTTGAACTTTGCTTAAACCTTTCTGGAAGTAAAAACCTACATTTACTGTACAGTGTATCTGTGTGGTTTGTGTGTATTATTCAAACACTTCTCTCTAATACGTCTCCCTATATGCACTCATTCTCCTCATGGGGAATCACCTCAACACTGGTTATGGGCCCAAGCCATACCAGACTAAGATAACTGAAAGTTAGTGTGAATGCACAGTACTGCATACAATCAACTGTTACTGTTTAATTATGAGTTACTATTCTGATAAAGATGGCACAAGACATTTCAACAAGTCACTGATAACCTGGTTGGATGGAAAAAACTATGTTTCCTGGTCTATGAAATGCAGTGTACTTCTGTGTAGAGAAGGTTCATGAAATGTAGTTCAAGACCCACCAGATGTAAATGCTTGGGATCCAGCTAATGAGGATGATGCCAAGAAACTTGCTAACTTTAAACAAAACAATGAATGAACTCTTTGTATAAGTCACTGAGTGACCAGCAAACAATCCATATTCATGGAGAAGTGTCTGTTGCTTAGTGTTGGGAGAATTTGAAGAGGATTTATGTTTGTGACAGTGTAGGTGCACACACACATCTTACACGTAAACTGTTTAGAGCACGTCTTCTGAAAGGTGGAGATACGTTAGCTCATTTAAACTTCATGAACAGAACTTTTCAAGAGCTACATGAAAAGGAACTGATATTTTCAGAGCTGCATCAAGTTTACATCATTCTTTCCTCGTTGGATGAAATTTATGATGATTATATATCTTCACTGGAAGTCCTGCCCAGAGATAAACTGACATTGACTGACATAACCAGAAGGTTGTTAGAAGAGGCAAGAAGACGGCTGGTTAGGGACCAAATGAGGAAGGAACAACCACAAGAAGAGGATTTCTGTTCAACTGCCTATACTGTTAGGAAATGTTTTTCTTGTGGGGCTAGGGGACATAAAGCTAGATTCTGTAAGAAGGGAAAACAACAGAATATTAGTAAACACCAGAAGGCTAAGAAGAATGTTGGTTTAGCTATGTCTAGCAATTCAACTGTAAACCTGTATGATTTATGGGTTGTTGATAGTGGAGCATTGCAATGCATTAGTAAAGATTAAAAAAAAAGTTTGTAAAGATGTCCATGAGTAAGCAACATGTATCATTGGCAAATGGATGGAAGATGAAAGCATCTGGTGAAAGTACTTCATATTGTTCTTGGGTAAATGAGCATTTAACTATGTTATATGTACCTACACTGAAATTTAATTTGCTATCAGTGAGGGCTTTAGTTAATATTGGTTATGTAGTAATCTTTAGGGGAGATAACTGTACAATAGAGAAAGAGGGTAAAAGTGTTTCTGCTAATTCAAAAAATGATTTATATGTAATACATGATGACCAGTTGAAGATGGCTAACTCAGTTTATAACAATGTTACACCACATGATGAATGTATACATTTATTACATAGACATTTGGGGCACATTCATTTCAAAATGCTCAAACAAACTGTTGAATTGTCAGAGGGAGTAAAATTGAAACGCTGTAGCAAGTATTTAAACTGTAACGCTTGTAGCCAAGAGAAAAGTAAGGTTACTCCAGCAAACAGACTAAATGGGTTTAAGACCAAAGAACCTTTAGAGGTTGTTTTTGCTGACATAATTGGTCCAAAGAAATGAAGTCTAGGAGGTGCCTGCTATATTTTTAGTATTATGGACCATTACTCATGATATGGTTTCTCCTATCTTATGAAAAACAAAACAGAAACATTCCAACATTTCTTTAACTGACTAAGGTTTGCTGAGAGAAAAATGAGGAGTAAAGAAATTACTTTAGTTACTGATAATGGGATCTGCGTTTTTTAACAAAAGATTCCAAACTATGTTGAAATTGGCTGGTGTTGAACATAAACGTTCTGCACCTTACAGACCACAACATAACTCTTTTGTAGAACAAAGAGGGCAAACATTACAAGCCATGGCTCGCACTATGTTATCTGATTCAGGTTTGCCTGAAACACTGTGGGGTGAGGCCATACTGTGAAGTAACCGTGTGTTAAACAATGTGGTTAATACAACAACTGGTGAATTGCCATTCACTCGTTGGCATGGCAGAAAACCAAATTTAAGTTACCTACACACATTTGGAGCTCCAGCATGGGTGCGTATTCCCTCACAAGTAAGACTGAAAGGTTAACATAGAGTTAAGAAGTCATTTTTTTGTAGATTATGAGGCCAACCATAGATCATTTAGATTCTGGGATCAAGGCACAGCTCGTGTTTATTGTAGTGCTAGTGCAAAATTTCTAGAGCACATCGGATGGGATAAACTGGAACAGGAATCCAGCAATGATATTATTATTGACACCCAAATAGTCCCTAAAGATAAAATCAGTAAACCACCAATAGCCATTAAAGAGGAAGAACAGGGCAAACTGGGAGAGAACAGGCACAGGAGGAGGTAGAAGAACAGGAGCAGGTGGCACAAGGAAGTCCACCAGTTACCCCTGTATTATCAAGACATTCAACCAGAGTAACACAACCACCTGATAGATATCAGGCTAGGGTTGTGTACTGTACGCTCATTTGCATTCTTGAAACCCTGCGCTTTGATTGGTCAAAGCACGGGGTGATCTGATTGGTTTGGCAAGCCGCGCTGATTGGTCCGCTGAGAATCTCCTGCGATTGGCGGATACAAATTGCGGGAGATTCAAAGCGGTGACATTGGCCGCAGCCGCCGCGGCTTGAGAATAAAAAGCTGCTGTTTTTCCCTTGGAGCCAGTTCGGTTCTGGGGGCTAAATAAAGAGCTGAAACCAGAGTCACTGCCCCCTGGTCTCCTTGCCGAACGGACATGACACTGGCGACGAAGGTGGGATCCCGAGGCTGAACCCCGTCGAGCATGTGTCCAGACGGAAGCAAGACCGATGAGATGGCCAGCATTGCTCCGCCCACGCCCTTTAATCCCGCTAGTGAGGACTGGGAATTATACACGGACAGATTCCTCATGTTCCTTGAATGCAGAAACATGAAGGATGCCACCGGGCTGAAAAAACGAGCCGTCTTCCTAACACACTGCGGGCCCGCAGTGTTCAAGATGGTGAAAGCCCTCGCGAAACCTGCTGACATCAAAGAGATGGACTGGGATGACCTCGAACCTTTGCTCCGAAACCACTACGCCCCCGTCGTGCCCACCCTTATCAGGCGGCATGACTTCTACCAGCAATACAGATGGCTTCAACCATTGCTGTTAAAACAAGAACAAAACACACAGATTTATGATATTTAAATGTGAGACAATGTGTGCAAAGTAAGATGATTAAGCTAGATTACTGCAAGTCAGAAAATAATATAGCAGATCATTTTACAAAGGCCCAAGGCTCTATAAAGCATAAGGCTAGCTGTGAGCATTATGGAATTAGAATGTAAGGTTGTATATATTGTCCTACCCAAAAGGGGAGAATGTTAGGAATATAAGTCACCTAACAGGTATTTGGGTTAGAAATATATAAACCAGGAAAAAATTTTTAAAACTGTATCTTTAAGAAAATGTAGAACTGTAATTGGGTGTGGTTACTCAAACGGTCATAAGATGGAGCCAGAAACCTGGGTTGTTTGGTCTAAGTCTCAGAAGAGAGTGTGTCTGAGTGAATTTCTGTTTTTCCTTCTGTTGGAGAATATTGCCGTTCCTCCATTTTTCCTAACTGACTGATATTCTTGGATTTGATGTAAGTCTAATACTGAACTGCTTTTGACACTAGACTTTCTAACTGAATTATCCCTGGATTGAAAAAAACTGACTGATTTTCCTGTGAACGACTTTGGACTGCTTATCTTGAACTTTGCTTAAACCTTTCTGGAAGTAAAAACCTACATTTACTGTATAGTGTATCTGTGTGCTGTGTTTGTATTATTCAAACATTTCTCTCAAATACGTCTCACTGTGTGCACTCATTCTCTTAATGGGGAATTACCTCAACAGGAACCCACATAAATAAAGTGAGTACAATACATATTTAATGTTACACCTGTTAACAGTGCCTAAAATTAGGTTTGCATAACAGTGGAAAAACAAAGAGATCCCCATAGATGAAAATGAAATTAAAAAATTACAATGTGCAGAAATGGATTGTGATAAGAGGTAGAAATTAGGCAGAGAATGATCATTGCTTTGTATGAATTAAATAAGAATGTTGATAATTATAAACATTAATTAGAAATATTAAAAATAAGCCAATGTAAAGAAATTTAAATAATTTTTCTGTTACACTGCTGTACTTATTGATATTTGTTTCTGCTTGGCTTTTTCATTTATGAAATATGATACTTTATAATATAATATAAGTGTAATAGAATTACAGAGTTAAGGTAAAGTAAGGATATATTCTTATAGAATAGGTTGGTGATGATGAAATGAACATTATAAAGTAGATTAAGTAAAAATGGTGATTTGTTCACAAAATGATGTAATATTAGTAAAGTATAGTAAGTAATTAATAATAGTAATAATATAAATAAATATAGTGGATTTATGATATAAAGATTAATGCAAATTGGAGGGGAAAGACTGCAGAGATGGTGCACAAGTGATTTGTACCAACTGACAACCTGTATGTACCTGAAGATGTTTTGTTTTATGATTGTTTTGTTTGTTAAAAAAAATAAAAAACTTTTATTTTAAAAAAATCCATTTATGTATGCATGCAGGTTTTTGTTACATTGATGTTGCTATATATTGATTTAAGCAGAAACAGATAATGAATAACAAAAACAATGTAACAAGAAGTTGCCTGCCTCATTTTTGGTAAGTTGCCTTTTTTATTTATGCATTTATTTATTTCTTTAGTATCTGTTTTGTTTTTATGTTTAATAAAAAATAAATAAAGTACATAAAAAACACAGAATTTTGAATCCCATCACTAGAACACACCACAATTAGGGATTTTTTTTGAATATTTTATCTGGTAGAAAAATCCTCTCAAGGGTCTTTATTGCTTTTCAAGCCATTTATGATGAAGTTTAAGGATAAAAAATAGTGAGCATGTGGGCTAAAATGTTTACCTTTGAAAATATCATTATTTTTGTTAAATTCAAAGGATGATTTCCCATCTCTGCTGTACCTTCCTTTTTAAAGATGACCCTTTATTTGAACATAGAGTTTCTCCTCATCTTCCCAAGCATGAAACAGAAGACCCAAAGCAATGATGAGGATGTCATGAGAGGATATCACTGTTTTGATCTTTGTCTCTTAAACACTGTAGATCCCAATTTCTAACCACTTCACCTAGAATGGCCACATTGAAAAGCAGTTCTTCAATTTCAAAGTGAAGGTACGGTTGGATCTATCACATACCAGCTTACCACCCCAGTCAAATTAACTGTACAAAAACACATGCACACAAACCTGAGGGACTTTGTAGATGCCTACTAATGTTGACATCTGGATGGAGGTGTCATCGGTAGCTGCATCAACAAGAGCCAAAAGGTGGTCCTTCCTTCCACAGCTGTAGTTTGGAACATTGGCTTCCCCCATTGAGAACATATCTAGCAAGGCATCTGAAGTCAGAAGTCTGTTCAAATAATTATCATGGATGTTGTAGCCAAGTGTGAGATTTTTCAGAAGCCCAGGAGTCTTGTTGACCTCTTGAATATTAAAAACGTAGCGTAGTAGCCTAAACTTATCAAAAGGTAAACTAACATAAAATGTTTATGTTATAATCATCATTAGGATCAAAAGCAAAATATCATTTCAATTTAATTCTTTTTGCCTTCTGATCAGTGATGGGTTTCCAAATTTTTTCCTACCAGATCTTTGAGTTGTCCTATGCATGCATGTGCACGCCTAACACATGCTTTGCACGTGCTTTCAGGGCTCAAAGACCCACCCCCTTCAGAACGCTGGTGAGTCAGCTGAGCTGTTTTTTAGCTCAGCTGAGGCACGGCAATCTACTCTGCTGTGCGAATCAGTTAAGCTAAAAAACAAGGGAATAGAGGAGAACTAATGGTGGGGGCAGATGGGCAAGGCTAGTCAGAGGTGGTATTTGCCAGTTCTCTGAACTGGTAAAAATCTCTGCTACTGGTACACCAGAACAGATCCAAATCGCCTGAATACCACCTCTGCTTCTGATGCTTAAGCTAATATTGATCCAAAACAAGAGTCAAATGATTGTTCCCCATCACCTTTTCTTTTTAATATATTGGGAAGAACAGCTGGAGATAGTTTTCCACTAAGCTTAAGAATTAAAAATAAATCGTTATATGAGCCTTGGTGGTGCAGTGGTTAGAGTGCAGTACTCCAGGCTACTTTTGTAGCTTGCTGCCTGCCTGCAATTTGGTAGTTCCAATCTCACCAGACTCACGGTTGACTCAAGGTTCCATTCTCATCAGACTCAGTCTTCCATCCTTCCAAGGTAGGTAAAATGAGGACTCAAATTGTTGGGGGCAATATGCTGACTCTGTAAACTGTTTAGAGAGGGCTGTAAAGCACTGTAAAGCAGTATATAAGTTTAAGTGCTATTGCTATTTGTAACAGCACTAATTTTCAACTGCCAAGTAACCAGGATTCAAAATCATTCAGTCATTAAAGTACAATCATTGTTATAGGAAGAGGTTGTTTCATAAGTGACCTAGAAAAGCAATTCTAAAATGAAGTCATTCTCTGTTCCTATAAGGATCATGAAAAAGTGGTTGTAAAAATATATAAATGTGCTGGGCAGAGGCAACTACACCACATGCACTAACAACTTTAAACTACCGTTGTCATTCAAGCAATAACTCATGATAGAACCAGGAAAGGATCTGCCCTTTTTAAGATATTTTTTTTTCCTGCCCCATTTCTGGATTCAAGCTTTCTCTACAAAATAAGTCAAAAGAGAGGAACAATGGAAATCAAAACAGTTCAAGAAATTAGACAGGTCCTACGATATAGGCAATAAGTGAAATAAAAAGAAAAGAATGAGAATGAGAATGTTAGAAGAGCAAATAGAGGGTTAGTGTTACATCACCACACTAAATGACTTACATGTCAAACCGACAATAAGGAGCCATGTTGAAAGGCATTGTTGTTGTATGCACTATTTTTGTTCCAGTGGTGATTATACTAATGAGATGGTCTCCTGGCCTGTAATAGCTCCATGGTTTTTTACTACCCGGGGGCTTCAAACTCAATGGACACTTCATTCCAAGCCTCCCAGAAACTGGCTGGGATAGAAGGAGCAGAAATAGAAGCAGAAGATCCATAATTCATAGGTCTGAATCAATCCCCGTACTGTTTCTAAAGAAGAAGAAGAAGAAGAGTTAGATGAATTCAAAGCATTTTCCCAATTTAGAAATTCTACAAGCTTTCATGAATCAGACAGAGACAAACCAAGCTTTACCTGGAAAAGACAGAAAGAACATTCAATAGCACAGTCCCTACCTGTCCCCAAATTTTTGCTACAATATGTGTGTGACTGAGGCATTTATCCTTTTCTGATGCAAGATGTTGATTCTGTCTGATGTTTACCTCAAAGACAATCACTGGAGAAGTAGCAGATGAGATCTAAGAGGGCAGAATTTTCAAAATTACACAGAGAAGCAACTTCTCCTCTGGGGAGCTCAAACTTCTCCAGAGCTCCATTTCCAGAGGAGAAGCTGGAAAAAAGAAAATCATAGCTCCATCCCTGGGGGCACTGTTCTGTAGTAGTTGTGGACCTACCTGTCGGGTCTTGTCCAGAAAGTGACGCTGGAAGAAGATAGTTCAACACCCAGGTGACTTTTGTTGTTTTTCAATGTAGTAATTTGTCTTCAGAGACCATTGGGAAAGTTCATCCATCCAGAGCTATGGAGTTTGGTGATATTCCAGGTTGTTGGCATTCTCTTCTAAGGCCAATTAAGTAATCAATACCTTGAACCCATCTAACGTTAAGAGTTGGGCCTCTTTGTGATTTTATTTTTTGTTAGATTTCCCTTTATGAATCCTGATTGGAGCTGATTTTAAAATTAATTGTACCTGAGGATCTCCTCCCACCCCCACCCCCAAGACATAGAGTAGAAAATTGACAGCCCATAGACTGTCCCATTTGCTTAATAGAGAGAAAGTTATGGAGTGGATTGAACTTTTTTATTATTTTCTCTCTGTTGTCCTTCCGTATTTGTGTAACACACTGCAAAACTTTATATTCTGAAGTTTTTTTTAAATTTTAGACACAAAGGCCTGTAACATCTACATTTGTTCCCAAAGTATGGTCCATGATGCCATCTGATTTCTTTCCATACCCACCCAGAAACTGGTTTAATAGCAATAGCAATAGCACAGATAACAGATAATCAGAATTGGAAGGGACCTTGTAGTTCATCTAGTCCAACCCCCCACCCAAGTGGGAGACAGTACACCATTTCTGACAAGTGGCAGTCCAATCTCTTTTTGAAAGTCTCAAGTGATGGCACTCCCACAACTTCCATGGGCAAGCTGTTCCATTGATTGATTGTTCTCACTGTCAGAAAGTTTCTCCTTATTTCCAGGTTAAATTTCTCCTTGTTCAGTTTCCATCCATTATTCCTTGTCTGGCCTACAGGTGCTTTAGAAAATAGCTTTACTCCTCCCTCTCTGTGGCAGCCCCTCAAATATTGGAAGATTGTTATCATGTCTCCCCTGGTCCTTCTCTTCACTAGACTAGTCATGCCCAGTTCCTGTAACCATTCATCGTATGTTTTAGCCTCCAGTCCCCTAATCATCCTGGTTGCTCTTCCCTATACTTTTTCTAGAGTCTCAACATCTTTTATATAACATGGTGAACAAAACTGGATGCAGCACTGTAGGTGTGGTCTTACTAAGGCTTTATAGAGTGGCACTAATACCTCCCTTGATCTTGATTGAATCCCTCTGTTAATTAGCTTTTTTGGTGGCTGCAGCACACTGCTGGCTCATATTTAGCTGGTTGTCCACTAAGACTCTAAGATCCCTCTCACAGTTACTGCTATTGAGCCTGGTTTCACCCAGTGTATATGTGTACTTTTGTTTTTTCTTGCCTAAGTGTAAGAGTTTACTTTTCTCTACATTGAATTTCATTTTGTTAGATATGACCCAGTGTTTTGGTCTGTCAAGATCCATCTGGATCTTGAGCCGATCTTCTTGGGTGTTAGCTATTCCTGCCAGCTTAGTATCATCTGCAAATTTGGTAAGTTCCCCTTCTATTCCCTCAGCTAAGTCGTTAATGAAGATATTGAAGAGTACTGGGCCTAAGATGGAACCTTGTGGCACCCCACTGCTTATTTCTCTCCATGTAGACTTAGACCCATTAAGGACTACTCGTTGAGTACACTTTGTCAGCCAGTTGCGAGTCCATCTAGTGGTGGTGCTATCTATTCCACTTTTTTCTAGCTTATATATTGATTTTATTTATTTGTTTATTTATTTGATTTGTCGATCGCTTACAAGATAATAGGTTTAAGTATAAACATAATTATGAATACATGAAATGGATACATATTCAAAAAATAAAAAAAACCAATAAGACAGGGATGGTAAGCATGTTGGTGCTCTTATCCATGCCCCGTACAGATCTCTTAAGAAAAGAGTGAGGTAAATAGTAGACAGTTGTGGGAATAAACTTTGACTTCAGTATTGGGTAATGTTTAGTCTAAGACCTCATACATACATGTCTGCCTAAGGGTCACTGAGATAAAGCAAGGAAATTAAAAGCAAACACCAGAAACATTTAAGCAGCTCAGACGACTGTAAACAATTCTGTGTACTATATGTAATTATTTTAATCCACAATGTGAATGCTTACTATGTACAAAATTCTCAATAAAAGGGAGCACTAGAATTTGCTCTGGACTCCCATCCCGAGTACACCAGCCTGTGTCTCATTCTTTCCATGGGAGACCACCACAAGTGGTGACCCCGACGTGATCCACTGCAGGTTGTACGTGTCTGGACCTCTGTGTTTCCTCGCCTGGAATAGGTAAAGTACGTACTTAACTATTGCTGGACAATAGGATTTTTTCAGGGAACATGGGGGGAAAACTCTCTCAGCCACAGGAACGGCATGTTAGTGAGCTGCTGAAGTTAGTCAGGACAAACTTCTTTATCTTTAAACCCTCTGGGGGGGAGCAAATAGTTCTTTCAAAAGATAATGTGAGAGAGCTGCTGCAAGAGATCTGGCGGCAATGTCCCTGGTATCCAGAGAAAGGCTCTTTAAAGTTAGACACATGGAGGAGAATTGGAACTATCCTTCATGAAGAGCCACGGGCAACAGCTGAAATTTTGATATATGGGAAGGTTGTTATGACTGCTTTAGAGACCCAGCAACAACCTCTTTTAAAAACTTTAGTAGAACCTCCTCCTTATAAAGGAATTGTATTGCACCCTTCTACCCCAAAACTGGAGTGTGCTTTATCATTTCCAACAGCGCCTATGCCTGTGGATGATAAAATCCAACCAAAAATGGGAAAAGTTCAAGCAATGATGCATCAGGCTTTCAATGAGGGGAAATTAGAGCCTGATGAGATTCCCCAGATGAATTTGTTTCCAGTCAATAGGCAAGTGGATGCTCAAGGCAATCGGCAGACTGAATGGGTTCCGATTCCTTTAGCAGTTCTTAGGGAAATTAAAAAAGCAGTTAAAGATTATGGTATTCAAAGTCCTTTTACAAAGGGGCTCCTGACAAGTTTGGCTACCTCACGCATGATTCCTAGTGACTGGAAAGATTTAATGAGAATGATATTGGGCTCTACTCAGTATGTGGTCTTTGACTCAGAATACCAAAGGGAAGCTATCACTAGGGGAAGGAATTCGGGGGGGCTGTATATGCCAGACCAAATCTATGGGGCAGGCTTGTTTGAATCCACTGCTGATCAAGCTGCTAATTTGCCTGATCACGTATTTCCAGTGGTTATGGCAGCTGTCCTTGGGGCGTTGTCCCACATCCAGGATGTGGGAACCCCAGCACGGTCTTTTTCTCAAATTAAGCAAACAGCTTCTGAGTCTTATAATGATTTTGTGGAAAGGCTACAATTGGCTATTACCAGGCAAATCTCTAATGAGGAAGCTGCAAAAGAACTTTTGCTGAAATTGGCAGTTGAAAATGCAAACGCTGACTGCAAGCGTATCTTACAGCCCTTGGTGGCTAGAGGTGAGGTTACTCTAGCTGATCTGTTAAAGGCATGTGCAGTGGTGGGTTCTCAGGCTTACAACATGGAGACTTTGGCTATGGCATTGCAAAAAGGGATGAAACCTACAGGGAATTGTTTTAATTGTGGAAAGCCTGGCCATTTTAAAGCCCAGTGCCGTGCCCCTGGGGGTGGATGGCATTTAACAAAAACAAAATTAAGGACGTCCGTCCAAAATCAGTCTGTCCAAAATGCAAAAAAGGGTTTCATTGGGCAAATCAATGTCACTCTGATCAGAACCAAAATCCGGGAAACTAAATTTGGGGCGTGCAGCTAGCCCCGCTCCCAAGGCTGTCACAAAAGCATCGCCTGCAATTACTGGGAGTGCAGGTTTGGGTTTAAAAATGTTGAACTCAATAAATGTGACCTTTCCTAATCAAGTGTATATTGAGGACACTCATTTGCATGGGCCACTGCCAGAAAAAACAGTGGGATTAGTACTTCCCATGTCTTCTGCATCAGAAAAAGGGTATTTTGTTATTCCAGGAGTTATTGATCAAGATTATAAAGGGTTTATTAAGATACAATTGTACACTGATACTCCTGCATCATTCATGGCCGGTGATTCTATTGCCCAGTTATTATTGCTTCCATACATCCCTATAAATCCTTTAATTAGGATCCCACGAACTGGTGGTTTGGGGTCCACTGAAATGGCCAGTTCTCCAGTTGCTGCAGAATTGCTAGCGCTGACAAAAAATTTGAGTACAGACCAACCTAAAATGACAATTGAAATTCAGGGATAATCATTTTCTGGCCTTATAGATTCCGGAGCAGATGTCTCTGTGATACGCCAAAAGGAATGGCCAAATGAATGGGCGCTTGAGGACTCTCCGGCTGTTCATAGAGTGGGTAGTATGCAGTTTGCAAGAAGTAGTGTACGTTGGTTGAAGGCATTGCATAGAGAAACTGGTGAGACTGCAAGGATTCAACCTCTTGTGTTGCTCCTGCATATAAACTTGTGGGGTAGAGATTTGCTGTCACAATTTTGCACAAAAATTGTTTTTGGATAATGGAAAAATTACATGATCGATGCATTCCTGATACTCCATTTGCTTTGGCAATTTTACAAACTCCAGCCTTGCCTACTGCAGCTCTATTTCAATTACATGAAGCACAGGTTTATATCATTGAATGGTTACATTTGCAAAATACTCCCTGAAAAACAGTTTCTACTTTGGCTATGCTTTATATTGAGTTACTCATCAAAGGCAGAAATCGCAGTATGCATTTATATGACATAGATCTAGTTCAGTTATTTTTACCTATCTCCCTCACTCTGTGGGAAACTTGGTATAGTCAATCCATTGAATTGCAAATTGCTCTTGAAAATTGGCCAGGGAAGATTTCTTGCCACACCCCCAGTGACCCTCGTTTCCAGTTGCTTCGAAACATATCTGTAAATTTTAATTCAGTTATTGCTAAGCAGCCAGTTGGGGGAGTGACCGTTTATGCGGACGGTGGTAAGACCTACGGCACTTGTGCATGGAGACAGGAAGGGGTATGGAAAACAAAAATTACCCCTCCTCAGCAATCAGCACAAAGGGCTGAATTAGCTGCTGCTATTTTGGCTTTACAGGAATTTGCACATGAACCGCTAAATCTTATTGTGGATTCTCTTTATGTTTATCAATTGATACTTGACATTGAATTTGCTTAAATTTCTCCATCTGTTGATGCTAATCTTATGAGTTTGTTTCTAGCTCTGCAAAGCTGTCTTCATTCTCGCACACATTCTCTACATATCGCACACATTCGCAGCCACCAGCCACTTCCTGGGGAGCTGCAGGAAGGGAATGACGTGGCTGACGCACATGCCTTTAACAGATCAGCCAGAGTAATCTCACCTCTAGCCACCAAGGGCTGTAAGATACGCTTGCAGTCAGCGTTTGCATTTTCAACTGCCAATTTCAGCAAAAGTTCTTTTGCAGCTTCCTCATTAGAGATTTGCCTGGTAATAGCCAATTGTAGCCTTTCCACAAAATCATTATAAGACTCAGAAGCTGTTTGCTTAATTTGAGAAAAAGACCGTGCTGGGGTTCCCACATCCTGGATGTGGGACAACGCTCCAAGGACAGCTGCCATAACCACTGGAAATACGTGATCAGGCAAATTAGCAGCTTGATCAGCAGTGGATTCAAACAAGCCTGCCCCATAGATTTGGTCTGGCGTATACAGCTCCCCCGAATTCCTTCCCCTAGTGATAGCTTCCCTTTGGTATTCTGAGTCAAAGACCACATACTGAGTAGAGCTCAATATCATTCTCATTAAATCTTTCCAGTCACTAGGAATCATGCGTGAGGTAGCCAAACTTGTCAGGAGCCCCTTTGTAAAAGGACTTTGAATACCATAATCTTTAACTGCTTTTTTAATTTCCCTAAGAACTGCTAAAGGAATCGGAACCCATTCAGTCTGCCGATTGCCTTGAGCATCCACTTGCCTATTGACTGGAAACAAATTCATCTGGGGAATCTCATCAGACTCTAATTTCCCCTCATTGAAAGCCTGATGCATCATTGCTTGAACTTTTCCCATTTTTGGTTGGATTTTATCATCCACAGGCATAGGCGCTGTTGGAAATGATAAAGCACACTCCAGTTTTGGGGTAGAAGGGTGCAATACAATTCCTTTATAAGGAGGAGGTTCTACTAAAGTTTTTAAAAGAGGTTGTTGCTGGGTCTCTAAAGCAGTCATAACAACCTTCCCATATATCAAAATTTCAGCTGTTGCCCGTGGCTCTTCATGAAGGATAGTTCCAATTCTCCTCCATGTGTCTAACTTTAAAGAGCCTTTCTCTGGATACCAGGGACATTGCCGCCAGATCTCTTGCAGCAGCTCTCTCACATTATCTTTTGAAAGAACTATTTGCTCCCTCCCAGAGGGTTTAAAGATAAAGAAGTTTGTCCTGACTAACTTCAGCAGCTAACTAACATGCCGTTCCTGTGGCTGAGAGAGTTTTCCCCCCATGTTCCCTGAAAAAATCCTATTGTCCAGCAATAGTTAAGTACGTACTTTACCTATTCCAGGCGAGGAAACACGGAGGTCCAGACACGTACCATCTGCAGTGGATCACGTCGGGGTCACCACTTGTGGTGGTCTCCCATGGAAAGAATGAGACACAGGCTGGTGTACTCGGGATGGGAGTCCAGAGCAAATTCTAGTGCTCCCTTTTATTGAGAATTTTGTACATAGTAAGCATTCACATTGTGGATTAAAATAATTACATATAGTACACAGAATTGTTTACAGTCGTCTGAGCTGCTTAAATGTTTCTGGTATTTGCTTTTAATTTCCTTGCTTTATCTCAGTGACCCTTAGGCAGACATGTATGTATGAGGTCTTAGACTAATCATTACCCAATACTGAAGTCAAAGTTTATTCCCACAACTGTCTACTATTTACCTCACTCTTTTCCTAAGAGATCTGTACGGGGCATGGATAAGAGCACCAACATGCTTACCATCCCTGTCTTATTGTTTTTTTTTTATTTTTTGAATATGTATCCATTTCATGTATTCATAATTATGTTTATACTTAAACCTATTATCTTGTAAGCAATCAACAAATCAAATAAATAAACAAATAAATAAAATCAATATATAAGCTAGAAAAAAGTGGAATAGATAGCACCACCACTAGATGGACTCGCAACTGGCTGACAAAGTGTACTCAACGAGTAGTCCTTAATGGGTCTAAGTCTACATGGAGAGAAGTAAGCAGTGGGGTGCCACAAGGTTCCATCTTAGGCCCAGTACTCTTCAATATCTTCATTAACGACTTAGCTGAGGGAATAGAAAGGGAACTTATCAAATTTGCAGATGATACTAAGCTGGCAGGAATAGCTAACACCCAAGAAGATCGGCTCAAGATCCAGATGGATCTTGACAGACCAAAACACTGGGTCATATCTAACAAAATGAAATTCAATGTAGAGAAAAGTAAACTCTTACACTTAGGCAAGAAAAAACAAAAGTACACATATACACTGGGTGAAACCAGGCTCAATAGCAGTAACTGTGAGAGGGATCTTAGAGTCTTAGTGGACAACCAGCTAAATATGAGCCAGCAGTGTGCTGCAGCCACCAAAAAAGCTAATTAACAGAGGGATTCAATCAAGATCAAGGGAGGTATTAGTGCCACTCTATAAAGCCTTAGTAAGACCACACCTACAGTGCTGCATCCAGTTTTGTTCACCATGTTATAAAAAAGATGTTGAGACTCTAGAAAAAGTATAGGGAAGAGCAACCAGGATGATTAGGGGACTGGAGGCTAAAACATACGATGAATGGTTACAGGAACTGGGCATGACTAGTCTAGTGAAGAGAAGGACCAGGGGAGACATGATAACAGTCTTCCAATATTTGAGGGGCTGCCACAGAGAGGGAGGAGTAAAGCTATTTTCTAAAGCACCTGTAGGCCAGACAAGGAATAATGGATGGAAACTGAACAAGGAGAAATTTAACCTGGAAATAAGGAGAAACTTTCTGACAGTGAGAATAATCAATCAATGGAACAGCTTGCCCATGGAAGTTGTGGGAGTGCCATCACTTGAGACTTTCAAAAAGAGATTGGACTGCCACTTGTCAGAAATGGTGTACTGTCTCCCACTTGGGTGGGGGGTTGGACTAGATGAACTACAAGGTCCCTTCCAATTCTGATTATTTGTTATCTGTGCTATTGCTATTGCTATTAAACCAGTTTCTGGGTGGGTATGGAAAGAAATCAGATGGCATCATGGACCATACTTTGGGAACAAATGTAGATGTCACAGGCCTTTGTGTCTAAAATTTAAAAAAAACTTCAGAATATAAAGTTTTGCAGTGTGTTACACAAATACGGAAGGACAACAGAGAGAAAAAAATAAAAAAGTTCAATCCACTCCATAACTTTCTCTCTATTAAGCAAATGGGACAGTCTATGGGCTGTCAATTTTCTACTCTATGTCTTGGGGGTGGGGGTGGGAGGAGATCCTCAGGTACAATTAATTTTAAAATCAGCTCCAATCAGGATTCATAAAGGGAAATCTAACAAAAAATAAAATCACAAAGAGGCCCAACTCTTAACGTTAGATGGGTTCAAGGTATTGATTACTTAATTGGCCTTAGAAGAGAATGCCAACAACCTGGAATATCACCAAACTCCATAGCTCTGGATGGATGAACTTTCCCAATGGTCTCTGAAGACAAATTACTACATTGAAAAACAACAAAAGTCACCTGGGTGTTGAACTATCTTCTTCCAGCGTCACTTTCTGGACAAGACCCGACAGGTAGGTCCACAACTACTACAGAACAGTGCCCCCAGGGATGGAGCTATGATTTTATTTTTTCTAGCTTCTCCTCTGGAAATGAAGCTCTGGAGAAGTTTGAGCTCCCCAGAGGAGAAGTTGCTTCTTTGTGTAATTTTAAAAATTCTGCCCTCTTAGATCTTATCTGCTACCTCTCCAATGATTGTCTTTGAGGTAAACATCAGACAGAATCAACATCTTGCATCAGAAAAGGATAAATGTCTCAGTCACACACATATTGTAGCAAAAATTTGGGGACAGGTAGGGACTGTGCTATTGAATGTTCTTTCTGTCTTTTCCAGGTGAAGCTTGGTTTGTCTCTGTCTGATTCATGAAAGCTTGTAGAATTTCCAAATTGGGGAAATGCTTTGAATTCATCTAACTCTTCTTCTTCTTCTTCTTTAGAAACAGTACGGGGATTGATTCAGACCTATGAATTATGGATCTTCTGCTTCTATTTCTGCTCCTTCTATCCCAGCCAGTTTCTGGGAGGCTTGGAATGAAGTGTCCATTGAGTTTGAAGCCCCCGGGTAGTAAAAAACCATGGAGCTATTACATGCCAGGAGACCATCTCATTAGTATAATCACCACTGGAACAAAAATAGTGCGTACAACAACAATGCCTTTCAACATGGCTCCTTATTGTCAGTTTGACATGTAAGTCATTTAGTGTGGTGATGTAACACTAACCCTCTATTTGCTCTTCTAACATTCTCATTCTTTTCTTCTTATTTCACTTATTGCCTATATCGTAGGACCTGTCTAATTTCTTGAACTGTTTTGATTTCCATTGTTCCTCTCTTTTGACTTATTTTGTAGAGAAAGCTTGAATCCAGAAATGGGGCAGGAAAAAAAATATCTTAAAAAGGGCAGATCCTTTCTTGCTCCGATCATGAGTTATTACTTGAATAACAACTGTAGTTTAAAGTTGTTAGTGAATGTGGTGCAGTTGCCTCTGCCCAGCACATTTATATATTTTTACAACCACTTTTTCATGATCCTTATAGGAACAGAGAATGACTTCATTTTAGAATTGCTTTTCTAGGTCACTTATGAAATAACCTCTTCCTATAACAATGATTGTACTTTAATGACTGAATGATTTTGAATCCTGGTTACTTGGCAGTTGAAAATTAGTGCTGTTACAAATAGCAATAGCACTTAAACTTATATACTGCTTTACAGTGTTTTACAGCCCTCTCTAAACAGTTTACAGAATCAGCATATTGCCCCCAACAATTTGAGTCCTCATTTTACCTATCTTGGAAGGATGGAAGACTGAGTCTGATGAGAATGGAACCTTGAGTCAACCTTGAGTCTGGTGAGATTGGAACTACCAAATTGCAGGCAGGCAGCAAGCAGCAAAAGTAGCCTGGAGTACTGCACTCTAACCACTGCACCACCAAGGCTCATATAACGATTTATTTTTAATTCTTAAGTTTAGTGGAAAACTATCTCCAGCTGTTCTTCCCATTACATTAAAAAGAAAAGGTGATGGGGAACAATCATTTGACTCTTGTTTTGGATCAATATTAGTTTAAGCATCAGAAGCAAAGGTGGTATTCAGGCGATTTGGACCGGTTCTGGTGTACCAGTAGCAGAGATTTTTACCAGTTCAGAGAACTGGCAAATACCACCTCTGACTAGCCTTGCCCACCTGCCCCCACCATTAGTTCTCCTCTATTCCCTTGTTTTTTAGCTTAACTGATTCACACAGCAGAGTAGATTGCCGTGCCTCAGCTGAGCTAAAAAACAGCTGAGCTCACTCACCAGCGTTCTGAAGGGGGTGGATCTTTGAGCCCTGATAGCACGTGCAAAGCATGTGTTAGGCATGCACATGCATGTATAGGACTGCTCATAGATCTGGTAGGAAAAAATTTGGAAACCCATCACTGATCAGAAGGCAAAAAGAATTAAATTGAAATGATATTTTGCTTTTGATCCTAATGATGATTATAACATAAACATTTTATGTTAGTTTACCTTTTGATAAGTTTAGGCTACTACGCTACGTTTTTAATATTCAAGAGGTCAACAAGACTCCTGGGCTTCTGAAAAATATCACACTTGGCTACAATATCCATGATAATTATTTGAACAGACTTCTGACTTCAGATGCCTTGCTAGATATGTTCTCAATGGGAGAAGCCAATGTTCCAAACTACAGCTGTGGAAGGAAGGACCACCTTTTGGTTCTTGTTGATGCAGCTACCGATGACACCTCCATCCAGATGTCAACATTAGTAGGCATCTACAAAGTCCCTCAGGTTTGTGTGCATGTGTTTTTGTACAGTTAATTTGACTGGGGTGGTAAGCTGGTATGTGATAGATCCAACCGTACCTTCACTTTGAAATTGAAGAACTGCTTTTCAATGTGGCCATTCTAGGTGAAGTGGTTAGAAATTGGGATCTACAGTGTTTAAGAGACAAAGATCAAAACAGTGATATCCTCTCATGACATCCTCATCATTGCTTTGGGTCTTCTGTTTCATGCTTGGGAAGGTGAGGAAAAACTCTATGTTCAAATAAAGGGTCTTCTTTAAAAAGGAAGGTACAGCAGAGATGGGAAATCATCCTTTGAATTTAACAAAAATAATGATATTTTCAACGGCAAACATTTTAGCCCACATGCTCACTATTTTTTATCCTTAAACTTCATCATAAATGGCTTGAAAAGCAATAAAGACCCTTGAGAGGATTTCTCTACCAGATAAAATATTCAAAAAAATATCCCTAACTGTGGTGTGTTCTAGTGATGGGATTCAAAATTCTGTGTTTTTTATGTACTTTATTTATTTTTTATTAAACATAAAAACAAAACAGATACTAAAGAAATAAATAAATGCATAAATAAAAAAGGCAACTTACCAAAAATGAGGCAGGCAACTTCTTGTTACATTGTTTTTGTTATTCATTATCTGTTTCTGCTTAAATCAATATATAGCAACATCAATGTAACAAAAACCTGCATGCATACATAAATGGATTTTTTTAAAATAAAAGTTTTTTATTTTTTTTAACAAACAAAACAATCATAAAACAAAACATCTTCAGGTACATACAGGTTGTCAGTTGGTACAAATCACTTGTGCACCATCTCTGCAGTCTTTCCCCTCCAATTTGCATTAATCTTTATATCATAAATCCACTATATTTATTTATATTATTACTATTATTAATTACTTACTATACTTTACTAATATTACATCATTTTGTGAACAAATCACCATTTTTACTTAATCTACTTTATAATGTTCATTTCATCATCACCAACCTATTCTATAAGAATATATCCTTACTTTACCTTAACTCTGTAATTCTATTACACTTATATTATATTATAAAGTATCATATTTCATAAATGAAAAAGCCAAGCAGAAACAAATATCAATAAGTACAGTAGTGTAACAGAAAAATTATTTAAATTTCTTTACATTGGCTTATTTTTAATATTTCTAATTAATGTTTATAATTATCAACATTCTTATTTAATTCATACAAAGCAATGATCATTCTCTGCCTAATTTCTACTTCTTATCACAATCCATTTCTGCACATTGTAATTTTTTAATTTCATTTTCATCTATGGGGATCTCTTTGTTTTTCCACTGTTATGCAAACCTAATTTTAGGCACTGTTAACAGGTGTAACATTAAATATGTATTGTACTCCAGGGCTGCCAACTCTCACGCAATCAGCGTGAGACTCACGCAATTCAATCAATTTTGACTGTCTCACTCTGATAAACAAAATCTCACGCTAAACCCCCAAAATCATGGAATGTACAAAAATATCCCTACATTCTCTGATTATATTCTGAATATTCCCCTTAGCTTAGGAGAAGGATGAGCTCCCAGCGCCGCCCCGCCCTGCCCAGCCACCCCGCCCCCCCCAGCCACCCCACCGCGCCTCTTTTCCCGCCTTAATCCTTCTGCCAGCGTCCCGTAACTGTGCATGATGCCGATCATTAGCAAATCGCTTCAGGAAAGCGAAGAGCAGGAGGCTTCTTCCCGCCCGGGGCGCTCGCAGCCACTTTGCCCCACCCTCTCCCTCTCTGCAATGTCCTCTGGGACAAGCCAGCTGCCCTTTCCAAAGAAGGACACGAGGGGGCTGGCAAAGCCTCTTTTGCGGGCAACAGCCTTGGCCAGTAATAATCCTGGTAAGCAAAGCTGAATTGTCCACTGCCAGAGATGTAATCCTGTCAGTCCTCCAACCTTTCTATTAAGTATTTTGCAAAAAAGCTGCCCAGCCCCTTTATAGATCAGCCTGGCGCGCTTCTCGCCTTGCTGGTTTGGGAAGACTCTTTTGGATCAGCTAAAAGAGAGCATAAGGCGTGTAAAGGGGTGGTAATAATAATTATAATAATAATAAAATTTAAAATAATAATAATTTTATTCAGAGTTGTGTTGGATCTCTTTTTTTGGGGGGGGGGGGGTTTGTCCCATTCTTTCTTGGTGTTCTTTCTGTCCTTTTTGCTTTTTTAAATGGTCTTTCTCCCCTGGGTCAGAAATCCAGCCAGAGAAAATAAAGAAACATCTTTGGTGGTTAAATGGAAGCCACTCCATAATGGCTTTGTTTCAGAAGAAGGAATCACTTTTTCCTCTTTCTCCTTTGAGTTTAAATCCTAGGTCTCCATGCACCAGATCGACAGGACTGTACTACATTATTATCATATTTTCAAACCCTTAGATAAGGACTCAATAAGGACTTTTTTTGATGCCAGTAGGCTTCTCAGCCCCAAATTGGGATAGCCCTGACTCAACTAGAACATATTCTAATCTTAACACAATTTACCATCCAAAGAGCAGTAAGACCATTAAGTTCAGAATCTAAACTTACCCAATAAATATTGTACGGCCGCACAGCAGGCCGCCACACCAGAAACCCGCTAAATTATTAGAGTTGACAGTTCATCTGTGATGAAGTGTAGTATTTAACCTGTGGCATTCAACTACTATTCCAGAGTTTTCTTGTGAATCAAGAGCTGCACTTGCTGTATTTTTTAGTCTCTACCAGGGCTTTGTTTTGGTTCTATAGCTTCTATGATGAAAGCTAGGGCCAAGCTTCAGAATACAGTAGATGAGTTTTACAGTTAACAATATGTATATTTAAATGAAGCACTCATTATTCGATTAAATGTTTAGTTTATACATGTCTGAAATTATGAACCCCTATTTCAGTCAACAAGTTAGTATATAATTAAAGACTGAGACTATAGCATTTGATATTGGCATGTAGTATGGTATTTGATACAGAAAGAAGAATACCCATTGATGTATTTGCATTATCTCTGTAGTTGTTTCGGGTTTTTTGTCTTTTTGTTGCACATTGAATTCATCCTATAGTGGTCTATAGTACATCACTAAGCTAATAAAGTCAGTTGAGGTAGAATACTGCAGTTACAAGTCAGGAACTTCAATTATTCATGGTCAGTGAACTGCATTATTAATATCTTACAAATCCGGTTCAAGTACATTGGTGCTGCTTGCATGTATGTATGTATGTATATGTCCAAATCATGACTAAAGTATGCATCAGATTGCACCATTTAAAATGTAAAATTGTCAAAGCTCCCTACCGTGGAAGGGGGGACACCCCCCTTCCACACCATCCCCCCCTCGGTCGCTCCGCTCCCTCGCAGTGTCTCACTCCGAACTATCACTCAAGGTTGGCAGCCCTGTTGTACTCACTTTATTTATGTGGGTTCCTGTTGAGGTAATTCCCTGTTAAGAGAATGAGTGCACACAGTGAGACGTATTTGAGAGAAATGTTTGAATGATACAAACACAGCACACAGATACACTGTACAGTAAATGTAGGTTTTTACTTCCAGAAAGGTTTAAGCAAAGTTCAAGATAAGCAGTCCAAAGTCGTTCACAGGAAAATCAATCAGTTTTTTTCAATCCAGGGATAATCCAATTAGAAAGTCTAGTGTCAAAAGCAGTTCAGTATTAGACTTACATCAAATCCAAGAATATCAGTCAGTTAGGAAAAATGGAGGAACGGCAATATTCTCCAACAGAAGGAAAAACAGAGACTCACTCAGACACACTCTCTTCTGAGACTTAGACCAAACAACCCAGGTTTCTGGCTCCATTTTATGACCGTTTGAGTAACCACACCCAATTACAGTTCTACATTTTCTTAAAGATACAGTTTTAAAATTTTTTTCCTGGTTTATATATTTCTAACCCAAATACCTGTTAGGTGACTTATATTCCTAACATTCTCCCCTTTTGGGTAGGACAATATATACAACCTTACATTCTAATTCCATAATGCTCACAGCTAGCCTTATGCTTTATAGAGCCTTGGGCCTTTGTAAAATGATCTGCTATATTATTTTCTGACATACAGTAATCTAGCTTAATCATCTTACTTTGCACACATTGTCTCACATTTAAATATCTTAAATCTGTGTGTTTTGTTCTTGTTTTAACAGCAATAGTTGAAGCCATCTGTATTGCTGATTGGTTATCTTCATAAACAACAATAGAATCTGTTATTCCCATATCAATTAATAATTGCTTATACAAAACTAATCTGTACATAATAAGGATAAACATGAGAATTCAGCCTCCATTGTTGACAAGCTTAGATGTTTCTGTCTAATAGATCTCCATCCAATCAATGCTTTTCCCAATAATACAGCATTACCCGATGGAGATTTTCGTGTGTTTATGTCTGTAGCAAAACTTGCATCAGCTTATGCAGTTAAACTCAGTTCATCTTTAGGCTCCAAAAAAAATGCATAATGCATCGTTTTTTTTCAGATAACTTAACACACGTTTAGCAGCTTGCCAGTGCCTTTCAGTTGGCTCAGCGTTATGCATGCAACATTATGTATGCAAGACTGTATACTATATCTGGCCTTGACCAATTACTGAGATAAGATAAACTACCAATCAAGGACTGATAAATGTTCTTATCAAAAACAGGAGTTTGAACATCACTATGGCTAAACTCCTGGCTCATTGGTGTCTTAGCCAGATTACAAAGTTCCATTTTAAAACTTTTTAGTAATTGGTTAATTTTATCTGCCTCTGAGATTTTGTATCCTCCCCTAGTTCTATCTATCTTTAAACCAATATAATGTTTGATTTCTCCTAACTGTTTTATCTTAAATTTCTGTTCCAATTGTGAAATTATTTTCGTAGTTTCTTGTTCAGATTTTGTGATTAATGCTATGTCATCAGTAAACAATAGCAACAATGAAATTACACCATTACTTTCTCTTTTAAACAAACATGGATCAGCCATGCTAGCTACAAAACCTATCTTCATTAATTCTTTAACTATACATTGGTTCCACTCATATCCTGATTGCTTCAAACCATAAAGATTCTTTTTCAATCTCCAGCAATCAGTTGTATTATCATTTTTGAGACCTAAAGTTTTCTTTAAATATATAGTGTGATGGAACAGTGCATGCAGATAAGCTGCCTCTACATCCAAATGATTTACAATGTATTTCTCTTCAGCTACCCACATTAATGCTGCCCTTAATGTAGTAGCCTTCAGACTAGGTGCAAACACCTCACCATAGTCATTTGCTGTCTGATTGAACCCTTGTGCTACTAACATGGCTTTAGGGGTAACAGTCCCATCTACACCTGTCTTCAGTTTATATATCCATTTACCTCCTATGGCATGTTTACCTGTTGGTAATTTAACATTTTCATATAACTCCAGTCTTTTTAAAGATTCTACTTCCTTATCCATTGCTTTCTGCCAAGCAGCCTGATCCTTAGCAGGATACAGTTTTAGTTCACCATAATCACTTGGAATTGTATTTACTTGGCATACAACACTAGCCTGATATCTTTCAGGTGGTTGTGTTACTCGGGTTGAATGTCTTGATAATACAGGGCTAACTGGTGGACTTGCTTGTGCCACCTGCTCCTGTTCTTCTACCTCCTCCTGTGCCTGTTCTCCCCCAGTTTGCCCTGTTCTTCCTCTTTAATGGCTATTGGTGGTTTACTGATTTTATCTTTAGGGACTATTTGGGTGCCAATAGTAATATCATTGCTGGATTCCTGTTCCAGTTTATCCCATCCAATGTGCTCTAGAAATTTTGCACTAGCACTACAATAAACACGAGCTGTGCCTTGATCCCAGAATCTAAATGATCTATGGTTGGCCTCATAACCTACAAAAAAATGACTTCTTAACTCTATGTTAACCTTTCAGTCTTACTTGTGAGGGAATATGCACCCATGCTGGAGCTCCAAATGTGTGTAGGTAACTTAAATTTGGTTTTCTGCCATGCCAACGAGTGAATGGCAATTCACCAGTTGTTGTATTAACCACATTGTTTAACACACGGTTACTTCACAGTATGGCCTCACCCCACAGTGTTTCAGGCAAACCTGAATGAGATAACATAGTGCGAGCCATGGCTTGTAATGTTTTCCCTCTTTGTTCTACAAAAGAGTTGTGTTGTGGTCTGTAAGGTACAGAACGTTTATGCTCAACACCAGCCAATTTCAACATAGTTTGGAATCTTTTGTTAACAAACGCAGATCCCATTATCAGTAACTAAAGTAATTTCTTTACTCCTCATTTTTCTCTCAGCAAACCTTAGTCAGTTAAAGAAATGTTGGAATGTTTCTGTTTTTTTTCATAAGATAGGAGAAACCATATCGTGAGTGATAGTCCATAATACTCAAAATATAGCAGGCACCTCCTAGACTTCATTTCTTAGGATCAATTATGTCAGCAAAAACAACCTCTAAAGGTTCTTTGGTCTTAAACCCATTTAGTCTGTTTGCTGGAGTAACCTTACTTTTCTCTTGGCTGCAAGCGTTACAGTTTAAATACTTGCTACAGCGTTTCAATTTTACTCCCTCTGACAATTCAACAGTTTGTTTGAGCATTTTGAAATGAATGTGCCCCAAATGTCTATGTAATAAATGTATACATTCATCATGTGGCTTAACATTGTTATAAACTGAATTAGCCATCTTCAACTGGTCATCATGTATTACATATAAATCATTTTTTGAATTAGCAACACTTAGCAGCAGACTCTTCTCCATGAATATGGATTGTTTGCTGGTCACTCAGTGTTAGTCCACTTATACAAAGAGTTCATTCATTGTTTTGTTTAAAGTTAACAAGTTTCTTGGCATCATCCTCATTAGCTGGATCCCAAGCATTTACATCTGGTGGGTCTTGAACTACATTTAATGAACCTTCTCTACACAGAAGTACACTGCACTTCATAGACCAGGAAACATAGTTTGTTTGATCCAACTAGGTTATCAGTGATAACCTTGTTGAAGTGACTTGTGCCATTTTTATCAGGATAGTAAACCACAATTAAACAGTAAACAGCTGTCTGTATACAGTACTGTGCATTCACACTAACTCTCAGTTATCTGAGCCTGGTATGGCCTGGGTCCATAACTAGTGTTGAGGTAATTCCACGTTAGGAGAATGAGCTCATACAGGGAGACATATTTGAGAGCAGTGTTTGAATAATACACACACAGTACACAGATACACTGTACAGTAAATGTAGGTTTTTACTTCCAGAAAGTTTAAGCAAAGTTCAAAATAGGCAATCCAAAGTCATTCACAAGTAAGATCAGTCAGTTTTTAGTCCAGGGGTAATCCAATAACAAATTCCAGTGTCAAAAGCAGTTCAGTATCAGACTTACATTAAATCCAGAAATATCAGTCAATTAGGAACAATGGAGGAACAGCAATACTTTCCAACAGAAGGAAACAGAGATTCACTCTCTTCTGAGACTAAGACTAAACAACCCAGGTTTCTGACTCCATCTTAGGGCCATTTGAGAAACCACACCCAATTATACTTTTGCATTTTCTTAAAGATACAGTTTTAAAATGTCTATCCTGGTTTATATATTTCCATCCCAAAGAGCTCTTAGGTGACTTATATTCCTAACAGTTCCAACAAAAATATTTCTGGTTTTAAAATTTCCATCTATATGTTGTTTTACCCTTTTTGCTAACCTTGACACGACATCCTCTTGAATAGCTACAGCAGCAGAGACCAATACTGAATTCATATATTTCCAGTTTTGCTAAGCAATGGCCACTAAGTGAGGACCTGGTCATTAAGTGAGAACCACTTAAAATTTGATTGCCAGTCACATGGCCACCTTCCCTGCCCCCTCTAGGGCTCCCTGGGCCTTGGAAATTGGCAAAAAAACACTTGCTAAGCAACTGGCCATTAAGCATGGACCTGGTCATTAAGTGAGGACAACTAAAATTTGGATTGCCAGACACAGGGCCATCTGCCCTGCTCTCTCCAGGGCTCCGCAGGCCTTGGAAACTGACAAAAATACTTGATAAGGAACTGGCCACTAACTAAGGACCTGGTCATTAAGCAAGAACCACTTAAATTTGGGTTGCCAGTCACATGGCCACCCAACCATGCCAACCCCAGTCACATAACCATGTAGTCATGCCCACCTCTGTCACATTACCACCCAGCCACAACCCGGCAGTAAGCCACTACCACCCCAGTCACATGACCACCAAGCCACACCCACAAATTAGGTGACACCCACAGAACTGTTTGTTAGGAAATTTGAATCCCACCCCTGGAAAAGATGATTAAATAAGGATTCTCAAAAAAGTGATACACAAGATATAATAGAAGGATCAAAGATTTATAATAATATGTGTAATATATGTGTTAGGAATAGGTAGGAATAGATGTTAAAATAATATTTTCTTATTATTTGTAATATAAAGGCAATATGTATTGATGATTAATGATAATCAAAGATAATATAGACTAATAGTACGAATAGATGTTAAAGTATAAGACAATATTATATGTGGATGTCAATGTTGTTGAAAAAGTAACTAAGATTTTTACTGGTGGAAAATAATAAAAAAAATTGGACAAAAAAAAGAAATATTTTATGAGTTGACACTCTTTTTAACTTATTTTCTTTGCTACTATTATTATATATAGTCTTGTTAATGTTATGTCTTGTAAACGTTATGTTTTTTCTAAATTGGATTTCTTTAAAGCTAATATTTTGGAATTTATCTGACTCCAAATATAGCACAATATTTTAATTGCTTTTTCAGATCAATTTTGAATACTTTTCAGAGTCACTGCATGATAAAAGTCAATTGCCCTTTTATCAGCAGTTTTTACCCCCAAAAGGCATCCTGTACCCAGCAATTGTCCAACTGCTCCTCCATTTCAGATGGACCTTGATTGGTCTTTTTGCTTCAGATACAGAAAATGGAGATAATTTCATGAGAACTTTGACACCTTTGCTTGTCAAGAATGGAATCTGTGTTGTTCTGTCACAACAATTCTCAACAACTGGAAAAACAGGACACATCAGGGATGGCCTCTCTAAATGGACACAAGTTAATGTCTTTCTTCACTACATAGAATATGGTGCTGTTTTGGACAGAATTCTTCCTTTCCATTTAACATTTAGGCGTTTGCCAGGACCCATTGAAGGGAAAGTCTGGATCACAACACTCACTGATCTATTTCCACTGAAAAATGATATACATCTCAAATATATTAATAGTATCTGGACTGTTGCTTTAGAGGAAAAAAAACAGACCCCACAGGATGCCTTTAAACGCTATTTCTATTTGAAGCCACCCATGGGAGACGAGTCGTTTCTTTGTTTTTTTTCAAAGCACATCTTTTCTGTCAAAGGCCGGAAAAGATGCATTGAGAAAGCACCACTGGACACCCAAAAGAAAAAGAACATGTTTCAAATCTGGAATTTCCACCATTATTACAGTGCCATTAATGCTCTGGCCCATGTCTTGAATGCTGCGTATTCCTCTAGATCCAGGAGGAGAAAGAAGCAGCGGAAAGAAAGGTTGGAGACTCCAAGACTGCAGTCGTGGGAGGTAAGGGGACCCCACAAGGATCCATTCTACATTTCTTTTGAAGAGGGGAACTACATCATTCTAGTTGTGCTTGTTGTTGCTAGTCATGAAGTCATGTCCGACCCATTGTGACCCCATGGACAATGTTCCTCCAGGCCTTCCTGTCCTCTACCATCCCCTGGAGTCCATTTAAGCTCACACTGACTTCGTCAGTGACTCCATCCAGCCACCTCATTTTCTGCTGTCCTCTTCTTCTTTTGCCCTCAATCATTCCTTGCATTAGTCTCTTCCCCAGTGAGTCCAGTTGTACTCCAGAATGCCTCCAGTCATATTAGCTCAGCAATTCTGGGAGTTGAAGTCCACAAATCTTAAACTTGCCAAGTTTAAAGACCCTTCGCTTAGATGATAATATTCACAAAAACAAGAACTATGACAGATATTGTTTGATTATAAACACCGCTAATATTTTAAAGGTGTGCATTTTTAAATAAGTTCCTTTACATATGGGTTTAGAATTAGCATTATAGAATTTTACCTTAATACATGTATTCAGGTAAAATTCTATAATCTCAATAAATGTATTAAGGTAAAATTCTATAATCTCAATCAAAGCTTCTCTGACTGATGGCTGCTCAGTCTTTGGATTAAGACAATCAATGAAGGGGAGACTGAACTTCTCTGGTTCTCTGGCTCACCGCTAAAATTCTCCCCTTTTAAAGAAGCTTTTCCCCCCTCTTATTCAGTCAGAATCTGCTCTCTTGTAACTGAATTCATTTTTCCATGTCTGACACACAGGAATAACAGTAGATTTTAGCTTTTCTGTAATGTCTTTCAGTTATTTGATGGTTGCTTTCTGCAGCTAATAGCAACAGTACTTAGATTTTTATACCACTTCACAGTGCTTTTACACCCCTTTCTAAGTGGTTCATAGAGTCAGCATCTTGCCTCCAACAATCTGGGTCCTCCTTTTACTGACCTCAGAAGAATGGAAGGGCAAGTCACCTTGAGCTGGTGTGACCCGAATTGCTGGCAGATGGTGATCAGCAGAAGTAGCCTGCAGTACTGAATTCTAACAACTACGTCATCGTGGCTCCTAGATTGTATTACTTGAAACAGGTGTTTCCAGACTCTTGATTTTCTGCTATAATGGACTAAGATCGCTCTTCTCCTCGATATTTTTCCTCAAGGTTAAAGGCAGCTCCTTTTGTCAGAGTTCCGGCAATTGCCCTAATTAAATTATGAGCCTCAAGCCAAGCTTCAAAAAAAAAAAAACAACCCTCAAAAGATTTATTAGGAGCAATATGCTGGCATTAACCTACATGAAGCCAACTCTGGCATATATAATTCACAGTCAGGTTGTCCGGATAGACTGGTCTCACCCAAAAAACACTTAATCTCTCTCCCCCCCCCAGTACAGCCAAAAAAATGAGGGTGTCAACTGAAAAATATTTATCTGGTCTTTTAGAGTTGTCAGCAGAAAGGAAATGGAGGGAATAATGCATACCTTAAATATTTTCATAGATAATTTCTAGGTGGCCAAAGCTTCTGGCGCACAAGATTATTACTGGAGAGCATGATTGATGATTCTTGGCTATAGATGTGTCCTCTTGGATAATAGACATCCAGGGGGGGGGAGGAAGACCAACCAGGAGTGGGATTCAACTGGTGTTACTACCAGTTTGGTGATGTTTCTGCATGTGTGCGTGTGCTTTGTGAACACTTGCGCCTGATGAAAGCTACATGTGTGTGTGAAAAAACCATTAGTGGTGCTGCCCAGACAGCTGAAAAGTGCTACGCATGGGTGCACAGCATTTGCAAAAGCCTCTTTTTCCTGCTTTTTCAACCTCAGCTGTGCTGCGCAAAGCAATACAACAGGAAAGAGCCCGGGTGGGTGGGTGGTCCAAGCAGCAGCAGACTCCAAACTGGTTTGGTGTCTGCTCCTCTTCAGACCTTCCGGTTCTGTAGAACTGGGCAGAACAGGTAGCATCCTATCCTTGAGACCAAGGGGAGATGAATGATGTGTCTCCGAGTCAGTTTCACTCAGGTAACGCCAACATGATCACTCCTTGTAAATCTTGCTTTAAAAAAAAAAACTCTGAGAGATGCGACTAGAGACTAAAGATTTGAATGGGGGTGCATTGCTAATTATTTCTTGTCTGTTATCTTTTGGCAAGGCTTGTACAATTTGGCAAGGCTTGTGCTTATCACACCTAATTATTTTGTAAAAGTATTACAAGATTTCAGGTCCTTTTGGATTGTGGTTGATTTGTCAGAAAAGGATGTGGGTCAGAACACCCTGAGAGACCATTCTCCCCCAAAAAACATTTAATATGCAATTCCATTTTACCAGGATTTGACCAGCTGTCTGCAAGGAGTATAAATCTTTCTATTCCCCTCCATCCAGTCAGAGCTGAAGAAATTTCTTGGATGAGAAGTGAAATGTTTTCAAAGAAAAACTGGAAACTCCAGTTGCCTCTTGAAAAAAGCACCTTGGGTCAGGTTTTAGATTTTAAGGAGGGTTTTTTTTTAAAGAGAAGCTGTATAAAACTCATATGAAAATAAAACTAATCTGACAGAAATCTCACAATAATGTAGAATTAGCTGGTCTGGGTATGTTTCAATCTAGTCTTCTGAGAAAATATTAGCCTGGAAGTTTCTTCTTTGATAAATCCATGCTTTCTGGTAATCACCTGTTGTTTTCAATGAGTTTATAAATATTCTCTTCATTTGTGTAATTTATCTGTGATCTGCTCTAGAATGGTTCCTAAAATTGACAAATTTTGTAAATTATCATTTTTCCTGTGAGATGAGAGTATAAAAATAGCAGACTTGAGAACCAGGATGAGTAAGAAAGCTGTCAGGCCTCTAACAAATCCACCCTTATTCAAATCAAAATCTCTAGTTGCATCTCAGAGAAAAGTAAATTGGTTTATTAGAAGTTGCCATATTGGCACGTAGCTGGGGGCAACCGATACTAAATTACATCATACATTTCTCCCTTGACCCTGGTCTTTCCCCAATCCCCTGGATGTGACTTCTCCAATAGGACACATCCATCTCCAAGAGTCATCCATCATGCTCTCCAATAACCTTCTTATGCTCCGACAACTTTGGGATGCCAGGTTGATTACCTAAGCATCACAAGAATGCCTTGTTTTCTCCCACTCCCCTTTTCTGGCAGCTAAAAAGACCAAAGGAGTATCTTCTTAGTTGACATAAGCTTTATTAAAGATATTTACAAATAGGACCCCAATTCCCAAACAAGTAGAATAAAGGAGACACCGCCTTTAAGTTATATACTATAACATTTATAGTATATCACATAGAAAAGGTTACATAATCCTTCCTGTTTCTCACACATAGGATTTCTAGAGACTTCCATCACAAAAATAATGTCAGGATTGCCTAGTATTTCTGACATGAAATCTCAAACCCCACTTCAAAGTTAAAATTTTTAACTTTGCAGAATAACAAGTTACAAAAACATGATATACTTATATAAGTGTTCAGATAACTTTAATTAAGAACAAAGATGGAGTCTCTTTGGTACTATAATTTATTAGGTAATAGGAAAATAAATATATTTTTTCCATATGTATAACATTTCCAACACATGAATCGTCAGTATTATTGATGAACTTTGCTGAACTTTTCTTTTTCATTTTTAGTGGTAATGTTGTAGCAGATCTGTTTCCAATTAAGGACACAAGACCATGAAGGGTTGGAGAACACAGGGTTATTTGCACAAAGGTTCAGCTTCGACCAGGGCATTTCCCTTATCAAGCTATACCATAACATATGTACTACAGACAGGAGAAGTAGTCCTAATTAATCATTTTGCACAATTTAGCATATACGAATTTATCTTAAAACATCTGTTACTTTCCATACCCAGCTTTGCCATATAGCTTGATACAGAAAATATCTAGTTCATAGGTCATTATGCTTATAGTTAGATTCAGCAAGTTTTCTCAACTTTCACAACATAGAATTAAGCAACTTCTAGAATATTTGCAATATAAGCCAAATAACTTCTGCTAATTATAATAAAACTTGTCTGGTATTTTCCTATCCTGCTTCAGTAAAACCTGTTCTCCCAAACAGGAGTATTTACAAATTAGACCAATGTAGGAGAAAAAAAGAACAAAAAGGGATAAGTTGCCATGTTTATTGCTTTTAAATTTTCTGAATGTTCCCATTCTAGTTTCAATCCTTTCTGGAGAAGAATGATTTTCTCAATCTTTCCATATACGAACTGTACTTGGACCAAAATGGAGATTTAGCATCTAACCTGAAGATTGTGAGCTGGGTGTTTTTCCCTAAGAAGACTCTCATCAAAAACAAAATGGTGACTTTTGAAAGAAAGAGAATTATTATCAACCAAGCTTTTTTGTCATGGTTAAAGTTGCACAAAAGAGTGAGAGAAACATTTTTGTCTTTTTTCTCTTTTCCAAAGGATTGTGAGCCATTTCATCTATGCACCATGGCTTATTGTTGAAATGGACAAGGAGGTCCAAAGCTTTGAGTTCCCATGGAGTTATAATGATATTCTGCTGTGCCCTGACCCAGAAAACGGAAACATTGAAACATATCTTTGACGCAGAGAATGGAATGGAATGGAATAGAATAGAATAGAATAGAATAGAATATTTTATTGACCAAGTGTGTTTGGACACACAAGCATTTTGTCTTGGTGCAAATGCTGTCAGTGTACATAAAAGAAAAGATACATTCATCAAGATTCAAGAATCATAAGGTACAACACTTAATGATAGTCACAGCATACAATAAGCAATCAAATCATACTAGGAAACAGTCAATATAAATCATAAGGATACAAGCGACAAAGTTACAGTCATACAGTCACAACTAGGAGGTGATGGGTGATAAGGTGTGATGAGAAGATTAATAGTAATAGTAGTGCAGACTTTGTAAATAGTTGGACAGTGTTGAGGGAATTATTTGTTTAGCAGAGTGATGATGCTTGGGAAAAAACTGTCTTTATGTCTATTTCTTCTGGTGTGCAGTGTTCTATAGCATCATTTTGAGGGTAGGAGTTGAAACAATTTGTATCTGGGATGTGAGTGGTCTGTAAATATTTTCACAGCCTTCTTCTTGACTCGTGCCACATACAGGACCTCATTTGAAGGCAGGTTGGTAGTAATTGTTTTTTCTGCAGTCCTAATTACTCTCTGAAGTCTGCGTCTGTCTTGTTGGGTTGGAGAACCAAACCAGACAGTAATAGAGGTGCAGATGACAGACTCAATCATTCCTCTAAAGAACTGGATCAGCAGCTCCTTGGGCAGTTTGAGCTTTCTGAGTTGGCGCAGAAAGAACATTCTTTTTTGTGCTTTTTTAATGATGTTTTTGAAGTTAGGTGTCTATTTTAGGTCTTGTGATATGATAGAATTTAGAAATT
The DNA here is from genome assembly GCA_033807585.1 of Hydrophis major. Lineage (NCBI taxonomy): Eukaryota > Metazoa > Chordata > Lepidosauria > Squamata > Elapidae > Hydrophis > Hydrophis major. The sequence goes on from CM066329.1 coordinate 23,977,729, forward strand.
TGAAGAGAAAAGCCTTTGCTGATGTCCAATATAATGAGGGACAATTTGAAAGGAATTTCTACTTAGATTTGGCTTATGCTTCTACAAGAGAGCACCTTATCTAAAAACCCTTGAATGCAAATGTTCATCTTGATTGTTAGCCTCCTCAAGTTTTTTTTTTTTGGGGGGGGAGAATGAAGTCTCCAAATGTAACTAATAACAAACTTTGTATTAGTTTTATACTAATTATGTAATTTGTAATTCAGATATGTTATTGTTCAAATAGCATGGAACAAATTTGTTCTTCCCTGCCAGTTGTTGTTATCTTATTGAAGTTATTCAGCAGAAAGGACCTTGTCTTGGATACCTAGTTAAGCCTTATAAATATCTCCTTCTGACAACTCCTATCCATTGCCTAGATGCTGCAGCAAAAGATGTCTGGATCACTCTTTTTGAAGGACATGTTCTAATGACCACACATCTATTTCATATCACTACAGTTCTAGAAACTGAGCAGTCACTTTAAATCTTATTTCAAGAACATGTCAGCATGTCAAGCTGGTTAGTGCTAATGTTTTGTTTTTTTTTAATTCCCTGTTTTTCTGCTTAGTCTCTTCCTCAGTCCAAATGTGTGGAAAAATGTCAACCTGGATTTGTCAAGCAAGCTCGAGAAGGAGAGCCAGTTTGCTGCTTTGACTGCATTCCTTGTCCAGAGGGTACCATCTCCATTCAAGAAGGTGCTCAGGCTGAAGATAATGTTAGGGCTTGTAGAAGTGGATTATCCAGAGTGTTTATATGGAACTGCAAATTAAAAAACAGTTTGAAGCTCAGCTGCTTTCTTGTTAATTTTAATACTGTACAATTTATTATCTAAAGGAAAGAATAGTAAAAAAAAATCTTAAAGGAGAAGCTGGATAGAGGCAGAAGTGTGAAATATTGAACAAACCTTATTACACTCAGAGCCAATATCTCTTCTGCTTTTTATTTTTGAATGTGATCTTCCACATTTATATCTCTAGGAACATTCTTTGAAACTCAAGGCATTATTTTAGGTCCACCTAATGTAAGGCTAATTTTGATGCATTCTCCATGGGCTTCCCCTTGAGAGTGACTGGGTAGGTGTTGCTGCTGCACAATGAAGTGGACAGTTATTACTGCACCTCAATTGACACATTTTACCATGGCTACCAGCAGGCATTTCTGGTTACTTGCAGAACTAGTTTTCTTTGTGAGTTAACTAGATTTTATAAGATAAAACATCCTTGAGATCCAGTATATTAACAAGTGTCATCTGGCACAACCCAGGATGTTTGCCCAGAAAAGTTAACTATTTCATTTTCTCACTTCTAATAATGTAGCTTCCTATAAAGTGTCTGAGCATTACAGAGGAAATTATTCATTTCCAAGAACTTCCCCCAATTTGATACACCTTCGCAATATAGCTACAGCTGATAGATGATAGGTAGATAGGTAGGTAGATAGGTAGGTAGATAGATAGATAGATAGGATGGATAGATGATAGATGATGATTGATAGATGATGATAGATAGATGATAGATGATAGATGATAAACAATAGAAGATAAATAGTTGATAGATAGATATGATAGATAATGATGATATAGCTAGCTAATGGATGGATGAAAGATGGATGGATGATGATGATAGATGATGATAGACAGACATATAGATAGATAGATAGATAGATAGATAGATAGATAGATAGATAGATAGATAGATAGATAGATGTGTGTGTGAGAGAGATGACAAACAGACATAGAGATAGAAAATTATATTCTTCAGAATTTTTTTGTTTCAACTCTTAACAAATGCTTCTTTGAAAATGCTTGTGGTATCAACTTTTGTGGCAAGAAGTATTTCTTGAAATGTAACAGGACAGAAGGTTAAAGAAATATTGCTTTGTTGTTTTCTCAGATATGGAACAATGCATGACCTGTCTGGATGATAAATATCCAAACAAAGACCGAGTTCAATGTATCCCCAAAGCTGTATCCTTCCTATTGTATGAAGAATATCTGGGCATCATCTTGGTCTCCTTTGCCCTATTCTTCTTCCTAACTTCAGGTTTTGTCTTAGTTATATTCTTTCAATATCTAGAAACTCCCATTGTCAAAGCTAACAATCGTGACCTCTCTTTTATCCTACTGGTCTCACTCTTGCTTTGCTTCTTATCTCCTTTTGTCTTCATTGGTCAACCAAGGAAAGTCACTTGCCTTTTGCGACAGATGGTCTTCAGCATCACTTTCTCAGTTGCCATTTCTTCTCTCTTGGCCAAGACAATCACAGTGGTGCTGGCTTTCCTGGCCACAAAACCAGGAAACCGAGTGAAGAGATGGTTGGGGAAGAGTTTAGCCAATTCCATCATCCATTCTTGTTCTGCTGTCCAAATTATCCTCTGCTCCATCTGGCTTGGAGCTTCTCCCCCATTCCCTGACTTTGACTTTCACTCTCAACCTGGAGAGATCATCCTGCAATGCAATGAAGGCTCCGTTGTCATGTTCTACATCACCCTCAGCTACCTGGGCTTCCTGGCTGTCATCTGCTTCATACTGGCTTTCTTGGCAAGGAATCTGCCCGGGTCCTTCAATGAAGCCAAGCTTATAACCTTCAGCATGTTGGTCTTCTGCAGTGTCTGGGTGACTTTTGTGCCCACCTACCTGAGCACCAAAGGGAAATACATGGTAGCTGTGCAGATCTTCTCCATCTTGGCCTCCAGTGCTGGGTTGCTGGGCTGCATCTTCATCCCCAAATGCTACATAATCATTTTGAGGCCAGACCTGAATATGAAGGAGCAGCTTACAACCAGAAGAAATGAAGAAATGTGAGACAGGGGATTTTATTTCTCAGCATTTTCCAACAAGCCACACTTAGAAAATGCTCCAAGCTGCTCTCCATACCTAAGCAGGCCAACAATTTTGGTTGAAATGATTAAAAGGCTGGTGCAAGATTCTGTTCCACATCCTTATCTAGTAGAATTCCAAGATGTTCACTGAGGTCTTTTGTATTCTTAAGATGGCATATCTGTCCTGGACCTTTAGCCTATCTGATATCATGTTTTTGAAACATGATATTTGTACAATGGAAATCTTGTGCTGATGCCAAAAATATATGTTGGTGGTGCCGAAAATTTCCATCATTTTAGTTGTATCATCGTTCATCTGCATATTAGACTCAAGATCACATTAGGAATAGTATAATCTGGATTCAGCAACTAGTTGACTAAGTTATTATGAATAAGTTAAACAAGAAAGTAGCTAACATAGACCATAATAAGATTTTTAGAAAAGGATTTCTACAGAATGGGATCATTGAATGTCCCATTGATGTCAGGGAGAAGTGAAATTGGCCCCAAATGCTCAATCAGAAGCTGTGGTAATTCATACATCACCATATTCTGCTTTTGGACAGTCCAAGAAATCCAAACCAAAGAGTCCAAAGATTGTCACTGGGAAATGAAGATAGGCCCTGATCTTATCTATGAGACTTATTCTTCCTCCTTCACTCTTTTATCACTTTCTATCTTTCTAGGATCTAAGAGGTTCTCCGCCTTCCTCAAACCCTTCTTGGAGCTATCAAAAGAATCTCCATTTGGTCTTGACTGAATGTCTATGCAAATTCTCAATCATCCAGGTCATGGTTATCCCAAAGGTGCTTTTTCAAGAGACAACTGGACTTTCTTGTCTCTCTTTGAAGATGTTTCACTTCTCATCCAAGGAGCTTCTTCAGCTCTGACTGGATGGTGGGGAATTGAAGGATTTATAATTGCAGACAGCTGGTCAGACAGCTGGTCATTTGCATTCTTTTAGAGAGTCATTGAGGCCACCTTTTAGAGAGTCATTGAGACCACCTATTTTTCTGTGTCATTAGGGTCACCTGAGTAGTACAAATGGGTGTGGCATCTTCTTGGAACTGTTGAAAGAAAGTATTCAAACAAGAAAACACAATTGTCTCTTGAAAAAGTACCTTTAGAATAACTATGACATGGATGGCCGAGAATCTCCATAGACACCTTCTTGGAACTAATCAAATATCCATGTCCTGGTCCATGTCATAGAGTTAATGGGGTGATTTTAGGGACAAGATTCTTTCAATCTCCTCCTGGGGTAAAGTCTGTCATCTTTCAGTGCAATGTTCTCCAGCCTTCTAATGAAAATCGACGTATGTATAGGAAATGGAAAATGCTGTATTTCAACAAATATTTAACAAATTTTAGAAGTGGAAAGGGCATGAGTGCCACGAAATGTTGTTCTTCCAAAGCAGAGTTCAGCTGAAAAAGAGTGAAAATATGATGTTAACAATATGGTCCAGATGGATCTTGACAGACTAGAACACTGGGCCGTACCTAACAAAATGAAATTCAATGTAGACAAAAGTAAAGTCCTACACTTAGGCAAGAAAAACCAAAAGTACACATACAGACTGGGTGAAACCAGGGTGAAACCATCCCTGTGAGAGGGATCTTGGAATCTTAGTGGACAACCAGCTAAATATGAGCCAGCTGTGTGCAGCCGCCGCCAAAAAGAGCTAATTAACAGAGAGATACAATTAAGATCAAGTGAGGTACTAATACTAGTCTATAAAGCATTAGTAAGACCACACCTAGAGTACTGTATCCAGTTTTGGTGATCACACTATAAAAAAGATGTTGAGACTCTAGAAAAAATACAGAGAAGAGTAACCAGGTTGATTAGGTGACTGGAGGCTAAAACATATGATGAACGGTTACAGGAACAGGTCTTGGCAAGTCTAGTAAAGAGAAGGAGCAAGGGAGACATAATAGCAGTTTTCCAATATTTGAGGGTCACTTGAGACTTTCAAGAAGAGATTGGACTGCCATTTGTCAGAAATGGTGCATGGTCTCCTGCTTGGGTGGGGGGCTGGACTAGATGACCTACAAGGTCCCTTCCAACTCTGATTATCTGTTATCTGTTATATGCAATAGTGTGAGCTGCTTTATTATAGAGAAAGAAGAAATGCAACATTATTATAAAATGGGAGTTGCTATGAAGAAGCAAGTTGGGCACAGGAAGTATCAGCTTATATGATAATTCAGCTCAGTCATTGCACTTCTTCATATATATATATATATATATATATATATATATATATATATATATATATATATATATATATATATATATATATGTTTTCTGAGGTTCTCGCGGATATTTGTATGTGAATCTTTGGTTATTCAGGGTTTACAGGTTAACACATATTGTTGTAATCTTTGGACTATTGTATTAAGAGTTTGTAGTTGTTGCATTCTAACTGTATCGGAAATCTGTACAGTATTTTGAATATTTAGACAAAGTAGATTAGGGACCCGGCCATATAATAATTCAAATGGTGAAAGTGAGACACCTTTCTGAGGAGCACATCTGACAGCAACCAGAGCCAAGCTCAAAGCATCTGGCCATTTAAGGTGCGTCTCCTGACATATTTTGGCCAATTTTTCCTTAATAGTTCTATTAACCCTTTCAACCCTACCTCCAGAGGGGACATGGAAGCTACAATGAAACTTCTAAGTGATCCCCAATATTTTAGCTAGTTGCTGAGTGGCCTTGTGGATAAACTCAGGACCATTATCTAATGAAATTCTAGACATTAGGCCATATCTAGGGATTATGATGTGGAGCAGTGCCCTAGCAACTTCAGTAGCCTTCTTTGTACAGGTAGGGATACACTCAGGCCTTCCTGTGTAGGTACATACAATGACTAGCAGTGCATTGTAGTGGCCAGAGCAGGGCATGTCTGTGAAGTCAATCATCAGAGAATCAAACGGGTAACTTCCCCTTGGTTGGGGCCCCTGTCTAGGGTTATTTGCTGCACAAATTTCACACCTGACACACGTTTGCTGCAATGCTGTGTATTTTGTCAATATAAACTTCCCTTTGCCAAGCCTTTGCTAAAGTAGTTTTTCCTAAGTGCAGCTGCTTGTGTACTTGCTGTACTATGTCCCAAGCCATATGCCCCAGTACGAAAACTTGGTTGTCTGGTAGGATCCACCAGCCTCCTCCCAGTTGAACCTCGTGCTTCAATTTGGTTCATGTCTTCCTGGGAGTAATGTGGTTGGTGGTGTTTGTGTGATGTCCATACAGTAAGGCATTGTGCTTGTATTGTTGGAGCCCTTTGAGCCACCTCTCGTGCCATTCCATGTGCTTTATCATTGCCTTTTTGTGTATCAGAGGCCACTTTTTGATGTCCTCAGCAATGTATGATTGCAACCTTCTGTGGGGCCTATACACTTTCTAGGAGACATAGTATTTGGGGGCCATACTTAATATCCTTGCCTCCTGCATTGATAAGTCCTCTTTCCTTATATAAGGCACCATGGACTTGAACCGTGAGGAAACCATATTTAAAGTCTGTATATATATTGACACATTTGCCTTTTGCCACTTCCAAAGCTCTAGTTAATGCATACAATTCAGCTAACTGCACACTCATGCCTGAAAGGGGAGGTTCTGCCTCTCAAACATCATTCAAAGTAACCACTGCATACCCTGCCCGTCTAATTCCTCCTTGTATGAAGCTGGTACCATTTGTATATAGGGTGTAATCCGGAGAAGGAAGGGGTACATCAGTCATGTCAGGGCGGCTGGCATATGTTTCCTCTATTGTTTGGATACAATCGTGAATGGCTTCTAAGTTTGGTTCAGGCAACAATGTAGCAGGATTTAATGCGGTGGATTATATAATATTAATCATAGGATTATGATTAATCATAGGGTTAAGCCTTGGTACTTCAGCATTCGGGGGTTGGTTAGCCACAAATGACCCTTCATTTCCAGAACTGCTTTAAAGCCATGGGGAGTATAAATGTTAAGCTCTTGTCCAAAGGTCGATTTATTTGCTTCCTGAGTTAAGATAGCAGTTCCAGCCACAGCCTTAAGGCAAGCAGGCCATTCTTTTGCAATGTTATCCAGCTGTTTACAGAGATAAGCTACAGGGTGATGCCATGTTCCCACTGTCTGGGTGAGGACACCCACTGCTACATTCTGTTTAGTATCTACAAATAATTGAAACAGTTTATCCAAGTCCGGGATGTTATGTACTCTGACATGGGTTGGAGTAAATGGAGACAGTCTTTGTTGGTGAACTTTCAGCTCTTTATTACATAGTGACTTCTCAAAACAACAACAGTGAACCCTGCCTTATATAGGCAACCTTTGTGAGAATTATCCAATAGCGAGCTATGAACGCTAGCTCTTTTAACCAATAATAATCCTCTGTTAAGGGCCAATCGGATTCTTAAGAACTAGCCAATCCGATCTGGCCGCCTAACAGCCAATCAGAAGTGCAGGGCCAGAACCCTGCAGGGCCAGAACCCTGCTCATACTTTATTAACTATGTACATACATAACACCCCTTCCCCCTGGCTTCTTAATTATGGTGTAGTTATATAATCCTTTAAGTAGGATGTTTGTCTTTTAAGTCTTTCAGATTTTCATTGGACTGGTTGATTGCAATCCTGTTGAGGTAGATTGTTGTTTGGCAGTGTCTCTGCTTCTTGCTCAGGTGCAATTTCTTGTGGTGCAAACAACTCTCCTTTCTGCTCCATTTCCTGAGTCTCACTTGATTCGTCGCTCCCCTCGAGCAGGTTCCCTGGAACATCATCTTCTTCTTCTGTACCTCTCCCCCCTCGGTTTGGTCATGGGGGAGTTGTTGACTGGCCGTTATGAGTTGTGACCGTAACTGGTCGATATGCCGTTTCCACAGTCCATTGTCACAGCATTTTACTACGTAGGATTTGGGGCCTGTCACTCATACTACCGTTGCCTCTATCCATAACGGGTCGCCTGATAAGTTCCGGGCGTAAATGCGGTCTCCTACCTGGAACGGTAGGAGGATCCTATTGGATCCTATTGGCTTTTCTGGTTCATAAGCAGGGTGCAACCGGTCGAGGTGGGAACGGAGTCTTCGTCCCATCAGTAGTTCTGCGGGAGTTCTGCCGGTGACCCTATGTGGAGTTATGTGTTGCAAAAAGAGAATTTGGTTGACTTTGTCATCGATAGTGTCATAGTCCATTTTTTGCAAAGTCTTTTTAACAAATTGGACCATGCGTTCCGCTTAGCCATTGGACGCAGGGTGCGCAGGCGAGGTGAGTGCATGGCGGATGCCGCGGTCAGCGAGGTACTGTTCGAACATCAATGCCGTGAACTGTGGCCCGTTATCAGATACCAGGACGTCAGGCAATCCGTGGGTTGCAAAGAGTCTATTTAGGATCTTAATCACTGCCTCAGAGGTTGTGGCCGTCATACAATGAACTTCTAACCAATTGGAATATGCGTCGACTGTCAGCAGGAAGGTATATCCTTTGGTTGGCCCCACGAAATCCAGGTGGATTCTGGACCAGGGTCCACGTGGCGTTTCCCATGCAGTAGGCATGGCTTTTGGTGGGGCGTTGCTGGCTTGTTGGCAACTGGTACATGCTTTGACCCACTGCTCGATTTGCCGGTCCATGCCTGGCCACCATGCGTAGCTTCGTGCGAGTGCTTTCATCCGCACGATGCCGGGGTGGCCCTCGTGCAAGGTTTGTAGTAGCGTCTTCCGGAGTCATTCTGGGACAACGACTCTATCGCCCCAGATGACACAGCCTTTTTGTGAAAAAAGTTCAGTCTGTCTTGTTTTAAATGGCGCGAAGTCATCTGGGACTTGGTCCAATGGCCATCCGCGTTCTACCCAGCCTAGGACTCGAGCTAGGGTGTGGTCTCGTTTGGTTTCTCTCGCGATGTCTCGGGCAGTCATAGGTGGCAAGTTGAGTGTTTCGATCTGCAACGTGGTTGCCGTTGGTGCCGGATCAACGAGAGTCTCTGGAAGCGGTGCTCGGCTTAATGCGTCGGCATGGGGAACGGCTTTCCCCGGGCGATATTGAAGGCGATAATTATAAGCAGCGAGGAATTCCGACCATCGGGTCATTCTAGGAGATAATATGTAGAGGGTTGGCTTGTCCCTGGCTATTATCCCTAGCAACGGTTTGTGGTCAGTTATAATAGTGAATGTCCTTCCATACATATATTCATGAAATTTCTTTACAGCTGAAACGATTGCGAGAGCTTCTTTATCAATTTGTCCATAGTTCCACTCTGCATGTGAAAGAGTCTTGGAAAAGTATGCAACAGGGGCTTCGTTCCCATTAGGCAGTACATGACTCAAAATGGCGCCCACCCCGAAAGGCGAGGCATCGCAGGTTATAACTAATGGTAAAGTCTCGTTATACTGCATAAGTACAGAGTCAGATGTGAGCAATTTTTTAACATTCCGGAACGCTTGTTCTTCCCGGTAACCCCATACTCACAATGCTTTCTTATCTAATAACCGGTGTAACAGTTCAGCAACAGTCGCCTTATGCGGTAAAAATACATTATAAAAATTAATGAGGCCTAAGAATGCCTGGAGATCAGTCTTGTTACACGGCCTGGGGGCATTTTTTATTGCCTTTAATTTACTTTCAGTTGGGTGGATGCCCTGGCTATCAATCCTATACCCTAGAAACTCAACACTGTCAGTATATAAGTGACATTTGTTTTTTTTTACCTTAAGTCCTGCCTCTTGGAATTTTTTAAGAACACTTTTCAAACGATCCTGCAAGATTTTTTTGGTAGGGGCTGCAATTAATACGTCATCAAAATACGGAACCACGCCCTTGATTCCCTGTAACAACCTTTCCATGAGGCTTTGGAATATCCCCGGGGCTACACTAACCCCAAATTGCAATTGAGTACATTTAAAAGCACCTCTGTGCATTACAATTGTTTGGGCCTGAGCCGTCTTTTCATCCACTGGTAGTTGTTGATAAGCTTGAGCTAAATCTAATTTCGCGAAAACCTTTCTGCCCCCCAAAGAGTGGAGGAGGTGCTGCACCACTGGAACTGGATACGCATTCTGCTGTAGGGCGTGGTTTAAAGTGACCCGGTAGTCCCCACAAATTCGGATTGACCCATCTGGCTTAATGGGCGTTACAATAGGGGTTTCCCATGGAGAGTGATTGATGGGCTTCAACACCCCTTGAGCAATGAACTTATCGAGTTGTTTGTTGATCTTAGCTTTAAGAGTGAATGGAACTCGACGGGGCTTCAAGCGAATTGGGGCTACTTTTGGATCTAAACTAAATGAGATTGGGGTTCCCTTATACTCGCCTAAACAGTCCGCGAAGACGTCGCTGAACTCAGAAACAAGATCTTCCTCCCACTAACAACCACCGACTCGGTTCACGCCGGCCACCTTGATGTCTAGTGGCGCGAACCATTGGAGGCCTAATAGACTAGGCCTATCTCTGTCGATGATCGTTAGAGGTAAGTACACTGTATGTTTTTTGAAGGAGACTCGGACTCGGCAGGACCCGACCACAGGGATTCGATTTCCTTGGTAGTCCTTGAGGATGAGGCGTTGAAATTGGAGGTCTTGGCATTGGATTGTGGGGATAAGTTGCTTGAGTGTCTTCCAAGACACCATCGAGAGGGACAATCCCGAGTCGACCTCCATGTGGCAAGGCTGGTTCTCGATGGCTACCTGACTCGAATTTTCTTAGTGTCCATGACTGAGGCGTGACCTATAGTGATAGTATGGTGAGCCTCTTCTTTTTGCAAAGCGCGATTTCTGTAGGAGTGGTTTACTGGTTCTCGCCTTACAGGACGGTTTCCTGTCGATTGGCGATAGTTGGCAGAGTGCATCACGGAATTTGCATTCGGCCCTGGCATGGTTCGCTCCACAACCAGCGCAAGGACGTAAGGGCTTAGGGCGAGGGTCCCGGTCGGACCGCAGTCAATGGACCCCTTCTTCGTCGCTGTCTGATGTTGAAGAGAAGTCCTCATGGTGTGTCGTTGCGAGCTGCCCTTCTGAACTGGATAAAATGTCGCCTGTCGGTTGAGTTGTTGGGTTGCGGCTTCACCGTAATTGTGCAGCCGACTTTTTGGTCGCCTCCGCAGCCGTGGCTTCGGCGATGGCGTCAGCAAGGCCGATGTCGCCTTTCGCCATCAGCTTGCTTTGCACGCCTAGTGCATCTAATCCCAGAATGAATCGATCTCTTAGTGCTTCGTCTAAATCTGCGAACCCGCAGAGGCCCCCTAAATTCCGGAGGTCCGCCACGAAATTGGCCACGCTCTCTCCTTTTCGCTGGTTTCTCTGATAGAACTCGTGGCATCTCACGAGTGTAGGAATGGTTGGCGCGTAATGGTCTCTCAGGATGGGTTCGAGGTCATCCCAGCTCATGGCTTTCACTTCTCGAGGTTTCGTGAGCGCTTTAGCCATTTTAAAGACAGCCGGGTCGCAGTGCGTCAGGAACAGTGCCCGCTTCTTTGCTGGTGTAGCGTCCTTCAAATTATTCATTTCGAGAAACATTTGGAAACGATCCATGTAGGATTCCTAATCCTCTTGGTTTGGATCGAACGGAGCGGGTGGTACGATGCCGCCGGACATGGTTCCGTTGATGGCGCCGTCTTAACACGTGCTCAGTATTGCTTCCTGGCTTCTCAGGTTCAGATGTCTCCAAATCCCACCTTCGTCGCCAGTGTTATGTACTCTGACATGGGTTGGAGTAAATGGAGACAGTCTTTGTTGGTGAACTTTCAGCTCTTTATTACATAGTGACTTCTCAAAACAACAACAGTGAACTTGATATTTCATTTTTCTAGGAGGGGGATGGGTGCTAACTTCCTACAATCCCTCTTTTTTTTCAAAACACATGAGAGTTGATCAGATCAGGGAGACTTGATGGGTGCTTTTAATTTTTTTCTGATGCAAAGGGAAAGGCATTGAGAAAGAGGCAACAGAAAAGGATTCCTTCAGTGGCTCCCAAAAGCTTTCAACCATGATTCTGGATTTTTTTTTCCTGTATCCAATTTTTCATGCCAATTAATTTTCAGATGTTTGATGTAATTTTTTTGTGAGTTTACAGTCAGGTTGGAAGCACAAGCCTCTATATTTTTCACAATCTTTAAATTACAGGCTGCCCATTTCCAAGGTTATGGTCTTAACTTCCAGGGTTTGTGAGGCCAAACTGAGGTTAGCCAGTGTGCAATCCAGGCTGTTTAGTAGTTTTAAAATTACCCACAAGAAGCCCTGGGACTTCTACTCATGAGACTACTAGTGCAAGATATCCTGTTTTACTGGGCAACTCGGCAGCATCATTTGTGAGTTACAATTAGGACTTGGGGTTTGGAGATCTCTTTTCTGCTATCTCTTCAGGAATTGCCTGAGGGGGATGCTCCCTCCCCCTTGGGATTAGCAGGGAGTTTTGCTTGGGCCTCAATGCCACAGAGCAGCAAACAAAAAACAGAACAAAAACACATTTTTAAAAAAGGAAGCTAGGAGCAGCATTGTGTGGAGGTCGGTGAAAGGGATAACCTCTACCTAATTCTGAATGGTGTGTCCCTGTGTATGTGCCTTCTGTATGCAGCTAGTTTTACAATACAGATAATACAAACATGCTGAACAATTTTCCCTCCCACCAGACAGAAATACAAGGTGTGCAGAACTTGCTGGGCCAGCCACTCTCAAATACAATCCTTACATGAGTACATCAAACTGGTTACAATATAAATGATACAAAGAAGGAAAACATTACAATGAAGTTCACATTACAATTAATTTCCATTACAATTAATTTCCAATTACAATGAATTTTCCCCCTGCCCCCCAATCTTTCTAACTGTCTTCTGGGGATTGAAAAGAGTCTTTTAGTCTTTTACTGGTCCATCTCAGTCCTTTCCTTCATATCTCTGAGTGGCATAGGCTTGGCCTGGTCATATGGGTGGTCAGTCAGGCTTGGGAAGGTCTGCCCCACTCTGGTTTGCTGAAATGACTTTCAGTGGATGCTGGATCGAAAGCCAATTCCTTGGCTCCAATGGATGGAATGTCTCTAGGGGGCAGCATCTGCTTCTACATGTTGCAGGGTTGAAAGACAAAGAACAAGGGTCCCCTCCCCCCTTCACTGTTAATTCTATCAGGAAAGCCTTTGTAAAAGGATTAGAGATTTGGGGGAATATAGATAGCTTGCAGGCATGGTTTGAGGAGGAAGAAAAATAACACATCAGTATTGCAGTTACTAAACACATAAATCAGTTTCAATAAAATGGAGACACAACAGATAAGAAAGGAAAAAACTGGATTCACATGCTTCAGGAAAAGGATGAACAGGTAAAATCATTTAAACACACAATAAATGCAAGGATGAAACTTTTCTTGTAAATGAATTTAGAACATTCGTTAGTAATCTTGGGTTTTTCTTAAAAGCACAGAGACGAAAGAAAATTGAACTCTGTTCCTCATCCAGTCTAGTGGCCAGACCAGACTGGCAGAAGACAATTTCTCTCAATGTTTTTAATTCTTAACAATTTAAAATTAATATCTGAAGGGATCAGAGACACTTAACAGTTGCAACAGTTATCTCGAGGACACACAAAGACTTAGACACACACACATGTGCGCACACATACCACACACAAACAAGGACACAGAAAGGAAAACAAAACTTGAGGTTTACACACACACTGATCATTCCTACAATAAATCTCTCAGTTAAATTGGAGAAGGCACAAATCTTAAGGAATAAACCATGTGGTTGCATAGAAGACAAAGAAAGAAACACAGAAAGAAAGAAAGAAAAAATCCCATGTGATCCTGTTTACATATTGCCCTTTTCTTTCATTTTTCTTTTCTTTTCTTTTTTCTTTTAAGTACCTTTATTTAACCACATTGGTCTTCCTGTATCCCTCAGCAAAGCCCATTTTCTACATATACATTTTGCTTCTTTTTTCATCCCAACTAGTGTTGGCATCTGCCACTCATCCCAAGCCTCCCAAAACTCTCCCAGGGGGGTTCTACCGCTTCCCATGTTTCCCCTTCCAATGTGGGATTCTCATACTTTCGCTTAATTGGCTCAACAGGCTATCAGTTTGCAGACAGAAAAAGGTCTGGGGGAGACTTTGGTTTCCTATTCAAAGTATGTACACTCCCCTCAGAAGGAACTCTCAGGCCATGGTTTTTGGACTGCGCGCAAAACAATAATCTGTGAGAACTTACCTTACCATCCCCCAAAAAGAGTCCAGGAGGACTTGCTGCCCCCAACAGACGAGTACTTGCGCTCCTTCATCAGGCCTAGGTTTTTGGATTTGGAAGAGCTCAAATTTGGGAGGACTTGCTGCTCTTTGCAGGCAAGTACTGGTGCTCCTCTTACTTCACAAATTCACAACTTCCTAATTTCCTAAATTCACAATTACCTAAAATCCTGGGGTTGGCTTTTGGAATACACTGCACAAACAACAACAACAAAATTTTCTTCCCTCCTGTTAGGAATGCAAGTAACCTAACAGTTGGGTTGGAAAATATATAAACCAGGATAAACATTTTAATACTGTCTCTTTAAGGGAATGCTAAAATTGTAGTTGGGTGTGGTTCCTCAAATGGCCATAAGATGGAACCAGAAACTGGGTTGTTCTGTTCTGTTGTTACTGAGAGTGTTGCTGTTCCTACATTTCCCTATTGACTTTTGCTGATCATTGTTCTTCTTGGATTTGATGTAAGTCTGTTATTGAACTGTTTTTGATCGTGGACTTTGTTATTGGATTATCCCTGGACTGAAAACTGACTGCTTTAACCATGAATGACTTGGACTGCTTGTTGGACTTTGCTTAAAAGTTTACCGGAAGTAAAAACCTACACTTTACTATACAGTGTATCTGTGTGCTGGTGTGTTATTCCTCAACACTACTCTCACTACGTCTCCCTGTGTGCACTCATTCTTCTAACGGGGAATTACCTCAACACCTCCCTTCAATCATAAACTGCTTGGTTTTTCCTCTTATATACAGAAGTCCCACACTCTGATGGCCCCCTTGCTTTTCCTGTCCTGATGGTCATAGCTCTGTAAAGCTAGCAACAGTCAAAAGGGTGGCTAGAGGCCAAACAAAGAAATGAGATCCAGCTGCTATCCAAGGGTGAAGCCACTCACACACGTGCTCTTCCTTCCTCCCTAACAAGAGTTCCTGTGCTCTGGCAAAAAACCTGTTAAGTTCTGTGCATGGGCGCTAAGGATGGAGACAAGCCGGTGAACAGTGAACTTCAAACTCTTTATTTACATGTTTAACAGCTCAGCTCTATGGCCGCAACAGCCCCGTTTATATAGGCAAGCTCTTGAGTATTTAACCAATGAAAACACAGGGAGCTCTAGCTCCGTTAACCAATGGGAGAGGCTTGTTAATAGCCAATCAGATTCTCCTGAACGGACCAATCCGATGTCGCTATTATTGGCCAATCAGAAGTGGAGGGCCAGAACCCTGCACTATACTTCAAGCTCTTAATAATCTTTATTCAAGTACTTTTATTAATTCACAACACCCCTTCCCCCCAGGTTTTGTTTAAGGGGTGCGGTCACGTAGTCTTTGAGGTAGGCAGGTTATTTTGATTGTCTATTTGATTTACATTGTTCTCCTGGTATTTGGCTACAGTCTTGTTGGGGTAGAACGTTATGTGGTGAAGAGGGTGCCTCCAGTTCTGTATTCAAATTTTCATTGCCGCTAATGTTCTCGGCATCTCCTTGAGGCGAGCTCACCCCCATCCCCGGTCATTCTTCACGTGTTGCCTCTGAGTGGTCATTACTTCCGCTTAAGCTTTCTGCCATTTCAAATTCAGCTTCCTCGGTATCTCCTGCCCCCTCGGTTTGGAAGTCAGGGGACTCGGAGATCCCCGACTGTAGCCTTGAATGCAGCTGATCAATATGGCACTTCCATATTCTATCATCGCGACATCTCACGCGGTATGATCTGGGGCCGGTTACTTGGACTACAGTTGCCTTGACCCACAACGGATCGCCCGAAAAGTTCCTAGCGAAAACCAAGTCGCCTACCTGGAAGTTACAGCATTTCCCGCTGGATCCGTGTGGTTTTTCAGGTTCATATGATGGGTGCAGACGGTCGAGGTGGGAGCGGAGTTTCTGCCCCATCAATAACTCAGCGGGAGTTTTGTTGGTGACGCTGTGCGGAGTGATATGCTGCAAAAGGAGTATCCGGTTAATCTTGTCTTCTATATCGCCATAGTCCATTTTATGCAAGGTTTTCTTGACGAATTGTACCATGCGCTCGGCCTTTCCATTGGCCGCAGGATGCACCGGCGAAGTCAGCGCATGGCGAATACCACGGTCCGCCAGGTACTGTTCAAAGGACAGTGCGGTAAATTGGGGCCCGTTGTGGATACCAAAACGTCTGGTAATCCATGTGTTGCAAATAGTCTGTCTAGTTTCCTGATGACTGATTCGGTTGTTGTATTTCTCATCTCATGGATTTCAAGCCAGTTCGAGTAGGCATCCACCGTTAATAAAAATGTGTGTCCTTTGGTAGGTCCCGCAAAGTCCAGATGAATACGGGACCATGGTCCGCTCGGTGTTTCCCATTCAGTCGGGGTTGCTTTCGGAGGGACGTTGCTTACTTCCTGGCATTTGTGACAAGCTTTTACCCATGTCTCAATCTGCTTGTCAATACCCGGCCACCACGCGTAGCTACGTGCGAGGGCTTTCATGCGCACAATGCTGGGGTGGCCATCGTGCAAGGTTCTTAGTATCGCTCGTCGTAACCGCTCTGAGACAACAACTCTATCACCCCAGATAATGCAGCCCTTCTGGGAAAATAGTTCCGTTTGTCGATTCTTGAATGGGACGTAGTCGTTAGGTATCTGGTCCAATGGCCATCCGCGCTTGACCCAGCTGAGGACTCGTGCTAAAATGGGGTCGCATTTCGTTTCCATCGCGATGTCTCAGGCTGTTAGTGGCGGTGTTTGAAGTGTCTCAATCTGCAGTGTTGTAACTGTCGGAGCGGGGTCATCAATGGTCTCCGGAAGTGGTGCATGGCTCAATGCGTCGGCGTGGGGAATGGCCTTCCCCGGGCGGTGTTGCAACTTGTAATTATATGCCACCAAGAATTCTGACCAGCGAGTCATTCTGGGAGATAATATATAAGGTGTTGGCCTATCTCCCGCTATTATTCCCAGCAAAGGTTTGTGGTCAGTCACTATAGTAAAGGCTCGGCCATACACATGTTCATGAAATCTCTTAACAGCAGACACAATAGCAAGGGCCTCTTTATCAATTTGACTGTAATTGCGTTCTGCTTTTGATAACGTCTTTGAGAAATAGGCAACAGGGGCTTTACTATTGTTTGGCAAAACGTGGCTCAAAATGGCGCCCACTCCGAATGGTGATGCATCACACGTGACCGTTAAAGGCAAAGTCTCGTTATACTGCATCAAAACAGCATCAGAAGTCAATAAATTTTTCACATGTCGAAACGCCTGCTCCTCTCTGTGTCCCCATACCCAGGTTGCTTTTTTGTCCAACAAACGATGTAGGGGTTTGGCTACAGTTGTTTTGTGAGGCAGGAAAACGTTATAAAAATTGATAAGGCCTAGAAAAGCCTGGAGGTTGGCCTTATTTCGGGGTTTTGGGCGTTTTTGATTGCCCTAAGTTTGCTATCGGTGGGGTGAATGCCTTGACTATCAATTAAATATCCCAAAAATTCTACACAATCCGTACATAGTTGACACTTGTTTTTTTTAACTTTGAGACCTGAGTCTTTAAATCTCTGGAGAACCAACCTCAGGCAATCCTTTAGTATTTTCCAAGTCGGGGCAGCGATTAACACATCATCAAAATATGGGACAACACATTTTATCCCTTGTAATAGTCTTTCCATCAAGCTTTGAAAGATTCCCGGGGCTACGCTTACTCCGAATCGGAGTCGGTTACTTTTAAGCGCACCTTGGTGCGTAACGATCGTTTGGGCCTCTGCCGTTTTTTTGTCTACAGGCAGTTGTTGGTATGCCTGGGCTAAGTCTAGTTTAGCGAAGACTTTTCCACCCCCCAGGGAATGGAGAAGGTGTTGCACCACCGGTACCGGGTAAGCATTTTGTTGAAGGGCGTGGTTCAGGGTGGCTCGGTAGTCCCCACAAATTCTTATCGATCCATCCGGCTTGATGGGTGTCATGATTGGAGTTTCCCAGGGAGAGTGATCGGTTGGTTCTAACACACCCTGGGCTATTAATTTATCAAGCTGCTCATCAATCTTTGGTTTAGGGGCGAATGGAACTCGACGAGGCTTAAGGCGGATGGGAGCTATTTCAGGATTGAGGTTAAATGATATCAGGGTCCCCTTGTACTTGCCTAGTTTTTCTGCAAAGACGTCCTGGAATTCTTGGACGAGGTCCTCTTCCCAGTCGCTGCTGCAGGTTCGGTGAATGTCGGCTACTTCAATTCCGAGTGGAGCGAACCATTGGAGGCCTAACAAACTAGGCCAATCCCTGTCGATTACAGTCAGGGGTAGGAATGCTGTACGGTTTTTAAATGATACCCGGACTCAGCTGGATCCAACGACCAGGATTCAATTTCCTTGATAGTCTTTGAGTATGAGTCTTTGGAATCTGAGGTCTTGCCGCCGGACAGTAGGGATAAGCTGCTTGATGGTCTTCCAGGAAACCATCGAGAGGGACGATCCTGAATTAACTTCCATCAGGCAGGGCTGGTTTTCGATGGCCACTTTCACTCGGTTCTTCTTGGCATCAAGAGATGAGGCGTGACTGATCGTGATAGTTTGGTGAGCCTCTTCTCGCTTCATTGAGTGGTTTAGGGTTTTGTTTCTGTAGGAGTGGTTGTTCCATTGGTGGTTCACAGGTTCTCACTTTACAGGACGGCTTCCTGCCGGTTTGCGATAGTTAGCCCCCCTCGAGGGCTGGCTGGGTCCTAGCTTGCTTCTACAGACCTGTCCGATATGGCCTCTTTTCCCACACACATGGCAGAGCGCGTCGAGGAATTTGCATTCTGACCGGAGGTGGCTTGCTCCACAACCAGCGCATTGGTACTGTGATCTCTGGCGTTAGTCTCATTCGGACCGAAGTAAGTGGACCTCTTCTTCATTGCTTTCTGATGAAGATTTGAGGTCCTCGTGGTGGGCTGTTGTAAGCTGTCCTTCTGACTGAGGTGAAATTTCGCGGGCGAGTTGGTGAATCCGGGCGTGGGTGCGGCGCATTTGGGCAGCCAACTTCCTGGTTGCTTCTGCTGCAGTAGCTTCAGCAATGGCATCTTAAAGGCTAATATCGCCTTTCGCCATTAGCTTACTCTGTGTGCCTGGCGCATCTAATCCCAGAACTATTCGGTCTCTTAGGGCTTCTTCGAGGTCGGCAAACTCACATAGGCCTCCCAGATTCCGGAGATCCGCTATGAAATCAGCAACACTTTCGCCCTTTTGCTGACTTCTCTGGTAAAATTCATGCCTTCTAACGAGCGTTGGCACAGTCGGTGCATAGTGAGCCCTCAGCAGGGGTTCGAGGATGTCCCAGTCCATAGACTTTACTTCTGCCAGTTTCGCTAGTGCCTTGGCCATCTTGAATACGGTCGCCCCATAATGAGTTAGGAATACCTCCTGTTTCTTTCCGGTAGTGGCATCCTTCAAATTGTTGGTCTCCAGAAACATCTGGAAGTGATCCATATATGAGTCCCAGTCTTCTTGTGCTGAGTCGAATGGAGCGGGTGGTATGATGCCGCCGGACATGGTTCCGCCATTGGTGCGTTTCAGCCACGTGCTCTGTTATCGTTCTTTGTCGTTCAGTCAGCTCTGATGTCTCCACATCCCACCTTTGTCGCCAGTGTTAAGTTCTGTGCATGGGCGCTAAGGATGGAGACGAGCCAGTGAACAGTGAACTTCAAACTCTTTATTTACATGCGTAACAGCTCAGCTCTATGGCCGCAATGGTCCCCTTTATATAGGCAAGCTCTTGAGTATTTAACCAATGAAAACACAGGGAGTGCTAGCTCCGTTAACCAATGGGAGAGGCTCATTAATAGGCAATCAGATTCTCCTGAATGGACCAATCCGATGTCGCTATTATCGGCCAATCAGAAGTGCAGGGCCAGAACCCTGCACTTTACTTCAAGCTCTTAATAATCTTTATTCAAGTACTTTTATTAATTCACAACAAAACCCATGCTCTCCAGACTCTTGGTCTTTCTGCAGTTAGGAAATGCACAGAGGAAGCAAGATCCAGTTGTATTTGGGAGAAGGACCTTCTTACTCATACATGCAAGCATATACACATTTCCCATACCTTAAATTTAGAATTTAGAGGTACTCACCTTCCTTCCAAACAGCCTTTGAGATCAACACTCAAAACCCATTTAAAACGTTTTTTTCCAAATGGCCAAGGTCCAGGAAAACTCACCCACAGACTAAATGGGTCTGTTTGACCACAAGGAAATCTCACCTGGGCCTGGTCCATTGGTTGGGTTAGCTTGGAGTCTCACCTGCTTGGGTGCCAAATTGTTGGAAGAAATATCCTTTGGGGTTCAGTTCCAAGTGGGGAAAAACACACTGGAAACATGGAGACTGTTTGGAAGGTTTAATATCAGGACCACATGGCCTGGAACTCCAAAGTGAAAAGGATGATCATATGCTTCAAGGTGAAGGAAGAGATCAAGAAAAAGGGATGATATGCTGAGAGTGCCTGGGTTTTATAGACTTTGTTGAGATTTGAATTGGAGCTTGTATTCTAATTGGTTGTCAAACTCCCATGGGGCATGCAGGGGCAACTCTGTAGGCTATCCTGAGTTCCAGGCTTGGTTGAGCCTTGCTGGATGATTATGCCCTTAAAAGGGCTTTTGGCAATTGCTATAGCTTTCCCTGGAGATTTTTGTTATGTAAAATATTCTGGTCCAGGTCTTAATGGCCACCCATTAACAAAGGTGGGGGTGAGATTAACAAAGATGAGAGTGAGCTTCTGCTTCTGAGTTTCTACTCTTTTTAGGGGAAATATTCTGCCTTGTTAATATTTCCAACGTTATTTCATTTTTCTAGGAGAGGGGTATGTTGTGAATGCATAAGGTTTAATAAAGAGA
Organism: Hydrophis major; assembly: GCA_033807585.1. Classification (NCBI taxonomy): domain Eukaryota; kingdom Metazoa; phylum Chordata; class Lepidosauria; order Squamata; family Elapidae; genus Hydrophis; species Hydrophis major. The sequence goes on from CM066329.1 coordinate 23,998,600, forward strand.
ACTTGAGCTTGGAGTAAAGTGCAGGGTTCTGGCCCTGCACTTCTGATGGGCTGTTAACGGCAGGATCGGATTGGCCCGTTCCGGGGAATCCGATTGGCCATTAACAGAGAGTTCCTATTGGTTAGGGGAGCTAGCGCTTCTCGATTGTTATTGGTTAATAGTATTGGGGTTACCTATATAAGGAGGGTTATAACTGCCATTGAGTTGAGAAGTCACTATGTAAATAAAGAGTTGAAGTTTACCATTCCAGAGGCTTGTCTCCATTCTTTCTCGCCCATGCTCCAAACATAACACTGGCGACGAAGGTGGGATGTGGAGACGTCTGAACCGACGGAACTAAGAAGAAACACTGAGCACGTGGCTGACGACACTACACAATGGAACCATGTCCGGCGTCATTGTACCACCCGCTCCGTTCGATCCAGTGCAGGAAGACTGGGAGTCCTACATGGATTGCTTCCAAATGTTCTTAGAAACTAACAACTTAAAGGACACCACAGCCGGGAAGAAACGGGCGGTGTTCCTAACGCATTGCGGTCCAACCGTATTTAAGATGGCTAAAGCACTAGCAAAACCTAGAGAAGTGAAGGCGATGGATTGGGACGACCTCGAACCTCTACTAAGAGGTAATGCACCGACCGTGCCTACGCTCGTGAGACGGCACGAGTTCTATCAGAGAAACCAGCGAAAAGGAGAAAGCGTCGCTGACTTCATAGCAGACCTCCAAAACCTGGGAGGCTCTGCGGATTCGCCGATTTGGAAGAGGCACTGAGAGATTGAATAGTTCTGGGATTAGATGCACCAGGTGTGCAGAGCAAGCTGATGGCGAAAGGCGACATCAGCCTTGCTGATGCCATCGCCGATGCTACTGCAGCAGAAGCAACCAGAAAGTCAGCTGCACAATTACGCCGCAACCGCGCTCCGGTACACCAACCGACAAGCAAAATTTTATCCAAGTCAGAAGGGCAGCTTTCAACGACACACCACGAGGACCTCTCTTCATCGTCAGACAGCGACGAAGAAGAGGTCCATCGATTGCGGTCCGACCGGGACCACCACGTCCTTGCACTGGCTGTGGAGCCAACCATGCCAGGTCCAAATGCAAATTCCGCGACGTGCTCTGCCATGAGTGCGGGAAGAGAGGCCACATCGGATGGGTCTGCCGAAGTTTACAAGGACCCGGCCAGGCCTCAAAAGGGGCTAACTATCGCCAATCAACAGGAAAGCGTCCTGTAAGGCGAGAACCAGTAATCCACTCCTACAGAAACCGAGCTTTACAACGAGAAGAGGCTCACCATACTATCACTATCGGTCACGCCTCTGCCTTGGATGCCAAGAAAATCCAAATCACAGTAGCCATCGAGAACCAGCCTTGCCACATGGAAGTCGACTCGGGATCGTCCCTCTCGATGGTGTCCTGGAAGACCCTCAAGCAACTCATCCCCACGATTCAGTGCCAAGACCTCCACAAAAATTCATTCTTAAGGACCAAGGGAATCGAATCCCTGTCGTTGGTTCCTGCCGAGTCCGGGTCTCCTTCAAGAAGCACACAGCGTACTTACCGCTAACTGTGATCGACAAAGATCGGCCTAGTCTGCTAGGTCTCCAATGGTTCGCGCCACTTGGCATTGAAGTGGCAGGCATAAACCGAATCAGCGGAAGTGACTGGGAGGAGGCCCTCATCCATGAGTTCAAGGACGTCTTCGCGGAAAGTTTAGGCGAGTACAAGGGGACCCCAATTTCATTCAGCCTTGATCCAAAGATAGCTCCCATCCGCCTTAAGCCCCGTCGAGTTCCGTTTGCCTTAAAGCCGAAAATCGATGCACTACTCGACAAACTAATAGCTCAGGGGATGCTAGAACCTACCGATCACTCCCCCTGGGAAACCCCAATTGTAACACCCATTAAACCAGATGGGTCGATCCAAATTTGTGGGCACTACCGGGCCACCCTGAACCACGCCCTACAGCAGAATGCATATCCGGTGCCAGTGGTACAGCATCTCCTCCACTCCCTGGGGGGCGGAAAAGTCTTCGCTAAATTAGACTTAGCTCAGGCATATCAGCAGCTACCTGTTGATGAGAAGACGGCACAGGCACAAACGATCTGTGATGCACCGAGGTGCCTTCAAATGTACCCGGCTCCAATTCGGAGTCAGTGTAGCCCCAGGGATTTTTCAGAGCCTGATGGAGAGGCTACTACAAGGGATTAAAGGCGTGGTCCCCTATTTTGATGATGTATTAATTGCTGCACCTACAAAAAATATCTTACGGGATTGTTTAAAATTAATCCTACAAAAATTTCAAGATGCCGGTCTTAAGGTAAAAAAGAATAAGTGTAAATTGTGTACAGATAGTGTTGAGTTTTTAGGGTACCTAATTGATAGTCAGGGTATTCATCCTACCGACAGTAAACTAAGAGCAATAAAAAATGCTCCCAGGCCTCGGAACAAGGCCGATCTCCAGGTGTTCCTAGGCCTCATCAACTTTTATAATGTATTTCTACTGCATAAACAAGGGTCTCTGAACTGTTACACCGGTTGTTAGACAAGAAAGCAAACTGGGTATGGGGTCATAGAGAAGAACAGGCGTTCCGTAATGTAAAAAAACTACTGACTTCTGACTCTGTATTAATGCAGTACAATGAGACTTTGCCGTTAAACATCACATGTGATGCTTTGCCTTTCGGAGTGGGCGCCATTCTGAGCCATGTACTGCCTAATGGTAACGAAGCCCCTGTTGCATATTTTTCAAAGATACTTTCAAAAACTGAGCGAAATTTTGGTCAAATCGATAAAGAAGCCCTCGCAATTGTATCGGCCGTTAAAAGATTCCACGAGTACGTGTATGGCTGGGCTTTTACTATTGTGACTGACCACAAACCGTTATTGGGGATAATAGCTGGAGATAAGCTGACTCCCTACATATTATCCCCCAGGATGACTCATTGGTCAGAATTCTTGGCTGCTTATAATTATCAGCTGCAATACCGCCCAGGGAAAGCCATTCCCCACGCCGACGCATTAAGCTGAGCACCGCTTCCAGAGACTCTCGACGATCCTGCACCAATGGTAACCACGTTGCAAATTGAAACATTCAACTCGCCGCCATTAACTGCCCGAGATATCGCGAGAGAAACCAAACATGACCCCACCTTAGCGTGAGTTCTGGGCTGGGTAGAACGTGGATGGCCATTGGACCAATTATCAGATGACTTCACACCATTCAAGCCTCGACAAACAGAGTTGTTCTCCCAAAAGGGCTGTGTCATCTGGGGCAATAGAGTTGTTAGCCCAAAACGACTCCAAAAAGCGCTGCTGAGAACCTTGCACAATGGCCACCCCGGTATCGTGCGAATGAAAGCCCTTGCACGAAGCTACGCATGGTGGCCAGGCAAGCAAATCAAAAATTGGGTTAAAACTTGTCATAAATGCCAGGAAGTGAGCAACGCCCCACCTAAAGCCATCCCTACCGAATGGGAGACACCACGGGGACCCTGGTCCCGTATTCACTTGGACTTTGCAGGGCCGACCAAAGGCCACACCTTTCTGCTAACCGTCGATGCCTACTCGAATTGGCTCGAGATTCACCGCATGACGAACACAACCACTGAAGCTGTTATCAAAAACTTGGAAAAACTATTTGCAACCCACGGATTACCAGACGTCCTGGTATCCGACAACGGGCCCCAATTTACAGTGCTGTCGTTCGAGCAGTACCTGGCTGACCGCGGCATCCGACATGCGCTCACCTCGCCTGCACACCCTGTGACCAATGGCAAAGCAGAGCGCATGGTCCAATTCGTTAAGAAAACCTTGCAGAAGGTAGACTACGATAACATTGATGACAAGATCAATCGAATCCTTTTTCTACAACACATCACACCTCATAGCGTCACCAACAAAACTCCAGCCGAACTGCTAATGGGACGAAAACTCCGCTCCCACCTCGACCGGTTACACCCAGCTTATGAACCAAAAAAACCACTAGGATCCAGCGGCCGCTGTCGTGCCTTCCAGGTAGGCGATTTGGTATATGCTAAAAACCTATTGGGCGATCCGCTGTGGGTGGAGGCGACAGTAGTTCATGTAACTGGCCCGTGATCCTACCTTGTACAATGCCTTGACAATAGACTATGGAAACGCCATATCGATCAATTACAATCGCGGCTCCCGTCGGGCATTCCTGAACTCCCTTATGACTAAACTGAGGGTGGGGGAGATACGGAAGAAGATGAATCCCAAGTAGAAGAAAACCCGTTAGAAGGGAACGACGGCGTAATAGAGACACAGGAAGTGGAACCAGAGAGGGAAACAGATGCACCTCAGGGCATTACCAAGAATAATGGCAACGATGAAGAAATGAACTCTGAACCAGAGGCGACCCCATTGCCAAACAACGATCTACCTCAGCGTGATTGCAGCCAAATGACACAGCGAAAATCAAAAAGACTAATAAAGCAACCGTCCTACCAAAAGGACTATGTAACTGCACCCTGCAAACAGAAGCCAGAGGGAAGGGGTATTGTGAATGCATAAGGTTTAATAAAGAGAACTTGAGCTTGAAGTAAAGTGCAGGGTTCTGGCCCTGCACTTCTGATTGGCTGTTAACGGCAGGATTGGATTGGCCCGTTCCGGGGAATCCGATTGGCCATTAACAGAGAGTTCCTATTGGTTAGGGGAGCTAGCACTTCTCGATTGTTATTGGTTAATAGTATTGGGGTTGCCTATATAAGGAGGGTTATAACTGCCATTGAGTTGAGAAGTCACTATGTAAATAAAGAGTTGAAGTTCACCGTTCCAGAGGCTTGTCTCCATGCTTTCTCGCCCATGCTCCAAACATAACAGGGTAGGTGCTAACTTCCTATAATTCCATCTTACCACGAAGGTTGTGGTCTTTTTTGATCATCCTTATCTCCTTAATTCCAGATTTTATCTCCTTAAAACTGCTCAGTTTCTAGAACTGTAGTAATATGAGATAGATATGAGGTCATTAGAACATGTCCCTCAAAAAGAGTGATCCAGGCATCTTTTGCTGCAGCATCTGGGCAATGGATACAAGTTGTCAGAAGGAGATATTTATAATGCTTAATTAGGTATCCAAGACAAGGTCCTTTCTGCTGAATAACTTCAATAAGATAACAACAACTGGCACGGAAGAACAAATTTGTTCCACGCTAGTGGAACAATAACATATTTGAATTACAAATCTGTATAATTAGTATAAAACTAATACAAAGTTTGTTATTAGTTACATTTGGAATCTTCATTTCCCCCCCAAAAAAAGACTTGAGGAGGCTATCAATCAAGATGAACATTTGCATTCAAGGGTTTTTAGATAAGGTGCTCTCTTGTAGAAGCCAAAGGCCAAATCTAAGTAGAAATTCCTTTCAAATTGTCCCTCATTATATCGGATATCAGCAAAGGCTTTTCTCTTCAAATTTCTAAGTTCTATCATATCACAAGACCTAAAATGGACACCTAACATCAACAACATCATTAAAAAAGCACAACAAAGAATGTTCTTTCTGCGCCAATTCAGAAAGCTCAAATTGCCCAAGGAGCTGCTGATCCAGTTCTACAGAGGAATGATTGAGTCTGTCATCTGCACCTCTATAACTGTCTGGTTTGGTTCTGCAACCCAACAAGACAGACACAGACTTCAGAGAGCAATTAGGATTGCAGAAAAAACAATTAATACCAATCTGCCTTCAATCGAGGACCTGTATACTGCACGAATCAAAAAGAGGGCTATGAAAATATTTACAGATCCCTCACATCCCAGACATAAACTGTTTCAACTCTGAACCTCAAAAGGACACTATAAACCATTGCACACCAGAACAATTAGACATAAGGACAGTTTTTCCTGAACGCCATCACTCTGCTAAACAAATAATTCCCTCAACACTGTCCAACTATTTACAAAGTCTGCACTACTATTACTATTAATCTTCTCATCACTCCTTATCACCCATCCCCTCCTAGTTGTGACTGTATGACTGTAACTTTGTCGCTTGTATCCTTACAATTTATATTGACTGTTTCCTAGTATGATTTGATTGCTTATTGTACGCTGTGACTATCATTAAGTGTTGTATCTTATGATTCTTGACTCTTGACGAAAGTATATTTTCTTTTATGTACACTGAGAGCAATTGCACCAAGACAAATTCCTTGTGTGTCCAATCATACTTGACCAATAAAGAATTCTATTCTATTCTATTCTATTCTATTCTATTCTATTCTATTCTATTCTATTCTATTCTATTCTATTCTAGTCTATTCTAGTCTAGTCTAGTCTAGTCTAGTCTATTCTCATCTAGTCTATTTATTTATTTATTTGTCAAGCAATTATAAGATAACAATTATAAATATAAACATAGTTATGAATACATGAAATGAATACATATAAGAAAAAAAGCAGTAGGACAGGGATGGTAGGCACCTTGGTGTGCTTTTGCTTGCCCCCAGCAGACCTCTTAGGAAAGTGATGAGATCAATTGTAGACAGCTTAAGGTTAAGGTTTTTGGGGTTTGGGGAATGATCCACAGAGTCAGGTAGAGTATTCCAGACATTGACCACTCTGTTGCTGAAGTCATATTTCCTGCAATCAAGTTTGGTGCAATTTACCTTGAGTTTGTATCTGTTGTGTGCTCTTGTATTGTTGTGGTTGAAGCTGAAATACTCACTGACAGGTAGGTCATTGCAATATATAATTTTATGTACAATACTTAGATTGGAGAGAAGGCAGCATAGTTCCATGTTGTCTAGGTCTAAAATTTCAAGTCTGGTGGCATAAGGTATTCTGCAATGACCTTGCTGACGATCCAAACTCTGTCGAGGAATTCTCATCTGAAATTATCTAAGGGTACAGCCCACTGTAACTACATAGCAAAAAAGGCATTAAGTCATTAACCTAATCCTACGTAGCTTTTTCTCTGGTAATATCACACTACTAATTAGAGCATACAAAACATTTGCTAGACCAATACTTGAATAGAGCTCATCAGTCTGGAACCCACATTATGTATCTGATATTAGCGTAGTTGAGAAAGTCCAGAAATATGTCACAAGAAGAGTTCTCCACTCCTCTACTCGTTGCAGAATAATTTATGCCACCAGACTTGAAATTCTAGACCTAGAAAACCTAGAACTATGCTGCCTTCGGTCCAATCTAAGTATAGTATAAAAATCATACACTGCAATGTCCTACCTGTCAATGACTACTTCAGCCTGAACTATAACAACACAAGAGCACACAATAGATACAAACTCAAGGTTAACTGCACCAATCTTGATCACAGGAAATATGATTTCAGCAACAGAATAGTCAATGTCTGGAATAATCTACCTGACTCTATGGTTTCTTCCCCAAACCCCCAAAACTTTAACCTTAGACAGTCTACGAATGACCTCACCCCTTTCCTAAGAGGTCTGTAGGGGGCATGCATAAGCGCACCAGCATGCCTACCATCCCTGTCCTATTGTTTCTTTTATTTTTCTTATATGTATCCACTTCATATATTCATAACTATGTTTATACTTATGCCTATTGTCTTGTAAGCAATTAACAAATCAAATAAATCAAATAAAAAATAAACTCAGGCACCAATCAAAAAAATTACCTTCTTTTACAATGAGAGGACAACCTGAGGCTATCATTCCTAGCACTTGAACGCCTTTTACCATTTTTCTTGTGGCTTCTCCATTTCAACAATAAGCCATGGTGCATTGACTTAGACCAATGAAATGGCTTGCATTCCTTTGGAAAAGAGAGAAAAGACATAAATGTTTCCCTCACCTTGTTGTGCAACTTTAGCCGTGATAATAGAGCTTGGTTGATAATAAGTTTCTTTCTTTCGAAAGTCACCATTTTCTCCACGATGAGAGACTTCTTAGGGAAAAACACCCAGCTCACAATTGCCAGGTTAGCTGCTAAATCTCCATTTTGGTACAAGTATAGTTCGTACATGGAAAGATTGAGAAACTCATTCTTCTCCAGAAAGGGGTGAAACTAGAATGAGAACATCCAGAAATTTTAAAAGCAGTAAACATGGCAACTTATCCCTTTTGGTTCTTACTTCTACTACAGTGGTCTAATTTGTAAATAGTCCTGTTTGGGAGAACAGGTTTTACCTCTAAAAATGAAAAAGAAAAGTTCAGCAAACTTTGTCAATAATACTGACAATTCATGTATTGGAAATGTTATATATGGAAAAAATATATGTATTTTCTTATTATACTTAAGAAATTATAGTACCAAAGAGACTCCATCTTTGTTCTTAATTATAGTTATCTGAACACTTATTTAAGTATATCATGCTTTTGTAACTTGTTATTCTGCAAAGTTAAAAATATTATGTTCTTGGCTGAAGTGGGGTTTTTAATTTGGCTTGAGATTTCATGTCAGGAATACTTGGTCATCCTAACATTGTTTTTGTGATGGAAGTCCATCGAAATCCTATGTGTGAGAAACAGGAAAGATTATGTAATCATTTCTATGTGATATACTATAAATGTTTTTAACCACCTTAAAGGCGGCGTCTCCTTTCTCCTACTTGTTTGGGAATTGGGGTCCTACTTGCAAATATCTTTAATAAAGCTTATGTTAACTAAAAAGATACTCCTTTGGTCTTTTTAGGTGTCAGAAAAAGGGAGGGGAGGAAACAAGGCATTCTTGTGATGCTTAGATAATCACCCTGGCAGCCCAAAGTTGCATAAGAAGGTTATTAGAGAACACGATGGATGACTCTTACTGATCATGGTTATCAAGTCTGTTATTTTTATACTCTCATCTCACAGGGAAAAATGATAATTTATAAAATTTGTCAATTATAGGAACCATTCTAGAGCAGATCTCAGCTAAATTACATTGAAGAGAATATTTATAAACTCATTGAAAACAACAGGTGATTACCAGAAAGCATGGATTTATCAAAGAAGAAAGTTCTAGGCTAATATTTTCACAAAAGACAAAACTGAAACATTTCCAGACCAGCTAATTCTACATTAACGTAAGGTTTCTGTCAGATTAATTTTATTTTTATATGAGTTTTATACAACTTCCCATTAAAAAAAAACCCTCCTTCATCACTAAAACCTGACCCAAAGGTGCCTTTTTCAAGAGGCAACTGGAGTTTCTGGTTTTTCTTTGAAAACTTTTCACTTCTCATCCAAGAAACTTCTTCAGCTCTGACTGGTTGGTGGGGAATAGAAAGATTTATACTCCTTGCAGACAGCTGGTCAAATTCTGGTAAAATGGAATTGCATATTAAGTGTTTTTCTTGGGAGAATGGTCTCTCAGGGTGTTCTGACCCACACTTTTTTCTAACAAATCAAACACAATCCAAAAGGAACTGAAACCTTGTAATGCTTTTACAAAATAATTAGTTGTCATAAGCACAAGCCTTGTCAAACTTTAGAAGACTTGCCAAAAGATAACAGACAAGAAATAATTAGCAATACAAAAATGTTCAAATACAAACTCAGGTTACTAGAGTGCCCACGAGGCTGTAGTTTCAAAATGTCTTTGCCTGCAGCAAAGAACGTTTCTTTCACGGCTGGCTTTTTAACCTCTTGAGAGAGGGGCCATTATCTTGTAGCCTTACTCTGAGTCACCCATGGTGTTGTAACTGCTCTTTCCTACGAGCAATCCTGCACACACTTGGCATAGGCTTCTTGGGAACCTCCTCATTACTGCTGCCAGCCCCCACAATCTCTGAAGGCAGCAGTCCACTCCCTAATGGTCCTGGCCCCTTATCTGAGTCCTCGCTCTCCTCCATCATTCGCAGCTGCTGCCGGCTAACCACAAAACAGGGCAATTTGGTCTACCCCAAAATGGGACAGAACACACTGCTTCTGCTTTCACCTTTCAGCCCTAATCCAGGAATCTTCGCAGGTAGTCACTTCCAAGAAAAACAAATTTGTTTTAAATTTAAATTTACTGACAAAGAAATAAAGGAAGACTAGCATAGCTATTTCAAGATTTTTAGCTCTCATCAGCTAGCCATAACTTTCTAGGATTTGAACCCGGGCTGCTGGCCTATTAGGCAGATGTATTAACCTCTAGGTCATGGGCTCCCTTCTGTCAGGGTTTTAACAATATACCCCCATTCAAATCATTAGTCTCTAGTTGCAACTCTCAGTTTTTTTAAAAAAAACCAAGATTTATCAGGAGTGAACACGTCAGCGTTACCTGCATGCAGCCAACTCTGAGACACATCATTCATCTCCCCTTGGTCTCAGGGGTGGGATGTTACCTGTTCTGCCCGGTTCTACAGAACCGGCAGCTCTGAAGAGCAGCAGACACTGAATCAGTTTGGTGTCTGCTGCTGTTTGGCCCACCCACCCACCCTGTCTCTTTCCTCCTGTGCTGCTTTACACGGCACAGCTGAGTTTGAAAAAGCAGGAAAAAGAGGCTTTTGCAAATGCTGTGCACCTACGCGTAGTGTTTTTCAGCTGTCTGTGCAGCACCGCTGATGGTTTTTTAACACACGCATGTAGCGCGTGTCAGGCTCACATGTGCGCAAAGCACACACACATGCAAAAACATCACCAAACTGATAGTAATACCGGTTGAATCCTACCCCTGCTTGGTCTTCCCCCACCACCTGGATGTACATTATCCAATAGGACACATCCATAGCCAAGAGTCAACAATCATGCTCTCCAGAAAAAATCTTGCTCACCCTAAGCTTCGGACGCCTAGCAATTATCTATGAAAATATTTAAGGTATGCATTATTCCCCCCACTCCCTTTCTGCTGACAACTCTAAAAGATCAGAGAAATATTTTTGAGTTGACACCCTCGCTTTGCTGGCTGTATCGGGTGGGGTGGAGAGAAATTAAGTGTTTTTCTGGTGAGACCAGTCAATCTGGGCAACCTGGTCCACCCAAATATGGGACAGAGCATACTGTTTTCACTTTCACCTTTCAGCCCCAATCCAGGAGCCTTTGCAGGCAGTTGCTTCTGTGACAACTATTTTGTGTTAAATTTAAGTTTACCAAGAAAGAAATTGTTAAGTTCTGTGCATGGGTGCAAGGAACGGAGATGAGGCAGTGAACAGTGAACTTCCTCTTTATTAATCATGCTGAACAGAGCAAAAACCCTAGGGCAGCAGCAGCCCTTTTATAGGGTAGGTGCTGACCTATTAGCCAATGAGAAACATGGAAGTGTTAAACCCTTGAACCAATGAGAGTTGGCCCATTAACAACCAATCAGATTTCCCAGAAAGGACCAATCCGATATCACTGTTATCAGCCAATCAGAAGTGCAGGATTAGAACCCTGCTTTTCTTAAGGTTTGTTAAAACTTTATTAAACACCTTTATTAGTTCATAACACCCCTTCCCCCCGGGTTCCCTTTGAGGGGTGCGGTGACGTAATCCCGAAGAGATGCAGGTTGTTTTAACTGTCTATTAGTTTTGTGCTGTCCCACCGGTTCCTGTCTGTAGTCTGGTTTCGGCGGGACGTTTTTGGATATATCTGGTACAGGCGGTTCCGCATCCTCACTGGATGACTTGGTGCTGCAAATTCTATCATTGTTGTCCTCCGATCTTTGCGGGCTTGCCTCCGTTGAGGTATTCCTCTGTGGCGAGGCCAACCCCCTCCCTGATTTTTCTTCATGTATCGCGCCCGGCTGCTGACTTCCTTCGATTCTGCTTTCCACCATCTCGAATTCGGTTTCTTTGACATCCCCTTCCCCCTCAGTTTGAGAGTCACAGGAGTCGCGGGAACTGGGTTGTAGCCTAGAGCGAAGCTGATCTATATGGCATTTCCATATTTTTCTGTCCCATGTTTGCACACAGTACGATCTGGGCCTGGTGGTGTGAGTTACGGTTGCTTCGACTCATAATGGTTCGCCGGAAAGGTTTTTAGTGAAAACTAAGTCGCCTACCATGAACTCGTGGCATTTTCCTCTGGATCCACAGGGTTTCTCTGGCTCATAGGACAGGTGGAGCTGGTCGAAGTGGGAACAGAGCTTTCGTCCCATCAACAGTTCAGCTGGAGTCTTGTTGGTGACGCTGTGCGAGGTGATGTGTTGGAGTAGGAGTATTCTGTTTAGTTTGTCAATGTCCCCATAGTCCATTTTGTGGAGAGTTTTTTTAACAAATTGGACCATGCGCTCAGCCCTGCCGTTAGCCACAGGGTGAGCTGGTGAAGTTAGCGCATGGCGGATACCCCGGTCCGCTAAGTATTGTTCAAACACCAGGGCGGTGAATTGCGGTTCGTTGTCAGAGACCAGAGCGTCTGGCAGCCCATGCGTTGCGAATAGCCTATTCAATTTTCGAAATACGGACTCAGTTGTAGTATTCTTCATTTCATGGATCTCGAGCCAGTTGGAATAGGCATCCACTGTTAGGAGGAACGTATATCCCTTAGTAAGTCCCGCAAAGTCAATGTGGATGCGGGACCACGGCCCCCGGGGGATCTCCCACTCTGTTGGAGTTGGTCTAGGTGGGGCACTGCTGACTTCTTGGCACTTTAGACAAGTCTTTTCCCAGGCTTCGATCTGCTTGTCGATGCCCGGCCACCACGCGTAGCTTCGTGCGAGCACTTTCATACACACGATGCCGGGGTGACCGTCATGCAATGTTTTCAATACTGCTTGTTGTAACCGCTCTGGGACGACGACTCTTTCTCCCGCAGCCTTTTTGCGAAAAAAGTTCTGTTTGCCGGTTTCTGAAAGGGGTGAAGTCGTCAGGGGTTTGTTCTACTGGCCATCCTCGTTCGACCCAGCTGAGAACTCGCGCCAGGACAGGATCTCATTTTGTTTTGATAGCAATGTGTCTGGCTGTTAGCGGCGGTGAATGTAATGTTTCAATCTGGAGTGTCGTAAGAGTTGGAGCTGGGTCGTCGACGGTTTCCAGAAGTGGGGCACGGCTCAATGCATCAGCGTGGGGAATGGCTTTCCCCGGGCGGTGTTGTAATTTATAGTTGTACGCAGCTAAGAACTCCCACCAGCGAGTCATTCTAGGTGACAATATATAGGGGGTTGGCTTGTCTCCTGCTATAATTCCTAGCAAAGGTTTGTGATCGATAATAATAGTAAAAACTCGTCCATACACATATTCATGAAACCGTTTCACAGCAGATACAACAGCAAGAGCCTCTTTGTCGATTTGGCAAAAGTTACGTTCAGCCTTTGATAGGGTCCTTGAAAAATAGGCAATAGGAGCCTCACTACCATTTGGTAACACATGACTCAAAATGGCTCCTACTCCAAATGGTGATGCGTCACATGTAATTGTTAAAGGCAAAGTCTCATTATACTGCATTAAAACAGCATCTGAGGTTAGTAAGTTTTTCACTTGTCGGAATGCGTGCTCCTCTCGGTGTCCCCAGACCCAGGTTGCTTTTTTGTTGAGAAGTCTGTGTAGGGGCTCAGCTACGGTCGCTTTGTGGGGCAAGAAGATGTTGTAAAAGTTAATGAGCCCCAGGAAAGCTTGGAGGTCAGACTTATTCCTGGGTCTTGAGGCATTTTTGATTGCTTTTAGTTTGCTATTAGTGGGGTGAATGCCTTGCTTATCGATTAGGTACCCCAGGAACTCTACTTTATCTTTACACAGTTGACATTTATTTTTTTAATCTTAAGGCCGGAGTCTTTAAATTTCTGGAGAACCATTTTAAGACGCTTTTCTAGTATTTCTCTATTCGGGGCCACAATTAAAATGTCATCAAAGTATGGCACGACCCCCTTGATTCCTTACAAGAGTCTCTCCATCAGACTTTGAAAAATCCCTGGGGCTATGCTCACTCCAAATTGGAGTCGGTTGCATTTAAAGGCGCCTTGGTGCATAACGATCATCTGTGCCTCTGCGGGTTTTTTTTTATCTACAGGCAGTTGTTGGTACGCCTCTGCTAAATCCAATTTAGCAAAGACTTTTCCGCCCCCCAGGGAATGGAGAAGGTGTTGTACCACCGGCACCGGGTAAGTGTTCTGTTGAAGGGCGTGATTAAGGATGGCCCGGTAGTCCCCACAAGTCCTTAACGATCCATCTGGTTTGATGGGTGTTACGATTGGGGTTTCCCAATGTGCATGGTCAGTTGGTTCTAAAACACCCTGGGCTATTAATTTATCGAGCTGCTCATCAATTTTTGGTTTAAGGGCTAAATGTACCCGACGAGGCTTAAGGTGGATGGGGACTACGCCTAGTTTGTCTGCAAAGACGTCCTGGAATTCCTGGACGAGGGCCTCCTCCCAGTCGTCGCTTCTAGTTTGGTGAATGCCGGCTACCTTGATCCCGAGTGGGGCAAACCATTGAAGGCCTAACAAACTAGGCCGGTCGTGGTCGACGACGGTCAGTGGTAACGACACAGTATGATTTTTGAATGATACTTGGACTTGGCTGGATCCAACGACCGGAATTCGGTTCCCCTGATAATCTTTGAGTATGATTTTTGGGCTCTGAGGTCTTGACACCGGACAGCAGGGATTAATTGTTTAAGGATCTTCCAGGAAACCATTGAGAGGGATGATCCTGAGTGGACTTCCATCACGCAAAGCTGGTTTTCGATGGCGACCTTTACTCGGATCTTCTTTGCATCTAACGATGAAGCATGACCGATTGTGATGGTGTGGTGTGCCTCTTCCCGTCTCATTGAAGTGGCCAGTGTTTTATTTCAGTAGGAGTGGTTGTTCCATTGGTGGTTCAATTGTTCCTGACTCACAGGACGATTCCCTGTGGTCTGGCGGTAGTTGTTTCCCCTCTGAATTGGGCTGGATCCTTGCTTGCTTCTACAGACCTTCCCGATGTGGCCTCTTTTCCCACAGAAATGGCAGAGCACGTCAAGGAATTTGCAGTCTGATCACGGATGGTTTGCCCCACAACCCACGCATTGGTGCGGTAGTCTTTGATTCCGCTGGTGGCGTTGGTCACGTTCAGACTGGAGCCGGTTGACCTCCTCCTCCTCACTTTCTGATGGCGATTCGAGTTCCTTGTGGTGGGTCGCTGTTGTGTGCCTCTCTAGGCGAGGTGAGGTATCGCTGGCAAGTTGATGGAGCAGTGCGTTGGTGCGGCGCATTCGGACGGCCGACTTCCTGGTTGCTTCTGCTGCAGTAGCGTCTTTGATGACATCAGCAAGGTTGATGTCCCCTTTGGCCATGATCTTGCTCTGTACCATCTGGTCATCTAATCCCAGAACTATTCAGTCTCTCAGAGCTTCTTCGAGGTCTGCGAACCCACAGAGGCCTCCCAGGTCCCAGAGGTCTGCGAAGAAATCTGCGATGCTCTCTCCTTTCCATTGGTCCCTCTGGTTAAATTCATGTCTTCGGACAAGCGTTGGTACAGCGGGTGCATAGTGGGCCCGTAGAAGGGGCACGAGGATGTCCCAGTCCATGGTTTTCACTTCAACTGGTTTCGCTAGTGCCTTGGCCATCTTAAAGACGGCAGGCCCGCAATGGGTCAGGAACACTGCTCGCTTTTTCCCCGTAGTGGCATCCTTCAAGTTGTTGGTCTCCAGAAACATCTGGAACCGGTCTATGTACAAGTCCCAGTCTTCTTGTGCCAGGTCAAATGGAGCAGGTGGTATGGCGCCGCCAGACATGGTTTCCGTTGTCGATGCGCCTTCAGCCATGTGCTCTGTTTGGTGCTCTGTAGTGTTCAGTCAGCTCTGATGTCTCCGCATCTCATCCTCATCGCCAGTGTTAAGTTCTGCGCATGGGTGCAAGGAACGGAGATGAGGCAGTGAACAGTGAACTTCAACTCTTTATTAATCATGCTGAACAGAGCAAAAACCCTAGGGCAGCAGCAGCCCTTTTTGTAGAGTAGGCTGCTGACCTATTAGCCAATGAGAAACATGGAAGTGTTAAACCCTTGAACCAATGAGAGTTGGCTCGTTTACAGCCAATCAGATTCCCCAGAAAGGACCAATCCGATATCGCTATTATCATCCAATCAGAAGTGCAGGATTAGAACCCTGCTTTTTCTTAAAGTTTGTTAAAACTTTATTAAACGCCTTTATTAGTTCATAACAGAAATGACCGCCCATTGTTAGCTGATATAAAATTTAATGTCTTAATGTGTCAGTTAAAACCAGGTATAAAATTCAAAACACATCTTAATGTTTTTTCAAAATGGGCTAAAGAAAGCCTGAATGGAATTTAAGAGTGAGACAAGTACGAAGTCTTCCACATAGGAGAAAAATGAAACATGGGGCAAAAAGGATGAAGGATACCAAATTCGATAGTTGAGAAAATGATCTTAAAATAGTAGTAGTTGCAAACCAAACACGAATCAGCAATGTGATATCCTAGGAAGAAAGCAAATGCATCCAGAAGAACCTCAGGAAGTGAATGTTGGTTGTAATGGGAAACCCCAAGTGCCCCTTGCAGGAACCACGCTTGGAAAAGATGTTGCAGAAAAACTGGATGAGGATTTAGGAAACAGTAACATAGCCAAGGAAGCGATCAAAGGTGTCAACTCGTAAAACATTCCTATGCCATGACTGGAGGAGTAATTCTGGGAGTTGAATTCCAGAAGTCTTGAAGCTGTCAAGTTTAGAGATCCCTGGTCTAAGTGATTAGATTGGCCAAACCTTTTGGCATTCTGTAACACAACTGAACTCACTGGAGAAGAGACTAATGCTAGGAATGATTGTGGGCAAAAGATGAAGAGGACAGCAGAGAATGAGGTGGCTGGATGGAGTCATTGAAGAAGTCAGCGTGAGCTTAAATGGACTCCACAGTCGGACACAACTTCATGACTAACAACAACAAGCACAACTAGAATGATGTAGTTCCCCTCTTCAAAGGAAATGTAGAATGGATCCTTGTCAAGTCCCCTTACCTCCCATGACTGCAGTCTTGGAGCCTCCAACATTTCTTTCCCCTTCTTCTTTCTCCTCCTGGAACTGGAGGAAAATGCAGTATTCAAGGCAAGGGCCAGAGCATTAATGGTACTACAATAACAGTGGAAGTTCCAGATTTCAATCATGTTCTTTTTCTTTTGGGTGTCCAGTGGTGCTTTCTCAATGCATCTTTTCCGGCCTTTGACAGAAAAGATGTGCTTTGAAAAAAAAAGAAAAGAAAAGAAACGACTCATCTCCCAAGGGTGGTTTCACATAGAAATTGAGTTCAAAGGCATCCTTTGAATGATGTTTTCTTTCCTCTAAATAAACAGTCCAGATACTATTAATATATTTCAGATGTATACCATTTTCTAGTGGACATACTCCAATGAGTGTTGTGATCCAGACTTTCCCTTCAATGGGTCCTGACAAACGCCTAAATGTTAAATGGAAAGGAAGAATTCTGTCCAAAACAGCACCATATTCTGTGTGGTGAAGAAAGACATTAACTTGTGTCCATTTAGAGAGGCCATCCCTGATGTGTCCTGTTTTTCCAGTTGTTGAGAATTGCTGTGACAGAGCCACACAGATTCCATTCTTGACAAGCAAAGGAGTCAAAGTCCTCATGAAATTATCTCCATTGTTTGTGTCTGAAGCAAAAAGACCAGTCAAGGTCCATCTGAAATGGAGGAGCAGTTGGACAATTGCTGGGTAGAGGATGCCTTTTAGGGGTAAAAGCCGGTGATAAAAGGGCAATTGACTTTTATCATGCAGTGGCTCTGAAAATAATTCAAAGCTGATCTGAAAGAGCAACGAAGAATATTGTGTTATATTTGGAGTCAGATCAATTCCAAAATATTAGCTTTAAAGAAATCCAATTTAGTGGAGGCGGGTGGAGTTGGCCTCGCCATGATACAGCATGCGATCTGGGAGGTCTGAGATCGCTGCCAATATCTTTGCTCCTAGACAGTCCAATCGGATCTAAACCGTCCCGAAGAGATGATGAAAGTAAAGGGCGCATCCTGTCGATTCCAGGGATATTGCAAAGTCCCTGGTAGATCCAGGAGAAGCTCTTTTTGCCAGCAGCAAAGAGGCACCCATTAAAGCTGTTGAAGTTGGGATAGCTCCGAAACGAAAGAGAACGGAAAGAGAGAGTGTGCCGGTTTGGTGAGAACTTTTTCTTAATTTTAAGATTTGAAAGGACACCCTAAGGAAAAGAAAGAATCTGTAAAAGTTTTGACAGAAGTGACTAAGCAGTGATTTTAAACAGGAATGTCAAAGTAATATTTTTATTTTTATTTTCTTTCTCATTGCTGGATTTTTTACACACGATCTTATACTTTGAAACTGGACTGGTTTTTTCTCTTCTTTTATCTATTCTTTTTCTCCTTTTTGATTTTATAATATTTCAGGCTAGAGACTCCCTTTTAGTTATTTTTTTAAAATATCTTTTTCTTTTTTAAATTAATTCTGATTATATTTTGCTTGGAAAAGGAGGGGAAAAGTGAAAGCAAAAGAAACTCTTTTTCTTGAACAGACAAAGTTGAGAAAGAACTGAGACTTCTTTTCAAGGGCATTGCTATTTGATAAGATAGAGCATGGGAGAGAGATAGAGCATGGGATAGAGCATGATAAGATAGAGCATGGGATAGAGCATGGGAGAGTATTATTATAGGTGCTCTTCTGGGTTTCTATCAACATCTGGAGTCTGGTGTTGAAGCTTATAGGAAAAGAAAAGGTGATAATTCTCTGGAGAAGAGAGTTATAACAAGAGCCTTGGATAATTAAACAAAGTGCAGTGTGCTCTTTTTATTTTTTCTAAGCTGCGCTACCCCTCCTCATCAGTTTACTTTTTTGTAATAGCTATTTGGATTTCTGGCCCTTTGGAACTTGTCTTTGTTTGTTTTTTGTCTTTGGAAGTTAAATTTCTACGCTTGCTCTCTTTTTTAAAGGAAAAGCTCTAGTATTAATGATTTTCTTCTTTTTCTTTTTAAGGGAGTAGTCCTTTTTCCCCTCTCCCTGGTATTTTTGTTTTTCCATCTACCTTCCATATTGGCTTTTTTTCTTTTTTCTTTTTGTTTATTTTTCTGGCCTTCTTTTTTTCTCTTATGCATCTTTTTATATTTGAGACTTGTTAATTGGATTAAGGTGTTGAAGAACCTAAAGAATTTTCCCTTTCTCTTTTTTAGCTTTTTATTTTTCCCTTTTCCGCCTTTTTTAGGATTTTACAACTTTTTCTTTTTTGTGTGTGTTTATGGTCTTTTCCTTCATTTTTGAATTTTTACTGTTATCTAACCAATCGATTGGATTAAGGTATACAAGAACCTGAAGAATTTTTTTTCTTTTTTATTATTATTACTATTCTTTTTTCCTACTATTTTTATTTGGAATTGCAATTGGTTATTTCGCAATTGGATTAAGATCTAGAAGAACCTGAAGATTTTGAATTGCTCGAAATGAGTAGGAAATTAACAGCCCCTGATTCCTCAACTTCTACTTCTTCCTCTCCACCATCTGGAGGACAACGTTCAATACAGACAATGTTACGGCAAGAAAAAGAACAAGAAAAAGTGACCCTGCAGATGATTATGCAAGGAATTCAAAATATTCAAACAAGAACAGAGAATATTGAAAAGAGAACAGAGAATATCGAACAAAGAACAGGGAAAACCAATGAAAAGGTGGAGAACATCCAACAAATGATGATGAAATACGATGAGAGATGCCAAAAAATTGAAGAAGATAAACAAAGGGACAAGAAGATTGGAGATATTGATAACAGATTAACTGTGGTTGAACAAGATAAAATGGTATGCTGAGATGGGAGATGGACAGATCAGAATTTTATCTTAGATTCCAAAACATAGAGGAAGAAAAGTGACAAAACCTAGCTGAGATAATGATAGAAATTTTGGCTGAAGCTTTGGAAATAATTGAAGAGAAGATGATGGATGGAATAGATGAGGTCTATCGAGTCTTCACAAGATACGCAATGACAAAGAGCTTACCAAGAGAAGTTCACATCAGATTTAGAAAGAAATCCATAAAAACACAAATATTGCAAGTCGCAAGAGAGAAAACATTGAAATACAAAGACAAGGAGATTGTGGTCTTGAAACAAGAACCCAGAAGAGTGAGAGAGATGAGAAGAGAATACCGATTCCTGACCAAAATGCTCCTTAAAAAAGAGGTGAATTATAGGTGGCTGATTCCAGAAGGTTTAATGTTCACATGGCAAGAACAGAGATATAGAATTGACTCAATTGAGAAAGCTGAATCATTTTATACAGAATTTTTTAGAGGAAAGAGGAAGAGGCAGAAAAAGAAATGTCACTAATTGAATTCCAAGATGACTGCCAAAGGGCGACTGAAAAAGAAGAAGGTGCAGTAGGTGGAAAGGAGGAAGCCAAAGAACAACCTGAACCAAGATCTACGAGAGCTGTTAAAGCTAACTATAAAATATAACAATGGAAGAGAAAAAACTGATTACAATTAATATAAATGGACTTATCTCAGCTGTTAAAAGAAGGAAAACCTTCCATAAATTAGAGAAATTAAAATTTGATATAATCTGCCTTCAAGA
The DNA here is from genome assembly GCA_033807585.1 of Hydrophis major. Lineage (NCBI taxonomy): Eukaryota > Metazoa > Chordata > Lepidosauria > Squamata > Elapidae > Hydrophis > Hydrophis major. The sequence goes on from CM066329.1 coordinate 24,018,972, forward strand.
AGTACATATTAAAAAGCAATATGAACAACTGTTAGTACAGCCAAATTAGGGAAAATATTTACTTCTTTGATACAATGCAAGAAAAGAGGAGTGGTTTTACACATTAAAGATATTATCTCAGCGAAACTGATTTATACTGACAATGACGGAAAAATCCTAATGGTGGAAATAATGGAAATAATGGTACAGAAACACTCCTGATTGCAATCTATGCCCCGAATGACAATCAAGAAGAATTTTATAAAAAAATACATATGGAAATAATTGAACTGGACTATGCTAATATAGTTATGATGGGAGATTTTCATGGAATTCTAGACAATAAACTGGACTATACAGCACAGAGAACAATAAAGCAAAACAGAAAGACCCTCCCTAAATCTTTTTTTAAAATGGTAGAAGAAATAAACTTAAAAGATACATGGAGAGAAAGAAATGCTAAAACCAAATAATACAATTTCTACTCAAATAGACATTTATCATGGTCCAGAATAGATATCATATGGATGTCAACAGAATTGTTAGCTAATATTCAAGAAATAAATATTGAAACAAGTACTTGGGCAGATCACAATCCAATGACAATTAAATGGAAAGGACAAAGAAGAAGATCTAGATGGACATTAAATAATACTATTTTTAAGGGAAAGGACTTCAAACAGTGGATGGAAAAAGAACTGGCTTTTTTCTTTAGAGAAAACAAAAAAGAAGATACATCAATCCAGAACATATGGGATACAATGAAGGCATATCCCAGAGGCTTGATAATAGACTGTACAAGGAAAAGAAATACCATGAAAAGATTAGCCTCAGTTTCCAGTTCAGCGTGGCTTCGGTGGCAGCAGGAATTCACGACTGTTTGCGATTCCTACTGCGCTTACTGCTGAGGTGCCCCCAATCCAAATGGGTCAGGGGGACATGGCTTCCCTGTAGAGGCAGCTGAAGAGAGAGGGGAGCCGGACAGGGGGTTGGGGGTGTCGCAGACCCCCTCCTCGTCCGGAAAAACCCCTTTTTCCCAAGGTGGTGGAGTGGCGGTCAGTAATGGCTGCCACGAACAAGCCTGCAACCGGGTAAGATTGTGCTGGAGGAAGCAAGAAAAGTGAAAGTGCTGGCTGAGCCGGGTCAATTAACATCTTTTAAATTCTCTGGAACTGAACTGTCTGAATTGCTGGAGGATACATTGTATCCCTAAGAAGATGGAAAGCGGCAGAGAAAGCTGTTAAAGGGAACTTTTTTTTTCTTCACTCTCCCACCCCATAGAAACAGCAGATGAAGATTTGAAATTTATTTGGGCACTGAAGGTGAATTATTTTGAAAGTTGAAGCCAAGGGACAAAAGACTCTTTGGACATTGGACTTAATAATTTAAGAAATCGGAGAACCCTTATTGGAGGTATGGATTTCTGATCATTTAAAAAAAAAATGTTGTAAGTGGGAAGGGAGAGGAAAAAAAAACTGGAGCAGAAGCTGAAAAAGGAGGAGATTGCCTAGAATCCCAAAGAAAGGTATATGGTAATTGGACCTCTTTGATTAAACAGTAACCCCAGAAAGAGAAATAGAAGAAGGAAGAAAAGTATTAATTTTTGGAACTTTTTTTGAATTATTTTTGATTAAAAATACTTGGGTGGTTGTTTTGGGAAAAGATTCTCTTTTCAAGATGGCATCGCTTGTGGATGAACTAAAGACTGAATATCAAAAATATAAAAAGGAAGAACAAGATGGAAAAGATACTTTGGGCACTCTATTTCAATTTTTAGAAATGGCGTTATGCACTTATGAAAAGTTGACTATGCAGCAGAATGGCTGGGACAAAGAAGAAGAGGAAGAAGAAGCCATCTTTGATGAACAATTGGTTTTTTCCAGGGAGGAGGAGAAAGAGGATAAGAAAAAGGGGATTTTAAGGTTTGAAAAAACAACCAAAAAAGAGAAAATTGAGAGGAAAGGTGGATGCAAGGTTAGAAAGCAACGGAAAGGGAGTAAGAAAAGGGAGGAGGAGAGACAAAGGGGTAAAAAGGGCAAGGAGAAGAATAAGCAAGAGAGAAAAGGGGGGAGGAGAAGCCTCAATGGTGGGAAGCAAGATTTAAAGAAAAAAACTTATTTAGAGACAATGGGTGAATCTAATTGGGGGGAAAAGGGAGGGGGATTCTGGAAGGTACATAAGATTGTGTTTTCATATGTGTATCTAGAGTAGAATGTTTAAGATTTAAATGAGTATTAATATATATGTTTAGTTTTTTTCTTTTTAAATGATATGGATAGTGGTTATATAGGTTTTTTCTTTAGTTATTGACCTTTCTTATAAAATTTATTGTGTAATTTTAGAATGTACTAAACAGAATCCCAAGATAAATTAAGTGTTATATGAAGTACTTTTAAGTTAGGGCAATGAGTTAAAGGCGTCACTCCAATTAGTGTATAGGAGAAGTATAGTGAAAGAAAAAAGATGAATGGATAGCTGGAAATAGAACAGACAAAGAATGATATTGAAAATGGTAATAAGATATGGAAGGATATATAAAGTGAATATGATGTGTGAATTTCGTCTGTGTGAAGAGTTTTAACTCGGGATCAAGCTAGCCTTCAGAAAAGATGTTTTAGGTTTTGTTTTGTTTTCTATGTTCTGTGTTTTGTATGTTGATAAAAGGCAATAAAATTTTAATTAGCAAGAAAAGATTAGCCTCTAAGGCATTAGAGGATGAGTATAAAGCACTTGAAAAAGAGTTACAAGAAAATGCCACAGAAAAATGACATTAAGTTAAAAATGAATATAACCAAACATAAAATGGGTCTAATAGAAAAAGAAGAACTAGCACAGAAAATTAGAGGTGCTAAACAGAACTACTTTGAAGATGCAAAGAAACCAGATAGATGGTTAGCATATAAATTGAGAAAGGAGAAAGAATCAAGGAAAATATTGCAATTAATAGACAACCAAAGCCAAGTTTGCTATGGTAATAAAGAGAAGAAGGAAATCATACAAGACTATTAGGGGAAACTATACACACAAGATAATATTGATGAGGAAAGAGTTAAACAGTACTTACAGAATGCTAATCTACCCCAGATACCTAAAGAGATTGAAACAACATTAGAAAGCAATATAACAATGATGGAGTTAACTGAAGCACTCAAGAAGCAAAATAATGGAAAGGCACCAGGCCCAGATGGACTTCCGGCAGAATTTTACAAAACATAAAATAGGTTAAAAAAAACATGATAGTTATATGGAGTTATTATCATTTACTGTTATTTTATTTCTTTTTCCTGTTGTATTTTTTACTTTTTTAAAAAAGTACTCACTATATCGGGGGATTTTTTGCATTGATGTATTGTATTCTAATTATTCTTGGGTTCCTATTTTTCCCCTTTTTGTCATTATTTTATAAGTAACGATAATAATAATAAAAAAGAATTCAACTGGGAACACATGACTTTGAAACTGTGGTATATAAACTTACTATGTATTCTCTATGCAAAGATTTACATTTGGAATAAAAGCATTCTTTTCTGTTTCACTATCAAAAAAAAAAAAAAAGATAATGGAAAATAATGGAAAGGTACCAGGCCCAGATGGACTTTTGGCAGAATTTTACAAAACATTACGAGAATCATTGAACCTTCCATTGCTAGAAGTTATGAATGAAGTTATGTTAAAGAAGAGGATACCTAAATCACGGTCAGAAGCTTATATTACACTTATAACAAAAGAGGAGGCCGATCCATTACAAATCAAGAACAAAAGATCTTTTTCCTTACTAAACGCAGATTATAAAATTTTTGCTTCAATATTGGCAGAAAGACTTAAAAAATACTTAAACAATTTTATCCATCCTGATCAAAATGGATTTCTGCTAAAGAGACAAATTAAAGACAATATGAGAGTAATCTTGGACACTTTGGAATACTACGAAGCACATCCTGAAAAACAAATGGCTTTGATATTTTTAGATGCACAGAAGGCATTTGATAATGTGAATTGGAAATTCATGTTATTACTGCTGGAACAGATGGGCTTTGTTAAAAAAATTATTCAAGCAATAAAGGCTATATATCATAAGCAAACTGCAAAGGTAATGATAGAGGGAGAATTGACAGACTCTATCGACATAAGAAAAGGAACAAGACAAGGGTGCCCACTATCACCCCTGTTGTTTGTGTTAACCTTGGAAGTGCTAAACAGAAATATTAGAGATGAAAAGAATATAAAAGGGATGAAAATTAAAAAGGAGGAATTTAAATTGCAAGCATTTGCAGATGATTTGGTTTTCATTTTAGAAGACCCCCTAGAAACAGCATCAAAATTGATAGAAAAGATAGAGACATATGGAAAGGTGGCTGGCTTGAAAATAAATAAAGATAAGACAAAGATCTTGACAAAGAATATGTTATCAAGACAAAAGGAAGAACTGGCAGATCTATTGAAAATCCAGGTCACGAATAAGATCAAGTACTTGGGGATATATTTGATAGCAAGATGCAGCACACTAAAAGAGAATAATTATACCAAACTTAAGCAGCAGGTAGCGCTCGATCTGGCAAAATGGGAAAACTTACAACTGTCATTAATAGAGAGAATATCAACAATCAAGATGAATATATTGCCTAGAATTTTATATTTGTTCCAAACAATTCCAATTAGGCTTGGAAAAGATTACTTTGAAGATTTAAATAATTGTGTTGAAATATATATGGCAAGGTAAGAAAGCGAGAATAAATTTAAAGCTTTTGCAAGATGCTAGAATAAGAGGAAGATTTGGTTTGCCTAATTGGGAGTCATACTACCAAGCTACAAATTTGATGTGGGTTAAGGAATGGATAACATTAAGACATACCAGATTGTTGACATTAGAAGGATATAATCTGTTGTTGGGGTGGCATGCTTTTTTATGGTACAAAGGAACTAAAACACAGGGGTACTTTAGAAGACATTATATATGGGAGTCTCTGTGGTTAAATTGGGAGAAGATTAAAAAACAATGTTATTTGAAAATTCCAGTCTGGTTATCGACTATTGAAGCATTTTCTTATCCTATAATATACAAAAAGGAACAAACAGTTAGATATGGGGAAATATTGAATGAAAAGGATAAACTTAAATCTATGCAAAAATTAGAGGAACAAGATATAAAGATGAATTGGTTTTCATATGCGCAAATACATTCAAGGTATGATAAAGATTCTAAAACAGAAGGTTTCTATGATAAACTGACTGACTTAGATAAGATTTTGACAGGTATTGATGAAAAGGTGATTAAAAAATTGTATGGATATTTATTAGAAATTAAACTAGAAGAAGAACAAGTTAAAGAAACTATGATTGCTTGGGGGAAGAATTTTGGATATGGGATTGATCTAGAGAAATGGCAAAAACTGTGGTTTCAAAATTATAAAATGACAAGGTCAACAGCACATAAAGAAAATTTGTATAAGATGTTTTACAGGTGGCATTTTCCCCCGACAAGAATAGCAAGAATGTTCAAGAATAAATCCAAAAAATGTTGGAAATGTCATCAGAGACCTGGATCATATTATCATATGTGGTGGACATATGCTAAAAAATATTGGACTAAAATCCACACGTTGTTGGAAAAAATGACAAAAAAGCACATCGATTTGAAACTAGAGATATTTTTATTGGGGATTTTACCTGAAATATATAGTAAATTTATGTTTGTTTTAAAAATCAATAAAAATTAAAAATTAAAAAAAAAAGAAATCCAATTTCATTTTGATTAATTTATTGTTTATCATAATTAAATTGAATTTCTTTACACTTAAACCAAATAGTTTATTGTTGATTAGTTATTAATTAATGACTAATCAACAATAGCCAATAAAACAGATGAAGAAAAACATAATGTTAACAAGACATAACATTAACAAGATTGTATATAATAATAGTAGCAAAGAAAATAAGTTAAAAAGAGTGTCAACTCATAAAATATTTCTTTTTTTCTCCAGTAAATTTTTATTATTTTCCACCAGTACAAATCTGTTACTTTTTCAACAACATTGACATCCACATATAATATTGTCTTATACTTTAACATCTATTCATATCTATCTTAGTCTACATTATGTTTGCTTATCATTAATCATCAATACGTATTGTCTTTATATTACTGTTATTATTTCACATCTTTAATATTGTCTTATTCTTTTAACATCTATTCATACCTATCCTTTATACATATATTACACTTATTATTATACATCTTTGATCCTTCTATCTATCCTATTATATCTTATGTATCACTTTCTTGAGAATTCTTATTTAAATATCTCTTTTCTAATTCTTATCTCTCTTTTTCTAGCCACATGTACCATCTATGCCAAACCAAGTAGTATTCTGATTCTTCTTTCTCTCTCATTTTAAGTGTGAGCATGTCCATCTCAGCACAGTCTGCTATTTTTTGTATAATTAACTCTACAGTTGGAATCCTCTGCTCTTTCCACATTTGCGTGTAAGCTCTTTCTGGCCACTGTCAACTTGTGTAAAATTAAATACTTAAACTTTTTCGGATATTGTTTTTGAATAATCCAAGTAAATAGATTTTTGGTTTGAATTCAATTTGGCGTCCAATAATTTCTTGTGTCCACTTCCTAATTTTATTCCAATAGGTCCTGGTCAGAGGGCACAGCCACCACATGTGATAGTAGGTACCATCAACTCGGCATTTCCAACATTTTGGATTGGTGTTCAGATATATCTTTGCTCATCTTGTCAGGGGTAAGTGCCAACGATAGAACATTTTATGTAAATTTTCCTTGTAAGTTGTGGCCGTTTTTAATTTATAATTTATACTCCATAATTTTTCCCACTTGTCTAAATTTATATTATAACCAAAATTATGCGCCCATGCTATCATCATATTTTTTAATCTTTCTTTTTCCATTCTCAAATCTAGCAAGTATCTGTAAGCTTTGGATATAAAATTTTGCTCCAATTAATATCTTATCCAATAGATTTTGTCTCATATCAAACTCAAATTCTTCTGATCTGTTTTCTTTCTGTTTTGAACTGAGAGATATGGCCACCAATCAATTGTAATTCCTTGTTCTTTTAATTCTTGATTTGATTTTCAAGTTATGCCTTCAAGAAATGCATATCCAAAAAAATCAGAGTAAATATTTGGAATTCCCCAAATTAGGAGAATTGTACATAGCACTGGCAAATAAAAAGAAAAGAGGGGAGACCATGTATAAAAAAAGGAATGAACACAAAACAAATTTAGGCAGAAGAACAGGGCAGAATCTTAATGGTACAATCGGAAATATCGCAAAAACAAATATCGTTAGTGTGAATCAAAAAACATTCTATCAAAAATTATATGATAAAATAGTGGAGAGAGGACAGGCTAATCATCCACTTCACTTTTTCTTGTTCTTTTTCTTGCTTAACATTGTCTGTATTGAACATTGTCCTCCAGATGGTGGAGAGGAGGAAGTAGAAGTTGAAGAACCAGGAGCTGTTAGTTTCCTACTCATTTTAAGCAATTCAAAATCTTCAAGTTCTTCTAAACCTTAATCCAATTGTGAAATAACCAATTGTAGTTCAAAATAAAAATAGTAGAAAAAAGAATGCCATAGTTGATAGTGAAAAAGATTATATTGGCAAAGAGCAAAAATGAAATAGAAAAAAGAAGAGCTATCTACCAAAGCCATTCTTTGACAGTACAAAAAAACTAACCTAGAGGATATATGGCAGAAAAGACACCCAAATGAAAAAGAGTATACATTCTATTCAAATCCCCACCATTCATGGTCCCAAATTGATATGGTGTGGACAAATGAGAGAATGGGAAATGAAATACAAAGTAGAAATAATGCCCAATATATGGGCAGACCACAACATGCTAAAAATCACCTGGAAAGGCCAAAGGAAACAGAAAATGAGATTGACGCTAAACACACAAGTCCTAAAAGAAAAAGAATTTATACATAAAATGAAAAATGAATTGGAAATATTTTTCAGTGTAAATTTAAAGGACCACACTAATTTGCAGAATTTATGGGATACAGCAAAAGCTTTTATGAGAAAGGTATCAATAGCTTATGCTATTAGAAACAACAAGATAGAAAAGAAACAACAAAATGAATTACAGATGAAAATTAAAGAACTAGAACACAGCCTTCAAAAGGATCTAAAGAATGAGAAAATTAAAACAGAAAGAATGAAGACTAGACATAAATTAACTTAACATTCCTAGAAGAATGAGCATGAAACCTAAAATCTATGAAACAAAACTTTTTTGAATCAGCTAACAAACGAGGTAGATGGCTATTCCATAAACTAAAAAGTAGAAAAGGAAAAAAAAAATCTAACAACTGAAAGATAAAGAAGGAAATATCTGTTGCCGAATGAAGGGAAAAGAACACATCGTGTTGAGCTATTTTGGTGAGCTATGCAAACAAGAAGAAATTTCAGAAGAAAAGATAATACAATATTTAGAGGAAAATGGTTTGAATTCAATTTCAGAAGAAAAAAATAGAAATAATAAATGGAGAAATAATACCAACGGAGCTTAAAAGAGCAATAGAAAAGCAGAAAGGCAACAAAATTCCCGGACCGGAAGGGTTCCCTTGTGAAATATATAAAGAGATGTATGAAACATTCAAACTAATATTATTAGAGATCTACAATGAGGTATTGCTAAAAGTGAAATTATCAAAGTCCCAGTCTGAGGCATATGTCACCCTAGTTCCAAAGGAGGATACCTGTTAAGCCTGGGTTCCCCAACCAGGGTTAAGGAGACAAGCTAAACAGAATATGCAGCGTTAGTCAGATAGGCACACAGATAAATGAGTGATATAAGTTGTATGTTTGTTAACATACAGTAAAAATAACAGATACGCTTGTGCTATCAAAAATATAGTTTATTCCATTTAGAGTTTATAGCATAGTCAAAATAATAGTCCATTAGTCATGTATCTTTTTAGTCAGTCCATTCAAGGATATTCAGTTAGCAAAGTCCGTGTAGAATATCCAATGTCAGTTCACTTACAAATAAATCAGTCCTTTATCTCTCTCCCGTTCCAGTTGGGAAAAACGCAGTCTTCATCCAGTAATTAGGGATCATCAAGTCAGAGAGAGCAAGCTGACGTTCCTTACTTCTTTCATGGTGCTTTCACAACCACTCCCTTAATTACATTCCTATATTTAAAGTTGCAGACACTTTAACTTATAAACCATGATAACATATTTATTATTTTACCTAAACCAGTTAGGGTAAACAATGTTATCCCTAACATTACCGATCAACAAGAAATCTCAAATTATAGACCAATTTCTTTACTGAATACAGACTACAAAATATTTATGACTATTATGGCAGAAAGACTGAAACCAATCCTAAGTGAAATTATTTATTCCGATCAGAATAGCTTTTTACTAAACAGACAAATTACAAATAAGATTAGAATAGTTTTGAATTCAATAGAATACTACGAAGAACATCCACAAAAATAGGCAACACTTGAACATTTGAAGAAATGTATTGTTCAAATAAAGTGCCACATTGTATGTTTGTGTGTGTGTCTATGCACAAGCAAACCACCCAAAAGCAACTTGCAGAAAAGAAATTAAAGCGCTACAAACCCTGAAAAGAGATAGCAGCATAATCATACTTCCAGCAGACAAAGGGAATGCCACAGTAGTAATGGACAGAAAAGACTATGAAACTAAATTGACAGACCTACTCCAAGACCCCACATACAAACCCATAAACACAGACCCAACCACATATCTGGAAAAATTAACCAAGAAGAAAATTATAACCAGCCACATGAGCAAAGAGATCCAACAGACGATCATCTCAAGAAAAAAATCTTCCAGATGCCCCAAACTTTACGGCCTCCCAAAAATACACAAAGAAGGCATACTTCTCAGACCCATTGTCAGCTCCAGAGGAGCACCACTGCAAAACCTAGCTAAACACTTAGCAAAACAGCTACAGCCCCATGCTGAAACAGCAGCTTCACATGTACAAAACTCATACCACTTCTTGGAAATGATCAAAGATCTACATGTGGAGCAAGAAGATCTGCTTGTAAGTTTCAACGCGGTTTCACTATTCACTCAAGTTCCGATAAAATAACCCTTGAAATCATCAAAAATAAATACCAACCAGCTAAACACCTCATGGAACTAACAGAACACTGCTTAACCAACACATATTTCATATACAAAGGACAAAGATACAAACAAATTGAAGGAGCCCCTATGGGATCACCACTGTCACCCGTCATTGCAAACCTGTTCATGGAAGAATTCAAATCCAGTTAAGATACATTGATGACACATTTGTGATTTGGCCCCATTGAAAAGAAAACCGAAACAATTTCCTAGCACACCTAAACAGCACACACCCCAAAATCAAGTTCACCATGGAAACAGAAACAAACAAACAACTACCATTCCTAGATGTACTAATCTACAAAACAGCAGATGGCACACTAGGACACACCGTATACCAGAAGAAAACATACACTAACCGCTACCTCAATGCCCAATCCCACCACCACCCAGCACAGATAAACTCTGTGGCTAAAACACTAATTACTAGAACCAAATGCCTGGCAGACAAGACACACATTAAGACTGAACTATGCACCCTGACTAAAGTGCTGACAGCCAACGGCTTCCACAGAAGCAAAATCACCGGCTTGATCCACAAAAACACACTGAAACATAATAGAGACCCAGAAGATGAACAGACTTATGGAACAGTTGTCCTGCCCTACATAAGAGGTACTACAGGCAAAATAAGTAAGGTACTACACAGACATCACATCAAGACTGCCTTCAACAGACAGAAAAATAGCAGCCATCCTCAGAAACCCCAAAGATAAAATTGACCTGGAAAACCAAGGCATATATGAAGTCCCCTGTGCATCATGCTCAGCCACATACATTGGACAGACCAATAAAAGAATAAGTACCCGCTTGGATGAACATAAAAATGCAGTCAAAAAGCTGGAACACACTTCCTCACTAGTCCAACACATGGAAGCCACAGGTCATAGCATCAACTTCAATGGAACCAAAACCTGAGCCACGATAGAAAACCCTAGCCACAGAATCATCAGAGAAGCCATAGAGATTGAAAAAAGACCAGAAAGCATGAACAGAAGAGATGATTCCACCAGGCTGTCAATCATTTGGAAGCCTGCACTCACAAACAAAAAAATCTCCACACCACAAGTCAGGCAAACATCTGGGCACAAACAGATCCCCCCTAATACCTCCAGCTCAAACACACCCCAACCAGGCACCCAGATGAAACCCAGCTTCCTAACTAATGATAGCCGTCCATTTACCCGAAGCCAAGCTGCATTAAAGGCCTTCAATAAAGTAACACAATGCTGCCAGCCAATCAAGATACAAAAAGAGCCAAAAAAAAAAAGACAGAAGATATCAGAAACACCAATCAAGCAGAACACAGCAAACTCCAAGACCAATAAACACAGACCAACACTCCCAACCAATCAGGAGGAAGATAAAACCATTCTGGCACAGCAATAGGCTGCCCCAAATTTAAATCTGAAACCACTGTAAAAGTCTGACTCACAGATGAACACTATACAGAAGCCTGATGATGGCAGATGAGATTCTGCTGAAACGTTGCTACAACTTTAAAAGCACAACTATTATGATGTGGGAAAATACCCGAACTAAGCTGAATGCCATACATACATACATACATACATACATACATGTGTGTGTGTGTGTTTTCTTAAGTTTTCGTGGGTACTTACATGTATGGTATTCAGCTTTGTTCGGGTATTTTCTCACGTCATTATAGTTGTGCTTTTAACGTTGTAGCAACCATAAATATATATATGGTATTCAGCTTTGTTCGGGTATTTTCCCATGTCATTATAGTTGTGCTTTTTTCGTTGTAGCAACGTTTCAGCAGAATCTCATCTTCCATCATCAGGCTTCTCTATTGTGTTCACAATACAGAACACAATACAGAAGCTTGATGATGGCAGATGAGATTCTGCTGAAACGTTGCTACAACTTTAAAAGCACAACTATAATGACATGGGAAAATACCTGAACAAAGCTGAATACCATACATGTAAGTACCCGCAAAAACTTAAGAAAACATACACATATATACATATGTATACATAAAAATAAGTGTGTTTTTTAAGGGAATGTACCAAGCAGAATTCAGTTGACAATAGTTATTTGTTATAACATAGAGGTTAGAAAATGAATGTTATAATTGTAAATCTTAATTATTAAATTATTATAATTATTAAATCTTTAGTAAGATTTGTATGGATAATAATTAAAAGATACAAAGGTGTTACGACCCAGGGGAAGATTTGTCTTATGAGAAAAGAAAATATGAAATTGTAAACAGGACAGACAAAAGTATAAAAACATTGATTAGAAAGATACTGAAACTTAGAAAAAGATATGTAATTGAAATTAGAAAGGAATGCGATAATTAAAAATAAGATTGTAGAAAGCAAGGGAAGGGAAAATTACTGAGAAAATGTGAAAATAGGTATAAGATATGGAATAGAATATAAAAGATGAATATATTAAAGTTTTCCTATAGCATCAGCTGGCGCTCTTGTGTCTTTTTCTCTTTAACTTTCTTTGTTGAATATAATATTTTTATTAAGTTTGCTATTTTCAATCATTAGCTATTATTTCTTTTCTTTTCAACACACTCAATTCCAGCATTTAGTTATGCGCTTTAAGTGCTCATAGTTCAATATACGTCCAATTTAATTTTTAAACCTTTGTGTGCTAATGTATTTTCCTTTAAATTTCTCCTCCAAATTAGTCCAATACAGTAATCAAATCAAATCCAAATTTATAAAAACCAATTTTTTTCTCACTTTCTTTGGTCACCACTTCCACACACTTTCCTCCAAAATAGCCCTTTAATATGATACCGGGGTACCTCAAAAGTGATGCCCTTTGCCTGGTTCACACTCTGCTCACTACCAGAACAAAACTTAAGTTTCCCAGAATTTTCTTCATCTTCATGGTGGCCATTTTAGACCACCACTGCAACTTGCCTTTGGGAGGAATTTTCCTGTCTGGGGGGTGGGTTGTGGCTCCACTCAGCCCTCCAGGAGATTTCCCCCTTCTTCACTACCCCACCAGGGTGGCTCTGGTCTTGATCGGGACCCTCCAGCAAGTGAGCTCGGGCAAAACTGTGCACAATCGTGGATTATGCACCGACACCGACGAGGAGCAAACCAGAAGTCGAACCACAGCAAGATTCTGTAGTGGTGCTTCTTGTCTAGATTTGAAGGGTTAAGATCAATCTTACAAGAATGAAAATATTTCTTCAAACCCACTGAATCCCTCCTGCCTCTTTTCATACATACTCTGTCTCACACAAATACACTGTTAGCCACTGTCAGACAGAATAATTGCTCAAATTAATTATTAAAAGCTTCAGTCATTGGTAGTTGCCAAACACCAAATTGCTGTAAATAATGTTCACAGAGTTCTCTTTAGCAGGATTGATTGTGATGATCCTACTCATTCAATAGCTTCCAATTAAAAAATATATACAATATGAATAATTTCCTCTGTAACATGCAGATATTTGATAGGAAGCTACATAATTAGAAGTGAGAAAATGAAATAGTTAACTTTTCTGGGCAAACATCCTGGGTTGTGCCAGATGACACTTGTTAATATACTGGATCTCAAGGATGTTTTATCTTATAAAATCTAGTTAACTCACAAAGAAAACTAGTTCTGCAAGTAACCAGAAATGCCTGCTAGCAGCAATGGTAAAATGTGTCAATTGAGGTGCAGTAATAACTGTCCACTTCATTGTGCAGCAGCAACACCTTCCCAGTGACTCTCAAGGGGAAGCCCATGGAGAATGCATCAAAATTAGCCTTACATTAGGTGGACCTAAAATAATGCCTTGAGTTTCAAAGAATGTTCCTAGAGATATAAATGTGGAAGATCACATTCAAAAATAAAAAGCAGGTGAGATATTGGCACTGGATGTCATAGTTTCTTCAATATTTCACATTTCTGTCTCTATCCAGCTTCTCCTTTAAGATTTTTTTTTTACTATTCTTTCCTTTAGATCATAAATTGTGCAGTATGAAAATTAACAAGAAAGCAGCTGAGCTTCAAACTGTTTTTTAATTTGCAGTTCCATATAAAAACTCTGGATAAATCCACTTCTACAAGCACTTCCATTATCTTCAGCCTGAGCACCTTCTTGAATGGAGATGGTCCCCCCTGGACAAGGAACACAGTCATAGCAGCAAACTGGCTCTCCTTCTCGAGCTTGTTTGACAAATCCAGGTTGACATTTTTCCACACATTTGGACTGAGGAAGAGACTAAGCAGAAAAACAGGGAATAAAAAAAAAAACATTAGCACTAACCAGCCTGACATGCTGACATGTTCTGAAATAAGATTTAAAGTGATTGCTCAGTTTCTAGAACTGTAGTGATATGAGATTGATGTGAGGTCATTAGAACATGTCCCTCAAAAAGAGTGAGTCAGGCATCTTTTTTTTATGTATAGTGAGAGTATTTACACCAAGACAAATTTCTTGTGTGTCCAATCACATATATATCGGATATCAGCAAAGGCTTTTCACATCAAATTTCTAAGTTCTATCATATCACAAGACCTAAAATGGACACCTAACATAACAACATCATTAAAAAAGCACAACAAAGAATGTTCTTTCTGCGCCAACTCAGAAAGCTAAAACTACCCAAGGAGCTGCTGATACAGTTCTACGGAGGAATGATTGAGTCTGTCATCTGCACCTGTATAACTGTTTGGTTTGGTTCTTCAACTGAACAAGACAGACACAGACTTCAAAGAGTAATTAGGACTGCAGAAAAACATTTTTTTTTTTATTTTGGTTTGTCAATCGCTTATAAGATAATAGGTATAAGGATGTACATAGTTGTGAATACATGAAATTGGTACATATAAGAAAAATAAAAGAAACAATAGGACCGGAATGGTAGGCACATTGGTGCGCTTATGCACGCCCCCTACAGACCTCTTAGGAAAGAGGTGAAATGAATAGTAGACAGTCTAAGGTTAAAGTTTTGGGGGTTTGGGGAAGAAACCACAGAGTCAGGTAGAGTATTCCAGACATTGACCACTCTGTTGCTGAAGTCCTATTTCCTGCAATCAAGTTTGGTGCTGCTAACCTTGAGTTTGTATCTGTTGTGTGCTCTTGTGTTGTTATGGTTGAAGCTGATGTATTCATTGACAGCTAAGTCATTGCAATGTATGATTTTATATAACATACTTAGATCAGACTGAAGACGGCGTAATTAAAAGTTTTCTTGGTCTAGAATTTCAAGATATTCTACAATGAGTAGAGGAGTGTAGAACTCTTCTTGTGAAATATTTCTGGACTTTCTCCACTGTTCTAATATTAGATACATAATGTAGGTTCCAGACTGATGAGCTGTATTCGAGTATTGGTCTAGCAAATGTTTTGTATGCTCTAGTTAGTAGTGTGATATTACTAGAGAAAAAGCTACACAGGATTAGGTTAACAACTCTTAATGCCTTTTTGGCTATGTAGTTACAGTGGGCTCTAGCACTTAGATCATTAGAGATGAGTATTCCAAAGTCCTTTACAGAGCTTGGATCATCAACAAGGTCTTGACTATTCAGCTTGTATTTTTTTTTCTGATATTTTTTTTTTGCCAATATGAAAGACAGAGCATTTATTTATTGAGATTTGAAGTTACCATTTGTTTGACCATTCTGATACATAGTCAAGATCTTTTTGAAGGGTAGCAGTATTGTCTGTGGTATTGAACAGCTTTACATCATCAGCGAAGAGAATGCAGTTGCTCTTTATATGATCAAAGAGATCATTTATGTACAGTATTAAGAGAGTTGGTCCTAGAACACTATCTTGGGGGACATCACTATTGACAGGTACAGAATTTGATAGGACACTCCCAATTTTGACCATTTGTTGTCTGTTTGACAGGAATGCTTCTATCCAGTTATGCAGGTATCCAGAAATAGCATAAGATTTTAGTTTTAGGAGTAGTTTGTCACGTACCACTGAATGAAAGGCTTTACAGAAGTCTATGTAGATTGCGTCTATTGTTTTGACTTGATCAAGTTGTGTAGTCCATAAGTTTTTTTCAGTATTACTACCAACCTGCCTTCAGTTGAGGACCTGTATGCTGCATGAGTCAAAAAGAGGGCTGTGAAAATATTTACAGATCCCTCACATCCCAGATATAAACTGTTTCAACTCCTACCTTCAAAACAAAGCTATAGACTACTGCACACTAGAACAATTAGACATAAGGACAGTTTATTCCCAAACGCCATCACTCTGCTAAACAAATAATTCCCTCAACACTGTCCAACTATTTACAAAGTCTGCACTACTATTACTATGAATCTTCTCATCACTCCTTATCACCCATCCCCTCCCACTTGTGACTGTATGGCTGTAACTTTGTCGCTTCTATCCTTACGATTTATATTGACTGTTTCCTAGTATGATTTGATTGCCTATTGTACGCTAGGACTAACATTTAGTGTTGTACTTTATGATTCTTGATGAATGTATCTTTTCTTTGATGTACACTGAGAGCATTTGCACCAAGACAAATTCCTTGTGTGTCCAATCACACTTGGCCAATAAAGAATTCTATTCTATTCTATTCTATTCTATTCTATTCTATTCTATTCTATTCTATTCTATTCTATTCTATTCTCTGTGTCAAAGTCATGTTTCAATGCTTCCGTTTTCTGGGTTAGGGCATAGCAGAACATCATTATAACTCCATGGCAACTCAAAGCTTTGGACCGCCTTCCTAGGAGCAGAAAGTTTATTGCCCTTTTTCACTGGGTGAAAAAGAGGCAGGGATAACTCTGGCCAGGTCTGAGTTGCTTCAATATATCTTTACTGCAAGTTCGTGGGACACTCACCCCAACAAGGACAAGATGAATCCTGATTACAAAGCTATTTCCCAATGGAATCAAAAGGGCCTTCATCCAGTTTGAATTCAATTTCATGAACTCAGGCACTGATCAACAAAATTGCCTTCTTCTTTTACAATTAGAGGACAACCTGAGGCTATCATTCCTAGTGTTCCGAACTAATAGTCTCGTAATCCTGCACTTCTGATTGGTCCATGAACAGCAGGTCATGATTGGTCATTTAGAGCTGATCTGATTGGCTGGTAAACGGGCTGCCGCGATTGGTCACTCCAAGCGCGGCAAGCTCAAATCTCTGTCATTGGACGCTTTAGCAGCAGCCAGCTCTATAAAAGGAGCTGCTGCTGCTAGGCTTTTCATCTCTGATCTGAAGTCACTATTAAAGAGTTGAAGTTACTATCTGAGGTCTTGTCTCCGTTATTGCGCCCATCTTCCCAGACTTAACACTGGTGACTAAGGTGGGATGCGTAGATGATAGAGCTGACTGAACACTCACAGATTATTCAGAGCACGTGGCTGAAGACGCGCAGAGAATGGCAGAATGGCCAGCAGCGCTATACCACCCACTTCATTTGACCCAGCTAGCGAAGACTGGGACTCATATATGGACAGGTTCCAAATGCTCCTGGAATCTAACAATTTGAAGGATGCCACATTGAGCAAAAAAAGGGCGGTTTTCCTAACGCATTGCAGACCCGCCGTTTTTAGAATGGCAAAGGTGCTTGCCAAACCAGCTGAAGTCAAAACAATGGACTGGGATACCCTGGCTTCCATCTTGCATGCCCATTACACCCCAGCAGTTCCAACCCTCATCAGAAGACACGAATTCTACCAGAGGGACCAACGTGAAGGTGAGAACATCAGGGACTTTGTAGCTGACCTATGGAATTTGGGCAGATTATGTGGTTTTGTAAACCTAGAAGAAGCCATGAGAAATCAAATTATCCTTGGTCTAAGGGACCCCACCATTCAAAGCAAAATTATGGCAAAGGGAGACATCACCCTTGCAGATGCCATAGCCGATGCCACTGCAGCAGAAGCCACTCGCAAATCAGCAGCACGAATGTGCCGAGCAAATGGGGCCAGCCGTCAACCACTCAGCGACCCAGCCACCACCTCAGAGAAATACACATCATCCACCCACCATGAGAACATCGATTCTACATCAGATAATGAGGAGGAAGAAGTCAACAGACTCAGGTCAGAGCGCGAACAGCGAGACCAGCGGGGTCGTAAATCCAATTTCTAATGCGCAGGATGCGGGGGAAACCACCCACGATCAGAATGCAGGTTCCTAGACGCCATCTGTCGTTCCTGTGAGAAAAGGGGGCACATTGCTAAAGTCTGCTGGAACAAAAGAGGATCCAAGAGAAAAGAGACGAACTTCCAACAAGCAGCAGGCACCCCACCAACAAATCGGGACTGCCAAAACAACCAGTGGAGCCAGTACAATAGGAACCATATGTTCACTGGTGCAACCAAATGGGAAGAGACACATCAGACCATCACTATCGGCCACGCTTCATCCTTAGATGCAAAAAAAATCCAGGTAAAGGTCACCATTGAAACTTGTCCATGCATCATGGAAGTGGACTCTGGATCTTCCTTAAGCCTCAAGCAGCTGATTCCTGACATCCGCCATCAAGACCTCAGCACCCAGAGGCTCATATTAAAAGACTACCAGGGCAATCGAATCCCGGTTGCTGGGTCCACTCACATCCAGGTCTCCTTTAAGGACCACACCGCTATACTACCGCTCACCATCGTTTGACAAAGACCAGACCAGCTTATTGGGTCTGCAGTGGTTTGCGCCATTAGGAATCGGAATGGCAGGCATCAACCAGACTGTAGATGTAGACTGG
The DNA here is from genome assembly GCA_033807585.1 of Hydrophis major. Classification (NCBI taxonomy): domain Eukaryota; kingdom Metazoa; phylum Chordata; class Lepidosauria; order Squamata; family Elapidae; genus Hydrophis; species Hydrophis major. The sequence continues at coordinate 24,037,778 of CM066329.1, forward strand.
GAGGCGGCCCTCATCTAGGACTTTCAGGAAGTCTTCACCGAGGAATTAGGCAAGTACAAGGGGTCCCCCATCTCATTCAATCTATGCCGTGATATCGCACCCATTCGCCTAAAGCCTCGCCGCGTTCCTTTTGCTCTCAAACCTAAAACTGATGAGCAATTGGACAAATTAATAGCGCAAGACATGTTAGAACCCATCGACCACGCCCGCTGGGAGACCCCAATTGTAACCCCCATAAAACCTGACGGATCCTTGAGAATCTGTGGGGATTACAAGGCCACCCACAACCACGCATTACAGCAGAGCGCCTATCCAGTACCCATGGTCCAACATTTCCTTCACTCACTTGGGGGTGGAAAAGTATTCACAAAGCTTGACCTGACCCGAGCTTATCAACAGTTGCCAGTAGATGCAGATACTGCAGAAGCCCAAACTATAGTTACACACAGAAGTGCCTTCAAATGTAACAGACTCCAGTTTGGGGTAAGTGTAGCACCTGGCATTTTTCAAAGCCTGATGGAAAGATTGTTACAGGGCATAAAAGGGGTTGTGCCCGATTTTGATGACGTATTGATAGCCGCCCCTACAAGAAGTCAGTTAGAAAAACGCCTAAGAACTGTCCTCCAAAGGTTCAAAGATGCAGGCCTCAAGGTTAAGAAGGAAAAGTGCCAGTTATGCACTGTGGGGGTTGAATTTCTGGGTTACCTTCTTGACAAACAAGCAATTCACCCTACTGAAAAGAAATTGGCTGCCATCAAAAATGCCCCAAGACCAAAGAACAAAAAAGACCTCCAAGCCTTCCTGGGACTCATTAACTTTTACAACATCTTCCTACCCCAGAAGGCGACTGTTGCTGAACCCCTACATAGGCTCCTCGACAAGAAGGCTTCCTGGTTTTGGGGACGTCAGGAGGAGCAGGCTTTCCAACAAGTAAAAGACCTTTTAACTTCGGATGCAGTACTCATCCAATATAATGAGACACTTCCATTAACTGTGACTTGTGATGACTCACCCTTTGGAGTAGGTGCCATCCTGAGCCACATCCTACCCAATGGTACAGAGGCGCCTATTGCATTCTTTTCAAGAACTTTGTCTAAAACAGAAATTATAGTCATCTTGATAAAGAAGCCCTTGCTATTGTATCTGCAATAAAAAGGCTCCACGAGTACATGTATGGAAGATCCTTTTCCATCATCACAGATCATAAACCATTACTTGGCATCTTGGCAGGTGACAAACCAACCCCACACATCCTATCCCCTAGGATGACATTATGGTCAGAGTTCTTAGCTGCCTATGACTACCAATTGAGACACCGACCAGGGAAAGCCATTCCCCATGCAGACGCTTTGAGCCATTCTCCACTGCCAGAACTTCTCAATGACCCAGCTCCCACACTCTCAGCACCACAAATTGAGACACTTCCATCACCTCCACTAACAGCACTAGACATAGCCTGGGAAACAAAAAAGGACTCTTGTTTGGCACCGGTTCTCAGCTGGGTGGAGAGGGGATGGCCAGAAATCGAACCAAATGACATCTTTAAACCCTTCAAGAACAGACAAACAGAACTTTTCTCTCAAAAAGGGTGCGCGTTATGGGGAGACCGAGTGGTCATATCAGAGAAGCTTCAAAAGAAAGTTCTCCACTTGTTACACGATGGACATCCAAGCATTAGCAAGGAGCTATGCCTGGTGGCCAGGTATGGACAAACAAATGGAAGCCTGGGTTGCCTCTTGTAGCAAATGCCAAGAAACACGCTTGTCCCCACCAAAAGCACCACCAACTGAATGGGAAACACCCAGGGGTCCTTGGTCCCGCATCCGCATTGATTTTGCGGGACCTACAAAAGGACATACTTTCCTGATAACAGTGGACGCCTACTCTAACTGGCTCGAGGTCAACAAAATGAAGACCACCACTACAGATGCGGTCATCAAGAAGCTAAACAGACTTTTTGCAATGCACGGATTACCAGATGTCTTGGTTTCCAACAACGCGCCCCAATTTACCGCCTTGGCCTTTGAACAGTACCTTGCAGACCGGGGGATACGCCACGCCCTGACTTCACCTGCTCACCTGGTGGCCAATGGCAGGGCTGAACGAATGGTTCAGTTCACTAAAAAGACATTACAGAAAATTGAACAAGGAAACAGGATGCTCCTTCTCCAGCATATTACACCAAACAGTACCACAAACAAAAGCCCAGCTGAACTCCTGATGGGCAGGAAACTCAGATCGCATCTAGACCGCCTACACCCAGCATACACCCTGGAAAAACCCCTGGGTTCCAGCAGTAAACACTGCTCCTTTAAGGTAGGAGATCCTGCATTTGCAAAGAACTTTTCAGGAGACCCCTTGTGGATCCCTGCCAAAATAACGCAAATCACAGGCCCCCATTCCTACCGACCAGAAACCACAGATGGGAGATTGTGGAAACGCCACATAGACCAGCTACATTCTAGGCTGCCCACAACTCCCATCACTAACTCCGATCTCGAAACCAGAGGGGGAAGGGAAACAGGGATTTTTGAAATTGAACCAACATCTGGCGCAGGAAGCATAACCCCACAACCAGCACAGCAAAGCCCACTATATGCACAGATGGAGGAGGAACTTTGGCAGATGGTCATATCTCCAGGAGCTAGCAGCCAAACAGGGTCCGCGATTCCAGAGAACCCCGATGACAGCAACAATGGAAGCATTGCAAGTATCCCTGAATCACCTCCTAGGAGACCCAGCGTAGAAGCCGGGTCGCCACGCCAGACAGTTCCAGTAAACAGTCTGTCAGAACCAGAAACTGAGCAAAGACATTTTGAACAACGCAAATCAGGTAGACAGGTACGAAGACCCGCCTACCTGCAAGAATACATCACCCCACCCCTTAGATGGAACCTAGAGGGGAGGGGTGTTCCGAACTAGCAGGCTCGTAATCCTGCACTTCTGATTGGTCCGTGAACAGCGGGTCATGATTGGTCATTTAGAGCTGATCCGATTGACTGGTAAACGGGCTGCCACGATTGGTCACTCCAAGCGCGGCAAGCTCAAATCTCTGTCATTGGACACTTTAGCAGCAGCCAGCTCTATAAAAGGAGCTGCTGCTGCTGGGCTTTTCACCTCCGATCTGAAGTCACTATTAAAGAGTTGAAGTTACTATCCGAGGTCTCATCTCTGTTATTGCGCCCATCTTCCCAGACTTAACACCTAGCACTTTTACCATTTTACTCGTGGCTCCTCCATTTCAACAATAAGCCATGGTGCATAGACTTAGCCCAATGAAATGGCTCGCAATCCTTTGGTAAAAAGAGAAAAGACATAAATGTTTCTCTCACCGTGTTGTGCAACTTTAGGCGTGACAAAAGAGCTTCATTGATAATAATTCTCTTCTTTTCAAAAGTCACAATTTTCTCTACGATGACAGACTCCTTAGGGAAATACACGGAGGTCACAATCGCCAAGTCAGCTGCTAAATCTCCATTTTGATCCAAGTACAGTTCGAATCTGGAAAGATTGAGAAACTCATTCTTCTCCAGAATGGGATGAAACTAGAATGGGAACAACCAGAAAATTTAAAAGCAGTAAACATGGCAACTTATCCCTTTTTGTCCTTTCTTCTACTACAGTGGTCTAATTTGTAAATAGTCCTATTTGGGAGAAAAGGTTTTACCACTAAAATTAAAAATAAAAGTTCAACAAAATTTGTCAATAATATTGACAATTCATGTGCTGGAAATGTTATATATGGAAAAAATATATGTATTTTCCTATTATACCTAAGAAATTATAGAACCAAAGAGACTCCATCTTTGTTCTTTATGTGACCTTTTAGAAAGTTATCTGATCACTAATATAAGTATATTATGCTTTTGTAACTTGTTATTCTGCAAATTAAAAATGTTCTTGGATGAAGTGGGGTTTTTAATTTGGCTTGAGATTTCATGTCAGGAATACTTGGTCATCCTAACATTGTTTTTATGATGGAAGTCCACAGAAATCCTATGTGTGAGAAACAGGAAGGATTATGTAATCATTTCTATGTGATATACTATAAATGTTTTTAACCACCTTAAAGACAGTGTCTCCTTTCTCCTACTTGTTTTGGAGTTGGGGTCCTTTTGTCAAATATCTTTAATAAAGCTTATGTCAACTAAAAAGACACTCCTTTGGTCTTTTTAGCTGCCAGAAAAAGGAAGTGGGGGAAAACAAGGCATTCTTGAAATGCTTAGATAATCACCCTGGCAGCCCAAAGTTATCAGAACATAAGTAGGTTATTGGAGAACATGATGGATGAATCTTGCAGATGGATGTGTCCCATTGAAGAAGTCACATCCATGAGGTTGGGGAAAGACCAGGGTCAAGGGAGAAATGTATGATGTAACTTAATATCAGTTGCACCCAGCCATGCCACAACATGGCAACTTCCAACAAACCAATTTAGTTTTCTCTGAGATGTGACTAGAGACTTTTGATTTGAATGGGGGTGGATTTGTTAGAGGCCTGATAGCTTTCTTCAGCCATGGGATTCTGCCAGTTCGCATTGATTCTCTAAAACCAGTTGTTAACATTCTAAGCAGTTCAGAGAACCAGTTGTTAGAAGAAATTACTGGCCTAATCGTGTAAGGAAGATAGGAAGGAAACATTCTGGTGTTGCTTACAGAAACTGCCTTTCCATTAACCCTTTTTACATTCTTGGCAGGACTAGACTTCCTGTCTCAGGAACTTCTCTGGATTTTTCCCCCTCCTTTGCTGGTACTTTGCTTGTGTGGAGTGATCAATCAAAGTTACAATGGCACTGAAAAAAGTGACTTATGACCATTTTTCACACTTACGACTGTTGCAGCATCCCCACAGTCATGAGAGGCCAGACGAGGAGATGCATGCCTCAATGTCAGCGATATTGAGTTGGCCACACCCAGCTAATAACATGACCACCAAGCCATGTCCACCCAGTCACATGATCACAAAGCCAGTCCCACCAACTTAGCCATGCCCACAGAACCGGTTGTTTAAAAAAATTGAATCCTACCCCTGGCTTTCTTACTGATCCTGGTTATCAAGTCTGTTATTTTTATACTCTCATCTCACAGGGAAAAATTTACAAAATTTGTCAATTATAGGAACCATTCTAGAGCAGATCACAGATAAATTACACAAATGAAGAGAATATTTATAAACTCATTGAAAACAACAGGTGATTATCAGAAAGCATGGATTTATCAAAGAAGAAAGTTCCAGACTAATATTTTCCCAGAGGACTAGATTGAAAAATATCCAAACCAGCTAATTCTACATTATTGTAAGGTTTCTGTCAGATTAATTTTATTTTTATATGAGTTTTATACAACTTCCTATAAAAAACCCCTCCTTAATCACTAAAACCTGACCCAAAGGTGCTTTTTTTCAAGAAGCAACTGTTTTTTCTTTGAAAATATTTCACTTCTCATCGAAGAAATTTCTTCAGCTCTGACTGGATGGTGGGGAATAGAAAGATTTATATTCCTTGCAGACAGCTGGTCAAATCCTGACAAAATGGAATTGCATATTAAGTGTTTTTTGGGGGGAGAATGGTCTGTCAAGGTCTTCTCACCCTTTTCTGACAAATCAAACACAATCCAAAAGGAACAGAAATCTTGCAATGCTTTTACAAAATAATTAGCTGTGATAAGCACAAGCCTAGAATGTCCACGAGGCTGCAGTTTCAAAACATCTTTGCCTTCAGCAAAGAACATTTGTTTCACAGCTGGCTTTTATCCTCTTGAGGGAGGAGCCATTACCTTGCAGTCTTACTCCCGAGTCCCCACAATCTCTGCAGGCAGCAGTCTACTCCCTAATGGTCCTGGCCCCTCATCTGAGTCCTTGCTCTCCTCCACCATCCGCACCTGCTGCTGGCTAACCACAACACAGGGCAACTTGGTCTACCCAAAAATGGGACAGAGCATACTGCTTCTGCTTTCGCCTTTCAGCCCTAATCCAGGAATCATCACAGGTAGGTGCTTGCATGAAAAACGATTTTGTGTTAAATTTAAATTTACTGACAAGAAAGAAAGGAAGACTAGTATAGCTATTTCAAGCTGTTTAGCTCTCATCAGCTAGCCATACCTTTCTAGGATTTGAACTTGGGCTGCTGGCCTATTAGGCAGATGTATTAACTTCCAGGTCATGGGCTTCCCTCTGTCAGGGCTCCAACAATATACCCCCATTCAAATCATTAGTCTCTAGTAGCATCTCTCAGAGTTTTCTTTTAAAAAAAACAAGATCTATCAGGATTGAACATGTTGGCATTACTTGAATGCAGCCGACTCTGAGACACATCATTCATCTCCCCTTGGTCACAGGGTTGGGATGCTACATGTTTCTGCCTTGTTCTACAGAACTGGTAGCTCTGAGGAGTAGCAGACAATGAACCGGTTTTGTTAAGTTCTGCGCATGGGTGCAAGGAACGGAGACGAGGCAGTGAACAGTGAACTTCAACTCTTTATTAATCATTCTAAACAGAGCAAAATTCCTAGGGCAGCAGCAGCCCTTTTATAGGGCAGGTTGCTGATCTAGTAACCAATGAGGAACATGGAGTGTTAAACCCTTGAATCAATGAGAGTGGCTCGTTAACAGCCAATCAGATTCTCCTGAATGGACCAATCCGATATCGCTATTATCGGCCAATCAGAAGCGCAGGATTAGAACCCTGCTTTTCTAAAGGTTTGATAAAAATTTACTTAAGCGTTTTATTAGTTCATAACACCCCTTGCCCCTGGGTTCCGTTTAAGGGGTGCAGTGACGTAATCCCTGAGGTACGAAGGTTGTTTTGACTGTCAATTAGATTTGCGCTGTCCCACCGGTTCCTGTCTGTAATCCGGTTTCAGCGGGACGTTTTTGGGCATATCAGGTACCAGTGGTTCCGCATCCTCATTGGATGACTCGGTGCCGCTAATGTTCTCGCTGTTGTACTCCAAACTTTGCGGGCTTGCTTCCATTGAGGTATTCCTCTGTGGTGAGGACACTCCCCTCCCTGATTCTTCTTTCTTTGTCATGCCCGATTGCTGACTTCCTTCGCTCCTGCTTTCCACCATCTCGAATTCGGTTTCTTCGACATCCCCTCCCCCCCTCAGTTTGGGAGTCACCGGAGTCACAGAAACTGGGTTGTAGCCTAGAGCGAAGCTGATCTATATGGCATTTCCATATTTTTCCGTCGCAGGTTTTCACACAGTACGACCTGGGTCTGGTGGCTTGAATTACAGTTGCCTTGACCCTCCCCCACCGGAGAGGTTTCTGGTGAAAACTAAATCGTCTATCTTGAACTCGCGGCATTTTCCGCTAGATCCACAGGGTTTCTCTGGCTTGTAAGATGGGTGAAGCCGGTCAAGGTGGGAACGGAGCTTGCGTCCCATCAATAGTTCAGCTGGAGTCTTGTTGGTGACGCTGTGCCGAGTGATGTGTTGGAGTAGGAGTATTCTGTTTATTTTATCTTCAATGACCCCATAGTCCATTTTGTAGAGGGTTTTTTTAACAAATTGTACCATGCGCTCGGCTCTTCCGTTAGCCGCAGGGTACACTGGCAAAGTTAGCGCATGGAGAATATCCCAGTCCGCCAAGTATTGTTCAAAGGGTAGAATGGTAAACTGAGGTCCGTTGTCGGAGACCAGAACATCTGGCAGCCCATGCGTCACGAATAGTCTGTTCAATTTCCGGATGACGGACTCGGTTGTAGTACTCTTCATTTCGTGGCTCTCGAGCCAGTTGGAATAGGCATCCACTGTTAGGAGGAACGTATGTCCTTTAGTAGGTCCCGCAAAGTCAACATGGATGCGGGACCACGGCTCCCAGGGGGGTTCCCACTCTGTTGGAGTTGCTTTAGGTGGGGCACTGCTAACTTCTTGGCACTTTAAACAAGTCTTTACCCAGGTTTCGATCTGTTTGTCGATGCCCAGCCACCACGCGTAGCTTCGTGTGAGCGCTTTCATACGCACGATGCCTGGGTGACCATCATGCAGTGTTTTTAAGACTGCTTGTTGTAACCGCTCTGGGACGACAACTCTATCCCCCCATAGGATGCAGCCTATTTGCAAAAAAAGGTCTGTTTGCCGGTTCCTGAAAAGGGTGAAGTCATCAGGGGTTTGTTCTACTGGCCATCCCCGTTCGACCCAGCTAAGAACTCGCGCTAAGATAGGATCTCGTTTTGTTTCGATCACAATGTCTCTGGCTGTTAGCGGCGGTGAATGTAGCATTTCAATCTGGAGTGTCATAAGGGTTGGAGCTGGGTTGTCGCCGGTTTCTGGAAGTGGTGCACGGCTCAGTGCATCAGCGTGGGGAATGGCTTTCCCCGGGCAGTGTTGCAGTCTATTGTTGTACGCAGCCAAAAACTCCAACCAGCGAGTCATTCTAGGTGATAATATTGGCCTGTCTCCCGCTATAATCCCCAGCAAAGGTTTGTGGTGGGTAACAATAGTAAAAACTCGTCCATACACATATTCATGAAACCGTTTCACAGCAGATACAACAGCAAGAGCCTCTTTGTCGATTTGACTATAGTTACGTTCAGCCTTTGATAGGGTCCTTGAAAAATAGGCAATAGGGGCCTCACTACTGTTTGGTAACACATGGCTCAAAATGGCTCCTACTCCAAACGGTGACGCGTCACATGTAATTGTTAAAGGCAAAGTCTCGTTATACTGCATCAAAACAGCATCTGAGGTTAATAAGTTTTTCACTTGTCAGAACACGTGCTCCTCTCGGTGCCCCCAGACCCAGGTTGCTTTTTTGTCAAGAAGTCTATGTAGGGGCTCAGCTACGGTCGCTTTGTGGGGCAGGAAGATGTTGTAAAAATTAATGAGCCCTAGAAAAGCTTGGAGATCAGTCTTATTTCTGGGTCTTGGGGCATTTTTGATTGCTTTTAGTTTGCTATTGGTGGGGTGAATGCCTTGTTTATCAATTAGTTACCCCAGGAACTCTACTTTATCTGTACACAGTTGACATTTATTCTCTTTAACTTTAAGGTCGGAGTCTTTAAATTTCTGGAGAACCAATTTAAGACGCTTTTCTAGTATTTCTCTATTTGGGGCAGCAATTAAAACGTCATCAAAGTATGGTACGACCCCTTTTATTCCCTGTAATAGCCTCTCCATCAAGCTCTGAAAGATCCCTGGGGCTATGTTAACTCTGAATTGGAGTCGGTTGCACTTAAAGGCGCCTCGGTGCTTAGCGAAGACTTTTCCGCCCCACAGGGAATGGAGGAGGTTTTGTACCACCGATACCAGGTAAGTGTTCTGTTGAAGGGCGTGATTCAGGGTGGCCCGGTAGTCCCCACAAATCCTTAACGATTCATCCGGTTTGATGGGTGTTACGATTGGGGTTTCCCAACGAGCGTGGTCTGTTGGTTCTAAAACACCCTGGGCTATTAATTTATCAAGCTGCTCGTCAATCTTTGGTTTAAGGGCAAAAGGTACCCGACGAGGCTTAAGGCAGATGGGGGCTACTTCAGGGTTAAGGTTAAATGATATCAGGGTCCCCTTGTACTCACCTAGTTTGTCTGCAAAGACGTCCTGGAATTCCTGGACGAGGGCCTCCTCCCAGTCATCGCTTCTGGTTTGGTGAATGCCGGCTACTTCGATCCCGAGTGGGGCGAACCATTGAAGGCCTAACAAGCTAGGCCGATCACGGTCGACGACGGTCAGTGGTAAAGATGTAGTACGATTTTTGAATGAGACCTGGACTAGGCTGGATCCAACGACCGGAATTCGGTTCCCTTGATAATCCTTGAGTATGATTCTTTGGGTTCTGAGGTCTTGCCGCCGGTTGGCAGGGATTAATTGTTTAAGGGTCTTCCAGGAAACCATCGAGAGGGATGATCCTGAATTTACTTCCATCATGCAGGGCTGGTTTTCAAGGGCGACCTTCACTCAGATCTTCTTTGCATCTAGTGATGAGGCGTGACCAATTGTAATGGTTTGGTATGCCTCTTCTCGTTTCGTTGAATTGGCCAGTGGTTTATTTCTGTAGGAGTGGTTGTTCCATTTGTGGTTCAAATGTTCCCGACTCACAGGACGATTCCCTGTGATTTGGCAGTAGTTGGTTCCCCTTTGAAGTGGGCTGGATCCTTGCTTGCTTCTACAGACCTTTCCGATGTGGCCTCTTTTCCCACAAAAGTGGCAGAGCGCGTTGAGGAATTTGCAGTCTGATCACAGGTGGTTTGCCCCACAACCTGCGCATTGGTGCTGTAGTCTTTGATTCCGCTGGTGGTGTTGGTAACGTTCAGACCGGAGCCGGTTGACCTCCTCCTCATCACTTTCTGATGACGATTCGAGGTCCTCGTGGTGGGTTGCCATTGTGTGTATCTCTAGGCGAGGTGAGGTTTTGCTGGCGAGTTGGCGGAGAGGTGCGTTGGTGTGGCACATTCGGGCAGCCGACTTCCTGGTTGCTTCTGCTGCAGTAGCATCAGCGATGGCATCTGCAAGGCTGATGTCGCCTTTTGCCATCAGCTTACTCTGCACATGTGGTGCATCTAATCCCAGAATTATTCGGTCTCTTAGAGCTTCTTCGAGGTCGGCGAACCCACAGAGGCCTCCCAGGTTCCGGAGATCCGCGATGAAATCTGCAATGCTCTCTCCTTTCCACTGGTCTCTCTAGTAAAATTCATGTCTTTGGACAAGTGTTGGTACGGTAGGTGCATAGTGGGCCCGTAGAAGGGGCTCGAGGACGTCCCAGTCCATGGTTTTCACCTCAGCCAGTTTTGCCAGTGCCTTGGCCATCTTTAAAACAGCAGGTCCGCAGTGGGTCAGGAATACTGCTCGCTTTTTTCCCATAGTGGCATCCTTCAAGTTGTTGGTCTCCAGAAACATCTGGAACTAGTCTATGTACGAGTCCCAGTCTTCTTGTGCCGGGTCAAATGGAGCGGGTGGTATGGCGCTGCCGGACATGGTTTCCGCTGTCGATGTGCCTTCAGCCACGTGCTCTGTTTTGTGCTCTGTAGTGTTCAGTCAGCTCTGACGTCTCCGCATCCCACCTTCGTCGCCAGTGTTAAGTTCTGCGCATGGGCGCAAGGAACGGAGATGAGGCAGTGAACAGTGAACTTCAACTCTTTATTAATCATTCTGAACAAAGCAAAAACCCTAGGGCAGCAGCAGCCCTTTTATAGGGCAGGCTGCTGATCTAGTAACCAATGAGAAACATGGAGTATTAAACCCTTGAACCAATGAGAGTGGCTCCTTAGCAGCCAATCAGATTCTTCTGAACGAACCAATCTGATATCGCTATTATCGGCCAATCAGAAGCGCAGGATTAGAACCCTGCTTTTCTAAAGGTTTGATAAAACTTTATTTAAGCATTTTATTTGTTCATAACAAGTTTGGTATCTGCTGCTGTTTGGCTCACCCACCCGCCCAAGCTCTTTCCAGCTATGCTGCTTTCCGTGGCACAGCTGAGGTTGAAAAAGAAGGAAAAAGGGGCTTTTGCAAATGCTGTGCACCCACACGTAGCACTTTTCAGCTGTCTGGATGGCACCGCCGATGGTTTTTTCACACACACGTGTAGCGTGTATCAAGCGCACGTGTGTGCAAAGCACACACATATATGCAAAAACATAACTGAACCGGAAGTAACACTGGTTGAATCCCACCCCTGCTTGGTCTTTCCCTACCCCCTGGATGTATATGATCCAATAAGACACATCCATAGCCAAGAGTCATCAATCATGCTGTCCAGTAATAATCTTGCGCACCAGAAGCTTCGGCCACCTTTCAATTATCTATGAAAATATTTAAGGTATGCATTATTCCCTCCATTCCCTTTCTGCTGACAACTCTAAAAGACCAGAGAAATATTATTGAGTTGACACCCTCGCTTTGTCGGCTTACCCGGAGGGAGGAGATTAAGTGTTTTTCTGGTGAGACCAGTCTGTCCAGGTAACCTGGTCTGCCCAAATATGGGATGGAGCATACTGTCTTCACTTTCATCTTTCAGCCCCAATCCAGAAGCTTTTGCAGGCAGTTGCTTCTGTGACAAACTATTTTGTGTTAGATTTAAATTTACCAATAAAGAAATGACCACCCATTGTTAGCTGATATAACATTTAATGTCTTAATGTATAAGTTAAAACCAGATATAAAATTCAAAACACATCTGAATGGTTTCTCAAAATGGGCTAAATAAAGCCTGAATGGAATTTAAGAGCAAGACAAGTATGAAGTCTTCCACATAGACGGAGAAAAATGAAACACAGGGCAAGAAGGATGAGGGATTCCAAATTTGATAGTTTTGAAAATGATCTCAAAATAATAGTAGATGCAAACCAAACATGAATCAGCAGTGTGATATCCTAGGAAGAAAGCTAATGCATCCAGAAGAACCTCAGGAAGTGAATGTTGGTTGTAATGGGAAACTCCAAGTGCCCCTTGCAGGAACCACACTTGGAAAAAATGTTGCAGAAAAACTGGATGAGGATTTAGGAAACAGTAACATAGCCAAAGGCGTCAACTCATAAAACTTTCCTATGCCTGTTTTCAAGATGCCATAACCAAGAGAGCGGAGGGAAATCTGAAGGAGCAGTATGGCAATAAAACCAGAAGTAAATTCCACCATTATTTTAAAAAGATTGCAGCTAGGCTACCAGATGTTCTGGCTATGAAAGTCCTTCATTGGAGAATGTGATTTATAATACACCCAGGGGTGGGAGAGGGGAAACAGGTTCACAGGTGACTGTCAATTATCTATGCCAGAGTTGGCTTCATTTAGGTTAATGCCTGCATGTTGCTCCTTATAAATCTTTTGAGGTTTTTTTTTTTTGAAGCTTGGCTTTAGTCTCATGATTTAATTAGGGAAATTGCCGGAACTCTGACAAAAGGAACTGCCCATAACCTTGAGGTTAAGGAGGTTCTCCTCAAGTTGAAGAGCCACTTTAGTCCATTGTAGCAGAAAATCAGGAGTCTGGAAACACCTGTTTCAACTAATACAATCTAGGAGCCACAATGATGCAGTACTGAGAATGCAGTACTGCAGGCTACTTCTGCTGATCACTGGCTGCCAGCAATTCGGGTCTCACCAGCTCAAGGTGACTCACCCTTCCATCATTCCGAGGTCAGTAAATGGAGGACCCAGATTGTTGGCGACAAGATGCTGACTCTGTAAACCACTTAGAGAGGGCTGTAAAAGCACTCTGAAGTGGTGTATAAATCTAAGTACTATTGCTATTAGCTGTAGAAAGGAGGATAAAGCAACCATCAAATAACTGAAAGACATTACAGAGAAGCTAAGATCTACTGTTATTCCTGGGTGTCAGACATGGAAAAATGAATTCAGTTACAAGAGAGGAGATTCTGACTGAATAAGAGGGAAAAAAGCTTATTTAAAAAGGGAGAGTTTTAGCGGTGAGCCAGAGAAGTTCAGTCTCCTCTTCACTGATTGTCTAATCCAAAGACTGAGTAGCCATCAGCCCTAAAAGCTTTGATTGAGATTCCTGCAAAGATGAGAGGCTGATCGAGGTTGACTTGAAGATTCCTTCAAATAAATGAAAGTAAAATTCTATAGTGCTAATCGTGAACCCATATGTACAGGAACTTATTTAAAAATGCACACCTTTAAAATATTAGCAGTGTTTATTATCAAACAATATCTGTCATAGTTCTTGTTCTGTGATCATTATTATCTAAGCCAAGGCCCCTAAACTTGACAAGTTTAAGACTTGTGGACTTCATCTCCCAGAATTGCTGAGCTAACATGACTAGAGGAGGAATTCTGGGAGTTGAAGTCCACAAGTCTTGAAGCTGTCAAGTTTCGAGACCCCTGGTCTAAGCTGTTAGATTCGACAAACCTTTTGGCATTCTGTAGCACAACTGGACTCATTGGAGAAGAGACTAATGCAAGGAATGATTGAGGGCAAAAGAGGAAGAGGACAGCAGAAAATGAGGTGGGTGGATGGAGTCACTGAAGAAGTCAGCATGAGCTTAAATGCACTCCAGGGGATGGTAGAGGACAGGAAGGCCTGGAAAAACATTGTCCATGTGGTCACAATGGGTCAGACACGACTTCATGACTAACAATAAGAAGCACAACTAGACTGATGTAGTTCCCCTCTTCAAAGGAAATGTAGAATGGATCCTTGTGGGGTCCCCTTACCTCCCACGACTGCAGTCTTGGAGCCTCCAACCTTTCTTTCCCCTTCTTCTTTCTCCTCCTGGATCTGGAGGAATACGCAGCATTCAAGGCATGGGCCAGAGCATTAATGGCACTGTAATAATGGTGGAAGTTATGGATTTGAATCATGTTCTTTTTCTTTTGGGTGTCCAGTGGTGCTTTCTCAATGCATCTTTTCCGGCCTTTGACAGAAAAGATGTGCTTTGAAAAAAAACATAGAACCGACTCATCTCCCAAGGGTGGTTTCACATAGAAATGGAATTTAAAGGTATCCTTTTTGGGCTGTTTTTTCCCCTCAAATTCAACAGTCCAGATACTATTAATATATTTGAGATGTATACCATTTTTCAGTGGAAATAGTCCAATGAGTGTTATGATCCAGACTTTCCCTTCAATGGTCCTGGCAAATGCCTAAATGTTAAATGGAAAGGAAGAATTCTGTCCAAAACAGCACCAAATTCTATGTAGTGAAGAAAGAGATTAACTTGTGTCCATTTAGAGAGGCCTTCCCTGATGTGTCCTGTTTTTCTAGTTGTTGAGAATTGCTGTGACAGAACCACACAGATTCCATTCTTGACAAGCAAAGGTGTCAAAGTTCTCATGAAATTATCTCCATTTTCTGTATCTGAAGCAAAAAGACCAATCAAGGTCCATCTGAAATGAAGAAGCAGTTGGACAATTGCTGGGTAGAGGATGTCTTTTGGGGGTAAAAGCTGGTGATAAAAGGGCAATTGATTTTTATCATGCAGTGGCTCTGAAAATAATTGAAAACTGATCTGAATGAGCAACGAAGAATATTGTGTTATATTTGGAGTCAGATCAATTCCAAAATATTAGCTTTAAAGAAATCCAATTTAGAAAAAACATAACGTTAACATTAAAAAGACTGTATATAATAATCGTAGCAAAGAAAATAAGTTAAAAAGAGTAAGTGTCAACTCATAAAATATTTTTCTTCTTTTGTCCAATAATTTTTTATTATTTTCCACCAGTACAAATCTTAGTTACTTTTTCAACAACATTGACATCTACATATAATATTGTCTTATACTTTAACATCTATTCGTACACATCTTAGTCTATATTATCTTTGTTTATCATTAATCATCAATACATATTGCCTTTATATTAGTTATTATTGTACATCTTTAAGATTGTCTTATTATTTTAACATCTATGCATTCTTATTCTTAACACATATATTATACATATTATTATACATCTTTGATCTTTCTGTCTATCCTATTATATCTTGTGTATCACTTTTTTGAGAATTTTTATTTAATCATCTTTTCCAGGGGTGGGATTCAAATTTCTTAGCAACCGGTTCTGCGGGTGTCACCTGATTTGTGGGTGTGGTCATGTGACTGGGGTGGAAGTGGCTTACTGGTGAGTCATGGCTGGGTGGTCATGTGAATGAGGTGGGTGTGGCTACGTGGTCATGTGACTAGGGTTTGTCTGGCAACCCAAATTTAAGTGGTCCTCACTTAATGACAAGGTCCTCGCTTAGTGGCCAGTTGTTTAGCAAGTGTTTTTTGCCAGTTTCCAAGGCCTGGGGAATCTTGGGGAGGGCAGGGCAGGTGGTCATGTGTCTAGCAACCCAAATTTAAGTGGTCCTCGTTTAATGACCAGGCCCTTAGTTAGTGGCTAGTTGCTTAGCAAGTGTTTTTTTCCAGTTTCCAAGGCCTGGGGAGGCCCAGGCAAGGCCCAGGCAGGTGGCCATGTGGCTAGCAACCCAAATTTAAGTGGTCCTTGCTTAATGAGCAGGTCCTTGTTTAGTGGCCAGTTGCTTGACAAGTGTTTTTTGCCAGTTTCCAATGCCTGCAGAGCCCTGGAGGGAGCAGGGCAGGTGGCCATGTGTCTGGCAACCCAAATTTAAGTGGTCCTCACTTAATGACCAGGTCCTCGCTTAGTGGCCAGTTGCTTAGCAAAACTGGAAATATATGAATTCAGTATTGGTCTCTGCTGGTGTAGCTATTCAAAAGGATGTCGTGTCAAGGTAAGCAAAAATGGTAAAGCAACATATAGATTAAAATTTTAAAACCAGAAATATTTTTGTTGGAACCCACATAAATAAAGTGAGTACAATACATATTTAATGTTACACCTGTTAACAGTGGCTAGAATTATGTTTGCACAACAGTGGAAAAATGAAGAGATCCCCATAGATGAAAATGAAATTAAAAAATTACAATGTGCAGATATGGATTGTGATAAGAGGTAGAAATTAGGCGGAGAATGATCATTGTTATGTATGAATTAAATAAGAAGGTTGATAATTATAAACATGTCGATATAATTAACAAAATTAGAAATAAGCCAATGTAAAGAAATTTAAATAATTTTTCTGTTACACTGCTGTACTTATTGATATTTGTTTCTGCTTTGCTTTTTCATTTATGAAATATTTTATAATAATTTATAATATAATATAAGTACCGTATTTGCTGGCGTATAAGACGACCCCCCAACATTTCCACTCAAAATATAGAGTTTGTTATATACTCGCCGTATAAGACGACCCCCCCACTTGGAGCAAAGGCTGAAACCCGGAAGAGAAAACGTCCCAAAGAAAATTGCATGAGCAGCATCCCATTCCTGGGAGAAAAACAAAAAACACGAACTCTTCCTGAAGCGCAAAAGCAAGGATGGCGCTTTCTCAGCTTTGAGCGGCGTCGCTGCTCTCCCACCCCCTCCACTCGTCCCCACGTGCGGCGAAGTTTCTGCCACTGGGAAGGGGTGGAGGGGGGTGGAAGGAGGTGAGGGATGGGGGCAAAGCCTGGAACCTGCCGGTCCGCTCGCACAAGCGGAGTGGGTGGGTGGGAAGGAAAAGGAGAAGCTGCACTGCTGCCTGCAAGTGAAAGTGATGCTGCCCCCTCCCCTCCCGGGGGGAAGTGAAAGGCCTCCTCCCTTAAGCAGCCCCCGCGTGCACGCCATGGGACTCCAAGGGTGGGAGATGGACAGCTGCCGTGTGTGTGTGTTGTGTGTGTGTATGTATGTATGTATGTATGTATGAGCTCGGTGCCAGGGAGGCGGATGTTTCTCTCTTAAGCGGGGAGGGGAGGAGGGGACAAGAGGAGGGATGGGACGGGATGGGACAGGGGGCAGGAGGAGGTCCCTCGCCTTCTTCCACCACCCACCGGACCATTTTCTTCCCAAGGGGACCCTGGAAAGCAGCTCGGGAGCTGGGTGGCCCTGCCCAGCGGGGTCCCATCAGGAACTTCCCGAGGATACCCCCCCTCGCCCAAAGAACAGCCCTCCCGGTCTTTTAAAGAGGGAGGGAGAAGCGGCAGGAGCAAATTGCCGGTCCCGCCCTGCTGCCCAGGAGGGGCAACACAGTCCACCCCCACCACCTTCTCCCCCCCACTCCCCGAGGCATTACTTGGCTTGGGGCTGGCTGGGCGAAGCGGCCCCACCAGAGACCCTCACGCTCCACCCCCACTCCACCTCTGGATTGGCCTCCGCAAGTGCCCCGAGCCGGGCAGAGGGTGGGGGGAGGAGGAGGAAGAGAGACTCCGGCTGGGCTTGAAGGGCTTCACCAGTTGCGGAGCTCCGCCCCCCCTCGCTCTTGCACGGAGTGACAACAACGTATTTGCCGGTGTATAAGACGCCCCCCCCCACTTGGAGGCATGTTTTTCAGTGCAAAAAGTCATCTTATACGCCGGCAAATACGGTTTAATAGAATTACAGAGTTGAGGTAAAGTCAGGATAATTGTTATAGAATTGATGATGATGAAATGAACATTATAAAGTAGATTAAGTAAAAATGGTGATTTTCTCACATGAAATGATGTTATGTTAGTAAAGTGTAGTAAGTAGTTAATAATAGTAATAATATCAATATATATAGTGGATTTATGATATAAAGATTAATGCAAATTGGAAGGGAAAGACTGCAGAGATTGTGCACAAGTGATTTGTACCAACTGACACACTGTATATAACTGAAGATGGTTTGTTTTATGTTTGTTTTGTTTGTTTAAAAAAAATAAAAACACTTTTATTAAAAAAAATCCATTTATGTATGCTTGCAGGTTTTTGTTTCATTGATGTTGCTATATATTGATTTAAGCAGAAACAGATAATGTATAACAACAACAATGTAACAAGAAGTTGCCTGCCTCATTTTTGGTAAGTTGCCTTTTTTATTTATGCATTTATTTCTTTAGTATCTGTTTTGTTTTTATGATTAATAAAAAACAAATAAAATACATAAAAAACACAGAAATTTGAATCCCTCACCACTATTAGGGATATTTTTTTGAAGATTTTATCTGGTAGAGAAATCCTCTCAAGGGTCTTTATTGCTCTTCAAGCCATTTATGATTAATTTTAAGGATAAAAAATAGTGACCATGTGGGCTAAAATGTTTACCATTGAAAATATCATTATTTTTGTTAACGTTATATTCAAAGGATGATTTCCCATCTCTGCTATACCTTCCTTTTTAAAGAAGAGCCTTTGTTTAAACATAGAGTCTCTCCTCACCTTCCCAAGCATGAAACAGAAGACCCAAAGCAATGATGAGGATGTCATGAGAAGATATTACACTGAGTGTAATTGTGAAGTATTCTGCCAGACCAAGCAGATTTATCAGCAGCTTGTTAAGTAACATTGATATTGATAACAATAATCATTTAATATTTATAATATTTACTTCATTTATAGTTATAATTGATTAACTACATATTAATATTTGAATATAGGTTGCTTTTTACTTTAAATAATCAATTGACCTTTTCAGGTTAATCTATTTCTAAAATTTTCTATGTGCATTGATGAAGTCTTTATAATACTATAATATAATTTTGTCTCATAATATATTTAGATATATATTTTTGTTTTCTTAAGTTTTCGTGAGTACTTACATGTATGGTATTCAGCTTTGTTTGAGTATTTTCCCACGTCATTATACTTGTGCTTTTAAAGTTGTAGCAAAGTTTTGGCAGAATCTCATCGGCCATCATCAGGCTTCTGTGTTGTGTTCGTCTGTGAGTCAGACTTTCAATCTGACTGTGAGTCAGACTGTGAGTCAGAGTGAAAGTCTGACTCACAGATGAACACAATACAGAAGCCTGATGATGGCAGATGAGATTTTGCCGAAACATTGCTACAGCTTTAAAAGCACAACTATAATGATGTGAGAAAATACCGGATACATATGTGGAATGGTATAGAATATACAATAGACAAGATTTGTATATAATTAGAGATATAGGAGAAGGTATCTATCACTACTATTACTTGGATTTCATAATAGTGAGAAATAAGCGTAGATTTTACATATGCATGTATTTAATTTAGAACTTTAATTTGAGATTATACTGGATTGTATCTGCATTTACAAGTTCGTTGAATATATTAAAGAATCTAGGAAATTAAGAGATAGATAGACAAATTAGTTAATTAGTTTATCAGTCAATTTAGCTTATTGGTTAATTTTATGACATATTATTTAACAGTGAATGTTAATCTGGGACAACATAATCAATATAATACAAAAACAGAAACAAATTTTAGGAGAAATGACTTCCATAACTACTACAACGCTTAAAGCTGGAAAGAAGATGACATTAACAACTCCGATGGCAATACCCTCACCAATGTCACAGAAGACAATTGAGGAATTATTAACATTGGAGAGACAGCCTTCTATTATAAATGCCAATATCCATTTGACACTTCTTACTCTACAAGATTCTATGTCAAAGCTACAAGAAATAATGCTGAAAAATCATACAGAGATGAGAGCAGATATAAATGAACTAAAAGAAGAGATGGGGGAATTAAAAGCAGAAATGAAAGCAGATATTTCTAAAGTAAATGAAAAAATTGGAACATTACAGCAAGTGTTGGAGAAAAACGAATTTATAATAAAAGAAATAGAGAAAAGGGCAGATCAAACTGAAAAAAAATTGGAGTGGATGAACACTTAAAGACTGTAAGGAAATGGATGATTCCCTAGTGTATTTAGAAATGGACAAGGCTGCAACATATCTAAGATTCCAAAATATAGTGGAATCAAAAGAAGAAGACTTAGATCAGGTGATGGTGGAAATATTGGCTGAGGTACTGGAAAGAGACAAAGATGAGATTCTGAAAGAATTGGATGAAGTCTACAGTGTAAGTACTAATTATGCAAGACAACACAAATGCCCAAGAAAAGTGCATGTACATTTTGCAAGAAGAAAGGTCCGGGACATTATATATAAAGTATAGAGAGACAAAACAATCAAGTATAAGGACAAAGAAATCTCAGTTCTTAAACAAATCTCAAGAAGGGTTAGAGAAGCAAACAATATTACAAATCCCTGGCGGCTCAATTAAATTGAAAAGGTGTTATATTTAAATGGCTTGTTCCAGAAGGGATGTTAATTACTCGGGGGAAAAGAAAAATTAAAGTAGACTCTTTTGAAAAGCTTATGAAAGACTGGTAGTCTCTGAAGAGCAGACCAGCAAAGACGAATTAGAACTGGTGCGGTATCTGCCATCCCGCATCTGATGGGCGGCTCATGAAAGGGAGCGAAGGGAAGAGAAACGACAGGAAGCGAAGTTTCCTCTTGATGAGCGCGCCCCGAATGTCTTGGCACACGCTCTTTTATTGTGCTTTTTTACAAGAAAATGATTTAATCAAAAAAGCTCAAGTCAAACATGGTAATCTCATCAGGATGTGCATGTTTACAAAGCTGCATACCGGACAGATTATTTACAATGTGGATAAGCTTATTAACAATCGTCTAGCTCCTTGTCCCTTGTACGTGCCTTGCAAAGGTCACTGAAGAGACAGAAGTTAATGATTACACGTGAATGATACAATGTTGCAAACGCATGAATGATACATAGTTGCAATGATACATAGTTGCAAACACATGAATGATACATAGTTACAACATCTCCTCTGTTTTTATTATTTATGACAAGTCTTCTTCCTCATCCGAGAAGACAGGAACCATTTTTATGAAATGTTCGCCGTCCCCGTCATCTAGGCAAGAGTGCAACCCGTCAGCGTCAGGGTTGTCCAAGGAGCGGTAACTCAGCAATGACATTTTTTCATCCGGTGTTGAGGATATAACATGAGCTTGCAATAGCACATTAACATCAGCAGAGGATAATTGATTTTTTAAAAAATTGCAATATTCTATTAAAACAGCAAGGTCCTATAATACATATCAATATAATGATTATTAATGATCCTGCCAATGCAGTTAAAAAAGGTTGTAAACCATGGCGAAATAGAAAACGAACCCCCCCCTGCCATCAGCATAAAGACAACATTCTTCTTTAAGCATAGCACACAATCCCCCTTGTTTTAAAAAATAACAGATCTAAATATTTACGATTTTGCAAAAGAGGGGTATTCCATGGGTACCTGTAGGGATATAAAATCATCAGAGTTATACACACAAGCCATACTTGAATGCAAAATGATTTTGATTTAACAATTTCATGCCCGTGAACACATGCCATGAGACCGGTGGAACAAGTCCAAACAAAATTATTGCCAGGGATAAAATACATTCCTTTCAGGTGTGATGTTAAAGTTCCTCCTGAAGTGGTGTAGATTGCAGGATATCCCCTGGTTGTGTGGGTGCGTCTGCCAAATCGAATTGAAGTGGTGGGTAGAAGTCTTTTATGCAAGAAAAATTGATTGTAGAACTTAAACGAACGCCTTGAAAGTCAGTTATAGTCCAAGTAATATTATATCTTCTATGAGGCTTCTGCGGATAGTCATGGACAGTTCTTTTGAAGCGTCGTTTGTTGACAGGATCAGAGTTCGGGTATATAAAAGCATGACAAGCAGGAGAGAGGGCTATGGACAAGTTAGTTGTAGAACATTTGCGAAATGAGGAGGGAATGCAATTAGTAGAAAAAGGATAATAATTACAATAATGACAATAAAGATTAATTTGGTAATTCATCAAGGATGTTAGTTGGGGTGGGGAAACCCATAATACAATAGAAGGACATTTAGGTCCCCCTATGTTTTAGATTGAATAGAGGAAAAGATTTTAAGGTTCCTTTCCATAGGAAGAGTAAAGAAAGAACAAAAGAGCGAGTGGTAGAGTGTTCTTTAAATAAAACAGAAGTGACAGAATGAAAACTACGGGTAGCATTTTCATGACGTACCCACATGGAGCAAGTATAATAGCCTTCTGTTAATGAAATGGTTTTAACATGAATAGTCTTTTGACAGGAAGCATAGGTTTTGTTGAAGTAAGGTAGAAATTGCAAAGAAGATATAGGCAAGAATATCAGGAAGAGTTTTAAGATACAGATGTAGCAGAGGAATTCCCATGATAGGGTCTTACTGCCCGACCAGGGATCCAGCAAGTGGTTTTGTCTGGCAGTAAGATCGCAGCGTAGCCTCGTCCCCAAGTGAGAAGCTCAGCGGGACCCTGCCAGGCAGGATTTGGCAATCTGTGATAATATACCAGAGGTCTGTTAGGCGGGGGTGAGGGGGAGGAAAAATGATGTGAAGCAGCAGAAGTGGGAGGAATGCCAGTCAGATTGAGAAAGTTTAAAGTGTAAAGACAAATGTTAAGAGAATTTTGCAATGCTGGGAGGTTCGGGGTTTTTTCCGCAACGAATATCGATCAAGAGCATTTTTCAGAGATAAGTTCGCTCGTTCCACAATAGCCTGCCCCTGGCTGTTGTAGGGAATCCCAAACTTGTGGGTTACATCCCATCTGTTACAGAAGTCCTGGAACGCAGAACTTGTATAGGCAGATCCATTGTCTGTTTTGATTTCTTTTGGACGTCCCAGCGAGGCAAAGGTACGAATTGAATGATTGATGACATGTTTTACAGTTTCTCCCCTTTGAGGAGTAGCCAGAATAAACCCTGAATATGTATCGATGGAAACGTGCAAATATTTCCAAGGGGCAAAAGGTGGATACTGAGTTACATCCATTTGCCAAATTTCACAAGCTTTTAATCCTCTAGGATTTACTCCTATGGGAATGGAATGTCCTTGCCTACTACATGTGGGGCATTGTTGAATAATGGCAGCAGCTTCTGCCTGAGTTAGGGCAAATTGAAAAGTTATCATAACTTGGCGGGGGAGATTCAAACACACTCCCTGCTTCTATTTTATAATGGACCATTAAAGCCTCCATAATTTTCCTCCAAGTGACCAAAATGCCAATAGGTGCACGAGGAGGACTGTGGAGATGTTCACCAATTTTTTGCCAAGTGGAAATTTTTAAGGACCCTTCCTCTGAATAATTAGGACAATGTTGCCACACATAAGCCAATAATGTAGCAATAGGTTTCATTTTTACAGGCGAGCCCTTTAAATTAGCAGAGTATTTAGAAGAAGTGACTAACTCCCTCAATTCCTTCAGATGCTGCGTCTGTTGTTGAGAAAAGTTTCCACCCATACTTACGAAAGTCGAGAGTGTTTCACATCCGATGACGTGCAATTCGCTTCAGGCCTGGCGATGCAGAGCTCTCATCGAGCTGATAAGATATGGGCGCATCGCAATGTAGCCCCCTTAGGGAATCACGTCGGGGTCACCAGAATGCGGTATCTGCCATCCCGCATCTGATGGGTGGCTCATGAAAGGGAGCGAAGAGAAGAGAAACGACAGGAAGCGAAGTTTCCTCTTGATGAGCGCCCCCCGAATGTCTTGGCACATGCTCTTTTATTGTGCTTTTTTACAAGAAAATGATTTAATCAAAAAAGCTCAAGTCAAACATGGTAATCTCATCAGGATGTGCATGTTTACAAAGCTGCATACCGGACAGATTATTTACAATGTGGATAAGCTTATTAACAATCATCTAGCTCCTTGTCCCTTGTACGTGCCTTGCAAAGGTCACTGAAGAGACAGAAGTTAATGATTACATGTGAATGATACAATGTTGCAAACGCATGAATGATACATAGTTGCAATGATACATAGTTGCAAACACATGAATGATACATAGTTACAACAAACTGGAATCCTAAGAAGACCAAGAGTATCAAAAGAAGGGACAAAAGATGCCAGAAAACTTGAAAAACAGCCAGAAACAACAAGAAGAAAAAGAAGAAAGCAAGGCACAGTGTCAACCACAAGTAGAACTTGGAGTAACTACAAGGCAAAGAGCAAGAAATAATTAGACTTAAACTTTCAAGAAGAATAAGACTAATCAAAAATAAAGAAGAAAAAACAAGAAGTAAGAAAAAATATTTAGTAACAACAAGAAAGAGAAGATTTTAGATTAAGATCATAGGAACTCAAAAAATATACAACAACAAGGGAGAGAAGAACCAAAGATGCACAATCAGCCACAAAGAGAGACAGGAGTAACTACAAGACAAAGAGCAAGAGTCAATTAGGTGATGGATGAAGAAAAGAAAATATTATCAATTAACATAAATGGCCTAAACTCTAGGATAAAAAGGAAAAGAATACTAACCAAACTAATTAAACAAAATGCAGATATAATATGTTTACAGGAAACTCATATAAGGAAGGAAGAAGAAAAATATCTAGAATGCCCCAAGCTAGGGAATTTGTATACATCGCCAGCAGATTTTAGGAAAAAGAAAGGGATAGCAGTATATGTGAAGGACGACATGAAAGCAGAGCTAATTTGGACAGACCCCAATGGAAGAATTCTGGTTCTACCAATTTGGATTAAATCAATTCCAATTCTATTCATGGTAATTTATGCCCATAACAATAACCCAAAGGAATTTTTTAAATTACATGGGAAAATAGTGGAATTAGAGAAAAGTAATATTTATATCTTGGGGAATTTCAGTGCTATTGTGGACCACCAGAAAGATCACAGTAGCCGTGGGAAAAAAGAAGAAAAAAAGAGAACTACGGAAACCATGTGAGGAAATGATGATTGAACTAAATTTGATAGACATGTGGAGGAAATTAAACCCTGAGAAAAAGCAATTTACATTTTACTCTAATCCTCACCAATCATGGACGCGAATTGATATGGTGTGGATGAATGGTGAGCTAGTAAATGAATTAAAAGAGATTGAAATCTTACCAAACGAATGGGCAGATCATAATCTGAATCAGATAGTGTGGAAAGATAGGAAGAAACCAAGGAAAAGGTGGACCCTAAATACACAGCTAATTAAAGAGAAAGAATTTATGAATAGACTTAAGGAGGAATTAGATTATTTCTTAAAAGAAAATAACAATGAGGCAACCACAAAACAGAATATTTGGGATACAATGAAGGCAATAATAAGAGGCATAATGATATCATACACCTCTAAAAGAAATAAAGAAAAATATGCCCAACAAAATAAATTAGAACAAAGAATCAAAGAATTAGAAATTCAGCTACAAAACACCTCAAAAGATTGTAAATTGAAAAAACAGATGATAATAACTAAACATAAATTAAATTTAATCGAACAAGAAGGAATGGTTTCAAAGTTGAATACAGCTAGACAGATATTCTTTGAACAGGGTAATAAACCAGGAAGGTGGTTGGCCTACAAACTTTAAAAAGAAAAACAAAAAAGATTGATCTACCAACTGGCTGACAAAGTGTACTCAACAAGTAGTCCTTAATGGGTCTAAGTCTACATGGAGAAAAGTAAGCAGTGGGGTGCCACAAGGTTCCATCTTAGGCCCAGTACTCTTCAATATCTTCATTAACGACTTAGCTGAGGGAATAGAAGGGGAACTTACCAAATTTGCAGATGATACTAAGCTGGCAGGAATAGCTAACACCCAAGAACATCGGCTCAAGATCCAGATGGATCTTGACAGACTAAAACACTGGGTCATATCTAACAAAATGAAATTCAATGTAGAGAAAAGTAAACTCTTACACTTAGGCAAGAAAAAACAAAAGTACACATATAGACTGGGTGAAACCAGGCTCAATAGCAGTAACTGTGAGAGGGATCTTGGAGTCTTAGTGGACAACCAGCTAAATATGAGCCAGCAGTGTGCTGCAGCCACCAAAAAAGCTAATTAACAGAGGGATTCAATCAAGATCAAGGGAGGTATTAGTGCCACTCTATAAAGCCTTAGTAAGACCACACCTACAGTGCTGCATCCAGTTTTGTTCACCATGTTATAAAAAAGATGTTGAGACTCTAGAAAAAGTATAGGGAAGAGCAACCAGGATGATTAGGGGACTGGAGGCTAAAACATACGATGAATGGTTACAGGAACTGGGCATGACTAGTCTAGTGAAGAGAAGGACCAGGGGAGACATGATAACAGTCTTCCAATATTTGAGGAGCTGCCACAGAGAGGGAGGAGTAAAGCTATTTTCTAAAGCACCTGTAGGCCAGACAAGGAATAATGGATGGAAACTGAACAAGGAGAAATTTAACCTGGAAATAAGGAGAAACATTCTGACAGTGAGAACAATCAATCAATGGAACAGCTTGCCCATGGAAGTTGTGGGAGTGCCATCACTTGAGACTTTCAAAAAGAGATTGGACTGCCACTTGTCAGAAATGGTGTACTGTCTCCCACTTGAGTGGGGGGTTGGACTAGATGAACTACAAGGTCCCTTCCAATTCTGATTATCTGTTATCTGTGCTATTGCTATTGCTATTAAACCAGTTTCTGGGTGGGTATGGAAAGAAATCAGATGGCATCATGGACCATACTTTGGGAACAAATGTAGATGTCACAGGCCTTTGTGTCTACAATTAAAAAAAAACTTCAGAATATAAAGTTTTGCAGTGTGTTACACAAATACGGAAGGACAACAGAGAGAAAAAAATAAAAAAGTTCAATCCACTCTATAACTTTCTCCCTATTAAGCAAATGGGACAGTCTATGGGCTGTCAATTTTCTACTCTACGTCTTGGGGGTGGGGGTGGGAGGAGATCCTCAGGTACAATTAATTTTAAAATCAGCTCCAATCAGGATTCATAAATGGAAATCTAACAAAAAAGAAAATCACAAACAGGCCCAACTCTTAACGTTAGATGGGTTCAAGGTATTGATTACTTAATTGGCCTTAGAAGAGAATGCCAACAACCTGGAATATCACCAAACTCCATAGCTCTGGATGGATGAACTTTCCCAATGGTCTCTGAAGACAAATTACTACATTGAAAAACAACAAAAGTCACCTGGGTGTTGAACTATCTTCTTCCAGTGTCACTTTCTGGACAAGACCCGACAGGTAGGTCCACAACTACAACAGAACAGTGCCCCCAGGGATGGAGCTATGATTTTATTTTTTCCAGCTTCTCCTCTGGAAATGGAGCTCTGGAGAAGTTTGGGCTCCCCAGAGGAGAAGTTGCTTCTCTGTGTAATTTTAAAAATTCTGCCCTTTTAGATCTCATCTGCTACTTCTCCAGTGATTGTCTTTGAGGTAAACATCAGACAGAATCAACATCTTGCATCAGAAAAGGATAAATGCCTCAGTCACACACATATTGTAGCAAAAATTTGGGGACAGGTAGGGACTGTTCAGTTAAATGTTCTTTCTGTCTTTTTCAGGTGAAGCTTGGTTTGTCTCTGTCTGATTCATGAAAGCTTGTAGATGGGAAAATGCTTTGAATTCATCTAACTCTTCTTCTTCTTCTTCTTTAGAAACAGTACGGGGATTGATTCAGACCTATGAATTATGGATCTTCTGCTTCTATTTCTGTTCCTTCTATCCCAGCCAGTTTCTGGGAGGCTTGGAATGAAGTGTCCATTGAGTTTGAAGCCCCCGGGTAGTAAAAAACCATGGAGCTATTACAGGCCAGGAGACCATCTCATTAGTATAATCACCACTGGAACAAAAATAGTGCGTACAACAACAATGCCTTTCAACATGGCTCCTTATTGTCGGTTTGACATGTAAGTCATTTAGTGTGGTGATGTAACACTAACCCTCTATTTGCTCTTCTAACATTCTCATTCTTTTCTTCTTATTTCACTTATTGCCTATATCGTAGGACCTGTCTAATTTCTTGAACTGTTTTGATTTCCATTGTTCCTCTCTTTTGACTTATTTTGTTGAGAAAGCTTGAATCCAGAAATGGGGCAGGAAAAAAAATATCTTAAAAAGGGCAGATCCTTTCCTGGTCCTGTCATGAGTTATTGCTTGAATAAAAAATGTAGTTTAAAGTTGTTAGTGAATGCCTCTGCCCAGCACATTTATATATTTTTACAACCACTTTTTCATGATCCTTATAGGAAAAGAGAATGACTTCATTTTAGAATTGCTTTTCTAGGTCACTTATGAAACAACCTCTTCCTATAACAATGATTGTACTTTAATGACTGAATGATTTTGAATCCTGGTTACTTGGCAGTTGAAAATTAGTGCTGTTACAAATAGCAATAGCACTTAAACTTATATACTGCTTTACAGTGCTTTACAGCCCTCTCTAAACAGTTTACAGAGTCAGCATATTGCCCCCAACAATTTGAGTCCTCATTTTACCTACCTTGGAAGGATGGAAGACTGAGTCTGATGAGAATGGAACCTTGAGTCAACCTTGAGTCTGGTGAGATTGGAACTACCAAATTGCAGGCAGGCAGCAAGCAGCAAAAGTAGCCTGGAGTACTGCACTCTAACCACTGCATCACCAAGGCTCATATAACGATTTATTTTTAATTCTTAAGCTTAGTGGAAAACTATCTCCAGCTGTTCTTCCCATTACATTAAAAAGAAAAGGGGATGGGGAACAATCATTTGACTCTTGTTTTGGATCAATATTAGTTTAAGCATCAGAAGCAGAGGTGGTATTCAGGCGATTTGGACCGGTTCTGGTGTACCAGTAGCAGAGATTTTTACCAGTTCAGAGAGCTGGCAAATACCACCTCTGACTAGCCTTGCCCACCTGCCCCCACCATTAGCTCTCCTATATTCCCTTGTTTTTTAGCTTAGCTGATGTGCACAGCAGAGTAGATTGCCGTGCCTCAGCTGAGGTAAAAAATAGTTCAGCTCATTTTCCAGCATTCCGAAAGGGGTGGGTTTTGAGCCCTGAAAGCACGTGCAAAGCATGTGTTAGGCATGCACATGCATGCATTGGACTATTCATAGACCTGGTAGGAAAAAAATTGGAAACCCATCACTGATCAGAAGGCAAAGAGAATTAAATTGAAATGGTATTTTGCTTTTGATCATAATGATGATGATAACATAAATATTTTATGTTAGTTTACCTTTTAATAAGTATAGGCTACTACGCTACGTTTTTAATATTCAAGAGGTCAACAAGACTCCTGGGCTTCTGAAAAATCTCACACTTGGCTACAACATCCATGATAATTATTTGAACAGACTTCTGACTTCAGATGCCTTGCTAGATATGTTCTCAATGGGAGAAGCCAATGTTCCAAACTACAGCTGTGGAAGGAAGGACCACCTTTTGGCTCTTGTTGATGCAGCTACTGATGACATCTCCATCCAGATGTCAACATTAGTAGGCATCTACAAAGTCCCTCAGGTTTGTGTGCATGTGTTTTTGTACAGTTAATTTGACTGGGGTGGTAAGCTGGTATGTGATAGATCCAACCGTACCTTCACTTTGAAATTGAAGAACTGCTTTTCAATGTGGCCATTCTAGGTGAAGTGGTTAGGAATTGGCATCTACAGTGTTTAAGAGGCAAAGATCAAAACAGTGATATCCTCTCATGACATCCTCATCATTGCTTTGGGTCTTCTGTTTCATGCTTGGGAAAATGAGGAGAAACTCTATGTTCAAATAAAGAGTCTTTTTTAAAAAGGAAGGTACAGCAGAGATGGGAAATCATCCTTTGAATTTAACAAAAATAATGATATTTTCAATGGTAAACATTTTAGCCCACATGCTCACTATTTTTTATCCTTAAACTTCATCATAAATGGCTTGAAAAGCAATAAAGACCCTTGAGAGGATTTTTCTACCAGATAAAATATTCAAAAAAATATCCCTAATTGTGGTGTGTTCTAGTGATGGGATTCAAAATTCTGTGTTTTTTATGTACTTTATTTATTTTTTTATTAAACATAAAAACAAAACAGATACTAAAGAAATAAATAAATGCATAAATAAAAAAGGCAACTTACCAAAAATGAGGCAGGCAACTTCTTGTTACATTGTTTTTGTTATTCATTATCTGTTTCGGCTTAAATCAATATATAGCAACATCAATGTAACAAAAACCTGCATGCATACATAAATGGATTTTTTTAAAATAAAAGTTTTTTATTTTTTTTTAACAAAAAAGAAACAAACATAAAACAAAACATCTTCAGGTACATACAGGTTGTCAATTGGTACAAATAACTTGTGCACCATCTCTGCAGTCTTTCCCTTCCAATTTGCATTAATCTTTATATCATAAATCCACTATATTTATTTATATTATTACTATTATTAATTACTTACTATACTTTACTAATATTACATCATTTTGTGAACAAATCACCATTTTTTACTTAATCTACTTTATAATGTTCATTTCATCATCACCAACCTATTCTATAAGAATATATCCTTACTTTACCTTAATTCTGTAATTCTATTACACTTATATTATATTATAAATTATCATATTTCATAAATGAAAAAGCAAAGCAGAAACAAATATCAATAAGTACAGCAGTGTAACAAAAATTATTTAAATTTCTTTACATTGGCTTATTTTTAATATTTCTAATTAATGTTTATAATTATCAACATTCTTATATAATTCATACAAAGCAATGATCATTCTCTGCCTAATTTCTACCTCTTATCACAATCCATTTCTGCACATTGTAATTTTTTAATTTCATTTTCATCTATGGGGATCTCTTTATTTTTCCACTGTTATGCAAACCTAATTTTAGGCACTGTTAACAGGTGTAACATTAAATATGTATTGAACTCACTTTATTTATGTGGGTTCCTGTTGAGGTATCATATATACGCGAGTATAAGTCGACCCGAATATAAGTCAAGGCACCCAATTTTACCACAAAAAACTGGGAAAACTTATTGACTCGAGTATAAGTCGAGGGTGGGAAATGCAGCAGCTACTGGTAAATTTCAAAAATAAAAATAGATACCAATAAAATTACATGAATTGAGGCATCAGTAGGTTAAATGTTTTTGAATATTTATTTCAAAGAAAAACAGTAAACTAGCTCTGTAAGTGGAAAAGAGAGCCAACAAAACCAATATGGTATCAACAATAACTTTAAAAGTACAAAAACCTTAGCTCAATCAGCAACCAAGCTAAAACACAAGAGTTAAAATCCTTCAAAACTGGATTCCTCATCATCATCTGTATGTCCAAACAGAGTCACTCTCTCCCTTGCAAGAAAAAAGCATGTGTATGTGCTACATGTACATCCTGTTTTGGAGAGCCACCATCTCTTTCACAGCTCTCCCTCATGCCTCCATTGCATGTGCACACATGCCACGGCTCAGTAGTAGGTCAACATACAGATGTCACACTAGGATCCCTTCTCAAAAGGAACATCCAACCTTTCTTGAGAAGTACAAACTTCATCTGTTCAGGATTGTGGTGACAAAGGTGAAGGAGGATGGGGCTGAGAGAAGGGAAGGGAAGAAAAGATCATTGACAGGGAGAAAGACAGGGAGAAACACCTGGAAGTGTGAGCCCTCGAGTTTCCTTAAGGAAGACCAGACAACAAGGAGAGAGGAAAGGAGGAGGAGGAAGAGGAGAGTTAAAAAAAAAGAGTGGGAAGCCAACTCACGCGTGCCATCAAAGCCAGGGGGAAGCGGGGCTTTCTCCGCCTGCTGCCGCCAGAGGAGTGCGGGGGGGAGTGCGGGGAAAGGGGGTTCGTGCCGAGGCTCCGCAAGCGATTACCAGATTTGCAGCTCCGTTTGTTGATGAAGCTGGAAGCGCGCAACGCAGGAGCTCGCGGGGGCCCCGGGCACCCGTTAATGGGGAAGGAGAGGTTACTTGGGGTCGCCAGGCTCAGGCAGCCTCCCCCGCCCCCTCCCCTAGCAGCGAAGAGCTGCTCCGGGGGCTCCCGCCACGGCGCAGCCAGGCACTTTGTCTCGCTGCCCCCGGAGCAGCTCTTCGCTGCTAGGCTAGGGGGTGGGAGAGCCTGGAAGTTTCTTTGCAAAGCTGGAAGCGCGCAACACAGGAGCTCGCGGGGGCCCCGGGCGCCCGTTAATGGGGAAAAAGAGGCCGCTTGGGGTCGCCTCCTCCAGACGAGCGCCCTGACGGGAGGCGATCACAGCCGCGATCAGAAACAGATCAAAGACAGAGACGAGGGGTGCCCCCGAAGAGCTCCGACTGCAGCGAAGGCGAGCGGCCACCACTTCCCCGGTGCGCGGCGGCGGGGCAACTCCTGGCGCAGACTGGCCCGAAGTCCGAGTGACTCGCTGAGCCCTGCAAATGGCTGGCCGAAAGACGAGAGGAGGACGCCTGGGCGGCTGCCGCCCCTGGATCCTAACTGGAAAGACCCCACCGCCACCACCGCCTCCCACTCAGGCAGGGTCCCCATTCCCCTGGCCGGCCAGGGGTACAGCCGCTTCCCACTCCCGAACGGCTCGGGCGCCGCTAGTCAGCCTCGCTCAGCGCCCGGGGCAGCATTGCAGGCACAGCCTTTTGCAGAGCTGCACCGGGCCGCGCCTCACCTCACGTCCTCACCTCCTTCTCTCGCTCTTCTCGACTTGGCGGCGAGCGGCTCCTTTACCCGCCTGTTGTATGGGAGCTACCGTGCTCGCCTCCGGAGCAGCCGTCCACAGTTTCAGCTGGGGAGGGAGGGGGGCACAAAGCAGCCCAAACGCGTAGCAGTGGAAGGAAGGCGTGCTGGTGTGAGGAAGAGAGAGAGAGAAAGACACACACACACACACACAGACAGACAGACAGACAGACAGACAGACAGACACACAAACACACACACACACACTTCGCCACTTTGCACCTTGCAAATGCAAAATCCTGGGGTTTTTGCTTTTGCAAGGTGCAAAGCGGCGGGGGCGGATCCCGCGTGCTGGAAAGGGCTTGACTGTATTACGGGGAGAGAGAGAGAGAGGGAAGCTGAGTGGAGCCGAAGCAACCTCGGCTCGCGTTGTTTTCTCAGCCTCACTTTTGCCTTCTCCCTACATCTTCCCTCTGTTAAAATCCCCACACACACACACACAGAGGGGAATCTGACTCAAGTATAAGCTGAGGGCGGTTTTCTCAGCACAAAAAATGGGCTGAAAAACTCGGCTTATACTCGAGTATATACGGTAATTCCCCATTAAGAGAATGAGTGCACACAGGGAGACGTATTTGAGAGAAATGTTTGAATAATACAAACACAGCACACAGATACACTGTACAGTAAATGTAGGTTTTTACTTCCAGAAAGGTTTAAGCAAAGTTCAAGATAAGCAGTCCAAAGTCGTTCACAGGAAAATCAGTCAGTTTTTTTCAATCCAGGGATAATCCAATTAGAAAGTCTAGTGTCAAAAGCAGTTCAGTATTAGACTTACATCAAATCCAAGAATATCAGTCAGTTAGGAAAAATAGAGGAACGGCAACATTCTCAACAGAAGGAAAAACAGAGACTCACTCAGACACACTCTCTTTTGAGACTTAGACCAAACAACCCAGGTTTCTGGCTCCATCTTTTGACCGTTTGAGTAACCACACCCAATTACAGTTCTACATTTTCTTAAAGATACAGTTTTAAAAATTTTTTTCCTGGTTTATATATTTCTAACCCAAATACCTGTTAGGTGACTTATATTCCTAACATTCTCCCCTTTTGGGTAGGACAATATATACAACCTTACATTCTAATTCCATAATGCTCACAGCTAGCCTTATGCTTTATAGAGCCTTGGGCCTTTGTAAAATGATCTGCTATATTATTTTCTGACATACAGTAATTTAGCTTAATCATCTTACTTTGCACACATTGTCTCACATTTAAATATCTTAAATCTGTGTGTTTTGTTCTTGTTTTAACAGCAATAGTTGAAGCCATCTGTATTGCTGATTGGTTATCTTCATAAACAACAATAGAATCTGTTATTCCCATATCAATTCATAATTGCTGATACAAAACTAATCCGTACATAATAAGGATAAACATGAGAATTCAGCCTCCATTGTTGACAAGCTTAGATGTTTCTAATAGATCTCCATCCAATCAATGCTTTTCCCAATAATACAGCAATACCCGATGTAGATTTTCGTGTATTTATGTCTGTAGCAAAACTTGCATCAGCTTATGCAGTTAAACTCAGTTCATCTTTAGGCTCCAAAAAAAATGCATAATGCATCATTTTTTTTTCAGATAACTTAACACACGTTTAGCAGCTTGCCAGTGCCTTTCAGTTGGCTCAGCATTATGTATGCAACATTATGTATGCAACACTGTATGCTATATCTGGCCTTGACCAATTACTGAGATAAGATAAACTACCAATCAAGGACTGATAAATGTTCTTATCAAAAACAGGAGTTTGAACATCACTAAGGCTAAACTCCTGGCTCATTGGTGTCTTAGCCAGCTTACAAAGTTCCATTTTAAAACTTTTTAGTAATTGGTTAATTTTATCTGCCTGTGAGATTTTGTATCCTCCCCTAGTTCTATCTATCTTTAAACCAAGATAATGTTTGATTTCTCCTAACTGTTTTATCTTAAATTTCCATTCCAATTGTGAAAGTATTTTAGTAGTTTCTTGTTCAGATTTTGTGATTAATGGTATGTCATCAGTAAACAATAGCAACAATGAAATTACACCATTACTTTCTTTTTTAAACAAACATGGATCAGCCATGCCAGCTACAAAACCTATCTTCATTAATTCTTTAACTATACATTGATTCCACTCATATCCTGCTTGCTTCAAACCATAAAGATTCTTTTTCAATCTCCAGCAATCAGTTGTATTATCATTTTTGAGACCTAAAGTTTTCTTTAAATATATAATGTGATGGAACGGTGCATGCAGATAAGCTGCCTCTACATCCAAATGATTTACAATGTATTTCTCTTTAGCTACCCACACTAATGCTGCCCTTAATGTAGTAGCCTTCAGACTAGGTGCAAACACCTCATCATAGTCATTTGCTGTCTGATTGAACCCTTGTGCTACTAACCTGGCTTTATGGGTAACAGTCCCATCTATACCTGTCTTCAGTTTATATATCCATTTACCTCCTATGGCATGTTTACCTGTTGGTAACTTAACATTTTCATATACCTCCAGTCTTTTTAAAGATTCTACTTCCTTATCCATTGCTTTCTGCCAAGCAGCTTGATCCTTAGCAGGATACAGTTTTAGTTCACCATAATCACTTGGAATTGTATTTACTTGGCATACAACACTTGCCTGATATCTATCAGGTGGTTGTGTTACTTGGGTTGAATGTCTTGATAATACAGGGCTAACTGGTGGACTTCCTTGTGCCACCTGCTCCTGTTCTTCTACCTCCTCCTGTGCCTGTTCTCCCCCATTTTGCCCTGTTCTTCCTCTTTAATGGCTATTGGTGGTTTACTGATTTTATCTTTAGGGACTATTTGGGTGCCAATAATAATATCATTGCTGGATTCCTGTTCCAGTTTATCCCATCCAATGTGCTCTAGAAATTTTGCACTAGCACGACAATAAACACGAGCTGTGCCTTGATCCCAGAATCTAAATGATCTATGGTTGGCCTCATAACCTACAAAAAAATGACTTCTTAACTCTATGTTAACCTTTCAGTCTTACTTGTGAGGGAATATGCACCCATGCTGGAGTTCCAAATGTGTGTAGGTAACTTAAATTTGGTTTTCTGCCATGCCAACGAGTGAATGGCAATTCACCAGTTGTTGTATTAACCACATTGTTTAACACACGGTTACTTCACAGTATGGCCTCACCCCACAGTGTTTCAGGCAAACCTGAATCAGATAACATAGTGCGAGCCATGGCTTGTAATGTTTGCCCTCTTTGTTCTACAAAAGAGTTGTGTTGTGGTCTGTAAAGTGCAGAACGTTTATGCTCAACACCAGCCAATTTCAACATAGTTTGGAATCTTTTGTTAACAAACGCAGAACCCATTATCAGTAACTAAAGTAATTACTTTACTCCTCATTTTTCTCTCAGCAAACCTTAGTCAGTTAAAGGAATGTTGGAATGTTTCTGTTTTGTTTTTCATAAGATAGGAGAAACCATATCGTCAGTAATGGTCCATAATACTCAAAATATAGCAGGCACCTCCTAGACTTCATTTCTTAGGACCAATTATGTCAGCAAAAACAACCTCTAAAGGTTCTTTGGTCTTAAACCCATTTAGTCTGTTTGCTGGAGTAAGCTTACTTTTCTCTTAGCTACAAGCATTACAGTTTAAATACTTGCTACAGCGTTTCAATTTTACTCCCTCTGACAATTCAACAGTTTGTTTGAGCATTTTGAAATGAATGTGCCCCAAATGTCTATGTAATAAATGTATACATTCATCATGTGGCTTAACATTGTTATAAACTGAATTAGCCATCTTCAACTGGTCATCATGTATTACATATAAATCATTTTTTGAATTCGCAGTAACACTTTTACCCTCTTTCTCTATTGTACAGTTATCTCCCCTAAAGGTTACTACATAACCAATATTAACTAAAGCCCTCACTGATAGCAAATTAAATTTCAGTGTAGGTACATATAACATAGTTAAATGCTCATTTACCCAAGAACAATATGCAGTACTTTCACCAGATGCTTTCATCTTCCATCCATTTGCCAATGATACATGTTGCTTCCTCATGGACATCTTTACAAACTTTTTTTTTATCTTTACTAACGCATTGCGATGCTCCACTATCAACAACCCATAAATCATGATTTACAGTTGAATTGCGAGACATAGCTAAACCAACATTCTTCTTAGCCTTCTGGTGTTTACTAATATTCTATTGTTTTCCCTTCTTACAGAATCTAGCTTTATGTCCCCTAGCCCCACAAGAAAAACATTTCCTAACAGTATAGGCAGTTGAACAGAAATCCTCTTCTTGTGGTTGTTCCTTCCTCATTTGGTGCCAAACCAGCCATCTTCTTGCCTCTACTTACAACTTTCTGGTTATGTCAGTCAATGTCAGTTTATCTCTGGGCAGGACTTCCAGTGAAGATACATAATCATCATAAATTTCATCCAATGAGGAAAGAATGATGTAAACTTGATGTAGCTCTGAAAATATCAGTTCCTTTTCATGTAGCTCTTGAAAAGTTCTTTTCATGAAGTTTAAATGGGCTAATGTATCTCCACCTTTCAGAAGACGTGCTCTAAACAGTTTACGTGTAAGATGTATGTGTGCACCTACACTGTCACAAACATAAATCCTCTTCAAATTATCCCAACACTTAGCAGCAGACTCTTCTCCATGAACATGGATTGTTTGCTGGTCACTCAGTGTTAGTCCTCTTATACAAAGAGTTCATTCATTGTTTTGTTTAAAGTTAGCAAGTTTCTTGGCATCATCCTCATTACTGGATCCCAAGCATTTACATCTGGTGGGTCTTGAACTACATTTCATGAACCTTCTCTACACAGAAGTACACTGCACTTCATAGACCAGGAAACATAGTTTTTTCCATCCAACCAGATTATCAGTGACTTGTTGAAGTGTCTTGTGCCATCTTTATCAGAATAGTAACCCACAATTAAACAGTAACAGTTGATTGTATGCAGTACTGTGCATTCACACTAACTTTCAGTTATCTTAGTCTGGTATGGCTTGGGCCCATAACCAGTGTTGAGGTGATTCCCCATGAGGAGAATGAGTGCATATAGGGAGACGTATTAGAGAGAAGTGTTTGAATAATACACACAAACCACACAGATACACTGTACAGTAAATGTAGGTTTTTACTTCCAGAAAGGTTTAAGCAAAGTTCAAAATAAGTAGTCCAAAATCATTCACAGGTAAGTTTTTAGTCCAGAGATAATCCAAATATCGAAGTCCAATGTCAAAAACAGTTCAGTAACAGACTTACATTAAATCCAGAAATATCAGTCAATTAGGAAAAATGGAGGAACGGCAATACTTTCCAACAGAAGGAAACAGAGATTCACTCTCTTCTGAGACTAAGACTAAACAACCCAGGTTTCTGATTCCATCTTATGGCCATTTGAGAAACCACACCCAATTATACTTTTGCATTTTCTTAAAGATACAGTTTTAAAATGTCTATCCTGGTTTATATATTTCCATCCCAAAGAGCTGTTAGGTGACTTATATTCCTAACAGTTCCAACAAAAATATTTCTGGTTTTAAAATTTCCATCTATATGTTGCTTTACCCTTTTTGCTAACCTTGACACGACATCCTCTTGAATAGCTACACCAGCAGAGACCAATACTGAATTCATATATTTCCAGTTTTGCTAAGCAATGGCCACTAAGCAAGGACCTGGTCATTAAGTGAGGACCACTTAAATTTTGATTGCCAGTCACATGGCCACCTTCCCTGCCCCCTCTAGGGTTCCCTGGGCCTTGGAAATTGGCAAAAAACACTTGCTAAGCAACTGGCCATTAAGCATGGACCCGGTCATTAAGTGAGGACAACTAAAATTTGGATTGCCAGACACAGGGCCACCCAACCATGCCAACCCCAGTCACATAACCATGTACTCATGCCCACCTCAGTCACATTACCACCCAGCCACAACCCAGCAGTAAGCCACTACCACCCCAGTTACATGACCACCAAGCCACACCCACAAATTAGGTGACACCCACAGAACTGGTTGTTAGGAAATTTGAATCCCACCCCT
Source organism: Hydrophis major (assembly GCA_033807585.1). Classification (NCBI taxonomy): domain Eukaryota; kingdom Metazoa; phylum Chordata; class Lepidosauria; order Squamata; family Elapidae; genus Hydrophis; species Hydrophis major. The sequence continues at coordinate 24,076,527 of CM066329.1, forward strand.
GGAAAAGATGATTAAATAAGGATTCTCAAAAAAGTGATACACAAGATATAATAGAAGGATCAAAGATTTATAATAATATGTGTAATATATGTGTTAGGAATAGGTAGAAATAGATGTTAAAATAATATTTTCTTATTATTTGTAATATAAAGGCAATATGTATTGATGATTAATGATAAACAAAGACAATATAGACTAAGATGTGTACGAATAGATGTTAAAGTATAAGACAATATTATGTGTAGATGTCAATGTTGTTGAAAAAGTAACTAAGATTTGTACTGGTGGAAAATAATAAAAAATTATTGGACAAAAGAAGAAAAATATTTTATGAGTTGACACTTCCTCTTTTTAACTTATTTTCTTTGCTACGATTATTATATACAGTCTTTTTAATGTTATGGCTTGTTAACGTTATGTTTTTTCTAAATTGGATTTCTTTAAAGCTAATATTTTGGAATTGATCTGACTCCAAATATAACACAATATTCTTCGTTGCTCTTTCAGATCAGTTTTCAATTATTTTCAGAGCCACTGCATGATAAAAATCAATTGCCCTTTTATCAGCAGTTTTTACCCCCAAAAGGCATCCTGTACCCAGCAATTGTCCAACTGCTCCTCCATTTCAGATGGACCTTGATTGGTCTTTTTGCTTCAGATACAGAAAATGGAGATAATTTCATGAGAACTTTGACACCTTTGTTTGTCAAGAATGGAATCTGTGTGGTTCTGTCACAGCAATTCTCAACAACTGGAAAAACAGGACACATCAGGGAAGGCCTCTCTAAATGGACACAAGTTAATGTCTTTCTTCACTACATAGAATTTGGTGCTGTTTTGGACAGAATTCTTCCTTTCCATTTAACATTTAGGCGTTTGCCAGGACCCATTGAAGGGAAAGTCTGGATCACAACACTCATTGGACTACATCCACTGAAAAATGGTATACATCTCAAATATATTAACAGTATCTGGACTGTTGCTTTAGAGGAAAAAAAACAGACCCCAAAGGATGCCATTAAACGCTCTTTCTATTGGAAGCCACCCCTGGGAGACAAGTTGTTTCTTTGTTTTTTTTCAAAGCACATCTTTTCTGTCAAAGGCCGGAAAAGATGCATTGAGAAAGCACCACTGGACACCCAAAAGAAAAAGAACATGTTTGAAATCTGGAATTTCCACCATTATTACAGTCCCATTAATGCTCTGGCCCATGTCTTGAATGCTGCGTATTCCTCTAGATCCAGGAGGAGAAAGAAGAAGGGGAAAGAAAGGTTGGAGGCTCCAAGACTGCAGTCGTGGGAGGTAAGGGGACCCGACAAGGATCCATTCTACATTTCTTTTGAAGAGGGGAACTACATCATTCTAGTTGTGCTTGTTGTTGCTAGTCATGAAGTCATGTCCGACCCATTGTGACCCCATGGACAATGTTCCTCCAGGCCTTTCTGTCCTCTACCATCCCCTGGAGTCCATTTAAGCTCACACTGACTTCGTCAGTGACTCCATCCAGCCAACTCATTCTCTGCTGTCCTCTTCTTCTTTTGCCCTCAATCATTCCTTGCATTAGTCTCTTCCCCAGTGAGTCCAGTTGTACTCCAGAATGCCTCCAGTCATGTTAGCTCAGCAATTCTGGGAGTTGAAGTCCACAAATCTTAAACTTGCCAAGTTTAAAGACCCTTCGCTTAGATGATAATATTCACAAAAACAAGAACTATGACAGATATTGTTTGATTATAAACACTGCTAATATTTTAAAGGTGTGCATTTTTAAATAAGTTCCTTTACATATGGGTTTAGAATTAGCATCATAGAATTTTACCTTAATACATGTATTAAGGTAAAATTCTATAATCTCAATAAATGTATTAAGGTAAAATTCTATAATCTCAATCAAAGCTTCTCTGACTGATGGCTGCTCAGTCTTTGGATTAAGACAATCAATGAAGGGGAGACTGAACTTCTCTGGTTCTCTGGCTCACCGCTAAAATTCTCCCCTTTTAAAGAAGCTTTTCCCCCCTCTTATTCAGTCAGAATCTGCTCTCTTGTAACTGAATTCATTTTTACATGTCTGACACACAGGAATAACAGTAGATTTTAGCTTCTCTGTAATGTCTTTCAGTTATTTGATGGTTGCTTTCTGCAGCTAATAGCAATAGTACTTAGATTTTTATTCCACTTCACACCCCTCTCTAAGTGGTTCATAGAGTCAGCATCTTGCCTCCAACAATCTGGGTCCTCCTTTTACTGACCTCAGAAGAATGGAAGGGTAAGTCACCTTGAGCTGGTGTGACCCGAATTGCTGGCAGATGGTGATCAGCAGAAGTAGCCTGCAGTACTGAATTCTAACGACTACGTCATCGTGGCTGCTCGATTGTATTACTTGAAACAGGTGTTTCCAGACTCCTGATTTTCTGCTACAATGGACTAAGATCGCTATTCTCTATATTTTTCCTCAAGGTTAAAGGCAGCTCCTTTTGTCAGAGTTCTGGCAATTGCCCTAATTAAATTATGAGCCTCAAGCCAAGCTTCAAAAAAAAACCCTCAAAAGATTTATTAGGAGCAACATGCTGGCATTAACCTACATGAAGCCAACTCTGGCATATATAATTCACAGTCAGGTTGTCCGGATAGACTGGTCTCACCCAAAAAACACTTAATCTCTCCCCCCCCCCAGTACAGCCAAAAAATGAGGGTGTCAACTCAAAAATATTTCTCTGGTCTTTTAGAGTTGTCAGCAGAAAGGGAATGGAGGGAATAATGCATACCTTAAATATTTTCATAGATAATTGAAAGGTGGCCGAAGCTTCTGGTGCGCAAGATTATTACTGGAGAGCATGATTGATGATTCTTGGCTATAGATGTGTCCTCTTGGATAATATACATCCAGGGGGTGGAGGAAGACCAACCAGGGGTGGGATTTAACTGGTGTTACTTCCAGTTTGGTGATGTTTTTGCATGTGTGTGTGTGTGTTTTGTGAACACTTGCGCCTGATGAAAGCTACATGTGTGTGTGAAAAAACCATTAGTGGTGCTGCCTGGACAGCTGAAAAGTGCTACGCATGGGTGCACAGCATTTGCAAAAGCCTCTTTTTCCTGCTTTTTCAACCTCAGCTGTGCTGCGCAAAGCAATACAGCAGGAAAGAGCCCGGGTGGTTGGGTGGGCCAAACAGCAGCAGACTCCAAACTGGTTCGGTGTCTGCTCCTCTTCAGACCTTCCGGTTCTGTAGAACTGGGCAGAACAGGTAGCATCCCATCCTTTAGACCAAGGGGAGATGAATGATGTGTCTCCAAGTCAGTTTCACTTAGGTAACGCCAACATGATAACTCCTTGTAAATCTTGCTTTAAAAAAAAAAAACTCTGAGAGATGCGACTAGAGACTAAAGATTTGAATGGTGGTGCATTGCTAATTATTTCTTGTCTGTTATCTTTTGGCAAGGCTTGTGCTTATCACACCTAATTATTTTGTAAAAGCATTGCAAGGTTTCAGGTCCTTTTGGATTGTGGTTGATTTGTCAGAAAAGGATGTGGGTCAGAACACCCTGAGAGACCATTCTCCCCCAAAAAACATTTAATATGCAATTCCATTTTACCAGGATTTGACCAGCTGTCTGCAAGGAGTATAAATCTTTCTATTCCCCTCCATCCACTCAGAGCTGAAGAAGTTTCTTGGATGAGAAGTGAAATGTTTTCAAAGAAAAACTGGAAACTCCAGTTGCCTCTTGAAAAAAGCACCTTGGGTCAGGTTTTAGTTTTTAAGGAAGGTTTTTTTTTTAAAGAGAAGCTGTATAAAACTCGTATGAAAATAAAACTAATCTGACAGAAATCTCACAATAATGTAGAATTAGCTGGTCTGGGTATGTTTCAGTCTAGTCTTCTGAGAAAATATTAGCCTGGAAGTTTCTTCTTTGATAAATCCATGCTTTCTGGTAATCACCTGTTGTTTTCAATGAGTTTATAAATATTCTCTTCATTTGTGTAATTGATCTGTGATCTGCTCTAGAATGGTTCCTAAAATTGACAAATTTTGTAAATTATCATTTTTCCCTGTGAGATGAGAGTATAAAAATAGCAGACTTGAGAACCAGGATGAGTAAGAAAGCTATCAGGCCTCTAACAAATCCACTCTTATTCAAATCAAAATCTCTAGTCGCATCTCAGAGAAAAGTAAATTGGTTTATTAGAAGTTGCCATATTGGTACGTAGCTGGGGGCAACTGATACTAAATTACATCATACATTTCTCCCTTGACCCTGGTCTTTCCCCAATCCCCTGGATGTGACTTCTCCAATGGGACACATCCATCTCCAAGAGTCATCCCTCATGCTCTCCAATAACCTTCTTATGCTCCGACAACTTTGGGATGCCAGGTTGATTACCTAAGCATCACAAGAATGCCTTGTTTTCTCCCACTCCCTTTTTCTGGCAGCTAAAAAGACCAAAGGAGTATCTTCTTAGTTGACATAAGCTTTATTAAAGATATTTACAAATAGGACCCCAATTCCCAAACAAGTAGAATAAAGGAGACACCGCCTTTAAGTTATATACTATAACATTTATAGTATATCACATAGAAAAGGTTACATAATCCTTCCTGTTTCTCACACATAGGATTTCTAGAGACTTCCATCACAAAAATAATGTCAGGATTGCCTCGTATTTCTGACATGAAATCTCAAACCCCACTTCAAAGTTAAAATTTTTAACTTTGCAGAATAACAAGTTACAAAAACATGATATACTTATATAAGTGTTCAGATAACTTTAATTAAGAACAAAGATGGAGTCTCTTTGGTACTATAATTTATTAGGTAATAGGAAAATAGATATATTTTTTCCATATGTATAACATTTCCAATACATGAATCGTCAGTATTATTGATGAACTTTGCTGAACTTTTCTTTTTCATTTTTAGTGGTAATGTTGTAGCAGATCCTGTTTCCAATTAAGGACACAAGACCATGAAGGGTTGGAGAACACAGGGTTATTTGCACAAAGGTTCAGCTTCGACCAGGGCATTTCCCTTATCAAGCTATACCATAACATATGTACTACAGAAAGGAGAAGTAGTCCTAATTAATCATTTTGCACAATTTAGCATATACGAGTTTATCTTAAAACATCTGTTACTTTCCATACCCAGCTTTGCCATATAGCTTGATACAGAAAATATCTATTTCATAGATCATTATGCTTATAGTTAGATTCAGCAAATTTTCTCAACTTTCACAACATAGAATTAAGCAACTTCTATAATATTTGCAATACAAGGCTGCCAACCTTGAGTGATAGTTCGGAGTGAGACACTTCGAGGGAGCGGAGCGACCGAGGGGGGGATGGTGTGGAAGGGGGGTGTCCCCCCTTCCACGGTAGGGAGCTTTGACAATTTTACATTTTAAATGGTGCAATCTGATGCATACTTTAGTCATGATTTGGACATATACATACATACATACATGCAAGCAGCACCAATGTACTTGAACCGGATTTGTAAGATATTAATAATGCAGTTCACTGACCATCTTGGCCGGAAAGGGTCCACATTCTTGGGCCTCTGCCCATCTGCTCCGTCCCTTTGGGCTGCTCCGGCTCTCCTCCTCCTCCAGGGTCCCTGGCTGAGAGGGGCGTCCCAAGTGCCTGGGATCCGGCCCCTCCAGGCTGCCTCTTCAGGGCCACAGAAGCCTCCCTCACATGGCCCTGGGGGTGGAGGGGGCCTTGCCAGGGTTCCCGGCCTTGGAGCTGGGCAGAAACAGCCCTTCCCAGCCCTCTCCCACCCTCTGGGCCTCCCACCTGCGGAGGGGAGGGGGATCCAGGCTGAGTCTTGGACCCACCAGCCTCACAGTCCAGCTGAAGGGTCGGAAAGGGCCAGGCAGGCAGATGGACACACACACACACACACACACACAGCATGGGGGGGGGGAGGCTGGTGTCCTTCCCTCCCCAAATGCCCCCCTCCCAGTCTGTGCATGGGACCCCCAGCAATGCTGCCATCAGCTGCTCCCCTGCAGGGAAGTCCTGGATTGTCTGGGGGAGGAGAGGAGAGGACAGTGGCCACTCCCCCCCTTTGCTTGGCATTTGTGGGGAGACCCCTCAAGGCGAGATTCCTTCCCGGGGGCTCCCAAAGAGCATCCAAACGTTCCTAGCATCAAGTGGGGAAAGAAGCCTAAAAAGAGAGAAACTCCTGCACCGGCTGCGATTGGGGCTCGGAGGGGACAGGAACCCCCCCTCCTTGCGAGCCCCCCCCGCCCCGCTCCAGCCTGCCCTCTGGCGGGACCCCCTTCCTGGAGAGGCTCCTCCCTGCCAGACCCTCTTGCAGCCTCTTGGACCTAGGGGAGGCTGGGGGGGGTGCATATCTAGGTGCAAAGGGCGGGGGGAGGGACACAATGTACCGGGGAAGGAGCCCTCCCCCCCTCTTCCCCCTCCCTCTCCAGGGACTTCCCATCAGGCTGGGGAGGGAGAGAAGCCGAGGCGCGCAAGAGGCCAGCCACGGCAGCTCCCCTTGCGAGAGGGAGGCCGGAGAGGGACGCGCCTTTGCGCCCCAATCCCAGCGGCCTTGAGACCAGACGGGTGCGGGGAGGGTATGATGGGAGCTCAGCTCTCGAGAAAGGCCCAGGGATGCCCTGTAGTCGTACTTCATGGGGGATAGAGAGTTCGTCTCTCTCATCTCCGCCTGCCAGAGCAGAGTGCAGCGCAAGGGTTAAGCCCAGAGAGTTGTGACATCCTAGAGCGGAAAGGAGCAACCGCTTCCTGCAGCGTGGAATTCTCTCCTCACCCCAGTACAGAAATCAATGCGGGCAACGTCCTCTCGCGCATGCTCTGTTCGCCCTCTGAAGCTGCCCAGGATCGGAGGCTTCACTACTCGAAACTTTGGGCTTGGGCATATCGATATTCGGAATATCAGAGAATGTAGAGATATATTTATTTTTGTACATTCCATTTTGGGGGTTTAGCATGAGATTTCGTTTATCAGAGTGAGACAGTCAAAATTGGTTGAATTGCATGAGTCTCACGCTGATTGCGTGAGAGTTGGCAGCCATGTGCAATATAAGCCAAAGAACTTCTGCTAATTATAATAAAACTTGTCTGGTATTTTCCTATCCTGCTTCAGTAAAACCTGTTCTCCCAAACAGGAGTATTTACAAATTAGACCAATGTAGGAGAAAAAAGAACAAAAAGGGATAAGTTGCCATGTTTATTGCTTTTAAAATTTCTGGATGTTCCCTTTCTAGTTTCAATCCTTTCTGAAGAAGAATGATTTTCTCAATCTTTCCAAATACGAACTGTACTTGGACCAAAATGGAGATTTAGCATCTAACCTGAAGATTGTGAGCTTCAGGTTAGATCTTTCCCTTTCAGGTCAGTCTTTCCCTAAGAAGTCTCTCATCAAAAACAAAATGGTGACTTTTGAAAGAAAGAGAATTATTATCAACCAAGCTTTTTTGTCATGGCTAAAGTTGCACAAAAGAGTGAGAGAAACATTTATGTCTTTTTTCTCTTTTCCAAAGGATTGTGAGCCATTTCATCTGCGCACCTTGGCTTATTGTTGAAATGGACAAGGAGGTCCAAAGCTTTGAGTTCCCATGGAGTTATAATGATGTTCTGCTGTGCCCTGACCCAGAAAACGGAAACATTGAAACATATCTTTGACGCAGAGAATGGAATGGAGTAGAATAGAATAGAATAGAATAGAATAGAATAGAATAGAATGGAATTTTTTATTGACCAAGTTGTTTGGACACACAAGCAATTTGTCTTGGTGCAAATGCTGTCAGTGTACATAAAAGAAAAGATACATTCATCAAGAGTCAAGAATCATAAGGTACAACACTTAATGATAGTCACAGCATACAATAAGCAATCAAATCATACTAGGAAACAGTCAATATAAATCATAAGGATACAAGCGACAAAGTTACAGTCATACAGTCACAACTAGGAGGCGATGGGTGATAAGGTGTGATGAGAAGATTAATAGTAATAGTAGTGCAGACTTTGTAAATAGTTGGACAGTGTTGAGGGAATTATTTGTTTAGCAGAGTGATGATGTTTGGGAAAAAACTGTCCTTATGTCTATTTCTTCTGGTGTGCAGTGCTCTATAGCGTCATTTTGAGGGTAGGAGTTGAAACAGTTTGTATCTGGGAATTGAGTGGTCTGTAAATATTTTCACAGCCCTCTTCTTCACTCGTGCCACATACAGGACCTCAATTGAAGGCAGGTTGGTATTAATTGTTTTTTCTGCAGTCCTAATTACTCTCTGAAGTCTGCGTCTGTCTTGTTGGGTTGGAGAACCAAAGGTGCAGATGACAGACTCAATCATTCCTCTAAAGAACTGGATCAGCAGCTCCTTGGGCAGTTTGAGCTTTCTGAGTTGGCGCAGAAAGAACATTCTTTGTTGTGCTTTTTTAATGACGTTTTTGATGTTAGGTGTCCATTTTAGGTCTTGTGATATGATAGAATTTAGAAATTTGAAGAGAAAAGCCTTTGCTGATATCCAATATAATGAGGGACAATTTGAAAGGAATTTCTACTTAGATTTGGTTTATGCTTCTACAAGAAAGCACCTTATCTAAAAACCCTTGAATGCAAATGTTCATCTTGATTGTTAGCCTCCTCAAGGTTTTTTTTTGGGGGGGGATGAAGTCTCCAAATGTAACTAATAACAAACTTTGTATTAGTTTTATACTAATTATGTAATTTGTAATTCAGATATGTTATTGTTTAACTAGTGTAGAACAAATTTGTTCTTCCCTGTCAGTTGTTGTTATCTTATTGAAGTTATTCAGCAGAAAGGACCTTGTCTTGGATACCTAGTTAAGCCTTATAAATATCTCCTTCTGACAACTCCTATCCATTGCCTAGATGCTGCAGCAAAAGATGCCTGGATCACTCTTTTTGAAGGACATGTTCTAATGACCTCACATCTATTTCATATCACTACAGTTCTAGAAACTGAGCAGTCAATTTAAATCTTATTTCAAGAACATGCCAGCATGTCAAGCTGGTTAGTGCTTTTTTTTTTTTTAATTCCCTGTTTTTCTGCTTAGTCTCTTCCTCAGTCCAAATGTGTGGAAAAATGTCAACCTGGATTTGTCAAGAAGGCTCGAGAAGGAGAGCCAGTTTGCTGCTATGACTGCATTCCTTGTCCAGAGGGGATCATCTCCATTCAAGAAGGTGCTCAGGCTGAAGATAATGTTAGGGCTTGTAGAAGTGGATTCATCCAGAGTGTTTATATGGAACTGCAAACTAAAAAACAGTTTGAAGCTCAGCTGCTTTCTTGTTAATTTTAATACTGTACCATTTATTATCTAAAGGAAAGAAAAGTAAAAAAAATTCTTAAAGGAGAAGCTGGATAGAGGCAGAAGTGTGAAATATTGAACAAACCTTATTACACCCAGAGCCAATATCTCTTCTGCTTTTTATTTTTGAATGTGATCTTCCACATTTATATCTCTAGGAACATTCTTTGAAACTCAAGGCATTATTTTAGGTCCACCTAATGTAAGGCTAATTTTGATGCATTCTCCATGGGCTTCCCCTTGAGAGTCACTGGGAAGGTGTTGCTGCTGCACAATGAAGTGGACAGTTATTACTGCACCTCAATTGACACATTTTACCATTGCTGCTAGCAGGCATTTCTGGTTACTTGCAGAACTAGTTTTCTGGTTACTTGCAGAACTAGTTTTCTTTGTGAGTTAACTAGATTTTATAAGATAAAACATCCTTGAGATCCAGTATATTAACAAGTGTCATCTGGCACAACCCAGGATGTTTGCCCAGAAAAGTTAACTATTTCATTTTCTCACTTCTAATAATGTAGCTTCCTATCAAATATCTGCATGTTACAGAGGAAATTATTCATTTCCAAGAACTTCCCCCAATTTGATACACCTACGCAATATAGTTACACCTGATAGATGATAGGTAGGTAGGTAGGTTGGTTGGTAGATAGATAGATAGATAGATAGATAGATAGATAGATAGATAGATGATAGATGATTGATAGATGATGATAGATAGATGATATATGATAGACAATAGAAGATAGATAGATGATAGATAGATAGATATGATAGATAATGATGATATAGATAGCTAATGGATGGATGAAAGATAGATAGATAGATAGATAGATGTGTGTGAGAGAGAGAGAGATTACAAACAGACATAGAGATAGAAAATTATATTCTTCAGAATTTTTTTGGTTCAACTCTTGACAAATGCTTCTTTGAAAATGCTTGTGGTATCAACTGTTGTGGCAAGAAATATTTCTTGAAATGTAAAAGGACAGAAGGTTAAAGAAATATTGCTTTGTTGTTTTCTCAGATATGGAACAATGCATGACCTGTCCGGATGATAAATATCCAAACAAAGACCAAGTTCAATGTATCCCCAAAGCTGTATCCTTCCTATTGTATGAAGAATATCTGGGCATCATCTTGGTCTCCTTTGCCCTATTTTTCTTCCTAACTTCAGGTTTTGTCTTAGTTATATTCTTTCAATATCTAGAAACTCCCATTGTCAAAGCTAACAATCGTGACCTCTCTTTTATCCTACTGGTCTTACTCTTGCTTTGCTTCTTATCTCCTTTTATCTTCATTGGTCAACCAAGGAAAGTCACTTGCCTTTTGCGACAGATGGTATTCAGCATCACTTTCTCAGTTGCCATTTCTTCTCTCTTGGCTAAGACAATCACAGTGGTGCTGGCTTTCCTGGCCACAAAACCAGGAAACCGAGTGAAGAGATGGTTGGGGAAGAGTTTAGCCAATTCCATCATCCTTTCTTGTTCTGCTGTCCAAATTATCCTCTGCTCCATCTGGCTTGGAGCTTCTCCCCCATTCCCTGACTTTGACTTTCACTCTCAACCTGGAGTGGCCATCTTGCAATGCAATGAAGGCTCCGTTGTCATGTTCTACATCACCCTCAGCTACCTGGGCTTCCTGGCTGTCATCTGCTTCATACTGGCTTTCTTGGCAAGGAATCTGCCCGGGTCCTTCAATGAAGCCAAGCTTATAACCTTCAGCATGTTGGTCTTCTGCAGTGTCTGGGTGACTTTTGTGCCCACCTACCTGAGCACCAAAGGGAAATACATGGTAGCTGTGCAGATCTTCTCCATCTTGGCCTCCAGTGCTGGGTTGCTGGGCTGCATCTTCATCCCCAAATGCTACATAATCATTCTGAGGCCAGACCTGAATATGAAGGAGCAGCTTACAACCAAAAGAATTGAAGGAATGTGAGACAGGGGATTTTATTTCTCAGCATTTTCCAACAAGCCACACTTAGAAAATGCTCCAAGCTGCTCTCCATACCTAAGCAGGCCAACAATATTGGTTGAAATGATTAAAAGGCTGGTGCAAGATTCTGTTCCACATCCTTATCTAGTAGAATTCCAAGATGTTCACTGAGGTCTTTTGAATTCTTAAGATGGCATATCTGTCCTGGACCTTTAGCTTATCTGATATCATGTTTTTGAAACATGATATTTGTGCAATGGAAATGTTGTGCTGATTCCAAAAATATATATTGGTGGTGCCTGAAAATTTCCATCATTTTAGTTGTATCATCATTCATCTGCAATTGGTGTGCTTTTCAATATTGGACTCAAGATCACATTAGGAATAGTATAATCTGGATTCAGCAACGAGTCGACTAAGTTATTTTGAATAAGTTAAACAAGAAAGTAGCTAACATACACCATAATAAGATTTTTAGAAAAGGATTTCTACAGAATGGGATCATTGAATGTTCCATTGATGTCAGGGAGAAGTGAAATTGGCCCCAAATGCTCAATCAGAAGCTGTGGTAATTCATACATCACCATATTCTGCTTTTGGACAGTCCAAGAAATCCAAACCAAAGAGTCCAAAGATTGTCATTGGAAAATGAAAATAGACCCTGATCTTATCTATGAGACTTATTCTTCCTCCTTCATTCTTTTATCACTTTCTATCTTTCTAGGATCCAAGAGGTTCTCCGCCTTCCTCAAACCCTTCTTGGAGCTATCAAAAGAATCTCCATTTGGTCTTGACTGAATGTCTATGCAAATTCTCAATCATCCAGGTCATGGTTATCCCAAAAGTGCTTTTTCAAGAGACAACTGGACTTTCTTGTCTTTCTTTGAAGATGTTTCACTTCTCATCCAAGAAGCTTCTTCAGCTCTGACTGGATGGTGGGGAATTGAAGGATTTATAATTGCAGACAGCTGGTCATTTGCATTCTTTTAGAGAGTCATTGAGGCCACCTGGATATTTTTCTGTGTCATTAAGGTCACCTGAGTAGTACAAATGGGTGTGGCATCTTCTTGGAACTGAAAGAAAGTATTCAAACAAGAAAACACAGTTGTCTCTTGAAAAAGTACATTTAGAATAACTATGACATGGATGGCCGAGAATCTCCATAGACACCTTCTTGGAACTAATCAAATATCCATGTCCTGGTCCATGTCATACAGTTAATGGGGTGATTTTAGGGACAAGATTCTTTCAATCTCCTCCTGGGGGAAAGTCTGTCATCTTTCTGTGCAAACTTCTCCAGCCTTCTAATGAAAATCGACATATGTATAGGAAATAGAAAATGCTGTATTTCAACAAATATTTAACAAATTTTAGAAGTGTATCTGATATTAGCATAGTTGAGAAAGTCCAGAAATATTTCACAAGAAGAGTTCTCTACTCCTCTACTCATTGCAGAATACTTTATGCCACCAGACTTGAAATTCTAGACCTAGAAAACCTAGAACTATGCTGCCTTCGGTCCAATCTAAGTATAGTATAAAAATCATACACTGCAATGTCCTACCTGTCAATGACTACTTCAGCCTGAACTATAACAACACAAGAGCACACAATAGATACAAACTCAAGGTTAACTGCACCAATCTTGATCACAGGAAATATGACTTCAGCAACAGAGTAGTCAATGTCTGGAATAATCTACCTGACTCTATGGTTTCTTCCCCAAACCCCCAAAACTTTAACCTTAGACAGTCTACCAATGACCTCACCCCTTTCCTAAGAGGTCTGTAGGGGGCATGCATAAGCGCACCAGCATGCCTATCATCCCTGTCCTGTTGTTTCTTTTATTTTTCTTATATGTATCCACTTCATATATTCATAACTATGTTTATACTTATGCCTATTGTCTTGTAAGCAATTAACAAATCAAATAAAAAATAAACTCAGGCACCGATCAACAAAATTACCTTCTTTTACAATGAGAGGACAACCTGAGGCTATCATTCCTAGCTCTTGAATGCCTTTTACCATTTTTATTGCGGCTTCTCCATTTCAACAATAAGCCATGGTGCATTGACTTAGGCCAATGAAATGGCTTGCAATCCTTTGGAAAAGAGAGAAAAGACATAAATGTTTCTCTCACCTTGTTGTGCAACTTTAGCCGTGACAATAGAGCTTGGCTGATAATAAGTTTCTTTCTTTCGAAAGTCACCATTTTCTCCACGATGAGAGACTTCTTAGGGAAAAACACCCAGCTCACAATCGCCAGGTTAGCTGCTAAATCTCCATTTTGGTACAAGTATAGTTCGTACATGGAAAGATTGAGAAACTCATTCTTCTCCAGAAAGGGGTGAAACTAGAATGAGAACATCCAGAAATTTTAAAAGCAGTAAACATGGCAACTTATCCCTTTTTGTTCTTACTTCTGCTACAGTGGTCTAATTTGTAAATAGTCCTGTTTGGGAGAACAGGTTTTACCTCTAAAAATGAAAAAGAAAAGTTCAGCAAAATTTGTCAATAATACTGACAATTCATGTATTGGAAATGTTATATATGGAAAAAATATATGTATTTTCTTATTATACTTAAGAAATTATAGTACCAAAGAGACTCCATCTTTGTTCTTAATTATAGTTATCTGAACACTTATTTAAGTATATCATGCTTTTGTAACTTGTTATTCTGCAAAGTTAAAAATATTATGTTCTTGGCTGAAGTGGGGTTTTTAATTTGGCTTGAGATTTCATGTCAGGAATACTTGGTCATCCGAACATTGTTTTTGTGATGGAAGTCCATAGAAATCCTATGTGTGATTAACAGGAAAGATTATGTAATCATTTCTATGTGATATACTATAAATGTTTTTAACCACCTTAAAGGCGGCGTCTCCTTTCTCCTACTTGTTTGGGAATTGGGGTCCTACTTGCAAATATCTTTAATAAAGCTTATGTTAACTAAAAAGATACTCCTTTGGTCTTTTTAGGTGTCAGAAAAAGGGAGTGGGGTGGAAACAAGGCATTCTTGTGATGCTTAGATAATCACCCTGGCAGCCCAAAGTTGCATAAGAAGGTTATTAGAGAACATGATGGATGACTCTTACTGATCATGGTTATCAAGTCTGTTATTTTTATACTCTCATCTCACAGGGAAAAATGATAATTTATAAAATTTGTCAATTATAGGAACCATTCTAGAGCAGATCTCAGCGAAAAAACACAAATGAAGAGAATATTTATAAACTCATTGAAAACAACAGGTGATTACCAGAAAGCATGGATTCATCAAAGAAGAAAGTTCTAGGCTAATATTTTCCCAAAAGACAAGACTGAAACATTTCCAGACCAGCTAATTCTACATTATCGTAAGGTTTCTGTCAGATTAATTTTATTTTTATATGAGTTTTATACAACTTCCCATAAAAAAAAAACCTCCTTCATCACTAAAACCTGATCCAAAGGTGCCTTTTTCAAGAGGCAACTGGAGTTTCTAGTTTTTCTTTGAAAACTTTTCACTTCTCATCCAAGAAACTTCTTCAGCTCTGACTGGTTGGTGGGGAATAGAAAGATTTATACTCCTTGCAGACAGCTGGTCAAATTCTGGTAAAATGGAATTGCATATTAAGTGTTTTTCTTGGGAGAATGGTCTCTCAGGGTGTTCTGACCCACGCTTTTTTCTAACAAATCAAACACAATCCAAAAGGAACTGAAACCTTGTAATGCTTTTACAAAATAATTAGTTGTCATAAGCACAAGCCTTGTCAAACTTTAGAAGACTTGCCAAAAGATAACAGACAAGAAATAATTAGCAATACAAAAATGTTCAAATACAAACTCAGGTTACTAGAATGTCCACGAGGCTGTAGTTTCAAAATATCTTTGCCTGCGGCAAAGAACGTTTGTTTCATGGCTGGCTTTTTAACCTCTTGAGAGAGGGGCCATTATCTTGCAGCCTTACTCTGAGCCACCCATGGTGTTGTAACTGCTCTTTCCTACGAGCAATCCTGCACACACTTGGCATAGGCTCCTTGGGAACCTCCTCATCACTGCTGCCAGCCCCCACAATCTCTGAAGGCAGCAGTCCACTCCCTAATGGTCCTGGCCCCTCATCTGAGTCCTCGCTCTCCTCCATCATCCACAGCTGCTGCCGGCTAACCACAAAACAGGGCAATTTGGTCTACCCCAAAATGGGACAGAACACACTGCTTCTGCTTTCACCTTTCAGCCCAAATCCAGGAATCTTCGCAGGTAGTCACTTCCAAGAAAAACAATTTTGTTTTAAATTTAAATTTACTGAAAAAGAAATAAAGGAAGACTAGTATAGCTATTTCAAAATTTTTAGCTCTCATCAGCTAGCCATATCTTTCTAGGATTTGAACCCGGGCTACTGGCCTATTAGGCAGATGTATTAACCTCTAGGTCATGGGCTCCCTTCTGTCAGGGTTCCAACAATACACCCCCATTCAAATAATTAGTCTCTAGTTGCAACTCTCAGAGTTTTTTTTAAAAAAAACCAAGATTTATGAGGAGTGAACATGTCAGCGTTACCTGCATGCAGCCGACTCTGAGACACATCATTCATCTCCCCTTGGTCTCAGGGGTGGGATGTTACCTGTTCTGCCCGGTCCTACAGAACCGGCAGCTCTGAAGAGCAGCAGACACTGAATCAGTTTGGTGTCTGCTGCTGTTCGGCACACCCACCCACCCTGGCTCTTTCCTCCTGTGCTGCTTTACACGGCACAGCTGAGGTTGAAAAAGCAGGAAAAAGAGGCTTTTGCAAATGCTGTGCACCTGCGCGTAGTGTTTTTCAGCTGTCTGTGCAGCACCGCTGATGGTTTTTTCACACACGCATGTAGCGCGTGTCAGGCTCACGTGTGCGCAAAGCACACACACATGCAAAAACATCACAAAACTGATAGTAACACCGGTTGAATCCCACCCCTGCTTGGTCTTCCCCCACCGCCTGGATGTACATTATCCAAGAGGACACATCCATAGCCAAGAGTCATCAATCATGCTCTCCAGAAAAAATCTTGCTCACCTGAAGCTTTGGACGCCTAGCAATTATCTATGAAAATATTTAAGGTATGCATTATTCCCCCCACTCCCTTTCTGCTGACAATTTAAACAAAACCTTTTTGAATCAGCTAACAAATGAGGTAGATGGCTATTCCATAAACTAAAAAGTAGAAAAGGAAAAAAAAAATCCAACAACTGAAAGATAAAGAAGGAAATATCTGTTGCCGAATGAAGGGAAAAGAACACATCGTGTTAAGCTATTTTGGTGAGCTATGCAAACAAGAAGCAATTTCGGAAAAAAAGATAATACAATATTTAGAGGAGAATGGTTTGAATTCAATTTCAGAAGAAAAAATAGAAATAATAAATGGAGAAATAACACCAACGGAGCTTAAAAGAGCAATAGAAAAGCAGAAAGACAACAAAACTCCTGGACCAGAAGGGTTCCCTTGTGAAATATATAAAGAGATGTATGAAACATTCGAACTAATATTATTAGAGATCTACAATGAGGTATTACTAAAAGTGAAATTACCAAAGTCCCAGTTTGAGGCATATGTCACCCTAGTTCCAAAGGAGGGTACCGATCAACAAGAAATCTCAAATTATAGACCAATTTCCTTACTGAATACAGACTACAAAATATTTATGACAATTATGGCAGAAAGACTGAAACCAATCCTAAGTGAAATTACTTATTCTGATCAGAATAGCTTTTTACTAAACAGACAAATTACAAATAAGATTAGAATAGTTTTGAATTCAATAGAATACTACGAAGAACATCCAGAAAAACAGGCAACACTTGAACATTTGAAGAAATGTATTGTTCAAATAAAGTGCCACATTGTATGTATGTGTGTCTGTCTATGCACAAGCAAACCACCCAAAAGCAACTTGCAGAAAGAAAAAATTAAAGCGCTACAAACCCTGAAAAGAGATAGCAGCATAATCATACTTCCAGCAGACAAAGGGAATGCCACAGTAGTAATGGACAGAAAAGACTATGAAACTAAATTGACAGACCTACTCCAAGACCCCACATACAAACCCATAAACACAGACCCAACCACATATCTGGAAAAATTAACCAAGAAGAAAATTATAACCAGCTATATGAGCAAAGAGATCCAACAGACGATCATCCCAAGAGAAAAATCTTCCAGATGCCCCAATCTATACAGCCTCCCAAAAATACAAAAAGAAGGCATACCTCTCAGACCCATAGTCAGCTCCAGAGGAGCACCACTGCAAAACCTAGCTAAACACTTAGCAAAACAACTACAGCCTCATGCTGAAACAGCAGCTTCACATGTACAAAACTCATACCACTTCTTGGAAATGATCAAAGATCTACATGTGGAGCAAGAAGATCTGCTTGTAAGTTTCGACATGGTTTCACTATTCACTCAAGTCCCGATAAAAGAGACCCTTGAAATCATCAAAAATAAATACCAACCAGCTAAACACCTCATGGAACTAACAGAACACTGCTTAACCAACACATATTTCATATACAAAGGACAAAGATACAAAGATACAAACAAATTGAAGGAGCCCTATGGGATCACCACTGTCACCTGCAAACCTGTTCATGGAAGAATTCAAAACCAGAGCCCTGGCCAATGCCATCCACAAACCCAAACTATGGTTAAGATACATTGATGACACATTTGTGATTTGGCCCCATGGAAAAGAAAACCTAAACAATTTCCTAGCACACCTAAATAGCACACACCCCAAAATCAAGTTCACCATGGAAACAGAAACAAACAAACAACTACCATTCCTAGATGTACTAATCTACAAAAAAGCAGATGGCACACTAGGACACACCGTATACCAGAAGAAAACACACACTAACCACTACCTCAACTCCCAATCCCACCACCACCCAGCACAGATAAACTCTGTGGCTAAAACACTAATTACTAGAACCAAACGCCTGGCAGACAAGACACACATAAAGACTGAACTATGCACCCTGACTAAAGTGCTGACAGCCAATGGCTTCCACAAAAGCAAAATCACTGACTTGATCCACAAAAACACACTGAGACATAATAGAGACCCAGAAGATGAACATGGCAGAAGATGAATATGGCAGAAAGACGGAAACCAATCCTAAGTGAAATTATTTATTCCGATCAGAATAGCTTTTTACAAAACAGACAAAATACAAATAATATTAGAATAGTTTTGAATTCAATAGAATTCTATGAAGAACATCTGGAAAAACAGGCAACACTTGAATATTTGTGGATAGATAAATAGATAGATAGATAGATAGATAGATAGATAGATAGATAGATAGATAGATAGATAGATAGATAGATAGATCTTTGGTTATTCGGGTTTTCTCCTGCGTAAAATTGGAAGTATCTAGGCAACGTTTCGATGACGTCTCATTCATCATCTTCAGGTTTGTGTTACTCTGAGAAGCACAGAGCTGAAGACACAAGCCTGAAGATGAAGAATGTTGGCTAGATACTTCCAATTTTACGTGGGAGAAAACCGGAATAACCAAAGATCCATATACATACATACATACATACATACTTACATCTCTTCTATTCCACCAGACTGTCAATCATTTGGAAGCCTGCACTCACAAACAAAAAAAGCTCCACACCACGAGCCAGGAAAACACCTGGGCACAAACAGATCCCCCCTGATACCTCCAGCTCAAACACACCCCAACCAGGCACCCAGATGAAACCTAGCTTCCTAACTTATGATAGCCGTCCATTTACCCAGAGCCAAGCTGCACTAAAGGCCTCCCATAAAGTAACACAATGTTGCCAGCCAATCAAGATACAAAAAGAGCCAAAAAACAGACAGAAGATATTAGAAACACCAATCAAGCAGAACACAGCAAACTCCAAGACCAATAAACACAGACCAAGACTCCCAACCAATCAGGATGAAGAAAAAACCATTCTGGCACAGCAATAGGCTGCCCCAAATTCAAATCTGAAACCACTGTAAAAGTCTGACTCATAGATGAACACTATACAGAAGCCTGATGATGGCAGATGAGATTCTGCTGAAACGTTGCTACAACTTTAAAAGCACAACTACAATGACGTGGGAAAATACCTGAACAAAGCTGAATACCATACATGTAAGTACCCGCAAAAACTTAAGAAAACCTATACATATATACATATGTATACATAAAAATAAGTGTGTTTTTTTCAGGGAATGTACCAAGCAGAATTCGGTTGACAATACTTATTTGTTGTAACATAGAAGTTAGAAAATGAATGTTATAATTGTAAAGGCATATATAAAATCTTAAGTAAGATTTGTATGGATAATAATTAAAAGATACAAAGGTGTTACAACCCAGGGGAAGATTTGTCTTATGAGAAAAGAAAATATGAAATTGTAAACAGGACAGACAAAAGTATAAAAACATTGATTAGAAAGATACTGAAACTTAGAAAAAGATATGTAATTGAAATTAGAAAGGAATGCGATAATTAAAAATAAGATTGTAGAAAGCAAGGGAAGGGAAAATTACTGAGAAAATGTGAAAATAGGTATAAGATATGGAATAGAATATAAAAGATGAATATATTAAAGTTTTCCTATAGCATCAGCTGGCGCTCTTGTGTCTTTTTCTCTTTAACTTTCTTTGTTGAATATAATATTTTTTATTAAGTTTGCTATTTTTAATCATTAGCTATTATTTCTTTTCTTTTCAACACACTCAATTCCAGCATTTAGTTATGCGCTTTAAGTGCTCACAGTTCAATATATGTCCAATTTAATTTTTAAACCTTTGTGTGCTGATGTATTTTCCTTTAAATTTCTCCTCCAAATTAGTCCAATAGAGTAATCAAATCAAATCCAAATTTATAAAAACCAATTTTTTTCTCACTTTCTTTGGTCACCACTTCCACACACTTTCCTCCAAAATAGCCCTTTAATATGATACCGGGGTACCTCAAAAGTGATGCCCTTTGCCTGGTTCACACTCTGCTCACTACTTCTCTCTCCAGAACAAAACTTAAATTTCCCGGAATTTTCTTCATCCTCATGGTGGCCATTTTAGACCACCGCTGCAGCTTGCCTTTGGGAGGAATTTTCCTGTCTGGGGGGTGGGTTGTGGCTCCACTCAGCCCTCCAGGAGATTTCCCCCTTCTTCACTACAACACCATGGTGGCTCCGGTCTGGATCGGAACCTCCAGCAAGTGAGCTCGGGTGAAACTGTGCACAATTGTGGATTATGCACCGACACTGACGAGGAGCAAACCAGAAGTCAACCCACAGCAAGATTCTGTAGTGGTGCTTCTTGTCTAGATTTGAAGGGTTAACATCAATCTTACAAGAGTGAAAATATTTCTTTTAAACCCACTGAATCCCTCCTGCCTCTTTTCATACGTACTCTGTCTCACACAAATACACTGTTAGCCACTGTCAGACAGAATAATTGCTCAAATTAATTATTAAAAGCTTCAGGGTCATTGGTAGTTGCCAAACACCAAATTGCTGTAAATAATGTTCACAGAGTTCTCTTTAGCAGGATTGATTGTGATGATCCCACTCATTCAATAGCTTCCAATTCAAAAATATATACAGCTGATTTTCTTGGACTACTGTCTCCAATCTAAGTGGATATAATTAATATTTTCTTTCAAATACAAGAAATGTTTATAATTCTTCCAATGTCCTAACAGTGTTATGTCTCATGGTTTTACATTTATTCTGGATGTAAGCTACTCTCTTGGGTTCAGGTCTGGCCTTAAAATAATAATGTAGCATTTAGGTATAAAGATGAAGCCTAGAAGACCAGTGGTGGTATGCTCCTGGTTTGGACCAGTTCAGCTGAACCAGTAGTTTTTTTAAAAAAGCCTCCTATGATCAGCTGAGAGGAGGAAAAATATCCAATCAGCTGAGAGGAGAATGAAGAGAAAATTGCAGGATTAGCCCACCCACCTACCCCTGTGGATTTCCTTTTTTATCCTCTCAGCTGATTGGCACTGCAAGCCTCAGCTGGTGTGGGGAAAGCTGCGTGTGCACATTAGGTGCCCGTGTGTTAGGCATGCATGAACGTACACACGATAACCGAACCAGTAGTGGAACAGTTAGGTTCCGACTGCTGTTGCAGACCACTAATATCTCATGGCTTGTAACATCTCCATGGATATTTTCTACCCTGGTGCTCAAATTTTAGTGGGCTAAACTTCTCAAAGACTGGCTGGGACAACAGAAGTATTAGAAACTCCAGCCTCATGGACATTCCAGTATCCTGAGTTTGTATTTGAAGATTCTTGTATTGCAAATTATTTCTTGTCTGTTATGCTGCATCACCTGTAAAGTCATGGAATCAATTATTTTTTTCAAAAAAATTTTATTCAATTTTTCACATAAGAACAAAAAACTCTTTTTAGTGGACAGCATATTTCTGGATCCTCACTTTTACATACAAATATGACAATAGTTATGTATTAATATATGTATAATTAATTCTATCGTTACCTTTTCCATTTCAGACTTTTAGAGAAGAAAAAGAACAAACAAATTAATCCTTTATCTCTCACATTAATCTCAATCTAAACATCCTTTCATTTCAATAATTTCAAATATAATTCTTTAATATTTATTTTAAGAATAAAAATAACAATATATGTTTGCCTAATAAAAAAAAGATTACTGATGTCTCTCCTTCTTTTAATAGTCTGTATTAGTTTATTAATTTAAATAGTTCTTTAATCTGTCATATTTTCTTTTAATCACACATTCTTTTCTTTTATAAGTTCTAGATTACTACAAGTTTTAACACAAGAGAAAAAGAAACAGCCATAGTTTTCCCCCCTTTTATTACTTTGAGTGTGACACCTCAGTGGTTAAAGTATACCCATATTTCCTCATCTTAATTCCCAATAAACCTTTATTTTTAAGTAATTACATTAATAATCATTACATCTTTTCATGCACAAGGTGACCTGAACCATTTATTCTTTTCTGGTGAAAGGTCTCTTTCATGTAGCTTTAGTCTGTTTGTATCAAAAGCAGTTGCCAAAGAAGTAGCCAAAGAGATCTCAAAGACCAGGATGGTGATAAAGACAGCGAGAAACAACTTCTTCTCTGGGGATCCTGAAGGGCTCCATCTGCAGGGCAACTGGAGAAAATCATGTTAATGAAAAACCACAGCTACAGCCCTGGGGCACTGTTCTGTCATGATTGTGGTCCTTCTTGTCAGGACATGTCTAGAAAGCGATGCTTGAGGAATTCCCTAGTATTGAACAATCTTTGTCGTGATTGAATTGATTGAACTAAAAGTTTTTCAATGATTGCTGACAAAGATAGGAAAAATGATGGGTTTGGATCTGTATCATTCAGTAAATAGGGAGAAAGTTACAGAGTGAATAATTTTTTTTATTTTTTTTCCCCAGGATATGTTCTATTTTATCTTTCTGTATTGATGTAAGACACAAATATTCTTTATAATTTGAAGTTTCTTCATTTGTTAAATAAACAGTCACCTGTGAAGTCTGAATCTGTGATGGTGGCATTGCCTACAATTTTTTGGATGGTGCAACTTGATTCCTTGCCACACCCACCCAGAAACTAGTTTAAATGGACATGGTGGCCCTTCTTATGGTTGTATGCATGTATGTTCTCCCACAGCCTTTTCCAACAAATCAAACACATTCCAAAGGGAACAGAAACCTTTTAATGCTTCGGCAAAATAATTAGCTGTGATAAGCAGAAGCCTTGCCAAACTGTGTGAGATTGCCAAAAGATAGCAGACAAGAAATAATTTGCAATACACAAATCTTCAAATACAAACTCAGGATACTGGAATGTCCATGATCAGTTCCTTACTTTTATGATTAGATGTTCCTTAGTATTTAGATCTGGTCTCAAGATGATAATGTAGCACTTGGGGAAGAAAATGCAAACCAGCAGACTAGCATTTGAGGTCAAGATGGAGAAAACCTGCACAGCCACCATGGACTTTCCTTTTGTGCTCAGATAACTGGGTAGGAAGGAGACCCAGACACTGCAGAAAACCAGCATGTTGAAAGTGATCAACTTGGCTTCATTGAAAGCTCCAGGAAGGTTCCAGGCCAGGAAAGCTACTGTGAAATAAATGGCAGCTAGGAAACACATGCAGCCAAGGACAACATAAAACATGGTGACAGAGCCTTCATTGCATTGAAGAATGATCTCTCCAGGCTGGGATTGAAGATCAGAGTCAGGGAATGGGGGAGAAACTCCCAGCCATATGGCGCAGATGAAAATTTGGCCAGCAGAACCAGAAAGGATGATGGTATTGGCCAAGCTCTTCCCCAACCATCTTCTCACTTTGTACCCTGGTTTTGTGGCCAGGAACGCCAGCACCACTGTGATTGTTTTGGCTAACACAGAAGACACAGCTATTGAGAAGACAATGCTGAACACTGTTTGTCGCAAAAGACAGGTGGTTTTTCTTGGTTGGCCAATGAATAAAAAGGAGGACAAGGAGCAAAGGAGGAGGGAGACCAGGAGGATGTAGGAGAGGTCCCGATTGTTGGCTTTGACAATGGAAGTTTCTAGGTATTTAATGAAGATGATTAAAACAAATCCTGTGGTTAGGAACAAGAGCAGGACAAAGGAGACCAGAATAATGCCTAGATGTTCCTCATAGCACAGAAAGGTTTTTTTTTGTGGATACATTGGACTTTGTGGATACATTGCTGTATTCATGCTATGTTTCCTTGCTTGTAAAAATGGTGTAAAAGAATAAATGCTGCCCAAGCAGTCAGACATCTTGGCACCCTGCACAATGACTGATCTTTGAAATCCATCAGTGGGGGGTGGCTTGGTGGGCATGGCAGGGGAAGGATACTGCAAAATCCCCATTCTCTCCCCACTCCAAGGGAAGGATCAGTGGTGGTATGCTACTGGTTCGGACTGGTTCGGTGAAACTGGTCATAAAAAAGCTGACGATCAGCTGAGAGGAGGAAAAACCCATCGATCAGCTGAGAGGAAAAAGAAGAGAAAATCAAAGGACTGGCCCTCCCACCTGCCCCCGTGCTTTTCTCTTCTTTATCCTCTCAGCTGATTGGCACTGCAGGTCTCAGCTGGTATGGGGAAAGCTGTGCACCGGCATTAGGGAAAGTACGCCAACCAAGCCAATTTGAATCCCACCACTGGGAAGGATACTGCAAAATCTCCATTCCCATCCTACTCCAGGGGTAAAATCTCCATTCCCTCTCCATCCCACAAACTGCTTTCCAGGTCCGCTCTCCTGTGCAGGACAACAAAAGAAGACCCAGCCCATCAGCTGGGACTTGGGAGGCAGAGAATAGATGGGATGAGGGGCAGTCAGAGTGATATTTGCTGGTTCTCCAAACTACTCAAAATTTCTGTTACGGGTTCTCTAGAACTGGTCAGAACCTGCTGAATACCACCTCTGATGTTGACCCAGGACTATAAGTAATATTTGTGCTATAGTTCTCAATCCATAAGATGGGTGGTTAGAGTAATGGAGAGAGGAGAGAGACAGAAAATTGCTAACAGAAAAATGCTAACAGAAAATTTAGTGTCATCCCTTCTCTTACACTGAAATTATCTTAAAGGATTTTTTGATGGGTGCTTCATTTAGTTTTCTCTTATCCCTTGAACCCAACTGCTTACCTCCATGGTCCTCATGACTATATATTTCTCTTTATAAGGCTGTATCATTTCCTCAGCTATTCTGATGAATTTCTACCACTGCATAATCGAGAGAATCTCAACTAGCTGTATCTCAGTATGGTATGGAAATTGCACCATAAAAGAAAAAAAGGCATTACAGAGGGTGGTGGAAACCACCCAACGTATTATAGGGATTCCACTTTCTGACATTGTGGACATTCAGAGCAAACGATGTCTGCGTAAAGCCCACAGCATCGTTAAGGACCCCTTCCAACCAGCCCATAAACTGTTCACCCTTCTTCCATCTGGGAGGAAGTTCAGGTGCCTGCAGTCTAAGACAAGCAGGCTAGGGAACAGCTTCCACCACACAGCGGTTTCCTTGCTGAACTCCTCAGCTCGTTTGCCCCCATACATATAATGATGCTCCCCTTGATAATATATGATGTATTTTGTATAATTTTCTGTGCATTTATCCTTATATCCAACATATCCATAAACATTTTGTACATAAACATTTTGTACATAAACAGTTGTATATGTTCATATTTGTGCAATGACACTTATCCTTGAGTGCTTGGAAGCACATTTTTGTGCTTCCCATTGACATATATTCTTCATATTCATAGATGTTCTGTATATCTGTGTATGTGTGTGTGTGTGTGTATATATATATATATATATATATATATATATGTTTTCTTAAGTTTTCGCGGGTACTTACATGTCTGGCATTCAGCTTTGTTCGGGTATTTTCCCACGTGGTGCTTTTAAAGTTGTAGCAACGTTTCAGCAGAA
This sequence comes from Hydrophis major, assembly GCA_033807585.1. NCBI lineage: Eukaryota > Metazoa > Chordata > Lepidosauria > Squamata > Elapidae > Hydrophis > Hydrophis major. The sequence goes on from CM066329.1 coordinate 24,102,199, forward strand.
TCTCATCTGCCATCATCAGGCTTCTGTATGGTGTTTGTCTTGAGTCAGACTTTTACAGTGGTTTCAGATTTAAATTTGGGGCAGCCTATTGCTGTGTCAGAATGGTTTTTTCTTCCTCCTGATTGGTTGAGAGACTTGGTCTGTGTTTATTGGTCTTGGAGTGTGCTGTGTTCTGCTACTAATATCTTCTGTCTGTTTTTTTTTGGGGGGGGGCTCTTTTTGTATCTTGATTGGCTGGCAACATTGTGTTACTTTATTGGAGGCCTTTAGTGCAGCTTGGCTTCGGGTAAATGGACGGCTATCATTAGTTAGGAAGCTGGGTTTCATCTGGGTGCCTGGTTGGGGTGTGTTTGAGATGGAGGTATCAGGGGGGATCTGTTTGTGCCCAGGTGTTTGCCTGGCTTGTGGTGTGGAGATTTTTTTGTTTGTGAGTGCAGGCTTCCAAATGATTGACAGCCTGGTGGAATCATCTCTTCTGTTCATGCTTTCTGGTCTTTTTTCAATCTCTATGGCTTCTCTGATGATTCTGTGGCTGGGATTTTCTATGATGGCTAGGGTTTTGGTGCCATTGAAGTTGATGTTATGACCTGTGGCTTCCATGTGTTGGAAAAGTGAGGAAGTGTGTTCCAGCTTTTTGACTGCATTTTTGTGTTCATCCAGGCGGGTGCTTATTCTTCTATTGGTCTGTCCAATGTATGTGGCCGGGCATGATGCACAGGGGACTTCATATATGCCTTGGTTTTCCAGGTCAATTTTGTCTTTGGGGTTCCTGAGGATGGCTGCTATTTTTCTGTCTGTTTTGAAGGCAGTCTTGATGTGGTGTCTGTATAGAATCTTACTAATTTTGTCTGTAGTGCCTCTTATGTAGGGCAGGACAGCTGTTCCATGGGTCTGTTCATCTTCTGGGTCTCTATTATGTCTCAGTGTGCTTTTGTGGATCAAGTTGGTGATTTTGCTTTTGTGGAAGCCGTTGGCTGTCAATATTTTAGTCAGGGTGCATAGTTCAGTCTTAATGTGTGTCTTGTCTGCCAGGCGTTTGGTTCTAGTAATTAGTGTTTTAGCCACGGAGTTTATCTGTGCTGGGTGGTGGTGGGATTGGGCGTTGAGGTAGCGGTTAGTGTGTGTTTTCTTCTGGTATATGGTGTGTCCTAGTGTGCCATCTGTTTTCTTGTAGATTAACCCAGCTTCCTAACTAATGATAGCCGTCCATTTACCCGAAGCCAAGCTGCACTAAAGGCCTCCAATAAAGTAACACAATGTTGCCAGCCAATCAAGATACAAAAAGAGCCCCCCCCCCCCCAAAAAAACAGACAGAAGATATTAGTAGCAGAACACAGCACACTCCAAGACCAATAAACACAGAGCAAGACTCTCAACCAATCAGGAGGAAGAAAAAACCATTCTGACACAGCAATAGGCTGCCCCAAATTTAAATCTGAAACCACTGTAAAAGTCTGACTCAAGACAAACACCATACAGAAGCCTGATGATGGCAGATGAGATTCTGCTGAAACGTTGCTACAACTTTAAAAGCACCACGTGGGAAAATACCTGAACAAAGCTGAATGCCAGACATGTAAGTACCCGCGAAAACTTAAGAAAACATATATATATATATGTGTGTTCTCATTGGTTGGGGTTTTGGCTGTGTTCCGATTGGTTGGGGGGTTGGCTGTGTTCTCTGATTGGGTGGGGGTGTGTTCTCATTGGTTGGGGGTTTGGCTGTGCTCTGATTGGTTGGGGGGTTGGCTGTGTTCTGATTGGCTGGAGGCATGTTCTGTTTAGGTGGGGGCTTGGTTGTGCTCAGGTTAGTCTTAGTTGCTGGGGGAATTGAGCTGGTGAGCTGTGATCTTGCTGTTTGGCTTCAAGTTTGTGGTTGTGCTGCATCTTCATGGTGGGGGTCAGTTCGCTTCATGTGTGGCTCAGAGGGGTTTGAAGTGGGTAGTGATGCAGTTGCAGTGTGGCTTCTGGTCCATGGTTGTGTCTCATCTTCTTTGTGGGTGTGAGTCTGCTTTCTACGTTGAAGTGTGGTGGTGGCATCTTGTGTGGCTCTCAGGGGTGTGGGTCTGGTGTCACTCTTCATGTTAGGTACTCATCTGTTCATGAGGGCGGGTTTCCAAATGGCTGGTAGACGGGAGGTATCATCTCATTTATTCATGCTGTGTGGGCATTTTTCTATCTCTATGGCTTCTCTGATTATTCTGCTGCTGAAGTGTTCGGTTTTGGCGATAGTTCTGGTATTTTTAAAGTCAATCTTGTGTCCTGTGGCTTTGAGGTGTTGGACCAGGGAAGAGGTCAGTTCTTCCTTTTTGATTGAGTTCTTATGTTCTTCAATGCGTGCACTTATTCTTCTGTTAGTTTGTCCAATGTATGTGGTGGGGCAGGCAGTGGAAGGGATTTCGTATACTCCTTGATTTTCTAACTCAATTTTGTCCTTAGGGTTTCTTAGGATGGTGGATATCTTTCTGTTTGTGCAGATTCTGTCTTAATGTTGTGTTTCTGCACAAACAGAAAGATATCTGTTAAGCCTGGTTTCCCCAACCAGGGTTAGGGAGACAAGCTAAACAGAATGTGCAGCGTTAGTCAGATAGGCACACAGATAAATGAGTGAGCTAAGCTTGTATGTTTATTAACATACAGTAAAAATAACAGATACGTTTGTGCTATCAAAAATATAGTTTATTCCATGATGAGTTCATAGCATAGTCAAAATAACAGTCCAATAGTCATGTATCATTTAGTCAGTCCATTCAGGGATATTCAGTTAGCAAAGTCCGTGTAGAATATCCTATGTCAATTCACTTACAAGTCAGTCCTTTTTTTTCTCTCCCGTTCGAGCAATGCAGTCTTGAGTCCTTGCAGTAATCAGGGATCATCAAAGCCAGAGAGAGAGCAAGCTGCAGTCTTGCCTCTTTTAAAGTGCTTTCACAACCACTCCCTTAATTACTATCCCACAGTTAAAGTTGCATACACTTTAACTAACAAACTATGATTACATATTATTATTTACCTAAACCAGTTAGGGTAAAACAATGTTATCCCTAACATTCTCCCCTTTTAGGAAATAATAATAAATATAACTATTTACATCTTTAAATCATATTTGTTACAACTCTCTTTAAACTTAATTACTCCTTGAGCTTTTGTAAATTGTTCTGCAATGTTTTCTTCTGTCATGCAGTATTCCAATTTAATTAGTCCATTCTTTACAGATTCTCTAACATTTAAGTATCTTAAATCAGTATGCTTTGATCTAGTTTTTACAGCAATACTAGTAGCTAACTTTATAGATGCCTGGTTATCCTCGTACACAATAATAGAATCTTTAACAGTTACACCCATGTCTAATAATAACTGTTTGTACAAAATCAAGTCAGTGCATAATAATGACAGACATGAAAATTCCGCTTCCATTGTGGACAAGCTGATATGCTGTTGTCTGATTGACCTCCACCCTATTAGTGTCTTACCAAATAATATAGCCATCCCAGATGTTGATTTTCTAGTGTTTATATCAGTTGCAAAACTTGCATCTGCATAGGCACTAAGACTCAAATCACCCTTTGGTTCTATATACAATGCATGGTTCATTGTTCCTTTAAGATATCTTAAAATTCTCTTTAATGATTGCCAATGACATTGATGTGGATCTGAATTAAAACGTGCCAGCTGATTTACACTATAAGCTATATCTGGCCTTGACCAATTGCTTATATATGATAAGCTGCCAATCAAAATTTATATATGGACTTATCAAATTTGGGACTTTGATCATCAGTTTGGCAAACTTCCTGACTCATTGGAGTCTTTGCCGGTTTACAAAGTTCCATTTTATACGTTTTAATTAATTGGCAAATTTTATCTTCTTGAGATATCTTAAAACCATTTTTTGTTTTGTTAATTGTCAATCCTAGATACTTTTTAATTTCACCTAAATGCTTTAATTTTATCTTTTTGGCTAATAATGATATAATCTCATTAGCTTCATTATTAGTCTTAGTTATCAAAGCAATATCATCTGTAAATAATAACAATAATGACACCGTTCCATTATTTTCTCTTTTAAACACACATGGATCTGCTAAACCAGATTTAAAACCTATATTGTTTAACTCTTTCACAATATATTGGTTCCACTCAAACCCAGATTGTTTCAACCCGTAAAGACTCTTTTTGAGTTTCCAACAATCATTACTATTTACTTTATTGTCTTTTATACCTACTGGTTTTCTTAAATATATAGTGTGCTGCAATGGTGCATGCAGATAAGCAGTTTCTACATCTAAATGGTTAATGACATAGTTTTTCTTAGCTGCCCACACTAATGCTGCTCTTAAAGATATTGCTTTAAGACTTGGTGCAAAAACTTCATAATAATCAGATGCAGTTTGATTAAATCCTTGAGCTACTAACCTAGCTTTATGGGTAACAGTCCCATCATTTCCAGTTTTTACTTTAAATATCCATTTGCACCCAATGGATTTTTCTCCTGGAGGTAATTTAGCATCTTCATAAACTTTCATTACCTTTAATGAATTTAGTTCTTTTTCCATTGCCTTTTGCCAATTCTCCTGATCTTTAGCAGGATACATCTTAAGTTCATCTACACTAGTTGGAACTTTAGTTACTTGGCAAACTATACTTGCTTGATATCTATCAGGTGGTCTAGTTACACGTGTAGTACGTCTAGGTATTACAGGACTTACAGGTGGACTTTCATTTATTAACTCTTCTTGATTATCTAACTCTTCCTGATCAACTATTTCCTCTTGTTCTGGTCCTATTTGCTCTTCTTGGACTTCTTCTTTAATTGGACTCTTCTTATAACTATTCTGTTCTTTCTGCCTTTTGTAGGGTTCAATAATTACTTCATTATTTAAATCTTGCTCTAATCTATTCCATCCTACATGTTCTAGAAATTTAGCACTAGCACTGGTGTAAACTCTAGATGTACCTGGTTCCCAGAATCTATAAGATCTATGATTAGATGTATATCCTACAAAATATAATCTTTTAGCTCTATGCTGTCCTTTGTGTCTAAGTTGTGAAGGGATATGCACCCATGCTGGTGCTCCAAATGTGTGCATGTAACTTAAATCAGGTTTTGTACCATGCCACAATGTGAATGGTAATTCACCTGTTGTTGAATTAACAACATTATTTAATATATGATTACCACACATTATTGCTTCTCCCCACAAATTGTCAGGTAATCCTGAATCAGACATCATAGTTCGTGCCATTGATTGTAATGTTTGGCCTCTTCTCTCTATTAAGGCATTATGTTGTGGTCTATATGGTGCAGACATTTTATGTTGAATACCTAACATTCTTAGTCTGTTCTGGAATTTATTATTTGTAAATTCCGTACCATTATCTGTTATAAGAGTTACTAATTTCTTTTTAGTTTTCCTTTCTGCAAATTTTATCCAATTAAAAAGATTTTGATACGTTTCAGTTTTGCTTTTCATTAAATAGCAAAATCCATATCTAGAATAATGGTCCATTATACTTAGTATGTAACGAGCTCCTCCTACACTTGGTTTTTTCGGACCTATTAAATCAGCAAATACTACTTCTAAAGGCTCTTTGGTAGTAAATCCATCAACTCTATTAGCCGGTGTGACCCTTGCTTTGCTTTGATTACAGATATTACATTGCAAATACTTATTACAAGGTTTCAAACTTATTCCCTTAGATAATTCAACAGTTTTCTTAAGCATTTTAAAATTTAAATGCCCTAGCCTTCGATGTAACAAGTGAATACATTCATCATGAGGTTTCTTATTTTCATAAACTGTGTTAGCCACCTTTAAACCATCATCATTTAACACATATAATTCACCTCTTAAAGATGCAGTAATTCTCTTATCTTCTTTTTCAATGATGCAGTTATCTCCTTTAAAAGTAACTACATATCCTAGTTTAACCAAAATTCTAACTGAAATTAAATTAAACTTAAGTTGTGGTACATATAACATTTTTACATTCTCTTTTATAAAAGAACAATATGCTATACCTTGACCTTTAGCTTTCAGTTTCCAGCCATTGGCTAACGATATCTGCTGTGTACTCTGGGACATTTTAATAAAAATTTTGTTATCATTTGTTATACAATGGGATGCTCCACTGTCAACCACCCATAAATTATTTTTTACAGCTCCGTTAGTATACATGGCTAACTCAAAATTTTTATTTATCTTTTGATGACTTTTTGTATTCTGGCCAGCATTCTGGTACTTTACTTTTTTACAAAATCTTGCCAAATGTCCTCTTCCTCCACAATTAAAACACTTTTTAATTGCATATGCAGTAGGAGATTCATTATCTTCTTTTTGAGGTTGCTGCCTCCTTAACTCATCTCTTTCAAGCCTTCTTCTGGCCTCTTCAATCAATCTGCCAGTTATATCAGTTAAAATTAGACTTTCCTTTGGCAAAATTTCAAGTGAAGTTACGTAGTTGTCATAACTTTCATCAAGGGAAGATAGAATTATGTAGACTTGGTGTAGTTCAGAGAAAATAAGCTCTTTCTCGTGCAGTTCTTGAAAAATGCTTTGCATAGTTTTCAAATGACTCAGCATATCACCATTTGTTTGGAGATGCATCCTGAAAAGCTTCCGTGTTAGATTTATGTGAGCACCAACGTTATCTCGAACATAAATCCTCTTCAGCTTCTGCCAACACCCAACAGCCATTTTCTCTCCGTGGATATAAACAAGCTGTTGATCAGTTAAGGTTAACCCAATTATGCAAATAGCTTGTTGATTTTTATGCATAAATTCTTCTATCTTTAGTTTATCTTCATCATCCTCTCGATCCCATTCTTCTACGTTTGGTGGATTTTCAATTATGTTCCACAAACCTTCTCTTCGTAGAAGCAGACTACATTTCATAGACCATGATACATAGTTTGTTCCATCCAACTTGGATATCAGGGACAAACTTTGTAAATTGACTTGTGCCATGTTTTCTTATATGGATATAAAACTATAATTAATAAAACACAGCTGTCTGTTTACTGTAATGTATAACAACACAAACTCTCACTTTTACATAAATCTGTTTTATTCTAGTTAAACTGACTTTGCAGCCTCTGGGCCCATAACCAGTGTTAAGCCTGGTTTCCCCAACCAGGGTTAGGGAGACAAGCTAAACAGAATGTGCAGCGTTAGTCAGATAGGCACACAGATAAATGAGTGAGCTAAGCTTGTATGTTTATTAACATACAGTAAAAATAACAGATACGCTTGTGCTATCAAAAATATAGTTTATTCCATTATGAGTTCATAGCATAGTCAAAATAACAGTCCAATAGTCATGTATCATTTAGTCAGTCCATTCAGGGATATTCAGTTAGCAAAGTTCGTGTAGAATATCCTATGTCAATTCACTTACAAGTCAGTCCTTTGTTTCTCTCCCGTTCGAGCAATGCAGTCTTGATTCCAAGCAGTAATCAGGGATCATCAAAGCCAGAGAGAGAGCAAGCTGCAGTCTTGCCTCTTTTAAAGTGCTTTCACAACCACTCCCTTAATTACTATCCCACAGTTAAAGTTGCAGACACTTTAACTAACAAACTATGATTACTTATTATTATTTACCTAAACCAGCTAGGGTAAAACAATGTTATCCCTAACAATATCCACCATCCTAAGAAACCCTAAGGACAAAATTGAGTTAAGTTTTCCCGGGGAGGGAATAAACAACCAGATCAAAACCTACGAGAAACTGGAAATTAAAAGAGCAGTAATACTATGTGACCTCCAATTCCGACGCAGATGCAGAGACAACAATACTACACCAACCTGCTTCAAATTAACATTTCATCAAAGCACAGCAGCCACTAAACGTATCCTGAAAAGAACTGAAATGGCTCTACTAAGGAACGAGCTCCACAGTAAGAGATTCCAATTAGATCAGTTAAACAAAGATTTGCTAGCACTACACCTGGAATTGAGCAGCAAAATCCACCCTCTACTTTGGGACAAGATAAAACAACTTACAACTTGGAGAGCTGAATCTGCAAACATTTACAAACAGGAAAAGCTCTTGAAAAAATTAAAGAAATTAGAACATGACAAGAAAACCCCCAACAACTCACAACAACACCTGAAACAATTAGTGTACAATGTTTCCAACAGAGAACTCACCAAAACAGAAACAGAAGTCCTAACCAAAGGATTAAATTATGCTATAGCACCCCAAAAAATCCCCACAGAATCCATCATATGTGCAATAGAATCCAGCCTAACTAAATTAAATACAGATGAAACTGATAAAATAAGACACCAAGTTACCAACATCCTATGCACAAGCAAACCACCCAAAAGCAACTTACAGCAAAATGAAATTAAAGTGCTACAAACCCTGAAAAGAGACAGCAGCATAATCATCCTCCCAGCAGATAAAGGGAATGCCACTGTAGTAATGGACAGAAAAGCCTATGAAACTAAATTGACACACCTACTCCAAGACTCCACATACAAAGCCATAAACACAGACCCAACCACATATCTGGAAAAATTAACCAAGAAGAAAATTATAACCAGCCACATAAACAAAGAGATCCAACACACAATCATACCGAGAGAGAAATCTTCCAGATGCCCCAAGCTATACGGCCTCCCAAAAATGCACAAAGAAGGCATACCTCTCAGACCCATAGTCAGCTCCAGAGGAGCACCACTGCAAAACCTAGCTAAACACTTAGCAAAACAGCTACAGCCTCATGCTGAAACAGCAGCTTCTGATGTACAAAACTCATACCACTTCTTGGAAATGATCAAAGATCTACACATGGAGCAAGACGATCTGCTTGTAAGTTTTGACGTGGTTTCACTATTCACTTAAGTCCAGATAAAAGAGACACTTGAAATCATCAAAAATAAATACCAACCAGCTAAACACCTCATGGAACTAACAAAACATTGCTTAACCAACACATATTTCATATACAAAGGACAAAGATACAAACAAATTGAAGGAGCCCCCATGGGATCACCACTGTCATCTGTCATTGCAAACCTGTTCATGGAAGAATTTGAATCCAGAGCCCTGGCCAATGCCATCCTCAAACCCAAACTATGGTTAAGATATATCGATGACATATTCGTGATTTGGCCCCATGGACAAGAAAACCTAAACAACTTCCTAACACACCTAAACAACGCACACCCCAAAATCAAGTTCAACATGGAAACAGAAACAAACAAACAACTACGATTCCAAGATGTACTAATCTACAAAAAAACAGATGGCACACTAGGACACACCATATACCAGAAAAAAACACACACCAACCGCTTCCTCAACGCCCAATCCCACCACCACCCAGCACAGATAAACTCCGTGGCTAAAACACTAATTACTAGAACCAAACGCCTGGCAGACAAGACACACATTCAGACTGAACTATGCACCCTGACTAAAGTGCTGACAGCCAACGGCTTCCACAAAAGCAAAATCACCAACTTGATCCACAAAAACACACTGAAACATAATAGAGACCCAGAAGATGAACAGACCTATGGAACAGCTGTCCTGCCCTACATAAGAGGAACTACAGACAAAATTAGTAAGATTCTATACAGACACCACATCAAGACTGCCTTCAAAACAGACAGAAAAATAGCAGCCATCCTCAGGAATCCCAAAGACAAAATTGACCTGGAAAACCAAGGCATATATGACGTCCCCTCTGCATCATGCCCGGCCACATACATTGGACAGACCATTAGAAGAATAAGCACCCACCTGGATGAACACAAAAATGCAGTCAAAAAGCTGGAACACACTTCCTCACTAGTCCAACACATGGAAGCCATAGGTCATAACATCAACTTCAATGGCACCAAAACCCGAGCCACCATAGAAAATCCCAGCCACAGAATCATCAGAGAAGCCATAGAGATTGAAAAAAGACCAGAAAGCATGAACAGAAGAGATGATTCCACCAGGCTGTCAATCATTTGGAAGCCTGCACTCACAAACAAAAAAAATCTCCACACCACAAGCCAGGCAAACACCTGGGCACAAACAGATCCCCCCTGATACCTCCAGCTCAAACACACCCCAACCAGGCACCCAGATGAAACCCAGCTTCCTAACGAATGATAGCCGTCCATTTACCCGAAGCCAAGCTGCACTAAAGGCCTCCAATAAAGTAACACAATGTTGCCAGCCAATCAAGATACAAAAAGAGCCCCCCCCAAAAAAAAACAGACAGAAGATACTAGTAGCAGAACACAGCAAACTCCAAGACCAATAAACACAGACCAAGACTCTCTACCAATCAGGAGGAAGAAAAAACCATTCTGACACAGCAATAGGCTGCCCCAAATTTAAATCTGAAACCACTGTAAAAGTCTGACTCACAGAGAAACACCATACAGAAGCCTGATGATGGCAGATGAGATTCTGCTGAAACGTTGCTACAACTTTAAAAGCACCACGTGGGAAAATACCCGAACAAAGCTGAATGCCAGACATGTAAGTACCCGCGAAAACTTAAGAAAACATATATATATATATGGCTGGAGGCGTGTTCTGTTCAGGTGGGGGCTTGATTGTGCTCAGGTTAGTCTTAGTTGCTGGAGGGTTTGAGCTGGTGAGCTGTGATCTTGCTGTTTGGCTTCGAGTTCATTCGCTTAGCCGATGAACAACACCTAGAGACCGAACTACACACTCTCACCGGCGTGCTGACAGCCAATGGATTCCAAAGAAAGAAGATCACCCACCTAATCCAAAAAGAAACCCCAGCCAAAATCCAAGACAAAGAACAAGAGAATGGCAAAGCCCTCCTCCCATATATAAAAGGCACTATGGACGAAATTAACAAGATCCTCCAAAAACACAACATTAAGACAGCATTCTGCACAAACAGAAAGATATCCACCATCCTAAGAAACCCTAAGGACAGAATCGAGTTAGAAAATCAAGGAGTATACGAAATCCCTTGCACTGCCTGCCCCACCACATACATTGGACAGACTAACAGAAGAATAGGTGCACGCATTGAAGAACATAAGAACTCAATCAAAAAGGAAGAACCGACCTCTTCCCTGGTCCAACACCTCAAAGCCACAGGACATGAGATTGACTTTAAAAATACCAGAACTATCGCCAAAACCGAACACTTCAGCAGCAGAATCATCAGAGAAGCCATAGAGATAGAAAAACGCCCACACAGCATGAATAAACGAGATGATACCTCCCGCCTACCAGCCATTTGGAAACCCGCCCTCATGAACAGACGCGTACCTAACATGAAGAATGACACCAGACCCACACCCCTGAGAGCCACACAAGATGCCACCACCACACTTCCACGTAGAAAGCAGACTCACACCCACACAGAAGATGAAACACGACCATGGACCAGAAGCTGCACTGCAGCTGCATCACTACCCACCTCAAACCCCTCTGAGCCATACTTGAAGCGAACTGACCTCCACCATGAAGATGCAGCACGACCACGAACTCGAAGCCAAACAGCAAGATCACAGCTCACCAGCTCAAACCCTCCAGCAACTAAGACTAACCTGAGCACAATCAAGCCCCCACTTGAACAGAACACGCCTCCAGCCAATCAGAACACAGCCAACCCCCCAACCAATCAGAACATAGCCAAACCCCCAACCAATGAGAACACACCCCCACCCAATCAGAACACAGCCAAGCCCCCACCCAATCAAGTCACACCCCCACTAGTAGTTAAAAGGAAGAAGCAGCTGCAAGCTCACATCACTCTGAGAAGCACAGAGCTGAAGACCAAGCCTGAAGATGATGAATGAGACTTCATCGAAACGTTGCCTAGATACTTCCAATCTTATGCGGGAGAAAACCCGAACAACCAAAGATCCACATACAAATACCCGCGAGAACCTCAGAAAACACACACACATATATATATATAAATATATATTTATATTTATATATATATATATGTATATGTATATGTATATATATATATGTATATGTATATGTATATGTATATGTATATGTATATGTATATGTATATGTATATGTTTATGTTTATGTTTATGTTTATGTTTATGTTTATATTTATATTTATATTTATATTTATATTTATATTTATATTTATATTTATATTTATATTTATATTTATATTTATATTTTACTGTTGTTTTGCACTTCTGGTTGGATGCTAACTGCATTTCGTTGCCTGTATCCATGGCAATGACAATAAAGTTGAATCTAATCTAAACTATTTCAGACAAATGATTATCCAATCTCTTTAAAACTTCCAGGAGCAATCACAGCTTCCGGAGGCAAGTTGTTCCACCAATTCCCACAACACTGTCAAACTATTTACTAAGTCTACATTACTATTACTATCCATCTTCTCATCTTTCTTATCACCAATCCCCCCCCACTTGTGACTGTATGACTGTAACTTTGTGCCTTGTATCTTTACAATTTATATTTCCTAGTATGGTTTGATTGTTTATTTGTACACAAGACTATCATTAATTGCTGTACCTTATGATTCTTGACAAATGTACCTTTTCTTTTGATGTACACTGAGAGCACATGCATCAAAGACAAATTCCTTGTGTGTCTAATCACACTTGGCCAATAAAGAATGAATGAATTCATTCATTCATTCAATTAATTGTTCTGTCAGGAAATTTCTCCTTAGTGCTAAGTTGCTTCTCTCCTTGATTAGTTTCTATCCATTGCTTTTTCTCCTGCCCTCAGGTGCTTTGGAGAATGGCTTGATTTCCTCTTCTTTGTGGCAGCCCCTCAGATATTGGAACACTGCTATCATGTCACCCTTAGTACTTCTTTTAATTAAACTAGACATACCCAATTCCAGCAACTGTTCTTTATATGTTTTAGCCTCCAGTCCTTGAATCATCTTTGTTGCTCTGCACTCTTTCTTGTCTCAACATCTTGTTTATATTGTGATGATCAAAATTGGATGCAATTTTCCAACTGTGGTCTTACCAAACCATTGTAAAGTGGTACTAACACTTCACATGATCTTGATTCTATCCCTCTGCTAATGCAGCCTAGAACTGTGTTGGCTTTTTTTTTGGCAGCTGCAGCACACTGCTGGGTCACATTTAAATAATTGTGTACTAGGGCTCCAAGATCCCTCTCATATTGAATGAGGTAAATTTATTCTCATGCTCCTTGCACAATAAATCTTCCCTTGGTTTTTTTTGCCTAAGGACAGGACCATACCTGTCTCACCTCTGAATGGCATCTTGCTGGATAGGACCCAATGCTCAAATTTGTCAAAACCCTTCTGAATCTTGAGTCCATCTTCCAAAATGTTAGCAATTTCCCTCAGCTTGGTATCACCTGCAACTTTGATTATTTCCCCCTCTATCCTCTCATCTAGAACATTTATGACAATGTTAAAGAGCACCAGATCCAAGACCAAATCTTGACAAACCCAAATTCATGTTTCCCTCCATGTAGATGTGGTTCCATTGAGGACTACCTACTGAGTGGTTAGGAATTCTGTATCGATTTTGTCATGTTACTGTCTATCCCACATTGTTCTATCTTACCATGAAGGTTGTGGTCTTTTTTTAAATCATACTTATCTCCTAAATTCCAGATTTCATCTCCTTTATTTAAAGATGCTTCTCTCTTTGTTGTGACCAGAATTTTTGAATATTCATAAATAATATCATAATACATCTCAGGTTGCTCCTTTCCCTTCTGTTATCAGGGGAGAAAAATGGTCTTGCTTATAAGAAACATTCACAAGATTCCATTCAGAGGATCCTAAGAAGTGCCTAAGTTTGCCTAGAAAGGTTAACTGATTCATCATTTACCGCCAAATTAATAGGTTGTTATGAAGGTTCTGTTCATTACACAGGAAATAATTTGTGTCCTAGGACTTTTTCCAATTTCATAGACTATTAGAAATATAGCTATTTCATAAAAAATATATTAACATTTCTTTTTGTGGATAAGTTAGAAATCTTGGAAAATGCTCCTGGTATCAGTTGTTGTCCCAAGAAAATATTTCTTAAAAGGTGAAAGGATAGATTATAAAAGAAATATTGTATTTTGTTTTTTTCAGATACTGAAAAATGTACCAAGTGCCCAGATTATCAATATCCAACTGAGAACTGAGTCCAATGTATCCACAAAAGAATAACCTTCCTGTCCTATGAGGAATATCTGGGTGGCATCCTAGTCTCTTTTGCCCTAATCTTGTTCCTAACCACAGGATTTGTTTTAATCCTATTCCTTAAATACCAAGAAATTCCTGTTGTCAAAGCCAACAATCAGGACCTCTCTTACATCTTTCTGGTCTCCCTCTTGCTTTGCTTCTTGTGTCCTTTACTCTTTATTGGTCAACCAAGGAAAGCCACATGCCTTCTCTGACAAATGGTGTTCAGCATCACCTTCTCTGTTGCTGTTTCTTCTCTCTTGGCCAAAACCATCATAGTGGTTCTGCATTTCATAGCCACAAAACCAGGCAACTGAGTAAAGAGATGGTTAGGGAAGAGCTTGGCCAACTCCATCATCCTTTCTTGTTCTGCTATCCAAACTATTATCTGCTTCATCTGGCTGGGACTTTCTCCTCTATTCCCCGACTTTGACTTCCACTCCCAGCCTGGAGTTATCATCCTGCAATGCAATGAATGAATGCAATGTACTGTTCTACATCACTCTCAGTAACATGGGTTTCTTGGCTGCCATCTACTTCATGGTGGCTTTTCTGGCCAGGAATCTGCCTGGGGCCTTCAAGCTGATCACCTTCAGCATGCAGGTTTTCTGCAGTGTCTGGGTGAGTTTTGAGCCCACTTACCTGAGCACCAAAGGGAAATTTATGGTGGCTGTGCAGGTCTTCTCCAACTTGGCCTCCAGTTCTGGGCTGCTAGGCTGCATCTTCATCCCCAAGTGCTATGTTATCATTCTGAAACCAGAACTGAATATAAAGGAGCATCTTACAACCAGAAGACATGCAGAAAGATGAGACAGAGGAATTTCAATGCTCAACATGTTCCAACAAGCCAAAGCTGGAAAATGGGCCAATGACTGCCTGAAATAAGACTGGAGAATAGTGTCATAAGGAAAACAAGTTCATTGATTTCTTGGGAATGCATTAACAAGACAGAAATATTGAAGAAATGCATTGAACAACCTTGATACCCTCCCGGGAAGCTTTCAGTACTGGCTTAGTGTCAGGTTCCAAGTAAAGCTACCATCATTAAAAGAACTCAGAGGAATTTCTATTCCTCAAAGAATTATATGATTTAATTACACATCTTGGCACTAACTGGTAGAAGCCAGTACTGAAAGCTTCCCAGGCTTCCACATCATTACAACTAAAAGGTTCTCATTTTTTCAAAACAATTAGTCACATTGTCCAACCAGGATATAAAATAGTTTCCTGGCAACTTCCCTCCTCCTTTCTCTGGCCCAGCAGCAGTTGGAATGCAGCTGACTCATTGCCCAGCTATGTTGTTTTGGCTGGAGCTTCATCCACCTCAAATCTCTCCCCCACTCCATTTCTCAACTGTGTCCAACTGAATTCATTCAATTCCACCACCAAATTAAATTCAGGCTTGACACTCAGTACATTTTATCAAAATTGTTGTGGCAATGCAACTGATCTCTCTCTTTTTATTTAGCATGACTCTTTCTTGAGGATAGAAACAGTGGACAGATGGGAAAATAACTTGAGGTTTCCTTCATCCTTTCTCTTAATCTACTAGCCCCCTCCTGCATTTGAAGAGAGAAGAGTAACCCGACTCCAGTTTTTCAGAGAGTGAGGGGAAGGGTTTCCCCCTTTCCCGCACCTATTTTTTTGCTGTGTCCTCTGTGTGTCCTGACCATTTACTTCATGATGTATGTAGTGACTTGCAAAATATGTCATATGTTTGAGCCCACGGAAGACCCAAACTATGTATGTGTCAAATGTAAGTTATATGAATTGCTAGAAGAAAAAATAGAATAGAATAGAATAACAAAGTTGGAAGGGATCTTGAGTTTCTTCCAATCCAAGCCCCTGCTCAAAGAGGAAACCCTATACCATTTCAGACAGGTGGCTATCCAGTCTCTTAACAACTTGCAGTTTTGGTGCATTCACAACTTCTGGAGGCAAGTTGTTCCACTGATTAACCATCCTGTCAGGCAATTTCTTCTGAGTTCTAGGTTGCTTCTCTCCTTGATTAGTTGATCTGTTACAATGTCCTCCCAGTCAATGACTGCTTCAACTTCAACTGCAACAATACAACAGCACACAACAGATGCAAACTCAATGTAAACCACTCCAAACTTGATTGCAGAAAGTACGACTTCAGCAACAGAATGATCAATGCCTGGAATGCACTACCTGACTCTGTTATTACATCCTCTAACCCCCACTCCTTTAACCTCAATCCAACCACTATTGGCTTAACCCCATTCATAAGAGGTCTGTGAGGGGCTGGCATAAGTGCACAATCATACCATCCCTGTCCTATTGTCCCTATTTATTCATAATCATACCATCCCTGTCCTATTGTCCCTATTTATTTATAAGAGGTCTGTGAGGGGCTGGCATAAGTGCACAATCATACCATCCCTGTCCTATTGTCCCTATTTATTCCTACCTATTTCCTGTATTCTTACTCATGTTTATACTTAGATCTATTATCTTGTAAGTGATTGACAAATCAAAATAAATCAATAAATAGTTTCCATCCATTGCTTCTTGTCCTACCCTTAAGTGCTTTGAAGAATAGCTTGACTCCCTTCTTTGTTGTGGTAACCCTCGAGATATTGGAAGACTGCTATCATGTCACCCCTAGTCCTTCTCTTTGTTAAGCTATGGATACCTAATTCCAGCAACTATTCTTTATATTTGTGTTTGAAAAGTTCTTAAATAAAACTCTTCACTTAATAAGTCAATTATGTTATAAAGATGCTATAAAAACTGCTCTAATTACTTCAGATGGATCTTGATTGGTCTCTTTGCATCAGATACAGAGAATGGAGAGGATTTCATGAGGCCTTTTACTCCTATGTTTGCAAGGAATGGAATTTGTGTTGTTATTTCACAATAATCCTCAACAACTGGCCATACAGCCAGGGGTGGGATGTTACCAGTTCTGCCTGGTTCTAAAGAACTGATAGCTCTGAACAGCAGCAGACACCAAACCGGTTTTATGTCTGCTGCTGTTTGGCCCACCTGCCTGGCTGGGCTCTTAATCTCCTTTATTTCTTCCTTTTTCAACCTCAGCTGCTTTGCGCAGCACAGTTCAGATTGAAAAAGCAGGAAAAAAGAAGCTTCTCAAATGCTGCACACCTGCGCACAGCACTTTTGAGCACTCCAGGCAGCACAGCTGATGTTTTTGTCACACATGCACGTGCTTACAAAGCACGCATGTGCGTGCAAAACATAATTACCGAATTGGTAGTAACATTGGTTGAATATGATCCTTGCATATAGCACCTCTCAAGGATGCCTTCTCTAATTGGGAACAAGTCAATACCTTTCTTCACTTCATAGAAAGTTTCCCTTTTGGAGAGAATCCTTCCTTTCTATTTAACATTTGATGTTAAAATAGAAAAAATGATTTTATGAATCTATTATTTTTCAAAATGTCATTTAGTAAGCTCGATTAACAGGTTTTGATAATTTAATGTTTGTTTATAGATTTATTTATTATTTCTTAAACCTAAATTCTGCCCATTTGGCTAGAGATGACTATAGGGGAGGAGGTATTTTTCTCATCCCTAAAGCTACTCCTTTGAATTTCTAAAGAAACCAGAAACCAGTAACCAATACACCAAGTCTCATTTTTAGTCACAACAGTGTGAGTAAAATGAGTTTCCAGCAGCATGGGATTTTGTCATGACCCAGGATGGGATACAAAAGCAACAAAGTCACAAAAACAGGCGAAGTCCCTTTAATTCCTTCAACTTGGCTTCAAAGCTCATTGACTGGAGAAAAAAACTCCCCCACAAACAGTTGCAAAAAGGAAGAAATGCCGTTCAAACTCAAAATACATATAAATTATACATAGAAAAAACAACACAAACAACACTGAAGCAATTAATGAGAAAAGGCAGGATAAGGACTTGAAGACATCCACAGATATCGAAATACACACACTGGGAAAGATGCCAGAAGTCAGATAAGAATTGAAAGACTAGAACTGTTTAACACATAACAAATAACAGAAAATCAGAATTGGAAGGGACCTTATAGGTCATCTAGTCCAACCCTCCACTTAAGCGGGAGACCCCACACCATTTCTGAAAAAATGGCAGTCCAATCTCTTCTTGAAAGTCTCAAGTGATGGTGCTCCCACAACTTCTGAGGGCAAGGTGTTCCATTGGTTGATTGTTCTCACTGTCAGAAAGTTTCTCCTTATTTCCAGATTAAATCTCTCCGTGTTCAGTTTCCATCCATTATTCCTTGTCTGGCCTACAAGTGAGAAAATAGATTGACCCCTTCCTCCCTGTGGCAGCCCCTGAAATATTGGAAGACTGCTATCATGTCTCTCCTGGTCCCTCTCTTTACTAGACTAGCCAAACCCAGTTCCTGTAACTGTTCCTCATATGTTTTAGTCTCCAATCCCCTGATCATCCTGGTTGCTCTTCTCTGTACCTTTTCTAGAGTCTCAACATCTTTTTTATAATGTGGGGACCAAAACTGGATGCTGCACTCTTGGTGTGGTCTTACTAAGGCTTTATAGAGTGGTATTAGTACCTCACTTGATCTTGATTGTATCTCTGTGTTAATTAGCTTTTTTGGTGGCTGCTGCACACTGCTGGCTCATATTTAGCTGGTTGTCCACTAAGATTCCAAGATCCCTGTCACAGTTACTGCTATAGAGCCTGGTTTCACCCAGTCTGTATGTGTACTTTTGGTTTTTCTTGCCTAGGTGTTGGACTTTACTTTTCTCAACATTGAATTTCATTTTGTTAGATATGACCCAGTGTTCTAGTCTGTCAAGATCCATCTGGACCATGAAGGGGATCAGGGCCCTTTCCTCTCCCACAGACCATGCCATTCATGTTTCTTCCTTATCCACTCCTCCCTGCATGCCTTAGGATAAAGAGGGGATGGCCCTGGATCTTCCTCTGTGCCCTTCCGCAGTTTCCTCCACAACTTCCGGAGCCACATTCCCACTACCTGTTAACAATTCCTCCTCTCCCTCTGAATCACTTTCTAACAGGGGCATGACAGATTTTTAGTGGGCAAATGAGAACATAAGGAATATGGCATTGTGGCTCAGAGTGAACTGTGAGATTTTTTTTTTCAGAACATTCCCATAGGATCTTCTGAATTCAATCTTGTGAATGTTTCTTATAAACAAGACCGTTTTTCTTCCCTGAAGATAGAAGGGCAAGAAGCAACCTGTGATATATCATGCTATTATTTATGAACATTCATAAATTCTGGTCACAATAAAGAGAGTAGCAAACTGGAATTAAGGAGATAAGGATGATTTTGAAAAAGACCACAACTTTCACAGTAAGATAGAGAAATGTGGGATAGATAGTAACATGACAAAATCGACACAGAATTCATGACCACTCAGTAGGTAGTCCTCAATGGAGCCATATCTAAATATGAGCCCGCAATGTGCTGCAGCTGCCAAAAAAAGCCAACACAGTTCTAGGCTACATTAGCAGAGGAATAGAATCAAGATCATGTGAAGTGTTAGTACCACTTTATATGGCTTGGTGAGACCACAGTTGGAAAACTGCATCCAAATTTGACCATCACAATGTAAATAAGATGTTGAGACTAGAAAGAGTGCAGAGAAGAGCAACAAAGATGATTAGCAGACTGGAGGCTAAAACATATAAAGAACGGTTACTGGAATTGGGCATGTCTATGTTAGAGAATATACCCTAGCAGAATGTGCACAGCAGTCAGGCAGTCAGGCGAATATGAGAGAAAATGTTTTTTAGTTTACACACTCAGTAAAAATGGATACACTGTCTTAGTTGCACATTTTATTCCATTTAGAGTTTAGCAGGGTCAAACAGTCCAAATATCATTCAATAGTGTTCGGTCAATTCAGTCTGGAGATTGTTCAATTGCAAAAAATCCAGTGTCAAACAAGAAAGGTCATCTAACTTACAATGTCAATCCATAAATCAGTCCAGTAAATATCTTCTCACAGTAGATTAGATATGCAGTATTCAAAACTCTTTTCTTCTTCAACGTCAGCAACAGGGAACATGTGGAACAATCAATCATCAAGCCAGTAGCAATCCAAGTTCTCTAGCTCCCTCTTATGGCAGTTTCTCAACTGCACCCAAATTATATCATTTAGAGTTGAAAGTGAAAAAACACATTTAAACTTTGCTATCATGGTCTATATATTATTTACCCAAACAATGTTAGGTAACTATGGTTATTCCTAACAGTCTAGTTTAATTAAAAGAAGTACTAGGGGTGACATGATAGCAGTGTTCCAATATCTGAGAGGTTGACAAAAAGAACAGGAAGTCAAACTATTCTCCAAAGCACCGGAGGGCAGGACAAGAAGCAATGGATAGAAACTAATCAAGGAGAGAAGCAACTTAGCACAAAGGAGAAATTTCCTGACAGTTAGAACAATTAATTGAATGAATGAATGAATGAATGAATGAATGCATGAATGCCTGAATTCTTTATTGGCCAAATGTGATTGGACACACAAGGAATTTTTTTTTTATGCATATTCTCTCAGTGTACATCAAAAGAAAAGGTACATTCATCAAGAATCATAAGGTACAGCAATTAATGATAGTCTTGTGTACAAATAAGCTATCCTTCCTGGGGCAACCCCTGAAATATTTGAAGACTGCTATCATGTCTCCCCTTGTCCCTCTCTTTACTAGACTAGCCAAGCCCCAGTTCCTGTAACCATTCATCATATGTTTTAGCCTCCAGCGTCCTAATCATCCTGGTTGCTCTTCTCTGTATTTTTTCTAGAGTCTCAACATCTTTTTATAGTGTGGTGACCAAAACTGGATGCAGTACTCTTGGTGTGGTCTTACTAAGGCTTTGTTGAGTGCTATTAGTACCTCACTTGATCTTGATTGTATCTCTGTGTTAATTAGCTCATTTTGGCTGCTGCTGCACACTGCTGGCTCATTTTTATCTGGTTGTCCACTAAGACTCCAAGATCCCTGTCATACTTACTGCTATAGAGCCTGGTTTGACCCAGTCTCTATGTGTACTTTTGGTTTTTCTTGCCTAAGTGTAAGACTCTACTTTTGTCTACACTGAATTTCATTTTGTTAGATACGGCCCAGGGTTCTACTCTGTCAAGATCGATCTGGATCATATTGTTAACATCATCTTTTCACTCTTTTTCAGCTCAGCACTGCTTTGGAAGAGCAATATTTAGTGGTACTCATGCCCTTTCCACTTCTAAAATTTGTTAAATATTTGTTGAAATACAGCATTTCCCTTTTCCTATTCAAACATCAATTTTCATTAGAAGGCTGGAGAAGATTGCACAGAAAGATGACAGACTCTCCCCCTGGAGAAGATTGAAAGCATCCTGTCCCTTAAACCATCTTATTAACTGTATGATGTGGACCAGGATGGGGGTATTTGACTAGTTCCAAGAAGGTGTCTCTGGAGATTCTCGGCCATCCATGTCATAGTAATCCCAAAGGTACTTTTTCAATAGGCAACTAGGTTTTCTTGATTGAATACTTTCTTTCAACAGATCCAAGAACACGCCACACCCGTTTGCGCTACTCAGGTGACCCTAATGACACAGAAAAATATCCAGGTGGCCTCAATGACTCTCTCAAAAAATGCAAATGACCAGCTGTCTGCAATTATAAATCCTTCCATTCCCCACCATCCACTCAGAGGTGAAGAAACTTCTTAGATGAGAAATGGAACATCTTCAAAGAAAGACAAGAAAGTTCAGTTGTCTCTTGAAAAGGCACCTTTGGGATAACCATGACCTTGATGATTGAGAATTTGCATAGAAATTCAATCAAGACCAAAGGGAGATTCTTTTGAAAGCTCCAAGAAGGGTTTGGACAAGTCTGAGGACATCTTGGATGCTAGAAAGATAGAAAGTGATAATGCAGTGAAGGAGGAAGAATAAGTCTCATAGATAAGACCAGGGCCTATCTTCATTTCCCAAAGAAAATCTTTGGACTCTTTGTTGTGGATTTTTTGGACTGTCCAAAAGCAGAATATGGTGATGTATGAATTACCACAGCATTTAGGGCCAATTTCACTTCTCCCTGACATCAATGAGATATTCAATCATCCCATTCTGTAGAAATTCTTTTCTAAAAATCTTATTATGTTCTATGTTAGCTACTTTCTTGTTTAATGTATTTATAATAATTTAGTTGACTAGATGTTGAATCCAGATTATACTACTCCTCATGTTATCTTGAGTCCAATGTTGCAAAGCACACCAACTGCAAATGAATGATGATACAACTAAAATAATGGAAATTTTAGGGCACCACCACCATATATTTTTTGTATCAGCACAAGATTCCCATTGCACAAATACCATGTTTCAAAAACCTGATATCATGTATGCTAAAGGTCCAGGACAGATATGCCATCTTAAGAATTCAAAAGAGCTGAGTGAACATCTAGGAATTCTACCAGATAAGGATGTGGAACAGGATCTTGCACCATTCATTTCAACCAAAATTGTTGGCCTGCTTAGGTATGGAGAGCAGCTTGGAGCATTTTCTAAATGTGGCTTGTTGGGAAATGCTGAGACTTAAAATCCCCATGTCTCAGATTTCCTCATTTCTTCTGGTTGTAAGCTGCTCCTTTGTATTCAGGTCTGGCCTCAGAATGATTATGTAGCATTTGGGGATGAAGATGCAGCCCAGCAGCCCAGCACTGGAAGCCAAGATGGAGAAGATCTGCACAGACACCATATATTTCCCTTTGGTGCTCAGGTAGGTGGGCACAAAAGTCACCCAGACACTGCAGAAGACCAACATGCTGAAGGTTATAAGCTTGGCTTCATTAAAAGTACCAGGCAGGTTCCTGGCCAGAAAGGCCACTATGAAACAGATGGTGGCCAGGAAGCCCAGGTAACTGAGGGTGATGTAGAACATGACAATGGAGCCTTCATTGCACTGCAAGATGGCCACTCCAGGTTGAGAGTGAAAGTCAAAGTCAGGAAATGGGGGAGAAGATCCAAGCCAGATGGAGCAGAGGATAATTTGGACAGCAGAACAAGAAAGGATGATGGAGTTGGCTAAGCTCTTCCCCAACCATCTTTTCACTCGGTTTCCTGGTTTTGTGGCCAGGAAAGCCAGCATCACTGTGATTGTCTTGGCCAAGAGAGAAGAAATGACAACTGAGAAATTGATGCTGAAAACCATCTGTCGGAAAAGGCAAGTGACTTTCCTTGGTTGACCAATGAAGAGAAAAGGAGACAAGAAGCAAAGCAAGAGGGAGACCAGGAGGATAAAAGAGAGGTCACAATTATTAGCTTTGACAATGGGACTTTCTAGGTATTGAAAGAATATAACTAAGACAAAACCTGAAGTTAGGAAGAAAAATAGGGCAAAGGAGACCAGGATGATGCCCAGATATTCTTCATACAATAGGAAGGATACAACTTTGGGGATACATTGAACTCGGTCTTCATTTGGATACTTATCATCTGGACATTTCATGCATTGTTCCATATCTGGGAAAACAACAAAGCAATATTTCTTCAAACCTTCTGTCTTTTTACATTTCAAGAAATACTTTCTTGCCACAACAGGCATTTTCAAAGAAGCATTTGTTTTGAGTTGAACAAAATTTTTTTTTGAAGAATATAATTTTCTATCTCTATGTCTGTTTGTCATCTCTCTCTCTCTCTCTCTCACACACACACATCTATCTATCTATCTATCTATCTATCTATCTATCTATCTATCATTATCCATCCATCCATCCATCCATCCACCCATCCATCATTATCCATTCATTAGCTGTCTATCCAACTATCATCATCTCACTCTCTATCATCATCCATCCATCTACCGTCTATCTACCCACCCACCTACCTACCTACCTACCTATCTATCAGCCATCCATCATCTATCTATCATCATCATCTACCTATAAACATCCATTTATCCATCTCTGTCCATCGATCTATCAGCTGTCTATATCGATCTATTTATCTATCTATATCTGTCTGTTATCTATCTATCTATCTATCTATCTATCTATCTATCTATCTATCTGTCTGTCTGTCTGTCTGTCTGTCTGTCTGTCTGTCTGTCTATCTATCCATCCATCCATCCATCCAACTATCTATCATAATCTATCTATCTATCTATCTATCTATCTATCTATCTATCTATCTATCTATCATCAATCAGCTGTATCTATATTGCGAAGGTGTATCAAATTGGGGCAAGTTCTAAGAAATGAATAATTTCCTCTGTAACATGCAGATACTTGATAGGAAGCTACATTATTAGAAGTGAGAAAATGAAATAGTTAACTTTTCTAGGCAAACATCATTGGTTCTATGAGATGACACTTGTTAATATACTGGATCCCAAGGATGTTTTATCTTATAAAGCCTAGTTAACTCACAGAGAAAACTAGTCCTGCAAGTAACCAGAAATGGCTGCTGGCAGCAATGGTAAAATGTGTCAAATGAGATGCAATCATAATTGTCCCCTTCATTGTGGAGCAGCAACACCTTCCCAGTGACCCTCAAAGGGAAGCCCATGGAGAATGCATCAAAATTAATGTTACATTAGGTGGACCTAAAATAATGCCTTGAGCTTCAAAGAATGTTCCTAGAGATATAAACGTGGAAGATCACATTCAAAAATAAAAAGCAGATGAGATATTGGCACTGGATGTCATAGTTTCTTCAATATTTCACATTTCTGTCTCTATCCAGCTTCTCCTTTAAGAATGTTTTTTTTACTATTCTTTCCTTTAGATCATAAATTGTGCAGTATGAAAATTAACAAGAAAGCAGCTGAGCTTCAAACTGTTTTTTAATTTGCAGTTCCATATAAAAACTCTGGATAAATCCACTTCTACAAGCACTTCCATTATTTTCAGCCTGAGCACCTTCTTGAATGGAGATGGTCCCCCCTGGACAAGGAACACAGTCATAGCAGCAAACTGGCTCTCCTTCTCGAGCTTGTTTGACAAATCCAGGTTGACATTTTTCCACACATTTGGACTGAGGAAGAGACTAAGCAGAAAAACAGGGAATTAAAAAAAAAAAATTAGCACTAACTAGCCTGACATGCTGATATATTTTGAAATAAGATTTAAAGTGATTGCTCAGTTTCTACAACTGTGGTGATATGAGATAGATGTGAGGTCATTAGAACATGTCCCTCAAAAAGAGTGAGTCAGGCATCTTTTTTTTATGTATAGTGAGAGTATTTACACCAAGACAAATTTCTTGTGTGTCCGATAATCACATATATATCGGATATCAGCAAAGGCTTTTCACATCAAATTTCTAAGTTCTATCATATCACAAGACCTAAAATGGACACCTAACATCAACATCATTAAAAAAAAGCACAACAAAGAATGTTCTTTCTGCGCCAACTCAGAAAGCTAAAACTACCCAAGGAGCTGCTGATACAGTTCTACGGAGGAATGATTGAGTCTGTCATCTGCACCTCTATAACTGTTTGGTTTGGTTCTTCAACTGAACAAGACAGACACAGACTTCAAAGAGTAATTAGGTCTGCAGAAAAACAATTTTTTTTTAATTTTGGTTTGTCAATCGCTTATAAGATAATAGGTATTAGGATGTACATAGTTATGAATACATGAAATTGGTACATATAAAAAAAATAAAAGAAACAATAGGACCAGGATGGTAGGCATGTTGGTGCGCTTATGCACACCCCCTACAGACCTCTTAGGAAAGAGGTGAAGTGAATAGTAGACAGTCTAAGGTTAAAGTTTTGGGGGTTTGGGGAAGAAACCACAGAGTCAGGTAGAGTATTCCAGACATTGACCACTCTGTTGCTGAAGTCGTATTGCCTGCAATCAAGTTTGGTGCTGTTAACCTTGAGTTTGTATCTATTGTGTGCTCTTGTGTTGTTATGGTTGAAGCTGATGTATTCATTGACAGCTAAGTCATTGCAATGTATGATTTTATATAACATACTTAGATCAGACTGAAGACGGCGGACTCCGGGTCTTCCTTATCCATGGTCTCCTGGAAAACCCTCAAGCAGCTGATTCCTGACATCCGCCATCAAGACCTCAGCACCCAGAGGCTCATATTAAAAGACTACCAGGGCAATCGAATCCCGGTTGCTGGGTCCAGTCATGTCCAGGTCTCCTTAAAGGACCACACCGCTATACTACTGCTCACCATTGTTTGACAGAGACTGACCCAGCTTATTGGGTCTGCAGTGGTTTGCGCCATTAGGAGTCGGAATGGCAGGCATCAACCAGACTGTAGACGTAGACTGGGAGGCGGCCCTCATCCAGGACTTTCAGGAAGTCTTCACTGAGGAATTAAGCAAATAGAAGGGGTCCCCCATCTCATTCAATCTATGCCGTGATATCGCACCCATTCGCCTAAAGCCTTGCCGCATTCCTTTTGCTCTCAAACCTAAAATTGATGAGCAATTGGACAAATTAATAGCACAAGACGTGTTAGAACCCATCGACCACGCCTGCTGGGAGACCCCAATTGTAACCCCCATAAAACCTGACGGATCCTTGAGAATCTGTGGGGATTACAAGGCCACCCTCAACCATGCGTTACAGCAGAGTGCCTATCCAGTACCCGTGGTCCAACATCTCCTTCACTCACTTGGGGGTGGAAAAGTATTCGCAAAGCTTGACCTGACCCGAGCTTATCAACAGTTGCCAGTAGATGCAGATACTGCAGAAGCCCAAACTATAGTTACACACAGAGGTGCCTTCAAATGTAACAGGCTCCAGTTTGGGGTAAGTGTAGCACCTGGCATTTTTCAAAGCCTGATGGAAAGATTGTTACAGGGCATTAAAGGGGTTGTGCCCGATTTTGATGACGTATTGATAGCCGCCCCTACAAGAAGTCAGTTAGAAAAACGCCTAAGAACTGTCCTCCAAAGGTTCAAAGATGCAGGCCTCAAGGTTAAGAAGGAAAAGTGCCAGTTATGCACTGAGGGGGTTGAATTTCTGGGTTACCTTCTTGACAAACAAGCAATTCACCCTACTGAAAAGAAATTGGCTGCCATCAAAAATGCCCCAAGACCAAAGAACAAAACACACCTCCAAGCCTTCCTGGGACTCATTAACTTTTACAACATCTTCCTACCCCAGAAGGCGACTGTTGCTGAACCCCTACATAGGCTCCTCGACAAGAAGGCTTCCTGGTTTTGGAGACGTCAGGAGGAGCAGGCTTTCCAACAAGTAAAAGACCTTTTAACTTTGGATGCAGTACTCATCCAATATAATGAGACACTTCCATTAACTGTGACTTGTGATGACTCACCCTTTGGAGTAGGTGCCATCTTGAGCCACATCCTACCCAATGGAACAGAGGCGCCTGTTGCATTCTTTTCAAGAAATTTGTCTAAAACAGAGAGAAATTATAGTCATCTTGATAAAGAAGCCCTTGCTATTGTATCTGCAATAAAAAGGTTCCACGAGCACATGTATGGAAGATCTTTTTCCATCATCACAGATCATAAACCATTATTTGCCATCTTGGCAGGTGACAAACCAACCCCACACATCCTATCCCCTAGGATGACATGATGGTTGGAGTTCTTAGCTGCCTATGACTACCAATTGAGACACCGACCAGGGAAAGCCATTCCCCATGCAGACGCTTTGAGCCATTCTCCACTGCCAGAACTTCTCAATGACCCAGCTCCCACGCTCTCAGCACCACAAACTGAGACACTTCCATCACCTCCACTAACAGCACTAGACATAGCCTGGGAAACAAAAAAGGACTCTTGTTTGGCACGGGTTCTCAGCTGGGTGGAGAGGGGATGGCCAGAAATCGAACCAAATGACATCTTTAAACCCCTCAAGAACAGACAAACAGAACTTTTCTCTCAAAAAGGGTGCACGTTATGGGGAGACTGAGTGGTCATCCCAGAGAAGCTTCAAAAGAAAGTTCTACACTTGTTACATGATGGACACCCAAGCGTTGGCAAGGAGCTACGCCTGGTGGCCAGGTATGGACAAACAAATGGAAGCCTGGGTTGCCTCTTGTAGCAAATGCCAAGAAACACACTTGTCCCCACCAAAAGCACCACCAACTGAATGGGAAACGCCCAGGGGTCCTTGGTCCCGCATCCACATTGATTTTGCGGGACCTACAAAAGGACATATTTTCCTGATAACAGTGGACGCCTACTCTAACTGGCTTGAGGTCAACAAAATGAAGACCACCACTACAGATGCGGTCATCAAGAAGCTAAACAGACTTTTTGCAATGCACGGATTACCAGATGTCTTGGTTTCTGACAACGGGCCCCAATTTACCGCCTTGGCCTTTGAACAGTACCTTGCAGACCGGGGGATACGCCACGCCCTGACTTCACCTGTCCACCCGGTGGCCAATGGCAGGGCTGAACGAATGGTTCAGTAAAAAGACATTCCAGAAAATGGAACAAGGAAACAGGATGCTCCTTCTCCAGCATATTACACCAAACAGTACCACAAACAAAAGCCCAGCTGAACTCCTGATGGGGAGGAAACTCAGATCGCATCTAGACCGCCTACACCCAGCATACACCCCGGAAAAACCCCTGGGTTCCAGCAGTAAACACTGCTCCTTTAAGGTAGGAGATCCTGCATTTGCAAAGAACTTTTCAGGAGACCCCTTGTGGATACCTGCCAAAATAACACAAATCACAGGCCCCCATTCCTACCAACTAGAAACCACAGATGGGAGATTGTGGAAATGCCACATAGACCAGCTACGTTCTAGGCTGCCCACAACTCCCATCACTAACTCCGACAAGCTCAAATCTCTGTCATTGGACACTTTAGCAGCAGCCAGCTCTATAAAAGGAGCTGCTGCTGCTAGGCTTTTCACCTCCAATCTGAAGTCACTATTAAAGAGTTGAAGTTACTATCCGAGGTCTTGTCTCTGTTATCGCGCCCATCTTCCCAGACTTAACACCTAGCACTTGAAGGTCTTTTACCATTTTACTCGTGGCTCCTCCATTTCAACAATAAGCCATGGTGTGTAGACTTAGCCCAATGAAATGGCTCGCAATCCTTTGGAAAAAAGAGAAAAGACATAAATGTTTCTCTCACCCTGTTGTGCAACTTTAGGTGTGACAAAAGAGCTTCATTGATAATAATTCTCTTTTCAAAAGTCACAATTTTCTCCACGATGACAGACTCCTTAGGGAAATACACGGAGGTCACAATCGCCAAATCAGCTGTTAAATCTCCATTTTGATCTAAGTATAGTTTGAATCCGGAAAGATTGAGAAACTCATTCTTCTCCAGAAAGGGATGACACTAGAATGGGAACAACTAGAAAATTTAAAAGCAATAAACATGGCAACTTATCCCTTTTTGTTCTTTCTCCTACTACAGTGGTCTAATTTGTAAAGAGTCCTATTTGGGAGAAAAGGTTTTACCACTAAAAATTAAAAACAAAAGTTCAGCAAAATTTGTCAATAATATTGACAATTCATGTATTGGAAATGTTATATATGGAAAAAATATATGTATTTTCCTATTATACCTAAGAAATTATAGAACCAAAGAGATTCCATCTTTGTTCTTTATGTGACCTTTTAGAAAATTATCTGATCACTTATATAAGTATATTATGCTTTTGTAACTTGTTATTCTGCAAATTAAAAATGTTCTTGGATGAAGTGGGGTTTTTAATTTGGCTTGAGATTTCATGTCAGGAATACTTGGTCATCCTAACATTGTTTTTGTGATGGAAGTCCATAGAAATCCTATGTGTGAGAAACAGGAAGGATTATGTAATCATTTCTATGTGATATACTATAAATGTTTTTAACCACCTTAAAGGCAGTGTCTCCTTTCTCCTACTTGTTTTGGAGTTGGGGTCCTTTTGTCAAATATCTTTAATAAAGCTTATGTCAACTAAAAAGATACTCCTTTGGTCTTTTTAGCTGCCAGAAAAAGGAAGTGGGGGAAAACAAGGCATTCTTGAAATGTTTAGCTAATCACCCTGGCAGCCCAAAGTTATTATTATCAGAGCATAAGAAGGTTATTGGAGAGCATGATGGATGACTCTTGCAGATGGATGTGTCCCATTGAAGAAGTCACATCCATGAGGTTGGGGAAAGACCAGGGTCAAGGGAGAAATGTATGATGTAACTTAGTATCAGTTGCACCCAGCCATGCCCCAACATGGCAACTTCCAACAAACCAATTTACTTTTCTCTGAGATGTGACTAGAGACTTTTGATTTGAATGGGGGTGGATTTGTTAGAGGCCTGATAGTTTTCTTCAGCCGTGGGATTCTGCCAGTTCGCATTGATTCTCTAGAACCAGTTGTTAACATTCTAAGCAGTTCAGAGAACCAGTTGTTAGAAGAAATTACTGGCCTAATCATGTAAGGAAGACAGGAAGGAAACATTCTGGTGTTGCTTACAGAAACTGCCTTTCCATTAACCCTTTTTACATTCTTGGCAGGACTAGACTTCCTGTCTCAGGAACTTCTCTGGATTTTTTCCCCTCCTTTGCTGGTATTTTGCTTGTGTGGAGTGATCAATCAAAGTTACAATGGCACTGAAAAAAAATGACTTATGATCATTTTTCACACTTACGACTGTTGCAGCATCCCCACAGTCATGAGAGGCCAGACGAGGAGATGCATGCCTCAATGTCAGTGATATTGAGTTGGCCACACCCAGCTAATAACATGACCACCAAGCCATGTCCACCCAGTCACATGATCACAAAGCCAGTCCTACCAACTAAGCCATGCCCACAGAACCGGTTGTTAAAAAAATTGAATCCTACCCCTGGCTTTCTTACTGATCCTGGTTATCAAGTCTGTTATTTTTATACTCTCATCTCACAGGGAAAAATTTACAAAATTTGTCAATTATAGGAACCATTCTAGAGCAGATCACAGATAAATTACACAAATGAAGAGAATATTTATAAACTCATTGAAAACAACAGGTGATTATCAGAAAGCATGGATTTATCAAAGAAGAAAGTTCCAGGCTAATATTTTCTCAGAAGACTAGACTGAAACATACCCAGACCAGCTAATTCTACATTATTGTGAGATTTCTGTCAGATTAGTTTTATTTTCATACGAGTTTTATACAGCTTCTCTTTAAAAAAAAAACCTTCCTTAAAAACTAAAACCTGACCCAAGGTGCTTTTTTCAAGAGGCAACTGGAGTTTCCAGTTTTTCCAGAGGACGAGATTGAAAAATATCCAAACCAGCTAATTCTACATTATTGTAAGGTTTCTGTCAGATTAATTTTATTTTTATAT
Organism: Hydrophis major; assembly: GCA_033807585.1. Taxonomy (NCBI): domain Eukaryota; kingdom Metazoa; phylum Chordata; class Lepidosauria; order Squamata; family Elapidae; genus Hydrophis; species Hydrophis major. The sequence goes on from CM066329.1 coordinate 24,133,574, forward strand.
GAGTTTTATACAACTTCCTATAAAAAACCCCTCCTTAATCACTAAAACCTGACCCAAAGGTGCTTTTTTTCAAGAAGCAACTGTTTTTTCTTTGAAAACATTTCACTTCTCATCCAAGAAACTTCTTCAGCTCTGACTGGATGGTGGGGAATAGAAAGATTTATATTCCTTGCAGACAGCTGGTCAAATCCTAGTAAAATGGAATTGCATATTAAGTGTTTTTTGGGGGAAGAATGGCCTGTCAAGGTCTTCTCACCCACACCCTTTTCTGACAAATCAAACACAATCCAAAAGGAACAGAAATCTTGCAATGCTTTTACAAAATAATTAGCTGTGATAAGCACAAGCCTAGAATGTCCACGAGGCTGCAGTTTCAAAGCATCTTTGCCTTCAGCAAAGAAGATTTGTTTCACAGCTGGCTTTTATCCTCTTGAGGGAGGAGCCATTACCTTGCAGTCTTACTCCCGAGTCCCCACAATCTCTGCAGGCAGCAGTCTACTCCCTCATGGTCCTGGCCCCTCATCTGAATCCTTGCTCTCCTCCACCATCCGCACCTGCTGCTGGCTAACCACAACACAGGGCAACTTGGTCTACCCAAAAATGGGACAGAGCATACTGCTTCTGCTTTCGCCTTTCAGCCCTAATCCAGGAATCATCACAGGTAGGTGCTTCCATGAAAAACGATTTTGTGTTAAATTTAAATTTACTGACAAGAAAAAAAGGAAGACTAGTATAGCTATTTCAAGCTGTTTAGCTCTCATCAGCTAGCCATACCTTTCTAGGATTTGAACCTGGGCTGCTGGCCTATTAGGCAGATGTATTAACTTCCAGGTCATGGGCTTCCCTCTGTCAGGGCTCCAACAATATACCCCCATTCAAATCATTAGTCTCTAGTAGCATCTCTCAGAGTTTTCTTTTAAAAAAAACAAGATTTATCAGGATTGAACATGTTGGCATTACTTGAATGCAGCCGACTCTGAGACACATCATTCATCTCCCCTTGGTCACAGGGTTGGGATGCTACGTGTTTCTGCCTTGTTCTACAGAACTGGTAGCTCTGAAGAGTAGCAGACAATGAACCGGTTTTGTTAAGTTCTGTGCATGGGCGCAAGGAACGGAGACGAGGCAGTGAACAGTGAACTTCAACTCTTTATTAATCATTCTAAACAGAGCAAAATTCCTAGGGCAGCAGCAGCCCTTTTATAGGGCAGGCTGCTGATCTAGTAACCAATGAGAAACATGGAGTGTTAAACCCTTGAACCAATGAGAGTGGCTCATTAACAGCCAATCAGATTCTCCTGAAAGGACCAATCCGATATCGCTATTATCGGCCAATCAGAAGCGCAGGATTAGAACCCTGCTTTTCTAAAGGTTTGATAAAAATTTATTTAAGCGTTTTATTAGTTCATAATACCCCTTCCCCCTGGGTTCCATTTAAGGGGTGCGGTGATGTAATCCCTGAGGTACAAAGGTTGTTTTGACTGTCAATTAGATTTGCACTGTCCCACCGGTTCCTATCTGTAATCCGGTTTCAGCAGGACGTTTTTGGGCATATCTGGTACCGGTGGTTCCGCATCCTCATTGGATGACTCGGTGCCGCTAATGTTCTCGCTGTTGTACTCCAAACTTTGTGGGCTTGCTTCCATTGAAGTATTCCTCTGTGGTGAGGACACTCCCCTTCCTGATTCTTCTTTGTTTGTCATGCCCGATTGCTGACTTCCTTCGCTTCTGCTTTCCACCATCTCGAATTTGGTTTCTTCGACATCCCCTCCCCCCCTCAGTTTGGGAGTCACCGGAGTCACAGAAACTGGGTTGTAGCCTAGAGCGAAGCTGATCTATATGGCGTTTCCATATTTTTCCGTCGCAGGTTTTCACACAGTACGACCTGGATCCAGTGGCTTGAATTACAGTTGCCTTGACCCTCCCCCACCGGAGAGGTTTCTGGTGAAAACTAAGTCGTCTATCTTGAACTCGCGGCATTTTCTGCTAGATCCACAGGGTTTCTCTGGCTTGTAAGATGGGTGAAGCCGGTCAAGGTGGGAACGGAGCTTGCGTCCCATCAATAGTTCAGCTGGAGTCTTGTTGGTGACGCTGTGCCGAGTGATGTGTTGGAGTAGGAGTATTCTGTTTATTTTATCTTCAATGACCCCATAGTCCATTTTGTAGAGGGTTTTTTTTAACAAATTGTACCATGCGCTCGGCTCTTCCGTTAGCCGCAGGGTACACTGGCAAAGTTAGCGCATGGCGAATAACCCGGTCCGCTAAGTATTGTTCAAAGGGTAGAATGGTAAACTGAGGTCCGTTGTCGGAGACCAGAACGTCTGGCAGCCCATGCGTCGCGAATAGCCTGTTCAATTTCCGGATGACGGACTCGGTTGTAGTACTCTTCATTTCGTGGATCTCGAGCCAGTTGGAATAGGCATCCACTGTTAGGAGGAACGTATGTCCTTTAGTAGGTCCCGCAATGTCAACATGGATGCGGGACCACGGCTCCCAGGGGGGTTCCCACTCTGTTGGAGTTGCTTTAGGTGGGCCACTGCTAACTTCTTGGCACTTTAAACAAGTCTTTACCCAGGTTTCGATCTGTTTGTCGATGCCCAGCCACCACGCGTAGCTTCGTGTGAGCGCTTTCATACGCACAATGCCTGGGTGACCATCATGCAGTGTTTTTAATAATGCTCTTTGTAACCGCTCTGGGACGACAACTCTATCCCCCCATAGGATGCAGCCTATTTGCAAAAAAAGGTCTGTTTGCCGGTTCCTGAAGGGGGTGAAGTCATCAGGGGTTTGTTCTACTGGCCATCCCCGTTCGACCCAGCTAAGAACTCGCGCTAAGATAGGATCTCGTTTTGTTTCGATCACAATGTCTCTGGCTGTTAGCGGCGGTGAATGTAGCATTTCAATCTGGAGTGTCATAAGGGGTTGTCGCCGGTTTCTGGAAGTGGTGCACGGCTCAGTGCATCAGCGTGGGGAATGGCTTTCCCCGGGCAGTGTTGCAGTCTATAGTTATACGCAGCCAAAAACTCCAACCAGCGAGTCATTCTAGGTGATAATATTGGCCTGTCTCCCGCTATAATCCCCAGCAAAGGTTTGTGGTGGGTAACAATAGTAAAAACTCGTCCATACATATAATCATGAAACCGTTTCACAGCAGATACAACAGCAAGAGCCTCTTTGTCGATTTGACTATAGTTACGTTCAGCCTTTGATAGGGTCCTTGAAAAATAGGCAATAGGGGCCTTACTACTGTTTGGTAACACATGGCTCAAAATGGCTCCTACTCCAAACGGTGACGCGTCACATGTAATTGTTAAAGGCAAAGTCTCGTTATACTGCATCAAAACAGCATCTGAGGTTAATAAGTTTTTCACTTGTCAGAACACGTGCTCCTCTCGGTGCCCCCAGACCCAGGTTGCTTTTTTGTCAAGAAGTCTATGTAGGGGCTCAGCTACGGTCGCTTTGTGGGGCAGGAAGATGTTGTAAAAATTAATGAGCCCTAGAAAAGCTTGGAGATCAGTCTTATTTCTGGGTCTTGGGGCATTTTTGATTGCTTTTAGTTTCCTATTGGTGGGGTGAATGCCTTGTTTATCAATTAGGTACCCCAGGAACTCTACTTTATCTGTACACAGTTGACATTTATTCTTTTTACCTTAAGGCCGGAGTCTTTAAATTTCTGGAGAACCAATTTAAGACGCTTTTCTAGTATTTCTCTATACGGAGCAGCAATTAAAACGTCATCAAAGTATGGTACGACCCCTTTTATTCCCTGTAATAGCCTCTCCATCAAGCTCTGAAAGATCCCTGGCGCTATGTTAACTCCGAATTGGAGTCGGTTGCACTTAAAGGTGCCTCGGTGCTTAGCGAAGACTTTTCCGCCCCACAGGGAATGGAGGAGGTTTTGTACCACCGGTACCAGGTAAGTGTTCTGTTGAAGGGCGTGATTCAGGGTGGCCCGGTAGTCCCCACAAATCCTTAACGATTCATCCGGTTTGATGGGTGTTACGATTGGGGTTTCCCAACGAGCGTGGTCTGTTGGTTCTAAAACACCCTGGGCTATTAATTTATCAAGCTGCTCGTCAATCTTTGGTTTAAGGGCAAAAGGTACCCGACGAGGCTTTAGGCAGATTGGGGCTACTTCAGGGTTCAGGTTAAATGATACCAGGGTCCCCTTGTACTCACCTAGTTTGTCTGCAAAGACGTCCTGGAATTCCTGGACGAAGGCCTCCTCCCAGTCATCGCTTCTGGTTTGGTGAATGCCGGCTACCTCGATCCCGAGTGGGGTGAACCATTGAAGGCCTAACAAGCTAGGCTGATCACGGTCAACGACGGTCAGTGGTAAAGATGCAGTACGATTTTTGAATGAGACCTGGACTAGGCTGGATCCAACGACCGGAATTCGGTTCCCTTGATAATCCTTGAGTATGATTCTTTGGGTTCTGAGGTCTTGCCGCCGGATGGCAGGGATTAATTGTTTAAGGGTCTTCCAGGAAACCATCGAGAGGGATGATCCTGAATTTACTTCCATCATGCAGGGCTGGTTTTCAACGGCGACCTTCACTCAGATCTTCTTTGCATCTAGTGATGAGGCGTGACCAATTGTAATGGTTTGGTGTGCCTCTTCTCGTTTCGTTGAATTGGCCAGTGGTTTATTTCTGTAGGAGTGGTTGTTCCATTTGTGGTTCAAATGTTCCCAACTCACAGGACGATTCCCTGTGATTTGGCGGTAGTTGGTTCCCCTTTGAAGTGGGCTGGATCCTTGCTTGCTTCTACAGACCTTTCCGATGTGGCCTCTTTTCCCACAAAAGTGGCAGAGCGCGTCGAGGAATTTGTAGTCTGATCACAGGTGGTTTGCCCCACAACCTGCGCATTAGTGCTGTAGTCTTTGATTCCGCTGGTGGCGTTGGTAACGTTCAGACCGGAGCCGGTTGACCTCCTCCTCATCACTTTCTGATGACGATTCGAGGTCCTCGTGGTGGGTTGCCATTGTGTGTATCTCTAGGCGAGGTGAGGTTTTGCTGGCGAGTTGGCGGAGAGGTGCGTTGGTGTGGCACATTCGGGCAGCCGACTTCCTGGTTGCTTCTGCTGCAGTAGCATCAGCGATGGCATCTGCAAGGCTGATGTCGCCTTTTGCCATCAGCTTACTCTGCACATGTGGTGCATCTAATCCCAGTTTTGCCAGTGCCTTGGCCATCTTTAAAACAGCAGGTCCACAGTGGGTCAGGAATACTGCTCGGTTTTTTCCCATAGTGGCATCTTTCAAGTTGTTGGTCTCCAGAAACATCTGGAACTAGTCTATGTATGAGTCCCAGTCTTCTTGTGCCGGGTCAAATGGAGCGGATGGTATGGCGCTGCCGGACATGGTTTCCGCTGTCGATGTGCCTTCAGCCACGTGCTCTGTTTTGTGCTCTGTAGTGTTCAGTCAGCTCTGATGTCTCCGCATCCCACCTTCGTCACCAGTGTTAAGTTCTGCGCATGGGCGCAAGGAACGGAGATGAGGCAGTGAACAGTGAACTTCAACTCTTTATTAATCATTCTGAACAAAGCAAAAACCCTTCGGGCAGCAGCAGCCCTTTTTTAGGCAGGCTGCTGATCTAGTAACCAATGAGAAACATGGAGTATTAAACCCTTGAACCAATGAGAGTGGCTCCTTAGCAGCCAATCAGATTCTTCTGAACGAACCAATCTGATATCGCTATTATCGGCCAATCAGAAGCGCAGGATTAGAACCCTGCTTTTCTAAAGGTTTGATAAAACTTTATTTAAGCGTTTTATTTGTTCATAACAAGTTTGGTATCTGCTGCTGTTTGGCTCACCCACCCGCCCAAGCTCTTTCCTGCTATGCTGCTTTCCGTGGCACAGCTGAGGTAGAAAAAGAAGGAAAAAGGGGCTTTTGCAAATGCTGTGCACCCACACGTAGCACTTTTCAGCTGTCTGGATGGCACCACTGATGGTTTTTTCACACACACGTGTAGCGTGTATCAAGCGCACGTGTGTGCAAAGCACATACATATATGCAAAAACATAACTGAAACGGAAGTAACACTGGTTGAATCCCACCCCTGCTTGGTCTTTCCCCACCCCCTGGATGTATATTATCCAATAGGACACATCCATAGCCAAGAGTCATCAATCATGCTGTCCAGTAATAATCTTGCGCACCAGAAGCTTCGGCCACCTTTCAATTATCTATGAAAATATTTAAGGTATGCATTATTCCCCCCACTCCCTTTCTGCTGACAACTCTAAAAGACCAGAGAAATATTATTGAGTTGACACCCTCGCTTTGTCGGCTTACGGGGAGGGAGGAGATTAAGTGTTTTTCTGGTGAGACCAGTCTGTCCAGGTAACCTGGTCTGCCCAAATATGGGATGGAGCATACTGTCTTCACTTTCATCTTTCAGCCCCAATCCAGAAGCTTTTGCAGGCAGTTGCTTCTGTGACAAACTATTTTGTGTTAGATTTAAATTTACCAATAAAGAAATGACCACCCATTGTTAGCTGATATAACATTTAATGTCTTAATGTATAAATTAAAACCAGATATAAAATTCAAAACACATCTGAATGGTTTCTCAAAATGGGCTAAATAAAGCCTGAATGGAATTTAAGAGCAAGACAAGTATGAAGTCTTCCACATAGACGGAGAAAAATGAAACACAGGGCAAGAAGGATGAGGGATTCCAAATTTGATAGTTTTGAAAATGATCTCAAAATAATAGTAGATGCAAACCAAACATGAATCAGCAGTGTGATATCCTAGGAAGAAAGCTAATGCATCCAGAAGAACCTTAGGAAGTGAATGTTGGTTGTAATGGGAAACTCCAAGTGCCCCTTGCAGGAACCACACTTGGAAAAGATGTTGCAGAAAAACTGGATGAGGATTTAGGAAACAGTAACATAGCCAAAGGCGTCAACTCATAAAACTTTCCTATGCCTGTTTTCAAGATGCCATAACCAAGGGAGCGGAGGGAAATCTGAAGGAGCAGTATGGCAATAAAACCAGAAGTAAATTCCACCATTATTTTAAAAAGATTGCAGCTAGGCTACCAGATGTTCTGGCTATGAAAGTCCTTCATTGGAGAATGTGATTTATAATACACCCAGGGGTGGGAGAGGGGAAACAGGTTCACAGGTGACTGTCAATTATCTATGCCAGAGTTGGCTTCATTTAGGTTAATGCCTGCATGTTGCTCCTAATAAATCTTTTGAGGTTTTTTTTTTTTGAAGTTTGGCTTTAGTCTCATGATTTAATTAGGGAAATTGCCGGAACTCTGACAAAAGGAACTGCCCATAACCTTGAGGTTAAGGAGGTTCTCCTCAAGTTGAAGAGCCACCTTAGTCCATTGTAGCAGAAAATCAGGAGTCTGGAAACACCTGTTTCAACTAATACAATCTAGGAGCCACAATGATGCAGTACTGAGAATGCAGTACTGCAGGCTACTTCTGCTGATCACTGGCTGCCAGCAATTCGGGTCTCATCAGCTCAAGGTGACTCACCCTTCCATCATTCCGAGGTCAGTAAATGGAGGACCCAGATTGTTGACGACAAGATGCTGACTCTGTAAACCACTTAGAGAGGGCTATAAAAGCACTGTGAAGTGGTGTATAAATCTAAGTACTATTGCTATTAGCTGTAGAAAGGAGGATAAAGCAACCATCTACTGTTATTCCTGAGTGTCAGATATGGAAAAATGAATTCAGTTACAAGAGAGGAGATTCTGACTGAATAAGAGGGAAAAAAGCTAATTTAAAAAAGGAGAGTTTTAACGGTGAGCCAGAGAACCAGAGAAGTTTAGTCTCCTCTTCACTGATTGTCTAATCCAAAGACTGAGTAGCCATCAGCCCGAAAAGCTTTGATTGAGATTCCTGCAAAGATGAGAGGCTGATCTAGGTTGACTTGAAGATTCCTTCAAATAAATGAAAGCAAAATTCTATAGTGCTAATCGTGAACCCATATGTACAGGAACTTATTTAAAAATGCACACCTTTAAAATATTAGCAGTGTTTATTATCAAACAATATCTGTCATAGTTCTTGTTCTGTGAACATTATCATCTAAGCCAAGGCCCCTAAACTTGGCAAGTTTAAGACTTGTGGACTTCAACTCCCAGGATTGCTGAGCTAACATGACTACAGGAGGAATTCTGGGAGTTGAAGTCCACAAGTCTTGAAGCTGTCAAGTTTCGAGACCCCTGGTCTAAGCTGTTAGATTCGACAAACCTTTTGGCATTCTGTAGCACAACTGGACTCATTGGAGAAGAGACTAATGCTAGGAATGATTGAGGGCAAAAGAGGAAGAGGACAGCAGAAAATGAGGTGGGTGGATAGAGTCACTGAAGAAGTCAGCGTGAGCTTAAATACACTCCAGGGGATGGTAGAGGACAGGAAGGCCTGGAAAAACATTGTCCATGTGGTCACAATGAGTCAGACACGACTTCATGAGTAACAACAACAAGCACAACTAGAATGATGTAGTTCCCCTCTTCAAAGGAATGGATCCTTGTGGGGTCCCCTTACCTCCCACGACTGCAGTCTTGGAGTCTCCAACCTTTCTTTCCCCTTCTTCTTTCTCCTCCTGGATCTGGAGGAATACGCAGCATTCAAGGCATGGGCCAGAGCATTAATGGCACTGTAATAATGGTGGAAGTTATGGATTTGAATCATGTTCTTTTTCTTTTGGTTGTCCAGTGGTGCTTTCTCAATGCATCTTTTCCGGCCTTTGACAGAAAAGATGTGCTTTGAAAAAAAACATAGAACCGACTCATCTCCCAAGGGTGGTTTCACATAGAAATGGAATTTAAAGGTATCCTTTTTGGGCTGTTTTTTCCCCTCAAATTCAACAGTCCAGATACTGTTAATATATTTGAGATGTATACCATTTTTCAGTGGAAATAGTCCAATGAGTGTTGTGATCCAGACTTTCCCTTCAATGGGTCCTGGCAAACGCCTAAATGTTAAATGGAAAGGAAGAATTCTGTCCAAAACAGCACCAAATTCTATGTAGTGAAGAAAGAGATTAACTTGTGTCCATTTAGAGAGGCCTTCCCTGATGTGTCCTGTTTTTCTAGTTGTTGAGAATTGCTGTGACAGAACCACACAGATTCCATTCTTGACAAGCAAAGGAGTCAAAGTCCTCATGAAATTATCTCCACTTTCTGTGTCTGAAGCAAAAAGACCAATCAAGGTCCATCTGAAATGAAGAAGCAGTTGGACAATTGCTGGGTAGAGGATGTCTTTTGGGGGTAAAAGCTGGTGATAAAAGGGCAATTGATTTTTATCATGCAGTGGCTCTGAAAATAATTGAAAACTGATCTGAAAGAGCAACGAAAAATATTGTGTTATATTTGGAGTCAGATCGATTCCAAAATATTAGCTTTAAAGAAATCCAATTTAGAAAAAACATAACGTTAACAAGCCATAACATTAAAAAGACTGTATATAATAATCGTAGCAAAGAAAATAAGTTAAAAAGAGGAAGTGTCAACTCATAAAATATTTTTCTTCTTTTGTCCAATAATTTTTTATTATTTTCCACCAGTACAAATCTTAGTTACTTTTTCAACAACATTGACATCTACATATAATATTGTCTTATACTTTAACATCTATTCGTACACATCTTAGTCTATATTATCTTTGTTTATCATTAATCATCAATACATATTGCCTTTATATTACAGTTATTATTGTACATCTTTAAGATTGTCTTATTATTTTAACATCTATGCATTCCTATTCTTAACACATATATTACACATATTATTATACATCTTTGATCTTTCTGTCTATCCTATTATATCTTGTGTATCACTTTTTTGAGAATTTTTATTTAATCATCTTTTCCAGGGGTGGGATTCAAATTTCTTAGCAACCGGTTCTGTGGGCGTCACCTGATTTGTGGGTGTGGTCATGTGATTGGGGTGGGAGTGGCTTACTGGTGAGTCATGGCTGGGTGGTCATGTGAATGAGGTGGGTGTGGCTACGTGGTCATGTGACTAGGGTTTGTCTGGCAACCCAAATTTAAGTGGTCTTCACTTAATGACAAGGTCCTCGCTTAGTGGCCAGTTGTTTAGCAAGTGTTTTTTGCCAGTTTCCAAGGCCTGGGGAATCTTGGGGAGGGCAGGGCAGGTGGTCATGTGTCTGGCAACCCAAATTTAAGTGGTCCTCGTTTAATGACCAGGCCCTTAGTTAGTGGCTAGTTGCTTAGCAAGTGTTTTTTGCCAGTTTCCAAGGCCTGGGGAGGCCCAGGCAAGGCCCAGGCAGGTGGCCATGTGGCTAGCAACCCAAATTTAAGTGGTCCTTGCTTAATGAGCAGGTCCTCGTTTAGTGGCCAGTTGCTTGACAAGTGTTTTTTGCCAGTTTCCAATGCCTGCAGAGCCCTGGAGGGAGCAGGGCAGGTGGCCATGCGTCTGGCAACCCAAATTTAAGTGGTCCTCACTTAATGACCAGGTCCTCACTTAGTGGCCAGTTGCTTAGCAAAACTGGAAATATATGAATTCAGTATTGGTCTCTGCTGGTGTAGCTATTCAAAAGGATGTCGTGTCAAGGTAAGCAAAAATGGTAAAGCAACATATAGATTAAAATTTTAAAACCAGAAATATTTTTGTTGGAACCCACATAAATAAAGTGAGTACAATACATATTTAATGTTACATCTGTTAACAGTGGCTAGAATTATGTTTGCACAACAGTGGAAAAATGAAGAGATCCCCATAGATGAAAATGAAATTAAAAAATTACAATGTGCAGATATGGATTGTGATAAGAGGTAGAAATTAGGTGGAGAATGATCATTGTTATGTATGAATTAAATAAGAAGGTTGATAATTATAAACATGTCGATATAATTAACAAAATTAGAAATAAGCCAATGTAAAGAAATTTAAATAATTTTTCTGTTACACTGCTGTACTTATTGATATTTGTTTCTGCTTTGCTTTTTCATTTATGAAATATTTTATAATAATTTATAATATAATATAAGTACCGTATTTGCCGGCGTATAAGACGACCCCCCAACATTTCCACTCAAAATATAGAGTTTGTTATATACTCGCCGTATAAGACGACCCCCGCACTTGGAGCAAAGGCTGAAACCCGGAAGAGAAAACTTCCCAAAGAAAATTGCATGAGCAGCATCCCATTCCTGGGAGAAAAACAAAAAAACAAAAAACACGAACTCTTCCCGAAGCGCAAAAGCAAGGGAGGAGCAAATTGCCGGTCCCGCCCTGCTGCCCAGGAGGGGCACCACAGTCCACCCCCACCACCTTCTCCCCCCCACTCCCCGAGGCATTACGTGGCTCGGGGCTGGCTGGGCGAAGCGGCCCCACCAGAGACCCTCACGCTCCACCCCCACCCCACCTCTGGATTGGCCTCCGCAAGTGCCCCGAGCTGGGCAGAGGGTGGGGGGGAGGAGCAGGAAGAGAGACTCCGGCTGGGCTTGAAGGGCTTCACCAGTTGCGGAGCTCCGCCCCCCTCGCTCTTGCACGGAGTGACAACAACGTATTTGCCGGTGTATAAGACGACCCCCCCCACTTGGAGGCATGTTTTTCAGTGCAAAAAAGTCATCTTATACGCCGGCAAATACGGTATAATAGAATTACAGAGGTGAGGTCAGGATAATTGTTTCTAGAATTGGTGATGATGAAATGAACATTATAAAGTGGATTAAGTAAAAATGGTGATTTTCTCATATGAAATGATGTTATGTTAGTAAAGTGTAGTAAGTAGTTAATAATAGTAACAATATCAATATATATAGTGGATTTATGATATAAAGATTAATGCAAATTGGAAGGGAAAGACTGCAGAGATTGTGCACAAGTGATTTGTACCAACTGACACACTGTATATAACTGAAGATGGTTTGTTTTATGTTTGTTTTGTTTGTTTAAAAAAAATAAAAACACTTTTATTTTAAAAAAAATCCATTTATGTATGCTTGCAGGTTTTTGTTTCATTGATGTTGCTATATATTGATTTAAGCAGAAACAGATAATGTATAACAACAACAATGTAACAAGAAGTTGCCTGCCTCATTTTTGGTAAGTTGCCTTTTTTATTTATGCATTTATTTCTTTAGTATCTGTTTTGTTTTTATGATTAATAAAAAACAAATAAAATACATAAAAAACACAGAAATTTGAATCCCTCACCACTATTAGGGATATTTTTTTGAAGATTTTATCTGGTAGAGAAATCCTCTCAAGGGTCTTTATTGCTCTTCAAGCCATTTATGATTAATTTTAAGGATAAAAAATAGTGACCATGTGGGCTAAAATGTTTACCATTGAAAATATCATTATTTTTGTTAACGTTATATTCAAAGGATGATTTCCCATCTCTGCTATACCTTCCTTTTTAAAGAAGAGCCTTTGTTTAAACATAGAGTCTCTCCTCACCTTCCCAAGCATGAAACAGAAGACCCAAAGCAATGATGAGGATGTCATGAGAAGATATTACACTGAGTGTAATTGTGAAGTATTCTGCCAGACCTAGCAGATTTATCAGCAGCTTGTTAAGTAACATTGATATTGATAACAATAATCATTTAATATTTATAATATTTACTTCATTTATAGTTATAATTGATTAACTACATATTAATATTTGAATATAGGTTGCTTTTTACTTTAAATAATCAATTGACCTTTTCAGGTTAATCTATTTCTAAAATTTTCTATGTGCATTGATGAAGTCTTTATAACACTATAATATAATTTTGTCTCATAATATATTTAGATATATATTTTTGTTTTCTTAAGTTTTCGTGAGTACTTACATGTATGGTATTCAGCTTTGTTTGGGTATTTTCCCACGTCATTATACTTGTGCTTTTAAAGTTGTAGCAAAGTTTTGGCAGAATCTCATCGGCCATCATCAGGCTTCTGTGTTGTGTTCGTCTGTGAGTCAGACTTTCAATCTGACTGTGAGTCAGACTGTGAGTCAGAGTGAAAGTCTGACTCACAGATGAACACAATACAGAAGCCTGATGATGGCAGATGAGATTTTGCCGAAACATTGCTACAGCTTTAAAAGCACAACTATAATGATGTGAGAAAATACCGGATACATATGTGGAATGGTATAGAATATACAATAGACAAGATTTGTATATAATTAGAGATATAGGAGAAGGTATCTATCACTACTATTACTTGGATTTCATAATAGTGAGAAATAAGCGTAGATTTTACATATGCATGTATTTAATTTAGAACTTTAATTTGAGATTATATTGGATTGTATCTGCATTTACAAGTTCGTTGAATATATTAAAGAATCTAGGAAATTAAGAGATAGATAGACAAATTAGTTAATTAGTTTATCAGTCAATTTAGCTTATTGGTTAATTTTATGACATATTATTTAACAGTGAATGTTAATCTGGGACAACATAATCAATATAATACAAAAACAGAAACAAATTTTAGGAGAAATGACTTCCATAACTACTACAACGCTTAAAGCTGGAAAGAAGATGACATTAACAACTCCGATGGCAATACCCTCACCAATGTCACAGAAGACAATTGAGGAATTATTAACATTGGAGAGACAGCCTTCTATTATAAATGCCAATATCCATTTGAACTGCTTACTCTACAAGATTCTATGTCAAAGCTACAAGAAATAATGCTGAAAAATCATACAGAGATGAGAGCAGATATAAATGAACTAAAAGAAGAGATGGGGGAATTAAAAGCAGAAATGAAAGCAGATATTTCTAAAGTAAATGAAAAAATTGGAACATTACAGCAAGTGTTGGAGAAAAACGAATTTATAATAAAAGAAATAGAGAAAAGGGCAGATCAAACTGAAAAAAAATTGGAGTGGATGAACACTTAAAGACTGTAAGGAAATGGATGATTCCCTAGTGTATTTAGAAATGGACAAGGCTGCAACATATCTAAGATTCCAAAATATAGTGGAATCAAAAGAAGAAGACTTAGATCAGGTGATGGTGGAAATATTGGCGGAGGTACTGGAAAGAGACAAAGATGAGATTCTGAAAGAATTGGATGAAGTCTATAGAGTAAGTACTAATTATGCAAGACAACACAAATGCCCAAGAAAAATGCATGTACATTTTGCAAGAAGAAAGGTCCGGGACATTATATATAAAGTATAGAGAGACAAAACAATCAAGTATAAGGACAAAGAAATCTCAGTTCTTAAACAAATCTCAAGAAGGGTTAGAGAAGCAAACAATATTACAAATCCCTGGCGGCTCAATTAAATTGAAAAGGTGTTATATTTAAATGGCTTGTTCCAGAAGGGATGTTAATTACTTGGGGGAAAAGAAAAATTAAAGTAGACTCTTTTGAAAAGCTTATGAAAGACTGGTAGGCTCTGAAGAGCAGACCAGCAAAGACGAATTAGAACTGGAATCCCAAGAAGACCAAGAGTATCAAAAGAAGGGACAAAAGATGCCAGAAAACTTGAAAAACAGCCAGAAACAACAAGAAGAAAAAGAAGAAAGCAAGGCACAGTGTCAACCACAAGTAGAACTTGGAGTAACTACAAGGCAAAGAACAAGAAATAATTAGACTTAAACTTTCAAGAAGAATAAGACTAATCAAAAATAAAGAAGAAAAAACAAGAAGTAAGAAAAATTATTTAGTAACAACAAGAAAGAGAAGATTTTAGATTAAGATCATAGGAACTCAAAAAATATACAACAACAAGGGAGAGAAGAACCAAAGGTGCACAATCAGCCACAAAGAGAGACAGGAGTAACTACAAGACAAAGAGCAAGAGTCAATTAGGTGATGGATGAAGAAAAGAAAATATTATCAATTAACATAAATGGCCTAAACTTAGGATAAAAAGGAAAAGAATACTAACCAAACTAATTAAACAAAATGCAGACATAATATGTTTACAGGAAACTCATATAAGGAAGGAAGAAGAAAAATATCTAGAATGCCCCAAGCTAGGGAATTTGTATACATCGCCAGCAGATTTTAGGAAAAAGAAAGGGATAGCAGTATATGTTAAGGACGACATGAAAGCAGAGCTAATTTGGACAGACCCCAATGGAAGAATTCTGGTTCTACCAATTTGGATTAAATCAATTCCAATTCTATTCATGGTAATTTATGCCCATAACAATAACCCAAAGGAATTTTTTAAATTACATGGGAAAATAGTGGAATTAGAGAAAAGTAATATTTATATCTTGGGGAATTTCAATGCTATTGTGGACCACCAGAAAGATCACAGTAGCCGTGGGAAAAAAGAAGAAAAAAAGAGAACTACGGAAACCATGTGAGGAAATGATGATTGAACTAAATTTGATAGACATGTGGAAGAAATTAAATCCTGAGAAAAAGCAATTTACATTTTACTCTAATCCTCACCAATCATGGACACGAATTGATATGGTGTGGATGAATGGTGAGCTAGTAAATGAATTAAAAGAGATTGAAATCTTACCAAACGAATGGGCAGATCACAATCTGAATCAGATAGTGTGGAAAGATAGGAAGAAACCAAGGAAAAGGTGGACCCTAAATACACAGCTAATTAAAGAGAAAGAATTTATGAATAGACTTAAGGAGGAATTAGATTATTTCTTAAAAAAAAATAACAATGAGGCAACCACAAAACAGAATATTTGGGATACAATGAAGGTAATAATAAGAGGCACAATGATATCATAAACCTCTAAAAGAAATAAAGAAAAATATGCCCAACAAAATAAATTAGAACAAAGAATCAAAGAATTAGGAATTCAGCTACAAAACACCTCAAAAGATTGTAAATTGAAAAAACAGATGATAATAACTAAACATAAATTAAATTTAATCGAACAAGAAGGAATGGTTTCAAAGTTGAATACAGCTAGACAGATATTCTTTGAACAGGGTAATAAACCAGGAAGGTGGTTGGCCTACAAACTTTAAAAAGAAAAACAAAAAAGATTGATCTACCAATTAATAGATGAAAACGGGGATGCCCAACAAGGAATAGAACAGAAAAAAGAAATTGCATGTACATTTTTTGAAGATCTTTATAAAAAGAAGGAGGCAAATGAGGACATGATAAGAAACTATTTGGGTATTACTAAAGTTAAAATAATCAAGGAGGAGATGAAAGAAATGTTAACCACAGACATTATGTTAAAAACAGCAATAGAAAACCAAAAGAACAATAACACCCCATGAGCTGATGGGATACCAGGAGAACTTTATAAAAAAATAGGAGAACAAATAGGACCTCTCATGGTGGAAGTATATAATGAGATCCTACTTGCAGCAACAATGCCGGATTCATGGAAGGAGACACGGATATCGTTGATCCCAAAAGAAGATTCAGACTTATGATTTATAGACCAATTATAGACCGATTTATAAACAAAAATTATAGACCAATTTCCCTGTTAAATATTGATTATAAAATATTTACCACAATTATAACAAAAAAAAATTGAATGAATATATACATAAAGATCAAAACGGATTTCTTCCCAATAGACAAATTAGGAATAATTTAAGAATAGTACTAAATGTTTTGGAATACTACGAAGCCCACCCAGAAAAACAAATAGCCCTTGTATTCTTGGATATACAGAAGGCCTTTGACAATCTAAATTGGCAATTCCTAATCCAACAAATTTACAATATGAATTTAGGCACTAAATTTGAAAACATTGTGACTACAATTTATGATTCACAAAAGGCGAATATTATAATTTATGGAGAGTACATGCACTCAATAAAAATAGAGAAAGGAGTTAGGCAGGGATGTCCATTATCTCTCCTGCTCTTCATATTATCTTTGGAAACATTGCTTACACGAATTAGACAGAATCCAGGAATAAAAGGACTAAAAATTAAGAAGGAAGAATATAAACTACAGTCATTTGCGGATGATATGGTTTTTTTTCATAGAGGAACCAATTGAAACAGGTCAAGAACTATTGAAAGAGTTGGATCAATTTGGGAAGTTGCAGGACTTAAAATCAATAGGGAAAAAATGAAATGAATAACTAAAAATTTAACAGAAAAACAAAAATTAACATTGGAAAGGATAATGGGATTACAAATAGTAAAGAAAGTTAAATACTTAGGAATTTGGTTGATGGCTCAATGCAAAACCCTAATGGAAAATAATTATAATAAATTATTACAGTAAGCCAAAAAATATTCAGAGATATGGGTTAAATTGCAAGTCTCCTTATTAAGGAGGAGTGCCACTATAAAAATGAACATTCTGTCCAAATTTATTTACTTATTCCAAACCATACCAATAAAAATACACAAAAATTATTTTGCGGAACTTAACAAGATAATCACCAAATTTATTTGGCAAGGGAAAAAACCAAGGATAAACCTAAAGGCAATGCAAGATGAGGTATGGCACTCCCAAATTGGGAATTATACTATAGTGCAGCCTCTTTACTTTGGTTGAAAGAGTGGGTAAACCTGTCGAATAAAAGAATCTTATTTCTAGAAGACCATGACTTACAGAGGGGGTGACATGCATTTTTATGGGACACTGGAAAAATCAAACAGAATTATTTCCACAGACATATAATTAGAGATTCCCTTTTGGCTAATTGGAATCAAATTAAAAAACCCATTATTTAAAAATCCCAGTCTGGATCTCAACAATGGAGGCGAATGTTAGGGATAACATTGTTTACCCTAACTGGTTTAGGAAAAATAATAAATATGTTATCATGGTTTGTTAGTTAAAGTGTCTGTAACTTTAACTGTAAGAATGTAATTAAGGGAGTGGTTGTAAAAGCACCATAAAAGAAGCAAGACAACGGCAGCTTGCTCTCTCTGGCTTTATGATCCCTAATTACTGCATAGATTGAAGACTGCGTTTTTCCCAACTGGAACGGGAGAGAGAAAGGACTGTTGATCTTATCAATGGTGAGAGGACTGATTTATTTGCAAGTGAACTGACATTGGATATTCTACACAGACTTTGCTAATTGAATATCCTTGAATGGACTGACTAAAACGAAACATGACTAATGGACTGTTATTTTGATTATGCTATAAACTCTAAATGGAATAAACTATATTTTTCATAGCACAAGCTTATCTGTTATTTATACTGTATGTTAACTAACATACAAACTTATCTCACACATTTATCTGTGTGCCTATCTGACTAACGCTGCACATTCTGTTTAGCTTGTCTCCTTAACCCTGGTTGGGGAACACAGGCTTAACACTGGTTATGGGCCCAGAGGCTGCAAAGTCAGTTTAACTAGGATAAAACAGATTTATGTAAAAAGTGATAGTTTGTGTTGTTATACGTTACAGTAAACAGACAGCTATGTTTTATTAATTATAGTTTTATATCCATATAAGAAAACATGGCACAAGTCAATCTACAAAGTTTGTCCCTCATATCCAAGCTGGATGGAAAAAACTATATATCATGGTCTATGAAATGTAGTCTACTTCTACGAAGAGAAGGTCTGTGGAACATAATTTAAAATCCACCAAACGTAGAGGAATGGGATCCAGAGATTGAGGAAGATAGACAAAAGATAGAAGACTTTAAGCAGAAGAATGAAAAAGCTCTTTGCATAATAGGACTAACACTGTCTGACCAGCAACTTGTTCATATCCGCAGAGAGCAAACGGCTGTTGGGTGTTGGCAGAAGCTGAAGAGGATTTATGTCTGAGATAACGTTGGTGCTCACATAAATCTAACACGGAAGCTTTTCAGGACACATCTCCAAACGAATGGTAATATGCTTTGTCATTTGAATTCTATAAAAAGCACTTTTCAAGAACTGCACGAGAAAGAACTTATTTTCTCTGAACTACACCAAGTCTACATAATTCTATCATCACTAAACGAAAGTTATGATAACTACGTCACTTCCCTTGAAATTTTGCCTAAGGAAAGTTTAACTTTAATTGATATAACTGGCAGGTTGATTGAAGAGGCCAGAAGAAGACTTGAAAGAGATCAGTTAAGGAGGGAGCAACCTCAAAAAGAAGATATTGAATCTCCTACTGCATACACAATTAAAAAGTGTTTTAATTGTGGAGGAAGAGGACATTTGGCAAGATTTTATAAAAAAGCAAAGGGCCAGAATGCTGGCCAGAATACTAAAAGTCATCAAAAGATAAATAAAAATTTAGAGTTAGCCATGTATATTAACGGAGCTGTAAAAAATAATTTATGGGTGGTTGACAGTGGAGCATCCCACTGTATAACAAATGATAACAAAAATTTTATTAAAATGTCCCAGAGTACACAGCAGATATCGTTAGCCAATGGCTGGAAACTGAAAGCTAAAGGTCAAGGTATAGCATATTGTTTTTTTCATAAAAGAGAATGTAAAAATGTTATATGTACCACAACTTAAGTTTAATTTAATTTCAGTTAGAATTTTGGTTAAACTAGGATATGTAGTTACCTTTAAAGGAGATAACTGCATAATTGAAAAAGAAGATAAGAAAATTACTGCATCTTTAAGAGGTGAATTGTTTGTGTTAAATGATAATGGTTTAGAGGTGGCTAACACGGTTTATGATAATAAGAAACCTCATGATGAATGTATTCACTTGTTACACCAACGGCTAGGGCATTTAAATTTTAAAATGCTTAAAAGAACTGTTCAACTATCTAAAGGAATAAGTTTGAAACCTTGTAATAAGTATTTGCAATGTTTTGCTTGTAATCAAAACAAAAGCAAGGTCATACCAGCAAATAGAGTTGATGGATTTACTACCAAAGAGCCTTTAGAAGAAGTATTTGCCGATTTAATAGGTCCGAAAAAACCAAGTGTAGGAGGAGCTCAATACATATTAATTATAATGGACCACTATTCTAGATAAGGGTTTTGCTATTTAATAAAGAGCAAAACTGAAACGTATCTAAATATCTTTAATTGGATTAAATTTGCAGAAAGAAAAACTAAAAAGAAATTAGTAACTCTTATAACAGATAATGGTGCGGAATTTACAAATAATAAATTCCAGAATAGACTTAGAATGTTAGGTATTCAACATAAAAAGTCTGCACCATATAGGCCACAACATAATGCCTTTACAGAGAGACGAGGCCAAACACTACAATCAATGGCACGTACTATGTTGTCTGATTCAGGATTACCTGATAATTTGTGGGGAGAAGCAATAATGTGTGGTAATCATATATTAAATAATGTTGTTAATTCAACAACAGGTGAATTACCATTCACACTGTGGCATGGTACAAAACCTGATTTAAGTTACATGCACACATTTGGAGCACCAGCATGGGTGCATATCCCTACACAACTCAGACACAAAGGACAGCATAGAGCTAAAAGATTATTTTTTTGTAGGATATAAATCTAATCAAAGATCTTATGGATTCTGGGAACCAGGTACATCTAGAGTTTACACCAGTGCTAGTGCAAAATTCCTAGAACATGTAGGATGGAATAGATTAGAGCACGATTTAAATAATGAAGTAATTATTGAACCCCACAAAAGGCAGAAAGAACAGACTAGTTATAAGAAGAGTCCAATTAAAGAAGAAGTCCATGAAGAACAAATAGGACCAGAACAAGAGGAAACAGTTGATCAAGAAGAGTTAATAAATGAAAGTCCACCTGTAAGTCCTGTAATACCTAGACGTACTACACGTGTAACTAGACCCCCTGATAGGTATCAAGCAAGTATAGTTTGCCAAGTAACTAAAGTTCCAACTAGCCTAGATGAACTTAGGATGTATCCTGCTAAGGATCAGGAGAATTGGCAAAAGGCAATGGAAAAAGAACTAAATTCATTAAAGGTAATGAAAGTATATGAAGATGCCAAATTACCTCCAGGAGAAAAATCCATTGGGTGCAAATGGATATTTAAAGTAAAAACAGGAAATGATGGGACTGTTACCCATAAAGCTAGGTTGGTAGCTCAAGGATTTAATCAAACTGCATCTGATTACGATGAAGTTTTTGCACCGAGTCTTAAAGTAACATCTTTAAGAGCAGCATTAGTGTGGGCAGCTAAGAAAGACTATGTCATTCACCACTTAGATGTAGAAACTGCTTGTTTGCATGCACCATTGCAGCACACTATATATTTGAAAAAGCCAATTATTTTAAAAGACAATAAAGTAAATAGTAATGATTGTTGGAAACTCAAAAAGAGTCTTTACGGGTTGAAATAATCTGGCTTTGAGTGGAACCAATATATTGTGAAAGAATTAAACAATATAGGTTTTAAATCTGGTTTAGCAGATCCATGTGTGTTTAAAAGAGAAAATAATGGAACGGTGTCATTATTGTTATTATTTACAGATGATATTGCTTTAATAACTAAGACTAATAATGAAGCTAATGAGATTATATCATTATTAGCCAAAAAGATAAAATTAAAGCATTTAGGTGAAATTAAAAAGTATCTAGGATTGACAATTAACAAAACAAAAAATGGATTTAAGATATCTCAAGAAGATAAAATTTGCCAATTAATTAAAACATATAAAATGGAACTTTGTAAACCAGCAAAGACTCCAATGAGTCAGGAAGTTTGCCAAACTGATGATCAAAGTCTCAAATTTGATAAGTCCATGTATCAACCTTTGATTGGTAGCTTATCATATATCAGCAATTGGTCTAGGCCTGATATAGCTTATAGTGTTATTCAGTTGGCACGTTTTAATTCGGATCCACAACAATGTCATTGGTAATCAGAATTTTAAGATATCTTAAAGTAACAATGAACCATGAATTGTATATAGAACCAAAGGGTGATTTGAGTCTTAGTGCCTATGAAGATGCAAGTTTTGCAACTGACATAAACACTAGAAAATCAACATCTGGGATGGCTATATTATTTGGTAAGACACTAATAGGGTGGAGGTCAATCAGACAACAGCATATTAGCTTGTCCACGATGGAAGCGGAATTTTCATGTCTGTCATTACTATGCACTGACTTAATTTTGTACAGTTATTGTTAGACATGGGTATAACTGTTAAAGATTCCATTATTGTGTACGAGGACAACCAGGCAGCTCTAAAGTTAGCTACTAGTATTGCTGTAAAAACTAGATCAAAGCATACTGATTTAAGATATTTAAATGTTAGAGAATCTGTAAAGAATGGGCTAATTAAATTGGAATACTGCATGACAGAAGAAAACATTGCAGACCAATTTACAAAAGCTCAAGGAGTAATCAAGTTTAAAGAGAGTTGTAACAAATATGATTTAAAGATGTAAATAGTTATATTTATTATTATTTCCTCAAAGGGGAGAATGTTAGGGATAACATTGTTTACCCTAACTGGTTTCGGAAAAATAATAAATATGTAATCATGGTTTATAAGTTAAAGTGTCTGCAACTTTAAATATAGGAATGTAATTAAGGGAGTGGTTGTGAAAGCACTTTAAAAGAAGCAAGACGACAGCTTGCTCTCTCTTTAGCTTTGATGATCCCTAATACTGCATGGACTCAAGACTGCGTTACTCAAACGGGAGAGAAACAAAGGATTGATTTGTAAGTGAACTGACATAGGATATTCTGCACGAACTTTGCCAACTGAATATCCTTGAATGGACTGACTAAATGATACATGACTATTGGACTGTTATTTTGACTATGCTATGAACTCATAATGGAATAAACTATATTTTTGATGGCACAAGCGTATCTGTTCTTTTTGCTGTATGTTAATAAACATACAAGCTTAGCTCACTCATTTATCTGTATACCTATCTGACTAATGCTGCACATTCTGTTTAGCTTGTCTCCTTAACCCTGGTTGGGGAACCCAGGCTTAACAAAGACAAAAATTTTCAGTGTTCTTTTCCAAAGCATGTTTCTTCTGTCAAAAGCCGGAAAAGATGCACCCAAAATACTCCAGTATTATGCTCCAGAGACAGAAGATGAATTGAATGGAAAGTTGGTTGAAAACAGTGACTCTGTTTACATGATCTTTATGACTCTGGCTCATGTCCTGAAGGCTGCATATTCGTCCAGATCATGGAGGAGAAGGAAGGAGGCCCAAGAGACACTGGAGGCTACAAGGTTGCAGCCGTGGCAGGTATGGGGGCCAAACAAGATTCCAAGAAACTAAATTCCTGTGGAGAAGGAATCCATTAGAGAAAGAGGGGAATCATATCAACTCCTTGTGCTACAAAAAGCCAATAGATTTGGCCAATCTAGTTGCTTGGGGATAATTTACCAAGCATCTGGTACCATATATATTTTGAAATTAAGCACTTCTAATTTTAAAAAGGTGATTCCACTTTCAACAATATTCCTGTGTGTAGGGTTTGTACGATATTAGCATACTCCGAAATCCTCGCAACTGATTGGTCCGGACAGGCAGAGACCTGATTGGTCGAAGGCTCGGCCATGATTGGAGCACTAGGATCTACCACGATTGGCTGTGCCAATCGCGGGAGATTCAAAGTGCTGCCATTGGCCGCCGAGCCGCGAGCCAGCCCTATATGAAGGGATGCCCCGGCTCACATTGTTAGATTATTCTCATTCCAAATAAAGAGCTGAAATCACTAGAATGGTCTCGCGTCTCTGTCGAACTGATCCACCTCAGATCTAACAGGGTTTGTGATTAGAATTGTGCTGTTATAAATTTGAAGGAGACCCTGAAAACAATGGATAGCCTGAGCCTCACCTGGATTCTATTTTCCCATGGGAATGGCTCATGAATCATGCTGGAATGAGGAAGTTATCTTTCAACTGTTTAGTCCAGCAGAAATAGAGCTACATCCTTGGGACAGAGGTTCATTTCAAGTCCTCTGACTAAAAGTTTCCTCAGAACTTTATAAAAAATGTTCTTTTATTGTTTATAACATGTCAACTGTTATGGACTAAGCCAATGCAGCAACCTAAGCAGCTTTACTTTACAGCAGGCTTGTAATCCTGCACTCCTCATTGGCTCGCAAATCGTGAGTCGATGCTGTATTAATGCAATACAATGAGACTTTACCTTTGACGGTTACCTGTGACGCCTCATCATTTGGAGTGGGAGCCATTTTAAGCCATGTCCTACCAAATGGGAATGAGGCACCTATTGCGTTCTTTTCGAGAACTTTGTCTAAACCTGAAAGGAACTATAGTCAACGTGATAAATAGGCTCTCGCTATTGTATCTGCAATTAAATGTTTCCATGAATATGTGTATGGGAGACCCTTTACCATAATTACAGACCACAAGCCGCTACTTGGTATTTTGGCGGGAAACAAACCAACTCCCCATATCTTATCACCAAGAATGACACATTGGTCGGAATTTTTAGCCGCCTACGATTACCGATTGCAACACCACCTGGGGAAAACCATTCCCCACGCTGACGCTTTGAGCCGCTCTCCACTACCAGACATCATAGAGGACCCAGCTCCAACCTTAGCTGTATTGCAAATCAAAACCCTCAAATTGCCACCACTGACCACTTGAGACATAGCCTTAGAAACAAAAAAGGACCCTGTTTTGGCACGAGTCCTCAGCTGGGTAGAACGGGTTGGCCGGTCAGCGCAACCAATGACACGTTCAAGCCATTTAGGAATCGTCAAACAGAGCTATTCTCCCAGAAAGGCTGCATTTTGTGGGGAGACAGAGTCATCGTCCCGGAGAAATTGCAATGTAGGGTATTGAAAATGTTGCACGATGGACATCCAGGCATCATGCGGATGAAGGCATTGGCCAGGAGTTACACATGGTGCCCTGGCTTAGACAAACAGATAGAGACCTGGGTAGCAAAATGCAGCAAATGCCAGGAGACTCGCTCCACTCTTCCAAAAACTCCCCCAACTCAGTGGGAAATACCTCGAAGTCCTTGGTCCTGTATCCACATCGATTTTGCGGGACCCACAAATGACACACTTTCCTCCTAACAGTGGATGCCTATTCAAACTGTCTCGAAGTCCACAAGATGAAAAGCACCACCACAGAGGCAGTCACTAAAAAGCTGAACAAACTATTCGCTACCCCGGATTTCCGGATGCTCTGGTCTCCGATAATGGCCCCCAATTCACTGCCCTGCCATTCGAACAGTACCTGGCAGATCGGGGCATCCACCATGCCTTAACATCGCCAGCTCACCCTGCGGCCAATGGTAGGGCTGAGCGAATGGTTCAATTTGTAAAAACAGACCTTGCACAAAATGGACCACGGTGACATTGATGACAAAATAAACCAGATGCTTCTCCTCCAGCACATAACCCCAAACAGTACCACGAACAAAATCCCAGCTGAACTCCTGATGGGCCGGAAACTTCACTCGCATCTCGATCGCCTCCACCCAAACTACACGCCGGAACAACCCCCGGGATCCAGCAGCAAGTGTCGGGCATTCCAGGAAGGTGACCTCGTGTTTGCGAAAAACTTCTCGGGCAACCCATTGTGGGTCCCTGCGACCATAATGCAACTTATGGGACCCCGATCCTATCGCCTACAAACCGTAGATGGTAAGATGTGGAAACGCCACAAAGACCAACTCTGCTCTAGATTAGCACCTAGTCCTATCTCAGCCCTAGAACCTCTAGCTGGGGGGGGGGAGGGACATTGAGGAGGCCGAAGAAGAAATGATAATCGAAAACCAACAGCCTACACAACCAACCAGGGGATACTCACCATCAGAAGGAGAACCAAGCCAGGGAGTGGCCTCGCCGCGTGACAGCACTGTTGTTAGGGATAACATTATTTTACCCTAACTGGTTTAGGTAAATAATAATATGTAATCATAGTTTGTATGTTAAAGTGTCTGCAACTTTAACTGTGGGATAGTAATTAAGGGGGTGGTTGTGAAAGCACTTTAAAAGAAGCAAGACGGCAGCTTGCTTTCTCTCTGGCTTTGATGATCCCTGATTACTGCAAGGAAAACAAGTCTGCATTGCTCGAACGGGAGAGAAAACAAAGGACTGGCTTGTAAGTGAACTGACATAGGATATTCTAAATGGACTTTGCTAACTGAATATCCCTGAATGGACTGACTAAATGATACATGACTATTGGACTGTTATTTTGACTATGCTATGAACTCATAATGGAATAAACTATATATTTGATAGCACAAGCGTATCTGTCATTTTTACTGTATGTTAATAAACATACAAGCTTAGCTCACTCATTTATCTGTGTGCCTATCTGACTAAGCTGCACATTCTGTTTAGCTTGTCTCCCTAACCCTGGTTGGGGAAACCAGGCTTAACACTGGTTATGGGCCCAGAGGCTGCAAAGTCAGTTTAACTAGGATAAAACAGATTTATGTAAAAGTGAGAGTTTGTGTTGTTATACATTACAGTAAACAGACAGCTGTGTTTTATTAATTATAGTTTTATATCCATATAAGAAAACATGGCACAAGTCAATCTACAAAGTTTGTCCCTTATATCCAAGTTGGATGGAACAAACTATGTATCATGGTCTATGAAATGTAGTATGCTTCTACGAAGAGAAGGTTTGTGGAACATAATTGAAAATCCACCAAACGTAGAAGAATGGGATCCAGAGGATGAGGAAGATAAACTAAAGATAGAAGAATTTATGCATAAAAATCAACAAGCTATTTGCATTATTGCTTTAACCTTAACTGATATGCAGCTTGTTTATATCCACGGAGAGAAGACAGCTGTTGGGTGTTGGCAGAAGCTGAAGAGGATTTATGTTCGAGATAATGTTGGTGCTCACATAAATCTAACACGGAAACTTTTCAGTACACATCTCCATAAGAATGGTGATATGCTGAGTCATTTGAAAACTATGCAAAGCATTTTTCAAGAACTGCACGAGAAAGAGCTTATTTTCTCTGAACTACATCAAGTCTATATAATACTATCTTCCCTCGATGAAACCTATGATAACTATGTAACTTCACTTGAAATATTGCCAAAGGAAAGCCTAACTTTAACTGATATAACTGGCAGATTGATTGAAGAGGCCAGAAGAAGGCTTAAAAGAGATGAGTTAAGGAGGCAGCAACCTCAAAAAGAAGATAATGAAACTCCTACTGCATACGCAATTAAAAAGTGTTTTAATTGTGGAGGAAGAGGACATTTGGCAAGATTTTGTAAAAAGGCAAAGTACCAGAACGCTGGCCAGAATACTAAAAGTCATCAAAATAAAAATAAAAATTTAGAGTTAGCCATGTATACTAACGGAGCTGTAAAAAATAATTTATGGGTGGTTGACAGTGGAGCATCACATTGTATAACTAATGATAAGAAAAATTTTATTAAAATGTCCAAGAGTACACAGCAGATATTGTTAGCCAATGGCTGGAAACTGAAAGCTAAAGGTCAAGGTATAGCATATTGTTCTTTTATAAAAGAGAATGTAAAAATGTTATATGTACCACAACTTAAGTTTAATTTAATTTCAGTTAGAATTTTGGTTAAACTAGGATATGTAGTTACATTTAGGGGAGATAACTGCATAATTGAAAAAGAAAATAAGAAAATTACTGCATCTTTAAGAGGTGAATTATATGTGTTAAATGATGATGGTTTAAAGGTGGCTAACACAGTTTATGAAAATAAGAAACCTCATGATGAATGTATTCACATGTTACATCGAAGGCTAGGGCATTTAAATTTTAAAATACTTAAGAAAACTGTTGAATTATCTAAGGGAATAAGTTTGAAACCTTGTAATAAGTATTTGCAATGTAATGCCTGTAATCATAGCAAAGCCAGGGTTACACCGGCTAATAGAGTTGATGGATTTACTACCAAAGAACCTTTAGAAGTAGTATTTGCAGATTTAATAGGTCCTAAAAAACCAAGTGTAGGAGGAGCTCGTTACATATTAAGTATAATGGACCATTATTCTAGATATGGGTTTTGCTATTTAATGAAGAGCAAAACTGAAACGTATCAAAATCTCTTTAATTGGATTAAATTTGCAGAAAGGAAAACTAAAAAGAAATTAGTAACTCTTATAACAGATAATGGTACAGAATTTACAAATAATAAATTCCAGAACAGACTAAGAATGTTAGGTATTCAACATAAAAAGTCTGCACCATATAGGCCACAACATAATGCCTTTATAGAGAGAAGAGGCCAAACATTACAATCAATGGCACGAACTATGAGGTCTGATTCAGGATTACCTGACAATTTGTGGAGAGAAGGAATAATGTGTGGTAATCATATATTAAATAATGTTGTTAATTCAACAACAGGTGAATTACCATTCACATTGTGGCATGGTACAAAACCTGATTTAAGTTACATGCACACATTTGGAGCACCAGCATGGGTGCATATCCCTACACAACTTAGACACAAAGGACAACATAGAGCTAAAAGATTATAATTTGTAGGATATACATCTAATCATAGATCTTATAGATTCTGGGAACCAGGTACATCTAGAGTTTACACCAGTGCTAGTGCAAAATTCCTAGAACATGTAGGATGGAATAGATTAGAGCAAGATTTAAATAATGAAGTAATTGTTGAACCCTACAAAAGGCAGAAAGATCAGACTAGTTATAAGAAGAGTCCAATTAAAGAAGAAGTCCAAGAAGAACAAATAGGACCAGAACAAGAGGAAACAGTTAATCAGGAAGAGTTAGATAATCAAGAAGAGTTAGTTAATGAAAGTCCACCTGTAAGTCCTGTAATACCTAGACGTACTACACGTGTAACTAGACCACGTGATAGATATCAAGCAAGTATAGTTTGCCAAGTAACTAAAGTTCCAACTAGTGTAGATGAACTTAAGATGTATCCTGCTAAGGATCAGGAGAATTGGCAAAAGGCAATGGAAAAGGAACTAAATTCATTAAAGGTAATGAAAGTTTATGAAAATGCTAAATTACCTCCAGGAGAAAAATCCATTGGGTGCAAATGGATATTTAAAGTAAAAACTGGAAATGATGGGACTGTTACCCATAAGGCTAGGTTAGTAGCTCAAGGATTTAATCAAACTGCATCTGATTACGATGAAGTTTTTGCACCAAGTCTTAAAGCAACATCTTTAAGAGCAGCATTAGTGTGGGCAGCTAAGAAAAACTATGTCATTAACCATTTAGATGTAGAAACTCCTTATCTGCATGCACCATTGCAGCACACTATATATTTAAGAAAACCAGTAGGTATAAAAGACAATAAATTAAATAGTAATGATTGTTGGAAACTCAAAAAGAGTCTTTACGGGTTGAAACAATCTGGCTTTGAGTGGAACCAATATATTGTGAAAGAGTTAAACAATATAGGTTTTAAATCTGGTTTAGCAGATCCATGTGTGTTTAAAAGAGAAAATAATGGAACGGTGTCATTATTGTTATTATTTACAGATGATATTGCTTTGATAACTAAGACTAATAATGAAGCTAATGAGATTATATCATTATTAGCCAAAAAGATAAAATTAAAGCATTTAGGTGAAATTAAAAAGTATCTAGGATTGACAATTAACAAAACAAAAAATGGTTTTAAGATATCTCAAGAAGATAAAATTTGCCAATTAATTAAAACGTTTAAAATGGAACTTTGTAAACCGGCAAAGACTCCAATGAGTCAGGAATTTTGCCAAACTGATGATCAAAGTCCCTAATTTGATAAGTCCATATATCAATCTTTGATTGGCAGCTTATCATATATAAGCAATTGGTCTAGGCCTGATATAGCTTATAGTGTAAATCAGCTGACACGTTTTAATTCAGATCCACATCAATGTCATTGGCAATCGTTAAAGAGAATTTTAAGATATCTTAAAGGAACAATGAACCATGCATTGTATATAGAACCAAAGGGTGATTTGAGTCTTAGTGCCTATGCAGATGCAAGTTTTGCAACTGATATAAACACTAGAAAATCAACATCTGGGATGGCTATATTATTTGGTAAGACACTAATAGGGTGGAGGTCAATCAGACAACAGCATATTAGCTTGTCCACGATGGAAGCGGAATTTTCATGTCTGTCATTATTATGCACTGACTTGATTTTGTACAAACAGTTATTATTAGACATGGGTATAACTGTAAAAGATTCCATTATTATGTACAAGGATAATCAAGCAGCTATTAAGTTAGCTACTAGTATTGCTGTAAAAACTAGATCAAAGCATACTGATTTAAGATACTTAAATGTTAGAAAATCTGTAAAGAATGGGCTAATTAAATTGGAATACTGCATGACGGAAGAAAACATTGCAGACCAATTTACAAAAACTCAAGGAGTAACTAAGTTTCAAGAAAGTTGTAACAAATATGATTTAAAGATGTAAATAGTTATATTTATTATTATTTCCTAAAAGGGGAGAATGTTAGGGATAACATTATTTTACCCTAACTGGTTTAGGTAAATAATAATATGTAATCATAGTTTGTATGTTAAAGTGTCTGCAACTTTAACTGTGGGATAGTAATTAAGGGGGTGGTTGTGAAAGCACTTTAAAAGAAGCAAGACGGCAGCTTGCTTTCTCTCTGGCTTTGATGATCCCTGATTACTGCAAGGAAAACAAGTCTGCATTGCTCGAACGGGAGAGAAAACAAAGGACTGGCTTGTAAGTGAACTGACATAGGATATTCTAAATGGACTTTGCTAACTGAATATCCCTGAATGGACTGACTAAATGATACATGACTATTGGACTGTTATTTTGACTATGCTATGAACTCATAATGGAATAAACTATATATTTGATAGCACAAGCGTATCTGTCATTTTTACTGTATGTTAATAAACATACAAGCTTAGCTCACTCATTTATCTGTGTGCCTATCTGACTAAGCTGCACATTCTGTTTAGCTTGTCTCCCTAACCCTGGTTGGGGAAACCAGGCTTAACAACTGTGATGGAAACAGATCCAGGGAACCCAGAAGATAGCACTGGCATAAGCAGGGAAAGCAATCCAGGAACACAATTTTCACCATCCAACCCAGCTAGCAGCCCACCGGAACCAGAACCAGGACAGAAACCGGTGGAACAGCGCAGGTCAAGCAGACAGGTGAAGCGACCTGCTTATTTACGAGAATACGTCACCCCACCCCTCAAAGGGAACCTAGGGGCGAGGGGTGTTATGGACTAAGCCAATGCAGCAACCTAAACAGCTTTACTATACAGCAGGCTTGTAATCCTGCACTCCTCATTGGCCCGCAAATAGCGAGTCATGATTGGTCGTTTTGGCCAGTCGGATTGGCTCTTAACGGGGCCCCCTGATTGGACGCTTGTGAAAGCGGTAAACTCAAATCATTGGTTGTTTTGACAGCAGCCATCTCTATAAAAGAGCTGCTGCTGCCCAATTATTTGTTCTGTTTTTAGTTCACAATAAAGAGTTGAAGTCACCGTTCGATGTCTTGTCTCCATTCCTTGCGTCCATGCTCAGGACTTAACATCAACTTATACAACTTCTTTCACAAGATCAGAGTTCATTTTATCATGTTCCAGACTCTCATATAATTGTGAACAGATCTTAAGCTTCTGTGTAACATCTTCCAATTTTTGGAAGAGTGCTCTATCCTTCCCTTCTCCAGTTATAATACTAGTAGAAAAGATGCTTTTGGGTAATAGTCCTTTATTTTCAAGGAGTTTATGAATATTTTCTTTTTTTTGCTGTTGTTCAATTTATTTGATACCTGCTGTAGAAGGTTCCCTATAATTGATCAAATGTGCCTATTACATTTTCTCAATACATATTTTTTTCAATATATGATTGACAAATTTTGCTGAACCTTTTTTGTTTACTTATTAACTTAGTAATAACACTTGTCCTAATTAAGCATGTTGGAATATTTAAAAAAAGTGTAGAAGAAATGGTCATATATGAAAATATCTGGTGGGATAACAAACCAAGATTTCTGCTTTTAAAATTCCTGGATGTTTCCATTCTAGTTCCATCCCTTTCTGGAGAAGAATAAGTTCTATAATCTTTCCCACTGGAATCTTTATATGGACAATAATGGAGAAATAGCTGCAGATATGGACATCGAATTCTTGGTGATTTCACCTAATGGGGTCTTGATGAAAAGGAAACTGGGGAGTATTGAAAGACACAGAATTATTATTAATGAATTTGCTCTGTCATGGATAAATCTGATCAACAAAGTGGGTTAAATATTGCTGTATTTTCTCCTTTTTTCTAATAATTATGACCCATTTCAAGTGGGTTAACTCTAGTCTCCATGGTGGATAACCCTCACTTGAATGTATAGAAGAGAAAACTTAACATTTTGTTTGATGGATTATGGAGACTTCAGTACTATTCACAAAAGTGTACTTCAGATACCATGATAAAAAATATTCCTTTAAACTGATTCAGTCATGTCCAATATTGGATGTTGGGTGATTATTCTTTAAGATGGAGACCAATGAATCAACCGGGTGAGAAATATTCAATTGCTGGCAGTTGCTAGTAGTCTCAGGTTCTTTTAACCAGCATCTGAATTAAGGTTTGGACTGAATCAGATGAAATACAGTCATGACTGATTAGAGGTCATGTTGGTGTTCCTGAGAAATAACCTTCATCTTGTCCAGATCTGAGGAATGTGTCTCTTGAAAAATCACTGATGTTCTGTAATGTTTTTACAGCCCACACCTGGCCAGAGTCTCTGTTTCATTGCACTGGGATAAGCAATAGGCCTTCTGCTCCTCTGAAGAAGCTCCAAAGATATTCATGCTTCACATGAAATCATAATAATGATGAAATAATGTCAATAACCTGGAAAACTGAAACACCAAAACAAGACTTTGTTTTAAAAAAGAAAAGCCCTTCCTCATTTTGGAAATAATAAGGGAAAATTTGAAAGGAAATGCTACTTAGATTTTTGTTTTGCCTTGTAAAAGGGCACTTCATCTGAAAAACCTAGAGTGCAATTTTTTATCTTCATTGTTAGCAGGGGTGGTATTCTACCAGTTTGGACTGATTCGATAGTTCCAGTTATGAATCTTGGTAGTTCAGAGAACTGGTAAATTGGGCCCCTGGCTGGCCCCTCACGTCTCCGCCCGCTTCTCTGCTTTCTGCCCAGTTAGTCCTTATCATGCATATGTGACACTGCATGCATGTGTGACAATCACTGACTGCATTTTCCCCTGCCCGCCCTGCCTCACCCCTCCTTATCTCAGCCATGCACCATTGCTGCCTGCAGTCTGTCTTCACCCATCCTCCTGCCTGCCAGCCATCACTGTCTGCTTTCTGCCATGATCTCCCTAGGTGAGTAAGGCTCTGCAAGCCCTGGTCGCCCACATGCCACTGTTGCTGCCAGCCCCGTTGAGTCCCAACACCTGGGCCAGCCTAGGCCACCCTCAGTGCTCGTGGCCTAGCTAGCTTCCCTCCCAACTATCCCTGTCTGGCTTGATTAGATGCCAGCACTGTGGCTCCATCCCATGTGGCACTTGCAGCCTACCAAGCTCCCCCCCACCCCACTGTCCTCAGCCTCCAGATTGCCTGGCTTGCTGGTGTCAAAGAGGAAGTGAGCCAGGGATGAGCCATCTCTGGTCAGGTCCCCACCAGACTGCATCTCACCCCCACCTGGATTCTCCACAGCTGCTGGGCCTTGCCTGCTAGGGGGAGGGGGAGCGGGAGGCGACCAGTGAGCATTACACTATGCTACCTGCATTTCCCCTTTTCCTGATGCCTCTTCCCTTTGCTACCTGCCAGCCTGTCTGAATGCCACTGTGAGAATGGTGCAAGTCAAGCCTCACCAGAATGCATCTTCCTTCCCCACCATCAGCCTTATCTTCCAGCCCATGGAGCTCGCACTGTTCTCACAGTGGCAGCCCGCACTCGGTTAAAATGCTCAGCCCAGCAAGGGAGGAACAGCTGAGAGGGGCGATGTGGGCAACGTAACCTCATGCTTCCTGATTGCCTCCCATACCCCTGGCTGCTTAGAGCCCCAGCAGCTGTGGACAATCCAAGCAGAGATGAGAGAGAGAAAGAGAGATGGAAAGAGAGAAAGGAAGAGAGAGAAAGGGAAAGAGAGAGAAAGAAAGAGAGAGAGAGACAGAGAGAAAGAGAGAGGGAAATCAAGAGAGAAAAAGAGAGAGAAAGAGAGAGAAAAAAGAGAGAGAAAGAGAAAGAAAGACAGAGAGAAAGAGGGAAAGAGAGAAAGAGTGAAGAAAAGGGAGAGAAAGAGAGAGAGAAAGAGAGGGAAAGAGAGAAAAAAAGAAAGAGAAAGAGGGAAGGAGAGGGAGACGAAGAGAGAGAGAGAATGAAGAGATAAGAAAGAAAAGAAAGAGAAAAGGGAAAGAAAGAAAAAGGGAGAGAGAAAAAGGGATAGACAAAGGAAGAGGGGGGATGGAAGGAAGGGACAGAAAGAAAGAAAGAAAGAAAGAAAGAAAGAAAGAAAGAAAGAAAGAAAGGAAGGAAGGAAGGAAGGAAGGAAGGAAGGAAGGAAGGAAGGAAGGAAGGAAAGGATGGATGGAGGGAGGAGAAAGTGAATAAGATATATCAATAGATAGATAGATACATGGAAGGAGGGAGAGAGGGAGAGAGAAAAAAAGGAGAGGAAGGAAGGACACAAACCCTGGCTTCAGAAGACTCTTTGAATCAGCACAGCAATCTAGGGCTGGCCTGGAAAGGATCTCGGAGGTCATCTTCTAGTCCAACCCCTGCTCCAGCAGGAGATCCTTACAGAATCATAGAATAGCAGGGTTAGAAGGGGGAGGGAGGGAGAGGGAGAGGGAGAGGGAGAGGGAGAGGGAGAGGGAGAGAGATCATAACTCCAAAAACAGGTCAAGTAGTTCTGGGCAGGTCAGTCATAAATTAGAACACTTGCTAAGCCACCAGCCATTATGCAAAGACTACTTGTATTTATTTTGCCAGTCACATGCCCACTTGGCCACACCCATCCAGTCACATGACCACCAAGCCACATCCACAAATTAAGCCATGCCCACAGAACCAGTTGTTAAAAAGTTTGAATCTCACCCCTGATTGTTAGCTACCCTAAAGGCCTCTGAGCAAAGAAGATCCAAATTTAACTAATAAGAAATGTAAACTTGTCTTTCCATGCAAGTTGGTGTCCCCTAACTGTAGTCTTTCAATACTAAAAAATACCAGATACAGAGCTGGACACAAGTCTCCTACTCTTCTCCCACTTGCTGAAGATAAAAAGATCCCTTTTTGAGGGACAAGTTCTCATAACCTCTGCTGCATCTCATCTCACCTCATTTCTACAAGCTATGCAACCACTTTAGTTAAGAGCCATATGAATTGAGGAAAGAAACACATAAATAAAGAAAGCACTAATTTTAAAGAGTTTTCCCCTTTATATCTTAATTGGGGGATGGTTTTGGACTCCTTTCAAAGGGAAGCAGTTTTGCAATGTTTTATATACTCCAGAAGAAGCTTGTCCAGATCCTACAGGTCCAAAGTTCTTTTCTTTATTACAGCGTTACTTTATTTAATAAATCTAATATAATACCAAATTAATACATCTTTGACAATAAAAAATTTCTTTACAATAATTTAATCCAAAATCATTGTACTGTACTTTATAATCATAGTTATGTGTAGAATGGAGAAATGTTAACAAGGCTAGGAAGAGGAGCCAAACTGCTTGTCACTTAAGGCTGAAATCTTTTCAATTCCATCCCTCTAGTCTTTCTTAAATAGAAAAATCCTTTATTGCAATGTTTGATGCCAAAAGCCAAAGGGAGTGAGTAAGTGAACAATCTGCCAGTACTGATATCTCCTAAATCTGTTTGGAATGAGTCAATGATTTCATATTTATCTAAGTGAAGCCCAGAATCTATTTGGCTAATGTTAATGTCTGCATCCATTTTCATGCATGCTTCATTCCAATGTATATTCTTTCGCATTTCTTCTTTTTCTGCTTAGTCTCTGCCTCAGTCCCAATGTGTGGAAAGTTGTCATCCTGGATTTGTCAAGCGGAAGCGAGAAGCAGAGCCTGCTTGCTGCTATGACTGCATTCCTTGTCCTGATGGGACCATCTCCATTCATGAAGGTGGGGGACACAAAGGAAATAGACAGGACTTTTGGAAGTAGATTCATCTGAAACACTGTTATACAAATACAAGTCAAAAGACAGATTGAAACTCATTTTTTTTGTTTTTGCTAGCATTTCAGCAATTCGATTCTCGCAGACTCAGGGTTGACTCAGCCTTCCATCCTTATGAGGTCAGTGAATTGAGGACCCAGACTGTTGGGCACAATAGGCTGACTCTAAACTGCTTAGAGAGGGCTGTAAAAACAATGTGAAATGGTTTATAAGTCTAAGCGCTATTGCTCTTATCTTCAAATTGCACAATTTCTTATTTAGAGGGAGGAATAGCAGAAAAACCTTGAGGGAAGGCCGAGGAAGAGGTAGAAGATTGGACAAGCTTCTCTACTGCCAGAAAAAAATCTCTTCTGTTTTTAGTTTGGATTCCAGATTATTTGCAGAACTAACTTTTTTTCTAGCTAATTCAATTTCAAAAGACAGACATCAAATATATTGAGAAGAGCCAAATCTCAGGATCCAGGAAATGTATCTAGAAAGATTAATTGATTCATTATCTTCCTCTAACAATATAGGTTCGGCAAATGACAAAAGAAATCATTCAGGTTCCAGGACTTCTTCCAATTTCAGAAACTATAAAAATATCACTTTT
This sequence comes from Hydrophis major, assembly GCA_033807585.1. Lineage (NCBI taxonomy): Eukaryota > Metazoa > Chordata > Lepidosauria > Squamata > Elapidae > Hydrophis > Hydrophis major. Next base: position 24,170,073 of record CM066329.1, read on the forward strand.
TTTTTTTTAAACAGAAAATCTTATTCTTACCTTCTTTCTGTATAGATTTTAAGCAATACTTTTCATAAAATGCTGCTGGTAACACACTTTGTTGCAAGAAGTTATTTCTTGAAATGTGAAAGTACGGAATATGTTTTTTAAATGTTGCTTTTTTGTTTTACTCAGACACAGAAAAATGCAACAAGTGTCCCGATGAAAAATATCCAAATGAGGACAGAATCCAACGTATCCCCAAAAGAATAACATTCCTGTCCTATGAAGCACATCTCAGTATCCTCCTAATCTCCATTGCCCTTCTCCTGTTCCTAACCACAGGACTTGTTTTAATTATATTCCTTAAATACCTAGAAACTCCCATTGTGAAAGCCAACAACTGAGACCTTTCTTACATTCTCCTGGTCTCCCTCCTATTTTGCTTCTTGTCTCCTTTTCTCTTCATTGGGCAACCAAGGAAAGCCACTTGCCTTCTCCGACAAACAGTTTTCAGCATTGTCTTCTCAGTTGCCGTTTCTTCGCTCTTGGCCAAAACCATTACAGTGGTGCTGGCCTTCCTGGCCACAAAACCAGGAAACCGAGTGAAGAGATGGTTGGGGGAGAGCTTGGCCAACTGCTTCATCCTTTCTTTTTCTAGTGTCCAAATTATGATCTGCTCCATCTGGTTGGGAATTTCTCCCCCATTCTGTGACTTGGACTTCCATTCGCAGCCTGGAGAGATCATCCTGCAATGCAATGAAGGCTCTGTTTTCATGTTCTACATCACCCTCAGCTACATGGGCTTCCTGGCTGCCATCTGCTTCACAGTGGCTTTCCTGGCCCGGAATCTCCCTGGAGCCTTCAATGAAGCCAAGATGATCACCTTCAGCATGCTGGTCTTCTGCAATGTCTGAATCTCCTTCCTGCCCACTTACCTGAGAACCAAGGGGAAATACATGGTGGCTGTGCAGGTCTTCTCCATCTTGGCCTCCACTGCTGGTCTGCTGGTCTGCATCTTCCTCCCCAAGTGCTACATTATCATTCTGAGGCCAGACTTGAATACAAAGGAGCATCTTATGACCAGAAGAAAAATATAGATGTGAATTAGAGGAATTTTCACTCTCAACATATTCCAGGGCAGACCAAGCATAGAAATTGTTTCAAGGTGTCCCATGAACATAAGCTGGGGGGATGATTTTGAGCTGATATAACAAAGTGCAATTGGAAAATAGTGTCCTCCATCTTTGTCCAGTATAATTGCAAGGTGTGTATAGTTTGGATTAGCCATCAAGTCAAATTATGTAGAAATAAAACAAAAGAAGAGCTGAAATATAGCCAAATAAGAGTCTTACAAAACAATTCCTGAAGAATTGAGAGTATCCACATTTAAATGTCCCAGGTTCCATATGTTGCTTCTTGTCCTGCCTTTTGATGCTTTGGAGAATAGGTTGACTCTCTCTTCTTTTTGGCAGCCCCTCAAATATTGAAATACTGCTATCATGTCACCCCTAGTCCTTGTTTTCATTAAAAAAAGATGTTTAATGAAATTCCAGCAACCATTCTTTATTTGTTTTACCTTCACTTCCCTAATCATCATTGTTGCTCTTCTCTGCCCTCTTTCTAGAGTCTCAACATCTTTTTTACATTGTGGCAACCAAACCTGGTTTCATTATTCCAAGCGTGGTCTTAACAAGGCACTGAGATATAAAGATGGGTCCTGGCCTTATTCAGAAGACCTGTTTTTAACTTTTGGAAATGGAAGTTTGCAAATTCAAAGAAATTATCACATGGTTTCTCAAGTTTAGCAGATTTTTTTGGGGGGGGGGGGGGGTTGTGTATCTCTCCCTTCTTGGCTTTATCATGGCTGTGTTTTTCTAGCAGCCAAGAAATTCTCAGTGTTCTTCATTCCTTCTTAGAATGAGATGAACATGTAGCATTTAAGGACTGTGTTAAAATCTGCCCCTTTAAACAATCTGGAGAAAGTCTGTTTTTGCTGATGCACCTGCATAAACATGTAGCAATATGGTCAAGTTTTCTAGTGTCTTCTGTTATTAAGTTGTTTTGGAGAGAAACTGTAAGTAATATACATGTGCTGATTTTCTTCAAACCATTTGTGCGATTAATGAGTTTTCAAAGATTGATGTTAAATGGTTATTTTTTAAACTCTAATTGTTCATTTTTAAAATCTGGTTTTCTTCTCTGTGTTCTCCTTTGAGCAATATATTTTGTTGATAGCTGGTCTAAATATAGATGAGCTAATGTTTGATTAACAACCTTGCATAGTTGGTTTAATTCAATTCCTGCAGGCTTCTTTTACTGTAACTATAATCTTTTTTGCTTTATTGTATCCCTGGACTTTTTCTTACTTAAGCAGCATACCAATTTTGTGTGCATGGATTGACAAATGTTTACAAAAAAATAAGTAAGGGAGAAAGCAATAATGTTTTAAAAATGTTAAATAATTTAAACTGTCAAAAAAAGATGTCAACCAATACTTTTCAATACACTTCACAGCAGTTATAAGTACAATTATATTTTAATTTCCATGTTCCTAAGGTTATCTTGTGACTCTTTTATCTATATTTTCTTCTATATGAAAACCATCAATCACAACTTCATTTTTAGCCAAAATATCCATAATGGGTTTCCAATCACCAATACATGGAAATACATGCCTTTCAAAGGAGGCATTTTGTTCATCTCAGGAAATTCTGTCAGTTTCACAAGCCGTTCCTTCCTGGTGGGTAATTCTGAATGTTTCCTTGCACTTTGAGTAATCTCAGCACAATAATCAAATATTAAAACAATGTTCCATGACATTTTCCTAACTGACCATCCATCAATCCTCAAAGAAAATATTGAACATTTAGCTTTTAAATCCTCTGTATTATCTTTTTTACATGTTCACCAAGCATTATAAAATGTCCTTTCACATTTTTCACATTTCCAACAAAACTTCTAAATAAAAAGACCCTGATGTAATATCTGAAATCTGCTTTAGTAGAATTGGTTTGAGAACCTTTATCAATGTAATTTCTCTCATCTTTGTTCTTAGTTCTCCTCATCTTACTATTTAGCTCTTTCCCAAACTGAAGTGGTTAGAAAGAACAAAATGTCCAGAACCCTTAAAAAGATAGCATTATGGGGAGCTTCAAGATTTCTCAGGGAACTTTGTCCATTTCCTTTGGACAACCTCCTCCCAGATCATATCACCAGACCATGCACTTTGACATTTGTTAGGATATGTGTAGATAACCCTTATATAAAAGGGTACACACACAAAAATGGTTTATGAGAACAGTTATGAATAAATATACAGCCACACAGAGTTGAACAAGTTGTGTTAATGTTTACTTGAAGAAATAGCACAGTCCAATAAACAGTCCACATCATACACATTTTTAACAGTCCGCAAAATATCCAGTTATAAAGTCTTCTTACTGGTTCTATGTCTTTTACAACAGACACATATCAAACCATAATACAACAGATAACCTTCGATATCAACAGAATATCAAAATAAACAGGGTTAGTCAGTATCAGTCCATAGTCAGTCTATATCAGTATCAAGAGAGGGATCATCAGTGAAAGAGAAAAGAAAAAGAATTAAACCATGATCTATAGCCCCCTCTGATGGCAACTTGTAGCATAATTAACCAACCAGAACACAGCATAATACATTATACTATTTTTCCTTAAAGCTACAAACAAATATATCTGTAGTTTATATATTGTCATCCCAACTACATTATTTACAAATACATAACAACCGTCCTTGTTCAGATCAGAAGACATATCATTAATTTTATCCTCCAGATAGCCTGGATAATATTCCCTCCAAAGCCTCAGCCAGATGTTCTGAGGACCCTCCCTAATCTATAAAGAGGACTATCAGCAGATCTAGTGAAGGTGGGGAAATATTGCTTTTTCACCCCACATCACCATTAGGTAATCTCCAACATGGGCCCTTAACAAATATTCACTCAGATTCCCTTTAGTTTTAGCAAGATAAGGCAGAAAACATCAGGGATTAAGCATCAATCTGGCATTCAAAAGCAACAGCTAAAACCCAGAGCTACCAAGGTTCTCTTAGCCAGGCACTGAGACTAGAATCCTAAGGGCCACACAGTGGGGCAACCCTTGAGTAGTAGATTAGATGTCACCAAATATGGCCAAACACCGACTGATCCTTATGAGGATGCTCCTACCTGTTCCTTCAGCTCGCCTCTTTAATTCAAACCTCAAGTTAACATTTACAGGCCAAGAAACATTATCCTCCCAACTGGATACATCAGGAATTTGGGAACTACCAACAGAAGAAATCATTCAAGTTCCAGGACTTCTTCCAATTTCGTAAACTGTAGAAATATATCTGTTTTTTTTTTTTTAAGACAATGATATTCTTCTTACCTACTCTCTGTATAGATTTTAAGCAATGCTTCTTGGAAAATGCTTCTAATAATAAATCTTCTTGAAAAGTGAAAGTACAGAATATTTAAAAAATACATTGGTTTTTTACTCAGATACAGAAAAATGCACTAAATGTCCCAATGAAAAATATCCAAATGAAGACAGAATCCAATGTATCCACAAAGTTATATCCTTCCTTTATTATGAAGAACATCTGGGAAACATTCTGGTCTCTTTTGCCCTATTCTTGTTCTTAGCCACAGGCCTTGTTTTAATCATATTTATTAAACATCTAGAAACTCCCATTGTGAAAGCCAACAATCAAGACCTCTCTTACATCCTCCTGGTCTCCCTCCTGCTTTGCTTCTTGTCTCCTTTTCTCTTCATTGGGCAACCAAGGAAAACCACTTGACTTCTCCGACAAACAGTTTTCAGCATTGTCTTCTCACTTGCTGTTTCTTCTCTCTTGGACAAAAGCACCACTGTGGTTCTGGCTTTCCTGGCAACAAAACCAGGAAACCAAGTGAAGAGATGGTTGGGGAAGATCTTGGCCAACTGCATCATCCTTTCTTGTTCTAGTGTCCAGATTATTATTTGCTTCATCTGGCTTGGAGCTTTCCCCCCATTCTGTGACTTTTATTCCCAGCCTGGAGAGATCATTCTGCAATACAATGAAGGCTCTGTTTTCATGTTCTACATCACTCTCAGCTTTATGGGCTTCCTGGCTGCCATCTGCTTCATGGTGGCTTTCCTGGCCCGGAATCTCCCTGGAGCCTTCAATGAAGCCAAGCTGATCACCTTCAGCATGCTGGTCTTCTGCAATGTGTGGGTCTTTCTCCTGCCCATCTACCTGAGCACCAAGGGGAAATACATGGTGGCTGTGCAGGTTTTCTCCATCCTGGCCTCCAGTGCTGGTCTGCTGGCTACATCTTCCTCCCCAAGTGCTACATTATCATTCTGAGGCCATTCTGAGCATCTTACAACCAAAAGAAATATAAAATGTGTGTTAGAGGAATTTCCACTCTCAACACATTCCAGCACACCAAGCATAGAAATTGTTCCAAGCTGTCCCTGTATATGAGCTGCGGCAGCAATTTTGAGTTGAAATAATCAAAGGGAAGTTGGAAGATATTGTCCTCCATTTTTATTCAGTATAATTTCAAGATGTGGATAATCTGGATAATCCATCTAGTCAAATTATGTAGAAATAAAATAAAATGGGAACTGAAATACAGTCATATAATAGTTTTACAAAACTAAAAAATTGAGAGTACCCATATTTAACTTTTTCATAAATCTGTAATGGAGGAAGGTGGGATTGGGCATAAACTCTCATTACTAAATTGCAACTATTCATCCACCTCATTCTTCTGATGACTGACACTCAAGAGATATTTGGAAGGGACTGTGGAGGTCTTCTAGTCCAACCCCCTGCTCAGACAGGAATCCACTTCAGTGTTGGAAGCACAACTTCTGGAGGCACGTTGTTCCACTGATAGATTATTTTGTCATGAAATTTCTCCTTAGTTCTAATTGTTTATCTTCTTGATTACTTTTCATCTGTTGCTTCTTGTCCTGCCTCCTGGTGCTTTGGAGAATAAGTTGACTCCCTCTTCTTTTTATATATCAGCCCTTCAAAAAGTTGAATAGTGCTATTATGTCACCTCGGTCCTTCTTTTCATTAGACATCCCCAATTCCAGCAACCAATCTTTATATGTTTCACCTTCAGTCCTCTAAACATCATTGTTTCTCTTCTCTGCCCTTTTTCTAGAGTCTCAACATCTTTTTTACATCGTGGTAACCAAACCTGGTTGCAGTATTCCAAGTGTTATCTTACCAAGACACTGAGAGATTAAGATGGATCCTGGCCTGATTCAGAAGACCTGTTCACTTTTTAAATCTGATTTTCTTCTCTGTGTTCTTCTTTGAGCAATATATTTTGTTGACAGCTGGTCTAAATATAGATGAGCTAATGTTTAATTTACACCCTTGCACAGTGCATTGAATTCCATTCCTGCATGCCTCTTTCATATCTGTGGCTCTAGTTATAAACTTTTTTGCTTTATTTTATCCCTGGACATATTTTTACTTAAGCATCATACCAATTTTGTGTGCATGGGTTGACAAATGGTTACAAAAAAATAAGTAAGGGAGAAAGCAATAATGTTTAAGAAATGTTAAATAGTTTAAACTGTCAGAAATATATCAACAAATACTTTTTAATACACTTCACAGCAGTTATAAGTACAATTATGTTTTAACTTCCATCTTCTTAAGGTTACCTTGTGACTCTTTTATCTATACTTTCCTCTGTATGAAAACCATAAATCACAACTTCATTTTTAGCCAAAAAATCCAAAATGGGTTTCCTGTCACTAATACAGGTAGATGTTGCCTTTTCTCTATCCAAATAGGCAGTTTGTCCATCTCAGGAAATTCAGTCAATTTCACAAGCTATTCCTCCCTGGTGGATAATTTGAATGTTTCCCTATGCATTGAGTAATCCCATCACAATAATCACATATTAAAACAATGTTCCATGGCATTTTCCTAACTGATCCTCCATCAATCCTCAAAGAAAATATTGAACATTTAGCTTTAAAATCCTCTGTATTACCTTTTTTACATGTCCACCAAGCATAATAAAATGTTCCTACACATTTTTCACATTTCCAACTCAATAAAAAGCCCATGATATAATATCTGAAATCTGTTTTAGTCAAATTGGTTTCAGAACTTTTATCAATGTAATTTCTCTCATCTTTGTCCTCAGTGTTTCCCATCTTACTATTTAGCTCTTTCCCAAATTGAAGTGGGTAGAAAGAGCAAAATGTTCAGAACTCTTAAAAAGACAGCATTATGGGGAGCTTCTGGATATCTAATGGAAGCTTGTCCATTTCCTTTAGACAACCTCCTCCCAGATCAACACACCAGACCGTGCACCAGACACTTTGACCTTCCTTGTAAGGATCACAAGAAATCTCAGTAATTTTATCCTCCAGATAGTCTGGATAATATTCCCCTGCAAAGTCTATAAGTACAAGGTCACCTCAAATGTGGCTGCTTCTTGACTATCAGCAGACCGAATGAAGGTGGAAAAATATTACTTTTTCACCCCAATTTACCACATTAGGTCATCTCCAACATGGTCTCTTAGTGATGTTCACTCAGTTTCCCTTTAGTTTTAGTAAGATAAGGCAGAAAACATCAGGGATGGGACCCCTTACGCATCAATCTGGCATTCAAAAGCAACAGCTAAAACTCAGAGCTACCAAGGATCTCTTAGCCAGACACTGAGACTAGAATCCTAAGGGCTACACAGTGGGGCAACCCTTGAGTAGTAGATTAGATGTCACCAAATATGGCCAAACATCTACTGATCCTTATGAGGATGCTCCTACCTATCCCTTCAGCTCACCTCTTTAATTCAAACTGTTAAGCCTGGTTTCCCCAACCAGGGTTAGGGAGACAAGCTAAACAGAATGTGCAGCTTAGTCAGACAGGCACACAGATAAATGAGTGAGCTAAGCTTGTATGTTTATTAACATACAGTAAAAATGACAGATACGCTTGTGCTATCAAATATATAGTTTATTCCATTATGAGTTCATAGCATAGTCAAAATAACAGTCCAATAGTCATGTATCATTTAGTCAGTCCATTCAGGGATATTCAGTTAGTAAAGTCCGTGTAGAAATATCCTATGTCAATTCACTTACAAGTCAGTCCTTTGTTTTCTCTCCCGTTCGAGCAATGCAGACTTGTTTCCTTGCAGTAATCAGGGATCATCAAAGGCAGAGAGAGATCAAGCTGCATCCTTGCTTCTTTTAAAGTGCTTTCACAACCACTCCCTTAATTACTATCCCACAGTTAAAGTTGCAGACACTTTAACATACAAACTATGATTACATATTATTATTTACCTAAACCAGTTAGGGTAAAACAATGTTATCCCTAACATTCTCCCCTTTTAGGAAATAATAATAAATATAACCATTTACATCTTTAAATCATATTTGTTACAATTTTCTTTAAACTTAGTTACTCCTTGAGCTTTTGTAAATTGGTCTGCAATGTTTTCTTCTGTCATGCAGTATTCCAATTTAATTAGCCCATTCTTTACAGATTCTCTAACATTTAAGTATCTTAAATCAGTATGCTTTGATCTAGTTTTTACAGCAATACTAGTAGCTAATTTTATAGCTGCTTGATTGTCCTCGTACACAATAATAGAATCTTTAACAGTTATACCCATGTCTAATAATAACTGTTTGTACAAAATCAAATCAGTACATAATAATGACAGACATGAAAATTCCGCTTCCATCGTGGACAAGCTCATATGCTGTTGTCTGATTGACCTCCACCCTATGAGTGTCTTACCAAATAATATAGCCATCCCAGATGTTGATTTTCTTGTGTTTATATCAGTTGCAAAACTTGCATCTGCATAGGCACTAAGACTCAAATCACCCTTTGGTTCTATATACAATGCATGGTTCATTGTTCCTTTAAGATATCTTAAAATTCTCTTCAATGATTGCCAATGACATTGTTGTGGATCTGAATTAAAACGAGCCAGCTGATTTACACTATAAGCTATATCTGGCCTAGACCAATTGCTTATATATGATAAGCTGCCAATCAAAGATTGATACGTGGACTTATCAAATTTGGGACTTTTATCATCAGTTTGGCAAACTTCCTGACTCATTGGAGTCTTTGCCGGTTTACAAAGTTCCATTTTAAACGTTTTAATTAATTGGCAAATTTTATCTTCTTGAGATATCTTAAAACCATTTTTTGTTTTGTTAATTGTCAATCCTAGATACCTTTTAATTTCACCTAAATGCTTTAATTTTATCTTTTTGGCTAATAATGATATAATCTCATTAGCTTCATTATTAGTCTTAGTTATCAAAGCAATATCATCTGTAAATAATAACAATAATGACACCGTTCCATTATTTTCTCTTTTAAACACACATGGATCTGCTAAACCAGATTTAAAACCTATATTGTTTAACTCTTTCACAATATATTGGTTCCACTCAAACCCAGATTGTTTCAACCCGTAAAGACTCTTTTTGAGTTTCCAACAATCATTACTATTTACTTTATTGTCTTTTATACCTACTGGTTTTCTTAAATATATAGTGTGCTGCAATGGTACATGTAGATAAGCAGTTTCTACATCTAAATGGTTAATGACATAGTTTTTCTTAGCTGCCCACACTAATGCTGCTCTTAAAGATGTTGCTTTAAGACTTGGTGCAAAAACTTCATCGTAATCAGATGCAGTTTGATTAAATCCTTGAGCTACTAACCTAGCCTTATGGGTAATAGTCCCATCATTTCCAGTTTTTACTTTAAATATCCATTTGCACCCAATGGATTTTTCTCCTGGAGGTAATTTAGCATCTTCATAAACTTTCATTACCTTTAATGAATTTAGTTCCTTTTCCATTGCCTTTTGCCAATTCTCCTGATCTTTAGTAGGATACATCCTAAGTTCATCTACACTAGTTGGAACTTTAGTTACTTGGCAAACTATACTTGCTTGATATCTCTCAGGTGATCTAGTTACACGTGTAGTACGTCTAGGTATTACAGGACTTACAGGTGGACTTTCATTTATTAACTCTTCTTGATTATCTAACTCTTCCTGATCAACTGTTTCCTCTTGTTCTGGTCCTATTTGCTCTTCATGGACTTCTTTAATTGGACTCTTCTTATAACTAGTCTGATCTTTTTGCTTTTTGTAGGGTTCAATAATTACATCATTATTTAAATCTTGCTCTAATCTATTCCATCCTACATGTTCTAGGAATTTTTCACTAGCACTGGTGTAAACTCTAGATGTACCTGGTTCCCAGAATCTATAAGATCTATGATTAGATGTATATCCTACAAAATATAACCTTTTAGCTCTATGTTGTCCTTTGTGTCTAATTTGTGAAGGGATATGCAGCCATGCTGGTGCTCCAAATGTGTGCATGTAACTTAAATCAGGTTTTGTACCATGCCACAATGTGAATGGTAATTCACCTGTTGTTGAATTAACAACATTATTTAATATATGATTACCACACATTATTGCTTCTCCCCACAAATTGTCAGGTAATCCTGAATCAGACATCATAGTACGTGTCATTGATTGTAATGTTTGGCCTCTTCTCTCTATAAAGGCATTATGTTGTGGCCTATATGGTGCAGACTTTTTATGTTGAATACCTAACATTCTTAGTCTGTTCTGGAATTTATTATTTGTAAATTCTGTACCATTATCTGTTATAAGAGTTACTAATTTCTTTTTAGTTTTCCTTTCTGCAAATTCTATCCAATTAAAGATATTTTGATACGTTTCAGTTTTGCTCTTCATTAAATAGCAAAACCCATATCTAGAATAATGGTCCATTATACTTAATATGTAACGAGCTCCTCCCACACTTGGTTTTTTCGGACCTATTAAATCTGCAAATACTACTTCTAAAGGTTCTTTGGTAGTAAATCCATCAACTCTATTAGCCGGTGTAACCCTGGCTTTGCTATGATTACAGGCATTACATTGCAAATACTTATTACAAGGTTTTAAACTTATTCCCTTAGATAATTCAACAGTTTTCTTAAGCATTTTAAAATTTAAATGCCCTAGCCTTCGATGTAACAAGTGAATACATTCATCATGAGGTTTCTTACTTTCATAAACTGTGTTAGCCACCTTTAAACCATTATCATTTAACACATATAATTCACCTCTTAAAGATGCAGTAATTTTCTTATCTTCTTTTTCAATTATGCAGTTATCTCCTTTAAATGTAATTACATATCCTAGTTTAACCAAAATTCTTACTGAAATTAAATTAAACTTAAGTTGTGGTACATATAACATTTTTACATTCTCTTTTATAAAAGAACAATATGCTATACCTTGACCTTTAGCTTTCAGTTTCCAGCCATTGGCTAACGATATCTGCTGTGTACTCTTGGACATTTTAATAAAATATTTGTTATCATTTGTTATACAATGTGATGCTCCACTATCAACCACCCATAAATTATTTTTTACAGCTCCGTTAGTATACATGGCTAACTCAAAATTTTTATTTATCTTTTGATGACTTTTTGTATTCTGGACAGCGTTCTGGTACTTTGCTTTTTTACAAAATCTTGCCAAATGTCCTCTTCCTCCACAATTAAAACACTTTTTAATTGCGTATGCAGTAGGAGTTTCATTATCTTCTTTTTGAGGTTGCTGCCTCCTTAACTCGTCTCTTTCAAGCCTTCTTCTGGCTTCTTCTATCAATCTGCCAGTTATATCAGTTAAAGTTAGGCTTTCCTTTGGCAATATTTCAAGGGAAGTTACATAGTTATCATAGCTTTCATCAAGGGAAGATAGAATTATGTAGACTTGGTGTAGTTCAGAGAAAATAAGCTCTTTCTCGTGCAGTTCTTGAAAAATGCTTTGCATAGTTTTCAAATGACTCAGCATATCATCATTCTTATGGAGATGTGTACTGAAAAGTTTCCGTGTTAGATTTATGTGAGCACCAACATTATCTTGAACATAAATCCTCTTCAGCTTCTGCCAACACCCAACAGCTGTTTGTTCTCCATGGATATAAACAAGTTGCTTATCAGTTAAGGTGAAAGCAATAATGCAAATAGCGTGCTGATTTTTATGCATAAATTCTTCTATCTTTAATTTATCTTCCTCATCCTCTGGATCCCATTCTTCTACGTTTGGTGGATTTTCAATTATGTTCCACAAACCTTCTCTTTGTAGAAGCAGACTACATTTCATAGACCATGATACATAGTTTGTTCCATCCAACTTGGATATAAGGGACAAACTTTGTAGATTGACTTGTGCCATGTTTTCTTATATGGATATAAAACTATAATTAATAAAACACAGCTGTCTGTTTACTGTAATGTATAACAATACAAACTCTCACTTTTACATAAATCTGTTTTATCCTAGTTAAACTGACTTTGCAGCCTCTGGGCCCATAACCAGTGTTAAGCCTGGTTTCCCCAACCAGGGTTAGGGAGACAAGCTAAACAGAATGTGCAGCTTAGTCAGATAGGCACACAGATAAATGAGTGAGCTAAGCTTGTATGTTTATTAACATACAGTAAAAATGACAGATACGCTTGTGCTATCAAATATATAGTTTATTCCATTATGAGTTCATAGCATAGTCAAAATAACAGTCCAATAGTCATGTATCATTTAGTCAGTCCATTCAGGGATATTCAGTTAGCAAAGTCCGTGTAGAAATATCCTATGTCAATTCACTTACAAGTCAGTCCTTTGTTTTCTCTCCCGTTCGAGCAATGCAGACTTGTTTCCTTGCAGTAATCAGGGATCATCAAAGGCAGAGAGAGATCAAGCTGCATCCTTGCTTCTTTTAAAGTGCTTTCACAACCACTCCCTTAATTACTATCCCACAGTTAAAATTGCAGACACTTTAACATACAAACTATGATTACATATTATTATTTACCTAAACCAGTTAGGGTAAAACAATGTTATCCCTAACATAAACCTCAAGTTAACATTTACCGGCCAAGAAACATTATCCTCCCAATGGGATACATCAGGAATTTGGGAACTACCAACAACATCTGCCAAGCTCTTGGCAATGTTTTGGGAGGATTTACACACAGTCTCTGAGATGGGAAAGCCAAAGTGGGCCCTCTCCATGAATTATTTACAGAAAAAGAAGATGGACCTCCAAATTCCTCCCCAAAACCTGGTTTCTGGGTGGGTGTGGCAAGAAATCAGGTTGCATCACCCATCACGCGATGGGCACTGACACCCTCTCAGCTGCAGAGCTCAGTTGCCCAGTGTTTATTTGATAAATAAGAAACTTCAAAGTATAAAGATACTTAGTGGCTTACATAGTTGTGAAAGAACAACACAGAAAGTGTCAAGATAAAGAAAAATTTCTATCCACTCTATGACTATCTTCCTATATACCTGGGTTGTCAATTTTTTGCCTGATAGTTGGCTCTTTTCCAACAATTGACATTTCTAGAACTGATGGGAAATGAAATTTTACTTTAGGCACAAATAATTTTAAAAGCAGCTCCAGCTTAGGATTGAAAAATGGAGAGCTAATAGAAAAGAAAATTACCGTATATACTCGAGTATAAGTCGACCCGAATATAAGTCGAGGCACCCAATTTTACCACAAAAAACTGGGAAAACTTATTGACTCGAGTATAAGTCGAGGGTGGGAAATGCAGCAGCTACTGGTAAATTTCAAAAATAAAAATAGATGCCAATAAAAACTTTCACTAGGACAGTTGAGAATAAGTTTGATGTTCACAATTTCCTCTTTGAAAGAGACCAGTAAATAGGGAACAAGAAGATGAAGAAAAAGAAGTGTGTTTTTTCACACTTTTCACACTGAAGTGAACAAAAATGGCATCATAGGAACAAGCTTATTCTCAGCCCAAAGGTTTGTTTCTGATTTCTTCCCTGATTTAAGGGAAATTTGGGAAACGATCTCACTATCATGAAAGGTTTGATTGATTCACTAACGCAAAAGATGATGATGATGACAGTGGTAGGCAGGAGTCACTCTCTCCCTTGCAAGAAAAAACCAAGAGCCTTTCTTATGATATCTCTCTCTCTCTCTCCCCCCCCTCCTCCCCCTCCTCCCGAGTGGACTGAAAGCAGCTGGAGCTGAGGAAATGAAACTGAGTGGAGCGACCTCCACTTGCCTAAAGCTCAGAAAAGCCTCCCCCCCCCCTCCTCCCGAGTGGACTGAAAGCAGCTGGAGCTGAGGAAATGAAACTGAGTGGAGCGACCTCCACTTGCGTTGCTTTCTCAGCCTAAAGCTCAGAAAAGCCTCCCCCTCCTCCCCCCCTCCCCCTCCTCCCGAGTGGACTGAAAGCAGCTGGAGCTGAGGAAATGAAATTGAGTGGAGCGACCTCCATGCGTTGCTTTCTCAGCCTAAAGCTCAGAAAAGCCTCCCCCTCCCCCTCCTCCCGAGTGGACTGAAAGCAGCTGGAGCTGAGGAAATGCAACTGAGTGGAGCGACCTTAGCTCGCTTTGCTTTTTCAGCCTAAAGCTCAGAAAAGCCTCCCCCTCCTCCTCCCCCTCCCCCTCCTCCTGAGTGGACTGAAAGCAGCTGGAGCTGAGGAAATGAAACTGTTGCTTTTTCAGCCTAGAGCTCAGAAAAGCCTCCCCCTCCCATGCTTAAAAGTTGCAAAGGAAACACGGAAGCAGGGAAGCGGCTGTCCAGCTTCGGAGCTCCACACCATTTTTTTTTCAGAGGGGAATCTGACTCGAGTATAAGTCGAAGGCGGTTTTTTCAGCACAAAAAATGGGCTGAAAAACTCGACTTATACTCGAGTATATACGGTATAAACAGACCAGACTTTTATCATTAGGGAGGGTTCAAGGATAGTTGAACTTCAAGACAGACAGGATTAAAGATTAAAGTTGTGTCATCAACATAGAGTGTAACCAAACTCCACAGCTCTGGGTGACCTTCCTCAGTAGTCTCTGGAGACAAGATGCCATGATGAAGGATAACAGAAGCCAATTCTCTAGATATTGAACTCTTTTCTTCTAGCATAACTTTCTAGATATGTCCTGACAGGAAGGATAGCAACACTTCCTGGGATGCATTTGTGATTTTTCACTTATATCAGGGGTGTCAAACTTGATTTTTTGAGGGTCACATCAGGGTTGTTTTTGACCACAAAGGGCTGGGTATGGGCTGGCCAGGGTGGGCATGGCAGCTTGACGTTGCTCATGTCGGGGGCACCTGTGGCCCGAGTGCTCTACCAGTGAAAATGGGCTCCCAAGCTATGTTTTTGGTGGGACGGCCTCCTGAAGACATCTGCCAGTGAAAACGGAGCTCAGGTTGGTTGTACGCAGCCCCCACAAGCTCCTTTTTGGCCAGGATGGTCTCCTGCAGCCCTTTCGCAGCAAAAAATGAGTCCCCCTGAGCTCTGTTTTTGGTGGCAGAGGGCCATCACAGCTGAAAATGGACCTTGGGAGGGCCATAGGGGGCCCTCCCAAGCTTTGTTTTCACTGGCAGTGGCACTGCAGGCCAAACTTTTGCTGTTTCCAGAGTGGCCCCATGGGCCAGATCTAAACACCCTGTGGGCCAGATCCAGCCCATGGGCCTTGAGTTTGACACCCCTGAGTAAAATGAACTTCAGGATCCCGAAAGGAGAAGTTGCTTCTCATCATAATTATCCCTATTCTGGTGATAATGGAGATCTATTCTGCTACAGTGAGTGCCTTTGATGTTATGATCACCTGGTGCCTCAATCACTACACCAAACTGGTTTGTTTCATATTCATATAATCCACCTAGCCTGGTCATGTTACCAATGGCTACATCCACATTTGTAACTTTCAACTATTGTTTGTTTTCTGAAATCAACTCTGTTGGCTGATGGGTCAGTGAATTACTGGGACCCTGAAATTCATTACTTTAGTGGAGACAAGCTGAACAATAGTTTGTAAATGAAATAACCAGGGACATTTTTCTTTCTGCAAGGATGCCATTCACACAATAGGCTTCACTAAATCAGGGAAGATTCTCATAGCCAAACTGAGAAAAGAAGCAGATCTATGTTCATCCCCCTGAAAGACCATAGCAAACCACAAATGTCAACAGCTATTCTTTCTTCTCTCCCCTGGGGAAAAACTACATATTGCCAAGGGCAGATATCTGACCAAAAAGGGGAATTCCTGCCATCTCGGGAGGCCCAGATTCTGAGAGTAGAAGTTGAAGGCCATACAGTGGGAAAATTTTCTCACTTTCTCTGTTCCTCACTTGAGGATGGATCTGCTTATCCCCTCAGCTCTCTCCTCTCACTCAAACCCTAAGTTCTCCATTCAAAGCCAAGCTGTACATATCAAGTGACAGTTCATTTCCATCTCCAGGTAAGAAACATAACCTCAACAATAAATCACCCAGATAAACCAGGAATACAGCAGAGGTGGTATTCAGCAGATTCTGACCAGTTCTGGAGAACCAGTAGCGGAAAGTTTGAGTAGTTAGGAGAACTGGCAAGTACCACCTCTGACTGGAGATTTTACAGTATCCTTCCCCTGCCATGCCCACCAAGCCATGCTCACAGAACCAGTAGTAAAAACATTTGAATCCCACCACTGGGACACAGGTCTCCCAACTGCTCCTCAAAGCACTTGTTTGTGTGTGTGTGGGGGGGGGGGAATGTCACACAAAGCCTGAGAGATGCGAAAGTCAGATGGGGCCCATCCCTCCAAGTACATCCATATTTACTATATTCTTTAGTAAATAGGGAGAAATAAAATGAGAGAAAAGCAGAGAAAGGGTCAATGTGTATCCCTAAACCAGTTTCTTGGTAAGTCTGGCAAGAAATGAGGTCACACCATTCACCATGCCATGAGCACCACCACCAGCTCAGCTGCACACTTCACCACCATTCTTTATTCAATAGACTATGAAACTTCAAAATACAAAGGATTTCAGTATTTTCCATAAATACTGAATGACAACAAACAGTCAGGGAAAATACAATTTTCTATCTCTTCTGTAAATTTCTCCCTATTTACTAAAAAATATAGTCCAAAGACTGCCACTTTCCTGCCTCTTAGTCAGCTCTCATCCAAAAAATTATACTTCTAGAACAGTTGGAAATGAAATGTCACTTCAGACACAAGGAATTTTAAAGTCAGCTCCAAATTTGAATTAATAAATGGAGATCTCATAGAAAAGAAAATCACAAAGATGATCTGCTCTTAAGATTAGGCAGGGTGCAAGGGTGCAGAAGGTATCAGAGAGCATTAGAGTTAAGTGTCAAGAACCTAGACTGCCACCAAACTGCATAGTGATCTTCTCTAGTATTCTCTGGAGACCATATGCCACAATGGCGGACAGCAGAAGTCAATTCCCTGGGTATTGCAATATCTTCCTCCAGCACCACTTTCTGGATATGTCCTGACAGGAAGATTGACAACCATTGTAGAAGAGTGTCTCCAGGGACATATCTGCAACATCTCAGAAAAATCCTTTTCTCCAGCTGCTCCTCTATACATGGAGCCCTGGAAGAGGTCCTAAGTACAAATTATCACTCACAATAATTATCACAATCCCAGACTTTGAGGTGTCTACTGCTATTTTTCCAGTGACTGCTGTTGATATAACACCAGTCTGAAGCAACGTGGAATGGATCTTGCATAACAAAAAAGATATAAGCATCTATTCATGCTGAATGGTTTGCACAAGATTTAGGATACAGGCAGGGGCTGTGATGCCGAATGTACCTTTCTCTCTTTTCCAAATGAAGCTTGATTTGTTTCTGTTTGGAAAAGGAAAACTCTTGGATATTCGATTTTCTGAGGGTGCTTTGAAATCACCCAACTCTTCTTTGGAAAAAGGCAATTGATTCAGCTCCAGGAATTATGGACCTCTTACTTCTGCTTTTGATGTTATTAGTGTCCCAGACAGTCTCTGGGAAGCTTAGAATGAAGTGCCCACTGAATATGGTGCCTCTGGATAGAGAAAGACCATGGAGCTACTACAAGCCAGGAGACCATCTTATCAGTATAGTCACCAGTGCACTAACACTAAGCCAGGAAATGTTGTTTTTCAACCTGCTTCCTTATAGTCAATCTTACTTGTAAGTTATTCAGTGTGATGAAATTGTATTCCTTCTATCTGCAGTTCTAATGCTCTCATTCTTTTCTCCGTATCCTGCTTACTCCTATACTTCAGGAAGTGATTACTTTTTTTTGATTGATCAGATTTCTGTGGGTTTCTTCTTTTGTCTTATTTAGTGGAAGAGACACAAATACAAAGATGGAGTAGAAAAATATACCGGAAAGAGTCCAAATTATTTTCATCTCCATAACCAATCTAGAATGCAAGACTTGAATACTGACTTTTGTTTAAAGTAGGAATAGTTGTAATTAAATTTTCATGTAGTTATAATTGCTCATTGATATTGAATGCCTGATCCCTTACAGGAATAGAGGATGACTTGATTTTAGAACAGCTTTTCTGTGTCACTTTTATGATGGTTAAACTTTAAAAGATGAAAAATTTGCAGGCTGGTTACTGTGTTGATGAAAATTACTGCTGCTATAAATAATAGACTATTTGTGCTTTTTATCTGCTTCAACATTTACAAATATTAAATTTTATGGGGGACTATTATTTGCCTCTTCTTTTCGATCAGTATCGGCTTCAAGCTCAATAGTCATATATTGATAAAGAGTGTTAGGGATACACACCCTAGCAGAATGTGCAATGGCAGTCTAGCAGGCAGGCAAACATGTGAGATAAACATTGTTGTAGCTTACACTCAGTAAAACAGATACACTGTACCAGTTAAATAGTTTTTTATTCCAGCAAGAGTTATAGCTTAGTCAAACAGTCCATATGTCATACACTAGTTCAGTCCATCCATGGATTAATCAGTTGCAAAGTCCAGTGTCGAAAAAGAGGTCAGTAAACTTACAAATAATCAGTCCAGTAATATATCTCTTTTGCAGTTAGAGATATGAAGAAAATCAAACCTCTTTTCTTCTCTCAGCAATAGCAAGGAAAAACATGCAGTTATCACCATCAATCCATCATTGTCAGCTATCCAGTAAAAGCCAGGAAACAGTGAGCTCTCTTGCTCCCTCTTATGGTGATTTTACAACCGCACCCAAAAGACATGTTTTAACAGTTAAAGTGATACACACACTAAAACTCACTAATATAGTTTATATATATTATTTTACCCAAACTAAGTTAGGTAACCAATGTTATTCCTAACATTCTCCCCTTTTGGGTAATATAATAATATATATATATATCTATTTACAATTTCAACCCATAGTTTTCACAATTTTCCTTGTACTTGACTGAATCTTGGGGTTTCGTAAATCCATCAGCAATGTTTTCTTCAGTCATGCAATATTCCAATCTTATTAAACCATTTTTTACAGATTGTCTTACATTCAAATATCTAAGATCAGTATGCTTAGATCTCGTTTTTACAGCAATATTTGTAGCCAACCGTATGGCTGCTTGATTGTCCTCATAAACTACAATGGCATCTTTAACAGTTACTCTCATATCTAACAACAACTGTTTATACAGAATTAAATCAGTACATAATAAAGATAGACATGAAAATTCTGCTTCCATTGTGGGCATACTTATGTGTTGCTGTCTAATTGACCTCCAACCAATCAGTGTTTTACCTAATAGTATAGCTATACCTGAAGTTGATTTCCCAGTTTTTATGTCTGTTGCAAAACTTGCATCAGCATATGCACTTAAAATCAAATCATCTTTTGGCTCCAAATACAATGCATAGTGCATTGTGTTTTTAAGATACCTTAATATACGCTTTAACGCTTGCCAGTGTTGTACAGTGGGTTCAGCATTGAATCTTGCCAATTGATTAATGCTATAGGCAATATCTGGCCATGACCAATTACTAATATATGATAAACTACCTATTAATGATTGATGAATAGTCTTATCGAATTTTGAACTTTGAGCATCAGTATGGCAAAATTCCTGACTCATTGGAGTTTTTGCCGGCTTACAAAGTTCCATTTTATACATTTTTAGCAATTGGTAAATTTTATCTTCTTGTGATATCTTATAGCCAATATTGGTTTTGTTTATTGTCAATCCTAGATATTGTCTTATTTCTCCTAATTGCTTTAATTTTATCCTCTTACCTAATAATGATATTATTTCAGTAGCTTCATTATTAGTCTTTGTAATTAAAGCAATATCATCTGTAAACAACAATAATAATGACACCGTACCATTTGTCTCTCTTTTAAATAAACATGGATCTGCTAAACCTGCTTTAAACCCTATATTGTTTAATTCTTTTACAATATATTGGTTCCATTCATAACCAGATTGTTTCAATCCATAGAGACTCTTTTTAAGTTTCCAACAGTTTTTATCATCCTTTATACCTACTGGTTTTCTGAAATATATAGTGTGCTGCAATGGTGCATGCAGATAGGCAGTTTCTACATCTAAGTGATTTATGATATAGTTCTTCTTAGCTGCCCACACTAAAGCTGCTCTCAAGGTTGTTGTTTTTAGACTCAGTGCAAATACTTCATCATAATCACATGCAGTTTGATTAAATCCTTGAGCTACCAACCTAGCCTTATGGGTAACAGTCCCATTTTTACCAGTTTTTAACTTAAATATCCATTTGCAGCCAATGGACTTTTCACCTGGAGGTAATTTGGCATTTTCATAAACTTTCATTTCTTTCAATGAATTTAACTCTTTCTCCATCGCTCTGTGCCAATTTTCTTGTTCCTTTGCTGGATACATTCTAAGTTCTTCAACAGTAGTTGGAACTTTACTAACTTGGCAAATTACACTTGCTTGGTACCTGTCAGATGGTCTGGTTACACGTGTAGAACATCTAGGTATTACAGGGCTTACAGGTGGACTTTTATGTTCTACCTGTTCCTGATTATTTATTTCTTCCTATTCTGGTATTTCTTCCTGTTCTGGTCCTATATGCTCTTCCTGTACTTCCTCTTTAATTGTACTCTTCTTATTACTGATTTGTTCTTTTGCTCTTTTGTAGGTTTCTATAATTACTTCCTTACTTGAATCTTGTTCCAGTTTTTCCCATCCTACATGTTCTAGGAATTGGGCACTACCACTACAATAAACACCTAAAATACATGTTTTAACAGTTAAAGTGATACACACACTTAAACTCACTAACATAGTTTATATATATTATTTTACCCAAACTAAGTTAGGTAACCAATGTTATTCCTAACAAAGAGGATGAAGTTCGAAAAAAGGAATTGCATTGATGATGCTTGTATTAACCAAAGCATTTTGTACACTAGTGAACCTTATGGTTACAAAGGAATAGAATGTTTTATTTTCACCATTCAAGAGATCAGCAAGAATATCCAGCTCTTGTGCAATCTCACACTCGGCTACAACATCCACAACAACTATTTGAACACACTTGGCACTTCAGAAGTATTGCTGGACATGCTCTCTACTGGAGAAGCCAACGTTCCCAACTACAGCTGTGGAAAGAAGGACAACATTTTGGCTCTTCTTGATGCAGCTGACAGGGAGATTTCCATCCAGACATCAACATTAATAGGCCCCTACAAAGTCCCACAGGTTTGTATGTGTCTTTCTCTATATATAGTAAAGTGACTGGGATAGTACTGGGTGCATGATAGATTCAACCATATCTTTTCTATGGAGTGCAAAAGTGTTTTTCACTTTGTCCAATGTAGGTGTCATGGCATGAGCTGGAATACACCATAGGATGGGACCATGTATCAAAACAGTTGTATCCTCTCTTGATTGCATTTATATTGCTTTGGGGGCTTCTGATGCATACTTGTAAACGTGAGGAGGGGCTCGGCGTCCAATCAAAGGGTCTTCCATAAAATAAGAAAGTGCAGCACTGATGGAAAGCTCACATTTTGTACACAATCTTAGAAAAATGGTGATACTGATGAACAAATGCCATATTCATAAAAATAATTGTGAAAGAGATCATTTGCATATATGAAAGAAAGTTGCATAACATTACATTCACAGATTTTCTGGAGAAACGTTCAAACTAAACAATGGGGATAGACAGTTTATTGATACAGAACACTTTAGTTCCCAGCAATCTAAAACTAACAGGGTAATCAGTGCTTGTAACATAGATGTTTGTATGGGTAAGAATATCAACCTTGCTGTCAAGGAAAATCAAGCTTTTGATAGTGTGTGCTATACCATGTACAGGTGGCAAGGTAATAGGGGAACTCAGGCACAAAATAGTTATGTAGAAAGTATACACCCAGTCAATTATAAAGGACTCAATTGTCTATACACTAACACATAGGGTTTAAGGAATAGGATGAATTAGAAATTCATGTAAGTGAGGTCAGATATGATATTGTTGCTATTACAGAAACTTGGAGGGATAAAACCTAGAAATGGAATGCACAGATAGAGGGATTTAAATTATTTAAAAGAAACAGACCAAGTAAAAGAGGTGGAGTTGCAATACATATAAGAAATAAGTACATCTTTACCAAAATAGAGCATGAAATATATGGAAGAAAAGAAGTGAGCACCTGTCTACCCTAAACAAGTTCAAATCACCAGGACCAGATGGATTACACCCTAAGATTCTGAGAGAACTGGCAGACATGATCTCAGAACCATTGAATTATGTCTTTCAAAGATCCTGGAGCACTGGGGTACTACCAGAGGATGGGAAAAGAGCTCATGTAATTTCCATCTTCAAAAAAAGGGGAAAAAATAGGTGCACAAAACTACAGATCTATGAGCCTCAATACCTAGGAAGATGCTGGAAAAGATAATCAAGCAATGAATCAGCAAACATCTAGAGGCAAACAAAGCCATAATCAAAAGCCAATACGGATTTGTCAAAAACAGATCATGCCAGACAAATCTTATTTCATTCGTTGAAAAAGTAACAGAATTAGCGGACCAGAGGAATGCTGTCGATATA
The DNA here is from genome assembly GCA_033807585.1 of Hydrophis major. NCBI lineage: Eukaryota > Metazoa > Chordata > Lepidosauria > Squamata > Elapidae > Hydrophis > Hydrophis major. The sequence goes on from CM066329.1 coordinate 24,192,964, forward strand.
ATTCAGTAAGACATTTGATAAAGTAAATCACAACCTATTACTTGATAAGATAGAAAAATGTGAGTTAGACAATATCACCACTAAATGGATTTGTAACTGTGTGACCAGCAGCATTCAATGTGTAGTCCTCAATGGAACTGCATTTACATGAAGGGAAATATGCAGTGGGGTACCTCAAGGCTCTATTTTATGCCCAGTACTCTTCAACATCTTCATCAATGATTTGCATGAGGAATAGATGGGAATCTCATCAAATTTGCAGATGAAACCAGCTGACAGGAAGAGCCAACACTCCAGAAGATCGGCATAAGGTACAGGAGAGTATTGACAGATTTGAACAACAAAGATGATTAGGGTACTGGAGGCTAAAACATATAAACAGCAGTTGCTAGAATAGGGTATGTCTAGTTTAATGAAAAGAAGGCCTAGGGGTGACATGATAGCAGTCTTCCAATATCTCAGGGGTTGCCACAAAGAAGAGGGTATCAAGCTACTCTCCAAAGCACCAGAAGGCAGGACAATAAGCAATGGATTTGCTATTGATCAATTGACCACCTCCAACATGCCATTCCCCCATTGGGGCCACAAGCCAACTGACCAAGCTAGGTCTTCAGGCTCTTGCAGAAGGTCAGGAGAGTGGGAACTGACCTCACTCTGGGGGACAAGATGTTCCAAAGTGCAGGAACAATGGCAAAGAACATTCTTCTCCTGGACCCAGCCAACCAAAATTCCCTGATTGATGGGTTCTGCAGCATGCCTCCTCTGCTGGTGCAGATGGGGCTGGCCAATTCTTTTGGGGTGAGATGGTTGCTCAGCTTTTGAGTTTGACTAACCAACCTTATTTTTTTTCTTATATTTATACATGTATTCATAACTATGTTTTTACTTATACCTATTATCTTGTAAGCAATTGAAATAAATAAATAGTAAATAAATAAATAAATAAAACCATACTCAATTCTCAGTGGTGAGAAAAGTAAGGTCCTGTTCCTAGACAAGAAATACTAAATCCACAGTTGCAGAATAGTGGATACCTGGCTGAGCAGCAGCAACTGAGAGAGAAATCTCGGTATCTTACTGGATCATGACTTAAATATGAGTCATCAGTATGCTGCAGCTGCCAAAAAAGCCAATGCAGACCTAGGCTGCATCAATAGAAGAGTGGGATCAAATTGATAAAGGAGAATATTTGTAGCTCAGTGTTGAAATGAGGGTTTCTTGTTGCTTTCTGAGCTTGGTTATTTGCTTGCAGACCAGGCAAGATCATCCATGTTAGTAAGGAGTGTGGAGTATGCTCTCAATTTTATTTTCTTGTGACTTGCCCTGTATATGCTGGAGGAAATGATCTTGGAGGTTTTTTGGTAGAAATATTTACTGTTAGTTTGTTTGGCAGTTCCTTGATTTGGGGTATTGTTTACTTATTGGTTGTTGGTATGAAGTCAACATCAACTAACCAACATTAATCAACATCAATTAACATCATTAATTATTGATGCAAAATGAAAGGTATGGAAACTACGTACTCCCAAAATTATGTCTCTTAAAACAGATAAAATTTCAACTAAAGATCTCTTGGTTTATATAACTGACAAATTATACAAGGAAATATGGTCTCCCTGTCTCTTGTACAACTGGAGAAGAAAGTAAAAAAGTGGCTGCACAAAGAGCAGGAAATATAAAAGCAGAAAAAGATCTAGGTATTAAAAAAATTAAACATAACATGGCCCTTTATTGGAACAATATACTTCAATATATCTAAACATTAAACTAATTGCATTAAATTGTAGCAGTGATCAAGAAATATGATTTGTATTTTGATTGTTATTAATTTTTATTTTATTTTATTGATTGATTGATTTGATTTGTCAATTGCTTACAAGATATTAGGTATAAGTACATACATAGTTATGAATACATGAAATGGGTACATATAAGAAAAATAAAAGAAGCAATAGGACAGGGACAGTTGGCACGTTGGTGCGCTTATGCATGCCCCCTACAAACCTCTTAGGAAAAGAGTGAGGTCAATAGTAGACAGTCTAAGGTTAAAGTTTTTGGGATTTGGGGAAAAAAACACAGAGTCAGGTAGAGTATTCCAGACATTGACCACTCTGTTGCTGAAGTCGTATTTCCTGCAATCAAGTTTGGTGCGATTAACCTTGAGTTTGTATCTATTGTGTGCTCTTGTGTTGTTATGGCTGAAGCTGAAGTATTCATTGACAGGTGGGACATTGCAATGTATGATTTTATATAATATACTTAGATCGGACTGAAGGCAGCATAGTTCTAGATATTCTAGGTCTAGAATTTCGAGTCTGGTGGCATAAGATATTCTGCAATGAGTAGAGGAGTGGAGAACTCTTCTTGTGAAATATTTCTGGACTTTCTCTACTGTGTTAATATCAAATGCATAATGTGGGTTCCAGACCGATGAGCTGTATTCAAGTATTGGTCTAGCAAATGTTTTGTATGCTCTAGTTAGTAGTGTGATATTACCAGAGAAAAAGCTACGTAGGATTAGGTTAACAACTCTTAATGCCTTTTTGGTTATGTAGTTGCAGTGGGCTCTAGCACTTAGATCATTAGAGATGAGTATTCCAAGGTCCTTTACAGAGCTTGGATCATCAACAAGGTCTTGACTATTCAGCTTGTATTTTATTTTCTGATATTTTTTTTGCCAATTTGTTTCTCATCTTCCATTTTTATATAAAGTCTTCTTAATATTCTGTGTTTAATATTTTGAACAATGTCTAATCAACAAACTATTCTAAGATGCTTATTAAAACAAAAAGTTGGATTTATTAAATACTCATAGTTTGGTGTTGCCTTCCTCATTACTTTTCCAGATCAGTCAGAGAATTGTTTCAGAAACTCTGAGTGATAAAAGTAAATTCCCTTTCTTCCACCGGATGCTCCTCAAAGAAGGGTTTCAGTATTCAGCCATTGTCCAAGTGCTCTTGCACTTCAAATGGACCTTGATTGGTCTCCTTGCTCCAAACACAGAGGATGGAGATAATTTCCTGATGATTTTTCCACCTTTGCTTATCAGGAATGGAATTTGTGTTGTTATATCACAACAATTCTCAATGACTGGACATCTAGCACCCTTCATGGATTCCAGCTTTTCTCAGTGGAAACAAGTCAATGTCTTTGTTCACTTCACAGAACATATTATTGTTTCAAGCGCATTTCATATTTTTCATCTAACAATTGACATTTTGTCAGGACCCATTAGAGAGAAAATCTGGATCACCACAACTTTGGGAAACTATTTTATGAATCATCTTGGATATCACAAATACATTCATAGTATTTGGAGCTTTGATTTTATGCAAAAATTAGGGCCAGAATATAGTGCTTTGGAACCCTTTTCCTTTGTAGACTATGAGTACGAAGGGAAGAATTTTCAGTGTTCTTTTTCAAAGCATATTTTTTCTGTCAAAGGCCAGAAAAGATGCACCCAAAATTCTCTGGTGGAGACAGACAATGAATTGAAGGGGAAGTGGGTTGAAAACAGTGACTGTTTACCTGATCTTTATGACCCTGGCCCATGTCTTGAAGGCTGCATATTCGTCCAGATCCTGGAGGAGAAGGAAGGAGGCCCAAGAGACCCTGGAGGCTTCAAGGCTGCAGCCATGGCAAGTATGGGGTCCACACAAAGATCGAACAAACTAAATTTCTCTGGAGAAGGAATCCATTGAAGAAAGAGGGGAATCATATCAACCTCCTTGTGCTGCAAAAGGCCAACAGATTTCGCCAATCTAGTTGCTTGGGGGATAATTTACCAATGAGTTGGTAAAGTAGTGGGATCCTACCTTAGTTGCTAACAATTTGGTGGGTGATCATGCATGTACATGTGTGTGCATGCCCCCAATAACCCAATCAGCTAAGAGGATGAAGAATCTAAAAGCTAGGAGCTACTCTCCCACCCTCCCATGTGCTTTTTGGTCTTTTATCCTCTCAGCTGATTGTTAGAAACTTTTTTTCCCTCCTCTTCACTGATCGGAGGCTATTTTTACTATTGGTTCAGTTGAACAGGGCTGAACCATTAGCATATCACTACTGCTCTGGTACCACATATATTTTGATAGTAAACACTCTAATTTTAAAAGGGTTAAGAGGATTTTTTTTTTTATCATCAGAGAGCAATTGGCCCACAAATTGGTATGTTTTATTTAGAGATCTTTCAAATATATATCTAATACTTTGCTCCACCATCTTGGCTTCCTTTTTAGTCACAATCAGAATTAGAAAGTTTTAGCCACCCATAGCTAAGAAGATCAAGTTGCCAGTTACTACGATAGTAAACTAAAATTTCAATCTTTATCTTTATCCATCAACTTTTCTTTTTTTTCTTTTCTTTCAGCACACTTATTTATTTGGCTTGGTTTAGAAGCCTTCTTTCTTATTCCTTAAGACAAAATAAATCCCTAAAATAGCACAGGTCTTCAAAAAGGTATAGCAACCTGTTCCTAGAAAGAGCCTTTATTAAGTTGATTTAAGATAGAATAATAGCCTTTGAAGGTGATTAAGAAAGGAACTTAACATAACTTACTGTTTGTTTGAAAAATGAATTTCAAAACAGATGGCTTCTTCGACCCCTGAACAGATCACTCCTTAACACCCATCCCCTCCCACTTGTGACTGTATGACTGTAACTTTGTTGCTTGTATCCTTACAATTTATATTGACTGTTTCCTAGTATGATTTGATTGCTTATTGTACCCTATGGCTATTATTACCTGATGATTCTTGACTCTTGACGAATGTATCTTTTCTTTTATGGACACTGTGAGTATTTGCACCAAGACAAATTCCTTGTGTGTCCAACCACACTTGGTCAATAAAGAATTCTATTCTATTCTATTGCACAGCCCTCTCCTCCCAACTTTTGGCATGCAGACAGATTTGAAGTTTAACTCCAAGAACTTTCTGAGGGAAAGTTTTTCAATAAACCCTAACTGGGTGGGTCAACAAAACTGATGGGATATCAGTCCCTTTAGTTAAAATATAGAAGAGCAACACACCAGGGATAAATCCTCCGGAGCTCTCTCCCCATGCATGTGTTCAGTTAGCTATATTCCCCGGAAGTCCAGATCCTGCAGCTGCCTAACACAACCTGCAAAAGAAACTCAGAAAGGATCCTCCCTAAATTTTCAGGCTGGAAAATGAATTGGTGGGAGATTTGTACTTTTAGATATGCAAGATCCTCTTAATTGCATTTCAATAAGGTAGAATATGGTCATATGGTCATATTTCCTGTCTGGTTTACCTGGGAGCTGGTTAGCTTTGGAACTTTCATTATGAAAAAATCCATGCTTTTGGGTAATCAATTTTTATTTTGACGACATTTATCATTTTTTTCCCTATTGTTTATCTTTTTTTATCTTTTTATCTTTTTTTCCCTGTTGTTCAATTTATTTGATACCTGCTATAGAAGGTTCCCTACAATTGATCAAATGTATCTATTAAATTTTCTCAATACATATTTTTTCAATATATGATTGACAAATTTTGCTGAATTTTTCTCATTCATTTATGAACTTACTGGTAACACTTGTTGTCCTAATTAAGCATGTTGGCATATTAAAAAAAATTGTAGAAGAAAAGGGCATATATGAAAATACAAGGTGGATAACAAACCAAGGTTTCTGTTTTTAAAATTCCTGCATGTTTCCATTCTAGTTCCATCCCTTTCTGGAGAAAAATGAGTTCTACAATCTTTCCAACTGGAATCTTTACATGGACCATAATGGAGAAATAGCTGCAGATATGGACATCGAATTTTTGGTGATTTCACCTGATGGGGATTGGATGAAAAGGAAACTGGGGAGTATTGAAAGACAGAGATTTATTATTAATGAATTTGCTTTTTCATGGCTAAATCTGAATAACAAGGTAGGTCAAATATTGCTGTGTTTTCTCCTTTTTTCTAAAGATTATGACCCATTTCAATTCTAGTTAATTTTAGTTGCCATGGCAGATAACCCTCATTGAGAGTTGAATGTACAGAAAAGGAAACTTAACATTTTTTTTAGATGGACTGCGGCGACTTCAATACTACTCACAAAAATATCCTTCAGATACCATCATAAGGAATATCGTTTTAAACTGATTCAATCATGTTCCTTATTGGATTCTGGGTGAATATTCTTTAGGATGGAGACCATGTATCAAACGGGTGAGAAATATTCAAGTGCTGGCAGTTGCTAATAGCCCCAGTTTCTTTTAACCAATGTCTGCAATGTGTGCTGAATCAGATGAAATATAGTCATGACTGGTTAGAGGTCCCGTTGGTGTACATGAGAAATAAGCCTCGTCTTGTCCAGATTGAGGAATGTCTCTCTTGAAAGGTTTCTGATGTTCTATACTGTTTTTAAGCAGCCCACACCTGGCCAGAGTTAGCCATAATCTCTCTTTCATTGCACTAGGATAAGCAATAGGCCTTCTGCTCATTTGAAGAAGCTCCAAAGATATTCATGCTTCACATGAAATCATAAAGACTGTTTTGATGTTAAATAATGCCAATAACCTGGAAAAACTGAAATACCAAAACAAGACTTTGGTTTTTAAAAAAGCCCTTCCTCATTTTGGAAATAACCAGGGAAAATTTGAAAGGAAATGCTACTTAGATTTTGCCTTGTTAGAGGGCACTTCATCTGAAAAACCTAGAGTGCATTTTTTTATTTTCATAGTTAGCTACCTTAAGGCCCTCTGAGCAAAGCGGAAGATCCAAATTTAACTAATAAGAACTCTTTTCAAAGGGAAGCAATTTCCTCTTTTATATACCCAAGGAGAAGCCTGTCCAGATCCTACAGGTCCAAAGTTCCAGTGGTGGGATTAAAATTTTATTTCACTACCAGTCCTGTGGGCATGACTTGGCGGGCATGGCAGGGAAAGGATACTGTAAAATCTCCAGTCAGAGGTGGTATTTGCTGGTTCTCCGAACTACTCAAAATTTCCACTAATGGTTCTCCAGAACTGGTCAGAACCTGCTGAATACCACCTCTGCAAACTTCTTTTCTTTATTACAGTTTTACTTTATTTAATAAATCTAATATAATACCAAATTAATATATCTTTTCCAATAAAGATATATTTTCCAAAATTTAATGCAAGATCATCGTACTGTACCATAGTTATGTGAAGAATGGAGAAATGCATGTTGACAAGGCTAGGAGGAAGAACCAATCTGGTCATCACTTATGGCTGAAATCTTTTCAATTCCATCCCTCCAGTTTTTCTTAAATAGAAAAATTTCAATGCTAGATGCCAAAAGCCAAGGGGAGTGAGTAAATGAACAATCTGCCATTATTTATCTCTCCTAAATCTGTTTGGAGTGAGTCAATGATTACATATTTATCTCAGTGAAGCCCATGAACTATATGACTAATGTTAATGCCTGCATCCAGTTTCATGCATGCTTCATCCCAATATTTTTCCTTTTGCATTCCTTGTTTTTCTGCTTAGTCTCTGCCTCAGTCCCAATGTGTGGAAAGTTGTCATCCTGGATTTGTCAAGCGGAAGCGAGAAGGAGAGCCTGCTTGCTGCTATGACTGCATTCCTTGTCCTGAGGGGACCATCTCTATTCATGAAGGTGGGGGACACCAAGAAAAAGGACAGGAAATGGATTCAGGTTGAAGCTCAATTGTTTTTCGTTTTTCCTAGCAATTTGGCAATTCTCACAGACTCAGGATTGACTCAGATTTTCATCCTTCTGAGTTCAATAAAATGATTGTTTGGGGCAATAGGCTAACTCTAAACTGCTTAGAGAAAGCTGTAAAAGTACTGGTAAGAGCCTCGGTGGCATAGTGATTAGAGTGCAGTACTGCAGGCTACTTCTGCTGTAGCCAGCTGCCTGAAATTTGGCAGATCAAATCTCACCAGGCTCAAGGTTGACTCAGCCATTCATCCTTCCAAGATGGGTAAATTGAGGAAGCAAATTGTTGGGTGCAATATACTGACTCTGTAAACAGCTTAGAGAAGGCTGTAAAAGCACTATAAAATGGTATATAAGTCTAAGTGATATTGCTATATAAGTCTCAACACTATTGCTATTACCTTCAAATTGCACAATATCTTATTTAGAGGGAGGAATAGCAGAAAAACCTTGAGGGAAGGCCAATAAAGAGATAAGTGGTGTAGCAGATTGGACAAACTCCTGTACTGCCAGAAAAAAATCTCTTCTGCTTTCCTTCTTTCCTTCCTTCCTTCCTTCCTTCCTTCCTTCCTTCCTTCCTTCCTTCCTTCCTTCCTTCCTTCCTTCTTTCTTTCTTTCTTTCTTTCTTTCTTTCTTTCTTTCCTTCCTTCTTTCCTTCCTTCCTTTCTTCTTTCTTTCTTTGAATATTGATTTTATTGCAATTTTCAAAAATACAAATCTAACAATTCTTAACAAGTCTTAACATTTTGGCGTCAACAAATACATACATCCTATATACATATATTGACAATCATATTGATAATCTCCTTATCAATCATATTGATAAGGTCTCCTGATTTATTTGCCATAATCCTTCTACCTAATCTTTATATCTGTTTTTTAACCACTCATACCACTTATCCCATATTACATAATATTCAGTGTTCCTTTTCTTTCTTTTGCAATGTGAGCTTATCCAATTTGGCACTTTCCAATACCTTTTGTATGAACAAGTTTTCTTAGGAGACATTGGCTCCTTTCCATTATTGTGCGAAAGCTATTCTGGCTGCCATCCAATTATGTAATGTAATACACTTAATCTTTTTACTATGTTGGCCTGTAATTATTCCTCATTAAAAGAGTTCTGGTTTGAGTTCAATTTGGTATTTGATAATGTCTTGTAGCCAGTTTTTTTTTAACCCAGTATTTCCTGGTCTCGGGGCATAACCACCACATGTGATAGAAGGTACATGTGATAGAATGTTTTATCCACATTTCCAACATTTTGGACTTGTGTTGGAGTATATCTTTACCAATCTTGCTAGTGCCAAGTGCTAACATTTTTTTACAAATTTTCTTTGTAAGTTGTGGAGGTTGTTAATTTATCATTTTTAGTCCATGGTTTATCCCATTCATCTAATTCAATACTGTATCCAAAATTCCATGCTCATGTTATCATGGAAACTTTTACAATTTCTTCTTCCGTAATGAATCCCAATAAATAGTTATACACTTTAGTTATACATTTTTGCTGAACTCCAACTAAAATGTTATCTAATTATTGATGTTCTTTGTCAAATCCAAATTCCTCTAAATCCCTTTTATACCTATCCTGTAATGGTAAATATGTCCACCAGTCAATTATATCTTCTGCTTTCTAGTTTGGATTCCAGATTATTTGCAGAACTAACTTTTTTCTAGCAGATTAGATTTCAAAAAGATATCCAGAGTTAAGTATATTAAAAAGTGTCACCTGGCAGGTCCAGGAAACATGTCTAAAAAGATTAATTGATTCATCATCTATCTCTAATAATGTAGGTTCTGCAAATTACATGAGAAATCATTCATGTTCCATGACTTCTTCCAATTTCATAAACTATAAAAATATTGCATTAAAAAAAATCTGAAGAGATTTTAAGCAATAATTCCCAGAAAATACTGCTGGTTACACATTTTGTTGCAAGAAAGTATTTCTTGAAAGATGAAAGTACAAAATATTTTTTTAAAAATGTTGCTTTTTTGTTTTTATTCAGATACAGAAAAATGCACCAAGTGTCCAGTTGAAAAATATCCAAATGGGTACAGAATCAAATGTATCCCCAAAGTTATATCCTTCCTTTCTTATGAAGAACATCTGGGAATCATTCTGGTCTCTTTTGTCCTATTCTTGTTCTTAGCCACAGGCCTTGTTTTAATCATATTCATTAAACATCTAGAAACTCCCATTGTGAAAGCCAACAACCGAGACCTCTCTTACATCCTCCTGGTCTCCCTCCTGCTTTGCTTCTTGTCTCCTTTTCTCTTCATTGGTCAACCAAAGGAAGCCACTTGTCTTCTCTGACAAACAATTTTCAGCATCGTCTTCTCAGTTGCCATTTCTTCTCTCTTGGCCAAAACCATTACAGTGGTGCTGGCCTTCCTGGCTACAAAACCAGGAAACCGAGTGAAGAAATGGTTGGGGAAGAGCTTGGCCAACTGCTTCATCCTTTCTTTTTCTAGTGTCCAAATTATGATCTGCTCCATCTGGTTGGGAATTTCTCCCCCATTCTGTGACTCCGACTTCCATTCCCAACTAGGAGAGATCATCCTGCAATGCAATGAAGGCTCTGTTTTCATGTTCTACATCACTCTCAGCTACATGGGCTTCCTGGCTGCCATCTGCTTCATGGTAGCTTTTCTGGCCCGGAACCTCCTTGGAGCCTTCAGTGAAACCAAGCTGATCACCTTCAGCATGCTGGTCTTCTGCAATGTATGGGTCTCCTTCCTGCCCACCTACCTGAGTACCAAGGGGAAATACATGGTGGCTGTGCAGGTCTTCTCCATCTTGGCCTCCAGTGCTGGTCTGCTGGTCTGCATCTTCATCCCCAAGTGCTACATTATTATTCTGAGGCCAGACTTGAATACAAAGGAGCATCTTACAACCAGAAGAAATTTATAAATGTGAGTTAGAGATATTTCCACTCTCAAAACATTTCAATAATCCAAATATAGAAATTGTTTCAAGGTGTCCATGAGCTGGTCAACAATTCTGAGTTGAAATAATCAAAGGGCAATTGGAATATAGTGTCTTCCATCCTTATTCAGTATAATTGCAAGATGTAGATAATCTGGATTATCCATTGGTTAAATTATATAGAAATAAAATAAAAGAACTGAAATACAGCCATATAAGAGTTTTACAAAACAATTCCTGAAGAGTTAAGATAATCCATATTTGAGTGTCCCATAAATGTAAGGGAGAGAGGTAGGATTCATGATAATTTTTATTAAAAACTTCAATATTGAAAATCACATGTAGTATGTATTTCTTTAGATGAGATGAACTAGTGTAAAACCATGCTCATATTAGCATTAACAGCAGCAGCAGCAACGATAAAATACCTTTTCTCTATTTAATCCATTTTTTTTCTCCAAAAGCTTACTAAATCTTAACCTATTATTGATCCAAAACCAGAGGCAAATGATAATCACTCATCATCCTTTAATGTTGTGAGTGTGGAGAAGATAGAATGGATATAGTTTTCCAAAAGGGTTAAAATCAGAAATACACCATTATTTGTAGAAGTCCTAATTTTCATCAGTGCAGTAAACAGTTTGAAGAATAATTCAGTCAGTAAAGTAGAACAATCCTAAAAGATACAGGATTTTTGATAAGTGACTCAGAAAAGTTGTTCTGAAAAGAGGCATCCTCTATTCTTATAAAAATCAAGCATTGAATATCAATGAGAGGTTATAAAAATATGAAAAGGTCCTCAGCAGGGGAAACTACAACAATCACTACTTTCAATAAAACTCACTACTCAAGTCATGAATTGAGGATTGAACAGGGAAACATAAATAATGTGGGCTTTTTTCAGGTTTTATTTGCCTCATGTTTTGATTTGAACCTCTCCCAGAAAATAAGACAAAAGACAAAGAGACTGTGGAAATCAAAAGGGTTCAAGAAATTTGTCAGGTCCTGCAATATAAAAATGAGTAAAATAAGATGAAGGAGAAAGAAGAGTGTTAGAGTTGCAAATGGAAGGAATGAAACTCCATCAGAATGAATGACTTACAACTGAATCTGCCTAGAAGAAGCCTTGTTGAAAGGTAATGTTGCATGTGCTATTGTTGATAGAGAGATGACTACACCAATGAGAAGATTGCCTGGCTTATAATAGCTCCATGGCTTTTCTCCATCCTGGCAGTCCAAACTCAGTGGGCACTTCATTCTCAGCTTCTTGGAGACTGGTTGGGACATCAGTAGAAGCAAAAGCAGAAGCAGGAGATCCATAATTCCTGGGGCTGAATCAATCTCCTTCCTATTTTTAAAGAAGAATTAGCAGAATTCAAAGCACTCTCACAGGATAGAATATCCTCTGGCTTTCCTGATTCAAACAGACAAGATTCATCTGGAAGAGATAAAATGTACATTCAAGAGCACAGCTCCCGCCTGTCCTGTAATTTGAGCCACAAGGGGCATAACCTGTAGTATTTATCCTTTTATTATGCAAGGTCACTTTCATGTTGCTTCAGTCTAATGTTTACATCAAAAGGAGACACTGGAGAAGTAGAAGAAGAGGTCTCAAGGCATGTAAGGTGACAATTACAGTGAGAAGAAACTTGTCCTCTTGGGACCCTGAACTTCTTCCATCTAATGAGGAGGAGGCAGAAAAAAAGAACTTCGGTGAAAAACCACAGATACATCCATTGGCGCACTGTCCTGTAGTGGTCATAGTCTTTCCTGTTAGGATATGTTCATAAAGTTGTGCTTGAAGCAAGATATTTCAAGAGCCAGGAAAGTGACTTATGCTGTCCTTCAATGGAATCTCTTGCTTCCAGAGATTGCTAGGGAAGGTCATCCAGAACTGTGGAGTTTGGTACCACTCTCGGTTGGTGACAATTAACTCTAGTGCTGTCTGTGCTCTAATGCGATGGAAGCAAACAGTATCCTTGAACCCAGTCTAATGTTAGAATAACAGTTTAACAGATTTGGAAGAAACTTTATAGGTTTTCTAGTCCAACTCCTTGCTCAAGCAGCAGACCCTATACCATTTCAAGCAAATAACTGTCCAGTTCATCTGTTGGTGATGCTGTCTATCCCACATTTTTCTAGTTTACCAAGAAGCAGGTTGTGGTCTATTTTGTCAGATACCTTACTGAAATCCCAGAATACCATGTCCACAGCTGATCCACTAATTTAACCACCTTATCTTCATGACAAAGAGTAGGGCTGTATGGGATTTTCTTTTCAATGAGATCTTCATATATTAATCCTAATTAGGGGCTCATTTTAGAATTCTTGTAATTGAAGTGAAATTTCATTTGCCATCTGTTTTAGAAACACCAATTGACAAAGCCAACAATCAGAACCTCTCTTACATTCTCCTGATCACTCTCCTGCTTTCCATCTTGACCTGTTCCATTCTGCTCATTGGCCGACCAAGGAGACTGACTTGCCTCCTCCAACAAACATCCTTCAGCATTGTCTTCTCAATTGCCATTTCTTCAATCTTGACCAAAACTATCACAGTGGTGTTTGTTTTCTTGGCCACAAAACCAGGGGAAAAAATGCAGAGAAGGTTGGGGAAGAATTTGGCCAACTCAGTTGTGCTTTCTTGTCCTGGTCTCCAAGTTGTCCTCTGCAGCATCTGGTTGGGCACTCCCCCCCCCCATTCCCTGACTTTGACATGCACTCCCAACCTAGAGAGGTCATCCTACAATGCAATGAAGGTTCTGTCACCATGTTTTATATTGCCCTTGGATACATGGATTTTCTGTCTGCTGTCTTGTTCAAGTGGCTTTCCTGGCCAGGAATCTCCCTGGGACCTTCAACGAAGCCAAGCTGATCTCCTTCAACATGCTGATCATCTGCAGTGTCTCGGTATCCTTTGTGCCTTCTACCTGAGCACCAAAGGGAGGTTACCACCACATGGTAACTGTGCAGGTATTCTCCATTTTAGCATCCAGTGCTGGATTGCTGGCCTGCATTTTCATCCCTAAATGTGACATTGTTATTTTCAGGTCAGACCTGAGTACCAAAGAACATTTGATGTTAAAATAATATAGAAAAAAATGACTTTTACCAGTCTGTTATTCTTCAAAAATGGCATTTAGTAGTCTCAATTAACAGTTTTTGACCATTTAATATTTACTTATTTAAATTATTGGCTTCCTGGCTTCCCGGCTTCCCTTAAGGCAGCTTACAATCAATAAAAACAAGATGAAACATTAAAGCTTTTGAAAAATAAATAGTATCACTAAAATTGTTTTACAATTGACAACAGGGGAAAGGGAGAAGAAAATGCACATATTGAACATATTGTCAACTCATAAAACATTCCTATGTCTGTATTCAAGTTGCCATAAATGGGGGGGGGGGAAATCTGAAGGAGCAGTACAGCAGTAAAATCAGAAGTACATTCAACCATTATCTTAAAAAGATTGTAGCTAGGCCACCGGATCTTCTGGTTGTGAAAATCCTTTATTAGAGAATGTGATTGATGAAACCTGGGCAGTGCTTTATTGGAGAATCTGATTTATGATACACCCAGGGGAGGGGCCAAACAGGGTCACAGGTGACTGTGAATTATGTATGCCAGACTTGGCTTCATTTAGGTGATGCCAGCATGTTGCTCCTAATAAATCTTTTGAGGTTTTTTTTTTGAAGCTTGGCTTAAGGCTCATGATTTAATTAGGGCTATCACCGGAACCCTGACACATATATTCCTCCTATTCCTAAAGCTAATCCTATTTCTATTCTTCCATATTTCTAAACATTCCTAAAACAAAATATGAAGTCTTATTTTTAGTCACAATAATGTGGGTAAAATCTGTTTCCAGATGAATGAGTCTTTCCAGTAAGCCAATGGAGACATAACGAATGTGGCCTTGCAGTTCCTATTGACCTGTGGGAAGTTTTATCAGAATATTCCCATAGCGATTCCTGAATCAGAGATGAAAATGCTTCTTATAACAAAGACTATTTTTCTTTGCAGATAACAGAAGGGCAAGAAGTAATCTGAAATTTCTTATGTTATAATTTATGTATGTATACCGCATTTTCTCCTTCTGTTTTGCATCATTTTAGTCTCTTTTCTGCAAAGCATAAATATTTATATATTCTTATTAAACAAATGTATAAGGCTGCCATGTTCACCTATAGATTCCACAGGGCAGCTTGCAACTTTAACGTTCACAATATTTTAAAAAACCTCATTAAAATCCCATGCCAGTGTAAGTGGGATGTGAGTGTATCCCTTTGTTTATTTCTCTCTATTTTTTTGGACAAGATCAACTCTCAGTATGTCCTGCATAATAAATGCTGCAGTGAGCCTTGACTGTTTGCTTTGGTTTCAGTGTTTTGATTCCACATGAACTGGTGTCAGAAATGAGATTCACAATTTTTGGTCTGTGACCAGGGATTACAATAGGGCATCCTATGTGTTGTGGTGAGTTTGATCACATGTCATTTTCTGCTGCCAAAGAAAGGGTACCATTTAGGAGTGGGCTAAAGGCAACAATCTAAAAGTTTATTTTGGTTGGGAGGTTTCTTAAATGTGTGTGCCCCCTTTTTTAGTCCAGTTCTCAGTTTTTATGTAGAGAGCTGAGCTGAGAAATGACTGGAGAAATGACTCAAATAAGGGAAATTGAGTTTGAAGGAGTGATTGTGTCCCTTCTGTGTTGAGCAGAAACTTGGCCCTTTGGCTCTGTTCAAAGTCAAATGTTATCCTGCTGTTTCTTTGAAGGAAGTATCCTTAGCTGCTGCTTGGCAGGTAGGGCAATACTAAGCAAACTTCTTTTAGAAAGAGAGAGAGAGCATGTGAAAATGTAAATGTTCATAAAGAGGTAACCCTCCTGAATTAAGAGCAGCCTACCATTTGAATCCAAGGACCAAATAATACTGCAGAGAAAGAAAAGGAAAAGAAAAGAAAAAGCCATCAATGAGTATCTCCAGATCCTGTATGCAGGAAACAACCATAGGATAAAAGTATATTGATGGGAGTTAAGAGTGTCTGGGAGAAACATCAGTTTTGACTGGGACAATGGAAACCAATGAACTATCCAAGTAACCCAAGGGTCATCTTATAATAGAAAAATGGAATAGCAAGGTTGGAAGGGACCTTGGAGGTCTTCTAGTCCAATCCCCTGCTTAGATAGGAAACCCTGTATTAATTCAGATAAATGATTGTCCAATCTTTTCTTTAAAACTTCCAGTGTTGGAGCATTCACAACTTCTGGAGGAAAGCTGTTCACTGTCAAGAAATTTCTCCTTAGTTCTAAGTTGCTTCTCTCCTTGATTAATTTTCACCCATTGCTTCTTGTCCTGTCATCAGATGCTTTGGAGAATAGCTTGACTCCCTCTTCTTTGTGACAGCCCCTGAGATATTGGAACACACTGCTATCATGTCTCCCCTAGTACTTCTTTGAATTGAATGAAACATACCCAATTTAGCCTCCAGTCCCCGAATCATCTTTATTGGTCTTCTCTGTACTCTTTCCAGAGTCTTGACATATTTTTTTTTACAATGTGGAGGCCAAAACTGGATGCAGTATTCCAAGTGTGATCTTATCAAGGCATTATAAATTCCTCTTATACTGAGGGAAGTGGACAAATACACTGGAATCATTTCATGGGAAGAAATGTGATCATAATGGGGCTGGGGGAAGTCTTAGTACAAATTGAGATGGTCAAAAGACAATGCCCTACAACCCTTAATTGACAGTCTCCCCCCTTCCCTCCCAACAGGGAAGAAGTGTCCTGTGCCTCTATAGGGCTGTGATAAAACACAATCACAAGAAGGATGGTGCTTTTTTCATTGTCAAAGTTCTGACACCAGTATTTTCTCTTTGTGGGTATTTGTCTATTTAGGTTTGTTTGTGCATCTGCATAAAACAAAGTGTCAGGTTGAGAACTTGTTGAGCTTCAATGTGTGAGTTTTCCATCCCTAAATTTAGAGAACAACGCATAGAGAGAAAGAGGACATGTTCACACGGACTTAAATTTCCATATTCATCCCACCCAAGGCAAAATACTCCTTTCCCTTCTGTTTTGGAAATCTTGTCTCTTCTCTTCAGCCATCTTATCTTAATATAAGATAATCTTATTCCCTATCCTGTCCTTCCCTGGCTGCACTGGTGGGATTTAAAATATTTTACTACTGGTTCTGTGGGCCTGGCTTGGTAGGCATGGCATGTCTTGGTGGACATGGTTTGGTAGGCATGGCAAGGGAAGGATACTGTAAAACCTCCATTCCACCCCACTCCAGGGGAAGGATATACTGCAAAATTCATTCCCACCGCAGGGTAAGGTTACTGCAAAATCCCCATTCCCTTCCCACTCCACTCACCTGCTTTCTAGCTTCGTTCTCCTGTGCAGGGCAGCAAAAGAAGGCCCACCTGATCAGCTGGGACTCAGGAGGCAGAGAATAGATGGGGGTATGGCCAGTCAGAGGTAGTATTGTCAAATTTTCCTCTATCGATTCTCCAAACTTCTCAAAATTTCCGCTACCAGTTCTCCAGAACTGGACAGAACCTGCTGAATTCGATCTCTGAGCCAGTCACATGACCACCAAGCCATGCCTAACCAGTCACATGACCGCAAAGCCATGCCCAGACAGTCACATGTCCACCAAGCCACACCCAGCCAGTCACATGACCACCAAGCCATGCCCACAAAATAAGCCACGCCCACAGAACCAGCAGTAAAAAAAAATGAATACCACCACTGGGGTGGGCCAAAACAGTAGCAGTCATAGAACCGCTTCTATGTATGCTCTCTGTTTCTCTTCAGAGCTACCAGTTCTACAGAGGTGGACAGAACTGATAGAATCCCATCCCTGGTATAGGGTCTCCTCCTTGAGCAAGGGATTGGATTAGAGACTTCCAAAGTCCCTTCCAACGTTATTATAGCAATAGCTCTTAGGCTTATATACCGCTCTGCATGCTTTACAGCAGTCTCTGAGTGGTTTACAACACCAGCATATTGCCCCCAACAATCTGGTTCCTCCTTTTATTAACCCTAGAACAGTGATGGCTAATCTTTTCAGCACTGGGTGCCCAAAGCATGCATGCATGTTCATCACCAAATGCAATGCACGCATGTTCTTCATGCATGCATGTGTATCCCGTACATGCATCCCCCATGCATGTGCCCTGCCCCCAACCATGCATCCCGCCCCTCACATGGATGAGACCTGAAGACCAGCTGGCTGGCTGGAGGTACATACACATGCACAACAGAGCTCTATGTGCCACCTCTGGCACAGGTGCCATAGTTTCGCCATCACAACCTTATAGAAGGATAGAGTTAGAGTGGCAGAGTTAACCTGAAATACTGCATTCTAACCATTGTGCCAACATTATTCTATATTCTGTATATCTTTTTGTTTGAATTTGATTGTGGAAGACATTCCTTTGTTTTAACCACACATTATGCCACATAGTCACACAGTTTCCTTTTTCTCTCCATCAGTTTATTTACAAAAGTAATTAAATTGCCAAACGTTGATGTTTTTCAGTTGATGTAATTGCTTGGGCAGAAGTATTACAAACAGAACAAAAAATATTAGATAAAAGCCCTCAATGCAACATAAAGCATTCCCTAGCTTAATACCATGGGATACCATGATAATTAAAATAATCATGTTTTCAACTCATCTATTTATCTGATGATTACCCAGTCCATCCTCCTGTCTTTCCACGTTCTTACAAATCTCTCCATGCTTTTCCTTCTTGTCTTCCTTCTGATATCAATGCCAAAATCCCTGGATCTCTCAGGGCAGGATGTTCCTCCATTACACTCTGTATGAATTGGGTGATATCCTTTCCACACCATGTTCTGTACCATCTGCACTTATAAGCAACCCTTTCTTTGCTTTTCCCTCTATTCTATAATGAAGATATGGATGTGTCACTTTACAGGTATCTTCTAGACATTTCCCCTCTTCTATCCATCTGCTCCTGTCTTGTGCTCAATCACCCACCTTCCCTAAAAATAATCCATGATCACAACACAAATTCACAAATTCAACACAAATCCTATTTCTCAATACAACCCAGACTTGATACTTGACCTCATGAAGGACTTTTTTGGTAAGTCTTTGTCTCTGCAACAATTCTTTGAAAATTGATTATAAAGCCTAGTTTTATAAGCAGAGTACATATTAGATAAAAAAAATATTTGTGTTAGTATTTTGACTATTTTCCTTTTTCCACTCTTTGCCTCATCCCTAACTCTTTTTTTAAAAAAAAAAAGTTTTTATTTTTTACGACAAATATACAAACAAAATATTAACACATAAAATCCTCTTTCAATTATATACATACAGTGTGCCAGTTGGTTACAATCTTTTGTGCTATCCTTTTTTTTACCATTACTCACAAGTTATATATATTATCACCTTATCAATCTAGCTTGTGCTTATGTAACATCAATTATTAAAATTTCATTTGACTAAACTATTTTTCCATCATTTTATATGAGATATTCTAAATTTCATTATGGTTTAATCTTAAACATTCATCCAATAGTTATATATTTTATATTGTATTCTATATTGGTCTATTAACTTTTATTGTAAGGTTTACTAATCTATTTTTTTACCATGTCTTTTTATCTAACCATTGATAAAATAAATCCCATATCATATAAAATTGTTTATCTTCTTGTTCTCTAATTTCAAATGTCAATTTACTCATTTCGGCACAATCCATGATTTTTTTAATAATTTCCTCCTGCATAGATATTTTTTCATTTTTCCAATTCTTACCAAATACAATTCTAGCCACTGTTAAAACATTTACAATCAGATATTTCAAGTCTTTACAATATATTTCAGGTAAAATTCTCAATAAAAATATCTCTGGTTTCAAGTCTATATGTTTTTTTGTCACTTTTTCCAACCACATGTGGATTTTAGTCCAGTATATTTTAGCATCTGCAAAAGTCCACCACATATGGTAATATGAGCCAGGTGTCTGATGACATATCCAACATTTTTTGGATTTATTCTTGAACATTCTTGCTATTCATGTTGCGGGAAAATGCCACCTGTAAAACATTTTATACAAATTTTCTTTATATGCTATTGACATTGTCATTTTATAATTTTGAGACCACAATTTTTGCCATTTCTCGAGATCAATCCCATATCCAAAATTCTTCCCCCAAGCAATCATAGTTTCTTTAACTTGTTCTTCTTCTAATTTAATTTCTAATAAATATCCATACAATTTTTTAATCACCTTTTCATCAGTACCTGTCAAAATCTTATTTAAATCAGTCAATTTATCATAGAAACCTGTTTTAGAATCTTTATCATACCTTGAATGTATTTATGCATATGAAAACCAATTCATCTTTATACCTTGTTCCTCTAGTTTTTGTATAGATTTGAATTCAGCCTTTTCATTCAATATTTCACCATATCTAACTGTTTGTTCCTTTTTGTATATTATAGGATAAGAAAATGCTTCAATAGTCGATAGCCAGACTGGAATTTTCAAATAGCATTGTCTTTTAATCTTCTCCCAGTTTAACCAGAGACTCCCGTATATAATGTCTTCTAAAATACCCCTGTCTTTTAGTTCCTTTATATCATAAAAAAGCATGCCACCCAATAATAAATCATGTCCTTTTAATGTCAACAATTTACTATTTCTCAGTGTTATCCATTCCTTAACCCACATCAGATTTGTAGCTTGATAATACAACTCCCAATTAGGCAAACTAAATCCTCCTCTTATTCTAGCATCTTGCAAAAGTTTTAACTTTATTCTTGCTTTCTTACCTTGCCATATATATTTCAACACAATTTTATTTAAATCTTCAAAGTAATCTTTTCCAAGCCTAATTGGAATTGTTTGAAACAGATATAAAATTCTGGGTAATATATTCATCTTGATTGTTGAAATTCTCCCTAGTGACAGTTGTAAATTTTCCCATTTCACCAAATCTAGCGCTATCTGCTGTTTTAAGTTTGATATAATTATTCTCTTTTAGTGTACTACATCTTGCTGTCAAGTACATCCCCAAGTACCTGATCTTATTCGTGACCTGAATTTTCAATAGATCTGCCAGTTCTTCCTTTTGTCTTGATAACATATTCTTTGTCAAGATCTTTGTCTTATCTTTATTCATTTTCAAACCAGCCACCTTTCCATATGTCTCTATCTTTTCTATCAATTTTGGTGCTGCTTCTGGAGGGTCTTCTAAGATGAAAACCAGATCATCTGCAAATGCTTCCAGCTCAAATTCTTCCTTTTTGATTTTTATTCCTTTTATATTCTTTTCATCTCTAATATTTCTATTTAGCACTTTCAAAGTTAACACAAACAACAAAGGTGATAGTGGGCACCCTTGTCTTGTTCCTTTTCTTATATTGAAAGAGTCTGTCAGTTCTCCCTCTGTCATTACTTTTGCCATTTGCTTATGGTATATAGCTTCTATTGCTTGAATAAATTTTTTAGCAAAGCCCATCTATTCCAGCAGTAATAACATGAATCGCCAATTCACATTATCAAATGCCTTCTGTGCATCCAGAAATATCAGAGCCATTTGTTTTTCAGGATGTGCCTCGTAGTATTCCAAAGTGTCCAAGATTACTCTCATATTATCTTTAATTTGTCTCTTTGGCAGAAATCCATTTTGATCAGGATGGATAAAATTATTTAGGTATTTTTTAAGTCTTTCTGCCAATATTGAAGCAAAGATTTTGTAATCTGCATTTAGTAGAGAAATAGGTCTATAGTTCTTGATTTGTAATGGATCGGTCTCCTCTTTTGGAACAAGTGTGATATAAGCTTCTGACCATGATTTAGGTATCTTCTTCTTTAACATAACTTCATTCATAACTTCTACCAATGGAAAATTCAATGTTTCTTGTAATGTAAGATTATATCAAATTTTAATTTCTCTAATTTATGAAAGGTTTTCCTTCTTTTAACGGCTGAGTTAAGTCCATTTATATTCATTGTAATCAATTTTTTCTCTTCCATGGTTATATTTTATAGTTAGGTTTGATAGCTCTTGGAGATCTTGGTTCACGTTGTTCTTTGATTTCCTCCTTTCCACCTACTGCACCTTCTTTTTTTCCAGTCATCATTTGGGAGTCCTCTTGGAATTCAATTGGTGAAATTTCTTTTTCTATCTCTTCCTCCCCTCTGAAGAATTCTGTGTAAAATGATTCAGCTTTCTCAATTGAATCAATTCTGTATCTCTGTTCTTGCCATGTGAACATTAAACCTTCTGGAATCAGCCATCTGTAATTCACCTCTTTTTAAAGTAACAATTTGGTCAGGAATCGGTATTCTCTTCTCATCTCTCTCACTCTTCTGAGTATTTGTTTCAAGACCACAATCTCCTTATCTTTGTATTTCAATGTTTTCTCTTTTGCCACTTGCAATATTTGCATTTTAATGGCTTTCTTCGTAAATCTAATGTGAACTTCTCTTGGTAAGCTATTTCTCATCACATATCTTGTGAAAACTCGATAAACCTCATCTATTCCATCCATCATCTTCTCTTCAGTTATTTCCAAAGCTTCAGCCAGTATTTCTATCATTATCTCAACTAAGTTTTGTCCTTTTTCTTCCTCTATGTTTTGGAATCTAAGATAGAATTCTGATCTATCCATCTCCCATCTCAACATGCCACTTTTATCTTGTTCAAGCACCATTAATCTATTATCAATATCCTTCCAAAAGGTGGGTAAAATGGGGACCCAAATTGTTGGGGGCAACATGCTGACTATGTAAACTGCTTAGAGAGGGTTGTAAAGCACTGTAAAGTGGTATATAAGTCTAAGTGCTATTGCTATTTGTAACAGCACTGATTTTCAACTGCCAAATTACCAGGATTCAAAATCATTCAGTCATTAAAGTACAATCATTGTTATAGGAAGAGGTTGTTTGATAAGTGACTGAGAAAAACAGTTCTAAAATCAAGTCATTCTCTGTTCCTATAAGGATCAGGTATTTACTTTGAAAGAGCAGTTGTAAAATATATATAAATGGGCTGGGCAGAGGCAACTACACCTCATTCACTAACTACTTTAAAGTACAGTTGGTATTCAAGCAATAACTCATGATAGGACCAGGAAAGACTCTGCCCTTTTTGAGATATTTTTTTCCTGCTCCATTTCTGGATTTGAGCTTTTTCTACAAAATAAGTCAAAAGAGAGGAACAATGGAAATCAAAACAGTTCAAGAAATTAGACAGGTCCTACGATATAGGCATAAGTGAAATAAGAAGAAAAGAATGAGAATGTCAGAAGAGCAAATAGAAGGTTAGTGTTACATCACCACACTGAATGACTTACCTGTCAAACTGACAATAAGGAGCCCTGTTGAAAGGCATCATTGTTGTACCCACTATTTTTGTTCCAGTGGTGATCATACTAATGAGATGGTCTCCTGGCCTGTAATAGCTCCATGGTTTTTTTACTACCTTGGACTTCAAACTCAATGGGCACTTCATTCCAAGCCTCCCAGAAATTGGCTGGGATAGAAGAATCAGAAATAGAAGTAGAAGATACATAATTCATAGGTCTGAATCAGCCCCTGTCAGGTTTCTAAGGAAGAATAAGAAGAGTTAGATGAATTCAAAGCACCTTCCCAATTTGGAAATTCTACAAGCTTTCATGAATCAGACAGAGACAAACCAAACTTCACCTGGAAAAGACAGAAAGTACAATCAATAGCACAGTCCCTACCTGTCCCCAAACTTGTGCCATAATGTGTGTGACTGAGGCATTTATCCTTTTCTGAGGCAAGATGTTGGTTCTGTCTGATGTTTACCTCAAAGACAATCACTGGAGAAGAGGCCATAATTTTGAAAATTACACAGAGAAGCAACTTTTTTCTGGGGAGCCCAAACTTCTCCAGAGCTCCATTTCCAAAGGAGTTGCTGGAAATAAGAAAATCATAGCTCCATCCCTGGGGCACTGTTCTGTAGTGGTTGTGGGCCTTCCTGTCGGGTCTTGTCCAGAAAGTGATGCTGGATGAAGATAGTTCAACACAGAGATGATTTATGCTGTTTTTCAATGTCACGACATGTCTCCAGAGACCATTGTGAAAGTTCACCCATCCGGAGCTATGGAGTTTGGTGATATTCCAAGTTGGTGGTATTCTCTTCTAATGCCAATTAAATAATCAATATCTTGAACACCTTGAATGTTAAGAGTTGGGCCTGTTTGTGATTTTCTTTTTTGTCAGATATCCATTTATGAATCCTGATTGGAGCTGATTTTAAAATTATTTGTTACTGAGGTCAAGTTTTTTCCCCCCCTCCCAACATATCAATTTTTGGATGAGAGTTGACTAAGAGCAGGAAATTGACAGCCTATAGACTGTCCCATTTGCTCAACAGGGAGAAAGTTATAGAGTGGATTTAACTTTTTTATTTTTTTCTCTCTGTTGTCCTTCCATATTTGTGTAACACACTGCAAAACTTTATATTCTGAACTTTTTTTAAAAAAATTACACACAAAGGCCTGTGACATCTACATTTGTGATGGTAGCAGTTCCTGAAATATGGTCCATTATGCCATCTGATTTCTTGACATACCCTCCCAGAAACTGGTTTAATAGCAATAGCACTTAGACTTATATACTGCTTCACAGTGCTTTACAGCCCTCTCTAAGTGGTTTACAAAGTCAGCATATTGCCCCTAACAACTGACCTCAGAAGGATGGAAGGCTGAGCCTACCTTGTGGTCCCTCTTCTTTTTCTTGTGTATGTAGTTGGTTGCCCCTTTGGCCTATCCATCTCTGAGATAACCCCAAAGATAAGTACTTGGTGAGTGTGATTGGGAGACTCTTTGTTCATGATGTCACTAAGTCATTTTTTTTCTTTTTTGATTACATTTCTTACCTGCAGGGAGAGGACATTAATACCAGAGGTGGTATTCAGCAGGTTCTGACCAGCTCTGGAAATTTTGAGTAGTTTGGAGAACCAGCAAAAACCATCTCTAACTGGGCCAGCCCTCCTCTATTCTCTGCCTCCCAAGTCCCAGCTGATAGGCTGGGTCTTCTTTTGTTGCCCTGTACAGGAGAATGGAGTTGGAAAGCAGGTTAGTGGGGTGGGGAGGGAATGGGATTTTGCAGTAACCTTCTCCCAGGAGTGGGGAGGGAATGGGGATTTTGCAGTATCCTTCTCTTGGAGTGGGGAGGGATTGGAGATTTTACAGTATCGTTCCCCTGCCATGCCTACTTAGCCACGCCCACCAAGCCACACCCACAGATCCAATAGGAAAACATTTTGAATCTCACAAATGATAGATATGTATACCTTGCCCTAAAAGAGTTAACTTTGGGAATAGACAGTGAGAGAAGGAAGCTGTCAGGAAAGGTAGAACCATCCCGATTGTGACAGGTAAAATGTAGGTCATTTTTTATGACACTGATCTACTACTCAGAGGTTGTCTCACTGTATGGCTTTAGGCTTCTACTCACAGTGCCTGGTTACCAGTCCATTGTTATTTTGAATGCCATGTTGATGCCTAACAAGTTGGATCTTCTGATCCAGATAAGGCCTTAGTCACTGCTTGGAGTGGACAAGTGGGTTGAGTCTTGGATAACACTTCCAGCTCGTGTTAATGTTGGAGTCTATTTTAGTTTACGGAGAAGCTCCAGAAGGTGAAATACTTGAAGGGTATCTTCAGAACATTGGAGGAAAACTCTAAGAAAAGGTGCTTTTTATTTTTGCTCCTCGTCTAACACATTAGGGAGATGGATGATGACTACCCCTAGATCACATGGATTTCTTTTTGGTTCCTACTATGGATTTTGTTACCGGAGGTACCATCTTTCTTTTTTTTTAAACAAAGTTTTTATTTTTTTACAACAAACATACGAACAAAACATAAAAACATAAAACCCTCTTTCAATTATATACATACATTGTGTCAGTTGGTTACAATCTTTTGTGCTATCCTTTTTTTTACTATTACTCACAAGTTATATAAATTCTCACCTTATCAGTCTAGCTTGTGCTTATATAATATCAATTATTAAACATTCATATGACTATTTTTCCATCATCTTATACAAGATATTCTAATTTTCATTATGATTTAATCTTATACATTCATCCAATGTTTATATATTTTATATTGCATTCTTTATCAGTCTATTAACTTTTATTGTAAGGATTACTAATCTATTTCTTTACCATGTCTTTTTATCTAATCATTGATAAAATAAATCCCATATCATATAAAATTGTTTATCCTTTTGTTCTCTAATTTCAAATGTCAATTTACTCATTTTGGCACAGTCCATGATTTTCTTAATAATTTCCTCCTGCATAGGCATTTTTTTATTTTTCCAATTCTTAGCAAATACAATTCTAGCTGCTGTTAATACATTTACAATCAAATATTTCAATTCTTTATGGTATATTTCCAGTATAATTCCCAATAAAAATATCTCAGGTTTAAAGTCTATGTGTTGATTGTTAATTGATTTATTCTTCTCAAGTCTCTTTCCTTTCTCAAATTATATGCTCGCCATTTGCCTGGTTTGTTTGTATCTTCAAAATAGTTCTGCTTAGCATTTCTAATTTTTTGTGCAATTTCTTCTGAGCCAACCTTGAGCCTGGTGAGATTGGAACTACCAAATTGCAGCAGGCAGCAAAAGTAGCCCGCAGTACTGCACTCTAACCACTGTGCCACCAAGTCTCATATAATGATTTATTTACAATTTTTAATCTTAGTGGAACACTATCTCCAGCTGATCTACTCAATACTTAAAAAGAAAAGGTGATGGGGAACTATCATTTTACTCTTTTTTTGGATCAATATTGGCTTAAGCATCAGAAGCAAAGGTAGTATTCAGGCACTTCGGACCGGTTCTGGTGTACTGGTAGTGGAGATTTTGACCAGTAGGCAAATACCACCTCTGACTGGCCTCGCCCACCTGCCCCTGCTATTAGCTCTCCTGTATTCCTTGGTCTTTAGTTCAGCTGATTTACACAGCAGAGTAGATTGCCGCGCCTTAGCTGAGCTAAAAAAAAAACAGCTCAGCTCACTCACTAGTGTTCCAAAAGAGGTGGATCACTGAGCCCTGGAAGTGCATGCAAAGCATGCTTTAGGCGTGCATGCACATGCATAGAACTACTCATAGAACTGGTACGAAAAAATTTGGAAACCCACCACTGATCAGAAGATAAAGTGAATTAATTCAAACGGTATTTTGCTTTTGATCATAATGATGATAACATAAACATTTTTATGTTAATTTACCTTTTGATAAATTTAGACTACTATGCTACATTTTTAATATTTAAGTGGTCAACAAGACTCCTGGGCTTCTGAAAAATCTCACACTTGGCTACAACATCCATGATAATTATTTGGACCGACTTCTGACTTCAGATGCCTTGCTAGATATGTTCTCAATGGGAGAAGCCAATGTTCCAAACTACAGCTGTGGAACGAAGGATCACCTTTTGGCTCTTGTTGATGCAGCTACTGATGACATCTCCATCCAGATGTCAACATTAGGAGGCACCTACAAAGTCCCTCAGGTTTGTGTCTGTGTTTTTCTACAATTACTTTGAATGGTGTGCTAAGCTGGTATGTGATAGATCCATCCGTATGTTCACTTTGAAATTGAAGAACTGTTTTTCAACATGGCCATTCTAGGTGAAATAGTTAGAAATTGGGATTTACAGTGTTTAAGAGGCAAAGAGCAAAACAGTGATATCCTCTAATGACATCGTCATCATTGCTTTGGGTCTTCTGTTTCATCCTTGGGAAGGTGAGACTCTATGTTCAAAGAAAGGGACTTCTCTACAAAAAGAAGATATAACAAAGATGGGAAATCATCCTTTGTATATAATATGTTAGGGATAACATTGTTTACCCAAACTGGTTTAGGTAAAATAATAAATATGTTATCATGGTTTGTTAGTTAAAGTGTCTGTAACTTTAACTGTAAGAATGTAATTAAGGGAGTGGTTGTAAAAGCACCATAAAAGAAGCAAGACAACGGCAGCTTGCTCTCTCTGGCTTGATGATCCCTAATTACTGGATGTATTGAAGACTGCATTTTTCTCCTAGTGGAAAGGGAGAGAGAAAGGAATGATTTATTGTAAGTGAACTGACATTGGATATTCTACACGGACTTTGCTAATTGAATATCCTTGAATGGACTGACTAAAATGATACATGACTAATGGACTGTTAATTTGACTATGCTATAAATCTGAATGGAATAAACTATATTTTTCATAGCACAAGCATATCTGTTATTTTTACTGTATGTTAACAAACATCCAAACTTATCTCACTTGTTTATCTGTGTGCCTATCTGACTAACGCTGCACATTCTGTTTAGCTTGTCTCCTTAACCCTGGTTGGGGAACCCAGGTTTAACACTGGTTATGGGCCCAGAGGCTGCAAAGTCAGTTTAACTAGGATAAAACAGATTTATGTAAAAAGTGAGAGTTTTGTGTTGTTACATGTTACAGTAAACAGACAGCTGTGTTTTATTAAATATAGTTTTATATCCATATAAAGAAAACATGGCACAAGTCAATTTACAAAGTTTGTCCCTTATATCCAAGCTGGATGGAAAAAACTATGTATCATGGTCTATAAAATGTAATCTACTTCTACAAAGAGAAAGTTTGTGGAACATAATTGAAAACCCACCTAACGTAGAGGAATGAGATCCAGAGATTGAGGAAGATAGACAAAAAATAGAAGACTTTAAACTGAAGAATGAACAAGCTCTTTGCATAATAGGACTAACACTGTCTGACCAGCAACTTGTTCATATCCGCAGAGAGCAAACGGCTGTTGGGTTTTGGCAGAAGCTGAAGAGGATTTATGTACGAGATAACATTGGTGCTCACATAAATCTTACATGGAAGCTTTTCAGGATGCATCTCCAGACGAATGGTGATATGCTTAGTCATTTGAATTCTATAAAAAGCATTTTTCAAGAACTGCACAAGAAAGAGCTTATTTTCTCTAAACTACACCAAGTCTACATAATTCTATCATCACTAGACGTAAGTTATGATAACTACGTCACTTCCCTTGAAATTTTGCCTAAGGAAAGTCTAACTTTAACTGATATAACTGGCAGATTGATTGAAGAGGAAAGAAGAAGACTTGAAAGAGATCAGTTAAGGAGGGAGCAACCTCAAAAAGAAGATAATGAATCTCCTACTGCATACGCAATTAAAAAGTGTTTTAATTGTGGAGGAATAGGACATTTGGCTAGATTTTGTAAAAAAGCAAAGTGCCAGAACGCTGGCCAGAATACTAAAAGTCATCAAAAGATAAATAAAAATTTAGAGTTAGCCATGTATATTAACGGAGCTGTAAAAAATAATTTATGGGTGGTTGACAGTGGATCATCCCACTGTATAACAAATGATAACAAAAATTTTATTAAAATGTCCCAGAATACACAGCAGATATCGTTAGCCAATGGCTGGAAACTGAAAGCTAAAGGTCAAGGTATAGCATATTGTTCTTTCATAAAAGAGAATGTAAAAATGTTATATGTACCACAACTTCAGTTTAATTTAATTTCAGTTAGAATTTTGGTTAAACTAGGATATGTAGTTACCTTTAAAGGAGATAACTGCATAATTGAGAAAGAAAATAAGAAAATTACTGCATCTTTGAGAGGTGAATTATATGTGTTAAATGATAATGGTTTAAAGGTGGCTAACACGGTTTATGATAATAAGAAACCTCATGATGAATGTATTCACTTGTTACACTGATGGCTAGGGCATTTAAATTTTAAAATGCTTAAGAGAACTGTTCAATTATCTAAAGGAATAAGTTTAAAACCTTGTAATAAGTATTTGCAATGTTTTGCTTGTAATCAAAGCAAAAGCAGGGTCATACCGGCTAATAGAGTTGATGGATTTACTACCAAAGAGCCTTTAGAGGTAGTATTTGCTGATTTAATAGGTCCGAAAAAACCAAGTGTAGAAGGAGCTCGATACATATTAAGTATAATGGACCACTATTCTAGTTATGGGGTCTGCTATTTGATGAAGAGCAAAACTGAAACGTATCTAAATCTCTTTAATTGGATTAAATTTGCAGAAAGGAAAACTAAAAAGAAATTAGTAACTCTATAACAGATAATGGTGTGGAATTTACAAATAATAAATTCCAGAATAGACTTAGAATGTTAGGTATTCAACATAAAAAGTCTGCACCATATAGGCCACAACATAATGCCTTTATAGTGAGACGAGGCCAAACACTACAATCAATGGCACGTACTATGTTGTCTGATTCAGGATTACCTGACAATTTATGGGGAGAAGCAATAATGTGTGGTAATCATATATTAAATAATGTTGTTAATTCAACAACAGGTGAATTACCATTCACACTGTGGCATGGTACAAAACCTGATTTAAGTTACATGCACACATTTGGAGCACCAGCATGGGTGCATATCCCTTCAAAACTCAGACACAAATGACAGCATAGAGCTAAAAGATTATTTTTTGTAGGATATGAATCTAATCACAGATCTTATAGATTCTGGGAACCAGGTACATCTAGAGTTTATACAAGTGCTAGTGCAAAATTCCTAGAACATGTAGGATGGATAGATTTAAATAATGAAGTAATTATTGAACCCTACAAAAGGCAGAAAGAAAAAACTAGTTATAAGAAGAGACCAATTAAAGAAGAAGTCCATGAAGAACAAATAGGACCAGAACAAGAGGAAACAGTTGATCAGGAAGAGTTAGATAATCAAGAACAGTTAATAAATGAAAATCCACCTGTAAGTCCTGTAATACCTAGACGTACTACACGTGTAACTAGACCACCTGATAGGTATCAAGCAAGTATAGTTTGCCAAGTAAGTTCCAACTAGTCTAGATGAACTTAGGATGTATCCTGCTAAGGATCAGGAGATTTGGCAAAAGGCAATAGAAAAAGAACTAAATTCATTAAAGGTAATGAAAGTATATGAAGATGCCAAATTAGCTCCAGGAGAAAAATCCATTGGGTGCAAATGGATATTTAAAATAAAAACTGGAAATGATGGGACTGTTTCCCATAAAGCTAGGTTGGCAGCTCAAGGATTTAATCAAACTGCATCTGATTACGATGAAGTTTTCGCACCAAGTCTTAAAGCAACATCTTTGAGAGCAGCTTTAGTGTGGGCAGCTAAGAAAAACTATGTCATTAACCATTTAGATGTAGAAACTGCTTATCTGCATGCACCATTGCAGCACACTGTATATTTTAAAAAGCCAGTTATTATAAAAGACAATAAAATAAATAGTTATGATTGTTGGAAACTATAAAGAAGTCTTTATGGATTGAAACAATCTGGCTATCAATGGAACGAATATATTGTGAAAGAGTTAAACAATTTTGGATTTAAATCTGGTTTAGCAGATCCATGTGTGTTTAAAAGAGAAAATAATGGAATGGTGTCATTATTGTTATTATTTACAGATGATATTGCTTTGATAACTAAGACTAATAATGAAGCTAATGAGATTATATCATTATTAGCCAAAAAGATAAAATTAAAGCATTTAGGTGAAATTAAAAAGTATCCAGGATTGACAATTAACAAAACAAGAAATGGATTTAAGATATCTCAAGAAGATAAAATTTGCCAATTAATTAAAATGTACAAAATGGAACTTTGTAAACTGGCAAAGACTCCAATGAGTCAGGAAGTTTGCCAAACTGATGATAAAAGTCCCAAATTTGATAAGTCCATATATCAATCTTTGATTGGTAGCTTATCATATATAAGCAATTGGTCAAGGCCAGATATAGCTTATAGTGTTAATCAGCTGGCACGTTTTAATTCAGATCCACATCAATGTCATTGGCAATCATTAAAGAGAATTTTAAGATATCTTAAAGGAACAATGAACCATGCATTATATATAGATCCAAAGGGTGATTTGAGTCTTAGTGCCTATGCAGATGCAAGTTTTGCAACTGACATAAACACTAGAATATCAACATCTGGGATGGCTATATTATTTGGTAAGACACTAATAGGGTGGAGGTCAATCAGACAACAGCATATTAGCTTGTCCACGATGGAAGCAGAATTTTCATGTCTGTCATTACTATGCACTGACTTAATTCTGTACAAACAGTTATTATTAGACATGGGTGTAACTGTTAAAGATTCCATTATTGTATACGAGGACAACCAGGCAGCCATAAAGTTGGCTACTAGTATTGCTGTAAAAACTAGATCAAAGCATACTGATTTAAGATACTTAAATATTAGAGAATCTATAAAGAATGGGCTAATTAAACTGGAATACTGCATGACAGAAGAAAACATTGCAGACCAGTTTACAAAAGCTCAAGGAGTAATCAAGTTTAAAGAAAGTTGTAACAAATATGATTTAAAGGTGTAAATAGTTATATTATTATTATTACCTAAAAGGGGAGAATGTTAGGGATAACATTGTTTACCCTAACTGGTTTAGGTAAAATAATAAATATGTTATCATGGTTTGTTATTTAAAATGTCTGTAACTTTAACTGTAAGAATGTAATTAAGGGAGTGGTTGTAAAAGCACCATAAAAGAAGCAAGACAACGACAGCTTGCTCTCTCTGGCTTGATGATCCCTAATTACTGGATGTATTGAAGACTGCATTTTTCTCCTACTGGAAAGGGAGAGAGAAAGGACTGATTTATTTGTAAGTGAACTGACATTGGATATTCTACATGGACTTTGCTAATTGAATATCCTTGAATGGACTGACTAAAATAATACATGACTAATGGACTGTTAATTTGGCTATGCTATAAATCTGAATGGAATAAACTATATTTTTGATAGCACAAGCATATCTGTTATTTTTACTGTATGTTAACAAACATACAAACTTATCTCACTCATTTATCTGTGTGCCTATCTGACTAACGCTGCACATTCTGTTTAGCTTGTCTCCTTAACCCTGGTTGGGGAACCCAAGCTTAACATAATGTTAACAAAAATAATGATATTTTCGGTGGTAAACATTTTAGCCTACATGCTCATTATTATTTTTTTATAACAAATTTTATTAATTTCACAAAAACAGTACACAAACAATCAAGGCATAACAGCTTAAAAATTCTTTTCTAAAAAAAATAATTAAAGAAGAAAACCAATAGAACATACAAAATAATTCCAAATTGTAATTTCAATATTTACGTTATCTATTTAACTGCATATCTTATCCCAACTTCTCCTTTTCATTCTAATTATCCAAATTATATTTCTTGCGAATTAAAATTTTATTGCCTTTCATAAACATACAAAACACAGAACATAGAAAAAAACAAAACAAAACCTAAAACATCTTTTCTGAAGGTTGCTTGAAAACTCTTCACACAGACAAAATTCAAACATCATATTCACTTTATATATCCTTCCATATCTTATTGCCATTTTCAATATCGTTCTTTGTCTGTTCTATTTCCAGCTATCCATTCATCTTTTTTCTTTTAATATACTTCTCCTATACACTAATTGGAGTGACGCCTTTAACTCATTGCCCTAACTTAAGATTACTTCATATAACACTTAATTTATCTTGGGATTCTGTTTAGTACATTCTAAAATTACACGATAAATTTTATAAGAAAGGTAAAAACACAGCAATAACTAAAAAAAATCCTATATAACCACTATCCATATCATTAAAAACTAATTGTATATATTAATACTCATTTATATCCTAAGCATTCTACTCTAGATACACATATAAAAACACAATCTTATGTACCTTCCAGAATCCCTTTTTTTTTTCCAATTAGATTCACCCATTGTCTCCAAATAAGCTTTTTTTCTTTAAATCTTGTTTCCCACCATTGAGGCTTCTCCTCCCCCCCTTTCTCTCTTGCTTATTCTTCTCCTTGCCCTTTTTAGCCCTTTGTCTCTTCTCCTCCCTTTACTTACTTCCTTTCTGTTGCTTTCTAACCTTGCATCCACCTTTCCTCTCATTTTTCTCTTTTTTGGTTGTTTTTTCAAACCTTAAAATCCCCTTTTTCTTATCCTCTTTCTCCTCCTCCCTGGAAAAAACCCATTGTTCATCAAAGATGGCTTCTTCTTCCTCTTCTTCTTTGTCCCAATCGTTCTGCTGCATATTCAACTTTTCATAAGTACGTAATGCCATTAAAGAAGTCTAAGTATTTCTTTCTTGGATTTTGAATGGAGCACCAGCTGACAACCACAAACTCTACACGTTACTTATGCAACTGACATTGTATGGCCTAAAGTACGAGATTCACTTCCTACCAACAGCAAACCTTACCCAACTGATGCTGTACGTACTCAGGTCTGAGATTTTTTTCCCAGCACCAGCAACCCTACTCCAATGTCTCATGGCCTGCCAGATGAGCAAATTAGCCCACCAGTGCTCACAACAACTTCTCAACAAGTTGACCTGCAAACAATCACAATTGCCACACTCAATCCTCAGGCTAAAGAGTTCTCACCACAACCGCTAAACAACTCTGACACACAGCGTGGAACCTACATCCAACCTCAAAAGGTACTACTTACATATGTGAGGGCAGATACCGATCTCCTCATAAAGTACTCTCTGGTGAACCAGGTACCATCCACAACACATGCCCTCGAGCCAGAATGCCACGCCTATGATGACATCATACAAAGAAATGACTTGCCCTCACAGAGAAGTAACAGAGAACTGTCACTAAGTTGTGGAAGGTTAGACTTAGCAGCCAGTGGTGTGTACAAATTCAATGACAAGCCAAGCAGAGAATACCTCCTACGGAAGTGTATTTTCACGAGCACCGCCCAAAGCGAACAGCTGCTTCCCAGTGAAGAACTTAAATTTCTGTTGGCATGGCTAGGACCAGTCTAGCTACATGGTGAAAAACATTTACACAGGCTTACTTAATGACCCAGACATTGTTCTAAAATGAGCATGGGATGCTTTGAACCAGAAATATGGTGAAGACACATTGACGGAATACTCGCTCCTAGAACAACTTTATAATTTCCCGTGTATCGCTATCCGCAAAACCCGAAAACTAGAGGTCTTTTCCAACATCCTTATGAAGCTGTGAACAGCCAAAGAATGTTCTGACTTATCAGGACTGGCTTGATCTCTTCATAACGCAAGAAGCAATCATCGCCAAACTCCTAAAAGAAATATTAAAATGATGGATTGTTTTGTCTGACGCCTTTCTGGCCGCAAACTGCAGACGAGACCCACCCTTTGCCTTTCTCCAAGAATTTGTCTTCCAGCAAACAAAGTCCTGCAACAGCTTCAGAAATCTTTGCCTCAGACGCAGAGTTTACCAACTGAACAGAAACTGCTACTGCAACCTCTCCAGTCTCAATTGCACATCTCTACAGATCATCACCAAATGTCATCACATAACACCGAGATCGACTCCACACACAGTTGGGGAGAGACCTCATCAGATACAACCCAATTTAGATCTACTACTTCAATGAGAAACCAGTTTTATCCTATGCACCACACTCGTCACTTGCTGAACAGCTGCACTGGGTTTGCAGAGAAATCACTGACCCAAAGAAAAGAGTTACTAAGGGAGTACCAATACTGCTACAAGTGTTGCAAATCCAAACATTCACCCAAATACTACACAACTAAAGTGCAATATAACATCTGCAAAAGTGACCAGCTCCTGACTGCACTGCATCCAGATGTCAAGCCACCACGGCAGATACCTTGTAACCCTCCTTCAGACAAGGAGCTGCAACATAACACAGAAGCATGCAGAGCTTCTCGGCAGACTGACAAACTGCAACCAAAACCAAGCATGAGTGTCAACAGCACAGTACTGTGCGCTGAATCACCGCACCCTCATTTGTGTCTTCCCATCTGCTTAGCCAAAGTATACCCTGAAGGATGCCCTGAAGACGCTGTGAAAATGTACGTGTGGATAGACACTCAAAGCACCTGTACCCTGGCCAGACCCACATTCTTCGACCTCTTTGAGGTGCAACAAGCCAAACTTCCCTTCACTGTATCAACGTGCCATGGACCAAGAAGTACGACAGGGAGGAGAGCTACTGGACTCTGCATAGAGTCATTGGATGGAAGTATCCAATTCCCACTACCACCCATGTTTAAATGTGATGGGATACTGAATGACTGCAGTAAGATCATAACATCTGATGTCATAAGTAGCATGCCTCACCTACAGCACCTTGCTCATCACTTTCCTGCTCTAGATCCAGAGGCTGATTTCCTACTCCTGCTGGGAAATAATGCCCCATGTGCCTTTCTCTTCCCCGAGTCAGTCGGCGGCCCTGTAGATGGCCCAGTGGCCATCAAATCTCCACTTGGATAGGGGATAGGAGGAATTGTCAGTGACACCCAGATGCAGGCTTCAACCCAGGCAAATATCTCAGCACCATCCATTCCAACCACCTTCCGATGCCCTTTAGCACCATCGAAAACAAGAACGTCATTCCAGCCTAAAAGGCCACCGCTGATCAGTACACTTTCACTAGGACACCCTAACTGACCACCAACAACCACCAGACGTCTATTAAGACACTCTAAACAGGCATATGCCTCAGCAATGCCCTTTCCAACAGCTTCCCAATGTTCCCGATGCCCTTTGACACCATGAAAGCAAGAGTACCATTCCAATCATAAAAGGCCACCAGAAGCGACCACCAGACTTTCACATTTGCCTCCAAGACTACCTGTCAACCCTAAAAGGCTGCCAGAAGCGACCACCAGAATATCACCTTTGCCACCAAGAGTACCTGTTGTTAGGGATACACACCCTAGCAGAACGTGCAACGACAGTCTAGCAGGCAGGCAAATATGTGAGATAAACATTGTTGTAGCTTACATTCAGTAAAATAGATACATTGTGCCAGTTAAATAGTTTTTTTTATTTCAGCAAGAGTTATAGCATAGTCAAAACAGTCCAAATGTCATACACTAGTTCAGTCCATCCAGGGGTTAATCAGTTGCAAAGTCCAGTGTTGAAAATAGAGGTCAGTAAACTTACAAATAATCAGTCCATCAATATATCTCTTTTGCAATCAGAGATATGAAGAAAATCAAACCCCTTTTCTTTGTTTCAGCAACAGCAGGGAAACACGCAGTTATCACCATCAATCAACCATCAATCATTGTCAGCTCTCCAGTAAAAGCCAGCAAACAGTGAGCTCTCTTGCTCCCTCTTATGGTGATTTTACAACTGCACCCACAATACAATGTTTTGCAGTTAAAGTGATACATACACTTAAACTCACTAACATAGTTTATATATTATTTTTACCCAAACTAAGTTAGGTAACTAATGTTATCCCTAACAGAGCTCACATACCATTTCTGACAAATGGCACTCCAATCTCTTCTTGAAAATCTCAAGTGATGGCACTCACACAACTTCTGAGGGCAAGGTGTTCCATTGGTTGATCGTTCTCACTGACAGAAAGTTTCTCCTAATTTCCAGGTTAAATCTCTCCTTGTCAGGTGGATCTCCATTCAAAATTCAAGAAAGAAATACTTAGACTCCCTTGGGTTGGAGAAAAGATATCTTTTACTGAATCTGAAGTGGTAGCAACCATAAAATTCTGAATCTGGGAAATTAGGCGTGCAAGTCACATATACAAAGTGATGGAAATGGTCCCACCCCCAATAGTTCAAATGATTCTTCCAATTAAAAGTTGTGAATATGATCATGTGGACATCTTCAGGTGATGATGAGGCCTCTGTCCATTGACCTTGGCATATTTTGATAAAAGTTTGCAGTTGCACAGAGAAAAGAAAGCTAAGCGAGAAATAGAAACCTAAGCAAGAATTTATACTCCTCCCTCCTCATTTTACACAACACTAGAATGCAACACCTCCAGTTCGCTTCCCAGACTTTACCCCCTCCTCCCCCCATTACTTATGGCAGCCAAAAGATGCAAAGCAATAGTAGAAGATCTTGAAGGCTGACATTCAGCTTCCATCAATTATTCCTTGTCTGGCCTACAGGCACTTTAGAAAATAGATTGAATCCTTCCTCCCTGTTGCAGCTCCTCAAATATTGGAAGACTGCTAATCATGTCTCCCTTGGTCCTTCTCTTTACTAGACTTGCCAAGCCCAGTTCCTGTAAACATTCATCATACGTTTTAGCCTCCAGTCCCCTAATCATCCTTGTTGCTCTTCTCTGTACTTTTTCTCAACATCATTTTATAGTGTGGTGACCAAAACTGGATGCAGTACTCTAGGTGTGGTCTTACTAAAGCTATATCGAGTGATATTAGTACCTCACTTGATCTTGATTGTATCTCTCTGTTAATCAGCCTTTTTGGCTGCTGCTGCAAACTACTGGCTCATATTTAGCTGATTGTCCACTAAGACTCTAAGATCCCTCTCACAGTTATTGCTATAGAGCCTGGTTTCACCCAGTCTGTATGTGTACTTTTGGTTTTTCTTGTCTAAGTGTAGGACTCTACTTTTATCTACATTGAATTTCATTTTGTTAGATACGGCCCAGGGTTCTACTCTGTCAAGATCAATCTGGACCATATTGTTAACATCATCTTTTCATTCTTTTGCGGTTCAGCTCTGCTTTGAAAGAACAACATTTAGTGGCACTCATGCCCTTTCCACTTCTAAAATTTGTTAAATATTTGTTGAAATACAGCATTTCCCTTTTCCTATTCATACATCAATTTTCATTAGAAGGCTGGAGAAGATTGTACAGAAAGATGATAGACTCTCCACCAGGAGGAGATTGAAAGCATCTTGTCCCCAAAACCACCTCATTAACTGTATGATGTGGACCAGGACATGTGTATTTGACTAGTTCCAAGAAGGTGTCTATGGAGATTCTCAGCCATCCATGTCATAGTTATCCCAAAGGTACTTTTTCAAGAGGCAACTGGGTTTTCTTGTTTGAATACATTCTTTCAACAGTTCCAAGAAGACGCCACACCCATTTGTACTACTCAGGTGACCCTAATGACACAGAAAAATATCCAGGTGGCCTCAATGATTCTCTAAAAGAATGCAAATGACCAGCTGTCTGCAATTATAAATCTTTCCATTCCCCACCATCCAGTCAGAGCCAAAGAAGCTTCTTGAATGGGAAGTGAAACATCTTCAAAGAAAGACAAGAAAGTCCAGTTGTCTCTTGAAAACGTGTTGAGGTAATTCCCCATTAGGAGAATGAGACCATATAGGGAGACGTATTTGAGAGAAGTGTTTGAATAATGCACACACTGTACAATAAATGTAGGTTTTTACTTCCAGAAAGGTTTAAGCAAAGTCCAAAATAAGCAATCCAAAGTCATTCACAAGTTAAATCAGTCAGTTTTCAATCCAGAGATAATCCAAATATCAAAGTCCAGTGTCAAAAAACAGTTCAGTAACAAACTTACATCAAATGTAGAAATATCAGTCAATTAGAAGAAATGGAGGAACGGCAATACTTTCCAACAGAAGGAAACAGAGATACTCACTCAGACACACTTTCTTCTGAGACTAAGATTAAAACAATCCAGATTTCTGGCTCCATCTTATGGCCATTTGAGATACCACACCTAATTACAGTTTTGCATTTTCTTAAAGATACAATTTTAAAATGTTTATCCTGGTTTATATATTTCTAACCCAAATAGCTGTTAGGTGACTTATTCCTAACAAAAAGCACCTTTGGGATAACCTTGACCTGGATGATTGAGAATTTGCATAGACATTCAGTCAAGACCAAATTTTGATTCTTTTGATAGCTCCAAGAAGGGTTTGAGGAAGGCTGAGAACCTCTTGGATCCTAGAAAGATAGAAAGGGATAAGAGAGTGAAGGAGGAAGAATAAGTCTCATAGATAAGACCAGGGCCTATCTTCATTTCCCAATGACAATCTGCAGACTCTTTGGTTTGGATTCTTTGGACTGTCCAGAAGCAGAATATGGTGATGTATGCATTACCACAACTTCTGATTCAGCATTTAGGGATATTTCACTTCTCCCTGACATCAATGGGACATTCAATCATCCCATTCTGTAGAAATCCTTTTCTAAAAATCTTATTATGGTCTATGTTAGCTACTTTCTTGTTTAACTTATTTATAATAACTTGGTCGACTAGTTGTTGAATCCAGATTAAACTACTAATGTGATATTGAGCCCAAAATTGCAAAGCACACCAACTTCAGA
Organism: Hydrophis major; assembly: GCA_033807585.1. Classification (NCBI taxonomy): domain Eukaryota; kingdom Metazoa; phylum Chordata; class Lepidosauria; order Squamata; family Elapidae; genus Hydrophis; species Hydrophis major. The sequence goes on from CM066329.1 coordinate 24,232,720, forward strand.
TGAATGATGATACAACTAAAATAATGGACATTTTAGGGCACCACCAACATATTTTTGGCATCAGCACAAGATTCGCATTGCACAAATATCACATTTCAAAAACCTCATAGCAGGTATGCTAAAGGTCCATGAAAGATATGACATCTTAAGAGTTCAAAAGAGCTGAGTGGACATCTAGGAATTCTACTAGATAAGGATGTGGAACAGAATCTTTCACCAGCCTTTTAATCATTTCAACCAAAATTGTTGGCCTCCTTATGAATGGAGGGCAGCTTGGAGCATTTTATAAGTGTGGCTTGTTGGAAAATGCTGAGACTTAAAATTCCCCTGCCTCACATTTCTTCATTTCTTCTGGTTGAATGATTATGTAGCATTTGGGGATGAAGATGCAGACCAGCAACCCAGCACTGGAAGCCAAGATGGAGAAGATTTGCACAGCGACCATATATTTCCCTTTGGTGCTCAGGTAGGTGGGCACAAAAGTCACCCAGACACTGCAGAAGACCAGTATACTGAAGGTTATAAGCTTGGCTTCATTAAAAGCCCCAGGCAGGTTCCTGGCCAGGAAAGCCACTATGAAACAGATGGTGGCCAGGAAGCCCAGGTAACTGAGGGTGATGTAGAACATGACAATGGAGCCTTCATTGCACTGCAAGATGGCCACTCCAGGTTGAGAGTGAAAGTCAAATTCAGGGAATGGGGGAGAAGCTCCAAGCCAGATGGAGCAGAGGATAATTTGGACAGCAGAACAAGAAATGATGATGGAATTGGCTAAGCTCTTCCCCAACCATCTCTTCACTCGGTTTCCTGGTTTTGTGGCCAGGAAAGCCAGCACCACTGTGATTGTCTTGGCCAAGAGAGAAGAAATGGCAACTGAGAAAGTGATGCTGAAAACCATCTGTCGCAAAAGGCAGGTGACTTTCCTTGGTTGACGAATGAAGAGAAAAGGAGACAAGAAGCAAAGCAAAAGGGAGACCAGGAGGATAAAAGAGAGGTTACGATTGTTAGCTTTGACAATGGGACTTTCTAGGTATTGAAAGAATAAAACGAAGACAAAACCTGAAGTTAGGAACAAGAATAGGGCAAGATGATGCCCAGATATTCTTCATGCAATAGGAAGGATACAGCTTTGGGGATACATTGAACTCGGTCTTCATTTGGATACTTATCATCCAGACATTTCATGCATTGTTCCATATCTGAGAAAACAACAAAGCAATATTTCTTTAATCTTCTGTCCTTTTACATTTCAAGAAATACTTTCATGCCACAACAGTTGATACCCCAAGCATTTTCAAAGAAGCATTTGTTAAGAGTTGAACAAAAACAATTCTGAAGAATATAATTTTCTATCTCTAGCTCTGTTTGTCATCTCTCCCTCTCTCACACAGACACACATCTATCTATCTATCTATCCATCCATTCATCCATCCATCCATCTATCTATCTATCTATCTGTCTATCTATCTATCTATCTATCTATTTATCTATCTATCTATCTATCTATCTATCCATCTATCATCATCATCTATCAATCATCATCTATCATCATCCATCCATCATCTACCTACCTACCTACCAACCTATCTATCTATCTAACTATCATCTGCCAAACATCGATCTATCATTATAATCTACCTATCATCATCCATCTAGCCATCCATCCTTCCATCTATCATCATAATCTATCTTTCTATCTATCTACCTATCTCTATAACTGGTTTGATTCTGCAACCTAACAAGACAGAAACAGATTTCAGAGAGTAATTAGGACTGCAGAAAAAACAATTACTACCAATCTGCCTTCAATTGAGGACCTGTATACTGCACGAGTCAAAAAGAGGGCTGTGAAAATCTTTACAGACTGCTCATATCCCAGACATAAACTGTTTCAACTCCTACCCTCAAAATGATGCTATAGAGCACTGCACACCAGAACAATTAGACATAAGGACAGTTTTTTCTCAAATGCCATTACTCTGCTAAACAAATAATTCCCTCAACACCTTCCAACTATTTACGAACTCTGAACTATTATTACTATTAATCTTCTCATCACTCCTCATCACCCATCCCCTCCCACTTGTGACTGTATGATTGTAACTGTTAGGGATAACATTGGTTTACCCTAACTGGTTTAGGTAAATAATAATATGTAATCATAGTTTGTTATGTTAAAGTGTCTGCAACTTTAACTGTGGGATAGTAATTAAGGGAGTGGTTGTGAAAGCACTTTAAAAGAGGCAAGGCGGCAGCTTGCTCTCTCTCTGGCTTTGATGATCCCTGATTACTGCAAGGACACAAGACTGCATTGCTCGAACGGGAGAGAAAACAAAGGACTGGCTTGTAAGTGAACTGACATAGGATATTCTAAATGGACTTTGCTAACTGAATATCCCTAAATGGACTGACTAAATGATACATGACTATTGGACTGTTATTTTTGACTATGCTATGAACTCATAATGGAATAAACTATATTTTTGATAGAACAAGCGTATCTGTTATTTTTACTATATGTTAATAAACATACAAGCTTAGCTCACTCATTTATCTGTGTGCCTATCTGACTAAGCTGCACATTCTGTTTAGCTTGTCTCCCTAACCCTGGTTGGGGAAACCAGGCTTAACACTGGTTATGGGCCCAGAGGCTGCAAAGTCAGTTTAACTAGGATAAAACAGATTTATGTTAAAAGTGAGAGTTTGTGTTGTTATACATTACAGTAAACAGACAGCTGTGTTTTATTAATTATAGTTTTATATCCATATAAGAAAACATGGCACAAGTCAATTTACAAAGTTTGTCCCTGATATCCAAGTTGGATGGAACAAACTATGTATCATGGTCTATGAAATGTAGTCTGCTTCTACGAAGAGAAGGTTTGTGGAACATAATTGAAAATCCACCAAACGTAGAAGAATGGGATCCAGAGGATGAGGAAGATAAATTAAAGATAGAAGAATATATGCATAAAAATTAGCACGCTATTTGCATTATTGCTTTAACCTTAACTGAAATGCAACTTGTTTATATCCACGGAGAGAAAACAGCTGTTGGGTGTTGGCAGAAGCTGAAGAGGATTTATGTTTGAGATAATGTTGGTGCTCACATAAATCTAACACGGAAACTTTTCAGTACACATCTCCATAAGAATGGTGATATGCTGAGTCATTTGAAAACTATGCAAAGCATTTTTCAAGAACTGCATGAGAAAGAGCTTATTTTCTCTGAACTATACCAAGTCTATATAATTCTATCTTCACTTGATGAAAGCTATGATAACTACGTAACTTCACTTGAAATATTGCCAAAGGAAAGCCTAACTTTAACTGATATAACTGGCAGATTGATTGAAGAAGCCAGAAGAAGGCTTGAAAGAGACGAGTTAAGGAGGCAGCAACCTCAAAAAGAAGATAATGAATCTCCTACTGCATATGCAATTAAAAAGTGCTTTAATTGTGGAGGAAGAGGACATTTAGCAAGATTTTGTAAAAAGGCAAAGTGCCAGAACGCTGGCCAGAATACAAAAAGTCATCAAAAGATAAATAAAAATTTAGAGTTAGCCATGTATACTAACGGAGCTGTAAAAAATAATTTATGGGTGGTTGACAGTGGAGCATCTCATTGTATAACAAATGATAAGAAACATTTTATTAAAATGTCCAAGAGTACACAGCAGATATCGTTAGCCAATGGCTGGAAACTGAAAGCTAAAGGTCAAGGTATAGCATATTGTTCTTTTATAAAAGAGAATGTAAAAATGTTATATGTACCACAACTTAAGTTTAATTTAATTTCAGTAAGAATTTTGGTTAAACTAGGATATGTAGTTACATTTAAAGGAGATAACTGCATAATTGAGAAAGAAGATAAGAGAATTACTGCATCTTTAAGAGGTGAATTATATGTGTTAAATGATGATGGTTTAAAGGTGGCTAACACAGTTTATGAAAATAAGAAATCTCATGATGAATGTATTCACTTGTTACATCGAAGGCTAGGGCATTTAAATTTTAAAATACTTAAGAAAACTGTTGAATTATCTAAGGGAATAAGTTTGAAACCTTGTAATAAGTATTTGCAATGTAATGCCTGTAATCATAGCAAAGCCAGGGTTACACCGGCTAATAGAGTTGATGGATTTACTACCAAAGAGCCTTTAGAAGTAGTATTTGCAGATTTAATAGGTCCTAAAAAACCAAGTGTAGGAGGAGCTCGTTACATACTAAGTATATAGTATATACCACTATTCTAGATATGGGTTTTGCTATTTAATGAAGAGCAAAACTGAAACATATCAAAATCTCTTTAATTGGATTGAATTTGCAGAAAGGAAAACTAAAAAGAAATTAGTAACTCTTATAACAGATAATGGTACAGAATTTACAAATAATAAATTCCAGAACAGACTAAGAATGTTAGGAATTCAACATAAAAAGTCTGCACCATATAGGCCACAACATAATGCCTTTATAGAGAGAAGAGGCCAAACATTACAATCAATGGCACGAACTATGATGTCTGATTCAGGATTACCTGACAATTTATGGGGAGAAGCAATAATGTGTGGTAATCATATATTAAATAATGTTGTTAATTCAACAACAGGTGAATTACCATTCACACTGTGGCATGGTACAAAACCTGATTTAAGTTACATGCACACATTTGGAGCACCAGCATGGGTGCATATCCCTACACAACTTAGATACAAAGGACAACATAGAGCTAAAAGATTATATTTTGTAGGATATACATGTAATCATAGATCTTATAGATTCTGGGAACCAGGTACATCTAGAGTTTACACCAGTGCCAGTGCTAAATTCCTAGAACATGTAGGATGGAATAGATTAGAGCAAGATTTAAATAATGAAGTAATTATTGAACCCTACAAAAGGCAGAAAGATCAGAATAGTTATAAGAAGAGTTCAATTAAAGAAGAAGTCCACGAAGAGCAAATAGGACCAGAACAAGAGGAAACAGTTGATCAGGAAGAGTTAGATAATCAAGAAGAGTTAATAAATGAAAGTCCACCTGTAAGTCCTGTAATACCTAGACGTACTACACGTGTAACTAGACCACCTGATAGATATCAAGCAAGTATAGTTTGCCAAGTAACTAAAGTTCCAACTAGTGTAGATGAACTTAGGATGTATCCTGCTAAGGATCAGGAGAATTGGCAAAAGGCAATGGAAAAGGAACTAAATTCATTAAAGGTAATGAAAGTTTATGAAGATGCTAAATTACCTCCAGGAGAAAAATCCATTGGGTGCAAATGGATATTTAAAGTAAAAACTGGTAATGATGGGACTGTTACCCATAAAGCTAGGTTAGTAGCTCAAGGATTTAATCAAACTACATCTGATTACGATGAAGTTTTTGCACCAAGTCTGAAAGCAACATCTTTAAGAGCAGCATTAGTGTGGGCAGCTAAGAAAAACTATGTATTTAACCATTTAGATGTAGAAACTGCTTATTTGCATGCACCATTGCAGCACACTATATATTTAAGAAAACCAGTAGGTATAAAAGACAATAAAGTAAATAGTAATGATTGTTGGAAACTCAAAAAGAGTCTTTACGGGTTGAAACAATCTGGGTTTGAGTGGAACCAATATATTGTGAAAGAGTTAAACAATATAGGTTTTAAATCTGGTTTAGCAGATCCATGTGTGTTTAAAAGAGAAAATAATGGAACGGTGTCATTATTGTTATTATTTACAGATGATATTGCTTTGATAACTAAGACTAATAATGAAGCTAATGAGATTATATCATTATTAGGCAAAAAGATAAAATTAAAGCATTTAGGTGAAATTAAAAAGTATCTAGGATTGACAATTAACAAAACAAAAAATGGTTTTAAGATATCTCAAGAAGATAAAATTTGCCAATTAATTAAAACGTTTCAAATGGAACTTTGTAAACCGGCAAAGACTCCAATGAGTCAGGAAGTTTGCCAAACTGATGATCAAAGTCCCAAATTTGATAAGTCAATATATCAATCTTTGATTGGTAGCTTATCATATATAAGCAATTGGTCTAGGCCTGATATAGCTTATAGTGTAAATCAGCTGGCACGTTTTAATTCAGATCCACATCAATGTCATTGGCAATCATTAAAGAGAATTTTAAGATATCTTAAAGGAACAATGAACCATGCATTTTATATAGAACCAAAGGGTGATTTGAGTCTTAGTGCCTATGCAGATGCAAGTTTTGCAACTGATATAAACACTAAAAAATCAACATCTGGGATGGCTATATTATTTGGTAAGACACTAATAGGGTGGAGGTCAATCAGACAACAGCATATAAGCTTGTCCACGATGGAAGCGGAATTTTCATGTCTGTCATTATTATGCACTGATTTGATTTTGTACAAACAGGTATTATTAGACATGGGTATAACTGTTAAAGATTCCATTATTGTGTACGAGGACAACCAGGCAGCTATAAAATTAGCTACTAGTATTGCTGTAAAAACTAGATCAAAGCATACTGATTTAAGATACTTAAATGTTAGAGAATCTGTAAAGAATGGGCTAATTAAATTGGATTACTGCATGACAGAAGAAAACATTGCAGACCAATTTACAAAAGCTCAAGGAGTAATCAAAATTAAAGAAAGTTGTAACAAATATGATTTAAAGATGTAAATAGTTATATTTATTATTATTTCCTAAAAGGGGAGAATGTTAGGGATAACATTGGTTTACCCTAACTGGTTTAGGTAAATAATAATATGTAATCATAGTTTGTATGTTAAAGTGTCTGCAACTTTAACTGTGGGATAGTAATTAAAGGAGTGGTTGTGAAAGCACTTTAAAAGAGGCAAGGCGGCAGCTTGCTCTCTCTCTGGCTTTGATGATCCCTGATTACTGCAAGGACACAAGACTGCATTGCTCGAACGGGAGAGAAAACAAAGGACTGGCTTGTAAGTGAACTGACATAGGATATTCTAAATGGACTTTGCTAACTGAATATCCCTGAATGGACTGACTAAATGATACATGACTATTGGACTGTTATTTTTGACTATGCCATGAACTCATAATGGAATAAACTATATTTTTGATAGAACAAGCGTATCTGTTATTTTTACTGTATGTTAATAAACATACAAGCTTAGCTCACTCATTTATCTGTGTGCCTATCTGACTAAGCTGCACATTCTGTTTAGCTTGTCTCCCTAACCCTGGTTGGGGAAACCAGACTTAACAGTAACTTTGTCACTTGTATCCTTACGATTTATATTGACTGTTTCCTAGTATGATTTGATTGCTTATTGTACCCTGTGACATTAAGTGTTGTACCTTATGATTCTTGACTCTTGACGAATGTGTCTTTTCTTTTATGTACACTGAGAGCATTTGCACCAAGACAAATTCCTTGTGTGTCCAATCACACTTGGCCAATAAAGAATTCTATTCTATTTTGTTCTGTTCTATTCTCTGCATCAAAGTCATGTTTCAATGCTTCCGTTTTCTGGTTCAGGGCATTATAGAACATCATTATAACTCCATGGGAACTCAAAGCTTTGGACCTTCTTCCTAGGAACAGAAGGGTTATTGCTCTTTCTCACTGGGTGAAAAAGAGGCAGGGATAACTCTGGCCAAGTCTGAGTTGCTTCAATATATCTTTTCTGCCAGTTCATGGGACACTCACCCAAACAAGGACAAGATGAATCCTGATTACAAAGCTTATTTCCTACTGGGACCAAAAGGGCCTTCATCCAGTTTAAATTCAATTTCATGAACTAGGCACTGATCAACAAAATTGCCTTTTTTTACAATTAGAGGACAACCTGAGGCTATCATTCCTAGCACTTGAAGGTCTTTTACCATTTTTCTTGTGGCTTCTCCATTTCAATAATAAGCCATGGTGCATAGACTTAGCCCAATGAAATGGCTCGCAATCCTTTGGAAAAGAGAGAAAAGACATAAATGTTTCTCTCACCTTGTTGTGTAACTTTAGCCATGATAAAAGATCTTGGTTGATAATAATTCTCTTTCTTTCAAAAGTCACCATTTTCTTTTTGATGACAGACTTCTTAGGGAAATACACCCAGCTCACAATCTTCAGGTTAGCTGCTAAATCTCCATTTTGGTTCAAGTACAGTTCGTATATAGAAAGATTGAGAAACTCATTCATCTCCTGAAAGGGATGAAACTAGAATGGGAACATCCAGAAATTTTAAAAGCAGTAAACAAAGCAACTTATCCCTTTTTGTTCTTTCTTCTACTACAGTGGTCTAAGTTGTAAATAGTTCTGTTTGAGAGAATAGGTTATACCACTAAAAGTGAAAAAGTTCAGCAAAATTTTTCAATAATACTGACAATTCATTTATTACAAAAGTTATATATGAAAAAAAATATATGCATTTTCCTATTATACCTAAGAAATTATATTACCAAAGAGACTCTATCTTTGTTCTTAATTAAAGTTATCTGAACACTTATATAAGTATATCATGTTTTTGTAACTTGTTATTCTGCAAAGTTAAAAATATGATGTTCTTGGCTGAAGTGGGGTTTTTAATTTGGCTTGAGATTTCATGTCAGGAATTCTAGGTCATCCTGGCATTGTTTTTGTGATGGAAGTCCCTAGAAATCCTATGTGTGAGAAATAGGAAGGATTATGTAACCTTTTCTATGTGATTTACTATAAATGTTTGTAACCACCTTAAAGGCAGTGTCTCCTTTCTCCTACTTGTTTGGGAGCTGGGGTCCTATTGGCAAATATCTTCAATAAAGCTTATGTTAACTAAAAAGATACTCCTTTGGTTTTTTTAGTTGCCAAAAAAACGGAGTGGTGGAAAACAAGGTATTCTTGAAATGCTTAGATAATCACCCTGGCAGCCCAAAGTTGTTGGAGCATAAGAAGGTTATTGGAGAGCATGATGGATGACTGTTGCAGATGGATGTGTCCCATTGGAGAAGTCACATCCAGGGTTTTTTTTTTTTTTTTTGCAAAGAACATTTGTTACACTTAAGGAGGATAATTATCTTAAACTCAAACAACAGATTGCAACAGATTTGACAAAATGGGGAACTTCCAGTTTGTCGGCTTCGCCAGCGGCAGGGTTTCGCAATCCTGCGTGATCCCTGCCGCGCTAGCCGTTTTGGTGCCTCCGATCCGGACAGGTTTGGAGGCTAAGGCTGCCTTGCAGAGGCAGCCGAAGATAGGGGGGAGCTGGTGAGGGGTTTGGGGTGTTGCAGACCCCATCCTCAGCTGGCAAAACCCTGTTTTCTCAAGGCAGTCGAGCGGCGGTCTGCAATGGCTGCCACAAAGAAGCCGGCAGCTGGGTAAGACTGAGCAGGAGGAAGAGGGGAGAAAGTTTACAAAAGAAAGGTTTTTTGGCTGATCCAGGACTTTAAGAGTCATTTAATCCTGAGAACTATGACTTTTTGAAAAATACTTTGTTTCCAGAGGAGGATTTCAAGTGGCAAAATTGAGGTGCTGAAAGAAAAGTTTACTCTCCTTCCCTATGGAATCAACAAATGGCCATTGAGAAACCTGTTGTTTTTTTATAAAAGGTAAAAACTTGGCTTCTTGTTATAAGTGGGAAGGGAGAGGACAAAAAAAATATTAAGATCTTGCTGCAGGAGATACCTTGAAGATCTTGAGACTAGAAATTGATTGCAACAAGGCTGTAAAATACAGATTGGGCTTTTTTTCTTTTCCCTTTTACTGATACCACCCAGGAAGAGAAAGTGAGAACTTTGTGTGTTGTTTGGACTGATTGATGTCTCTGGGACTTTGAGGATTGTTTTAACTTTTGAAACATTTTGGTTGCTCTAAGAAGAACAAAGAATGGCTTTATCTGATGATGAACTTAGAAAGGAATATCAAGAAAGTAAGGACGCTGTGAAAGAAGCTTTTCTTTCTTTAGAAATGGCGCTTGCTATTTATCAGCAAACACAACAACAGATGGAGGAAATAGAAGGAGAACAAGAAAAAGAAGAAGAAGACGCCATCTTCAGTGAATCTAAAAAATTAATTAAGAGAGAATGGAGAAAGAAAGGAAGGAAAATGAAGAACTTAAGACTTAAAAAAATACTTAAGAAAGGAAAAAATAAGATGCAAAACCATTTTAATGTTAGTGAGCAAAAGGAGAAAGGATTACAACAGAGAGGGAAAGCTAAAAAGGCGGAGGTTAGTAGAGGGGGAGATAAAAAGGCCAGAGGGGATAAGAAAGGAAGGGAAAAGGGAGGGAAAAGCCACAAAGGTATGAAACAAGATGGGAAAAAAGGATTTTTTTTTTAGGGATAAAGGGTAAGGTACAATTTCTTTAAAAAAGAAGATTCTGCAAGGTACATAAGATGATACTATGTATTAGAAATAGAAAACTAGAATGTTATAAGAATTAATAAAAGATTAAAATATTGAAATATTTAGTAATGACAGATTTTAAAATTAAATAAAATTGTAGCACTTGTTTTTTGAAATAGACAATTGGAATGTTATAAGATATGATATTTGGATTTATTATCTAATTATATTAATTATTATGAATTTATTATTTTTTTCTCTTTGAAGGTTAGTAGGTAGAATGTACTAAGCAGAATCAGATTGAGTATCAGGCGTTATTTTAAATATTAATTTAGGGGGAGGATAGAAAGGCATCATACTCTGATCAGTGATTTCAGGAGAAATTTTTTTATTTTTCTTATTATAGGGAATGAGATAAATGGATAATTTGGAAAGAATGGACAAAAAATACAAATACAATGATTTAAATTAAAATGAATTAAATAAAACAGAAATAAGAAAAATGAAAAGCGGGGAGAAGTTATATAGAAGATATAGAATGATAAATAAGATAGAATGTTAGGGATAACATTGTTTACCCTAACTGGTTTAGGTAAAATAATAAATATGTTATCATGGTTTATCAGTTAAAGTGTCTGCAACTTTAACTGTAGGAGTGTAATTAAGGGTGTGGTTGTAAAAGCACTTTAAAAGAAGCAAGACAACAACAGCTTGCTCTCTCTGGCTTAATGATCCCTAATTACTGGATGAAGACTGCGTTTTTCCCCTACTGGAATGGGAGAGAGAAAGGACTGATTTATTTGTAAGTGAACTGACATTGGATATTCTACATGGACTTTGCTAACTGAATATCCTTGAATGGACTGACTAAACTATACATGACTAATGGACTGTTATTTTGACTATGCTATGAACTCTAAATGGAATAAACTATATTTTGATAGCACAAGCGTATCTGTTATTTTTACTGTATGTTAATAAACATACAAGCTTATCTCACTCATTTATCTGTGTGCCTATCTGACTAACGCTGCACATTCTGTTTAGCTTGTCTCCTTAACCCTGGTTGAGGAACACAGGCTTAACACTGGTTATGGGCCCAGAGGCTGCAAAGTCAGTTTAACTAGGATAAAACAGATTTATGTAAAAAGTGAGAGTTTGTGTTGTTATACGTTACAGTAAACAGACAGCTGTGTTTTATTAATTATAGTTTTATATCCATATAAGAAAATATGGCACAAGTCAATCTACAAAGTTTGTCCCTAATATCCAAGTTGGATGGAACAAACTATGTTTCATGGTCTATGAAATGTAGTCTACTTCTACGAAGAGAAGGTCTGTGGAACAGAATTGAAAACCCACCAAACGTAGAGGAATGGGATCCAGAGTTTGAGGAACATAGACAAAAGATAAAAGATTTTAAACTGAAAAATGAACAAGCTTTTTGCATAATAAGACTAACACTGTCTGACCAGCAACTTGTTCATATCCGTGGAGAGCAAACGGCTGTTGGGTGTTGGCAGAAGCTGAAGAGGATTTATGTCCGAGATAACGTTGGTGCTCACATAAATCTTAAAAGGAAGCTTTTCAGGATACATCTCCAGACGAATGGTGAAATGCTTAGTCATTTGAATTCTATAAAAAGCATTTTTCAAGAACTGCACAAGAAAGAGCTTATTTTCTCTGAACTACACCAAGTCTACATAATTCTATCATCACTAGATGTAAGTTATGATAACTACGTCACTCCCCTTGAAATATTGCCAAAGGAAAGCCTAACTTTAACTGATATAACTGACAGATTGATTGAAGAGGCAAGAAGAAGACTTGAAAGAGATGAATTAAGGAGGGAGCAATCTCAAAAAGAAGATATTGAATCTCCTACTGCATACGCAATTACAAAGTGTTTTAATTGTGGAGGAATAGGACATTTGGCAAGATTTTGTAAAAAAGCAAAGTGCCAGAACGCTGGCCAGAATACTAAAAGTCATCAAAAGATAAATAAAAATTTAGATTTAGCCATGTATATTAACGGAGCTGTAAAAAATAATTTATGGGTGGTTGACAGTGGAGCTTCCCACTGTATAACAAATGATAACAAAAATTTTATTAAAATGTCCCAGAGTACACAGCAGATATCATTAGAAAATGGCTGGAAACTGAAAGCTAAAGGTCAAGGTATAGCATATTGTTCTTTCATAAAAGAGAATGTAAAAATGTTATATGTACAACAACTTAAGTTTAATTTAATTTAATTTCAGTAAGAATTTTGGTTAAACTAGGATATGTAGTTACCTTTAAAGGAGATAACTGCATAATTGAGAAAGAAGATAAGAAAATTACTGCATCTTTAAGAGGTGAATTATATGTGTTAAATGATAATGGTTTAGAGGTGGCTAACACGGTTTATGATAATAAGAAACCTCATGATGAATGTATTCACTTGTTACACTGACGGTTAGGGCATTTAAATTTTAAAACGCTTAAGAGAACTGTTCAATTATCTAAAGGAATAAGTTTGAAACCTTGTAATAAGTATTTGCAATGTTTTGCTTGTTATCAAAGCAAAACCAAGGTCATACCGGCCAATAGAGTTGATGGATTTACTACCAAAGAGCCTTTAGAGATAGTATTTGCCGATTTAATAGGTCCAAAAAAACCAAGTGTAGGAGGAGCTCGATACATATTAAGTATAATGGACCACTATTCTAGATATGGGTTTTGCTATTTTATGAAGAGCAAAACTGAAACGTATCTAAATCTATTTAATTGGATTAAATTTGCAGAAAGGAAAACTAAAAAAAAAATAGTAACTCTTATAACAGATAATGGTACGGAATTTACAAATAATAAATTCCAGAATAGACTTAAGATGTTAGGTATTCAACATAAAAAGTCTGCACCATATAGGCCACAACATAATGCCTTTATAGAGAGACGAGGCCAAACACTACAATCAATGGCATGTATTATGTTGTCTGATTCAGGATTACCTGACAATTTGTGGGGAGAAGCAATAATGTGTGGTAATCATATATTGAATAATGTTGTTAATTCAAGAACAGGTGAATTACCATTCACACTGTGGCATGGTACAAAACCTGATTTAAGTTACATGCACACATTTGGAGCACCAGCATGGGTGCATATCCCTTCAAAACTCAGACACAAAGGACAGCATAGAGCTAAAAGATTATTTTTTGCAGGATATGAATCTAATCATAGATCTTATAGATTCTGGGAACCAGGTACATCTAGAGTTTATACCAGTGCTAGTGCAAAATTCCTAGAACATGTAGGATGGAATAGATTAGAGCAAGATTTAAATAATGAAGTAATTATTGAACCCTACAAAAGGCAGAAAGATCAGACTAGTTATAAGAAGAGTCCAATTAAAGATGAAGTCCACGAAGAACAAATAGGATCAGAACAAGAGGAAACAGTTGATCAGGAAGAGTTAATCAAGAACAGTTAGGAAATGAAAGTCCACCTGCAAGTCCTGTAATACCTAGACGTACTACACATATAACTAGACCACCTGATAGGTATCAAGCAAGTATAGTTTGCCAAGTAACTAAAGTTCTAATTAGTGTAGATGAACTGAAGATGTATCCTGCAAAGGATGTGGAGAATTGGCAAAAGGCAATGGAAAAAGATCTAAATTCATTAAAGGTAATGAAAGTATATGAAGATGCCAAATTAGCTCCAGGAGGAAAATCCATTGGGTGCAAATGGATATGTAAAGTAAAAACTGGAAATGATGGGACTGTTACTTTGCAATGCTCGAACGGGAGAGAAAACAAAGGACTGACTTGTAAGTGAATTGACATAGGATATTCTACACGGACTTTGCTAACTGAATATCCCTGAATGGACTGACTAAATGATACATGACTATTGGACTGTTATTTTGACTATGCTATGAACTCATAATGGAATAAACTATATTTTTGATAGCACAAGCGTATCTGTTATTTTTACTGTATGTTAACAAACATCCAAACTTATCTCACTCATTTATCTGTGTGCCTAATGCTGCACATTCTGTTTAGCTTGTCTCCTTAACCCTGGTTGGGGAACACAGGCTTAACACAGGTAATGGTATATAAGATGAGCACAAATTTAATTGAAGTCCATACAAAGAGAGGTAATCTGGGGCCAAACTACTTTCTTAAAAGAAGTTTTATATTTTTGTGTTTTGTGTATCTATGTTTTGTTTGAGAATTAATAAAACCTCAGAGGAATGTTGGATGAGAATAATGGTAATCAAGTCAGAGAGGAATGAAGATGATGTCTATAAACTGGATAAATATAGAAAATAATAATAGTAACAATGAAATTGAATATGAAGAGAGAAATAATGAGAAATTTGTTAAGAGATATTTATATGTTTATATTGAAATGGTGTAAAACAGAATTATGTTGCATAAAATAATATTCTAATTGACTTGTAAAATTAATAATGGAAATAGGTTTTATGTATTTAATGGTTAATGATGGTTTGTTTGTCTTTAAAATCAATAAAAATTTGTTCCAAAAAAAAAAAAAAAAGATTTGATAAAATGGGAAATATTACAATTATCATTAATTGGGAGAATATCTACAATTAAGATTAATGTATTGCCTAAAATTTTATACTTATTCCAGACAATTCCAATTAGGTTAGGAAAATAGTACTTTGAAGAGTTAAACAAAATAGTGTTGAAATGTATTTGGCAGGGAATAAAAGCAAGAATAAAACTTAAACTGTTACAAGATTGAGGAGGATTTGCTTTGCCCAATTGGGAGTTATATTACCAGCCAACAAATTTGATGTGAGTAAAGGAATGGATAATATTTTTTTTTTTAAAAAAACAAATTTTATTAATTTTCAAAGACAATACACAGACAAACAAAACATAAAACATAAGAACATGAAACATCTTTTCTAAAAACTGCTTAACAAAACAAATAAAACACCTCATTTAAGTACATTACTCTTTTCCAACTTCTCACTGTTTCTTCCTTTATTTCTGTTCAATTTTATTCATTAAACTTATACTTTCATGTATTTCATATTACTATATTTCATATTATTACTATTTCATATATTCTTATCCAACATTACTAATCCTCGATAAACAAACATAAGCAAACAAAATACATAGCATAAAAACATAAAACTTCTTTTCAGAAAGCGGCTTAACCCCGGGTTATAACTTTTTGTACAGACATAAATCAAATTCATGCTCACCTTATATACTATTTCATATCTTCTCTTTTCACTCTCTTAATTCTATTTTATTTATTTAATCTCAATTTAAATAATTATACTTGTATCTTTTGTCCGTTCTTTTTCAATTATCTATTTATCTTTTCTCTTTACCACAAACTTTTTCCTGTAATCACTGGTTGAAGTATGACACCTTTCTATTTTCCCCCCAAATTTAATACTTAAAATAATATATAGTTTCTATTCTGATTCTGCTTAGTACATTCTACATAACATTTTAAACTATAAAACATAATGATCTTATAATATATTAAAAATAATGTTCCATAACAAATTAATTAATTAAACTCTATTAATTAAATCTTAGGCATTTTACACATTCCCTACAATATTCTATTAACACATATTTCAAATACAAATACTACAATACAATCCTGTGTACTTTTGCAGAATCTCTTTTTAGATTATGTTTTACCTTTTATCTCCGAAAAAACCTCTTTATTAGCATCTTGTTTTAAGCCTTTATAACTTCCCTTTACTTTTTCCCTTCCTTCCTTGTCAAATCTAGCCCTTTTACCCCCCCCCCCAATCTCCAGCCTTTTAGTCTCCCCTCTCTGTTGTATTCCTCTCTTCTGTTGCTTTCTGACATTATATCGATTTTTCACCTTATTTTTCCCTTTTTTGGTTGTTTTTTTTAGAACTTAAATTCTCCATTTTCTTTTCCTTTTTACTCTTTTCTTTCTCATTTAAAATCATATGTCCATTAAAGATGGCTTCTTCTTCATCATCCCAGCCTTTTTCTTGTTGCATTTCCTGATAAGTAGAAATCGCCATTTCTAAGAAGCAAAGGATAGATCCAAAGGAGCTTTTGCCTTCTTCTTCTCTAAAGTTTTCAAATTGCATTTTCAGTTCTTCAACAGATACCATTGTAAAAAATTTTTTTAAACAGTCCAAATGTTTTCTTAACCTTTCAAAAGATAGTTCACAAAAGTCCCAAAGTCATCAAGCAATCAAAGTCAACACAATCAGCACAGTCTGTTTCATTTAGCACTTTCTTCTACTTTCTCTTCCTGGGATAGCATTCAATTACACAATTCCAAGGTATTTTTTGGAAGTTTTATTGCAATTTAATCTCTGATCTTATAAAACTCCAAGCAATTTCCTTCAACAAACATTAGTATAAATCATTTACCTCTCTTCCTTCCCACTTAAAGCAAAAAGATTTTAATTTTTAAATGTCAGTGTTTAGAAATCTAATGTCCCCTTGGCTTTAATTTTCAAAGTTAGTACCTTCTGCTGCCAAAGCAGGTATTTCCGATTTCCATCTGCTGTCTCCGTGGGGAAGTGAGGAGAAAAAAAAACAAACTTTCCCTTTACTTTCCACCACAGCTTAACGATC
Organism: Hydrophis major; assembly: GCA_033807585.1. NCBI lineage: Eukaryota > Metazoa > Chordata > Lepidosauria > Squamata > Elapidae > Hydrophis > Hydrophis major. The sequence goes on from CM066329.1 coordinate 24,249,610, forward strand.
TTCTGGGAAACAATATATCACTTAAAAAGCCAAAGTTCCAGGGTATTCAAATGTTAATTGTCATCCCGGTTCAGCCAAAAGCCTTCTCTTTCTTCACTTCCTCCAGAACTCAGGAATGGATAATGTTAAGGAACAGTAAATTATTGACTTTAGAAGGACATGACTTGCTGTTGGGATGGCACGCCTTCCTCTGGAAAAGGGAACTAAAAAACAGGGGTATTTTAGAAGACATTACATTCAAGAGGCATTGTTACTAAACTGGGAAAAGATTAAAAAGCAATATTATTTAAAAATTCCACTTTGGTTATCTACTATTGAAGCTTTTTCTTATCCAATAACATATAGAAAGGAACGAACAGTTTGATATGGAGAGATATTAAATGAAAAGGGTGAACTTAAATCTATGCAATTATTGGAAGAACAAGGTATAAAGATGAATTGGTTCTCATATGTACAAATACAATCTAGATTTGATAAAGATCTTAAAACAGAAGGTTTTTATGATAACTTGACTGATTTAGATAAAATTTGAACAGGTACTGATGACAAGGTAATTAAAAAACTTTATGGACATTTACTAGAGTTTAAATTAGAGCAAGTTAAAGAAATGATAATTGTTTGGGGGAAAATTTTGGATATGGGATTGATTTAGAGAAATGGCAAAAATTGTGGTCTCAAAATTATAAAATGACAATGTCAACTGCTTATAAAGAAAATTTGTATAAGATGTTTTACAGGTGACATTTACCTCCCCCCCCAATGAGAATTGCGAGAATGTTTAAGAACAAATTGGATAAATGTTGGAAATGTCATTAGATACCTGGTTCATACTACCATATATGGTGGACATGCACAGATGCAAAAAGATACTAGGCTAAAATCCACACATGGTTGGAAAAAAATGATAAAGCAGCATATAGACTTTAACCCAGAGATATTTCTATTGGGAATCATACCAGAAATATACAATCAAGGATTGAAGTACTTGATTGTAAATGTTTTAACAGCAGCTAGAATTGTATTTGCTAAGAATTGGAAAAGTGAAAAAATACCTACTCAAGGAGGAAGTTTTTAAGAAAATTATGGATTGTGCTGAAATGAATAAATTGACATTTCAAATTAGAGAACAAGAAGATAGTCAATTTTATAAGATATGGGATTTATTTTATCAATGGTTAGATGAAAAGATGTAGTAACTGAAATATGTTAAGAAATTTTACAATATAAGATTAATAGAATGATACAGAATAAAATAATAAAAATATATAACCATTGGTTGAATGTATAATGTAATACTCATATAAAATTTAGAATATAAAACGATGGAATAATAGTTTAGTCAAAAGAACAATTAATGACTGATAATGTAGGAATATATGTTAGATTGATAATGAGTGAATTTGTATAAACTGTAAGTGAAGACTATGAAAGGATAGCACAAAAAATTTATAACCAACTGACACACTGTATGTATATATAACTTGAAGATGGTTTTATGTTTTTATGTTTTGTTTGTGTATGTCTGTTTAAAAATAAAAAAAAAATATTACAAAAAACAATAAAAAACGCCTTTACCTCTGCAAAGAACGTTTGTTTCACAGCGGGCTTTTATCCTCTTGAGGGAGGGGGTATTACCTTGCAGCCTTACTCCCGAGTTGCCCGTGCTGTTGTAACTGCTCTTTCCTTTGAGCAATCCTGCACGCACTTGGCACAGGCTCCTTGGGAACCTCCTCTTCACTGTTGCCAGCCCCCACAATCTCTGAAAGCAGCAGTCCACCCCATAATGGTTCTGGCCCCTTGTTAGGAATGTAAGTAACCTAACAGCTATTTGGGGTGTAAATATATAAACCAGGATAGACATTTTAATGCTGTCTCTTTAAGAGCATGCTAAAAACGGCAATTGGGTGTGGTTACTCAAACGGCCATAAGATGGAGCCAGAAACCTGGGTTGTTTAGTCTTAGTCTCAGAAGAGAGTGAATCTCTGTTTCCTTCTGTTGGAAAGTATTGCTGTTCCTCCATTGTTCCTAATTGACTGATATTTCTGGATTTAATGTAAGTCTGATACTGAACTGTTTTTGACACTGGAATTTGTTATTGGATTATCCCTGGACTAAAAACCTGTGAATGACTTTGGATTGCCTATTTTGAACTTTGCTTAAACTTTCTGGAAGTAAAAACCTACATTTACTGTACAGTGTATCTGTGTACTGTGTGTGTATTATTCAAACACTGCTCTCAAATATGTCTCCCTGTATGAGCTCATTCTCCTAATGGGGAATTACTTTAACACTGGTTATGGACCCAGGCCATACCAGGCTCAGATAACTGAGAGTTAGTGTGAATGCACAGTACTGTATACAGACAGCTGTTTACTGTTTAATTGTGGTTTACTATCCTGATAAAAATGGCACAAGTCACTTCAACAAGGCTATCACTGATAAACTAGTTGGATCAAACAAACTATGTTTCCTGGTCTATGAAGTGCAGTCTACTTCTGCCTAGAGAAGGTTTATGGACTGTAGTTCAAGACCCACCAGTTGTAAATGTTTGGGATCCAGCTGATGAGGATGATGCCAAGAAGCTTGCTGACTTTAAACAGAACAATGAACGAGCTCTTTTTATAATTGGACTAACACTGAGTGACCAGCAGCTAGTCCATATTCATGGAGAAGAATCTGCTGCTAGGTGTTGGGAGAATTTGAAGAGGATTTATGTTTGTGACAGTGTAGGTGCACAAATACATCTTACACGTAAACTGTTTAGAGTACATCTTCTGAAAGGTGGAGATATGTTAGCTCATTTGAACTTCATGAAAAGAACTTTTCAAGAGCTACATGAAAAGGAACTGATATTTTCAGAGCTGCATCAAGTTTACACCATTCTTTCTTCATTGGATGAAAGTTATGATGACTATGTATGTTCACTGAAAGTCCTGCCCAGAGATAAACTGACATCGACTGACATTACTGGAAGATTGTTAGAAGAAGCAAGAAGATGGCTGGATAGAGACCAATTGAGGAAGGAACAACCACAAGAAGAGGATTTGTCTTCAACTGCCTATACTGTTAGGAAATGTTTTTCTTGTGGGGCTAGAGGACATATAGTAATCACCAGAAAGCTAAGAAAAATGTTAATTTAGCTATGTCTAGCAATTCAATTGAAACCTTTCCGGTGAACCATTGTGGGTCGAGGCAACTGTAATTCAAGCCACTGGACCCAGGTCGTACCAGGTGAAAGCCTGTGACGGGAAAATATGGAAACGCCATATAGATCAGCTTCGCTCAAGGCTACAACCTAGTTTCCGCGACTCCGGTAACTCCCAAACTGAGGGGGGAGGGGATGTCGAAGAAACCGAATTCGAGATGGCAGAAAGCAGGAGCGAAAGAAGTCAGCAATCGGACGTAATGAATGAAGAAGAATCAGGGAGGGGCGTGTCCTCGCCACAGAGGAACACCTCAACAGAGGCAAGCCTGCAAAGACCAGAAGACAACAACGAGAACATTAGCGGCACCGAGTCATCCAATGAGGAGTCACCGGCACCCGACTTGCCCAAAAACGTCCCACCGAAACCGGGTTACAGACAGGAACCGGTGGGACAGCGTAAATCCAATAGACAGTCAAAACAACCTTCATACCTCAAGGATTACATCACTGCACCCCCTAAACGGAACCTGGGGGAAGGGGTGTTATGAACTAATAAAACGCTTAAATAAAGTTTTATCAAACCTTTAGGAATAGCAGGGTTCTAATCCTGCACTTCTGATTGGCCGATAATAGCGATATCAGATTGGTCCATTCAGGAGAATCTGATTGGCTGTTAATGAGCCACTCTCATTGGTTAAAGGGGTTAATGCTCCACGTTTCTCATTGGTTACTAGATCAGCAGCTGGCCTATAAAAAGGCTGCTGCCGCCCTAGATTTTTGCTCTGTTCAGAATGATTAATAAAGAGTTGAAGTTCACTTTTCACCATCTCGTCTCTGTTCCTTGCGCCCATGAGCAGAACTTAACAGGATCCTTGGCCAGTCCCCTTACTTCCCATGACTGAAGTCTTGAAGCCTCCAACATTTTTTTCCTCTTCTTCTTCCTCCTCCTGGATCTGGAGGAATATGCAGCATTCAAGGCATGGGCCAGAGCATTAATGGCACTGTAATAATGGTGGAAGTTATTGATTTGAATCATGTTCTTTTTCTTTTGGGTGTCCAGTGGTGCTTTCTCAATGCATCTTTTCCGGCCTTTGACAGAAAAGATGTGCTTTGAAAAAAAAACAAAGAAACGACTCATCTCCATAGAAATGGAGTTTAAAGGCATCCTTTGGGGTCTGTTTTTTTCCCTCTAAAGCAACAGTCCAGATACTATTAATATATTTGAGATGTATATCATTTTTCAGTAGAAATAGATCAGTGAGTGTTCTGATCCAGACTTTCCCTTCAATGGGTCCTGGCAAATGCCTAAATGTTAAATGGAAAGGAAGAATTCTGTCCAAAACAGCACCAAATTCTATGTAGTGAAGAAAGACATTAACTTGTGTCCATTTAGAGAGGCCATCCCTGATGCGTCCTGTTTTTCCAGTTGTTGAGAATTGCTGTGACAGAGCCACACAGATTCCATTCTTGACAAGCAAAGGAGTCAATGTCCTCATGAAATTATCTCCATCGTCTGTGTCTGAAGCAAAAAGGCCAATCAAGGTCCATCTGAAATGGAGGAGCAGTTGGACAATTGCTGGGTACAGGATGCCTTTTGGGGGTAAAAGCCGGTGATAAAAGGGCAATTGACTTTTATCATGCAGTGACTTTGGAAAGTATTCAATATTGATCTGAAAGAGCAATTAAAATATTGTGTTATATTTGGAGTCAGATCAATTCCAAAATATTAGCTTTAAAGAAATCAAATTTAGAAAAGACATAACGTTAACAAGACATAACATTAACAAGACTGTATATAATAATAGAAGCAAAGCAAATAAGTTAAAAAGAGTGCCAACTCATAAAATATTTCTCTTCCTTTGTCAAATAAATTTTTGTTATTTTCCACCAATACAAATCTTAGTTACTTTTCAACAACATTGACATCCACATATAATAATGTCTTATATTTAACATCTATTTGTACCTATTTTAGTCTATATTATCTTTGTTTATCATTAATCATCAATACATATAGCATTTGTATTACAGTTATTATTATACATCTTATTCTTTTAACATCTATTCATACCTATCCTTAATACGTATGTTACACTTATTATTATACATCTTTGATCCTTCTATCTATCCTATTATACCTTGTGTATCACTTTCTTGAGAATTCTTATTTAAATATCTCTTTTTTAATTCTTATCTCTCTTTTTCTAGCCACATGTACCATCTATGCCAAATCGAGTAGTGTTCTGATTCTTCTTTCTCTCTCATTTTAAGTATGAGCATATCCATCTCACCACAGTCTGCTATTTTTTGTATAATTAACTCTTCAGTTGGAATCCTCTGCTCTTTCCACATTTGTGGATGAGGTGATACCTCCTGCCTACCAGCCATTTGGAAACCTGCCCTCACTAACAAACAAGTACCTAACATGAAGAATGACACTGGACCCACACCCAAGAGGACCACATAAGATGCTACCACAACACTTCCATGTAGAAAGCAGACTCACACCCATGCAGATGATGTGACACGGCCACGGACCAGAAGCCGTACTGCAGCTGCATCACTACCCACTTCAAACCTCTCCGACCCATACATGAAGCAATTGGATGCCCACTATGAAGATGTGTCACAACCACGAATGTGAAGCCAAACAACAGGATCACAGCCCACCAACTCAAATCCCCTGGCAACTAAGACTAACCTGAGCACAACTAAGCCTCCACCTGAACAGAACGCACCCCCAGCCAATCAGAACCCAGCAACCCCCCAACCAATCAGAACATAGCCAATCCCCCAAACAATGAGAACACACCCCCACCCAATCAGAACACAGCCAAGCTCCCACCCAATCAAGTCACACCCCCACTAGCAGTTAAAAGGAAGAAACAGATGCAACCTCACATTACTCCGAGAAGCACAAAGCCGAAGACACAAGCCTGAACATGATGAATGAGATTTTGTCGAAACGTTGTCTAGATACTTCCAATTTTATGCATGAGAAAACCCGAATAACCAAAGATCCATATATATATATGGTATTCAGCTTTGTTCGGGTATTTTTCCACATCATTATAGTTGTGCTTTTAAAGTTGCAGCAATGTTTTGGCAGAATCTCATCTGCCATCATCAGGCTTCTGTATTGTGTTCTTCTGTGAGTCAGACTTTGTTTGTCCACCATTTCAGACAAATGGTTGTACTTTTTTTTTTTTAACAAATTTTATTAATTTTACAAAAAACACAATACACAAACATACAAAACACAAAACATAGACAAAACTAAAAGATCTTTTCTGAAGGTTGTCTGATCCCAGGTTAAAACTCTTCACACAGACACAAATTCAAACATCATATTCACTTTATATATCCTTCCATATCTTATTATCATTTTCTTTTATATATATATATATATATAAACCATTTTTATCAATTTTATAAAAACAATGCACAAAGAATCAAGGCATGCTTATAAATTCTTTTCTGAGAAAAAATAATAATAGAAAACCAATAGAACATAACAATTCCAAATTATAGTATCAATACTTTATCTATTTAACTTCATATCTTATCCTTGCTTCTCCTTTTCATCCAAATTATTTCTTGTTAATTAAAATTTTATTGCTTTTATCAGTATACAAAATCCAAAAAAAAAAAACCATAACAAAACCTTTATTTATCCTTTCATATCTTATTACCATTTTCAATAACATTCTTTGTCTGTTCTATTTCCAGCTATCCATTCATCTTTTTTCTTTTACTATACTTCTCCTATACACCAATTGGAGTAACGTCTATAACTCATTACCCTAACTTAAAAGTACTTCATATAACAATTTTTCTTGGGATTCTGTTTAAAAGATTCTAAAATTACACAATGAATTTTATACTCTAAATACACATATAAAAACACAATCTTATGTACCCTCCAGAATCCCTCTTTTATCCTAAATTAAATTCACCCATTGTCTCTGAATAAACTTTTTTTCTTTAGATCTTGCTTCCCCCCTTTGAGGCTTCTCCTCCCCCCCTTTCTCTCTTGCTTATTCTTCTCCTTGCCCTTTTTACCCCTTTGTTTTTCCTCCTCCCTTTTCTTACTCCTTTTCCTTTGCTTTCTAACCTTGCCTCCACCTTTCCGCTCATTTTTCTCTTCTTTGGTTGTTTTTATAATTCTTAAAATCCCCTTTTTCTTATCCTTTTTCTCCTCCTCTCCGGAAAGAACCCATTGTTCATCAAAGATGGCTTCTTCTTCCTCTTCTTCCTTGTCCCAGTCCTTCTGCTGCGTAGTCAACTTTTCATAAGTACATAACACCATTTCTAAAAATTGAAACAAAGTGCCCAAAGTATCTTCCTTTTTATATTTTTGATATTCAGTCTTTAGTTCATCCACAAGCGATGCCATTATGAAAAGAGAAACTTTTCCCAAAACAACCACAAGTATTTTTAATCAAAAATAATTCAAAAAAAAGTTCCAAAAATTAATACTTTTCTTCCTTCTTCTCTTTCTCTTTCTGGGGTTAATGTTTAATCAAAGAGGTCCAATTACCATATATCTTTCTTTGGGATTCTAGGCAATCTCCTCCTTTTTTAGCTTCTGCTCCAATTTTTTTTTCCTCTCCCTTCCCACTTGCAATATCAATTTTAAATAATCAGAAATCCATACCTCCAACAAGGGTTTTCCAATTTCTTAAGTTTTTTAATGTCCAAAAACCCTTTTGTCCCTTAGCTTCAACTCTCAAAACAATTCACTTTCAATGTCCAATATGTCCAAACATATCTGCTGTTTCCATGGGGTGGGAGAGTGAAGAAAAAAAAAAAGTTCCCTTTAACAGCTTCTCCGCCGCTTTCGCTCTTCTTAGGGATACAATGTATCCTCCAGCAATTCAAACAGCTCCGTTCCAACCAATTTGAAAGATGTTACTTGACCCAGCTCAGATATCACTTTCACTCTTCTCCTCCAGCACAATCTTACCCGGTTGCTGGCTTCTTCGTGGTGGCCATTGCTGACCGCCGCTCCACTGCCTTGGGAAAAAGGGGTTTTTCCAGAGAAGGGGGGGGTCTGCGACACCCCCACCTCCCTGTCCGACTCCCCTCTCTCTTCAGCTGTCCCTACAGGGCAGCCATATCCCCCTGACCCATCTGGATCGGGGGTACCTCGACGGCTAGCAGAGCAGGAATCGCGAGCTGTCGCGAATTCCTGCTGCCCCGAAGCCACGCGAAACCGGAAACCACAAATGGTTGTACTTTTGTCATACATCTCCTTGAAAACTTCCTACATTGGAACATTCATAACTTCTGGAGGCAAACCATTCCACTGATTAATAATTCTAACTGTTAGGAAATTTCTCCTTAATTCCAGGTTGCTTCTCTCCTTGATTAGTTTCCATCTGTTGCTTCTTGTCCTGTCTTCCGGTGCTTTGGAAAACAGGTCGACCCCCTCTTCTTTGTGGTAACCCCTTTGAATACTGGAAGACCACTATTATGTCTCCCCTAATCCTTCTTTGTGTAAGAAAGAGGTCAATATCTTTTTTATACAATTGACATTCAAATATTTATTGTATTTATTTATATATCAAACCTCTTAAGCGCCCATCTCCCTCACAGAATAGATCTGTTTTGTCTGTCTCTGGAGTCTGACAAACACAAGTCTGTTTATTATAAGGATTTTGGTTAAATCTTCCATATTTAACCATTCTGTCAAGCTGCTCAAATGCCTTAAGACATTTCCACATTGAAATACTCACCAATTTGGAAATACATTTAGAAATAGCTCATCCATTTCAGTGTGCCATCCTTACTGAGCACGGCTATATTTTTCTCTGCTTCAAGATCTGAATTCATTCTGCAGCAATCTTTTTAGTTTGTTCTCTTGTAGCACAAGAGATCAGAAGACCACATCTCCTAATTGTGATGACCCAGGGCATGGCACAAAGGCAACATATTCAAATAAGCAAGAAGAGCTCCTTTATTATCTCCACCTTTCCCCCCAAAGTCCAGGTTACCTTTAGCTGGAGAAAAACTCTCCAGGAACAGTCTTTAAGTGAAGGAAGTTCATTCCAAAAAAAAAGTACATACAAACTGTAACTAAAAATCCAAACAAACCATGCTGCAGCAATTGACTTGACAGAGCAGGAGAAGGAATTGCAGACTTGAAAGCAAACACAGTTGGGAAGATGCCAGGAACACAATAAGACTCGGCGATCCCAGATAATTCACGATTTGCTCCCAACAAGTTGCTATGTGCAGCTTCCCTTTTTAAACACTGTGTTCCCAGCTGCAACTAATGAAGGGAATCAGGGTCCTTTCCTCCCCCATAAGCCACGCAACCCATGTTGCTCCCTTCTCCGTTCCTCCCTGCGTGCTCTAGGATGAAGAGGGGGTGGGCTGGGTCTTCCTCCAAATACTCTCTCCCTTGCTCTACCACTTTACTGCTCTGCCCAGCTGGACTGTGCCCTTCCCCAGTTTCTTCCACAGCCAATGGAGCCACACTCCCACACCCTTTCAGCTGCTTGGCCTCCCTTTCCCAATCAGATTCCCACAGGGTTATGACACTAATATAGTTTGTCAGTTGTATAATTTAAGAAGTTTTCAACTGAAATTTTGTCTTTTCCAATAGACAGAATTTTGGAAGTCTTATTACATTGCATAAATGTAATACCAATAATATGGCACTGGGCCTAAGACAGAATCTTGAGTACCACATTGCATGCTTCCTTTTGTGTAGTTTTAATTTCTTTGAGGACTACACACTAACTGCTCTTAGTCAACCAAAACTCTGTCTAAAGTTTTCTTGTTCTTCAACAAGAAATAATTTGTTCATCACTCAGCTCTAATCAAGAGGATCCTAGCATATACAGTATTTTAGCAACAATATCTAAAAGACCAAGGGGTCTCTAAATTATGTTTTATTCTGTTTTTAATTTGTATTGGAATTATGTATTGGTATGTGTAGATGAACCTGCCAACAGAGAACACACCACACCAATATTTTTTTGAATATTTTATCTGGTAGAAAAACCCTCTCAAGGTTCTTTATTGCTCTTCAAGCCATTTATGATGAACATTAAGGATAAAAAATAGTGACCATGTGGGATAAAATGTTTACCATTGAAAATATCATTATTTTGTTAACATTATATTCAAAGGATGATTTTCCATTGCTGCTATACCTTCCTTTTTTTAAAGAAGACTTTTTGTTTGAACATAGAGTTTCTCCTCACCTTCCCAAGCATGAAACAGAAGATCCAAAGCAATGATGAGGATGTCATGAGAGGATATCGCTGTTTTGATCTTTGCCTCTTAACGACTGTAGATCCCAATTCCTAACCATTTCACTGAGAATGGCCACATTGAAAAGTAGTTCTTCAATTTCAAAATGAAGATGCGGTTGGATCTATCACATACCAGCTTACCACCCCAGTCAAATTAACTGTAGAAAAACACATGCACATAAACCTGAGGGACTTTGTAGGTGCCTCCTAATGTTGACATCTGGATGGAAATGTCATCGGTAGCTGAATCAACAATAGTCAAAAGGTGGTCCTTACTTCCATAGCTGTAGTTCGGAACATTGGCTTCTCCTGTTGAGAACATATCTAGCAAGGCATCTGAAGTCAGAAGTCTGTTCAAATAATTATCATGGATGTTGTAGCCAAGTGTGATATTTTTCAGAAGCCCAGGAGTCTTGTTGATCACTTGAATATTAAAAATGTAGCGGAGTACTCTAAATTTTTCAATAGGTAGGCTAACATAAAAATGTTTATGTTATCATCATCATTAGGGTCAAAAGCAAAATATCATTTCAATCTAATTCTCTTTGCCTTCTGATCAGTGATGGATTTCCAATTTTTTTCTGACCAGTTCTATGAGTAGTTCTATGCATGCGTGTGCATGCCTAACACATGCTTTGCATGTGCTTCCAGGGCTCAAAGACCTACCCCTTTCAGAATGCTGATGAGTGAGCAGAGCTATTTTTTAGCATGGCAATCTACTCTGCTGTGCGAATCAGCTAAGCTAAAAAAACAAGGGAATATAGGAGAGCTAATGGCGGGGACAGATAGGCGAGGCTAGTCAGAGGTGGTATTTGCCAATTCTCCAAACTAGTAAAAATCTTTCTATTGGTACATCAGAACTGGTCTAAACTGCCTGAATACCACCTCTGCTTCTGATGCTTAAGCCAATATTGATCCAAAACAAGAGTAAAATGATAGTTCCCCATCAGCTTTTCTTTTTAATAAGTATTGGGAAGAACAGCTGGAGATAGTTTTCCACCAAGCTTAAGAATTATAAATAAATCGTTATATGAGCCTTGGTGGTGCAGTGGTTAGAGTGCAGTACTCCAGGCTACTTTTGCTGCTTGCTCCCTGCCTGCAATTTACCAGTTCCAATCTCACCAGACTCAAGGTTGACTCAGCCTTCCATCCTTCCAAGGTAGGTAAAATGAGGACCCAAATTGTTGGGGGCAATATGCTGACTATGTAAACTGTTTAGAGAGGGCTGTAAAGCACTGTCAAGCAGTATATAAGTTTAAGTGCTATTGCTATTTGTAACAGCACTAATTTTCAACTGCCAAGTAACCAGGATTCAAAATCATTCAGTCATTAAAGTACAATCATTGTTATAGGAAGAGGTTGTTTCATAAGTGACCTAGAAAAGCAGTTCTAAAATCAAGTCATTCTCTGTTCCTATAACGATCAGGTATTAACTAGGAAAGAGTGGATGTAAAAATATATAAATGTGCTGGGCAGAGGCAACTACACCTCATTCACTAACTACTTTAAACTACAGTTGGTATTCAAGTGATAACTCATGATTGGACCAGGAAAGAATCTGCCCTTTTTAAGATATTTTTTTCCTGCCCCATTTCTGGATTCAAGCTTTTTCTACAAAATAAGTCAAAAGAGAGGAACAATGGAAATCAAAACAGTTCAAGAAATTAGACAGGTCCCATGATATAGGCAATAAGTGAAATAAGAAGAAAATAATGAGAATGTTAGAAGAGCAAATAGAGGGTTAGTGTTACATCACCACACTGAATGACTTACATGTCAAACTGACAATAAGGAGCCATATTGAAAGGCATCATTGTTGTATGCACTATTTTTGTTCCAGTGGTGATTATACTAATGAGATGGTCTCCTGGCCTGTAATAGCTCCATGGTTTTTTACTACCCGGGGGCTTCAAACTCAATGGACATTTCATTCCAAGCCTCCCAGAAGCTGGCTGGAATAGAAGGAACAGAAATAGAAGCAGAAGATCCATAATTCATAGGTCTAAATCAATCCCCGTCCTGTTTCTAAAGAAGAATAAGAAGAAGAGTTAGATGAATTCAAAGCACCTTCCCAATTTGGAAATGCTACAAGCTTTCATGAATCAGACAGAGACAAACCAAGCTTCACCTGGAAAAGACAGAAACCACTGTCAATAGAACAATCCCTACCTGTCCCCAAACTTGTGCCACAATATGTGTGTGACTGAGGCATTTATCCATTTCTGATGCAAGGTGTTGATTCTGTCTAATGTTTACCTCGAAGACAATCACTGGAGAAGTAGCAGATGAGATCTAAGAGGGCAGAATTTTTAAAATAACACAGAGAAGCAACTTCTCCTCTGGGGAGCCCAAACTTCTCCAGAGCTCCATTTCCAGAGGAGTAGCTGGAAAAAAGAAAATCATCGCTCCATCCCTGGGGGCACTGTTCTATAGTGGTTGTGGGCCTTCCTGTCAGGTCTTGTCCAGAAAGTGATGCTGGATGAAGGTAGTTCAACACCCAGGTGACTTTTGTTGTTTCTCAGTGTAGTAACTTGTCTCCGGAGACCATTAGGGAAGTTCACCCATCCAGAGCTATGGAGTTTGGTGATATTCCAGGTTGGTGGCATTCTCTTCTAATGCCAATTAAGTAATCAATACCTTGAACCCATCTAACATTAAGAGTTTGGCCTGTTTGTGATTTTCTTTTTTGTTAGATATCCATTTATGAATCCTGATTGGAGCTGATTTTAAAATTAATTGGACCTGAGGTCCTCCCCCCCCCACCCGACATATCAATTTTTGGATGAGAATTGACTAAGAGTAGAAAATTGAAAGCCCATAGACTGTCCCATTTGCTTAATAGGGAGAAAGCTATAGAGTGAATTGAACTTTTTATTTTTTTCTGTTGTCCTTCTGTATTTGTGTAACACACTGCAAAACTTTATATTCTGAAGGTTTTTTAAAATTTTAGACACAAAGGCCTGTGATATCTACATTTGTTCTCAAAGTATGGTCCATGATGCCATCTGATTTCTTGCCATGCCCACCCAGAAACTGGTTTAGTAGGAATAACAATTGCACAGATAACAGATAATCAGAGTTGGAAGGGACCTTGTAGGTTATCTAGTCCAATCCCCTGCCCAAGTGGGAGACCGCACACTATCTTTGACAAATGGCAGTCCAAAGTCTTTTTGAAAGTCTCAAGTGATGGCACTCCCACAACTTCCATGGGCAAGCTGTTCCATTGATGGATTATTCTCACTGTCAGAAAGTTTCTCCTTATTTCCAGGTTAAATCTCTCCTTGTTCAGCTTCCATCCATTATTCCTTGTCTGGCCTACAGGTGCTTGAGAAAATACATTGACCCCTTCTTCCCTGTGGCAGCCCCTGAAATATTGGAAGATTGCTATCATGTCTCCTCTGGTCCTTCCCTTTACTAGACTAGCCAATCCCAGTTCTTATAAACATTCATTGTATGTTTTAGCCTCCAGTCCCCTAATCATCCTGGTTGCTCTTCCCTGTACTTTTTCTGGAGTCTCAACATGGTGAACAAAACTGGATGCAGCACTCTAGGCATGGTCTTACTAAGGCTTTATAGAGTGGCACTAATACCTCCCTTGATCTTGATTGAATCCCTCTGTTAATTAGATTTTTTGGTGGCTGCTGCATACTGCTGGCTCATATTTAGCTGGTTGTCCATTAAGACTCCAAGATCCCTCTCACCGTTATTGCTGTTGAGCCTGGTTTCACCCAGTCTATATGTGTACTTTTGGTTTTTCTTGCCAAAGTGTAGGACTTGACTTTTCTCTACACTGAATTTCATTTTGTTAGATATGATCCAATGTTCTATTATGTCGAGATCCATCTGGATCTTGAGCCTATCTTCTTGGGTGTTAGCTATTCCTGCCAGCTTAGTATCATCTGAAAAAGTTCCCTTTCTTTTCCCTCATCTAAGTCATTAATGAAGATATTGAAGAGTCCTAGGCATGAGATGGAACCTTGTGGGGCACCACTGCTTACTTCCCTCCATGTAGACTTAGACCCATTTAGGACTACTCGTTGAGTACAGTTTGTCAGCCAGTTGCGAGTCCATCAAGTGGTGGTGCTATCCATTCCACTTTTTTCTAGCTTATTTATTGATTTTATTTATTTGTTTATTTATTTGATTTGTCGATCGCTTACAAGATAATAGGTTGAAGTATAAACATAGTTATGTGTTATGTCTCTCCTTTAATTGCAGGAGAGTAAAACAAAAAGCAGCCGTTTCAGAATTAATTCAAATCAAAAACAAACCCCCACAAGAGAACGGCTGGAGTAAATTCCAATACACAGCAATAAATCCACACTCTGTCCAGCAGTCCTGGCATGGCAGTAAATCACAAGCCTCAGAGAGTTTGCTGCATGTCTTCACTCCCAATTAGTCACTTTGCTTCTGGCGAATTCCACCAGCCCAGCTGTGTCCTTTTATTCACTTATGGAGCGTGCTAATTTCCCTAATTAATTACTAGCTCAACGCTTCCTTTCTAACTGAGTTTGTCATCTCAGCCTCCTTCTGTTTCTGATGTCTAGCCATAAATTCTCCAAATTTTCATCTCCACTGGAAAACTCTCTCATTCCTTCCCTGTCAGCCATTCCTGGCTGCTGATCAGATAAAGAACCAGAGGAGGTCGAAGGTCCTGACAACTCTATTAATTCAGGTCTATCTTCCCTTGTTACATCCATCTCCTCAACCTGGTTACTATCCAAATCACTAAGCAATGCTGGCTCATATTTTGCTGCCATATCCTCATCACTTGAACTCATATCTGCCACAGGAGCAGAATCCAAACCCGGAGCCACAACAGTTATGAATACATGAAATGGATACATGTAAGAAAAATAAAAGGAAACAATAAGACAGGGACGGTAAGCATGTTGGTGCTCTTATCCACACCCCCTACAGATCTCTTAGGAAAGGAGTGAGGTCAATAGTAGACAGTCTAAGGTTAAAGATTTTGCGGTTGTGGGAAGAAACCACAGAGTCAGGTAGAGTATTCCAGACATTGACCACTCTGTTGCTGAAGTTGTATTTCAGTGTGGTTAACCTTGATTTTGTATCTATCATGTGCTCTTGTACTGTTACAGTTGAAGTTGAAGTATTCATTGACAGGTAGGACATTGCAATGTATGATTTTATATACTATACTTAGATCGAACCGAAGGTGATATAGTTCTTGGTTTTCTCTTCTTGTGAAATATTTCTGGACTTTCTCAACTGTGCTCATATCAGATATGTGATGTGGGTTCCAGACTGATGAGCTGTATTCGAGTATTGGTCTAGCAAATGTTTTGTATGCTTTAGTTAGTAGTGTGATATTGTCATGTGTCCAAGGCATGCTGAGCCAGGATACCATGCGTTGTGCCATGTCAGACTGTGCTATCGAGGGGGGAAGTCCTGTTAACTACCCAACCCAGGGCTTTGACTGTTCGACAGAGATAATAAACCTTGCTGACATCACACGCTGAGCTGTTACAGACTACGTGCAGTTGTGGACAAAGTAATTAGGATGCTGCCTAATTAACTCATGATCTAGAAAGGGGTGGAGGATACTTCATAGGCATAAATAAAATGATGGAATCTGATAGTTTGTACAAGTATAGTAAATTGGGATAAACAATTAATGGCTAAAAGCACGGTATATAAGGTGTTACATTTTGATCGGATGTGATGTAGTAACACTCACAGTATGGTGGATAAACTTATTAAGTTGTTAACTGTTGTATAAATACAGCTCTGGCTGCGAGGTGTGCCAGAGCTGACTTTAATTCCTTTTGGTTACTCATTGTTACCTGAATCCGGAGCATTGTATGGACGAATAAAGACTCATTTGATCATTACCTTGAGACCTTTGTTTCCTTTCCTGTCTGGAATTCGGCGAAAAAGCTAAGAGATATTACCAGAGAAGAAGCTACGTAGGATTAGGTTAACAACTCTGAATGCCTTTTTGGCTATGTAGTTACAGTGGGCTCTAGCACTTAGATCATTAGAGATGAATACTCCAAGATTCTTGACAGAGCTTGGATCATCAACAAGGTCTTGACTATTCAGCTTGTATTTTATTTTCTTGTGGTTTTTTTTTTTTTTTGCCAATATGTAAGACAGAGCATTTATTTGTTGAGATTTGAAGTTTCCATTTGTTTGACCATTCTAATACATAGTCGAGGAATTTTTGAAGGGTGGCATTATTGTCTGTAGTATTGAACAGCTTTACATCATCAGCAAAGAGTACACAGTTGCTCTTTATATGATCACAGAGATCATTTATGTAGAGTATGAAGAGGGTTGGTCCTAGAACACTGCTTTGGGGGACACCACAGTTGACAGGTACATAATTTGATAGGACACTCCCAATTTTGATCCTTTGTTTTCTGTTTGACAGGAATGACACCCTGTAGCTGAGTCAATGCTCTGTTTTCCCTGTGACTATATGCCTTTGGGTGAAAGCTTTTGGCTACATCCACAAGTTCCCCCTCAGAAATTGTCAGGCCCCAAGAACAAAGAACATGTTGCTTATAAGTCATGTCTTTATTATCATTCACCTATGGGCAGAATCTCACCGGACTACAGCAACTATTTGCACAACTATAGATATACCACGTGAACTGCTAGTGGGGGAGGGGGGCATCTTAGCCCTCTTCCTGCCACCAGCCTTTTTGAACTCTACTGCATCTTTTCCCTCTAGGGAAAAGCAATCCCTCCCTCCTGGGACTCTAAGCTACATTCCACCACAATAGTATTCTTTGAACACCTGAACAAACGTAACTCAAAGAGGTAGGATCTGAGGCTATATTTAACAGGTAGTTTTATGTATAAATAAATAATTTATACATGTTGTGATAATTTTCCATGAGTGGCATCCTTGTAGGGTCATGTGACCACTACATGCCTTCTCTTTTTGCTAAGCTTCCCTGCCTCGGTCATTGTATTTTCATTGCAAATAATGCATTCTTGCAGAACATGAAGGACCTTGTTTCATTGGTTTTGAGCAGGCAAATAACCAGTTCCGGACTTGGTATTTCTTGGGATAGAAGGCAAAAGACATCGTAATATTGCAAGGAGAAAAATGTGTCAAAATTGATGTAGGTCAAACAGATATCTCCCCTGTCCCATTTCATGTTGGAAGCATCTTTTAAGATACTTCTTAGTTAAAAATATTAGTATTAGTATGTTGCCTGTGGAATAGCTGTGAGGCCTCCTTTCTGTCCCTTGGAAGCCATTTTTTACTTGGAAATTTTGAGGCTGTCACATTCAGTGCCTGGGAATTTGGGAGGGGGAATTTCATAGTGATGTGGAAGACTAGACATAACAACATTCTTTTTCAGAGAGTCAAGAACATGTTGCCCTGCATCTAGAGGGGAATGACTAGATAAAAATATTATCACCGTATTATTTTAAATCCAAATTCTAAATCACATATATAATTTTGTTAGGCCTCAATGCTCAGCCTCTGTACATAACTTCTGCGTAATAGAAAAAATATATCAATATGTGTTAAGCCTGGTTTCCCCAACCAGGGTTAGGGAGACAAGCTAAACAGAATGTGCAGCTTAGTCAGATAGGCACACAGATAAATGAGTGAGCTAAGCTTGTATGTTTATTAACATACAGTAAAAATGACAGATACGTTTGTGCTATCAAATATATAGTTTATTTCATTATGAGTTCATAGCATAGTCAAAATAACAGTCCAATAGTCATGTATCATTTAGTCAGTCCATTCAGGGATATTCAATTAGCAAAGTCCGTGTAGAAATATCCTATGTCAATTCACTTACAAGCCAGTCCTTTGTTTTCTCTCCCGTGCGAGCAATGCAGACTTGTTTTCCTTGCAGTAATCAGGGATCATCAAAGCCAGAGAGATAGCAAGCTGCCGTCTTGCTTCTTTTAAAGTGCTTTCACAACCACTCCCTTAATTACTATCCCATAGTTAAAGTTGCAGACACTTTAACATACAAACTATGATTACATATTATTATTTACCTAAACCAGTTAGGGTAAAACAATGTTATCCCTAACATTCTCCCCTTTTAGGAAATAATAATATAACTATTTACATCTTTAAATCATATTTGTTACAACTTTCTTGAAACTTAATTACTCCTTGAGCTTTTGTAAATTGTTCTGCAATGTTTTCTTCTGTCATGCAGTATTCCAATTTAATTAGTCCATTCTTTACAGATTCTCTAACATTTAAGTATCTTAAATCAGTATGCTTTGATCTAGTTTTTACAGCAATACTAGTAGCTAATTTTATAGCTGCTTGATTATCCTCAATACACAATAATGGAATCTTTTACAGTTATACCCATGTCTAATAATAACTGTTTGTACAAAATCAAGTCAGTGCATAATAATGACAGACATGAAAATTCTGCTTCCATCGTTGACAAGCTAATATGCTGTTGTCTGATTGACCTCCACCCTATTAGTGTCTTACCAAATAATATAGCCATCCCAGATGTTGATTTTCTTGTGTTTATATCAGTTGCAAAACTTGCATCTGCATAGGCACTAAGACTCAAATCACCCTTTGGTTCTATATACAATGCATGGTTCAGTGTTCCTTTAAGATATCTTAAAATTCTCTTTAATGATTGCCAATGACATTGATGTGGATCTGAATTAAAACGTGCCAGCTGATTTACACTATAAGCTATATCTGGCCTAGACCAACTGCTTATATATGATAAGCTACCAATCAAAGATTGATATATTGACTTATCAAATTTGGGACTTTGATCATCAGTTTGGCAAACTTCCTGACTCATTGGAGTCTTTGCCGGTTTACAAAGTTCCATTTTAAACGTTTTAATTAATTGGCAAATTTTATCTTCTTGAGATATCTTAAAACCATTTTTTGTTTTGTAAATTGTCAATCCTAGATACTTTTTAATTTCACCTAAATGCTTTAATTTTATCTTTTTGGCTAATAATGATATAATCTCATTAGCTTCATTATTAGTCTTAGTTATCAAAGCAATATCATCTGTAAATAATAACAATAATGACACCGTTCCATTATTTTCTCTTTTAAACACACATGGATCTGCTAAACCAGATTTAAAACCTATATTGTTTAACTCTTTCACAATATATTGGTTCCACTCAAACCCAGATTGTTTCAACCCGTAAAGACTCTTTTTGAGTTTCCAACAATCATTACTATTTACTTTATTGTCTTTTATACCTACTGGTTTTCTTAAATATATAGTGTGCTGCAATGGTGCATGTAGATAAGCAGTTTCTACATCTAAATGGTTAATGACATAGTTTTTCTTAGCTGCCCACACTAATGCTGCTCTTAAAGATGTTGCTTTAAGACTTGGTGCAAAAACTTCATCGTAATCAGATGCAGTTTGATTAAATCCTTGAGCTACTAACCTAGCCTTATGGGTAACAGTCCCATCATTTCCAGTTTTTACTTTAAATATCCATTTGCACCCAATGGATTTTTCTCCTGGAGGTAATTTAGCATCTTCATAAACTTTCATTACCTTTAATGAATTTAATTCCTTTTCCATTGCCTTTTGCCAATTCTCCTGATCCTTAGCAGGATACATCCTAAGTTCATCTACACTGGTTGGAACTTTAGTTACTTGGCAAACTATACTTGCTTGATACCTATCAGGTGGTCTAGTTACACGTGTAGTACGTCTAGGTATTACAGGACTTACAGGTGGACTTTCATTTATTAACTCTTCTTGATTATCTAACTCTTCCTGATCAACTGTTTCCTCTTGTTCTGGTCCTATTTGCTCTTCTTGGACTTCTTCTTTAATTGGACTCTTCTTATAACTAGTCTGATCTTTCTGCCTTTTGTAGGGTTCAATAATTACTTCATTATTTAAATCTTGCTCTAATCTATTCCATCCTACATGTTCTAGGAATTTTGCACTAGCACTGGTGTAAACTCTAGATGTACCTGGTTCCCAGAATCTATAAGATCTATGATTAGATGTATATCCTACAAAATATAATCTTTTAGCTCTATGCTGTCCTTTGTGTCTAAGTTGTGTAGGGATATGCACCCATGTTGGTGCTCCAAATGTGTGCACGTAACTTAAATCAGGTTTTGTACCATGCCACAGTGTGAATGGTAATTCACCTGTTGTTGAATTAACAACATTATTTAATATATGATTACCACACATTATTGCTTCTCCCCATAAATTGTCAGGTAATCCTGAATCAGACATCATAGATCGTGTCATTGATTGTAATGTTTGGCCTCTTCTCTCTATAAAGGCATTATGTTGTGGCCTATATGGTGCAGACATTTTATGTTGAATACCTAACATTCTTAGTCTGTTCTGGAATTTATTATTTGTAAATTCTGTACCATTATCTGTTATAAGAGTTACTAATTTCTTTTTAGTTTTCCTTTCTGCAAATTTAATCCAATTAAAGAGATTTTGATATGTTTCAGTTTTGCTCTTCATTAAATAGCAAAACCCATATCTAGAATAGTGGTCCATTATACTTAGTATGTAACGAGCTCCTCCTACACTTGTTTTTTTAGGACCTATTAAATCTGCAAATACTACCTCTAAAGGCTCTTTGGTAGTAAATCCATCAACTCTATTAGCCGGTGTGACCCTGGCCTTACTTTGATTACAGGCATTACATTGCAAATACTTATTACAAGGTTTTAAACTTATTCCCTTAGATAATTGAACAGTTTTCTTAAGCATTTTAAAATTTAAATGCCCTAGCCTTCTATGTAACAAGTGAATACATTCATCATGAGGTTTCTTATTTTCATAAACTGTGTTAACCACCTTTAAACCATTATCATTTAACACATATAATTCACCTCTTAAAGATGTAGTAATTTACTTATCTTCTTTCTCAATTATGCAGTTATCTCCCTTAAATGTAATTACATATCCTAGTTTAACCAAAATTTTAACTGAAATTAAATTAAACTTAAGTTGTGGTACATATAACATTTTTACATTCTCTTTTATAAAAGAACAATATGCTATACCTTGACCTTTAGCTTTCAGTTTCCAGCCATTGGCTAACGATATCTGCTGTGTACTCTTGGACATTTTAATAAAATTTTTCTTATCATTAGTTATACAATGAGATGCTCCACTGTCAACCACCCATAAATTATTTTTTACAGCTTCGTTAGTATACATGGCTAACTCTAAATTTTTATTTATCTTTTGATGACTTTTTGTATTCTGGCCAGCGTTCTGGCATTTTGCTTTTTTACAAAATCTTGCCAAATGTCCTCTTCCTCCACAATTAAAGCACCTTTTAATTGTATATGCAGTAGAAGTTTCATTATCTTCTTTTTGAGGTTGCTGCCTCCTTAACTCGTCTCTTTCAAGTCTTCTTCTGGCTTCTTCAATCAATCTGCCAGTTATATCAGTTAAAGTTAGGCTTTCCTTTGGCAATATTTCAAGTGAAGTTACGTAGTTATCATAGCTTTCATCAAGGGAAGATAGAATTATGTAGACTTGGTGTAGTTCAGAGAAAATAAGCTCTTTCTCGTGCAGTTCTTGAAAAATGCTTTGCATAGTTTTCAAATGACTCAGCATATCACCATTCTTATGGAGATGTGTACTGAAAAGTTTCCGTGTTAGATTTATGTGAGCACCAACATTATCTCGAACATAAATCCTCTTCAGCTTCTGCCAACACCCAACAGCTGTATTCTCTCCGTGGATATAAACAAGTTGCTTATCAGTTAAGGTTAAAGCAATAATGCAAATAGCTTGCTGATTTTTATGCATAAATTCTTCTATCTTTAATTTATCTTCCTTATCCTCTGGATCCCATTCTTCTACGTTTGGTGGATTTTCAATTATGTTCCACAAACCTTCTCTTCGTAGAAGCAGACTACATTTCATAGACCATGATACATAGTTTGTTCCATCCAACTTGGATATAAGGGACAAACTTTGTAAATTGACTTGTGCCATGTTTTCTTATATGGATATAAAACTATAATTAATAAAACACAGCTGTCTGTTTACTGTAATGTATAACAACACAAACTCTCACTTTTACATAAATCTGTTTTATCCTAGTTAAACTGACTTTGCAGCCTCTGGGCCCATAACCAGTGTTAAGCCTGGTTTCTCCAACCAGGGTTAGGGAGACAAGCTAAACAGAATGTGCAGCTTAGTCAGATAGGCACACAGATAAATGAGTGAGCTAAGCTTGTATGTTTATTAACATACAGTAAAAATGACAGATACGCTTGTGCTATCAAATATATAGTTTATTTCATTATGAGTTCATAGCATAGTCAAAATAACAGTCCAATAGTCATGTATCATTTAGTCAGTCCATTCAGGGATATTCAATTAGCAAAGTCCGTGTAGAAATATCCTATGTCAATTCACTTACAAGCCAGTCCTTTGTTTTCTCTCCCGTGCGAGCAATGCAGACTTGTTTTCCTTGCAGTAATCAGGGATCATCAAAGCCAGAGAGATAGCAAGCTGCCGTCTTGCTTCTTTTAAAGTGCTTTCACAACCACTCCCTTAATTACTATCCCATAGTTAAAGTTGCAGACACTTTAACATGCAAACTATGATTACATATTATTATTTACCTAAACCAGTTAGGGTAAAACAATGTTATCCCTAACAATATTGTACCAAAATCCAACTATATTTAAATATTATAAATAAATATATGTATTATATAACTTTATGTTGAATATTCTATTTTTTTCCTGAAAATTTTATTTGGGTTTTCACAAAAAAAATAACATAATACAAATAAAACATCTTTTTTTGAAAATAGCATGGTTCCGGGTTATCACTTCTTCATACAGATACAAACTTAATTTCATGCTCATTTTTGTGTTCTATTCCATATCCTATTACTGTTTTACATTTTCTACATAGTTTTCCCCCCTTTTAATTTTCTCAACTTTATTTTGATTCTCTCATCTCAATTCAAATCATTATATTTATACTTGTTTCAATTTCATATGATCTTTTCTCATTAAACAAATTTTCCCCTGTAGTTTCTAATTGGAGTATGACACCTTTATATCTTTTAATTTTATCCATTCAACTCTTATTTAAGCTTCAATGTATACCTTTAAAATTATAACATTCAATATAATACATAACTTCCAATCAAAATCTGCTTGATACATTCTTAAAATACAGACTGTATTCTTAAAAAAATTTATATATATATATATATGTGTAAATAAAGCACTCATTCCATTCCAATTCAATTCTATCATTAATATTCATTAAAATCCTAACATCTTTAACATTTCTTTTCAATTAAATATCATACTTCCCTGGGAACACTTATAAACTTTCCATAATTGATTCTTCCCCCCCCCCATATTTCTCTTCACTTATATTTTATAAATCATGAATAATAATTAAAATGTTCCCATCCTTTCCTAATTTAATTCTCTCAATCACTTTATTTCATTTATTTATTAACAAACATTCCATTAGATTACAATAAATATTTTATCCATCATTTTAATCATATTTTCTAAAATTATTTCTATTTGTAATATAACAATGCTATCTTATGTACCTTTTCAGAATCCCTTTTACAATTAAGTTTTCACCCATTATCTCTAAACAGGCTTATACTTTCAATTCTTATACCTTTTCCCTGTTTCTCTAAATCTTGTTTCTGTCCTTTATAACTTCTTTTCCTTTCCTTCTTCCCCCTCCTCTTCTCCCTCCCCCTTTTACCCCCTTGTCTCTCTACTTCTAATTCTCTCTTCTGTAATCCCCTCTTCTGTTGCTTTCTAATATTACATTTATTTTTCAAATTACTCTTCTTTTTTTTGGTTGTTTTTCCAAATCTTAAACTTTTCATTCTCTTTCCCACCCTTTCCTTTTTTTTTTTTTTAAGTTTAAATTCCAGGGTACCTTACATTGTCACTTTTGCAGTTTAACCTGGTCAGCCAAAGCTTTATCTTCTTATCTTCCTCCTGCACATTCTTTTCCGGTCGAGTTCTCCTTTGAGGTGGCCATTTCTGACCACCACTGCAACCCCTTTGGGAAAGGGAGTAATGGCCAGTTGATGAGGAGAGATGCGGCTCTCCTCAACCCTGCTGGCAGTCTCCCGCCTCTTCACCACCTCTATGGGGTGGGTTAGCCCCAAAACCAGCCAGCTCAGGACGCTCCGGTGGCGAGCATGGATCAAAACTGCGCACAATCGCGGTTTCAGTCTGTCAGCGAAGGAACTCAAACCAGAAATAATTTTGATATTCTTGAACACAAACAGTATTACATTCATCCCCAAGTGGATTAATTAAATATTTAGAGTGATTGGACAATGAACTGTAATATTAACATATAAAATCCTCTTTAGTTATTAATTAATTAATAGTTAATGTTCTTACTATTTTTCCTATATATCTAATCAAAGTATAACTATCACTATTATTAATAAATCAATTAGATCAGTTAATTCAAATATTTAACAATCAATTATAACAGTCAATTTTCCTTTCCCCAGGTATACATATTTATGAACATTATAAAGAGAGATCAAAGGAGGAGAGATAGTTCATCATAGCGCCAGAGGGTGGGGAATAAAAAAAAAAGAACAGGTGTATACAAGAAAGAGGGAATAAAGAAGGGGAAAAAGGAATTTTAAAGTAAATTTTTAGCTTTCCGTCTGTAAGTTTTAAGAGCTTACACTCCAAACACACCAGAAGTGGGGAGGTAAGAAATGCTGAGGAGTGACTGTAATTACACAGTATCTCCAAACATTTGGAAGCTTCCACTTTTCCTTTCCATCTTAGCGTTCCTAAGTTCAATTTTCCTGATTTTCTTCAGATGGAACCACCTCCTCAGTTAAATCAGTATACTCCCTGAAGGGCAGTTATGTGGTTTACATTAACTATATTGTTACAATAGCTTCAGGATTTCTAAATATCACCTGTGGCACCGCACTGTTTCTATTCCGCTGGCTTCGATCTTCTTCCCATCTCCAATTTAATAAAGTCTTTGAGAGTAAAAATTGAATGAAATAGTCTGAACCCTCTACACCTTCCAGTCACCTTCCAGCCACTAGATTCCCTTCTATTAATATCAGTGTGGTATATCTCCTGACCTCGTAAGCTTCCCTATTTACTTTTTATTGTCCGCTATCTTTCTTCTGTCTGCCAAGCCCCTTCACTTTCACTTGTCTCGCATCTGCTTTATGTAGCAGCCTTATAAAAGTCTATAGCATTCCAATCACCCTCTCTGCCACTAATTTTCTCTGCCACACTCTTTGCCAATGATCCCACAAACTGTTACTCACTTGCTTCTTTACATTGGTGGCAGTCCGGACTTTGGAGCCTCCATTGATGAGCGACTGTTTCTTGCTTGTTGGGTTCTGGAGTGCTCTTCTTCACTGCAGGGGGTTGCCTTCCCCACACTGCAGCTCGAGTCTCCCCCACACCAGTATGGATATCTCTGGGTCTTGTGCACCCTTAAAGCATCACACCAACCACAAAAAGAGGTTAACTGAAACCACAAGAGGGCTTCTGCACCTCTGCTCATCCCTGCCCTACACCCAGAAGTCCCTAAACATCAATTTTCATTAGAAGGCTGGAGAAGATTGCACAGAAAGACTCTCCACCAGGAGTAGATTGAAAGCATTTTGTCCATAAAACCACCTCATTGACTGTATGATGTGGATGAGGGCATGGGTATTTGATTAGTTCCAAGAAGGTGTCTGTGGAGATTCTCAGCCATCCATGTCATAGTTTTCCCAAAGGTACCTTTTCAAGAGGCAACTGGGTTTTCTTGTTTGAATACATTCTTTCAACAGTTTCAAGAAGATACTAAACCCATTTGTACTACTCAGGTGATCCTAATGACACAGAAAAATATCCAGGTGGCCTCAATGACTCCCTAAAAGAATACAAATGACCAGCTGTCTGCAATTCTAAATCTTTCCATTCCCCACCATCCAGTCAGAGCTGAAGAAGCTTCTTGAATGAGAAGTGAAACATCTTCAAAGAGAGACAAGAAAGTCCAGTTGTCTCTTGAAAAAGCACCTTTGGGATAACCATGACCTGGATGATTGAGAATTTGCATAGACATTCAGTCAACACCAAATGGAGATTCTTTTGATCACTCCAAGAAGGGTTTGAAGAAGGCTGAGAACCTCTTGGATCCTAGAAAGATAGAAAGTGATAAAAGAGTGAAGGAGGAAGAATAAGTCTCATAGATAAGATCAGGGCCTGTCTTCATTTCCCAATGACAATCTTTGGACTCTTTGGTTTGGATTCCTTGGACTGTCCAAAAACAGAATATGGTGATGTATGAATTTCCACAGCTTCTGATTGAACATTTGGGGCCAATTTCACTTCTCCCTGACATCAATGGGACATTCAATTATCTCATTCTGTAGAAATTCTTTCTAAAAATATGATTATGCTCTATGTTAGCTACTTTCTTGTTTAACTTATTTATAATAACTTAGTTGACTAGTTGCTGAATCCAGATTATACTACTCCTAATGTGATCTTGAGTCCAATATTGCAAAGCACACCAATTGCAGATGAACAATGATACAACTAAAATAATGGACATTTTAGGGCACCACCAACATATGTTTTGGCATCAGTACAAGATTCCCATTGCACAAATATAATGTTTTGAAAACCTGATATAAGGTATGCTAAAGGCCCATGACAGATATGCCATCTTAAGAATTCAAAAGAGCTGAGTGAACATTTAGGAATTCTAATAGATAAGGATGTGGTACAGAATCTTGCACCAGCCTTTTAATCATTTCAATCAAAATTGTTGGCCTGCTTAGGTATGGAGAGCAGCTTGGAGCATTTTCTAAGTGTGGCTTGTTGAAAAATGCTGAGACTTAAAATCTCCCTGTCTCACATTTCTTCATTTCTTCTGGTTGTAAGCTGCTCCTTCATATTCAGGTCTGGCCTCAGAATGATTATGTAGCATTTGGGGATGAAGATGCAGCCCAGAAGCCCAGCATTGGAGGCCAAGATGGAGAAGATCTGCACAGCCACCATGTATTTCCCTTTGGTGCTTAGGTAGGTGGGCACAAAAGTCACCCAGACACTGCAGAAGACCAGCATACTGAAGGTTATAATCTTGGCTTCATTAAAAGTCCCAGGCAGGTTCCTGGCCAGGAAAGCCACTATGAAACAGATGGTGGCCAGGAAGCCAAGGTAACTGAGGGTGATGTAGAACATGACAATGGAGCCTTCATTGCACTGCAAGATGGCCACTCTAGGTTGAGAGTGAAAGTCAAATTCAGGGTACGTGGGAGAAGCTCCAAGCCAAATGGAGCAAAGGATAATTTGGACAGCAGAACAAGAAAGGATGATGGAATTGGTTAATTCCCCAACCATCTCTTCACTCGGTTTCCTGGTTTTGTGGCCAGGAAAGCCAGCGCCACTGTGATTGTCTTGGCCAAGAGAGAAGAAATGGCAACTGAGAAAGTGATGCTGAAAACCATCGGCTGGAAAAGACAGGTGACTTTTCTTGGTTGATCAATGAAGAGAAAAGGAGACAAGAAGCAAAGCAAGAGGGAGACCAGGAGGGTAAAAGAGAGGTCACGATTGTTAGCTTTGACAATGGGACTTTCTAGGTATTGAAAGAATATAACGAAGACAAAACCTGAAGTTAGGAAGAAAAATAGGGCAAAGGAGACCAGGATGATGCCCAGATATTCTTCATATGATAGGAAGGATACAGCTTTGGGGATACACTGAACTCGGTTTTCGTTTGGATATTTATCATCCAGACAGTTCATGCATTGTTCCATATCTGAGAAAACAACAAAGCAATATTTCTTTAACCTTCTGTCCTTTTACATTTCAAGAAATACTTTTTGCCACAACAGTTGATACCAAAAGCATTTTCAAAGAAGCATTTGTTAAGAGTTGAACAAAAAAACTTCTGAAGAATATAATTTTTCATCTCTATGTCTGTTTGTCATCACTCTCTTTCTCTCTCTCACACACACACATATCAATCTATCTATCTATCTATCTATCTATCTATCTATCTATCTATCTATCTATCTATCTATCTCCATCGTCTATCTATCTATCTATCTATCTATCTATCTATCTATCTATCTATCTATCTACCTATCTATCTATTATCATTTATCTATCAATCATCATCTATCATCATCAACTATCTATCATCATCCATCCATCCATTCATCCATCCATCCATCATCATCCATCCCTTAGCGATCTATCCAGCTATCCTCATCTATTATCTATCTATCTATCTACCTATCTGTCTGTCTGTCTGTCTATCTGTCTATCTATCTATCTATCTATCTATCTATCTATCTATCTATCTATCTATCTATCTATCTATCTATCTACCTGCCTACCTACCTATCATCTATCAGCTGTAACTATGTTGCTCAGGTGTACCAAATTTGGGGAAGTTCTAGGAAATGAATAATTTCCTCTGTAACATGCAGATATTTGATAGGAAGCTACATTATTGGAAGTGAGAAAATGAAATAGTTAACTATTCTAGGCAAACATCCTGGGTCCTGCCAGATGTCACTTGTTAATATAATGGATCCCAAGGATGTTTTATCTTATAAAACCAGGTAAACTCACAAAGAAAACTAGCCCTGCAAGTAACCCGAAATGGCTGCTGGCAGCAATGATGAAATGTGTCAAATGAGGTGCAGTCATAACTGTCCACTTCATTGTAGAGCAGGAACACCTTCACAGTGACCCTCAAAGGGAAGCCCATGGAGAATGCATCAAAATTAGCCTGACATTAGGTGGACCTAAAATAATGCCTTGAGTTTCAAAGAATGTTCCTAGAGATATAAACGTGGAAGATCATATTCAAAAATAAACAGCAGAAGAGATATTGGCTCTGGATGTAATAAAATTTGTTCAATATTTCACACTTCTGCCTTTATCCAACTTCTCCTTTAAGATTTTTTCAACTATTCTTTCCTTTAGATAACAAATTGTGCAGTATGAAAATAAACAAGAAAGCAGCTGAGCTTCAAACTGTTTTTTCATTTGCAGTTCCATGTAAACACTCTGGATGAATCCACTTCTACAAGCCCTAACATTATCTTCAGCCTGAGCACCTTCTTGAATGGAGATGGTCCCCTCTGGACAAGGAATGCAGTCATAGCAGCAAACTGGCTCTCCTTCTCGAGCTTGCTTGACAAATCCAGATTGACATTTTTCCACACATTTGGACTGAGGAAGAGACTAAGCAGAAAAACAGGGAATTAAAAAAAAAACATTAGCACTAACCAGCCTGACATGCTGACATATTCTTGAAATAAGATTTGAAGTGACTGCTCAGTTTCCAGAACTGTAGTGATATGAGATAGATGTGAGGTCATTCGAACATGTCCCTCAAAAAGAGCGATCCAGGCATCTTTTGCTGCAGCATCTAGGCAATGGATAGGAGTTGTCAGAAGGAGATATTTATAAGGCTTAACTAGGTATCCAAGATAAGGTCCTTTCTGCTGAATAACTTCAATAAAATAACAACTGGCAGGGAAGAACAAATTTGTTCTATGCTAGTTAAACAATAACATATCTGAATTACCAATTTGTATAATTAGTATAAAACTAATACAAAGTTTGTTATCAGTTACATTTGGAGACTTCATTCCCCCCCCCCCCAAAAAAAAAAAAAGACTTGAGGAGGCTAACAATCAAGATGAACGTTTGCATTCAAAGGTTTTCAGATAAGGTGCTCTCTTGTAGAAGCCAAAGGCCAAATCTAAGCAGAAATTCCTTTCAAATTGTCCCTCATTATATCGGATATCAGCAAAGGCTTTTTTCTTCAAATTTCTATCATATCACAAGACCTAAAATGGACACCTAACATCAAAAACGTCATTAAAAAAGCACAACAAAAATGTTCTTTCTGCGCCAACTCAGAAAGCTCAAACTGCCCAAGGAGCTGTTGATCCAGTTCTACAGAGGAATGATTGAGTCTGTCATCTGCACCTCTATAACTGTCTGGTTTGGTTCTGCAACCCAACAAGACAGACACAGACATCAGAGAGTAATTAGGACTGCAAAAAAAAAAAAACAGTTACTACCAATCTGCCTTCAGTCAAGGACCTGTATATGCACGAATCAAAAAGAGGGCTATGAAAATATTTACAGACTCCTCACATCCCAGACATAAACTATTTCAACACTTACCCTCAAAACGATGCTACAGAGCACTGCACACCAGTTTTTCCCCGAACGCCATCACTCTGCTAAACAAATAATTCCCTCAACACTGTCCAACTATTTACAAAGTCTGCACCAGTATTACCATTAATCTTCTCATCACTCCTTATCACCCATCCCCTCCCACTTGTGACTGTATGATTGTAACCTTATCGCTTGTATCTTTTCAATCTATATCGACTGTTTCCTAGTACGATTTGATTGCTTATTGTACACTGTGAGATTAAGTGTTGTACCTTATGATTTTTGACTCTTGATGAATGTATCTTTTCTTTTATGTACACTGAGAGCATTTGCACCAAGACAAATTCCTTGTGTGTCCAATCATTTTTGGCCAATAAAGAATTCTATTCTATTCTATTCTATTCTATTCTATTCTATTCTATTCTATTCTATTCTATTCTATTCTATTCTATTCTATTCTCTGCATCAAAGTCATGTTTCCATTTTCTGGTTCAGGGCATCGCAGAACATCATTATAATTCCATGGAAACTCAAAGCTTTGGACCTTCTTCCTAGGAACAGAAGGGTTATCGCTCTTTCTCACTGGGTGAAAAAGAGGCAGGGATAACTCTGGCCAGGTCTGAGTTGCTTCAATATATCTTTACTGCCATTTCATGGGACACTCATCCCAACAAGGACAACATGAATCCTGGTTACAAAGCTTATTTCCCACTGGAACCAAAAGGGCCTTCATCTAGTTTAAATTCAATTTCATGAACTCAGGAAATGATCAACAAAATTGCCTTCTTTTACAATTAGAGGACAACCTGAGGCTATCATTCTTAGCACTTGAAGGTTTTTTACCATTTTCCTCATAGCTTCTCCATTTCAACAATAAGCCATGGTGCATAGACTTAGCCCAATGAAATGGCTTGCAATCCTTTGGAAAAGAGAGAAAAGACATAAATGTTTCTCTCACCCTGTGGTGCAACTTTAGCCATGATAAAAGAGCTTGGTTGATAATAATTCTCTTTTTTTCAAAAGTCACAATTTTCTCCATGATGACAGATTTCTTAGGGAAATACACCACACTCACAATCTTCACGTTGCCTGCTAAATCTCCATTTTGGTCCAAGTACAGTTCATATGTGGAAAGATTGAGAAACTCATTCTTCTCAAGAAAGGGATGAAACTAGAATGGGAACAATCAGAAATTTTAAAAGCAATAAGCATGGCAAATTATCCCTTTATGTTCTTTTTTTCTACTACATTGGTCTAATTTGTAAATAGTTCTGTTTGGGAGAACAGGCTTTACCACTAAAAATGAAAAAGAAAAGTTCAGCAAAATTCATCAATAATACTGACGATTCATGTATTGGAAATATTATACATATGGAAAAATATATCTATTTTCCTATTACACCTAAGAAATTACAGAACCAAAGAGACTCTATCTTTGTTCTTAATGTGACCTTATATAAAGTTATCTGAACATTTATATAAGTATATCATGTTTTTGTAACTTGTTATTCTGCAAAGTTAAAATTTTTATGTTCTTGGGGTTTTTAATTTGGCTTGAGATTCCATGTCAGGAATTCTAGGTCCTCCTGACATTGTTTTTGTGATGGAAGTCCCTAGAAATCCTATGTGTGAGGAACAGGAAGGTTTATGTAACCTTTTCTATGTAATATTCTATAAATGTTTATAACCACCTTAAAGGCAGTGTCTCCTTTCTGCTACTTATTTGGGAGTTGGGGTCCTATTGGTAAATATCTTTAATAAAGCTTATGTTAACTAAAAAGATACTCCTTTGGTCTTTTTAGCTGCCAGAAAAAGGGAGTGGGGGAAAACAAGGCATTCTTGAAATGCTTCGATAATCACCCTCGCAGTCCAAGGTTGTCAGAGTATAAGAAGGTTATTGGAGAGAATGATGGATGACTCTTGCAGATGGATGTGTCCCATTGGAGAAGTCACATCCGGGGGAAAGACCAGGGTCAAGGGAGAAATGTATGATGTGATTAAGCATTGGTTGCACCCAGTCACATACCAACATGGCAACTTCTAATAAACCAAATTACTTTTCTCTGAGATGCGACTAGAGACTTTTTTAAAAATAATGTTTTATTGGGTTTTAACAAAACATAACAAATAGAACCTCTTATTTGAATATAGCATGATTCCAGGTTATCACATCTCCGTACAGACATAATCTCAATCACATATTCATCTTCCAAAATCAAATCCATATCTTATTACTCTTCTTCCAATTCCTCACTATTATTTCCCCTTGCTTGCCTTAATATTTTTTTCTGAGATGCGACTAGAGACTTTTGATTTGAATGAGGGTGGATTTGTTAGAGGCCTCATAGCTTTCTTACTCATCCTGGTAATCAAGTCTGTTATTTTTATACTCTCATCGCACAGGGAAAAATGATAATTTACAAAATTTGTCAATTATAGGAACCATTCTAGAGCAGATCACAGATCAATTACACAAATGAAGAGAATATTTATAAACTCATTGAAAACAACAGGTGATTACCAGAAAGCATGGATTTATCAAAGAAGAAAGTTCCAGGCTAATTTTTTCCCAGAAGACTAGACTGAAACATATCCAGACCAGTTAATTCTACATTATTGTAAGGTTTCTTTCAGATTAATTTTATTTTCATATGAATTTTATGCAGCTTTCCTTAAAAAAACCCACCCTCAATCACTGAAATCTGACCCAAAGGTGCTTTTTTCAAGAGGCAACTGGTGTGTCTGTTTTTTTTTTTTTTTTAGAACATTTCACTTCTCAACCAAGAAACTTCTTTAGCTCTGACTGGATGGTGGGGAATAGAAAGATTTTTTTCCTTGCAGACAGCTGGTCAAAGCCTGGTAAAATGGAATTGCATATTAAGTGTTTTTCTGGGGAGAATGGTCTCTTAGGTTGTTTTGACCCAAGCCCTTTTCCGACAAATCCAAGACAATCCAAAAGGAACAGAAACCTTGTAATGCTTTTACAAAATGATTAGCTGTGATAAGCACAAACCTTGTCAAACTGTACAAGCCTTTCCAAAAGACCACAGACAAGAAATAATTAGCAATACAAAAATGTTCAAATACAAACTCAGAATATTAGAATGTCCATGAGGCTGCATTTTTAAAACATCTTTGCCTTCTGCAAAGAATGTTTGTTTCACAGCTGGCTTTTATCCTCTTGAGGGAGGGGCCATTACCTTGCAGCCTTACTCCCAAGTTGCCTGTGCTGTTGTAACTGCTCTTTCCTACGAGCAATCCTGCGCGCACTTGGCACAGGCTCCTTGGGAACCTCCTCATCACTGCTGCCAGCCCCCACAATACTAATCGTCCTGGCCCCTGATCTGAGTCCTCACTCTCCTTCACTGTCCACACCTTCTGCCAGTTAACCACAACACAGGGCAACTTGGTTTCTCCAAAAATGGGACAGAGCATATTGCTTCTGCTTTCACCTTTCAACCCTAATCCAGGAATCTTCGCAGATAGATTCAAGCTGTTTAGCTCTTATCAGCTAGCCACACCTTTCTAGGATTTGAACATGGGCTGCTGGCCTATTAGGCAGATGTATTAACCTCTAGGTCATGGGCTTCCTTCTGTCAGGGTTCCAACACTACACCCTGTTCAAATCATTAGACTCTAGTTGCATCTCTCAGAATTTATTTTTTAAAAACAAGATTTATCAGAAGTGAACATGTTGGCGTCACCTGCATGCAGCCAACTCTGAGACACATCATTCATCTCCCCTTGGTCTCAGGGGTGGGATGCAACCTGTTCTGCCCAGTTCTACAGAATCAGTAGCTCTGAAGAGCAACACACACCAAACCAGTTTGGTGTCTATTGCTGTTTGGCCCGCCCACCCGCCCGCCTGGGCTCTTTCCGGCAGTGCTGCTTTGAGCAGCACAGCTGAGGTTGAAAAAGCAGGAA
Source organism: Hydrophis major (assembly GCA_033807585.1). Classification (NCBI taxonomy): domain Eukaryota; kingdom Metazoa; phylum Chordata; class Lepidosauria; order Squamata; family Elapidae; genus Hydrophis; species Hydrophis major. The sequence continues at coordinate 24,284,096 of CM066329.1, forward strand.
AAAGGGGCATTTGCAAACACTGTGCACCCATTTCAGCTGTCTCAGTGGCACCACTGATGGTTTTTTCACACATGCCTGTAGTGCGCGTCAGGTGCACATGTGCGCAAAGCACACTCACACACATGCAAAAACTTCACCAAACTGGTAGTAACACCAGTTGAATCCCACCACTGCTTGGTCTTCCCCCACCCCCTGGATGTATATTATCCAACAGGACACATCCATTCTCCAGTATAAGTTTGTGCGCCAGAAGCTTCAGCCACCCAGCAATTATCTATGAAAATATTTAAGATATGAATTATTCCCTCCGCTCCCTTTATGCTGACAACTCTAAAAGAGAAATATTTTTGAGTTGACACCTTCGCTTTATCAGCGGTACCAGAGTGGGGGGAGATTAATTGTTTTTCTGGTGAGACCAGTCTATCTGGGCAACTTGGTCTACCCAAATATGGGACGGAGCATACTCTTTTCACTTTCACCTTTCAGCCCCAATCTAGGAGCCTTTGCAGGCAGTTGCTTCTGTGACAAACTATTTTGTGTTAGATTTAAATTTACCAAGAAAGACATGACCGCCCATTGTTAGCTGATATAAAATTTAATGTCTAAATGTGTAAGTTAAAAATTGACATAAAATTCAAAACACATCTTAATGGTTTCTAAAAATGGGCTAAAGAAAGCCTGAATGGAATTTAAGAGCAAGAGAAGTACGAAGTCTTCCGCATAGAAAGAGAAAAATGAAACACGGGACAAGAAGGATGAGGGATTCCAAATTCGATAGTTGTGAAAATGATCTCAAAATAGTAGGAGTTGCAAACCAAACATGAATCAGCAGTGTGATATTGTAGGAAGAAAGCAAATGCATCGAGAAGAACCTCATGGAGTGAATGTTGGTTGTAATAGGAAACCCCAAGTGCGCCTTGCAGGAACTACACTTGGAAAAGATGTTGCAGAAAAACTGGATGCGGTTTTAGGAACAGTAACATAGACAAGGAAGAGATCAAAGGTGTCAACTTCAGTGGTGGGATTTAATTTTTTTACTACCGGTTCTGTGCAGGGATGGGATCTGAAATGTTTAACGATCAGTTAGGTGATTTATGAGTTGTTTTCCTGTGCGCGTATGTCTTCAGCGTGCTGTAAATCGTCATCAGCTCACTGCCTAGACAGCTGATCAGCACTTGTGAAGAGAAGCAGCCTGTAAACAAGCACATTTTTCCTGCTTTTTCAACCTCACCTGTGCCTCAGAGGCAGCTGAGGTTGAAAAAGCAGATAATAAAGCTCAGGTAAGAACCTGGGTGGGTGGGTGGGCCAAAAGACAAGCAGACACAGAACTGGTTTTATATTTGCTGTTCTGCAGAGCTACTAGTTCTATTGAACTGGGTAGAACCGGTAGCATCCTACCCCTGGTCAATTCGTAAAACATTCCTATGCCTGTCTTCAAGTTGCCATAGACAAGGGAGTGGTGGGAAATCTGAAGGAGCAGTATGGCAATAAAACCAGAAGTAAATTCCACCATTATTTTAAAAAGATTGCAGCTAGGCTACCGGATCTTCTGGCTACGAAAGTCCTTCATTGGAGAATGTGATTGATGACACCTGGCCCGTGAATGTGCTTCATTGGAGAATCTGATTTATAATGAACCTGGGGGTGGGAGGAGGGAAACAGGGTCACAGGTGACTGTGAATTATATATGCCAGAGTTGGCTTTATTTAGGTTAATGCCGGCGTGTTGCTCCTAATAAATCTTTTGAGATTTTTTTTGAAGCTCGGCTTGAGGCTCATGATTTAATTAGGGCAATCACCGGAACTCTGACAAAAAGAGCTGCCTTTAACCTTGAGGAAAGACATCGAGGAGAAGAATGATCTTAGTCCATTGTAGCAGAAAATCAGGAGTCTGGAAACATCTGTTTCAACTAATACAGTCTAGGAGCCACGATGATGCAGTACTGAGAATGCAGTACTGCAGGCTACTTCTGCTGATCACCGGCTGCCAGCAATTCAGGTCTCCCCAGCTCAAGGTGACTCACCCTTCCATCATTCCGAGGTCAGTAAAAGGAGGACCCAGATTGTTGGGGACAAGATGCTGACTCTGTAAACCACTTAGAGAGGGCTGTAAAAGCACTGTGAAGTGATATATAAATCTAAGTACTATTGCTATTAGCTGCAGAAAGGAGCATAAAGCAACCATCAAACAACTGAAAGACATTACAGAGAAGCTAAGATCTATTGTTATTCCTGAGTATCAGACATGGAAAAATGAATTCAGTTACAAGAGAGGAGATTTTGACTGAATAAGGGGTAAAAAAAAGCTTCTTTAAAAAGGGAAAGTTTCTCTGTGAGCCAGAGAACCAGAGAAGTTCAGTTTCTTCTTTACTGATTGCCTTAATCCAAAGATTGAGTAACCACCAGTCAGAGAAGCTTTGATTGGGATTCCTGCAAAGATGAGAGGCTGAGCTAGGTTGAGTTGAAGATTCCTTCAAATGTATGAAAGTAAAATTGTATAATACTAACCGTGAACCCATATGTACAGGAACATATTTAAAAATGCACACCTTTAAAATATTAGCAGTGTTTGTTATCAAACAATATCTCTCATAGTTCTTGTTTTTGCACCAAGGTCTTTAAACTTGGCAAGTCCTGAGCTAACAGGACTGGAGGAGGAATTCTGGGAGTTGAAGTCCACAAGTCTTAATGCTGTCAAGTTTGGAGACCCCTGGTCTAAGCGATTAGATTGGCCAAATCTTTCCGCATTCTGTAGCACAACTGGACTCACTGGAGAAGAGACTAATACTAGGAATGATTGAGGGCAAAAGAAGAAGAGGACAGCAGAGAATGAGGTGGCTGGTTGGAGTCACTGAAGAAGTCAGCATGAGCTTAAATGGACTCCAGGGGATGGTAGAGGACAGGAAGGCCTGGAGGAACATTGTCCATGGGGCCACAATGGGTAGGACATGACTTCATGACTAGCAACAAGCACAACTGGAATGATGTAGTTCCCCTCTTCAAAAGAAATGTATAATGGATCCTTGTCAGGTCCCCTTACCTCCCATGACTGCAGTCTTGGAGCCACCAACCTTTCTTTCCCCTTCTTCTTTCTCCTCCTGGATCTGGAGGAATACGCAGCATTCAAGGCATGGGCCAGAGCATTAATGGCACTGTAATAATGGTGGAAGTTCCAGATTTCAATCATGTTCTTTTTCTTTTGGGTGTCCAGTGGTGCTTTCTCAATGCATCTTTTCCGGCCTTTGACAGAAAAGATGTGCTTTGAAAAAAAACAAAGAAATGACTCATCTCCCAAGGGTGGCTTCACATAGAAATGGAGTTTAAAGGCATCCTTTGGGGGCTGTTTTTTTTCCTCTAAAGCAACAATCCAGATACTATTAATATATTTGAGATGTATATCATTTTTCAGTGGAAATACTCCAACGAGTGTTGTGATCCAGACTTTCCCTTCAATGGGTCCTGGCAAATGCCTATATGTTAAATAGAAAGGAAGAATTCTGTCCAAAACAGCACCATATTCTATGTAGTGAAGAAAGACATTAACTTGTGTCCATTTAGAGAGGCCTTCACTGAAGTGTCCTGTTTTTCCAGTTGTTGAGAATTGCTGTGACAGAGCCACACAGATTCCATTCTCAACAAGCAAAGGAGTCAAAGTCCTCATGAAATTATCTCCATTGTCTGTGTCTGAAGCAAAAAGGCCAATCAAGGTCCATCTGAAATGGAGGAGCAGTTGGACAATTGCTGGGTAGAGGATGCCTTTTGGGGGTAAAAGCCGGTGATAAAAGGGCAATTGACTTTTATCATGCAGTGACTCTGGAAAGTATTCAATATTGATCTGAAAGAGCAATTAAAATATTGTATTATATTTGGAGTCAGATCAATTCCAAAATATTAGCTTTAAAGAAATCCAATTTAGAAAATACATAACGTTAACAAGACATAACATTAACAAGACTGTATATAATAATAGAAGCAAAGCAAATAAGTTAAAAAGAGTGTCAACTCATAAAATATTTCTCTTCTTTTGTTCAATAAATTTTTGTTATTTTCCACCAATACAAATCTTAGTTACTTGTTGAACAACATTGGCATCCCCATATAATATTGTCTTACACTTTAACATCTATTCGTATGCATCTTAGTCTCATCATCAATACATATTGCCTTTATATTACAGTTATTATTATACATCTTTAATATTGTCTTATTATTTTAACATCTATTCATACCTATTCATAACACATATATTACACATTTTATTATACATCTTTGATCCTTCTGTCTATCCTATTATATCTTGTGTATCACTTTTTTGAGAATTCTTATTTAAACATATTTTTCTGGGGTGGGATTCAAATTTCTTAACAACCAGTTCTTCAAGCGTCACCTAATTTGTGGGTGTGGTCATGTGATGGGGTGGGAGTGGCTTACTGGTGGGTCGTGGCTGGGTGGTCATGTGACTGACCTCACTACCACAAAGATCCTACAGGAAAAGGGCAGTTTGGACAACCGTGGGATTTGAAAGGGTGAGAGCTGTGGACCATAAACACAAAACTTTTGCTGTGTCCCAGCATAACAGATACAATGCCCTTGTTGACCTTAATAGGACACTAAAGTGACAGGTCAAGGTAGTTGTGATAATGATAATAAGTAAGCCAGAGATCATGGTCCTAGAAGAAGAACTTACTTTGGGAAGGAGAAAGTGTGAATCAGGTATTACGCACCAGTCACACAAGAAGAGCAAGGCATCCAGAAAGAGAAGCCACCCTCTGGTCGGGGATTCAATTGTAAGGGATGTAAATATAGGAAAGGATATGTAGATTTTGAAAGAGGTCAGGTGTCTGCCAGGTGCTACTGCCAGCAGAGACAAGAAGCGTATTCTTAAGATAGTCAAGAATGCCAGCAAGGGCTGTGATGTTGATGCTATTGGTAAAAATGATCTGTCCCAGAAGGATGTACTTTCTGTTCAGAAAGGCTTCCAGAGCTTGGGGTAGGAACTTAGCAATATGAATTGTAGGCTTATCTTTTCAGAGGTTCTACCAGTATACAAGGAACAAAAAGGGAAAGGACAGCATGTAGCAGAGTTTAATGTGTGGCTAAAGGAGTGGTGTAAAAGGGAAGGCTTTGGTTTTATTAGTCATGATGTCTACAACTGGTCCAATGAAAAACTGCACAAAAGAGATGGTTTGCATCCATCAAAGAAAGGGACTGAGTTATTTGGCATGACATTCACAGATTTCCTGGATAAACATTTAAACTGAACAGCGGGGACAGAGAATTAATGGATTCAGAACATCTCTGTCCCCAGCAACCTAAAACTGATAAGGATACCAGTGCATGCAAAATAGATGTTTGTGCAGGTAAGATTATCAACCTTGATGCCAACCAAAGCCAAGCATTTAATAGTGAGTGCCATACCATGTGCACTAATCAAACAGGTGGCAAGAAAGGAGGGACAGGCAGGCACAACACAGGTTATGTAGAGAGGAAATACGGTGTCAGACATAAAGATCTCAAGAGCCTATATATAAATGCACAAAGACGGGGGAACAAGCAGGGTGAACTCGAACTACGAATACATGAATATATATGATATAGTTGGAATAACAGAAACTTGGTGGGATGAAACCCATGACTGGAATATACTGGTGGAAGGATACAAACTATTCAAAAACAACAACAGACCCCATAAAAGAGGAGGTGGAGTTGCACTGTATGTAAAGGACCACTATATTGCTACAGAAATGCGTGAAACCAAAGATGAAAATCTCCTAGAATAGCATATGGGTCAATATAAAAGAAAAAAGAATGACATGGCCATAGGCATATATTATAGGCCACCCAATCAAGAAGAAAAAATAGATGTCCTTTTTGCCAGCCAACTAATAAACATATGCAGGAAACACACAACAATAGTAATGGGAGACTTCAATTATCCTGATATCAATTGGAAAACTAATTCTGCACCAAGTGAGAAATCAAATAAGTTCCTTACCAACCTAGCTGACAACTTTGTTGTCCAAAAGGTAGAGGGTGAAACTAGAGGGACAGCCATACTGGATTTAATTCTTACAAAGAGAGAAGAAGTGATAGGAGGAGTTGAAACTGCAGGAACCTTTGGTGAGAGTGACCATGTCATACTAGAATTCAACATAACACAAACACAAGCAACAGAACATAATGACACCAGAGTCTTGGATTTTAAAAGAGCTGATTTCAATAAACTCAGAGAGAACTTGGGAAAGATTCCATGGATGAAAATCCTAAAGGGGAAAACAGCTCAAAAATCTTGGGAAACTCTAAAAACTATGATCATAGAAGCCCAGACCAGCACAATATCATTGAGAAAGAAAAACAAGAAATCCAAGAAGAAACCAGCATGGCTACACAAAGATCTCTTTAGCAAATTGAAAGAAAAAAAGGACAAGTACAAAAAATGGAAAGAAGGACATACAACTAAGGCAGAATATCAGCAGATAGCCAGAATCTGAAAAGATGAAGTCAGGATAGCAAAGGGTCAGAACGAACAAAGACTTGCAACAAAAGTCAAAGATAATAAAAAAAGTTTCTTCCAACATATAAATAACAAGAAAAAAATCAAGGAAACAGTCGGTCCACTTAAGAGAGAAGATGGCAAGGAAGTAACAGGCAACAGAGAGAAAGCAGAACTGCTTAACTCATTCTTTGCATGTGTCTTCACACAAAAAGAAACTATAGCTCAACCCACCAAAAACATAACTGTAAAAGACAGACCAGAAATAAAAGTTAAAATAAGCAAAAAAATAGTACGAGAACACCTGTCTGATCTTGATGAAAACAAATCTGGGGCCTGATGGATTACATCCCAGAGTTTTAAAGGAGCTGGCAGAGGTTATCTCAAAACCACTGCACCATATCTTTCAAAAATCCTGGAGCACCGGGGCACTACCAGAGGACTAGAAAAGAGCTGATGTGGTTCCCATCTTCAAAAAAGGAAAAAAAAACAGACCAAGGAAACTAATCAGACCAATCAGCCTAACATCAATACCCGGGAAGATAATGGAAAAAAACAGATCTGCCAACATCTAGAAAAAAGTAAAGTAATAACTAGCAGTCAGCATGGGATTGTTAAAACCAGATCATGCCAAACCAATCTTATTTCATTCTTCAACACAGTGACTAAATTAGTTGACCAGCAAAATACTGCGGACATAATATATTTAGATTTTAGCAAGGCATTCAACAAAGTAGACCACAACCTACTTCTTAGTAAGCTAGAAAAAAGTGGAATAGATAGCACCACCACCAGATGGATTCGCAACTGGCTGGCAAACCATACTCAACGAGTAGTCCTTAATGGGTCTAAGTCTACATGGAGGGAAGTGAGCAGTGGGGTGCCACAAGGTTCCGTCTTAGGCCCAGTACTCTTCAATATCTTCATTAATGAATAAGATGGGGGAATAGAAGGGGAACTTACCAAATTTGCAGATGATATTAAGCTGGCAAGAATAGCTAACACCCAAGAAGATAAACTCAAGATCCAGATGGATCTTGACAGACTAGAACACTGGGCCATATATAATAAAATGAAATTCAATATAGAGAAAAATAAAGTCCTACACTTAGGCAAGTAAAACCAAAAGTAAACATATACTTTTGGGCAGCAGCCACCAAAAAAGCTAATGCAATCCTAAGTTGTACTAACAGAGGGATACAGTCAAGATCAAGGGAAGTACTAATACCACCCTATAAAGCCTTAGTAAGACCACACCTAGAGTACTGCATCCAGTTTTGGTCACCACATTATAAAAAAGATGTTGAGACTCTAGAAAAATTACAGAGAAGAGCAACTAGGATGATTAGGGGATTGCAGGCTGAAACAGACAATGAACGGTTGCAGGAACTGGGCTTGGCTAGTCTAGTAAAGAGAAGGACCAGGGGAGACATGATAGTGGTCTTCCAATATTTGAGGGGATGCCACAGGGAGGAAGGGGCCAAGCTATTTTCTAAAGCTCCTGTAGGCCAGACAAGGAATAATGGATGGAAACTGAACAAGGAGAGATTTAACCTGGAAACAAGGAGAAATTTTCTGACAGTGAGAACAATCAACCAATGGAACAGAAGTTGCCCTCGGAAGTTGTGGGAGCGCCATCACTGGAGACTTTCAAGAAGGGCATGGCTACATGGTCATGTGACTAGGGTTGGCATGGACAGATGACCATGTGACTGGCAACCCAAATTTAAGTGGTCCTTGTTAGGAATGTGAGTCATGTAACAGTTATTTGGGATGGAAATATATAAACCAGGATAGACATTTTAATACTGTCTCTTTAAGAGAATGCAAAAACTGCAATTGGGTGTGGTTCTGCAAATGGCCATAAGATGGAGCCAGAAACCTGGGTTGTCTTTGTCTGAGTCTCAGAAGAAAATGAATCTGTTTCCCTCTGTGGGAAAGTATTGCAGTTCCTCCATTTTTCCTAATTAACTGATATTACTGGATTTGATGTAAGTCTGATACTGAACCAGTTTAGACACTGGACTTTGATATTTGGATTATCCCTGGATTGAAAACTGACTGATTTACCTGTGAATGACTTTGGATTGCTTGTTTGGACTTTGCTTAACGTTTCTCGAAGTAAAAACCTACATTTACAGTGTATATGTGTGCTGTGTGTGTATATGATTCAAACACTACTCTCAAATACATCTCCCTGTATGCACTCATTCTTCTAACGGGGAATTACCTCAACAGTCCTCACTTAATGACCAGGTCTTCGCTTAGTGCCCAGTTGCTTAGCAAGTGTTTTTTGCCAGTTTCCAAGGCCTGGGGAGCCCTGGAGAGGGCAGGGAAGATGGCCATGTGGCTGGCAAACCAAATTTAAGTGATCTTCGCTTAATGACCAGCTCCTTGCTTAGTGGCCAGTGGCTTAGCAAGTGTTTTTTGCCAGTTTCCAAGACCTGGGGAGGCCCAGGCAAGGCCCGGACAGGTGGCCATGCTGCTGGCAATCCAAATTTAAGTGGTTCTCATTTAATGACCAGGTCCTCACTTAGTGGCCAGTTGCTTAGGAAAACTGGAAATATATGAATTCAGTATTGGTCTCTGCTTGTCTAGCTATTGAAGAGGATGTCATGTCAAGGTTAGCAAAAATAGTAAAGCAACATATAGATTAAGATTTTAAAACCAGAAATATTTTTGTTGGAACCCACATAAATAAAGTGAGTACAATACATATTTAATGTTACACTTGTTAACAGTGGCTAGAATTATGTTTGCACAACAGTGGAAAAATAAAGAGATCTCCATAGATGAAAATGAAATTTAAAAATTGCAATGTGCAGAAATGGATTGTGATAAGAGGTAGAAATTAGGAGGAGAATGATCATTGTTATGTATGAATTAAATAAGAAGGTTGATAATTATAAACATGTCGATATAATTAACAAAATTAGAAATAAACCAATGTAAAGAAATCTAATTATTTTTTCTGTAACACTGCTCTACTTTTTGATATCTGTTTCTGCTTTGCTTTTTCATTTATGAAATATTTTATAATACTTTATAATATAATATAAGTATAATAGAATTACAGAGGTAAGGTAAAGTAAGGATATATTCTTATAGAATAGGTTGGTGATGATGAAATGAACATTATAAAGTAGATTAAGTAAAAATGGTGATTTGCTCACAAAATGATGTAATATTATACATCATATAAAGTATAATAAGTAATTAATAATAGTAATAATATAAATATATATAGTTCATTTATGATATAAAGATTAATGCAAATTGGAAGAGAAAGACTGCAGAGATTGTGCAAAAGTGATTTGTACCAACTGACACACTGTATGTAACTGAAATGGTTTCTTTTATGTTTGTTTTGTTTATTTAAAAAAAATAAAACTTTTATTTAAAAAAAATCCATTTATGTATGCATGCAGGTTTTTGTTACATTGATTTTGCTATATATTGATTTAAGCAGAAACAGATAATGTATAACAACAACAATGTAACAAGAAGTTGCCTGCCTCATTTTTGGTAAGTTGCCTTTTTTATTTATGTATTTATATATTTCTTTAGTATTTGTTTTGTTTTTATGATTAATAATAAATAAATAAAATACATAAAAAAACAGAAATTTGAATCTTATCACTGGAACACACCACAATTAGGGATATTTTTTTGAATATTTTATCTGGTAGAAAAATCCTCTCAAGGGTCTTTATTGCTCTTCAAGCCATTTATGATGAACTTTAAGGATAAAAAATAGTGACCATTTGGGCTAAAATGTTTACTATTGAAAATATCATTTGTTGTAACTATGAATCATTCATGTGATTTGCAACTTTGTATCAGTGCAATTCTGTACCATCCTAGCATTGTAACGATTTAGCTTTCTTGTATAAACATTAGACTCCTGTCTGCATTGTATCTTTCTCATGTAAACATTAGACTCCTGTCTCTTCAGTGATCTTTGCCAGGCATGCAAAAGAGAAGAGGAGTTTAAACAGCTGTCAATACAAAATGATGTTCTAATTGACCTGAATTGCTATAAATTATGCTTTCTGATACCCTGTTGTCTTTACTAACCTGAGCTATTATAAATCTTATGTATTTCCTGCTGACCTAAGCTATTATAATTCATGAATGTTTTGTTTACCCTGGGCTTTGAAGAATTTCACCCCCCTGTGAAAAAGCATAATAAAAGAGCCAGTGCCGAGGCATTTGGCGCGTGCTCATCCCGAGGAAACCTCGTCTCGTGTCGTTTCTCTCTCCCTTGCTCCCTCTCATGAGGCGCCCATCTAATGCGGGATGGCAGATACCGCATTTTGGTGACCTCGACGTGATTCCCTAAGGGGGATACTCAGCGGCGCGCCCATATCTTATCAGCTCGGTTGGAGCTGTGCATCGCCAGGCGCCTGAGCGAATTGCACCTCATCGGATCTGAAAGATGGTCTCAACTTTAGTAAGTATGGGTGGAGGCTTTTCTCAACAGCAGAAGGAATTGAGAGAGCTAGTCGCTTCTTCTAAATACTCTGCTAATTTAAAGGGCTTTCCCATAAAAAGGAAATCTATTGCTACGTTATTGGCTTATGTGTGGCAACATTGTCCCAATTATTCAGAGGAAGGGTCCTTAAAATTTTTCCAATTGGCAAAAAATTGGTGAATATCTCCATTGTCCTCCTCGTGCACCTATTGGCTTTTTGGTCACTTGGAGGAAAATTATGGAGGCTTTAAAAGTCCATCAAAAAATAGAAGCAGGGAGTGTGTTTGAATCTCCCCTGCCAAGTTATGATAACTTTTTAATTTTCTCTAACTCAGGCAGAAGCTGCTACATTCCATTCCCATAGGAGTAAAATCCTAGAGGATTAAAAGCTTGTGAAATTTGGCAAATGGATGTAACTTAGTATCCACCTTTTGCCCCATGGAAATATTTGCACGTTTCAATAGATACATATTCAGGATTTATTCTGGCTACTCCTCAAAGGGGAGAAGCTGTAAAAAAAATTATTCAATTCGTACCTTTGCCTCGCTGGGATGTCAAAAAGAAATCAAAAAAGACAATGGATCTGCCTACACAAGTTCTGCTTTTCAGGACTTCTGTAACAGATGGGATGTAATCCACAAGTTTGGAATTCCCTGCAACAGCCTGGGGACAGGCTATTAGGCTATTGTGTAATGAGCTCACTTATCTCTGAAACGTGCTCTTAATTGGTATTCATTGCGGGGAAAAAACCCCGAACCTCCCAGCATTGCAAAACTCTCTTAACATTTGTCTTTTTACTCTAAACTTTCTTAAATCTAAATTCCTCCTACTTCTACTGCTTTTCGTCATTTTTCCTCCCCCTCACCCCTCCTAACAGATTGTCATTATTCTGCTTGGCAGAGTCCTGCTGAGCTTGGGGGAGAGGAAACGCTGCGATCTTACTGCCAGACAAAACCACTCTCTGAATCCCTGGTCAGGCAGTAAGACCCTATCATGGGAATTTATCTGCTACATCTGTATCTTAAAAATCTTTCCTGATATTCTTGCCTATATCTTCTTTGCAATTTCTACCTTACTTCAACAAAACCTATGCTTCCTGTCAAAAGACTATTCGTGTTAAAATCATTTCATTAACAGAAGGCTATTATACTTGTTCCACGTGGGTATGTCATGAAAATGCTATCCATAAGTTTTCACTCTGTCATTTCTGTTTTATTTTAAAGAACACTCTACCCCTCGCTCTTTTGTTTCTTCTTTACTCTTCCTATGGAAAGGAACCTTAAAATCTTTTCCTCTTTTTAATCTAAACATAGGGGGATCTGAATGTCCTTATATTGTATCAAGGGTTTCCCCACCCCACTTAATGTTCTTAATGAATGATCAAGTTAATCTTCATTGTCATTATTGTAATTATTATCCTTTTTCTATTAATTGTATTCCTTCCTCATCTGGTAAATGTTCTACAACTAATTTGTCCATAAGCCTCTCTCCTGCTTGTCATGTTTTTATATACCCGAGCTCTGATCCTGTCAATAAGCAACGCTTCCAAAGAACTGCCCATGATGATCTGCAGAAGCCTCATAGAAGAGATAATATTGCCTGGACTATAACTGACTCTCAAAAAGTTCGTTTAAGTTCTACAACCAATTTTTCTTGCATAGAAAACTTCTACTCACCATTTCAATTCAACTTGGCAGACGCACCCACACAACCGGGGGATAACCTGCAATCCACAACACTGCAGGAGGAACTTTAACATCACGCCTGAAAGGAATGTATTTTATCCCTGGCAATAATTTTGTTTGAGTTTGTTACACTGGTTTCATGGCATGTATCCACGGGGATGAAATTGTTAAATCCAAATCATTTTTGCATTCAAGTATGGCTTGTGAGTATAACTCTGATGATTTTATATCCCTATAGGTATCCATGGAACACCCCCTCGCTTGCAAAATCGTAGAGGCTTAGCTCTGTTATTTTTAAAACAAGGGGGATTGTGTGCTGCACTTAAAGAAGAATGTTGTTTTTATGCTGATAGCAGGGGGGGGGATTTAAAGGAGAATGTTGTCTTTATGCTGATAACAGGGGGGGTGGTTTAAAGGAGAATGTTGTTTCTATGCTGATAGCAGTGAGGTCGTGCTGGATTCTATGAATGAATTAGAAAAACGCTTAATTGGTATCAAGGTTCGTTTTCTATTTCACCATGGCTTACAACCCTTTTAACTGCATTGGCAGGACCATTAATAATCATTATATTGATATGTATTATAGGACCTTGTTGTTTTAATAGAATATTGCAATTTTTTAAAAATCAATTATCTTCCATGACTACTGATGCTGATGTGTTATTGCAAGCTCATGTTATGTCTTTAACATCGGATAAAGAAATATCATTGCTGAGTTACTGCTCCTTGGACAACCCTGATGCTGACGGGTCGCACGCCTGCCTAGATGACGGGGACGGAGAACATTTCAGAAAAGTAGTTCCTGTTTTCTTGGACAAGGAATAAGACTCGTCATAAAAAAAATAAAAACAGAGGAGATGTTGTAACTATGAATCATTCATGTGATTTGCAACTTTGTATCAGTGCAATTCTGTACCATCCTAGCATTGTAACGATTTAGCTTTCTTGTATAAACATTAGACTCCTGTCTGCATTGTATCTTTCTCATGTAAACATTAGACTCCTGTCTCTTCAATGATCTTTGCCAGGCATGCAAAAGAGAAGAGGAGTTTAAACAGCTGTCAATACAAAATGATGTTCTAATTGACCTGAATTGCTATAAATTACGCTTTCTGATACCCTGTTGTCTTTACTAACCTGAGCTATTATAAATCTTATGTATTTCCTGCTGACCTAAGCTATTATAATTCATGAATGTTTTGTTTACCCTGGGCTTTGAAGAATTTCACCCCCCTGTGAAAAAGCATAATAAAAGAGCCAGTGCCAAGGCATTTGGCGCGTGCTCATCCCGAGGAAACCTCGTCTCGTGTCGTTTCTCTCTCCCTTGCTCCCTCTCATGAGGCGCCCATCTAATGCGGGATGGCAGATACCGCAATCATTATTTTTGTTAACATTATATTCAAAGGATGATTTCCCACCTCTGCTATACCTTCCTTTTTAAAGAAGACTCTTTGTTTGAACATAAAGAAGAAGGGAGGGAAACATTTCAATTGTTCTCAAAGATTGATAGATATTGAAAAGAAACATGAAAGATTTACAAGGTTTATACCAGTACTAGAATGATTTTGAATAACTATTTTGTTTACTAATGTTTATATTGTTTTTGCTATGTTTTTAGAAATTTTCTTTTTACATTTTCAAGGGGAAGTACCAAGCAGAGTCTGAATGATGAGATATAAAATAGATATTAGAAATTTGAATGTTATAATTTTAGAATGCACAAATTCAATGTTTAATGAGATTTCATATGATAATAACAATAAGATTTAAAGGTGTTGCACTTTGATTGGAAACCATAGGGGGAATTTTGCTTCTTAAGAATTTTGGAAGAGAACATATGAAATTGTAAACAAGGCAGAGTCTCCCCTCACCTTCCCAAGCATGAAACAGAAGACACAAAGCAATGATGAGGATGTCATGAAAGGATACCACTGTTTGTTTTTTGCCTCTTAAAAACTGTAGATCCCAATTCCTAACCATTTCACCTAGAATGGCCACACTGAAAAGCAGTTCTTCAATTTCAATGTGAAGATACGTTGAATCTATCACATACCAGCTTACCACCCCATTCAAATTAACTGTACAAAAACACATGCACACAAACCTGAGGGACTTTGTAGATGCCTACTAATGTTGACATCTGGATGGAGATGTCATCGGTAGCTGCATCAACAAGAGCCAAAAGGTGGTCCTTCCTTGCACAGCTGTAATTTGGAACATTGGCTTCTCCCGTTGAGAACATATCTAGCAAGGCATCTGAAGTCAGAAGTCTGTTCAAATAATTATCATGGATGTTGTAGCCAAGTGTGAGATTTTTCAGAAGCCCAGGAGTCTTGTTGACCAGTTGAATATTAAAAACGTAGCGTAGTAGCCTAAACTTATCAAAAGGTAAACTAACATAAAATGTTTATGTTATCATCATCATTACGATCAAAAACAAAATACCATTTCAATTTAGTTCTCTTTGCCTTCTGATCAGTGATGGGTTTCCAAATTTTTTCCTACCAGATCTATGAGTAGTCCTATGCATGCGTGTGCACGCCTAACACATGCTTTGCATGTGCTTTCAGGGCTCAAAGACCCACCCTTTTCAGAATGCTGATGAGTGAGCTGAGCTGTTTTTTAGCTCAGCTGAGGCATGGCAATCTACTCTGCTGTGTGAATCAGCTAAGCTAAAAAACAAAGGAATATAGGAGAGCTAATGGCGGGTGCAGGTGGGCGAGGCTAGTCAGAGATCGTATTTGCCATTTCTCTGAACTAGTAAAAATCTCCACTACTGGTACACCAGAACTGGTCCAAACTGCCTGAATACTACCCCAGCTTCTGGTGCTTAAGCCAATATAGATCCAAAACAAGAGTCAAATGATAGTTCCCCATCACCTTTTCTTTTTAATAAGTACTGGGAAGATCTGCTGGAAATAGTTTTCCATTAAGCTTTAGAATTATAAATAAATTGACTTCCAGTTTGGGTCTCTTCAGCGACAGACCAAAATCCATGATTGTGCGCGGCTTCAATCTGTGCTCACCGCTGGAGAGCCCTGATCCTTTGGATTCGGGGCTGAAACCACCCCATAGAGAGGGGAAATTGCTAGCTGAGTGGAGGGGAGCCGCATATCTCCTCCTTGGCTGGTCCAAACTCCCTTCCCCAAAGGCAGTTGCAATGGTGGTCAGAAATGGCCACCTCAAAGTAAAACCCAACTGGATAAGATTGTGAGGAGGAAGACAAAGAGGAAAGCAGGACAGACCAGGCTAAACAACAGAGAACATCTAAGCAAGGTACCCTGAATCTAAAAGTACCTAGAGAGATACTTCTGAAAGAAGATCTTTAAGTGGCGAAGGAGAGAGAAAAGGAGGTTAAAACCCCCTTTTTAAGCTTTATATTGACAATTACAAATGGTATGGAAAGAAATTTATATTAATCTATGTTGACACTAATAGGCAACCTTAAGCTGAAATCTAAGTGTCAAAAGGAGAATAAAGATTTTTTCTTGGTCATTTTAAAGCCCTGTAAAAGGAGAAGAGTGGAGGCAAAAGGGTGGGACTTTGAATAATGGAAAAATGGAGTGCCACCTGGAAAAATAAAGAGGATTGATGGTGTAACTCTGAAAAGACTCCAGAGGATACATTGTAACTGAAATCTTATTAAAAGATATAGTAACCCACAGAAAGGAAAAGTAAAGGAAAAAAAAAGAAGGAACAGTCTGGGATCATTTGGTGATTTTTTAAAAAAAAGTTTTTGGCATTGGTTTTTTCTTTCTTTTTCTGTTTTTTACTTAAAGTCAATCGGATGGTTGTTCAAAAGTGTTTAAAATACCATCACTCCTGGAGGAATTGAAGATGAGTCTTAAAAAACAGGAAGAAGAGGGGGAAAGGGGAGGAAGATCCTTTGGCTTCATATTTGAATTTTTTGAAATGGAGATCCTGAACAATGAAAAGAAAAAGAAAAAGCTTCAAGAGCAAGAAGAAGGGCAGGACAAAGAAGAAGCCATTTTCAATGATCAAATAATGCAAAGTGTGCTAATAAGGGGGAAAAGGGGGAAAGGAGTTAAAAGTTTGAGATCAAAGGGAACAGCCAAAAAGAAAAATAGTCTGAAAAATAAGTATAACAGCAAGGAGAAGCAGAAAAGAAAACTACAGAAGGGAAAATTTGAGAGAGAAGGGTATTTGAAAAGGGATGAGAAAAAGGGGGGAAAGATAGAAAGGGAAAGAATTTATAGAAAGGGAAAGAAAGGGAAAGAAAAGGGGGGAAAGATAGAAAGGGAAAGAACAAAAGCAAGAAATAAAGAAAAAGGGGAAACATATTATGATTAACGGTATTTGCTCAGCCAGAAAACACAGAGACAATGGTTAAATTAAGTTAAAAGTGAAGATTCTGCAAAGGTACAAAAGATAGTGTTGTGACAGTAGAATACTGTAATGAGTTAGAAATGAAATAAGTAAATAATCTGTGAGATAAAACTGTATTGTTATGTAATGGTATGTTTATTTATAATTAATGAAATAATAAAGAAGAGAGGGAAACATTGCAAATGTTTCTAAAGATTGATAAAATATTGAAAAGAAATGTGAAGGATTTATAGGGAAATTTATACCAGTTATTTGGATGAATTTGAATAATTATTTTGCTTATTAATAGTAAATGATTTATAAGATAAAACTGTATGACTATCCGATGGTATGCTTATTAACAGTAAAGTAATAATGAAGAAGGGAGGGAAACATTTCAATTGTTCTCAAAGATTGATAGATATTGAAAAGAAACGTG
Source organism: Hydrophis major (assembly GCA_033807585.1). NCBI lineage: Eukaryota > Metazoa > Chordata > Lepidosauria > Squamata > Elapidae > Hydrophis > Hydrophis major. Next base: position 24,301,512 of record CM066329.1, read on the forward strand.
AAAGATTTACAAGGTTTATACCAGTACTAGAATGATTTTGAATAACTATTTTGTTTACTAATGTTCATATGTATATATTGTTTTTGCTATGTTTTTAGAAATTTTCTTTTTACATTTTCAAGGGGAAGTACCAAGCAGAGTCTGAATGATATAAAATACATGATATAAAATAGATATTAGAAATTTGAATGTTATAATTTTAGAATGCACAAATTCAATGTTTAATGAGATTTCATATGATAATAACAATAAGATTTAAAGGTGTTGCACTTTGATTGGAAACCATAGGGGGAATTTTGCTTCTTAAGAATTTTGGAAGAGAACATATGAAATTGTAAACAAGACAGACAAAAGTATAAGTACAATGAATAAAAAGATATAGAAATTTAGATGAAAGAAACACAATTGAATAAGAAAAAAATGAGATAACCATAAAAGAAAATTAAGAGAAGTAAAGGGAGAAATAGTGAGAAGTTGGAAAAAGAGTAATAAGCTATGAAGTTGAATACATAAGATGAATATGCATATGAAACTGTGTCTGTATAGAAATGTGATAACCCGGAACGATGCTGTACTCAAATAAGATGTTTTATTTGTTTTGTTAAAACTCAATAAAACTTTATGAAAAAAAAAAAGAATTATAAATAAATCGTTATATGAGCCTTGGTGGTGCCGTGGTTAGAGGACATTACTCCAAGCTACTTTTGCTGCTTGCTGCCTGCCTGCAATTTGGCAGTTCCATTCTCACCAGACTCAAGGTTGACTCAGCCTTCCATCCTTCCAAGATAAGAAAAATGAGGACCCAAATTGTTGGGGGCAATATGCTGACTCTGTAAACTGCTTAGAGAGGGCTGTAAAGCACTGTAAAGTGGTATATAAGTTTAAGTGCTATTGTATTTGTATCAGCACTAATTTTCAACTGCAAAGTAACCAGGATTCAAAATCATTCAGTCATTAAAGTACAATCATTGTTATAGGAAGAGGTTGTTTCATAAGTGACTGAGAAAAGCAGTTCTAAAATCAAGTCATTCTCTGTTCCTATAAAGATCAGGTATTAACTAGGAAAGAGTGGTTGTAAAAATATATAAATGGGCTGGGCAGAGGCAACTATACTTCATTCACTGACTACTTTAAACTACAGTTACAATAACTCATGATAGGACCAGGAAGGTATCTTCCCTTTTTTAGATATTCTTTTCCTGCCCCATTAAATAAGTCAAAAGAGAGGAACAATGGAAATCAAAACAGTTCAAGAAATTAGACAGGTCCTATGATATAGGCAATAAGTGAAATAAGAAGAAAAGAATGAGAATGTTAGAAGAGCAAATAGAGGGTTAGTGTTATATCACCACACTGAATGACTTACATGTCAAACTGACAATAAGGAGCCATATTGAAAGGCATTGTTGTTGTACGCACTATTTTTGCTCCAGTGGTGATTATACTAATGAGATGGTCTCCTGGCCTGTAATAGTTCCATGGTTTTTCACTACCCGGGGGCTTCAAACTCAATGGACACTTCATTCCAAGCATCCCAGAAACTGGCTTGGATAGAAGGAACAGAAATAGAAGCAGAAGATTCATAATTCATAGGTCTGAATCAATCCCTTTCCTATTTCTAAGGAAGAACAAGAAGAAGAGTTAGATGAATTCAAAGCACCTTCCCAATTTGGAAATTCTACAAGCTTTCATGAATCAGACAGAGACAAACCAACCTTCACCTGGAAAAGACAGAAAGTACAATCAATAGCACAGTCCCTACCTGTCCCCAAACTTGTGCCACAATGTATGTGACTGAGGCATTTATCTTTTTCTGATGCAAGATGGCAGATGAGATCTAAGAGGCCAGAATTTTTAAAATTACACAGAGAAGCAACTTCTCCTCTGGGGAGCCCAAACTTCTCCAGAGCTCCATTTCTAGAGGAGAAGATGGAAAAAAGAAAAACATAGCTCCATCCCTGGGGGCACTGTTCTGTAGTGGTTGTGGGCCTTCCTGTCGGGTCTTGTCCAGAAAGTGACTTGTCTGGACAGGTGACTTTTGTTGTTTCTCAATGTAGTAACTTGTCTCCGGAGACCATTTGGAAAGTTCATCCATCCAGAGCTATGGAGTTTGGTGATATTCCAGGTTGGTGGCATTCCGGGGTGGGATTCAAATTTCTTAACAACCGGTTCTGTGGACATGGCCTAATTTGTGGGTGTGGCTTGGTGGTCATGTGATTGGGTTAGGAGTGGCTTGCTGACTGGGCATGGCTAGTTGGTCATGTGACTGGCAAACCAAATTTAAGTGGTCCTCACTTAATGACTAGGTCCTCAATTACTGGCCAGTTGCTTAGCAAGTGCTTTTTGCCAGTTTCCAAGTCCAGGAGAGTTCTGTAGAGGGCAGGGCAGATGGCCATGTGACTGGCAAACCAACTTTAAGTGGTCCATCTCCAAGAATCATCCAGCATGCTCTCCAATAACCTTCTTATGCTGTGACAACTTTGGGCTGCCAGGTTGATCATCTAAGCATTTCACAAATGCCTTGTTTTCCTCCATTCCCTTTTTCTGGCAGCTAAAAAGACCAAAGGAGTATCTTTTTAGTTGACATAAGCTTTATTAAAGATATTTGCAAATAGGACCCCAACTCCCAAACAAGTTGGAGAAAGGAGACATCGCCTTTAAAGTGGTTACAAACATTTATAGTATATCACTTAGAAAAGATTACATAATCCTTCCTGTTTCTCACTATACCAAAGAAAACATGTTAGAACTCATCACCAATGGAAAATGGAGATTAAGTAAAACATATGAAGAATGGTTGCAGAACTGGGCATGGCTAGTCTAGTGAAGAGAAGGACCAGGGGAAACAGGATAGAGTGTTCCAGTATTTGAGGGGCTGCCACAGAGAGGAGGAAGGGGTCAAGCTATTTTCTAAAGCACCTGAAGGCCAGACAAGGAATAATGGATGGAAACTGACCAAGGAGAGATTCAATCTAGAAATAAAGAGAAATTTTCTGACATTGAGAACAATCAACCAATGGAACAGCTTTGCCTTGGAAGAATTGGAGCTTCATTACTGGAGGCTTTCAGGAAAGGATTGGACTGCCATTTGTCAGAAATGGTGTAGGGTCCCCTGCTTGGGCAGGGGGTTGGACTAGATGACCTACACGCTCCCTGCCAACTCTGTTAATCTAATCTAAAGTAGCCAAGTAGATTACGGACTTCATTTAGATAAATACAACATCTTTAGATTCCAATGGTTGTAACAGCTACAGCTACTTTTATTTCATGAAGTCTGGAGTGACAGAATTAAGAAAAGATGTAAGCATATGATCGTTTCTATGGAGACTCAGTTATTCAGGTCATGATGGTCCCAAAGGTTCTTTTTTAAAGAGGCAATTGGGCTTTCTTGTTTTTCTTTGAAGACATTTTGCTTCTCACCCAAGAAGTTCTTGTTAGCTTCATGTTAGCTGTCAGCTGAAGAAGAAAGCTGAAGAAGCTTCTCGATGAGAAGCAAAATGCCTTCAAAGAAAAACAAGAAAGTCCAGTTGCCTCCTGAAAAAAAAGACTTTTAGGACATTTTGTGACTATTTAAATATTATATGGGTTCTCATAGCCATATTAACATTTATTCTTCCAATCATATATCTGTGGTTTTAAACTATGATGACCTACTCATGCTACATTTTTGAAAAATTAATTCTAAAATATTTATTACATTTTTATTCTATTAGATTTATTAAGATGCAATAAAACTGTGGGGAAGAAAGAGGCCTCTGACCAATAGGATCTGGGAAGATTTTTTCTGAACTACATAAAATATGGCAAAATTGCTCCCATTTGAAGGTTGTCCAAAACAATCTCCCAGTTAAAATATAAAAGAAAAAAAAACTGAGTTCAGACACTGGTCGAAAGAATTGTGTTTTTATTTGTTGTTTACATACAAGGACAAACAAACCTAAAGCTGTTAACCACACTGTCAGGATTCCGGCAGTTACTCCAATTAAATAGTATCTCAGAGTTGGCTATCTGTCAAGACTCCAATTAAATTATGAGCCTCAAGCCACACTCCCAAAACTAAAAAGGATTTATTAGAAGTTAACATGCCGGCATTAGCCTGGGCATAGCCAACTCTGAGATATATAATTCACTGTCACCTTTGATCCTACTTTCCCCCCAACCCCTCTGAGTGTATCATCCAACAAAAAACTTCCATAGCCAAGAGTCATCAATCATGCTCTCCAATTAGATTTTTGAGCAGCAGAAGCTTCAGTCATCTAATCAGTCTCTGAAGAAAATATGAATGGAATATACTTTCGATTCCACACTGCTGCCTACTCTTTGAAACTCCCCCTCTTCTTTCTGTTGTCAACTATAAAACATGTATACAAAATGTTTTATGAGTTGACACACACATTCCTCAGCACTTGTGGGTTTTTCACTAACTTGATCATCATCATCTTTTAATGACTCCATAATACCTTTTGGGGTGAAGTCTGGGCAGCTGAATGGAGCTAGTAAAGTGTTTAATGGCTGGATGCCTTTCCTGTCGCCAATGTGGAGTTTTGTTCAGCAGATATATTCTCATTGTGCCCAGAAAGAGAAATATATGCCTCTACTTAGGATTGAACTCACAGCCTCCTGATAGTGAGATGAAAACTCCACCTCTAGACCACCGCACCACTCTCACTAACTTGATGGAGATACTAAATTGTAGATAGTACTCAAAATGGAATGGTACTAAAGCTTTCCAAGCACTATAAGAAAACTGAGATTTCTACTCTCCACATTCAATTCTCAGTGAAGGTCAATCACCTTGGTGACTATGTTTAGCCCAGTTAAAATGGGTCCTCAGGTTTTGGGAAGCAGAAAAAATACCAAAGTGGCAACTACCTTGTTAAGGAACTTTAGCTGTGAAATAAAATCTTGGTTGATAGTAAGTCTCTGTTTTTCAGAAGTCCCCAGAATCTCTTTCCTTGGATCCTCATTGGGGAGAACCAACAAGCTTGCAATTCCAAGATCTGCTGCTACATCTCCATTTTCATCCAAGTACAGTTTCAGATGAGAAAGATTGCAAAACTCATTCTTCTCCAGAAATGGATGGACCTAGTTTTAAAAACAGAAAACTTGGTTTCTTATCCCAAGGTGGCCTTTTCACATTTGAATTTTTCTTCTACAGTTGCCTAGCTTGCAAATGGGGCGTTGGTAGACTTACCAGTGAACGCCCTTCCTAAACACGCTGTGATAGAGTTCAGCATTGGGTATAACTCCACCCTCTTATGATGTGAGCTGAGTCTGCCACCATAAAAGGTTCGTCTCTGCTGAGAGCCCCAGCTTTTCTGGTGAAGTATCTTGACAGACCAGGATTGTCTCTGGAATATAAACAAACAGAATGTGCATACAACCGCCCCCCTACCCAAGAATAGTAGACCAGATGGCCACAGGGTGGGGCTGGACTCTATCGCAGTGTGTCTAGAAAGGGCATTCACTGGTAAGTCTACAAATGCCCCTTCTCCGTCATGCTGCTCTAGAGTCCAGCATTGGGACATACCAAAGCCTGCATGCCCAAAGGAGGGACCAGGTTCCTGGTCCTCTTAATCTGAACCAGGAACCACTCACTGGAGTACCCTTCATTCAAATGCAACCTGTGCAGATGCAAAGGAGTCCAGCCAGTAATGTCGGACGAACAGAGAAGGTGAGGTCCATGTAGCAGCTCTACAAATTTCTTCAATCAGAGCCTGCATGGCCCAAGCTGTCGAAGTCACTGCGCTCTGGGTAGAGTGTGCAGTCAGTTTCTTGGGAGCTGGCAAGCCAAGAGTTTCATATGCAGTAGAAATGCATGCTATGATCTACCTACTCAATCTGGGAGATGAGGCCTTAGACCCCAAGGAGACAGGTTGAAAAGACACAAACATTCACTCAGTTTTGCAAAAAGGTGCAGTTTTTTTGATAGAAATCCTTTTTATGTCTAATGTGTGCCACTGACATTCCATTACATGTTGGGGTTTGGGACAAAAGTCAGGGAGTACAATGTCTTGAACCCTGTGAAACCAAGAGTTGATTTTTGGTACAAAGGAAGGGTCCAGATGCAAAACCACCCAGTTTTCATGAAACATACACAAATCTGGCCTAACCGAAAGGGCAGCTAGTTCAGACACCCTCCTAGCTGATGTAATAGCCACCAAGAAGGATACCTTCAGAGTTAAAATACGAAGACCTACCATTCGCAAAGGCTCAAAAGGAGAGCTTGGAGAACCTTAGGCAAGTCCCAAGTGGAATACCTATGCACAATGGGTGGTCACCTCAGTTTGAGGCTCCCCTCAGAAATCCATGGATTGAAGGGTGGTGGGAGAGGGATGTGTACCTGTCCCATGAAATTACCAAAGCTAAGGCCGCCACCTGTCTGTGGAGGGTGCTGGCATGAGACCCTTGTCCAGCCTGTCCTAGAGAAACTGAAGGATCTTCAGAACAGAAGAGGGGTTCTGGACTCTCTCTGAGCACCAGTCACTGAATTTCCAACAGGTGTCCAGTTGTAGACTTTTTAGGTGAAGCCTGTATTGTGTTAATTACAATATCTGAAAGGTTGGCCTCCTTCAAGAACTTCCACTCAACCACCAAGCGGTCAACTGGAACCATTGGGGTTCTGGATGCAGAAGGGTCCCCTGACTGAGAGAGATTTGAGAGGCTGGGATTTTCCAAGGCCTCTGAACAGACAGGTTCACCAGGTCCACAAACCAGGGTCTCCTGGGCCAATATGGGGCCAGAGGAATCAGCTCTGTCTTTTCCTCCAACATCTTCTGGATAACTGCCGGGAAGATTGGAAGGGTGGGGAAGGCATAGAGGAGACCTGGGGGCCATCTGCTCCAAAGTGCATTGGTCCCCTCCACTCCTTGGGTTAGGAACCTGGAGAAAAACCTGTTTACCTGTGCATTCTGGGGAATGGCAAAGAGGATCACCTCGGGAGTTCCAAAAATATGGGACAATTCTATGAACAGGGAGGATGGAGTCTCCATTCCAAGTGGTCGACTTGAGATCAACTCAACCAGTCTGCTTGGGAGATGTCAACCCTGAAATATGGGCCACCCTGAGAGACAGGAGGTTCCTCTCTTCCCATCTCCCCAGATGTTCCACCTCCCACATCAAAACCCTGGATCTGGTCCCTCCTTGCCTGTTGACATGAGCCTTGGCTGCTATTTTGTCTGTCATGACGAGCACATGGGACCCTGACACTAGGTTCTGGAAATTTCTCAGGGTGAGAAAAATATCCCTGAGTTCCAGGAGATTGATGGGAAGGACGTGTCTGAAGATGGCCAGTGTGCTTGGGCCACCAGGCCCTGGGCATGTGCTCCCCAGCTGTGAAGGCTGGCATCTGCGGTCACTACAATTCTGCTTCTCATCATAAAGGGACTGCCTTTTTAATGGCCTCGGACTGCCACCATCAAAAGGACCGAAGCACCTGTGGAGAAAGCAGCACCCTGCAGGCAGAATGACTGATCCCCTCTCTTTGGAAGGGGAGGAGGAACCACTGAAAGTGTGTGCATATAGGCGTGCCCATGGCACAATTTCAATGCAGGAGATCATCTTCCCAAGCAATTGGGACAGGAGAGAGAGTGGAATGGAGCAACTTAGTTGAATTATGTTTATCAACTCTTTGATGCTGTCCTGTCAGTCCTATGAAAAGAAGACTTTGCAGCTGACTGGGTCAATGATGACCCCGAGGTGCAACAGTCAGGTCATTGGAGAAAGATGGCTCTTGATCAGGTTGATGGAGAAGCCATGTTCCTGCAACACCTGCATCATGATTTGAAGATCTCGTTCGGCCACCTGGATGGAGGTAGATTGAATCAGAATGTTGTCCAGGTAGCAGGTAAGGCTCAGAGGAGGGCTGCCAATGCTGCCAGGACCTTAGTAAAAACCCTTGGTGCCAATGAAAGGCCAAATTGTAGGTATTGGTAGTGCTCACTGCAATAAGTAAAATGGAGGAACTGGCAATGAGGAGGCCAAATTGGGATACATTACAGAACCTGTCTGAAAAGTACAATGTAAAGTGGTTTATCTCTTTTTTAGGGAATTATTATTACTATAACTAATGAAAATAAATGTTTAATTGAGGGAATTAAGGTATATTTAAACCACTGAGGTGACACCCCCAAATTAGTAAAAGGGAAGGGGAAATTTATGTTTTATTTTGCATGTAAAAGCTTATATTAATGGGGAGAAGGCGGAGCTTCGTGCCGGCGTTACAGCTGCGATCTCGGGGCTCTGAGATCGCAGCTGATATTTTCGCCCCTGGTCGGTCCTAACGGACCTAAATCGTCCCGGAGAGACGGTGATTGTGAAGGGCACTGTTCCAGGATCCCAGAGACATCGCAAAGTCTCTGGTTAGATTCGGAAGAAGCCCTTTTGCTGGCGGCGGAGAGGCAGCCTCCATAGCTGCTGAAGTCGGGACAGCTCCGAAAAGAAAGTGACTGGATTGAAGTGTGTCGGTTGGGTGAGAAAAACTCTTTTGCGTTGAAAATTCGCTGAGATTGGAAAGTTCATTCTGAAGAGAGGAGGAAGCTGTGGGATTTTTTTTTTTTTGACTGAAATTGTTTGAGCGGCGTTCTTAAAGTGCTGTCAAATTGAGGCTCGGGGTGTTTTTTTTTTCTTTTTTTTCTATATTCTTTGGGAAAGATTTTACTGTGACTTAGGTAACCGGACTGAATTTTCTTATATATATACTTTTAGGCTCCCTTTGACTTTTTTATTTTTTTTAGGATAGAGGCTTCCTTTGGTCATTTTTTTCTTTTTTTTTGTATATATTAATTCTTTTTTCCGGTTGGGGCTGAGAAAGAGCATTAAGAAACTTTGTAACACTGCCAACTAGAGGCTTGAAAGTATTCTATCTGCATTGGAGAGAATTGTAAAAAGACCTCATCTCAAGGACTTTTTAATGTGATAAGATAGAGGGAGAGCACAGCAAAATATTATTGCAGGTGCTTTCCTGGACTGTTATCAACACTTGAGGTTTGGCTTTGAAGTTGCTGGAGAAGAGAGTCATAACAAGAGCCTTGGATAAATAACAAAGTGCAGTGTGTTTTCTTATATGGACCCCATTTTTTAGTTTTTTTTTTTTTTTTAATCTTAATTTTTAGTAATATTTTTATTTTTGCCTTTTATTTTAAAGGGAAAGCCTCAGAGTTTTTTTTTCTCTTTTCTTCTTTATTTTTTTTTTCCTTTTTATTGGGACTTTTTTGCTTTTCATATTTATCTTTTTGGATTATTCTGTTGTTGTGGTTGATTTTTTTTTTGTTTTTTTTTCTTCTTCCTCTTTTGGATTATTTTTTGGATTATTGAGATTTCTTAATTGGATTAAGGTGTGAAGAATCTGAAGGAATTTTTTGTTTTTTGTTTTTCTTCTCTCCCTTTTTGCTTTTTCCTTTTTCTTTTGCTTTTAATCAATATTATTATTTTTGGATTTGTTTGCTTTTTCCTTTCTATTTTTTCTTTTTTTATGGTGGATTATCTCGTAATTGGATTAGGGTCTAGAAGAACCTGAAGATCTGTCTTCTTCCTTTTTTTCTGTTTCTTCTTTGGTTTCGTGTTTTTTACTATTGGAGTTCTCCATTTTGGATTATAATTGGCTGCCCTACCAGTTGGGTTAAAAGTTAAGAAGAATTTGAAGTTTTGCAAACATTGAAATGAGCAAGAAACCAATACCATCTGGCATTGCTGCTTCTACCTCTGCTTCCCCACCAGCTGGAGGACAACGTTTAATTCAGACAATGTTGAAGCAAGATAAGGAACAAGAAAAAATAACTTTACAGTTACAGATGATTATGCAAGGAATTCAAGAACTTAAGACAAAATCAGATATTATTGAACAAAGAACAGAAAATATTGAACAAAGAATAGAGAAGACTGATGAAAAAGTGGAAAATATTAAACAAATGATGGTTAAGTATGAGGAGAAATTCCAAAAAATTGAGGAAGAAGGAAAACAAAGAGAGAAGAAGATTGAAAATATTGACAGCAGATTAACAGCGGTTGAACAAGAAAAAGGTGGGATGCTGAGGTGGGAGATGGAAAGGTCAGAATTTTACCTCAGATTTCAAAATATAGAGGAGGAAAAAGGAGAAAATTTGGCAGCGGTAATGATAGAAATTTTGGCAGATGCTTTGGAAATTACAGAGGAAAAGATGATGGATGGAATAGATGAGATATATCGAGTCTATACAAGATATGCGATGAGAAATAAATTACCCAGGGAAGTTCATATTAGATTTACCAAAAAATCCATTAAAACGCAAATATTACAAGTAGCAAGAGAGAAAACATTGAAATACAAGGGTAAAGAGGTTGTGGTTTTAAAACAAATACCCAGAAGAGTGAGAGAGATGAGAAGAGAATATCGATTTCTGACCAAAATACTATTGAAAAACAAAGTGAATTATAGATGGCTGATTCCAGAAGGACTAGTGTTTGGGTGGCAAGAGCAGAGATATAGAATTGATTCAATTGAGAAAGCAGAACTTTTTCATGCAGAATTCTTTGGAGGAAGAAGAGAGGAAGCAGAGAAAGAGGCTTTATCAATTGAGTTTCAAGATGAACAACTGGAGACTGAAAAAGAGAAAGGAGCAGCAGGGGGACAGATGGATAATAAAGAACAGCGTGAAGTGAGATCCACGAGAGCTGTTAGACCTAAATATAAAGCATAATCATGGAGGAAAAAAAACTGATTACAATGAATATAAACGGACTTAATTCAGCTGTTAAAAGAAGGAAAACTTTTCATAAATTAGAGAAATTAAAATTTGATATAATTTGTTTACAAGAAGTTCACATTAAAAAACAACATGAACAATTGTTATTACAGCCAAAATTAGGGAAAATATTTACCTCTTTGACTCAATGTAAGAAAAGAGGTGTGGTTTTATATATTAAAGAGGCTATTCCAGCAAAATTGATTTACTCGGATGAAGATGGAAGAGTATTAATGGTAGAAATAATGGATAATAATATAAAAATACTCTTGATTGCAATTTATGCTCCGAATGATAAACAAGGAGAGTTTTATAAAAAACTGCACATGAAAATAATTGGACTGGACTATGTTAATATAATTATGATGGGAGACTTTAATGGAATTGTGGACAATAAACTGGACTATATAGCAACAACAACAAAGCAAAATAGAAAGGCTCTCCCAAGGTCCTTTTTTAAAATGACAGATGAATTAACTTTAAAAGATATTTGGAGAGAAAGAAACGTTAAAGCTAAACAATATACTTTTTATTCAAATAGACATTTATCATGGTCCAGATTAGATATGATTTGGATCTCAACAGAAACTAATATCTAATATTAAAGAAACAAGCATTGAAACAAGTACCTGGGCATATCATAGCCCAATGACAATTAAATGGAAGGGACAAAAAAAAAGATCGAGATGGACATTAAATAATACTATTTTAAAGGAGAAAGATTTTACACAATGGATGGAGAAGGAATTGGCTTTTTTCTTTAGAGAAAATAAAAAAGAGGATACTTCAACGCAAAATGTGTGGGACACTATGAAGGCATATGCTAGAGGTTTGATAATAGATTATACAAGAAAAAAGAATATTAGGAAAAGGCAAGCTTCTAAGGCCTTGGAAAATGAGTATAAAACTCTTGAAAAAGAATTACAGAAAATGCCACAGAAAAAGGATATTAAATTGAAGCTGGATGTAATTAAACATAAAATGGATTTAATAGAGAAAGAAGAATTGGCACAGAAAATTAGAAACTCTAAACAGAATTATTTTGAAGATGCAAATAAACCAGGTAGATGGCTAGCATATAAATTGAGAAAAGAGAAGGAATCAAGAAAAATATTGAAGTTAATAGATGAACAAGGCCAAGTTTGTTATGGGAATAAGGAGAAAAAAGAAATTATCCGAGATTTTTATGGGCAATTATATAAACAAGAGAATATTGATGAAGGAAAAGTCAAACAGTATTTACAGGAAGCTAATCTACCAAAGATACCTAAAGAGACTGAAGAAATGCTAGAAAGCAATATAACAATGATGGAACTAAATGAAGCATTTAAGAGACAAAATAATGGGAAAGCTCCGGGCCCAGATGGGCTTCCAGTAGAATTTTATAAAACATTTCAAGAATTATTGAGCATCCCATTGTTAGAAGTTATGAATGAAGTTATGTTAAAAAAGATGATACCTAAAACATGGTCAGAGGCTTATATTACACTTATACCGAAGGAAGAGACTGACCCATTGCAAATTAAGAATTATAGACCTATTTCTTTATTGAATGCAGACTATAAAATCTTTGCTTCAATCTTAGCAGAAAGACTTAAAAAATATTTAAATAATTTTATTCACTCAGATCAAAATGGATTTCTGCCAAAGAGACAAATTAGAGACAATATGAGAGTAATCCTGGACACTTTGGAATATTATGAGGCTCATTCTGAAAAGCAAATGGCTTTGATATTCCTAGATGCTCAAAAAGCATTTGACAACGTGAACTGGAGATTTATGTTATTATTATTGGAGCAGATGGGTTTTGCTAAAAAATTTATTCAAGCAATAGAAGCTATATACAATAAACAGACAGCAAGGGTAATGATGGAGGGGAAACTTACAGATTTTATTAATATAAGAAAAGGCACAAGACAAGGATGCCCCCTATCTCCTTTGTTATTTGTGTTGACCTTGGAAGTCTTGAATAGAAATATTAGGGATGATAAAAGCATAAAAGGAATGAAAATTAAGAAGGAAGAATTTAAGCTACAAGCTTTTGCTGATGATTTAGCTTTTATTTTGGAAGATCCGATTGAAACAGCTCCAAAGTTACTGGAAAGGATAGAGTCATATGGAGAGGTGGCTGGTTTGAAAATAAACAAAGATAAAACAAAGATTTTGACAAAGAATATGTTATTGAGACAGAGAGAAGAATTGGCAGATCTTTTGAAAATTCAAGTTACAAATAAGGTTAAGTATTTGGGGATATATTTGACAACAAGATGTAGCACATTAAAGGAGAATAATTATATTAAACTTAAACAACAGATAACTACAGATTTGAAGAAGTGGGAAAACTTGCAATTGTCATTAATAGGGAGAATTTCAACAATTAAGATGAATATCTTACCTAGAATTTTATTTTTGTTTCAAACAATACCAATAAGGCTTGGAAAAGACTATTTTGAAGATTTAAATAAAATTATGCTGAAGTTTATATGGCAAGGTAAAAAAGCGAGAATAAAGCTAAAGCTTTTGCAAGATGCTAGAATTAGAGGAGGTTTTGGTCTGCCTAATTGGGAATTGTATTATCAAGCTGCAAGTTTGATGTGGGTCAAAGAATGGATAACATTAAGGAAACATAGGTTGTTGACATTAGAAGGGCATGATTTGCTGTTGGGTTGGCATGCTTTTTTATGGTATAAGGGAACTAAAACACAGGGTTATTTTAGAAAACATTATGTACGGGAGTCTTTGTGGTTAAATTGGGAGAAGATAAAAAGACAATGTTATTTGAAAATTCCAGTTTGGTTATCGACCATTGAAGCATTTTCCTATCCTATAATTTACAAGAAGGAACAAACAGTTAGATATGGGGAACTTTTGGATGAAAAGGGTGAACTTAAATCGATCCAAAACTTAGAAGAACAAGGTATAAGGATGAATTGGTTTTCATATGCACAAATACACTCAAGGTATGATGAAGATTCTAAAACGGAGGGATTTTATGATAAACAGACTGATTTAGATAAGATCTTGATGGGTACTGATGAGAAGGTGATTAAAAAATTATATGGTTATTTATTGGGAATGAAATTAGAGGAAGAACAAGTCAAAGAAACTATGATTGTTTGGGGGAAGAATTTTGGATATGGGATTGATTTGGAGAAATGGCAGAAATTGTGGTCTCAAAATTATAAAATGACAATGTCAACAGCATATAAAGAAAACTTGTATAAGATGTTTTACAGGTGGCACTTTCCTCCGACAAGAATAGCAAGAATGTTTAAGAACAAATATGAAAAATGCTGGAAATGTCATCAGATACCCGGCTCGTATTACCATATGTGGTGGACTTGTGAGGATGCTAGAAAATATTGGACTATAATTCGCATGTGGTTGGAAAAAATGACAAAGAAACATATAGATTTGAAACCAGAGATCTTCTTATTGGGAATTTTACCTGATATATATAGTAAAGATTTGAAATACCTGATTGTAAATGTATTAACAGCGGCCAGGATTGTATTTGCTAAAAATTGGAAGAATGAGAAAATACCATTACAGGAAGAAATTATTAAGAAAATATTGGAATGTGCTGAGATGAGCAGATTGACATTTGAAATTAGAGAGCAAGAGGATAAACAATTTTATGAAATTTGGGATCTTTTTTATAAATGGCTAGATGATAAAATACGATAATAGAATATTTAGAATGCTAGATAGTAAGGAATATCTTTATTTTGTCATTATTTTGTCATTTGATATTATATTTATAAAGGATTTTTTAGGATTGATTTGATATGACTAGATGATTTGTTATAGAGTAAACTGGTTTAAAGTATTGTTAGCTCATTAAGCATAAATGATTAAAAATATAGTCAAAAATTTCTTTTTTTTAGTGATATTAGGATATATAAGTTTGGATTGACAATATGAGTTGTTATGTAATATAATTGTAATTGAGACTACAGAATGAATGCACAAAAATGATGAACCAACTGACACACTGGATGTATATATAAGATTTGATGTTTTTATGTTTTGTTTGTCCTGTTTGTTTGTAGAAAATTAATAAAAACTTTAAAAAAAAAAAGCTTATATTAATTTAGACTTTAAGGAAAGAATATGAGATGGAATTGCAAATTTGACAGACAAAAAAATTAAAAGGGAATAAGTATGAAGATATGGGAATTATTTGTGTCTCAAATGAGAAAAGAGTACTTTGAAAAAGGCCACGCTTAAAATAAATGTTAATGCTTAAGAAATATATTTGAAATAAATTAAAATGAACTGAGAAGAAGTTTAAAATCAAAGTAATATGAATGAATAGGATTAATTTTTTCATTCTTTTTCTTATGAAAAAGTTGAAATGGACAGGTAAAATGAGAAAAGAATACATTGGAAAAGGCCATACCCAAAAGGAAAATATATTTGAAATAAATTGAAATGAATTGAAAAGATGTTTAGAATGAAAGTAATAATAATGAATAGAATTAATTTGTTTGAAAATTGAAATGGAGAGTTAATAATAGAATTGTTAAAAATGGATAAGATAGGAAGTTGAATGTAAAAATGAATATATGATTACTGTCATATTTGCATGTAAATGTGGTGGTTCAGAATTATGTTGTACACCAAAAAGAGCTCTTTTTTACTTTGTTTTGGAAAAATTGAATAAAACTTGTTCAAAAAAAAAAAGAAACCTAGTTAAATGAGAAGAGGACAGTAGCATAACTCAGTGGAAAAAAGCTAAATTTGCTCTGATTTTATAAATGTAATAGCAAATCAGTCGATTTAAAGGTTATGTGTGAGAGCAATAGGCCTAATTATAGGCCTGGGTGTTTCATAAATCAGATTCTTCAATGAAGCATGTTCACGGGCTGGGTGTCCAATGAAGGATTTTCATGGGCAGATCATCTGGTAGCCTAGCAACAATCATTGTAAGAAAAGTGTGGAATGTACTTCTGGTTTTAAACTGTCCTACTGCTCCTTCAGATATCCCCCCCCCCTTTATGGCAACTCAAAAATAGGCATAGGAATGTTTTACAAATTGAAAGAGAGCTTCCAATTTGAGGAACAGAGAATCATGTGGGATTTTCTTGTGGGGGGCAAGAATAAGACACCAATCTGGTTTTAGGCTCTTTTCTTCTTTGTTTTTGGAACCAGCTCTTTGCAGAGTGTTGAGCCTCCTAGATACTGTTTGGCAGTGTGTGTCAGGTCTGACATTTTCAGCTAGGAGGGAGGGAACATGTGAGGAATAAATGGGCAATAAACCTGTGTGGGTATGTGATGGGAAATGGGGAGGGGGAAATGACAGATTGATAAAGAACACAGAAGCTCAGAACTAGTTTGTGCCAGCACTCAAGGCCATGTACCCTGAGAAAGCATGTGGATTACTCCAAACATCTCAGTATTCTCAGGCTTCTGGTTTTTGCGTGGCTTCAGGGCAGCAGGAATTCGTGACCGCTTGCGATTCCTGCTGTGCTAGCCGCCGAGGTACCCCCGATCCAAATGGGTCAGGGGGATATGGCTGCCCTGCAGGGACAGCTGAAGAGAGAGGGGAGCTGGACAGGGGGATGGGGGTGTCGCAGACCCCCTCCTCGTCCTGAAAAACCCCTTTTTCCCAAGGCAGTGGAGCGGCGGTCAGCAATGGCCGCCATGAAGAAGTCTGCAACCGGGTAAGATCGTGCTGGAGGAAGCAAGAAAAGTGAAACTGCTGGCTGAGCCGGGTCAATCAACATCCTTTAAATTCGCTGGAACTGAGCTGTCTGAATTGCTGGAGGATATATTGTATCCCTAAGAAGATCGAAAGCAGCGGAGAAGCTGTTAAAGGGAACTTTTTTTTTTCTTCACTCTCCCACCCCATGAAAAAAGCAGAAGAAGATTTGAAATTTGTTTGGGCACTAAAGGTAAAATATTCTGAAAGTTGCTTGGACATTGGACTTAAAAATTTAAGAAATTGGAAAACCCTTATTAGAGGTATGGATTTCTGATCATTTAAAAATTGATGTTGCAAGTGGGAAGGGAGCAGAAAAATATTGGAGCAGAAGTGGAAAAAGGAGGAGATTGCCAAGAATACTAAAAAAAGAAATATGGTAATTGGACCTCTTTGATTAAACAGTAACCCCAGAAAGAGAAATAGAAGAAGGAAGAAAAGTATTAACTTTTGGAACTTTCTTTTTGAATTACTTTTGACTAAAAATACTTGGGTGGTTGTTTTGGGGAAAGTTTCTCTTTTCAGGATGGCATCGCTTGTGGATGAACTAAAATTGAATATCAAAAATATAAAAAGGAAGAACAAGATGGAAAAGATACTTTGGGAACTTCATTTCAATTTTTAGAAATGGCGTTATGTACTTATGAAAAGTTGATTACACAGCAGAATGACTGGGACAAAGAAGAAGAGGAACAAGAAACCATCTTTGATGAACAATGGGTTTTTTACGGGGAGGAGGAGAAAGAGGATAAGAAAAAGGGGATTTTAAGGTTTGAAAAAACAACCAAAAAAAAGAAAAATGAGAGGAAAGGTGGATGCAAGGTTAAGAAGCAAAGGAAAGGGAGTAAGAAAAGAGAAGAGGAGAGACAAAGGGGTAAAAAGGGCAAGGAGAAGAATAAGCAAGAGAGAAAGGGGGGGAGGAGAAGCCTCAATGGTGGGAAGCAAGATCTAAAGAAAAAAAGCTTATTTAGAGACAATGGGTGAATCTAATTAAGGATAGAAGGGGGATTCTGGAAGGTATATAAGATTGTGTTTTTATATGTGTATTTAGAGTATAAAATTTATTGTGTAAATTTAGAATTTATTAAACAGAATCCCAAGATAAATTAAGTGTTATATGAAGTACTTTTAATTTAGGGTAAAGGCGTCACTCCAAATAGTGTATAGGAGAAGTATAGTAAAAGAAAAAAGATGAATGGATAGTTGGAAATAGAACAGACAAAGAATGTTATTGAAAATGGTTATAAGCTGTTATGCTTTGATTGTTTGTGCACTGTTTTTGTAAAATTAATAAAATTGGTTTATATAAAAAAGAAAAGAAAATGATAACAAGATATGGAAGGATATATAAAATGAATATGATGTTTGAATTTGTGTCTGTGTGAAGAGTTTTAACCCGGGATCAGGCAGCCTTCAGAAAAGATGTTTTAGTTTATGTTTTGTGTATTGTGTTTGTAAAATTAATAAAATTTGTTTTAAAAAAAAGTATTCTCAAAACACTTACATGAATCTTCATTGGTTGAAGATGGACTGGTCATGGGGAGAAGCATTTTCTATCTTTTTCCCATGGGAAACTTAGTTCTAGCCTGATTTTCCTGCAACTAGTACCCATTAGTAAAACAACCTATCACTTCAACCAAATCGAATTGAGGGTCTTTCTTTCCTAAGGGACCTACCTGTGGGCAGATCTGACAATGGGTCATTTTGTTGGGATATGCCCAGATATAGTTTTAGGAGATTGATGACTCAACAACACGGTCATGGAACTCTACATTTCATTATTCTTATATCAATAATTTTAATTCCTTCAGTTTAAAATGACCTTGTCAGAATAAAAGGAAGCATACAAATTTACCAATAATTATTGCAATAAAGCATTAAATATTATGAGCCTAAGAAACAATTTCACTGTCAATTCCCTACTTTTATCATTAGCTGCTCCTTAGTGTTTAGATCTGGTCTTAGGATGATAATGTAGCACTTGGGGATGAAGATGCAGACCAGCAACCCAGCACTGGAGGCCAAGATGGAGAAGATCTGCACAGCTATGATGTATTTCCCTTTGGTGCTCAGGTAGGTGGGCAGGAAGGAGACCCAAACACTGCAGAAGACCAGCATGCTGAAGGTGATCAGCTTGGCTTCATTGAAAGTCCTGGCAGGTTTCTGGTTAAGAAAGCCACCAAGAAGCAGATGGCAGCTAGGAAACCCATGTAGCTGAGGACAACATAAAACATGGTAACAGATCCTTCATTGCACTGAAGGACAATCTCTTGAGACTGGAAGTGAAGGTCAGTCAGGGAATGGGGGTGAAACTCCCAGCCAGATGGAGCAAATGGTAATTTGGACAATAGAACAAGAAAGGATGATGTAGTTGGCCAAGCTCTTCCCCAACTATCTCTTAACTTGGTTTCCTGGTTTTGTGGCCAGGAAAACCAGAACCACTGTGGTTGGTTTGGCCAAGAGTGAAGAAATTGCAACTGAGAAAACAATGCTGAATGCTGTTTGTCGTAGAAGGCAAGTGGCTTTTTTTGGTTGACCAATGAAGAGAAAAGGAGACAAGAAGCAAAACAAGAGGGAGATCAAGAGAGGTCGCAGTTGTTGGCTTTGACAATGGGAGTTTCTAAGTATTTAATAAATATGATAAAAATGAAGGCTGTAGTTAGAAACAAGAATAGGGCAAAGGAGAGGAGGATAATACTCAGATGTTCTTCATAGGACAGGAAGGATATTCTTTTGGGGATACATTTGACTTGGTTCTCATTTGGATATTGATCATCTGGGCATCTAGTGCATTTTTCAGTATCTGAGAAAATAGAAAGTAATATTTCTTATATAGACTTTTCTTTCATATTTGAAGATAGACCTTCTTTTATGATAGGTCGTAATGAGAGACCAGAAAGCCATTGTAAATGTTAAATAGGAACTCACACATACACATATATATACAAGAAAAACATACACATATACAATAAGAAAAATGAAATCCAACCCCCAAAATACCTGTCACTATAGCTTCCCTTCACCAAGATCACTACATCTTTGACCTCACCTTATCCCAACACCTGGGAGATTAACCATTTCTCTGGAAAGTAGAAAAGTAGGGCTCTGTCTTATTTCAGCAGGTAGGGTTTCTATAGGACAGGAGCTTCAACAGAAAAGGCAGACCACCAAACACCCACAAAGTGGCAAATTTTTAAGGAATGAACCTGGGACATACCTATCATAGATGGACGATGGGATGGGATGAACAACAAATAACTTCAAGAAGAGGAGGTTCCATGGAAACCCTGGTCCTAAGCCATGTCGGGTTTTAAAAGTAAATTTAATTGCACTTGGGAAGAAACTGGGAAGTTTTGCAGCTTGCACATGAGGGGCATAAAGTGGCAGAATGTAGGGGAACTCTACCCGGTGCATGATATTGCATTCAGAAGCATTTGTAAATTCAAGGTAGTCTTCATTATCAACCCCATGTAGAGAACATTTCAGTAATTCAAACAGGAAGTGGTCAAGGCATGAGCAAGACCTTCAATCCAGAAAAGGGCACAGTTGGTAGCTGTGAGTCTAGGAGAGCCTCCCCCCCCCCAACATTATGCACTACCTCCATCCTAGGAAGTGCCACCTTACCAGAGTAACATATGGATTTGATTTATAAGTTAATATCTAAGGTATTATCTAAGGCAGGAATGTCAAATTCAAGACCTGTGAGGCAGATCCACGTGTGACCCTCCAGAGCTCCATTATTGCCAGCAGAGGGCCATCAAAACAAACTAAAAGCAAAACAAAACAAAAGGAGACATTTGAGCATGCAAGAAGGGACAGGAAAGGAGAAAGGGAAAGAGGAAAGAAAAAGGAAAAACAGAGAAGATGGGAAGAGAGCAAGGAAGAAAACAAAAGGAAAAGGGAGAAGGAAGAAGAAAGGAGAATGAAAAGGAAAGAAAAAAGAGAAGGAACGAAGGAAGGAAAGAGATTATGAGAGGGGATGGAGGTCCTGAGGGAAGTCTTGCCTTAGTGTTTGGCCACCACAGGTGCACCAGATACAAGTGTTGTTGAGCTGGCCACACCCACTCTGCCCCTCTCAGGTCAAACACAACCCTGATGTGGCCCTCAATGAAATTGAGTTTGACACACCTGATCTAAGACATCTCAGGTAGTCGAATATTTAAGGTAGTAGAAATATGATAAAAGAATACCCCAGACAGGATTCCAGGTTACATTCAGAACTGTTGTGCTTAATTTAGAATTAATTAATACAGAAACTCTATTCCGGAGTGGCTCTCCTTATTTTTAATTTTGAGAAAATAATATTTTTTATATTTATTTGATTTGTCAATCGCTTACAAGATACAGGTATAAGAATAAATATAGTTTTGATACTTATAAAACTATATTTATTTATTTATTATTATATTTATGTATTCATGTATTCAATATATGTAATGTAATGTAATGTAATATAATAATATAATAGTATAGTATAATAATATAATAATATAATATAATATAATATAATATAATATAATATAATATAATATAATATAATATAATATAATATAATATAATATAATATAATATAATATAATATAATATAATATAATATAATATAATATAATATAATATAATATAATATAATATAATATAATATAATATAATATAATATAATATAATATAATATAATATAATATAATATAATATAATATAATGGTTTGCTTGAATTATAGCAAAGGAACTTAAGAAACACAATTTTTGTTTGTTTTATCCATCTGGAACCCCTCCACAAAATTAGAAAAAGGTAAACATATGAGACAATGTGTATACATGTAAGTATACATGTCAGTTGCATTCACTGCCTCCAGAGGTGGTATTCAGCAGGTTCTGACCAGTTCTGGAGAATCGGTAGTGGAAATTTTGAGTAGTTTGGAGAACCAGTAAATACCACCTCTGACTGGCCAGCTCCACCTATTCTCTGCCTCCCAAGTCCCAACTGATCAGTGGGGTCTTCTTTTGTTGTCCTGCACATGAGAATGGAGCTGGAAAGCAGGTTAGTGGGGTGGGAATGGAGATTTTGTAGTATCCTTCCCCTGCCACATCCACCAAGCCACGCCCACCAAGCCATGCCATGTCCACCAAGCCACGCCCACAGAACCAGTAGTAAAAAAAATTGAATCCTGCCACTGACTGCCTCCCTCAATACATGGACTGTTTAAAACACCCTTGTAAGTAAACCTTCACAGCACGTGCAATCAGCAAACTATAAGCTGAAGTTGCTTCAATTTTTCAAGAGGTCATCTAAAATCACAGGGCCTTCATGCTTTTAGCTAGTCAAGGAAGTGAATTAGTAAAGTCTAGTTGTGAATTAGCAAAGTCAAGTTGCTGTACACATGCTGACTAGCAGAATAAGATTCCCATAGGTATTCAAATTAATTCTGGAACTCTCTCACTTTTGGGCTAACAAACTTTGGCTAAATTTACTATTTGTTGGGCTTTTGACTTGCAGTGTAATTTGAGCTTTTGACCTGTCACTGCATTCAGTTCTTCCTGACACAGATACCCTGTTGCAAAAAAAAAAATATTTTAGGTCATAAGGCTATAACAGCCGCCAGTCTCTCCCCAGTGGAAGAACATTTATTTTTCTTTTTGTAACCAGGGTGTAGAAATCTTCCTGCCTGCTCCCAAAAAGAGGGCTGTCAAAATATTTACAGACCCCTCACATCCCGGACATAAACTGTTTCAACTTCTTCCCTCAGAATGACTCTACAGAGCACTGCACACCAGAACAGCAAGATACAAACAGTCTTTTCCCAAACACCATCACTCTGCTAAATAAATAATTCTCTCAACACTGTCCAACTATTTACAAAGTCTGCACTACTATTACTATTAATGTTCTCATCACTCCTTATCACCCATCCCTTCCCACTTATGACTGTATGACTGAAACTTTGTCACTTGTATCCTTACAATTTATATTGACTGTTTCCTTGTATGATTTGATTGGTTATTATTGTACCCTATGATTATTATTAAGTGTTGTACCTTATGATTCTTGACAAATGTATCTTTTCTTTTATGTACACTGAGAATATATGCACCATGACAAATTCTTTGTGTGTCCAATCACCCTTGGAAAAATGAATTCGAATTTCTAGATTGTATTGCTCCATAATGAGCTTCCACTCATTGTTCTTTGTCCTGCCCTCAAATGCTTTGGAAAATAAGTTGACTCCCTCTTTTCAGAGACACCCTTCATGTAATGTAAGATAACTATCATATCACCCTTAATCCTTCTCTGTTAAGTTAGACATACCTAGTTCCCTTAACTATCATATGGTTAGCCTCCAGATCTCATATCATTTTTGCGGGTCTTCTCTGCACTCGTTCTAGGGTCTCTGCATCTTTTTTGTATTGTATGAACAGAATTGGATGCAGTATTCCAAGTATGGCTTCACTAGTATAATCTAGAGTAGCACTATCACTTGTCATGATCTTGACACAATCCTTCTGTTGATGAACCGAGGACTGCATTGGCCTTTTCTGCATCTGAAGCACATTGCTGGCTCATCCTTTTTAATAGATTAACAGATTAATAGAGTTGGAAGGGACTTTGTACTGTAGGTCATCTAGTCCAACCTCCTGTCCAAGCAGGAAACTCTACATAATCTCTGACAAATGGCAGTCCAATCTCTTCTTAAAAGCCTCCAGTGATGAAGCTTCCGCAACTTCTGAAGGAAAACTGTTCCATTGGTTGATTGTTCTCACTGTCAGAAAATTTCTCCTTATTTCTATGTTAAATCTCTCCTTGTACAGTTTCCATCCATTATTCCTTGTCTGACCTACAGGAGCTTTAAAAAATAGCTTGACCCCTTCCTCTCTGTGGCAGCCCCTCAAATATTGGAAGACGGCTATCATATCTCCCCTGGTCTTTCTCTTCACTAGACTAGCCATGCCCAGTTCTGCAACTGTTCTTCATATGTTTTAGTCTCCAGTCCCCTAATCATCCTGGTTGCTCTTCTGGTCTACTTAAATGGTGGTCCACTAGGATATCTAGATCCCTCTCACTGTTTCTAGTGGTGAGCCAGGTATCACTGATTCTATACCTTTGCATTTGGTTTTTCTTGCCTCAGTGTAGAACCTCAATTGTGCTAGGAAGTTGTTTAGGTTTTCTTTTCCATGGGGCCAAATCACAAATGTGTCATCAATGTATCTTAACCATAGTTTGGGTTTGTGGATGGCATTGGCCAGGGCTCTGGATTCGAATTCTTCCATGAACAGGTTTGCAATGATGGGTGACAGTGGTGATCCCATAGGGGCTCCTTCAATTTGTTTGTATCTTTGTCCTTTGTATATGAAATATGTGTTGGTTAAGCAGTGTTCTGTTAGTTCCATGAGGTGTTTAAATGGTTGGTAATTATTTTTGATGATTTCAAGGGTCTCTTTTATCGGGACTTGAGTGAATAGTGAAACCACATCAAAACTTACAAGCAAATCTTTTTGCTCCACATGTAGATCTTTGATCATTTCCAAGAAATCGTATGAGTTTTGTACATGTGAAGCTGCTGTTTCAGCATGGGGCTGTAGCTGTTTTGCTAAGTGTTTAGCTAGGTTTTGCAGTGGTGCTCCTCTGGAGCTGACTGTGGGTCTGAGAGGTATGCCTTCTTTGTGTATTTTTGGGAGGCCATATAGTTTGGGGCATCTGGAAGATTTTTCTCTTGGGATGATCGTCTGTTGGATCTCTTTGCTCATATGGCTGGTTATAATTTTCTTCTTGGTTAATTTTTCCAGATATGTGGTTGGGTCTGTGTTTATGGGTTTGTATGTGGGGTCTTGGAGTAGGTCTGTCAATTTAGTTTCATAGTCTTTTCTGTCCATTACTACTGTGGCATTCCCTTTGTCTGCTGGAAGTATGATTATGCTGCTATCTCTTTTCAGGGTTTGTAGCGCTTTAATTTCTTTTCTGCAAGTTGCTTTTGGGTGGTTTGCTTGTGCATAGACACACACACAAACATACAATGTGGCACTTTATTTGAACAATACATTTCTTCAAATGTTCAAGTGTTGCCTGATTTTCTGGATGTTCTTCGTAGTATTCTATTGAATTCGAAACTATTCTAATCTTATTTGTAATTTGTCTGTTTACTAAAAAGCTATTCTGATCGGAATAAATAATTTCACTTAGGATTGGTTTCAGTCTTTCTGCCATAATTGTCACACATATTTTGTAGTCTGTATTCAGTAAGGAAATTGGTCTATAATTTGAGATTTCTTGTTGATCGGTACCCTCCTTTGGAACTAGGGTGACATATGCCTCAGACTGGGACTTTGGTAATTTCACTTTTAGTAATACCTCATTGTAGATCTCTAATAATATTAGTTCGAATGTTTCATACATCTCTTTATATATTTCACAAGGGAATCCTTCCAGTCCAGGAGTTTTGTTGTCTTTCTGCTTTTCTATTGCTCTTTTAAGCTCCGTTGGTGTTATTTCTCCATTTATTATTTCTATTTTTTCTTCTGAAATTGAATTCAAACCATTTTCCTCTAAATATTGTATTATCTTTTCTGCCAAAATTGCTTCTTGTTTGCATAGCTCACCAAAATAGTTTAACACGATGTGTTCTTTTCCCTTCATTTGGCAACAAATATTTCCTTCTTTATCTTTCAGTTTTTGGATTATTTTTTTTTCCTTTTCTACTTTTTAGTTTATGGAATAGCCATCTACCTCATTTGTTAGCTGATTCAAAAAAGTTTTGTTTCATAGATTTTAGGTTTTATGCTCATTCTTCTAGGAATGTTAAGTTAATTTATGTCTGGTCTTCATTCTTTCTGTTTTAATTTTCTCATTCTTTAGATCCTTTTGAAGTCTATGTTCTAGTTCTTTAATTTTCATCTGTAGTTGATTTTGTTGTTTCTTTTCTATCTTGTTGTTTCTAATAGCATAAGCTATTGATACCTTTCTCATAAGAGCTTTTGCTGTATCCCATAAATTCTGAAAATTAGTGTGGTCCTTTAAATTTACACTAAAAAACATTTCCAATTCATTTTTCATTTTATGTATAAATTCTTTTTCTTTTAGGACTTGTGTGTTTAGCATCAATCTCATTTTCTGTTTCCTTTGGCATTTCCAGGTGATTTTTAGCATGTTGTGGTCTGCCCATATATTGGGCATTATTTCTACTTTGTATTTCATTTCCAATTGTCTCATTTGTCCACACCATATCAATTTGGGACCATGAATGGTGGGGATTTGAATAGAATGTATACTTTTTCATTTGGGTGTCTTTTTCTGCCATATATCCTCTAGGTTAGTTTTTTGTACTGTCAAAGAATGGCTTTGGTAGATAGCTCTACTTTTTTCTATTTCATTTTTGCTCTTTGCCAATATAATCTTTTTCACTATCAACTATGGCATTAAAGTCCCCAACCAAGAATGTATTAGCCTGTCCTCTCTCCACTATTTTATCATATAATTTTTGATAGAATGTTTTTTGATTCACATTCAGTGCATATATTCACACTAACAATATTTGTTTTTGCGATATTTCCAATTGTACCATTAAGATTCTGTCCTGTTCTTCTGCCTAAATTTGTTTTGTATTCATCCCTTTTTTATATACGTGGTCTCCCCTCTTTTCTTTTTATTTGCCAGTGCTATGTACAATTCTCCTAATTTGTGGAATTCCAAATATTTACTCTGATTTTTTTGGATATGCATTTCTTTTTTTTTTTAATCAAATTTTATTAGTTTTACAAAAACAATACACAAACAATCAAGGCATAGCAACTTAAGAAATCTTTTCTAAAAAAAAACAAAACCCAATAGAACATACAAAATAATTCCAAATTGTAAGATAGATATTTACGTTATCTGTTTAACTTTATATCTTATCCCAACTTCTCCTTTTCATTCTAATTGTCCAAATTATATTTTTTACTAATTAAAATTTTATTGCCTTTCATAAACATACAAAACATACAACATAGCAAAAAAAAACCTAAAACATCTTTTCTGAAGGCTGCTTGATCCCGGGTTGAGATTCTTCACAGACACAAATTCAAACATCATATTCACTTTATGTATCCTTCCATATCTTATTACCATTTTCAATTTTCTATATAGCTTCTTCCTTCTTTTATCTCTCTTAATTTTATTTTATTTATCTTATCTCAATTCAATTCATAATGCTTATCATTCTTTGTCTGTTCTGTTTCCAGCTATCCATTCATCTTTTTTCTTTTAATATATTTCTCCTGTACACTGATTGGAGTGAAGCCTTTAACACCTTGCCCTAACTTAAAATTACTTAATATAACACTTAATTTATCTTGGGATTCTTAGTACATTCTAAAGTTACACAATAACTTTTATAAGAAGGGTAAAAACACATCAATAACTAAATAAAATCCTGTATAACTGTTGTGTCCGCGAAATGATGCCAGGAGTCGGTGACTTCAAATCATGCTCTTTATTTGAGGTTGGAACTGAACTGGGGCAAAGGGAAAAAGATCGCGGCTTTTATTCTTTTAGCCGCGGCCAATGACACCGCTTTGAATCTCCCACGATCCGAATGGACCAATCACGGGAGATTCTTAGCGAGCCAATTGGCGCGGCTCGCCTGACCAATCAGAGTGCCCCGCGCTTTGGCCAATCAAAGCGCGGGGATCTCAAGAATGCTAATTAAGGACAGAACACCCCTCCCCTCTTGGTTCAGTCCTTACGTTGCATAGTCACGTAGGTAGGCGGGGCTCCGTCTGAGCCTACTGGACCTGCGCAGCTCAGTCGTAGGTTGGATCCCGGCCGGTTCGGTCGGGATCTCTGCTGCTCCTGCTGCCGTCGTGGGAACCGGCTGGTCGATCGGGCCGGGCCGCTCTCCGTAGCTCCCTCCTGGGCTTCCCAGGTTGGTTGAGCTGCGGGTTTCGCCGCTCCCGCTCGGTCTTTCCGGGTTGGTCGAGCTGGCCTGGCTGTCTCTTCCTGGCGAGGGGTCGTGATGGCTGCTTTCCGGTAAGTACGGCTGGTTTATTCTTCTTTGGTTTTCGTTCCCTGGGTATTCCCTCCCCCCTTAGTTTGTGTTGTGGGGGTTGGTTTCGCCTGTTTGTGCGTCGGTGGTCTCTTGGTTGGTAGTACTCGACCTTAGTTGGTCGATGTGGCGTTTCCACGCTTGTCCGTCTGCTGTTTGTAGCCGGTACGAGTGTGGGCCTGTTATTTGTGTGATGACGGCCGGTATCCATAGTGGGTCTCTCGTCAGGTTTCTTGCGTATACGGGGTCGCCGGGTGCGAAGGTTCAGTGTTTGCTGTTTGAGTCTGGGGGCTTCTCCGGGTTATACGTGGGGTGTAACCTGTCGAGTGGGGACCTTAGTTTCTTGCCCATTAATAGTTTGGCTGGGCTCTTATTGGTTGTGGTATTTGGGGTTATGTGTTGGGTGAAGAGTAGTTTGTTTATTTTCTCCTGGATCTCCCCGTGGTCTATTTTCCGGATGGTCTTCTTAGTGAATTGGACCATCCGTTCTGCCCTACCATTAGCCGCCGGGTGCGCCGGTGCTGTCAGCGCGTGGCGGATGCCCCTTTCCGCTAGGAATTTTTCGAATTCCAGCGAGGTGAATTGGGGCCCGTTGTCGGAAACGACGACGTCTGGGAGGCCGTGTGTTGCAAAGAGTTTGCAGAGTTCCTTGATCACGGCCTCCGTGGTTGTGGTCTTCATGTTGCTTACCTCCAGCCAGTTGGAGTAAGCGTCAACTGTTATGAGGAAGGTGTGTCCTTTTGTGGGCCTGGCGAAGTCTATGTGAATCCTAGACCAAGGTCCCCTTGGGGTTTCCCACTCTAGGATGGGTGCTGTGGGTGGGCTTGGCCTAGTTTCCTGGCATCGTTGGCATCCTGCTACCCAGGCCTCAATTTGTTTGTCCATCCCTGGCCACCAAGCGTAACTTCTGGCCAGGGCTTTAGTCCTAACGATGCCAGGGTGCCCCTCGTGTAGCAGTTCCAGAACCTTCCCTTGTAGCTTTTCTGGAATGACCACCCTATCCCCCCATAGTATGCACCCTTTTAATAGCGAGAGTTCCGTTTGGCGGTTTCGGAACGTTTTGACGGACTCGTCGTTGTCCCTTTCTGGCCACCCTTTCTCTACCCAATGCAACACCCGCACCAGACGTTTGTCTTTATTAGTCTCTCGGGCAATGTCTGACGCGGTTATGAGCAGGTTGGGTAGAGTCTCTATGCTGAGGGTGGTCGTTGTGGGTGCTGGGTCGGTGTCAGGTTCTGGTAGCGGCGAGCGGCTTAAAGCGTCTGCCTGGGAGATCGTCTTACCCGGTCTGTGTATGAGTCCGTAGTTGTAGGCTGCCAGGAACTCGGATCACCTTGTCATTCGGGGAGACAGAATGTTTGGGGTGGCCTGGTTTCCTGCAAGGATTCCTAGCAGCGGCTTGTGGTCGGTTATGATGGTGAAAGTCCGGCCGTAGAGATACTCGTGGAATCGTTTTACGGCGGCAACGATAGCCAGAGCCTCTTTGTCCAGCTGGCTGTAGTTCCGCTCTGGTTTGGTGAGGGTCCTCGAAAAGAACGCAATGGGCGCTTCTTTTCCATCCGGGAGGGTATCGCTGAGGACAACGCCGACGCCGAAGGGTGATGCGTCGCATGTGACAGCCAGAGGTAGGGTCTCGTTATATTGTATGAGGATGGCGTCCGAAGTGAGGAGGTCCTTTGTTCTTTGGAAGGCGGCTTGCTCACGTTTCCCCCAAGTCCAGGTCGCCGCCTTGTCCAGGAGCCTATGCAAGGGCTCTGCCGCCGTCGCCTTTTGGGGCAGGAAAACATTGTAAAAGTTCAGTAGCCCCAGGAATGCCTGTAGTTTTGTCTTGGACTTGGGTGTGGGGGCTTCTTTGATCGCCTTGATTTTTTTGTTTGTGGGGTGAATGCCGTGACGGTCTAGGAGGTATCCTAGGAATTCGACCCATTCCGTGCATAGCTGGCATTTCTCCCTCTTGACCTTTAGCCCAGTCTCTTTAAATTTGGTTAGGACCTCCCTTAGGCGACCCTCTAGTTCGGCTTGGTTGGCTGCCGACACTAGGACGTCGTCGAAGTAAGGTACCACCCCCTTGATGCCTTGCAATAGTCTCTCCATTAGGCTTTGGAATATTCCCGGTGCCACGCTGACTCCGAATTGGAGTCGGTTGCATTTGAATGCCCCCCGGTTGGTGACTATGGTTTGCGCTTCTGCCGTTTGCTCGTCGACTGGCAACTGTTGGTAAGCCTGGGCGAGGTCGACCTTGGCGAAAACCTTGCCCCCTCCCAGTGAGTGCAGTAGGTGTTGCACTACTGGGACAGGGTAGGCGCTTTGTTGTAGCACGCCATTTAGGGTGGCCTTATAGTCCCCACAGATCCTCACCGACCCATCGGGCTTGATCGGGGTGACTATGGGGGTCTCCCACCGGGCGTGGTCTATGGGCTGTAGGACCCTTGCTTGACGAGCTTGTCAATTTGCTTGTCTATCTTGGGTTTCAGTGCGAATGGCACCCGCCTTGGTTTCAGGCGTTTTGGGGGGACGTTTCGGTCTAGGTTGAAAGATATAAGGGGCCCTCGGTACTTGCCCAGGTTTCCGTCGAAGACCTCTTGGAATTCCCGGGCCAGTTGCTGCTCCCAGCTGTCGTTGGTGACGTGGTCGACTCCCGTGAGTGCGATGTCGAGTGGGGCGAACCATTGCAGTCCCAGTAGGCTTGGGCGGTCGCGGTCGACGATTGTCAGGGGAAGTCTTTCGGTGTGCCCTTTATAGGTGATGTTGAAGTGTTTGGTTCCGACTACCGGGATGCGGTTTACCTGGTAGTCCTTTATAATGAGTCTCTGGCTGTCTAGGCTCCTCCTTTGGAGGGTAGGCACCAGGCGCTTTATTTCGTGCTATGCAATCATGGAGAGGTAGGATCCGGAATCCACCTCCATTTTGCATGGCTGGCCCTCGATGCCTACCTCCACGTGGACCTTTCAGGCGTCATTAGTTATGGCGTGGCCGATGGTGACCGTCTGATGGGTCTCCTCTCTTCGCCGGTTATCGCCGCCTTGCAGGGATCGTCCGTTCCGGTCCCATCTGTTGTCCGAGGAGCGATCTCTGGTCCGGGGTGGTGTGCTCTCTCTCCTCCGGTCGCTCTGGTCCGATCGTGCCGGGCTGCGATTCTTCTTTAGGCGGCAGACACGGGCGATGTGTCCATTCTTGTCGCAATGCCGGCAGATCGATTCGAAAAACCGGCATTCCGACCTGGGGTGGTCACCGCTGCAACCGGCACAGTTGGTCCTCGACTTACAACCCCGCCGGTTCCGTGGGTCGCGGCCTGTCTGGAGGCGATGGATGTCCTCCTCGTCATCTGAAGTGCCCGATGCCAAGTGGAAGTCGCCCTGGTGGGTGGTCGTCTCGGGTTGGGCCTCGGTCGACCTCGCCGGGTTGTTTCTGCTGCGGTCCCCAGTGTTCGGTCTGCGCATGCGGTCGGCGGAAGTTCGGGTTGCTTCGGCGGCTGCGGCTGCGGTGAGGGTGTCTGCTAGGCTGATGTTGCCCTTGGCCATCAGCCAGCTCTGGAGGATGGGGTCCCACAAACCGAGCACGATTCGGTCTCGCAGGGCGTCGTTCAGGTTGTCGAATTCGCAGGGCCCCCCTAGGCGCTGCAGCTCGGTGACGAAGTCGCTGAAGCTCTCACCCTACCTCTGGTCCCGACGGTAGAATTCGTTGCATCAGATCAGGATGGGTATCTCTGGAGTGTAGTGCCGCCGAAGTATTGGCTCGAGGACGTCCCAGTCCATCGCGGTCGCATCGGCGGGTTTGGCAAGCACCTTGGCCATCTTGAAGACCTCAGTCCCGCAGTGGGTCAGGAAGACGGCGCGCTTCATGGGGCCGGTGGCGTCCTTCAGGTCGCTGCACTCGAGGAACATGCGGAATCGGTCGGAGTACGATTCCCAGTTCTCGGTGGCGGGGTTGAAGGGTGCGGGGGGTGCGATTTTCGCCATCGCAGTGGTTCGTCTGGCTTCCGTCGGACACATGGTTCAGTTCAGGGTCTGGATCCCACCCTCGTCACCAGTGTTGTGTCCGCGAAATGATGCCAGGAGTCGGTGACTTCAAATCATGCTCTTTATTTGAGGTTGGAACCGAACTGGGGCAAAGGGAAAAAGATCGCGGCTTTTATTCTTTTAGCCGCGGCGGCCGCGGCCAATGACACCGCTTTGAATCTCCCACGATCCGAATGGACCAATCGCGGGAGATTCTTAGCGAGCCAATCGGCGCAGCTCGCCTGACCAATCAGAGTGCCCCGCGCTTTGGCCAATCAAAGCGCGGGGATCTCAAGAATGCTAATTAAGGACAGAACAATAACCACTATCCATATCATTAAAAAAACTAATCATATATATTAATACTCATTTATATCTTAAGCATTTTACTCTAGATACAGACACAATCTTATGTACCTTCCAGAATCCCTTTTTTTTTCAATTAGATTCACCCATTGTCTCTAAATAGGCTTTATTTCTTTAAATCTTGCTTCCCACCATTAAGGCTTCTCCTCCCCCGCTTTCTCTCTTGCTTATTCTTCTCCTTGCCCTTTTTACCCCTTTGTCTCTCCTCCTCCCTTTTCTTACTCCCTTTCCATTGTTTTCTAACCTTGCATCCACCTTTCATCTCATTTTTCTCTTTTTTGGTTGTTTTTTCAAACCTTAAAATCCGCTTTTTCTTATCCTCTTTCTCCTCCTCCCCAGAAAAAAACCCATTGTTCATCAAAGATGGCTTCTTCTTCCTCTTCTTCTTTGTCCCAGTTGTCCTGCTGCGTAGTCAGCTTTTCATAAGTGCATACCGCCATTTCTAAAAATTGAAATAGATTGCCCAAAGTATCTTTTCCATCTTGTTCTTCCTTTTTATATTTTTTATATTCAGTTTTTAGTTCATCCACAAGCGATGCAATTATAAAGAAAGAAACTTTTTCCAAAACAACCACCCAAGTATTTTTAATCAAGAATAATTCCAAAAAGATTCCAAAGTTAATACTCTTTTTCTTTCTTCTACTTCTCTTTCTGGGGTTACTGTTTAGTCAAAGAGGTCCAATTACAATATATCTTTCTTTAGAATTCTAGGCAATCTCCTCCTTTTCCAACTTCTGCTCCAATTTTTTTTCCTCTCCCCTCCCACTTACAACATTTTTTTTTAAATGTTCAGAAATCCATACCTCCAATAAGGGTTCTCCAATTTCTTAAATTATTGAATCCAATGTCCAAAAAATCCTTTGTCCCTTGGCTTTAACTTTCAAAATAATTCACCTTCAGTGCCCAAATAAATTTCAAATCTTCATCTGCTGTTTCTATGGGATGGGAGAGTGAAGAAAAAAAAAGTTTCTTCCCTTTAACAGCTTTCTCCGCTGCTTTCTGATCTTCTTAGGGATACAATGTATCTTCCAGCAATTCAAACGATTCAATTCCAGAGTGTTTAAAAGTTGTTGATTGACCCAGCTCAGCCATAACTTTCACTTTCCCTGCTTCCTCCAGCACAATCTTACCTGGTTGCAGGCTTCTTCGTGGTGGCCATTACTGACCGCCGCTCCACCACATCGGGAAAAAGGGGTTTTTCTGGAAGAGGAGGGGGTCTGCGACACCCCCAACCCCCTGTCCAGCTCCCCTCTCTCTTCAGCTGCCTCTACAGGGCAGCCATATCTCCCTGACCCATTTGAATCAGGGGCACCTTGGCGGCAAGCACAGCAGGAATCGCGGACAGTCGCGAATTCCTGCTGCCACCGAAGCCATGCGGAATTGGAAACTCCTTGGATATGCATTTCTTGAAGGCATAACCTGAAAATCAAATCAAGAATTAAAAGAACAAGGAATTACAATTGATTGGTGGCCATATCTCTCAGTTCAAAACAGAAAGAAAACAGATCAGAAGAATTTGAATTTGATATGGGACAAAATCTATTGGATAAGATATTAATTGGACCAGATCAAAATTTTATATCCAAAGCTTACAGATACTTGCTAGATTTGAGAATGGAAGAAGAAAGATTAAAAAATATGATGAAAGCATGGGCGCATAATTTTGGTTATAATATAAATTTAGACAAGTGGGAAAAATTATGGAGCATAAATTATAAATTAAAAACGGCCACGGTTTCCGGTTTCGCGTGGCTTCGGGGCAGCAGGAATTCGCGACAGCTCGCGATTCCTGCTGTGCTAGCCGTCGAGGTACCCCCGATCCAGATGGGTCAGGGGGATATGGCTGCCCTGTAGGGACAGCTGAAGAGAGAGGGGAGTCGGACAGGGGGGTGGGGGTGTCGCAGACCCCCTCCTTCTCCGAAAAAACCCCTTTTTCCCAAGGCGGTGGAGCGGCGGTCAGCAATGGCCGCCACGAAGAAGCCAGCAACCGGGTAAGATTGCGCTGGAGGAAGTGAGAAGAGTGAAAGTGCTGTCTGAGCCGGGTCAAGTAACATCTTTCAAATTGGTTGGAACTGAGCTGTTTGAATTGCTGGAGGATACATTGTATCCCTAAGAAGAGCGAAAGCGGCGGAGAAGCTGTTAAAGGGAACTTTTTTTTTTCTTCACTCTCCCACCCCATGGAAACAGCAGATATGTTTGGATATATTGGACATTGAAAGTGAATTGTTTTGAGAGTTGAAGCTAAGGGACAAAAGGATTCTTGGACATTGAAAAACTTAAGAAATTGGAAAACCCTTGTTGGAGGTATGGATTTCTGATTATTTAAAATTGATATTGCAAGTGGGAAGGGAGAGGAAAAAAAAATTGGAGCAGAAGCTGAAAAAGGAGGAGATTGCCTAGAATCCCAAAGAAAGATATATGGTAATTGGACCTCTTTGATTAAACATTAACCCCAGAAAGAGAAAGAGAAGAAGGAAGAAAAGTATTAATTTTTGGAATTTTTTTTGAATTATTTTTGATTAAAAATACTTGTGGTTGTTTTGGGAAAAGTTTCTCTTTTCATAATGGCATCGCTTGTGGATGAACTAAAGGCTGAATATCAAAAATATAAAAAGGAAGATACTTTGGGCACTTTGTTTCAATTCTTAGAAATGGTGTTATGTACTTATGAAAAGTTGACTACGCAGCAGAAGGACTGGGACAAGGAAGAAGAGGAAGAAGAAGCCATCTTTGATGAACAATGGGTTCTTTCCGGAGAGGAGGAGAAAAAGGATAAGAAAAAGGGGATTTTAAGAATTATAAAAACAACCAAAGAAGAGAAAAATGAGCAGAAAGGTGGAGGCAAGGTTAGAAAGCAAAGGAAAAGGAGTAAGAAAAGGGAGGAGGAAAAACAAAGGGGTAAAAAGGGCAAGGAGAAGAATAAGCAAGAGAGAAAGGGGGGGAGGAGAAGCCTCAATGGGGGGAAGCAAGATCTAAAGAAAAAAAGTTTATTCAGAGACAATGGGTGAATTTAATTTAGGATAAAAGAGGGATTCTGGAGGGTACATAAGATTGTGTTTTTTATATGTGTATTTAGAGTATAAAATTCATTGTGTAATTTTAGAATCTTTTAAACAGAATCCCAAGAAAAATTGTTATACGAAGTATTTTTAAGTTAGGATAATGAGTTATAGACATTACTCCAATTGGTGTATAGGAGAAGTATAGTAAAAGAAAAAAGATGAATGGATAGTTGGAAATAGAACAGACAAAGAATGTTATTGAAAATGGTAATAAGATATGAAAGGATATATAAAGGTTTTGTTATGTTTTTTTTTTTTTTGGATTTTGTATATTGATAAAAGGCAATAAAATTTTAATTAACAAGAAATAATTTGGATGAAAAGGAGAAGCAGGGATAAGATATGAAGTTAAATAGATAAAGTATTGATACTATAATTTGGAATTGTTATGTTCTATTGGTTTTCTTTTATTATTTTTTCTTAGAAAAGAATTTATAAGTTGTTATGCCTTGATTCTTTGTGCATTGTTTTTATAAAATTGATAAAAATGGTTTATATATATATATATAAAAAGAAAATGATAATAAGATATGGAAGGATATATAAAGTGAATATGATGTTTGAATTTGTGTCTGTGTGAAGAGTTTTAACCCGGGATCAGACAACCTTCAGAAAAGATCTTTTAGTTTTGTTTATGTTTTGTGTTTTGTATGTTTGTGTATTGTGTTTTCTGTAAAATTAATAAAATTTGTTTAAAAAAAAAAAAACGGCCACAACTTACAAGGAAAATTTACATAAAATGTTCTATCGGTGGCACTTAGTCCTGACAAGATTAGCAAAGATATATCTGAACACCAATCCAAAATGTTGGAAATGCCAACGAGTTGATGATACCTACTATCATATGTGGTGGCTGTGCCCTCTGACCAGGACCTATTGGAATAAAATTAGGAAGTGGACACAAGAAATTATTGGATGCCAAATTGAATTCAAACTGAAAATCTATTTACTTGGGATTATTCAAAAACAATATCCGAAAAAGATTAAATATTTAATTTTACACATGTTGACAGCGGCCAGAAAGAGCTTACACGCAAATGTGGAAAGAGCAGAGGATTCCAACTGTAGAGTTAATTATACAAAAAATAGCAGACTGTGCTGAGATGGACATGCTCACACTTAAAATGAGAGAGAAAGAAGAATCAGAATACTACTCGGTTTGGCATAGATGGTACATGTGGCTAGAAAAAGAGAGATAAGAATTAGAAAAGAGATATTTAAATAAGAATTCTCAAGAAAGTGATACACAAGATATAATAGGATAGACAGAAGGATAAAAGATGTATAATAATAAGTGTAATATATGTATTAAGGATAGGTATGAATAGATGTTAAAAGAATAAGACAATATTAAAGATGTGAAATAATAACAGTAATATGTAACAATAAACTATTTGGTTTAGGTTTAAAGAAATCCAATTTAGTTATGATAAACAATAAACAAATGAATCAAAATGAAATTGGATTTCTTTTTTTTTTAATTTTTAATTTTTATTGATTTTTAAAACAAACATAAACAAACAAAACATAAAAACATCAAGCCATCTTCCATATATATACATACAGTGTGCTGGTTGGTTTACAGATTTTTTTTGTGCTTCCATTTCGTAGTCTTCAATTACAGTTACATTGTGTATACTCTCGTACTTTCAATCAAATATTAAGTACATTAATATTATTAATCAATCATTTAACTATATTTTTTTTCATTCATGTTTTACAAAATAATCGTATTTTACTTAATTTGTTTTATAACGGTTCATATTATCATCCCAAATCTATCCTAAAATCATTTTGTAGATATAATAAGAAAAGAATACATCTTTATATTTTTATTATTTTCTAAGAATCTACCTATTTCATTACTATGTTTTATTGTCTAACCATTGATAGAATAGATCCCAAATTTTATAGAATTGTTTATCATCTTGTTCTCTAATTTGAAATGTCAATCTACTCATTCCAGCACATTCCAATATTT
This sequence comes from Hydrophis major, assembly GCA_033807585.1. Lineage (NCBI taxonomy): Eukaryota > Metazoa > Chordata > Lepidosauria > Squamata > Elapidae > Hydrophis > Hydrophis major. The sequence continues at coordinate 24,338,356 of CM066329.1, forward strand.
TCTTAATGATTTCCTCCTGTGATGGTGTTTTCTCATTTTTCCAGTTTTTAGCAAATACAATCCTAGGCGCTGTTAATACATTTACAATCAAGTATTTCAAGTCTTTACTATATACTTCAGGTAAAATCCCCAATAAAAATATCTCTGGTTTCAAATCTATGTGTTTTTTTGTCATTTTTTCCAACAACGTGTGGATTTTAGTCCAATATTTTTTAGCATCCGCACATGTCCACCACATATGGTAATATGAGCCAGGTCTCTGATGACATTTCCAACATTTTTTGGATTTATTCTTGAACATTCTTGCTATTCTTGTCAGGGGGGAAATGCCACCTATAAAACATCTTATACAAATTTTCTTTATATGCTGTTGACATTGTCATTTTATAATTTTGAAACCACAGTTTTTGCCATTTCTCGAGATCAATCCCATATCCAAAATTCTTCCCCCAAGCAATCATAGTTTCTTTAAGTTGTTCTTCTAGTTTAATTTCTAATAAATATCCATACAATTTTTTAATCACCTTTTCATCAGTACCTGTCAAAATCTTATCTAAATCAGTCAGTTTATCATAGAAACCTTCTGTTTTAGAATCTTTATCATACCTTGAATGTATTTGCGCATATGAAAACCAATTCATCTTTATACCTTGTTCCTCTAACTTTTGCATAGATTTAAGTTCACCCTTTTCATTCAATATTTCACCATATCTAACTGTTTGTTCCTTTTTGTATATTATAGGATAAGAAAATGCTTCAATGTTCAATAACCAGACTGGAATTTTCAAATAACATTGTCTTTTAATCTTCTCCCAGTTTAACCACAGAGACTCCCGTATATAATGTTTTCTAAAGTACCCCTGTGTTTGAGTTCCTTTGTACCATAAAAAAGCATGCCACCCCAACAACAGATCATATCCTTCTAATGTCAACAATCTGGTATTTCTTAATGTTATCCTTTCCTTAACCTACATCAAATTTGTAGCTTGGTAGTACAACTCCCAATTAGGCAAACCAAATTCTCCTCTTATTCTAGCATCTTGCAAAAGTTTTAACTTTATTCTTGCTTTCTTACCTTGCCATATATATTTCAACACAATTATTTAAATCTTCAAAGTAATCTTTTCCAAGCCTAATTGGAATTGTTTGGAACAAATATCAAATTCTGGGCAATATATTCATCTTGATTGTTGATATTCTCTGCGGCTTTGCTCCGCATAAGTAAGGCTTCTCACTGGGTGGTCGAATGCATCAAGAAAGACACCAGTCCAGTTCTATCTTGGGTGAGCTGCCCCGATCACGAGTTCGGGAAGCTCTTTTATTAAAAACATACAGTGATACGTCACAAGCAGTGAATTCTTTCCAATCATTATGTTACATGAGTAAAAATATTAGTGCACACATAGTAACATCCAATCACAGTGTTATATGTTCATTTTAGCACAAAGTAGCCATTCAGCGTTTGCAGTCCAGTTATCAGCCCATGATGACATGTTGTTGATTGATGTTCGTTGTTTCTGGTACGCTTTCAGCCTACATGAGGCCTGGCCTGTACCGAAACTTGTTGATTCATTACTGCATCTCCTCTGTTTTAGTTTTATATGGAGGAAATTCTTCTGGATCTTCCTCACTGCCCATGCGAAAATCTGTTTAAGCGTATGCATCAGGGTCTTCTGAGGGTATGATCTTGTAGAGAGGTTCCTTTTCCCAGAGGGCATTAACCTGTGCAATGACACGCTTTTCAGCTAATAAAGACAGACTATTGGTGATAGTGCGAATAAAAATTGGTAACACACATGGAAGAATAACGCATCCTGCAGCAATCATACCTATGAGAGCTACTATAGCTTGTAATCCTGGTAGTTTTGGGAACCAGGAACTAAAAATATTTTTAAGATCAATACTTTAGGATTATAGGTTAATTGTCACATCTCAGTTGTTAATTGTGCTACTACTTTGCCAACCTTATCAATTTGAAGACAACAATTTGTGAGATTGAACCTACCACATACCCCTCCTTCTTTGGCTAGTATGTAATCTAAAGCTAAGCGATTTTGGTAGACAACTGTGCATAATTTGTCTGTAGCAGTTGCTAGAGTGTTTAGAGCTTTGTCTATTCATTGGCCTGCTAAATCTAAAACAGCTTGTAAATGAATAATTCTATTAATCATATATATGGGGGTTCTGAAGGCATTGTCGGTGTCTCTTTTCTTGTGGGATAATGTATCATACACAGGGATGCCTAGTTCTTGTTTAATGGAGATTGGTAGGAGGAAAAAAGAAGCTCTTATCCACCCCAATACACATGATCCTTGCCAATCTGCTGGAAGGGATGGATAGGCTAGGTTACCACAAATCCAATACATGTTATTTGGGGCTGTCCATTCTTGGGAAGATGTTGTGTCATTGAGATAAGGAAGGAGGGAGGTGTTGAATTTTGCAGGTGTGGTGGTAGCATTGTCAGGTGCAGTCCAAGTCCGGTAGGAGTTAGGTATCCTACTGGAGTGGACCCATTTCAGGAAAAGCAGTTTCTACCAATTAAGTTGGTGATAATTATCCAGATAAGTGGATCGGAAGCTGTTCTAGCTGTTATGTTTCCTACAGAAGACTGTTATTGAACAGTGATGGTGAGGCTTCTAAGGCTTGCCACAGCCATTGTTCCCCTGTGGTGGTTCCCCCACAGACAAAACAATTGGTTATTGCAAGTTGTTTTGCAATTTTTTCTGCCATATCCATGAACAAGTTTTTTTGCAATAACACTGGTATCAGGGGCTTACCGACCAGCCTAATGATGTTTCCTTACCTTCATATATTATTTTGGTTGTTATGGTAGTGTAAATGTTTGGGTCCGATCCTGTGCCATCAATAAGTATCCAAAGCAGGGTGTTGCTTGGAGATGACGATTTCTACCTTATTGTCTGTGGTAGACCCTGATATTCATTTGAAATGTGACAGATGATTGCAGCCTGAGTACCCTCCCCCGGTATAATCACAGACACAAGACCAACTGAGCACTCGATGGAACCTCCATAAGGGATCTTTGATTGGGGTTTCCTATGGCCCAGTTAATGGGTATAGGACACAAATATTTATGATTTTGGGCGTATGTTGTTTTCCAGTCAATCGACCCGCATGAATGTCCCCCTGGTTTAGAACAAGCAACACAAACATCAAAGATTAAAACAGTTGGGTTAGTACCATCCTTGAGCACGGTGGTGTGGTTTAGATAGATGGTACATGGTCCCGTTGTTTTGGCAAGTTTTTCGGAAGGCACTTCTGTGGTTGTTGGGTATGATAGATGAGAGTTAGTTGAATGGAGCCTGCTTGCGTGGTTTTGGTCAGGCAGGGTGTTCAAAGGTGTTGATCTGGCGTGAAGTACATCACTCGAGATGGAATGGAGACCTTGGAGGCACGGGCGGCAAAAAGGAGGAAGAGGGTCGGCAAGGCAACGAGACGAATCATGTTGATACGTCTGCAGGTGGTGATTTTTCTATCTTGGGGTGGTATGGTCTGACGTGTCATCCAGGAACCCACAGGACACAATCTGGAAGCTGGATAGCTGCGAAGCCACGACCCCAGGTGAGGAGAGCAGCAGGACCCTTCCAAGTAGGGTCTGGCAGTTGACGGTAGTATACCTGTGGTTTGGGAGAATCAGGGGAAGGGGGGGAGGAAAAATGTCGCTCCACTGCCATCGTAGCAGGGGTGCCGGAGAGATTGAGGAAGTTGAGGGTATAAAGACAGAGATTAAGGGTGTCTTGCATCGCCAGGAGGCCAAGGGCTTTTTTCCCTTTGATCAAATGTCGTTCTAATGCTGTTTTTAGCATTAGGTTGGCTCTCTCTACCAGGGCTTGTCCTTGACTGTTAAAAGGGATTCCAAATTTGTGGGTAATTTGCCACTTAGCGCAAAATTCTGACATGCCTGTGCTAGTGTATGCAGGACCATTATCTGTTTTTATTTCATTTTGGCGTCCCAATGATGCAAAAGTGCGAATGCAATGGTTGATGACATGTTTGGAGGCTTCTCCTCTTTGCGGGGTTGCCATTATAAACCCTGAATAAGTATCAATTGTGACATGCAGATACTTCCAGGGGGCAAACGGAGGAAACTGAGTAACGTCCATCTGCCATATTTCACAGGCTTTCAACCCGCGGGGATTTACCCCTAAGGGAATGGAATGGGCTTGTTGACTGCAGGTGGGGCACTGCTGTCTAATGGCTGAGGCTTCGGCCATAGTAAGGTTGAAATGTTTCATGAGAGCTTTAGTGTTTTGATGGAAGTATGAATGGCTCTCCCAAGGAGTTAATGTGTGTGAGGTCATGATACCTGCAGCCACTTGATCAGCCACATCATTGCCTTCCTGGAGGATTCCTGGGAAGGGTTGGTGGCTAAAATGACCATATTTAGAGGAGTATTGACAGCAGCTCTGTCTTCCCATATTTTTCAGATATTCTCTTCTATTTGAGTTATTGCTTGAAGCTGAGGTTGCTGCAAGGATATTATGTCAGCAGGCTTTTTTCCCCAGGTAAGGGCTTCGAACAATGGAGAAAGAATATCAGTGGTTAAAGACAGGTAGGGTCGAGCCCAGTTTATGGTACCCAGATATTGCTGAAGTTGAACCAGGGTGGGTTGAGAAGGTAGAGACAGAGAGGGAAGTGAAGGATAGGCGGTAGCAGAAAGCATTTTATAGCCCAGATATGCATATGGATTTAGTACTTGCACCTTTTCAGGTGCTATGTGCAAACCTCCTTTTGCAAGAATGGCTTTCAGGAAGGAAAATGAAGTACACTCTACCACCAACATAGCTGTAGCAGCCACAGCCTGCACACACACCAGCCAGCCTCTCACCACTGGCTCCAGAGTTTTGCTTAGAAAAGCGATGGGCTGGTATTGGCTCCCCCTTTCTCTGGTAATTCGGTTAAATCAATCTGTGTTCTCTGGAAAGGCCAGCCCACTAGGGGTCACCCTCCCATTTCTTTTTTCCTTGCTGCTTTCTTGTTTACTTTCAAACATATACCTTTTCCAGAATTCCCCTCATTGCATTCACAGAAACCACCTTCACCCCTTCTCAGTCTGCACACATCCTTCTTTTTCCAAATCATCTTTCTCTTTTTCCTCAGGTTACCATTCCTCATCCTTTTCCACTTCTAGCAAGGGAATTGATACCATCACTAGCTCTATCTCCCCTGCAGCTTCTTTTGCCCATTTGTATGCCCATCTGTTCCCAACTAACTCTGGGGTGCTTCCTTTCTGATGAGCATTCACGTGTACTATTGCCACTTGGTTTGGCAGTTGCAGGGCCTCCAAGGCCTGTTCCACAAGCTGCAATTGTTCAACTTGTTTTCCATCAGCCTTGATAAATCCCCTCTCCTGCCAGATCTTACCAAAGGTATGGACCACACCCCAGGCGTATTTGGAATCAGTCCAGACTGTCACATCAATCCCTTCAGCTAACTTCAGAGCCCTCTTCAAAGCAAACAGCTCACATTTCTGCGCAGACCATGAAGAAGGAAGGGAGCCCTTTTCTATGACCTCCCCTTCTCCTGTCATGACTGCAAATCCTGATTTCCTCTTTCCTTCCTCAACCCTGCTTGATCCATTCACAAACCATCTCTCTCCTTTCTTCAAAGGAATCTCTTCCAGATCCTACCTCACCTTTGTCATCAGATCTACTTGCAACAAACAGTCATGGTCCTCAGCTTCCCACTCCTGTCTTCTCCCTTCTAGGAAGGAAAATGAAGTACACCAGAAATTGTGGAAAAGCAGAATGATAAGGTAGCAAGACATTATTTACATAGTGTTGACACATGGTGGGGCTATTGAACATACCTAAACAGGTTCTGTGGTTTTTAATTGTAGCCACAGTGGAGTTCTAGCAAAAGATTCCATTAATCAATAATGAGTTTTGTGTTAAGTTGAGACATAAGATCACGGCCCCACAGGTTAGTATGTAATGGAAGAACCAAGGGTTGGAGGTAGGCAGTGTGAGAAATATCAGAGGAACTCACCGGTAGCCAGTGTTTGCTACGGTGGGTGTGCTGAACTCCTCCCACTCCCCTAACAGCTGGGGCAGTTTCCAAAGGTCAATCGTCCAGCCACTCAGCCGTTCGGATGACACTTACGTCAGCTCCAGTGTCTAAGAGACCCGAAAAGACTTTGTTACGGATTGTGAATTGTAACACAGGCCTGGCTTGTTCCACTGTCTGATGGACAGTAAATGCCCATGCATCAGCCATTTTAACAGGCACCGGAACAGCGGTTGCTACTAATTCTCCCTTGCTAGAGTGTTTCCAATTACTGCCATGGCCACTGAGGAAAAGTCATCAGAATCTCTCAGAAACGGAGAAGCAATGATTCCTTTTGCCATGAGGTCCCGGATGGGATAATTTATGAGGGGCGTCATGGCAGGAGGGATTTTTTTCAGGCATGTGGGGAGAAAGTAAACAGTGCCTGGAATGTCAATTTCCATATCTTCTGAGGCAATTAGTTGGAAAGATATAGAGTCAGCCTTGGGAGCGGGGCTGGCTGATCACCCCCCTTCTAGTTTCCCTGTGGCTGAGGAGTGCTGCTGCGACACTGGTTTGCCCAGTGGTACCCTTTCTTGCACCTTGGGCATATAGTTTTAGGCTTGGTGTTGTTTTGTGTATTGTCTCTGGCTCTGCATTGTGCTTTGAAATGGCCTGGCTTCCCACAATTGAAACAGTTGCCGGCTGGCCTGTTTTGAGAATTTGCTTGCTGCAAGGCCGTGGCCAGATGCTCCATATTGTAAGAGACAGTTTCCACAATTCTGCAAGCCTTTAGATAGTCCGAGAGGGAAGCCCTCCCTCAGGCAGGCAGAGGCTGCAGAATCCTCTTGCAATCCTCATTTGCATTTTCAACAGCCAGTTTCAACAGAAGCTCTTTACGGGCTTCTTCATTCGAGATTTGTCTGTGAATGGCTTTCTGAAGTTCCTCTATGAACTCAGCATAAGGCTGATGTGAGCCTTGAGTAATTTTTGAAAGAGATCCTACAATGGTATTAATGAAGCCTCTGACTTATGGTGCCTGAATGCTGTACATGGCCATGGCTTGTTTTAAATCTCTGATTAATTTCATGGGTAAAGGTTCAAGTCTAGGCACCATATTTCCAGCTCCATCCCCTATATATTCAACAGGACAGAGGGAGAGAGCTCCTCCAGGGTAAGAGAGCCTTCCCTGCATGCGCAATCGCTCCCATGGGTGTTTGATCCTCTGCTGAATTTGAGTTAGGAGGATTTATGGGTTTAGGAGCAGTGGGGGAGGAAGCTTCTAATGGGAGAGTGTCCTTTGTTTTGGTTTCAGCTATATAGGGAGGAGGACCCTCCTTAGGGGAGGGGGCTTTGGTAAGTGCTAAACCATGGATTTTTAAACATTCCATGACTATTCTCCATGTGGTCAGAATCTTTGGCGGAGCCCGGGGGTTATCATGAAAACAGTCACCCAAACGTTGCCATGTGGAGACTTTCAAGGACCCTTTCTCCGGATAAGCCAGACATTGTGTGTAAATGTAAGTTAAAAGGGTGATAAGGTCCTTTTTAGTTGGAACCGGGAGCATTTTGCCCTGATTCCTAAGAATAATAATTGAGCTCTTCGTTAGTTCTTCTAATTCCTGCAAATGTGCTATCTGCGCTTGGGAGAACTTTCCACCCATACTCACCTGAAGGGAGGATGTCTTCTTTGCAGAAGATTCCTGGGGAGGGATCCATGACACGAGACGGCGTCCCTGAATTGCAACTGGTTCGTCCGGCCGGGTGAGATAAGCAGTCGAAGATAGACGCACCCATTTCTTTTAACGGATCACGTCGGGGTCACCAGATGCAGCTTTGCTCCGCATAAGGAAGGCTTCTCACTGGGTGGTCGAATGCATCAAGAAAGACACCAGTCCGGTTCTATCTTGGGTGAGCTGCCCCGATCACGAGTTTGGGAAACTCTTTTATTAAAAACATACAGTGATACGTCACAAGCGGTGAATTCTATCCAATCATTATGTTACATGAGTAAAAATATTAGTGCACACATAGTAACATCCAATCACAGTGTTATATGTTCATTTTAGCACAAAGTAGCCATTCAGCGTTTGCAGTCCAGTTATCAGCCCATGATGACGTGTTGTTGATTGATGTTCATTGTTCCTGGTACGCTTTCAGCCTACATGAGGCCTGGCCTGTACCGAAACTTGTTGATTCATCACTGCAATTCTCCCTATTAATGACAGTTGTAAGTTTTCCCATTTTGCCAGATTTAGCGCTATCTGCTGCTTAAGTTTGGTATAATTATTCTCTTTTAGTGTACTGCATCTTGCTGTCAAATATATCCCCAAGTACTTGATCTTATTCGTGACCTGGATTTTCAATAGATCTGCCAGTTCTTCCTTTTGTCTTGATAACATATTCTTTGTCAAGATCTTTGCCTTATCTTTATTTATTTTCAAGCCAGCTACCTTTCCATATGTCTCTATCTTTTCTATCAATTTTGATGCTGTTTCTTGTGAGTCTTCTAAAATGAAAACCAAATCATCTGCAAATGCTTGCAATTTAAATTCTTCCTTTTTAATTTTCATCCCTTTTATATTATTTTCATCTCTAATATTTCTGTTTAGCACTTTCAAGGTTAACACAAACAACAGGGGTGATAGTGGGCACCCTTGTCTTGTTCCTATTCTTATGTCGATAGAGTCTGTCAATTCTCCCTCTATCATTACTTTTGCCGTTTGCTTATGATATATAGCTTCTATTGCTTGAATAAATTTTTTAGCAAAGCCCATCTGTTCCAGCAGTAATAACATGAATTGCCAATTCACATTATCAAATGCCTTCTGTACATCTAAAAATATCAAAGCCATTTGTTTTTCAGGATGTGCCTTGTAGTATTCCAAAGTGTCCAAGATTACTCTCATATTGTCTTTAATTTGTCTCTTTAGCAGAAATCCATTTTGATCAGGATGGATAAAATTGTTCAAGTATTTTTTAAGTCTCTCAGCCAATATTGAAACAAAAATTTTATAATCTGCATTTAGTAAGGAAAAAGATCTTTTGTTCTTGATTTGTAATGGATCGGCCTCCTCTTTTGGAATAAGTGTAATATAAGCTTCTGACCATGATTTAGGTATCCTCTTCTTTAACATAACTTCATTCATAACTTCTAGCAATGGAAGGTTCAATGATTCTTGTAATGTTTTGTAAAATTCTGCCGGAAGTCCATCTGGGCCTGGTGCCTTTGCTTCTTGAGTGCTTCAGTTAACTCCATCATTGTTATATTGCTTTCTAACATTGTTTCAATCTCTTTAGGTATCTGGGGTAGATTAGCATTCTGTAAGTACTGTTTAATTCTTTCCTCATCAATATTCTCTTGTGTGTATAGTTTCCCCTAATAGTCTCGTATGATTTCCTTCTTCTCTTTATTACCATAGCAAACTTGGCTTTGGTCATCTATTAATTGCAATATTTTCCTTGATTCTTTCTCCTTTCTCAATTTATATGCTAACCATCTACCTGGTTTATTTGCATCTTCAAAATAGTTCTGTTTAGCACCTCTAATTTTCTGTGCTAGTTCTTCTTTTTCTATTAGACCCATTTTATATTTGGTTATATCCATTTTTAACTTAATGTCATTTTTCTGTGGCATTTTCTGTCACTCTTTTTCAAGTGCTTTATACTCATCCTCTAATGCCTTAGAGGCTAATCTTTTCATGGTATTTCTTTTCCTTGTACAATCTATTATCAAGCCTCTGGGCTATGCCTTCACTGTATCCCATATGTTCTGCATTGATGTATCTTCTTTTTTGTTTTCTCTAAAGAAAAAAGCCAGTTCTTTCTCCATCCACTGTGTGAAGTCCTTTCCCTTAAAAATAGTATTATTTAATGTCCATCTAGATCTTCTTTGTCCTTTCCATTTAATTGTCATTGGATTGTGATCTGCCCAAGTACTTGTTTCAATATTTATTTCTTGAATATTAGCTAACAATTCTGTTGACATCCATATCATATCTATTCTGGACCATGATAAATGTCTATTTGAGTAGAAGTTGTACTGTTTGGTTTTAGCATTTCTTTCTCTCCATGTATCTTTTAAGTTTATTTCTTCTACCATTTTAAAAAAAGATTTAGGGAGGATCTTTCTGTTTTGCTTTATTGTTTTCTGTGCTGTATAGTCCAGTTTATTGTCTACAATTCCATGAAAATCTCCCATCACAACTATATTAGCATAGTCCAGTTCAATTATTTTCATATGTATTTTTTTATAAAATTCTTCTTGATTGTCATTCGGGGCATAGATTGCAATCAGGAGTGTTTCTGTATTATTGTCCATTATTTCCACCATTAGGATTCTTCCATTGTTGTCAATATAAATCAATTTCGCTGATATAACATCTTTAATGTAAAAAGCCACTCCTCTTTTCTTGCATTGTATCAAAGAAGTAAATATTTCCTCTAATTTTGGCTGTATCAACAATTGTTCATATTGCTTTTTAATATGTACTTCTTGAAGGCAGATTATATCAAATTTTAATTTCTCTAATTTATGGAAGGTTTTTCTTCTTTTAACAGCTGAGTTAAGTCCATTTACATTAATTGTAACCAGTTTTTTCTCTTCCATGGTTATATTTTATAGTTAGCTTTAACAGCTCTCGTAGATCTTGGTTCATGTTGTTCTTTGGCTTCCTCCTTTCCACCTACTGCACCTTCTTTTTCAGTCATCATTTGGCAGTCATCTTGGAATTCAATTAGTGACATTTCTTTTTCTGCCTCTTCCTCAAAAAATTTTTGTATAAAATGATTCAGCTTGCTCAATTGAGTCAATTCTATATCTCTGTTCTTGCCATGTGAACATTAAACCTTCTGGAATCAGCCACCTATAATTCACCTCTTTTTAAAGTAGCATTTTGGTCAGGAATCGGTATTCTCATCTCTCTCACTCTTCTGGGTTCTTGTTTCAAGACCACAATCTCCTTGTCTTTGTATTTCAATGTTTTCTCTCTTGCAACTTGCAATATTTGTGTTTTTATGGCTTTCTTTCTAAATCTGATGTGAGCTTCTCTTGGTAAGCTATTTCTCATTGCGTATCTTGTGAAGACTTGATAGACCTCATCTATTCCATCCATCATTTTCTCTTCAGTTATTTCCAAAGCTTCAGTCAAAATTTCTATCATTGTCTCAGCTAGGTTTTGTCCCTTTTCTTCTTCTATGTTTTGGAATCTAAGATAAAATTCTGATCTGTCCATCTCCCATCTCAGCATACCACTTTTATCTTGTTCAACCACAGTTAATCTGTTGTCAATATCTCCAATCTTCTTGTCTCTTTGTTTATCTTCTTCAATTTTTTGGCATCTCTCATTGTACTTCATCATCATTTGTTGGATGTTCTCCACCTTTTTATCGGTTTTCCCTGTTCTTTGTTCGATATTCTCTGTTCTCTTTTCAATATTCTCTGTTCTTCTTTGAATATTTTGAATTCCTTGCATAATCATCTGCAGGGTCACTTTTTCTTGTTCTTTTTCTTGCTGTAACATTGTCTGTATTGAATGTTGTCCTCCAGATGATGGAGAGGAAGAAGTAGAAGTTGAGGAACCAGGGGTGTTAATTTCCTACTCATTTCGAGCAATTCAAAATCTTCAGGTTCTTCTAGATCTTAATCCAATTGCGAAATAACCAATTGCAATTCCAAATAAAAATAGTAGGAAAAAAGAAGACAAACAGTAATAATAATAAAAAAGAAAAACATTCTTCAGGTTCTTGTATACCTTAATCCAATTGATTGGTTAGATAACAGTAAAAATTCAAAAATGAAGGAACAGACCATAAACACACACACAAAAAGAAAAAGTTGTAAAATCCCAAAAAAGGCAGAAAAGGGAAAAATAAAAAGCTAAAAAAGAGAAAGGGAAAATTCTTCCGGTTCTTCAACACCTTAATCCAATTAACAGGTCTCAAATATAAAAGAAAAAAAGAAGGCCAGAAAAGTAAACAAAAAGAAAAAAAAAGCCAATATGGAAGGTAGATGGGAAAACAAAAATACCAGGGAGAGGGAAAAAGGACTACTTCCTTGAAAAGAAAAGGAAGAAAATCATTAATACTAGAGCTTTTTCTTTAAAAAAGAGAGCAAGCATAGAAATTTAACTTCCAAAGACAAAAAAACAAACAAAGACAAGTTCCAAAGGGCCAGAAATCCAAATAGCTATTACAAAAAGTAAACTGATGAGGAGGGGTAGAGCAACTTAGAAAAAATAAAAAGAGCACACTGCATTTTGTTTAATTATCCAAGGCTCTTGTTATAACTCTCTTCTCCAGAGAATTATCACCTTTTCTTTTCCTATAAGCTTCAACACCAGACTCCAGATGTTGATAGAAACCCAGAAGAGCACCTATAATAATACTCTCCCATGCTCTTCCCTCTATCTTATCAAATAGCAATGTCCTTGAAAAGAAGTCTCAGTTCTTTCTCAACTTTGTCTGTTCAAGAAAAAGAGTTTCTTTTGCTTTTACTTTCCCCCTCCTTTTTCAAGCAAAATATAATAAGAATTAATTTAAAAAAGAAAAAGATATTTTAAAAAAATAACTAAAAGGGAGTCTCTTGCCTGAAATATTATAAAATCAAAAAGGAGAAAAAGAAGAGAAAAAACCAGTCCAGTTTCAAAGTATAAGATCATGTGTAAAAAATCCAGCAATGAGAAAGAAAAAAAAATAAAAATATTACTTTGACATTCTTGTTTAAAATCGCTGCTTAGTCACTTCTGTCGAAACTTTTACAGATTCTCTCTTTTCCTTCGGGTGTCCTTTCAAATCTTAAAATTAAGAAAAAGTTCTCACCAAACCGGCACACTCTTTCTTTCCGTTCTCTTTCATTTCGGAGCTGTCCCAACATCAACAGCTTTAATAGGTGCCTCTTTGCTGCTGGCAAAAAGAGCTTCTCCTGGATCTACCAGGGACTTTGCAATATCCCTGGAATTGACAGGATGCGCCCTTTACTTTTATCGTTTCTTCGGGACGGTTTAGATCCGATTGGACTGTCTAGGAGCAAAGATATCAGCAGCGATCTCAGACCTCCCAGATCACATGCCGTATCATGGCGAGGCCAGCTCCACCCGCCTCCACTAAATTGGATTTCTTTAAAGCTAATATTTTGGAATTGATCTGACTCCAAATATAGCACAATATTTTAATTGCTCTTTCAGATCAGTTTTGAATTATTTTCAGAGTCACTGCATGATAAAAGTCAATTGCCCTTTTATCACAGGCTTTTACCCCTAAAAGGCATCCTCTACCCAGCAATTGTCCAACTGCTCCTCCATTTCAGATGGACCTTGACTGGTCCTTTTGCTTCAGACACAGAAAATGGAGATAATTTCATGAGGACTTTGACTCCTTTGCTTGTCAAGAATGGAATCTGTGTGGCTCTGTCACAGCAATTCTCAACAACTGGAAAAACAGGACACTTCGGGGATGGCCTCTCTAAATGGACACAAGTTAATGTCTTTCTTCACCACACAGAATATGGTGCTGTTTTGGACAGAATTCTTCCTTTCCATTTAACATTTAGGCGTTTGCCAGGACCCATTGAAGGGAAAGTCTGGATCACAACACTCATTGGAGTATATCCACTGGAAAATGGTATACATCTCAAATATATTAATAGTATCTGGACTGTTTATTTAGAGGAAAGAAAACATCATTCAAAGGATGCCTTTGAACTCAATTTCTATGTGAAACCACCCTTGGGAGATGAGTCATTTCTTTGTTTTTTTTCAAAGCACATCTTTTCTGTCAAAGGTTGGAAAAGATGCATTGAGAAAGCACCACTGGATACCCAAAAGAAAAAGAACACGATTGAAATCTGGAACTTCCACCATTATTACAGTGCCATTAATGCTCTGGCCCATGCCTTGAATACTGCATATTCCTCCAGTTCCAGGAGGAGAAAGAAGAAGGGGAAAGAAATGTTGGAGGCTCCAAGACTGCAGTCGTGGGAGGTAAGGGGACCCGACAAGGATCCATTCTGCATTTCCTTTGAAGAGGGGAACTACATCATTCTAGTTGTGCTTGTTGTTGTTAGTCATGAAGTTGTGTCTGACTGTGGAGTCCATTTAAGCTCACACTGACTTCTTCAATGGCTCCATCCACCCACCTCATTTTCTGCTGTCCTCTTCTTCTTTTGCCCTCAATCATTCGTAGCATTAGTCTCTTCTCCAGTGAGTCCAGTTGTGTTACAGAATGCCAAAAGGTTTGGCCAATCTAATCACTTAGACCAGGGATCTCCAAACTTGACAGCTTCAAGACTTGTGGACTTCAACTCCCAGAATTCTTCCTCCAGTCATGTTAGCTCAGCAATTCTGGGAGTTGAAGTCCACAAATCTTAAACTTGCCAAGTTTAAAGACCCTTGGCTTAGATGATAATGTTCACAAAAACAAGAACTATGACAGCTATTGTTTGATAATAAACACTTCTAATATTTTAATGGTGTGCATTTTTAAATTAGTTCCCTTACATATGGGTTTTCAATTACAGAATTTTACCTTCATACATTTGAACAAATGTTCAAGTCAACCTAGCTTAGCCTCTCATCTTTGCAGGAATCTCAATCAAAGCTTCTCTGATTGATGGCTGCTCAGTCTTTGGATTAAGACAATCAGTGAAGGGGAGACTGAACTTCTCTGGTTCTCTGGCTCACTGCTAAAATTCTCCCCTTTTAAAGAAGCTTTTCCCCCCTCTTATTCAGTCAGAATCTGCTCTCTTGTAACTGAATTCATTTTTACATGTCTGACACGCAGGAATAACAGTAGATTTTAGCTTCTCTGTAATGTCTTTCAGTTATTTGATGGTTGCTTTTATCCTCCTTTCTGCAGCTAATAGCAATAGTACTTAGATTTATATATCACTTCACAGTGCTTTTACAGCCCTCTCTAAGTGGTTTATAGAGTCAGCATCTTGTCCCCAACAATCTGGGTCCTCCATTTACTGACCTCGGAATGATGGAAGGATGAGTCACCTTGAGCTGGTGAGACCCAAATTGCTGGCAGATGGCGATCAGCAGAAGTAGCCTGCAGTATTGCATTCTAACTACTGCATCATCATGGCTCCTAGATTGTATTAGTTGAAACAGGTGTTTCCAGACTCCTGATCTTCTGCTACAATGGACTAAGGTGGCTCTCAAGCCCAGCTTCAAAAAAACCCTCAAAAGATTTATTTGGAGCAACATGCAGGCATTAACCTAAATGAAGCCAACTCTGGCATATATAATTCACAGTCACCTCTGAACCAGTTTCCCCCACTCCCACCACTGGGTGTATTATAAATCAGATTCTCCAATGAAGCACATTCACGGGCCAGGTGTCATTAATCACATTCTCCAATGAAGGAATTTCATAGCCAGAAGATCCGGTAGCCTAGCTACAATGTTTTTAAAATAATGGTGAAATGTAGTTCTGGTTTTATTGCCATACTGCTCCTTCAGATTTCCCACTGTTCCCTTGTTTATAGCAACTTGAAAACAGGCATAGGAATGTTTTACGAGTTGACACCTTTGATCGCTTCCTTGGCTATGTTATTGTTCCCTAAACCCTCTTCCAGTTTTTCTGCAAAATCTTTTCCAAGTGTGGTTCCTGCAAGGGGCACTTGGGGTTTCCCATTACAACCAACATTCACTTCCTAAGGTTTTTCTGGATGCATTTGCTTTCTACCTAGGATATCACACTGCTGATTCATGTTTGGTTTGCAACTACTACTATTTTAAGATCATTTTCTCAACTATTGATTTTGGTATCCTTCATCCTTTTTGCCCCATGTTTCATTTTTCTCCTATGTGGAAGACTTCGTACTTGTCTCGCTCTTAAATTCCATTCAGGCTTTCTTTAGCCCATTTTGAAAAAAGATTAAGATGTGTTTTGAATTTTATACCTGGTTTCAACTGACACATTAAGACATTAAATTTTATATCAGCTAACAATGGGCCGTCATTTCTTTCTTGGTAAACTTGAATTTAACAAAAAAATAGTTGTCACAGAAGCAACTGCCTGAAAAGGCTCCCGGATTGGGGCTGAAAGGTGAAAGTGAAAACAGTATGCTGTGTCCCATATTTGGGTGGACCAGGTTGCCCGGATTGACTGGTCTCACCAGAAAAACACTTAATCTCTCTCCACCCCACCTGATACAGCCAGCAAAGCGAGGATGTCAACTCAAAAATATTTCTCTGATCTTTTAGAGTTGTCAGCAGAAAGGGAGTGGGGGAAATAATGCATACCTTAAATATTTTCATCGATAATTGCTAGGCGTCCGAAGCTTCAGGTGAGCAAGATTTTTTCTGGAGAGCATGATTGTTGACTCTTGGCTATGGATGTGTCCTATTGGATGACGTACATCCAGGTGGTTGGGGAAGACCAAGCAGGGGTGGGATTCATCCGGTATTACTATCAGTTTGATAATGTTTTTGCATGTGTGTGTGCTTTGCACACACGTGAGCCTGACACGTGCTACATGCGTGTGTGAAAAAACCATCAGCAGTGCTGCACAGATAGCTGAAAAACACTATGCGCAGGTGCACAGCATTTGCAAAAGCCTCTTTTTCCTGCTTTTTCAACCTCAGCTGTGCCGTGTAAAGCAGCACAGGAGGAAAGAGCCAGGGTGGGTGGGTGTGCTGAACAACAGCAGACACCAAACTGATTCAGTGTCTGCTGCTCTTCAGAGCTGCCAGTTCTGTAGGACCAGGCAGAACAGGTAACATCCCACTCCTGAGACCAAGGGGAGATGAATGATGTGTCTCAGAGTTGGCTGCATGCAAGTAATGCTGACGTGTTCACTCCTGATAAATCTTTAAAAAAAAAAAAAAAAAAAAAACTCTGAGAGTTGCAACTAGAGACTAATGATTTGAATGGGGGTGTATTGTTGGAACCCTGACAGAAGGGAGCCCATGACCTAGAGGTTAATACATCTGCCTAATAGGCCAGCAGCCCGGGTTCAAATCCTAGAAAGGTATGGCTAGCTGATGAGAGCTAAAAATCTTGAAATAGCTATACTAGTCTTCCTTTATTTCTTTGTCAGTAAATTTAAATTTAAAACAAAATTGTTTTTCTTGGAAGTGACTACCTACGAAGATTCTTGGATTAGGGCTGAAAGGTGAAAGCAGAAGCAATGTGTTCTGTCCCATTTTTGGGTAGACCAAGTTGCCCTGTTTTTTGGTTAGCCGGCAGCAGCTGTGGATGATGGAGGAGAGCGAGGACTCAGATGAGGGGCCAGGACTATTAGGGAGTGGACTGCTGCCTTCAGAGATTGTGGGGGCTGGCAGCAGTGATGAGGAGGTTCCCAAGGAGCCTATGCCAAGTGTCTGCAGGATTGCTCGTAGGAAAGAGCAGTTACAACACCATGGGTGACTCAGAGTAAGGCTGCAAGATAATGGCCCCTCTCTCAAGAGGTTAAAAATCCAGCCGTGAAACAAACGTTCTTTGCAGCAGGCAAAGACATTTTGAAACAACAGCCTCGTGGACATTCTAGTAACCTGAGTTTGTATTTGAACATTTTTGTATTGCTAATTATTTCTTGTCTGTTATCTTTTGGCAAGTCTTCTAAAGTTTGACAAGGCTTGTGCTTATGACAACTAATTATTTTGTAAAAGCATTACAAGGTTTCAGTTCCTTTTGGATTGTGTTTGATTTGTTAGAAAAAGACATGGCTCAGAACACCCTGAGAGACCATTCTCCCAAGAAAAATACTTAATATGCAATTCCATTTTACCAGAATTTGACCAGCTGTCTGCAAGGAGTATAAATCTTTCTATTCCCCACCAACCAGTCAGAGCTGAAGAAGTTTCTTGGATGAGAAGTGAAAAGTTTTCAAAGAAAAACCAGAAACTCCAGTTTCCTCTTGAAAAAGGCACCTTTGGGTCAGGTTTTAGTGATGAAGGAGGTTTTTTTTTTTTTTATGGGAAGCTGTATAAAACTCATATAAAAATCTGAAGGAACTTCTGGTTTTGCGTGGCTTCAGCAGCAGCAGGAATTTGCTTGTCTGCAATTCCTGCTGTGCTTGCTGCCAAGGTGCCCCCGATCCAAATGGGTCTGGGGGATATGGCTGCCCTGTAGAGGCAGCCGAAGAGAGAGGGGATCCGGACAGGGGTTTGGGGGTGTTGCAGACCCCCTCCCCAGCCAGAAAAAACCCTTTTTCCCAAGGTGGTGGAGCGGCGGTCAGTGATGGCCATCACAAAGAAGCCTGCAGCCGGGTAAGATTTGTGCTGGAGGTTGCAGGAGGAAACTTTGGCTGAGCCGAGTCAATAACAACTCTTAATTACCCTGGAAACTGAACTGTTTGAATTGCCTGAGGATACATTGTTTCCCAAAGAAGACTGGAAAGCTGCGGTTAAAGCTGTTAAGGGGGAATTTTTTTCTTAACTCTCCCTCCCCACAGAAATAGCAGATGGAGATCTGGTAAATCCACTTGGGCACAGAAGGTCACTCAATTTGAAATTTAAAGCCAAGGTATGAAGGATTTCTGGACATTGGATTTAAAAAAAAAAACAACTTAAAATTGATTTGGTTTGCTTTGTGACTTTGAGATCTTTGTGAAATTTTGTTTTTTAAAAAAGGGACTAAAGACATTGGGGTTGCGTTGAAGGAGAAAGGAAGAAAGAATGGCATTGTCTTTTGAAGGACTACAAATGGAATTTCAAAAACTGAAAAACGAAGATAAGGGCTCGTTTGGATCTATCTTTTGCTTTTTGGAAATGGTGATTTCTACTTACCAAGAAATACTACAGGATGAAGGAGAAGAAGCCATCTTTAGTGGACAGACACACTTAGTGGAGGAAGAAAAGCGGAAGGGGGGCAAGGAAAAGATGAACTTAGAAAAAAAAAAAGCAACCAAGAAAAAGAAAAAGGAGATGAAAAAGCAATATGATGTCAGAAAGGAACAGAAAAGAGAAATACAAAAGAGAGGGAAGATTAAGAGAGTGAAATTGGAGAGATGGGGGGGTCAAAAAGTTAGAATGGAGAAGAAAGAAAGGGGGAAAGGAAAGAGAAGTCATAAAGGCTTTAAACAAGATGCAAAAAAATGTTTTTTTTTCAGAGATAAGGGGTGAGATAATCTTTTTTAAAAATGATTCTGCAAAAGTACATAAAAATGGATTGTAGACATTAGTATTTGAAGTTGAGCTAGAAAATTAGAATATTATATGATTTTAAAATGTATTAAAGCGAAGTCATGATTTAATTATAGAGTTTAATTTCTTAAATTCATAATAGTATGAAATAGTATTTTTATTGTTTAAGAATTAATAAGAGAATTTAATTTCTTATGAAACATTGCTTTTACTATATTATAAATTTAATATTTCTTTTTTTATTTGTTTTTGGTTTTATTATTTCTTATTAAACTCAATATTATTTGTTTGTTTGACTATTTTGAAATGTAATACTTTGAATGTACGGAGCAGAATCAGCACAGAAAATATGTATTATTTTAAGTGTTATTTAGGGGGAAGATAAAAAGTTGTCATACTTTAAACTGGGTTTATAGGAGAAATATTGTATTAGATAGAAAGGGTAAGTAGGTGATTGAAAGAAAACAGACCAAAGATGCAAATATAATTATTTAATTGAGATGGAATAAATAAAATAGAATTAAAAGAATGAGTAGGAGAGAGAAAATATATGGAAAATAGAGAATGTTAAATAAGATATGAGACAGTATATTAAGTGAGTATAAATTTTGATTGATGTCTGCATAAAAAGAGTTAACTCGGGGTAAGCTGCCTTCCAAAAAGAAGTTTTATGTATTTATGTTTTGTGTAATGTTTGTTTAAGTCTGACAGGATGTGGAAGAATACTAATGAAAATATATACAATGAGTATATATTTTTAAGACAGAAGAAATATGACTAAATAGAATGAAAGGGAGTAATAAAGAAAAGTTTTGAAAAGATATGAAGTTGATTAGATAAGATAAATATATATATAGAAGTGTGATAATTTGGAATTATCTTCTTTTTAAATAAGATGGTTTATTTGTTTCTTCTAGAAAAGATATTTTATGTTACTACATCCTATGTTTTGTTTGTGTGTGTTAAAAAAAATTAATAAAGTTTGTTATAAAAAAAATAAATAAAATAAAATTAATCTAACAGAAACCTTACGATAATGTAGAATTAGCTGATCTGGAAATGTTTCAGTCTTGTCTTCTGGGAAAATATTAGCCTAGAACTTTCTTCTTTGATAAATCCATGCTTTCTGGTAATCACCTGCTGTTTTCAATGAGTTTATAAATATTCTCTTCATTTGTGTAATTTAACTGAGATCTGCTCTAGAATGGTTCCGATAATTGACAAATTTTATAAATTATCATTTTTCCCTGTGAGATGAGAGTATAAAAATAACAGACTTGATAACCATGATCAGTAAGAGTCATCCATTATGCTCTCTAATAACCTTCTTATGCAACTTTGGGCTGCCAGGGTGATTATCTAAGCATCACAAGAATGCCTTGTTTCCCCCCACTCCCTTTTTCTGGCTCCTAAAAAGACCAAAGGAGTATCTTTTTAGTTAACATAAGCTTTATTAAATATATTTGCAAATAGGACCCCAATTCCCAAACAAGTAGGAGAAAGGAGACGCCGCCTTCAAGGTGGTTAAAAACATTTATAGTATATCACAGAGAAATGATTACATAATCTTTCCTGTTTCTCACACATAGGATTTCTATGGACTTCCATCACAAAAACAATGTTAGGATGACCAAGTATTCCTGACATGAAATCTCAAGCCAAATTAAAACCCCCACTTCAGCCAAGAACATAATATTTTTAACTTTGCAGAATAACAAGTTACAAAAGCATGATATACTTAAATAAGTGTTCAGATAACTATAATTAAGAACAAAGATGGAGTCTCTTTGGTACTATAATTTCTTAGGTATAATAAGAAAATACACATATTTTTTCCATATATAACATTTCCAATACATGAATTGTCAGTATTATTGACAAATTTTGCTGAACTTTTCTTTTTCATTTTTAGAGGTAAAACCTGTTCTCCCAAACAGGACTATTTACAAATTAGACCACTGTAGTAAAAGTAAGAACAAAAAGGGATAAGTTGCCATGTTTACTGCTTTTAAAATTTCTGGATGTTCTCATTCTAGTTTCACCCCTTTCTGGAGAAGAATGAGTTTCTCAATCTTTCCTTGTACGAACTGTACTTGTACCAAAATGGAGATTTAGCAGCTAACCTGGTGATTGTGAGCTGGGTGTTTTTCCCTAAGAAGTCTCTCATCGTGGAGAAAATGGTGACTTTCGAAAGAAAGAAACTTATTATCAGCCAAGCTCTATTGTCACGGCTAAAGTTGCACAACAAGGTGAGAGAAACATTTATGTCTTTTTCTCTCTTTTCCAAAGGATTGCAAGCCATTTCATTGGTCTAAGTCAATGCACCATGGCTTATTGTTGAAATGGAGAAGCCATGAGAAAAATGGTAAAAGGCGTTCAAGTGCTAGGAATGATAGCCTCAGTTTGTCCTCTCGTTGTAAAAGAAGGTAATTTTGTTGATCGGTGCCTGAGTTTATTTTTTATTTGATTTATTTTATTTGTTAATTGCTTACAAGACAATAGGCATAAGTATAAACATAGTTATGAATATATGAAGTGGATACATATAAGAAAAATAAAAGAAACAATAGGACAGGGATGGTAGGCATGCTGGTGCGCTTATGCATGCCCCCGACAGACCTCTTAGGAAAGGGGTGAGGTCATTCGTAGACTGTCTAAGGTTAAAGTTTTGGGGGTTTGGGGAAGAAACCATAGAGTCAGGTAGATTATTCCAGACATTGACTACTCTGTTGCTGAAGTCATATTTCCTGTGATCAAGATTGGTGCAGTTAACCTTGAGTTTGTATCTATTGTGTGCTCTTGTGTTGTTATAGTTCAGGCTGAAGTAGTCATTGACAGGTAGGACATTGCAGTGTATGATTTTTATACTATACTTAGATCGGACTGAAGGCAGCATAGTTCTCGGTTTTCTAGGTCTAGAATTTCAAGTCTGGTGGCATAAAGTATTCTGCAACGAGTAGAGGAGTGGAGAACTCTTCTTGTGAAATATTTCTGGACTTTCTCAACTATGCTAATATCAGATACATAATGTGGGTTCCAGACTGATGAGCACTATTCAAGTATTGGTCTAGCAAATGTTTTGTATGCTCTAATTAGTAGTGTGATATTACCAGAAAAAAAGCTACGTAGAATTAGGTTAATGACTCTTAATGCCTTTTTGGCTATGTAGTTACAGTGGGCTCTAGCCCTTAGATAATTTCAGATGAGAATTCCAAGGTCCTCGACAGAGTTTGGATCATCAGCAAGGTCATTGCAGAATACCTTATGCCACCAGACTTGAAATTTTAGACCTAGACAACATAGAACTATGCTGCCTTCTCTCCAATCTAAGTATTGTACATAAAATTATATATTGCAATGACCTACCTGTCAGTGAGTATTTCAGCTTCAACCACAACAATACAAGAGCACACAATAGATACAAACCCAAGGTAAATTGCACCAAAATTGATTGCAGGAAATATGACTTCAGCAACAGAGTGGTCAATGTCTGGAATACTCTACCTGACTCTATGGATCATTCCCCAAACCCCAAAAACTTTAACCTTAAGCTGTCTACAATTCATCTCATTGCTTTCCTAAGAAGTCTGTTGGGGGCAAGCATAAGCACACCAAGGTGCCTACCATCCCTGTCCTACTGCTTTTTTTCTTATATGTATTCATTTCATGTATTCATAACTATGTTTATATTTATAATTGTTATCTTATAATTGCTTGACAAATAAATAAATAAAGACTAGATGAGAATAGACTAGACTAGACTAGACTAGACTAGACAAGACTAGACTAGACTAGACTAGACTAGACTAGACTAGACTAGACTAGAATAGAATAGAATAGAATAGAATAGAATAGAATAGAATAGAATAGAATAGAATAGAATAGAATAGAATTCTTTATTGGCCAAGTATGATTGGAAACACAAGGAATTTGTCTTGGTGCAATTGCTCTCAGTGTACATAAAAGAAAAGATATTTTCGTCAAGAGTCAAGAATCATAAGATACAACACTTAATGATAGTCACAGCGTACAATAAACAATCAAATAATACTAGGAAACAGTCAATATAAATTGTAAGGATACAAGCAACAAAGTTACAGTCATACAATCACAACTAGGAGGGAATGGGTGATAAGGTGTGATGAGAAGATTAATAGTAATAGTAGTGCAGACTTTGTAAATAGTTGGACAGTGTTGAGGGAATTATTTGTTTAGCAGAGTGATGGCGTTCAGGAAAAACTGTCCTTATGTCTAATTGTTCTGGTATGCAATGGTTTATAGCGTCATTTTGAGGGTCAGAGTTGAAACAATTTATGTCTGGGATGTGAGGGGTCTGTAAATATTTTCATAGCCCTCTTTTTGATTCGTGCAGTATACAGGTCCTCGATTGAATGCAGGTTGGTATTAATTGTTTTTTCTGCAATCCTAATTGCTCTCTGAAGTCTGTGTCTGTCTTGTTGGGTTGCAAAACCAAACCAGACAGTTATAGAGGTGCAGATGACAGACTCAATCATTCCTCTGTAGAACTGGATCAGCAGTTCCTTGGGCAGTTTGAGCTTTCTGAATTGGTGCAAAAAGAACATTCTTTGTTGTGCTATTTTAATGATGTTGTTGATGTTAGGTGTCCATTTTAGGTCTTGTGAAATGATAGAACTTAGAAATTTGAAGAGAAAAGCCTTTGCTGATATCCGATATAATGAGGGAATATTTGAAAGGAATTTCTACTTAGATTTGGCCTTTGACTTCTACAAGAGAGCACATCATCTAAAAACCCTTGAATGCAAATGTTCAAATTGATTGATAGCCTCCTGAAGTCTTTTTTTTTTGGGGGGGGGGAATGAAGATTCCAAATGTAACTAATAACAAACTTTGTATTAGTTTTATACTAATTATACAGATTTGTAATTCAGATATGTTATTGTTCCACTAGTGTGGAACAAATTTGTTCTTCCGTGCCAGTTGTTGTTATCTTATTGAAGTTATTCAGCAGAAAGGACCTTGTCTTGGATACCTAATTAAGCATTATAAATATCTCCTTCTGACAACTTGTATCCATTGCCCAGATGCTGCAGCAAAAGATGTCTGGATCACTCTTTTTGAGGGACATGTTCAAATGACCTCATATCTATCTCATATCACTACAGTTCTAGAAACTGAGCAGTTGTAAGGAGATAAAATCTGGAATTAAGGAGATAAGGATGATCAAAAAAGACCACAACCTTCATGATAAGATGGAACTATAGGAAGTTAGTACCTATTCCTCTCCTAGAAAAATGAAATATCGTTGGAAATATTAACAAGGCAAATATTTCCCCTATAAAGAGTACAAACTCAGAAGCAGAAGCTCACTCCCACCTTTGTTAATCTCACCCCCACCTTTGTTAATGAGTGGGCCATTAAGGCCTGGACCAGAATATTTTACATAACAAAAATCTCCAGAGAAAGCTATAGCAATTGCCAAAAGCCCTTTTAAGGGCATAATCATCCAGCAAGGCTCAACCAAGCCTGGAACTCAGGACAACCTACAGAGTTGCCCCTGCATGCCCCATGGGAGTTTGACAACCAATTAGAATACAAGCTCCAATTCAAATCTCAACAAAGGCTTATAACCCAGACACTCTCAGCATATCATCCCTTTTTCTTGATCTCTTCCTTCACCTTGAAGCATATGATCATC
Source organism: Hydrophis major (assembly GCA_033807585.1). Taxonomy (NCBI): domain Eukaryota; kingdom Metazoa; phylum Chordata; class Lepidosauria; order Squamata; family Elapidae; genus Hydrophis; species Hydrophis major. The sequence goes on from CM066329.1 coordinate 24,363,127, forward strand.
CTTTTCACTTTGGAGCTCCAGGACATGTGGTCCTGATATTAAACCTTCCAAACAGCCTCCGTGTTTCCAGTGTCTTTTTCCCCACTTGGAACTGAATCCCAAAGGATATTTCTTCCAACAATTTGGCACCCAAGCAGGTGAGACTCCAAGCTAACCCAACCAATGGACCAGGCCCAGGTGAGATTTCCTTGTGGTCAAACAGACCCATTGAGTCTGTGGGTGAGTTTTCCTGGACCTTGGCCATTTGGAAAAAAAGGTTTTTAAGGGGTTTTGAGTGTTGATCTCAAAGGCTGTTTGGAAGGAAGGTGAGTACCTCTAAATTCTAAATTTAAGGCATGGGAAATGTGTATATGCTTGCATGTATGAGTAAGAAGGTCCTTCTCCCAAATACAACTGGATCTTGCTTCCTCTGTGTATTTCCTAACTGCAGAAAGACCAAGAGTCTGGAGAGCATGGGTTTTTTTGCAAGAGCACAGGACCTCTTGTTAGGCAGGAAGGAAGAGCACATGTGTGAGTGGCTTCACCCTTGGATAGCAGCTGGATCTCATTTCTTTGTTTGGCCTCTAGCCACCCTCTTGCCTGTTGCTAGCTGTGAGATTGCACTCGTACGAGAGACTGACACGGATCTGAGTTTTCTCTCTGGTTTTATTGCGGTTCTGCAGAAGCGGGTTCACATCCAAGGCAGCTGGATGGAACCCCGAGCACACTTTGCACAGCATACTTATACCCTAATTCCCCTGCCCCATCGTACGAGGGCTTGATTCACAGACGTCATCAAACCTCACACCTTCCAGGGATACTTATTGCCCATCAACATTCCCCAGACCACCAACTGTTTGTTGATGGTTCCCCTATCAGTACTGGCACTGCTTTTGAAGCACACACGTATACAAAATGGTTCATATTGTTCTAATCCTTATCTTCCGGAAGGTTACAAAATACATGCTTTTGTAAGCAACTCTAAGCGTAAGCAAATTTACAGAAGCAAAAGTAGCATTACATTATTTCACTTATCACACTAGCTTTACAGAGCCATGGCCATCAGGACAGGAAAAGCAAGGGGGCCAGAGTGTGGGACTTCTGTATATAAGAGGAAAAACCAAGCAGTTTATGATTGAAGGGAGGTGTTGAGGTAGTTCCCCGTTAGGAGAATGAGTGCACATAGGGAGATATAGTGAGAGTAGTGTTGAGGAATAACACACAACCAGCACATAGATACACTGTATAGTAAAGTGTAGGTTTTTACTTCCAGTAAACTTTTAAGCAAAGTCCAACAAGCAGTCCAAGTCATTCACGGTTAAAGCAGTCAGTTTTCAGTCCAGGGATAATCCAATAACAAAGTCCACTATCAAAAACAGTTCAATAACAGACTTACATCACATCCAAGAAGAACAATGATCAGCAAAAGTCAATAGGGAAATGCAGGAACAACAACACTCTCAGTAGCAACAGAACAGAACAACCCAGTTTCTGGCTCCATCTTATGGCCATTTGAGGAACCACACCCAATTACAATTTTAGCATTCCCTTAAAGAGACAGTATTCAAATGTTTATCCTGGTTTATATATTTTCCAACCCAACTGTTAGGTGACTTACATTCCTAACAGGAGGGAAGAAAATTTTGTTGTTGTTGTTGTTGTTTGTGCAGTGTATTCCAAAAGCCAACCCCAGGATTTTAGGTAATTGTGAATTTAGGTAATTAGGAAGTTGTGAATTTGTGAAGTAAGAGGAGCACCAGTACTTGCCTGCAAAGAGCAGCACGTCCTCCCAGATTTGAGCTCTTCCAAATCCAAAAACCTAGGCCTGATGAAGGAGTGCAAGTACTCATCTGTTGGAGGCAGCAAGTCCTCCTGGACTGTTTTGGGGGGATGGTAAGGTAAGTTCTCACAGATTATTGTTTTGCGCGCAGTCCAAAAACCATGGCCTGAGAGTTCCCTCTGAGGGGAGTATACATACTTTGAATAGGAAACCAAAGTCTCCCCCAGACCTTTTTCTGTCTGCAAACTGATAGCCTGTTGAGCCAACTAAGCGAAAGTATGAGAATCCCACATTGGAAGGGGAAACTGCCCATTATGCAGACCCAAACTGGACAAGGATATAGCCCTGTTTGAAAGAGTTGATACCATAGAAACACGAATAATATCTCTCATTGAAAAAAAGCTGCGGGGCAAACCATCCCAGGGCAGACTGCAAATTCCGTGACGCACTCTGCCATGAGTGCGGGAAACGAGGCCACATCAGTCAAGTCTGTCGCAGTTTACCGGGACCAAGCCCGGCCTCAAAGGGAACCAACTTTCGCCAATCAGCAGGAAACCGTCCTGTAAGGCGAGATGCAGCAAACCACTCCTACAGATATCGAGCATTGCAGAAAGAAGAGACTCACCATACTATCACTATAGGTCACGCCTCAGCCATGGACGCTAAGAAGATTCGAGTTACAGTAGCCATAGAGCACCAACCTTGCCACATGGAGGTCGATTCGGGATCGTCCCTCTCGATGGTGTCGTGGAAGACATTAAAGCAACTCATTCCTACCATCCAACGCCAAGACCTTCGAATGCATCGTCTCATCCTTAAAAACTACCAAGGGAATCGGATCCCTGTGGTTGGGTCTTGTCAAGTCCGCGTCTCATTTAAAAAGCATACGGCATACTTACCTCTAACGATCATCGATAGGGACAGGCCTAGTTTGTTGGGCCTCCAATGGTTTGCGCCACTCAACATTGAAGTAGCCGGCGTGAACAGAGTCGGTGATTGCGAGTTGGAGGAGGACCTTATTTCTGAATTCAGTGATGTCTTCGCAGATTGTCTGGGTGAGTATAAGGGGACCCCAATTTCATTTAGCCTCGACCCTAAGGTCACCCCGATCCGTTTGAAGCCCTGTCGAGTTCTGTTCGCCCTTAAGGCCAAGATAGATGAACAACTTGACAAACTAATTAAACAAGGGGTACTGAAACCCATTGATCATTCTCCATGGGAAACTCCTATTGTAACCCCCATTAAGCCAGATGGGTCAATCCGAATCTGTGGGGACTACTGGACCACTCTAAACCACACCCTCCAGCAGAACGCGTATCCAGTGCCAGTGGTGCAGCACCTCCTTCATTCCCTGGGAGGCGGAAAGGTTTTTGCTAAATTAGATTTAGCTCAAGCCTATCAACAATTGCCCGTGGACAATAAAACAGTCCAAGCTCAAATGATAATAACGCACAGAGGTGCTTTTAAATGTACCCGATTGCAATTCGGGGTAAGTGTAGCCCAGGGAATATTCCAAAGTTTAATGGAACGATTATTGCAGGGAATCAAGGGCGTGGTTCCGTATTTTGATGACGTGTTAATTGCAGCTCCTAGTAAAAAAATTCTGCAGAATCGTTTAAAATGTGGTCTTAAAAAATTCCAAGAAGCGGGACTGAAAGTAAAAAGGGATAAATGTCATCTGTATACCGACAGTGTTGAATTTCTAGGTTATCGCATTGATAGTCAGGGTATTCACCCTACTGAGAGTAAATTAAGGATGATAAAAAATGCTCCCAGACCCCGTAACAAAACAGATCTCCAGGCATTTTTACGCCTTATCAATTTCTATAATGTGTTTTTACCGCATAAGGCAACTGTGGCTGAACCGTTACACAAGTTATTAGATAAGAAAGCATTGTGGGTTTGGGGTTACTGGGAGGAAAAAGTGTTTCGAAATGTAAAAGATTTACTTACATCTGATTGTGTACTTATGCAATATAATGAAACATTATCATTGATTATAACTTGTGATGCCTCACCATTTGGGGTGGGCGCCATTCTGAGCCATGTGCTGCCTAATGGAAACGAGGCCCCCGTTGCATACTTTTCGAAGACTCTTTCCCATGCAGAACGTAACTATGGACAAATAGATAAGGAAGCTCTTGCAATTGTGTCAGCTGTAAAAAAATTCCATGAGTATGTATATGGAAGGACATTTACCATTGTAACTGACCACAAACCTTTACTGGGGATAATCGCTGGGGACAAACCAACCCCCTATATATTGTCCCCAAGAATGACTTGATGGTCAGAGTTCCTAGCTGCTTATAATTATCAATTGTTATATCGCCCGGGGAAAGCCATTCCCCACGCCGATGCACTCAGCAGAGCACCGCTACCAGAGACTCTCGACGATCCGGCACCAACAGTATCGGCGTTACAAATCGAGATGCTCAACTCGCCCCCTATGACCGCTCGAGATATTGCGAGAGAGACCAGACGAGACCACACCCTAGCTCGAGTCCTAGGCTGGGTAGAACGTGGATGGCCATTGGACCAGGTCCCAGATGACTTCGCACCATTTAAAACAAGGCAGACTGAACTTTTTTCGCAAAAAGGCTGTGTCATCTGGGGCAATAGAGTCATCGTTCCAGAATGACTCCAGAAGACGCTGTTACAAATTTTGCATGAAGGACATCCCGGGATCGTGCGTATGAAAGCACTCGCATGGAGCTACGCTTGGTGGCCAGGCGTGGACCGACACATCGAGCAATGGGTCAAGGACTGCACTAAGTGCCAACAATCCAGCAACACACCGCCAAAAGCTGCACCGACCGAATGGGAGACGCCACGCGGACCCTAGTCCAGAATCCACCTAGATTTCGCAGGGCCGATTAAAGGACATACATTGCTGTTGACTGTCGATGAATACTCTAATTGGTTAGAAATTCATCGAATGACCAATACAACCTCCGAAGCAGTCATTAAAGTCCTTAATAGACTCTTTGCAACTCATGGATTGCCGGACGTCCTGGTGTCCAACAACGGACCACAGTTTACAGCGCTAATGTTTGAACAGTACCTTGCTGATAATGGCATCCGCCATGCGCTCACCTCGCCGGCGCATCCTGCTACCAACGGCTGAGCGGAATGCATAGTCCAATTTGTAAAAAAGACTTTGCAAAAAGTGGACTATGATAATATTGACGAAAAAATAAACCGCATTCTACTTCTACAACACATCACTCCGCACAGCGTAACCAGCAGAACTCCCGCAGAACTTCTCATGGGGCGAAAACTCCGTTCCCGCCTCGACCGACTGCACCCTGCTTACGAGCCAGAAAAGCCTGCAGGATCCAGCGGACGCTACCGTACCTTCAAGGTAGGCGACCCCGTTTATGCAAGAAATTTATCGGGCAACCCGGTTTGGATTGAAGCAACGATAATACGCGAGACTGGGCCCAAATCCTATATTGTAAGATGTGTTGATGAAAGACTGTGGAAATGACATATTGACCAATTACGGTCACGACTCATATCGGCCAGCCAACAACTCCCCTACGACCAAACTGAGGGGGGGAAGGAATGGAAGAAGACGACATTCCAGGGAACCTGTTCCAAGAGAGCAATGAATCAAGTGAAACTCAGGAAATGGAGCAGGAGGAAGAATCATACGCCCCAAGGGAAATCACACCAGAACGAGAAGCTGAGCCACTGCCAAACAACATTCTACCTCAACAGGACTGCACGCAGCCAGTCCAAAGAAAATCTGATAGACCCAAAAGACAACCGTCCTATTTGAAAGACTATATAATCACACCATAATTGAGGAGCCAGGGGGAAGGGGTGTTATGTATGTAAATAGTTAAAATAAAAGCGAGCTTGGGGTAAAGTGCAGGGTTCTGGCCCTGCACTTCTGATTGGTTGTTAAACGGCTCGATCGGATTGGTTGGGTTCAGAGAATCCGATTGGCCCTTAACGAAGGACTCTTATTGGGTTTGGAGCTAGCGTCTTACAGCTCCCTATTGGTTATTTTGCACTAAGGTTGCCTATATAAGGCAGAGTTGTTGTTATTAAAATCTTAAGTCACTATGTAATAAAGAGCTGAAAGTTCACCAACTAAGACTGTCTCCATTCATTTAACCCATGCCTGAAACTATATCACTGGCGACGAGGATGGGATTTGGAGACATCTGATCTTAAGGAACTTGGAAGAAAAACAGAGCACGTGTTAAGACGACGCCACCAACGGAAACCATGTCCAGCGGCATCGTACCACCCGCTCCGTTCGATCTGAACCAAGAGGATTGGGAATCCTACATGAATCGCTTCCAAATGTTCCTCGAAACAAACAACCTGAAGGACGCCACACCAGCCAAGAAGCGGGCGCTGTTCCTGACGTACTGCGGCCCGGCTGTCTTTAAAATGGCGAAAGCACTCGCGAAACCTCGAGAAGTGAAAGCAATGAGCTGGGACGACCTCGAACCTCTCCTGAGAGACCATTACGCGCCAACCATACCTACACTCGTGAGACGCCACGAGTTCTATCAAAGAAGCCAGCAAAAAGGAGAGAGTGTGGCTGACTTCATGGCAGACCTCCGACACTTAGGAGGCCTCTGCGGGTTCGCAGACTTAGATGAAGCACTGAGAGACCGCTTAATTCTGGGATTAGATACGCTAGGCGTGCAAAGCAAGCATGCCTGAAACTATATCATATGGCAACTTGAAAACAGGCATAGGAATGTTTTACGCGTTGACACCTTTGATCTCTTCATTGGCTATGTTACTGTCCCCTAAATCCTCATCCAGTGTTTGTGCAACATTTTTTCCAAGTGTGTTTCCTGCAAGGGGCACTTGGGGTTTCTCTTTAAACCATCATTCACTTCCTGGGGTTCTTCTGAATGCATCTGCTTTCTTCCTAGGATATCACACTGCTGATTCAAGTTTGGTTTGCAACTACTACTATTCTGAGATAATTTTCACAACTATCGAATTTGGAATCCCTTATCCTTCTTGCCCCGTGTTTCATTTTTCTCCTTCTATGTGGAAGACTTCGTGCTTGTCATGCTCTTAAATTCCATTCAGGCTTTCTCTAGCCCATCTTGAGACACCATTAAGATGTGTTTTGAATTTGATATCTGGTTTTAACTTATACATTAAGACATTAAAATGTATATCAGCTAACAACGGGCAGTCATTTCTTTTGGGTAAATTTAAATTTAACACAAAATAGTTTGTCACAGAAGCAACTGCCTGAAAAGGCTCCTGTATTGGGGCTGAAAGGTGAAAGTGAAAACAGTATGTTCCATCACATATTTGGGTAGACCAGGTTGCCCGAATAGACTGGTCTCACCAGAAGAACACTTAATCTCCTCCCACCCCGGTACAGCCGACAAAGCGAGGGTGTCAACTCAAAAATATTTCTCTGGTCTTTTTGAGTTGTCAGAAGAAAGAGAGTGGGGGGAATAATGTATACCTTAAATATTTTCATAGATATTGGTTGGGTGGCCGAAGCTTCTGGCGTGCAAGATTATTACTGGAGAGCATGATTGATGATTCTTGGGTATGGGTGTGTCCTATTGGATAATGTACAATTAGGGTGTTAAGCCTGTGTTCAATTAGGGTGTTAAGCCTGTGTTCCCCAACCAGGGTTAAGGAGACAAGCTAAACAGAATGTGCAGCATTAGTCAGATAGGCACACAGATAAATGAGTGTGATAAGCTTGTATGTTTGTTTACATACAGTAAAAATAACAGATACGCTTGTGCTATCAAAATATAGTATATTCCATTTAGATTTTATAGCATAGTCAAAATAACAGTCCATTAGTCATGTATCATTTTAGTCAGTCCATTCAAGGATATTCAGTTAGCAAAGTCCATGTAGAATATCCTTATGTCAGTTCACTTACAAATCAGTCCTTTGTCTCTCTCCCGTTCGAGTAACGCAGTCTTGAGTCCATGCAGTAATTAGGGATCATCAAAGCCAGAGAGAGCAAGCTGACGTTCCCTGCTTCTTTTAAAGTGCTTTTACAACCACTCCCTTAATTACATTCCCATATTTAAAAGTTGCAGACACTTTAACATATAAACCATGATTACATATTTATTATTTTACCTAAATCATTTAGGGTAAACAATGTTATCCCTAACATTCTTCCCTTTTAGGAAATAACATTAAATATAACTATTTACATCTTTAAATCATATTTGTTACAACTTTCTTTAAACTTAATTACTCCTTGAGCTTTTGTAAATTGGTCTGCAATGTTTTCTTCCATCATGCAGTATTCCAATTTAATTAGCCCATTCTTTACAGATTCTCTAACATTTAAGTATCAGTATGCTTTGATCTAGTTTTTACAGCAATACTAGTAGCTAACTTTATGGATGCTTGATTGTCCTCGTACACAATAATGGAATCTTTAACAGTTATACCCATGTCTAATAATAACTGTTTGTACAAAATTAAGTCAGTGCATAATAATGACAGACATGAAAATTCCGCTTCCATCGTGGACAAGCTAATATGCTGTTGTCTGATTGACCTCCACCCTATTAGTGTCTTACCAAATAATATAGCCATCCCAGATGTTGATTTTCTAGTGTTTATGTCAGTTGCAAAACTTGCATCTCCATAGGCACTAAGACTAAAATCACCCTTTGGTTCTATATACAATGCATGGTTCATTGTTCCTTTAAGATATCTTAAAATTCTTTTTCTTTTAATTTGGGACTTTGATCATCAGTTTGGCAAACTTCCTGACTCATTGGAGTCTTTGCCGGTTTACAAAGTTCCATTTTATATGTTTTAATTAATTGGCAAATTTTATCTTCTTGAGATATCTTAAATCCATTTTTTGTTTTGTTAATTGTCAATCCTAGATACTTTTTAATTTCACCTAAATGCTTTAATTTTATCCTTTTGGCTAATAATGATATAATCTCATTAGCTTCATTATTAGTCTTAGTTATCAAAGCAATATCGATATTCTCTTCTCATCTCTCTCACTCTTCTAGGTATTTGTTTTAAGACCACAATCTCCTTGCCTTTGTATTTCAACGTTTTCTCTCTTGCCACTTGTAATATTTGTGTTTTAATGACTTTTTTTTGTAAATCTTATATGAACTTCTCTTGGTAGGTTATTTCTCATCACATATCTTGTAAAAACTCAGTATACCTCATCTACTCCATCCATCATCTTCTCCTCTGTTATTTCCAAGGCTTCAGCCAATATTTCTATCATTAACACAGCTAGATTTTGTCCTTTTTCTTCCTCTATATTTTGAAATCTGAGATAGAATTCTGATCTGTCCATCTCCCACCTCAGCATTCCACTTTTATCTTGTTCAACCACTGTTAATCTACTGTCAATGTTTCCAATCTTCTCGTCTCTTTGTTTATCTTCTTCATTTTTTTTTTTTGAATGTCTCATCATATTTCGCCATCATTTGTTGAATATTTTCAATTTTTTCATCGGTCTTCCCTGTTCTTTGTTCGATGTTCTCTATTCTTTGTTCAATGTTCTTTGTTCAATATTCTCTATTCTCTTTTCAATGATGTCTGATTTTGTTTTGAGATCTTGGATTCCTTGCATAATCATCTGTAGAGTCACTTTTTCTTGTTCTTTATCTTGCTTTAACATTGTCTGAATTAAATGTTGTCCTCCAGATGGTGGGGAGGCGGAAGTAGAAGTTGAGGCACCAGAAGGTATGAGTTTTCTACTCATTTTGAACGTCGAAATCTTCAGATTCAAATAGCCAATTATAATCCAAAATGGGAAATAAAGGTGGTAGAGGATAAAAGTCCCAATAGTAGTGTAAAAAAAGGAAAGAAAAATTCTTCAGGTTCTTCTGAACCTTAATCCAATTAAAATCCAGATAAAAAATAAAAATAAGAAGAAGAAAAAAGCCCAATAATAATAAAAAAGCATGAGAGAAAAATTTCTTCAGGTTCTTCACACCTTAATCCAATTGAGAGGTCTCAAAAATAAAAATAAAAAAACCATAAAGATAAACCAAAAATATGGATGGGAGAAGCAAAAATCCCAATGAAAAAAGAAAAATTCTGAGGCTTTCTCTTTAAAATAAAAAGCAAAAGTAAAAATATTACAAAAGTAAAGGTTTGTTTGTTTTTTTAAAGGAAAGAAGTACAGTAGAGCTGGTAAGGAGGGGTAACACAACTAAAAAAAATAAAAAGAACACACTGCACTTTATTTAATTATCCAAGGCTCTGATTAAAACTCTCTTCTCCACAAGCTTTAAAGCCAAACTTCAATTGTTGATAGAAGTCCAGAAGAACAGCTGTAATAACACTCTCCCGTTTTCTTCCCTCTATCTTATGAAGTTGCAATGTCCTTGAAAAGAGAGTCTTTCACAGTTCTCTCAACTTCAAGTAAAATATTTTCAAGCCTCTAGTTGGCAGTGTTACAAAGTTTCTTTGTTCTCACTTTCCCCCTCCTTTCCCAGACAGAACATAATAGAAGTTAAAAAAGGAAAGAATATATATATATATATGAAAAATAACTAAAGGGAGCCTCTAATCTGAAAGATTGAAAAATCAAAAAAGAGAAGAAAAAATAAATATATATAAAAGAGAAACCAGTCCAGTTAACAAAGCTAGTCGTGATAGAAGTCCAGTAATAAAAAAAGTAAAAAAGTAAAAAGCCAAGCCTCACTTTGACGTTTCCATTTAAAAACCACCGCTTATTCAGTTCTGTCAGATTTTTTTCTTTTTCTTAGGGTGTCCTTTTAAGTTTCAGAATAATAGTAAAAAAAAGTTCTCACCAAACCGACACACTTTCTCTTTCAGTCTCTTCCGTTCCGGAGCTGTCCCAACTTCAGCAGCTTAATGGCTGCCTCTCCGCCACTGGCAAAAGGGCTTCTCCTGAATCAACCAGGGACTTTGCAATGTCCCGGGGATCCACAGGATGTGCCCTTTACTATCACTGTCTCTACAGGATGGTTTAGGTCCGTTTGGACTGACCAGAGGCAAAGATATTGGCTGCAATCTCAGAGCCCTGAGATTGCAACTGTATCATCGCGATGTATCTCCACCCTCCCGGATTCAAATTTCTTAACAACTGGTTGTGTGGGCATGGCCTAATTTATGGGTTTGGCTATGTGGTCGATTGGGGTGGCAGTGGCTTGATGACTGGGTGTGGCTAGGTGGTTGTGTGACTGGGGTGGGCATGGCTAGGTGGTCATGTGACTGGAGAGGGCAGGGCAGGTGGCCATGTGAATGGCAAACCAAATTTAAGTGGTCCTCGCAAAATCGACAGGACCTCGCTTAGTGGCCAATTGCTTAGCAAGTGTGTTTCCCAGTTTCCAAGGCCTGGGTTGCACTGGAGAGGGCAGGGCAGGTGGCCATGTGATTGGCAAACCAAATTTAAGTGGTCCTCACTTAACGGCCAGGTCCTTGCTTAGTGGCCAGTTTCTTAGCAAGTGTTTATTGCCAGTTTCCAAGGCCTAGGTAGGGGAGGGCAAAGCCAGGTAGCTATGAGGAGCTATATGGAGGGCAAGGTGAGGCGCAGGCAACTATGAGGAGCTACAGGGAGGGCAAGGTCAGGTCTGGGAAGGTGGCCATTTGACTGGCTGGGCATGGCTTGTATGTAAATATTATAAATATTTACATAAATATTGATTTTTTTTTATGAAAAAAGAGCAACTTTTACCCAAAAGCAGGCAAAGCAGGCAGGCAGATTGAGTTGCTCACAGAATCACAGATTCAGTTAGATATCTGTGTTCCTGCCGTCGGCTTGCTGAGTTGACACTGTTTCAGTGCTAAGCAAGGTTCCTCTCTGCTTAAAAGTAGAATCGAAGATCTAAAAAGTAGCTTTAGGAATGCTAGGAATGTTGCACTTAGCAAAGAGTTCCACGAACAGGATACCCACTTCTGTAACAACTCAGCCTTTAAAAGAAAAGCATACTTTTGTTTCTCCAATTCTAATATGACCATTTTAATCTAGTAGTTTCAATAAAACACCACCTCAAAGTAAGATAAGAGGAATTAGTATTCTGTGGTATTCACGTGTTGCTAAACTGTAATTCCCAGGATACCAGTAATCAAAGGTAATATTCTTGCGCTCCAACAATTTTGGGCCACCAGGGTGATTATCTAGGCACTTGAGGAATGCACTGTTTTCCCTGCTCCCCTTTCTGCTAGCAGCTTAAAAAACCAATGGAGTATCCTTTTAGTTGACACATTCAAGAGTTCAACCATGATCTCCACTCCTTTCCAATGTCCATCTGACCTGAGTTATAATTTTTATGACAATTATTTGAACCCCACAATGACTTCAGGTGCTCTGCTGGACCAGCTTTAAGATGGGGAGGCTTATGTTCCTACCTACAGTTGTGGAAAGCTGAAGGATGTTTGTCTTTTTTTTTTTTTTGAAAAAGATTTTATTAATTTTCTACAAACAAACAAGACAAACAAAACATTAAAACATCAACTCTCATATGTACATCCAGTGTGTCAGTTGGTTCATCATTTTTGTGCATTCATTCTGTAGTCTCAATTACAATTATGTTACATAACAACTCATATTGTCAATCCAAACTTATATATCCTAATATCCCTAAAAAAAGAAGTTTTTGACTATATTTTTAATCATTCATGCTTTATGAGCTAACAATACTTTAAACCAGTTTACTCTATAACAAATCATATAATCATATCAAATCAATCCTAAAAAACCCTTTATAAATATAATGTCAAATAACAAAATAATAGCAAAGTAGCAAAATAAAGATATTCCTTACTGTCTAGCATTCTAAATATTCTATTATTATATTTTATCATCTAGCTATTGATAAAAAAGATCCCAAATTTCATAAAATTGTTTATCCTCTTGCTCTCTAATTTCAAATGTCAATCTACTCATCTCAGCACATTCCAAAATTTTCTTAATAATTTCTTCCTGTAATGGTATTTTCTCATTCTTCCAATTTTTAGCAAATAAAATCCTAGCCGCTGTTAATACATTTACAATCAGGTACTTCAAATCTTTACTATATATATCAGGTAAAATTCCCAATAAGAAGATCTCTGGTTTCAAGTCTATGTGTTTCTTTGTCATTTTTTCCAACCACATGCGAAATATAGTCCAATATTTTCTAGCATCCTCACAAGTCCACCACATATGGTAATACGAGCCGGGTATCTGATGACATTTCCAGCATTTTTCAGATTTGTTCTTAAACATTCTTGCTATTCTTGTTGGGGGAAAGTGCCACCTGTAAAACATCTTATACAAGTTTTCTTTATATGCTGTTGACATTGTCATTTTATAATTTTGAGACCACAATTTCTGCCATTTCTCTAGATCAATCCCATATCCAAAATTCTTCCCCCAAACAATCATAGTTTCTTTGACTTGTTCTTCCTCTAATTTAATTCCCAGTAAATAACCATATAATTTTTTAATCACCTTCTCATCAGTACCCATCAAAATCTTATCTAAATCAGTCTGCTTATCATAGAATCCCTCCATTTTAGAATCTTCATCATACCTTGAATGTATCTGCGCATATGAAAACCAATTCATCCTTATACCTTGTTCCTCTAAGTTTTGGATCGATTTAAGTTCACCCATTTCATCCAAAAGTTCCCCATATCTAACTCTTTGTTCCTTCTTATAAATTATAGGATAGGAAAATGCTTCAATAGTCAATAACCAAACAGGAATTTTCAAATAACATTGTCTTTTTATCTTCTCCCAGTTTAATCACAAAGACTCCCGCATATAATGTCTTCCAAAATAACCCTGTGTTTTAGTTCCCTTATACCATAAAAAAGCATGCCAGCCCAACAGCAAATCATGCCCTTCTAATGTCAACAACCTATGCTTTCTTAATGTTATCCATTCTTTGACCCACATCAAATTTGCAGCTTGATAATACAATTCCCAATTAGGCAGGCTAAAACCTCCTCTAATTCTAGCATCTTGCAAAAGCTTTAGCTTTATTCTTGCTTTTTTACCTTGCCATATAAACTTCAATATGGTTTTATTTAAATCTTCAAAATAGTCTTTTCCAAGCCTAATTGGTATTGTTTGGAACAAAAATAAAATTCTACGTAAAATATTCATCTTGATTGTTGAAATTCTCCCTATTAATGACAATTGCAAGTTTTCCCACTTCTTCAAATCTGTAGCTATCTGTTGTTTGAATTTAATATAATTATTCTCTTTTAATGTGCTATATCTTGCTGTCAAATATATCCCCAGATAGTTAACCTTATTTATAATTTGGATTTTCAAAAGATCTGCCAGTTCTTCTCTTTGTCTCAATAGCATGTTCTTTGTCAAAATCTTTGTTTTATCTTTATTTATTTTCAAACCAGCCATCTCACCACATGTCTCTATCTTTTCCAATAACCTTGGAGATCTTTCTAACGGGTCTTCCAGAATAAAAGCTAAATCATCAGCAAAAGCTTGTAGTTTAAATTCTTCCTTCTTAATTTTCATTCCTTTTATGCTTTTATCATCCCTAATATTTCTATTCAACACTTCCAAGGTCAACACAAATAGCAAAGGAGATAGGGGACACCCTTGTCTTGTGCCTTTTCTTATATTAATAAAATCTGTAAGTTCCCCCTCCATCATTACCTTTGCTGTCTGTTTATTATATATGGCTTCGATTGCTTGAATAATTTTTTTTAGCAAAACCCATCTGTTCCAATAGTAATAACATAAATCTCCAGTTCACGTTGTCAAATGCCTTTTGAGCATCTAAAAATATCAAAGCCATTTGCTTTTCAGGATGAGCCTCATAGTATTTCAAAGTATCCAAGATTACTCTCATATTGTCTCTGATTTGTCTCTTTGGCAGAAATCCATTTTGATCTGGGTGAATAAAATTATTTAAATATTTTTAAGTCTTTCTGCTAAAATTGAAGCAAAGATTTTATAGTCTGCATTCAATAAGGAGATGGGTCTGTAGTTCTTAATTTGCAGTGGGTCAGCCTCTTCTTTTGGAATAAGTGTGATATAAGCCTCTGACCATGTTTTGGGTATCATCTTCTTTAACATAACTTCATTCATAACTTCTAACAATGGGATGCTCAATGATTCTTGAAATGTTTTATAGAATTCTGCCAGAAGCCCATCTGGACCTGGTGCGTTCCCATTATTTTGTTTCTTAAATGCTTCATTTAATTCCATCATTGTTATATTACTTTCTCGCATTTCTTCAGTCTCTTTAGGTATCTTCGGTAAATTAGCATTCTGTAGATACTGTTTGACTTTTCCTGATCAATATTCTCTTGTTTATATAGTTGCCCATAAAAATCTCGAATAATTTCCTTTTTCTCCTTATTACCATAACAAACTTGGCCTTGATCATCTATTAGCTTCAATATTTTTATTGATTTCTTCTCCTTTCTCAATTTATATGCTAGCCATCTACCTGGTTTATTTGCATCTTCAAAGTAATTCTGTTTAGAATTTCTCATTTTCTGTGCCAATTCTTCTTTCTCTATTAATTCCATTTTATGTTTAATTACATCCAGCTTCAATTTAATATCTTTTTTCTGTGGCATTTTCTGTAATTCTTTTTCAAGTCTTTTATACTCATCTTCCAAGGCCTTAGAAGCTTGTCTTTTCCTAATATTCTTCTTTCTTGTATAATCTATTATCAGACCTCTAGCATATGCCTTCATTGTATCCCAAACATTCTGCGTTGAAGTATCTACTTTTTTTATTTTCTCTGAAAAAAAAAGCCAATTCCTTCTCCATCCATTGTATAAAATCTTTCTCCTTTAAAATAGTATTATTTAATGTCCATCTCAATCTTTTTTTTGTCCCTTCCATTTAATTGTCATTGGGCTAGGATCTGCCCAAGTACTTATTTCAATATTTGTTTCTTGAATATTGGATATTAATTTTGTTGATATCCAAATCATATCTAATCTGGACCATGATAAATGTCTATTTGAATAAAAAGTATATTGTTTAGCTTTAACATTTCTTTCTCTCCAAATATCTTTTAAAGATAGTTCGTCTGTCATTTTAAAAAAAGATTTAGGGAGAGCCTTTCTATTTTGCTTGGTTGTTGTTGCTATATAGTCCAATTTATTGTCCACAATTCCATTAAAGTCTCCCATCATAATTATATTAACATAGTCCAGTCCAGTTATTTTCATGTGTAGCTTTTTATAAAACTCTTCTTGTTTTTCATTCGGAGCATAAATTGCAATCAAGAGTATTTTTATATTATTGTCCATTATTTCCACCATTAATACTCTTCCATCTTCATCCGTGTAGATCAGTTTTGCTGGGATAGCCTCTTTAATGTATAGAACCACTCCTCTTTTCTTACATTGAGTCAAAGAAGTAAATATTTTCCCCAATTTTGGCTGTACTCACAATTGTTCATGTTGTTTTTTAATATGAACTTCTTGTAGACAAATTACATCAAATTTTAATTTCTCTAATTTATGAAAAGTTTTCCTTCTTTTAACAGCTGAATTGTCCATTTATATTCATTGTAATCAGTTTTCTTTCTTCCATGATTATGCTTTATATTTAAGTCTAACAGCTCTCATGGATCTCACTTCACGCTGTTCTTTACTATCCACCTGTCCACCTACAGCTCCTTTCTCTTTTTCAGTCTCCAGTTGTTCCTCTTGAAACTCAATTAATGAGACCTCTTTCTCTGCCTCCTCTCTTCTTCTTCCAAAAAATTCTGCATGGAAAAGTTCTGCTTTCTCAATTGAATCAATTCTATGTCTCTGCTCTTGCCACGTAAACATTAATCCTTCTGGAATCAGCCATCTATAATTCACTTCGTTTTCCAGTAGCATTTTGGTCAAAAATTGATATTCTCTTCTCATCTCTCTCACTCTTCTGGGTATTTGTTTTAAAACCACAATCTCTTTACCTTTGTATTTCAATGTTTTCTCTCTTACCACTTGTAATATTTGTGTTTTAATGGATTTTTTTTGTAAATCTAATATGGACTTCCTTTGGTAATTTATTTCTCATTGCATATCTTGTATAAACTCGATATACCTCATCTACTCCATCCATCATCTTTTCCTCTGTAATTTCCAAAGCATCTGCCAAAATTTCTATCATTATCACAGCCAAATTTTCTCCTTTTTCCTCTTCTATATTTTGAAATCTAAGATAAAATTCTGACCTTTCCATCTCCCACCTCAACATCCCATTTTTTTCTTGTTCAACCACTGTTAATCTACTGTCAATATTTCCAATCTTCTCCTCTCTTTATTTTCCTTCTTCCTCAATTTTTTGGAATCTCTCCTCATACTTCCCCATCATTTGTTTAATATTTTCCACTTTTTCATCAGTCTTCTCTATTCTTTGTTCAATGATATCTGATTTTATCTTGAGATCTTGGATTCCTTGCATAATCATCTGTAAAGTTACTATTTCTTGTTCTTTATTTTGCTTCAACATTGTCTGAATTAAACGTTGTCCTCCAGCTGGTGGGGAAGCAGAGGTAGAAGTAGAAATGCCAACTGGTATTGGTTTCCTGCTCATTTTAATGCCTCCAAAGCTTCAAATTCTTTTTGACTTTTAATCCAACTGGTAGAATAGTCAATTATAATCCAAAATGGAAAAATCCAATAGTAAAAGACCCAAAACCAAAGAAGAAAAAGGAAAAAAGAAAGAAGAAAAATCTTCAGGTTCTTCTTGACCCTAATTCAATTACAAAGTAGTCCACCATAAAAAAGGAAAAATAGTAAGGAAAAAAACAAACAAACCCAAACATGATTGATTAAGAGCAAAAAAAAAGAAAAAGAAAAAGAAAAAAAGAAATTCCTTCAGGTTCTTCACACCTTAATCTCAATAATAAAAAAAGAAAAACAAAGTGGTCCAAAAACATGGATAGAAAAAGCAAAGAAGTCCCAATAAAAATAAAGAGAAAAAAAGAAAAATAAAGAAAAAACTCTGAGACTTTCCCTTTAAGATAAAAAGCAAAAATAAGAATATTACTAGAATTGAAATTTACAAAAAGGCTGGCGAATGGGATATATATATAAATATATATATATATATATATATATATATATATATATATATATATATATATATATATATATATGAGTACACTGCACTTTATTTATCCAAGGCTCTTATTATGACTCTCTTCTCCAGCAGCTTCAAAGCTGAGCCTCAATTGTTGAAATATTGATAAGAGTCCAGGAAAACACCTGTAATAATATTTTGCTGTGCTCTCCGTCTATCTTATCACGTTGAAATTTCCTTGAGAAGGAGTCTTCTTACAATTCTTTCCAATTCAAATAAAGTATTTTCAAGCCTCTAGTTGGCAGTGTTGCAATGTTTCTTAATGCTCTTTCCCCCCCCCAGCCAGAAAAAATGAATAATGTATACAAAAAAAAAGGAAAAAGAAAATAGCTAAAGGGAGCCTCTATCCTAGAGAAAATTAAAAAATCAAAAGGAGCCTAAAATATATATATAAGAGAAAATTCAATCCGGTTACCTACAAAGTCATACTTAAGTCCCCAGAAAAAAAGTAAGAAAAAAAAAATCCAAGCCTCAATTTGACATCACTTTAAAAAACGCCGCTCAAACAGTTTTGGTCAAAAAAAAAAAGTCTCACAGGTTTCTTCTTTGTTCAGGATGCCCTTTCAAATTTACAACACAAAAGGAATTTCTCACCCAGCCGACACACTTCTTTCCAGCCACTTTCTTTCCGGAGCTATCTGGACTTCAGCAGCTATGGGGGCTGCTTCTCCGCCACCAGCAAAAGGGCTTCTCCCAGATGAAACCAGAGATTTTACGATATCTTTCGGATCCTGGGACAGTACTCTTCTCAATCCCTGTCTCTATGGGACAGTTTTGGTCCGTTGGGACCGACCAGTGGCGAAAATATTGGCTGCGATCTCAGAGCCCCAAGATCGCAGCTGTATTGCCGAAACGAAGCTCCGCCTTCTCCAAAGGATGTTTGTCCTTGAAGGAAGTAAGATTGATGTCTCTTCTCAAATTGGCACCATGTTGCCCCCTTAAAAATCCACAGCTTTGTGCAGAATGTTTTTTCGCCTACTTCCCATGCTCTGGAGGTCAGAAAGAAGAAGTGCAATGAATGAGCTGAATTATTAGAAAAATTGATACTTCCTGTGCCCAGGTTTCTCTCTCCAAGAGCAGAAAAAACTTGCTTCTTCATAGCAACTCCCATTTTATAATAATTTTACTTTTCTTGTTGGTCTACAATAAAGCAGCTCACACTCTTGCATATAACAGATAATCAAAGTTGGAAGGGAGGTCATCTAGTCCAACCCCCCACCCAAACGGGAGACCATACATCATTTCTGACAAATGGAAGTCCAATCTCTTCTTGAAATTCTCCAGTGATGTTGCTCCCAAAACTTCCGATGGCAAGTTGTTCCATTGGTTGATTGTTCTCACTGTCAGAAAGTTTCTCTTTATTTCCAGGTTAAATCTCTCCTTTTTCAGTATCCATCCATTATTCCTTGTCTGGCCTACAGGTGCTTTAGAAAATAGATGGAGCCGTTCCTCAGCTCCAGTGGCCTAGAGGAGGAGCTCTTGCCTCACAATTGAGAGGCTGAGTTCGATCCTAGGCAGATCTCCTGCTCAAGCAGGGGGTTGGACAAGATTACATCCAAGGTCCTTACCAACTCTGTTATTCTACTATTCCCTGTAGCAGCCCATCAAATATTGGAAGACTGCTATCATGTCTTCCCTCTTTACTAGAATTTCCAAGCCCAGTTCCTGTAAATGTTCATCGTATGTTTTTGCCTCCAATCCTCTAATCATCCTGGTTGCTCTTCTCTGTACTTTTTCTAGAGTCTCAACATCTTTTCTATAATGTGGTGACCAAAACTGGATGCAGTACTCTAGGTGTGGCTTTACTAAAGCTTTATAGAGTGGTATTAGTACCTCACTTGATCTTGCTGTATCTCTCTGTTAATTAGCTCTCTTTGGCTGCTGCTGCACACTGCTGGTTCCTATTTAGCTGGTTGTCCACTAAGACTCCAAGATCCCTCTCACAGTTATTGCTATAGAGCCTGGTTTCACCCAGTCTCTATGTGTACTTTGGGTTTTTCTTGCCTAAGTGTAAGACTCTACTTTTTTCTACATTGAATTTTGTTTTGTTAGATATGGCCAAGGGTTCTAGTGTGTCAAGATCCAGCTGGACCATATTGTTAACATCATTTTTTCACTTTTTCAGCTCAGCTCTGCTTTGGAAAAGCAACATTTAGTGGCACTCGTTCCCTTTCGACTTCTGAAATTTGTTAAATATTTGTTGAAATACAGCATTTCCCTTTTCCTATTCAAACATTAATTTTCATGAGAAGGCTGGACAAGATTGCACAGAAAGATGACAGACTCTCCCACAGGAGGAGATTGAAAGCATCTTATCCATAAAATCACCTCATTAACTGTATGATGTGGACCAGGACGTGGGTATTTGACTAGTTCCAAGAAGGTGTCTATGGAGATTCTCAGCCATCCATGTCAGAGTTATCCCAAAGGTACTTTTTCAAGAGGCAACTGGGTTTTCTTATTTGAATACTTTCTTTCAACAGTTCCAAGAAGATGCCACACACATTTGTACTACTCAGGTGACCCTAATGACACAGAAAAATATCCAGGTGGCCTCAATGACACTCTCAAAGAATGCAAATGACCAGATGTCTGAAATTATAAATCCTTCCATTCTCCACCATCCACCCAGAGCTGAAGAAGCTTCTTGGATGAGAAGTGAAACATCTTCAAAGAAAGACAAGAAAGTTCAGTTGTCTTTTGAAAAAACACCTTTGGGATAACCATGACCTGGATGATTGGGAATTTCCATAGACATTCAGTCAAGACCAAATGGAGATTCTTTTTTTTTTTCAATGAAATGTTTTTAATGTTAATTTAAAAAAAAGAATTCAAGAAAGCATAAGAGGAATTTCCAACCTTCACAGGTAGTGTGTTTATTGAGTCTCTCTGAATGGTTTGAAATGCTTCTTCCCAGGTTTCCTGCCACCTGGGCTGAATTGTCAGTTCTAAGATATGTCTTCTGTCTCTTTTTTTTAAAACAAATTTTATTGATTTTCAAAAACAAACACAAACAAACAAAACATAAAAACATAAAAGATCTTTTTTGAAAGCAGCTTAATCCCAGGTTACATCTCTTCGTCAAATTCATGCTCATTTTATATACCACTCCATATCTTATTGCCATTCTACATTTTCTATATAGCTTCTGCACTTTTTTAGCTTTCTTAGTTTTATTTTATTTATCTCATCTCAGTTCAAATCATTATACTTATATTCTTTGCCTGTCCTGTATCCAGCTGTCTATTATCTTTTCTCATTAAACAAAATTTCTCCTGTAATCACTGATTGGAGTATGACGCCTTTATCTCTTTCCCCTAAATTTATAACACTTAATATGATACATAACTTCCATTTGGATTCTGCTTAGTACATTCTAAAGTTACACACTATATTTTAAAAAGAGAAAAAATTATAAATATATAATATAATTAAAACAACAATCCATACCAATTCAAATCTATCATTAATATTAATATTCATTTAAGTCTTAAACATTTTACACATTACTTTTCAAATAAGTATCATACTTCTATGGGAACACTTATAAACTTTCCATAATTATTTCCCCCCCCACTTCACTTGTATTTTAAAACATTGTGTCATTAACATGTTCCCATTCCTTCTTAATTCAATTCTCTCATTTATTTCACTTGATTTCTTTTGTTCACAAACATTTCACTGAATTACACTAAATATTTTATCCCACTTTTTAATCACACGTTGTTTCCAATTTTCTAACATTATTTCTAATACAAATATAACAATACAATCTTATGTACCTTTGCAGAATCATTTTTTCAGTTAAGTTTTTTCCCATTATCTCTAAATAAGACCTGTTTCTTTACATCTTGCTCCACACATTTGAAGTTTGTCTTCCCTCCCTTCCTCCCTTGCTTCTTCTCTCTGCCCTTTTTACCCCCTTGTCGCACCATCTCCATTTCCCTCTTCTGTATTCCCCCTTTCTGTTGCTTTCTAACATTATATTCACTTTTCACCTTATTTTTCCCTTTTTTGGTTGTTTTTTAGGTCTTAAATTCTCCATTCTCTTTCCCCCCCACTTTTCCCTTTCTTCCCCAGATAAAGTTACTTGTTCATTAAAGATGGCTTCTTCTTTGTCCCAATCCTCTTGTTGCACAGTTCTTTCTTGTAATTTCTCATAGGTACAGATCGCCATTTCTAAGAATTGAAAAAGAGAGCCAAGAGAGGCCTTCCCTTCTTGTTCCTCTTCTTTGTATTTTTTAAATTCCATTTTCAGTTCATCCACAAGACATGCCATTGTAAATAAAAAAAAAATTCAAACAATCACCCAAGTGTTTTAGTCATTCAAATATAATTCCAAAAGTCCCAAAGACACCAAGCAATCCAGATAGACACAAGCTGTTTCTTTTGACACTTTCTTCTTTTTTCACTTTCTTTTCCTGGAGTTACTGTTTAGTTACAAAATTCCAGTTAGAATGTATCTTTCAGAAGTCTTGTTAGGATTTAAACAGATTCTTTTAAATTCTAGGCAGACTCCTCCTTCCGAATCCTATTATTATTCTTTTCCTCTCCATTCCCACTTACAGCAAGAAAAAAAAGGTGGGGTTTTTTTGGTATTCAGAAATCCTTATTATCCCTTTGACATTCTCATTCAATTCTGTTCACTGTCAACATTAGGAAGGAGAGTGAAAAAAAAACCTTTCCCTTTTAAATTTCATTCGCCGCTTCTGAATCTTCCTTGGGAACGATGTATCTTTTTTAAAAATTTAAATTCCAGGATACCTTCTTTGTTGCTTCTTATCCTGGTCAGCCAAAACTTTCACTTTTTAACTTCCTCCTGCACTTTCTTTTCCAGCTGAGTACTTCTTTGAGGCAGGCATTTCTGACCGTCACTCTTATCGCCTTCGGAAAAATGAGTTTAGCCAGCTGAGGAGGAGAGATACGATTCCCCTCAACCCTCCCAGGTTTCCCCTCTCTTCACCACCTCTACGAGGTGGCTTAGCCCCGAAGCCAGCTGGCTCAGGGCACTCTAGCAGCAAGCGCAGGCAGAAACCATGCACAATTGCAGATTCCTGCCAGCCGCCGAAGTGCTACAAACCAGAACTTCCAAATGGAGATTATTTTGATAGCTCCAACAAGAGTTTGAGGAAGGCTGAGAACCTCTTGGATGCTAGAAAGAAAGAAAGTGATAATAGAGTGAAGGAGGAAGAATAAGTCTCATAGATAAGACCAGGGCCTATCTTCATTTCCCAATGACAATCTTTGGACTCTTTGGTTTGGATTCTTTGGACTGTCCAAAAGCCGAATATAGTGATGAATGAATTACTACTGCTTGTGATTGAGCATTTAGGGCCAATTTCACTTCTCCCTGATATTAATGGGACATTCAATCATCCCATTCTGTAGAAATTCTTTTCTAAAAATCTTATCATGCTTTGTTGGCTACTTTCTTCTTTAACTTATTTATAATAACTTAGTTGACTAGTTGTTGAATCCAGATTATACTACTCCTAATGTGATCTTGAGTCCAATATTGCAAAGTACATCAACTACAGTTGAACGATGATACAACTAAAATAATGGAAATTTTAGGGCACCACCAACATATATTTTTGACATCAGCACAAGATTCTCATTTCACAAATATCATGTTTCAAAAACCTGATATCAGGTAGGCTAAAGGCCCAGGACAGATATACCATCTTAAGAATTCAAAAGAGCTGAGTGAACATCTAGGAATTCTACTTGATAAGGATGTGGAACAGAATCTTGCATTAGGCCTTTTAATCACTTCAACCAAAATTGTTGGTCTGCTTAGGTATGGAGAGCAGCTGGGAGTATTTTCAGTATGGCTTGTTGGAAAATGCTGAGACTTAAAATCCCCCTGTCTCACATTTCTTCTTTTCTTCTACTTGTAAGCTGCTCCTTCATATTCAAGTCTGGCCTCAGAATGATTATGTAGCATTTAGGGATGAAGATGCAGCCGAGCAGCCCAGCACTGGAGGCCAAGATGGAGAAGATCTGCACAGCCACCATGTATTTCCCTTTGGTGCTTAGGTAGGCGGGCACAAAAGTCACCCAGACACCGCAGAAGACCAGCATGCTGAAGGTTATAAGCTTGGCTTCATTAAAAACCCCAGGCAGGTTCCTGGCCAGGAAAGCCACTATAAAACAGATGGTGGCAAGGAAGCCCAGGTAGCTGAGAGTGATGTAGAACATGACAATGGAGCCTTCATTGCATTGCAGGATGATCTCTCCAGGTTGACAATGAAAGTCAAATTCAGGGTACGTGGGAGAAGCTCCAAGCCAAATGGAGCAAAGGATAATTTGGACAGCAGAACAAGAAAGGATGATGGAATTGGTTAATTCCCCAACCATCTCTTCACTCGGTTTCCTGGTTTTGTGGCCAGGAAAGCCAGCGCCACTGTGATTGTCTTGGCCAAGAGAGAAGAAATGGCAACTGAGAAAGTGATGCTGAAAACCATCGGCTGGAAAAGACAGGTGACTTTTCTTGGTTGATCAATGAAGAGAAAAGGAGACAAGAAGCAAAGCAAGAGGGAGACCAGGAGGGTAAAAGAGAGGTCACGATTGTTAGCTTTGACAATGGGAGTTTCTAGGTATTGAAAGAATATAACTAAGACAAAACCTGAAGTTAGGAACCAGAATAGGGCAAAGGAGACCAGGATGATGCCCAGATATTCTTCGTACAATAGGAAGGATACAGCTTTGGGAATACATTGAACTCAGTCTTCATTTGGATATTTATCTTCCGGACAGTTCATGCATTGATCCATATCTGAGAAAACAACAAAGCAACATTTCTTTAACCTTCTGCCCTTTTACATTTCAAGAAATACTTTCTTGCCACAAGAGTTGATACCATAAGTATATTTAAAGAAGCATTTGTTTAGAATTGAACAAAAAAATCTGAAGAATATAATTTTCTATCTCTATGTTTGTTTCTCATCTCTCTCTCTCAAATATCTATCTATCTATCTATCTATCTATCTATCTATCTATCTATCTATCTATCAAGCTTGCTACCATCATCTATCATCATCCATTTATTTATTTATCTTTCACCCTTCCATTAGCTATCTATATCATCATTATCTATCAATCTATCTGTCTGTCTGCCTATCTGTCTATTTATCTATTTTTCTATCTATCTATCTAACTATCTATCTATCTATCTATCTATCTATCTATCTATCTATCTATCTTTTTATTGTCTATTATCTATCATCTATATATCCATCATCATCATTTATCTATCATCATCCATCCATTCATCCATCTATTGTCATCCATCCATTAGCTATCTAGCTATTATCATCCATCATCCATCCATCATCTGTCTGTCTGTCTGTCTGTCTGTCTTTCTGTCTTTCTGTCTTTCTGTCTGTCTATCTATCTATCTATCTATCTATCTATCTATCTATCTATCTATCTATCTAACTATCTATCTATCTATCTATCTCTATCTATCTGCTGTCTATCTATTGAGCTATTTATCTATTTATCTGTCATCATCAACCATCTATCCATCTATCCATCTATCCACCCATCCACCCATCTATCTATCTATCTATCTATCTATCTATCTATCTATCTATCTATCTATCCATCTATCCATCCATCCATCCATCCATCCATCTATCTACCTATCATCGATCAGCTATATCTCTATTGCTAAAGTGTATCAATTTGGAGGAAGTTCTAGGAAATGAATAATTTCCTCTGAAACGTGCAGATATTTGATAGGAAGCTACATTATTAGAAGTAAGAAAATGAAATAGTTAACTTTTCTAGGGAAACATCCTGGGTTCTACCAGATGACACTTGTTAATATACTGGATCCCAAAGATATTTTATCGTATAAAACCTAGTTAACTTAAAGAGAAGACTAGTCCTGCAAGTAAGCAGAAATGGCTGCTGGCAGCTATGGTAAAATGTGTCAAATGAGGTGCAGTCATAATTGTCCACTTCATTGTGGAGCAGCAACACCTTCCAAGTAAGCCTCAAGGGGAAGCCCATGGAGAATGCATCAAAATTAGCCTTTTATTATTATTTTAGGTGGACCTAAAATAATGCCTTGAGTTTCAAAGAATGTTCCTAGAAATATAAATGTGGAAGATCACATTCAAAAATAAAAAGCAGAAGAGATATTGAGTCTGGATGTAATAAAGTTTGCTCAATATTTCACACTTCTGTCTCTATCCAGCTTCTCCTTTAAGAATTTTTTTTACTATTCTTTAGATCATAAATTGTGCAGTATGAAAATTAACAAGAAAGCAGCTAAGCAGCTAAGTTTCAAACTGTTTTTTTAATCTGCAGTTCCATATAAACACTCTGGATGAATTCACTTCTACAAGCCCTTCCATTATCTTCAGCCCGAGCACCTTCTTGAATAGAGATGGTCCCATCTGGACAAGGAATGCACTCATAGCAGCAAACTGGCTCTCTTTCTTGAGCTTGCTTGACAAATGCAGTTTGACATTTTTCCACACATTTGGACTGAGGAACAGACTAAGCAGAAAAACAGGGAATTAAAAAAAACAAAACATTAGCACTAACCAGCCTGACATGCTGACATGTTGTTGAAATAAGATTTAAAGTGACTGCTTAATTTCTAAAACTATAGTGATATGACAAAGATGTGAGGTCATTAAAATGTCTCTCAAAAAGAGTGAGCCAGGGATCTTTTGCTGCAGCATGTGGGTGATAGATACGAGTTGTCAGAAGGACATATTTATAAGGCTTAACTAGGTATACAAGACAAGGTCCTTTCTGCTGAATAACTTAAATGAGATAACTACAACAGGCATGGAAGAAAAAATTTGTTCCACGCTAGTTGAACAACAATATATCTGAATTACAAATTTGTATAATTAGTATAAAACTAATACAAAGTTTGTTATTAGTTACATTAGGGGACTTCATTACCCCCCCCCCCCCAAAAGACTTGAGGAGGCTAACAACCAAGATGAACATTTGCATTCCAGGGACTTTCAGATAAGGTGCTCTCTTGTAGAACTAAAGGCCAAATCTAAATAGAAATTCCTTTCAAATTGTCCCTCATTATATCAGATATCGGGAAAGGCTTTTCTCTTCAAATTTCTAAATTCTATCATATGACAAGACCTAAAATGGACACCTAGCATCAAAAACATCACCAAAAAAGGACAACAAAGAATATTCTCTCTGCGCCAACTCAGAAAGCTCAAACTGCCCAAGGAGCTGCTCATCTGGTTCCACAGAGGAATGGTTGAGTCTGTCATCTCTACCTCTATAAATGTCTGGTTCGGTTCTGCAACCCAAGAAGACAGACACAGACTTCAGAGAATAATTAGGACTGCAGAAAAACAATTACTACCCACTTGCCTTCAATCGAGGACCTGTATGCTTCAAGAGTCAAAAAGAGGGCTGTGAAAATATTTAGAGACCCCTCACATCCCAGACAAAAACTGTTCCAACTCCCACCCTCAAAATGGTGCTATGAAGCACTGCACATTAGAACAATTAGACATAAGGACAGTTTTTTCCCCAAAAACCATCACTCTGCTAAACAAATGATTCCCTGAACACTGTCCAACTATTTACAAAGTCTGCACTACTATTTCCATTAATCGTCTCATCACACTTTATCACCCACCCCCTCGAACTTGTGATTGTATGACTGTAACTTTGTTGCTTGTATCCTTACGATCTATATTGATTGTTTCCTGATATGATTTGATTTCTTATTGTACGTGTTGAGGTAATTCCCCATTAGGAGAATGAGCGCATACAGGGAGATGTATTTGAGAGAAGTGTTTGAATAATACACACACAGTACACAGATACATTGTACAGTAAATGTAGGTCTTTACTTCCAGAAAACTTTAAGCAAAGTCCAAAATAGGCAGTGCAAAAATCATTCACAGATAAATCAGTCAGTTTTTCAATCCATGGATAAAACAAATATCAAATTCCAGTGTCAAAAACAGTTCAGTACAAGACTTACATTAAATCCAGTAATATCAGTCAATTAGAAGAAATGGAGCAACGGCAATACTTTCCAACAGAAGGAAACAGAGATACACTCACACTCTCTTCTGAGACTCAGACGAAGGCTAAACAACCCAGTTTCTGGCTCCATCTTATGGCTGTTTGAGAAACCACACCCAATTGCATGCTCTTGCATTCCCTTAAAGAGATAGTGCTAAAATGTCTATCCTGGTTTATATATTTCTAACCCAAATACCTGTTGGTGACTTATATTCCAAACAGTACGCTGTGATTATCATTAAGTATTGTACCTTATGATTCTTGACTCTTGATGAATGTATCTTTTCTTTTATGTACACTGAGAGAATTTGCACCAAGACAAATTCTTTTTGTATCCAATCACACTTGGCCAATAAATTATTCTATTCTATTCTCTGCATCAAAGTCATGTTTCAATGCTTCTATTTTCTGGGTCAGGGCGTAGCAGAACATCATTATAACTCCATGGGAATTCACAGCTTTGGACCTCCTTCCTAAGAGCAGAAGTTTTATTGCTCTTTCTCACTGGGTGAAAAAGAGGCAGGGATAACTCTGGCCAGGTCAGAGTTGCTTCAATATATCTTTATTGCCATTTCATGGGACTCTCACCCCAACAAGAACAAGATGAATCCTGATTACAAAGCTTATTTCCCACTAAAACCAAAAGGGCCTTCATCTAGTTTAAATTCAATTTCATGAACTCAGGCAGTAATCCATATAATAGCCTTCTTCTTTTACAATCAGAGGACAACCTGAGGCTATCATTCCTAGCACTTGAAGGTCTTTTACTATTTTTCTCGTAGCTTCTCGATTGCAACAATAAGCCATGGTGAATAAACTTTGCCCAATGAAATGGCTCGCAATCCTTTGGAAAAGAAAGAAAAGACATAAAAGTTTCTCTCACCTTGTTGTGCAACTTTAGCCATGACAAAAGATCTTGGTTGATAATAATTCTCTTTCTTTCAAAAGTCACCATTTTCTTTTTGATGACAGACTTCTTAGGGAAATACACCCAGCTCACAATCTTCAGGTTAGCTGCTAAATCTCCATTTTGGTCCAAGTACAGTTGGTATATGGAAAGATTGAGAAACTCATTCTTCTCCAGAAAGGGTTGAAACTAGAATGGGAACATCCAGAAATGTTAAAAACAGTAAACATGGCAACTTATCCCTTTTTCTTCTTTCTTCTACTACAGTGGTCTAATTTGTAAATAGTCCTGTTTGGGAGAATAGGTTTTACCACTAAAAATTGAAAAGAAAAGTTCAGCAAAATTTGTCAATAATACTGACAATTCATGTATTAGACATATTATATATGGAAAAAATATATGTATTTTCCTATTATACCAAAGAAATTATAGAACCAAAGAAACTTCATTTTTCTTCTTAATTTGACCTTTTTGAAAGTTATCTGAACACTTATATAAGTATATCATGTTTTTGTAATTTGTTATTCTGCAAAGTTAAAAATATTATGTTCTTAGCCGAAGTGGGGATTTTAATTTGGCTTGAGATTTCATGTCAGGAATACTAGGTCATCCTGGCATTGTTTTTGTGATGGAAGTCCCTTGAAATCCTATGTGTGAGAAACAGGAAGGATTATGTAATCTTTTATATGTGGTATATCATAAATATTTGTAACGACCTGAAAGGCAGTGTCTCCTTTCTCCTACTTGTTTGGGAGTTGGCACATAGTGCTTTTCAGCTCTCCACGCAGCACTGCTGAGGGATTTTTCACACATGTGTGTAGTGCGCATCAGACGCAGATGTTTCAAAGGACATACACACATGCAAAACCATCACCGAACAAATTCGATAGTTGTGAAAATGATCTCAAAATAGTAGTAATTGCAAACCAAACATGAATCAGCAGTGTAATATCCTAGGAAGAAAGCAAATGCATCCAGAAGAACCCCAGGAAGTGAATGATGGTTTAAAGGGAAACCCCAAGTGCCCCTTGCAGGAAACACACTTGGAAAAGATGTTGCACAAACACTGGATGAGGATTTAGGGAACAGTTACATAGCCAATGAAGAGATCAAAGGTGTCAATGTGTAAAAAATTCTGATGCCTGTTTTCAAGTTGCCATAAACAAGGGAACTGAAGGAGCAGTATGGCAATAAAACCAGAAGTACATTCCACCATTATTTTAAAAAGATTGCAGCTAGGCAAAAGATCTTCTGGCCTCGAAAGTCCTTCATTGGAGATGGTGATTTATGACACCTGGTCTGTGAATGTGCTTCATTGGAGAATCTGATTTATAATACACCCAAGGGTGAGATGGGGGAAATAGGGTGACAGGTGACTGTGAATTATATATGCCAAAGATGGCTTCATGTAGAGAAATGCCAGCATGTTGCTCCTAATAAATCTTTTTGGGGTTTTTTTGAAGCTTGGTTTTAGGCTTATGATTTAATTAGGGCAATTGCCAAACTCTGACAAAAGGAGCTGCGTTTAACCTTGAGGAAAGACATCAAGAAGAGCCACCTTAGTCGATTGGAGCAGAAAATCAGGAGTCTGGGAACACCGGTTTCAACAAATACAATCTAGGAGCCACGATGACGCAGTAGTTAGAATGCAATACTGCAGGCTACTTCTGCTGATCAATGGCTGCCAGCAATTTGGGTCTCACCAGTTCAAGGTGACTCACTCTTCCATCCTTCCGAGGTCAGTAAAAGGAGGACCCAGATTGTTGTGGGCAAGATCCTGACTCTGTAAACCACTTAGAGAGGGCTGTAAAAGCATTTTGAAGTGGTATATAAATCTAAGCACTATTGCTATTAGCTGCAGACAGCAACCATGAAATAACTGAAAGACATTACAGAGAAGCTAAGATCTACTGTTATTCCTGAGTGTCAGATATGGAAAAATGAATTCAGTTACAAGAGAGGAGATTCTGACTGAATAAGAGGGGAAAAAAGCTTCTTAAAAAGAGAGAGAGTTTTAGCAGTGAGCCAGAGAACCAAAGAAGTTGAGTCTCCTCTTCACTGATTGTCTTAATCCAAAGAATAAGGAGCCCTCAGTCAGAGAAGCTTCGATTGAGATTCCTGCAAAAATGAGAGGCTGAGCTTCAAAGTTGACTTGAAGATTCCTTCAAATATATGAAGGAAAAATTTCTATAATTTTTAATTGTAAACCCATATGTATAGGAACTTATTTAAAAATGCACAACTTTAAAATATTAGCAGTGTTTATTATCAAACAATGTAAGGCATAGTTCTTGTTTTTGTGAATATTATCATCTAAGCCAAGGGTTTTTAAACTTGGCAAGTTTAAGACTTGTGGACTTCAATTCCCAGAATTCCTGAGCTAACATGACTGGAGGAGGAATTCTGGGAGTTGAAGTCCACAAGTCTTAAAGCTGTCAAGTTTGGAGACCTCTAATCTAAGCGATTAGATTGACCAAACCTTTTGGCATTCTGTAGCACAACTGGACTCACTGGAGAAGAGACTAATGCTAGGAATGATTGAGGGCAAAAGAAGAAGAGGACAGCAGAGAATGATGTGGCTGGATGGAGTCACTGAAGAAGTCAGCATGAGCTTAAATGAACTCCACGGTCTGACACAACTTCATGACTTACAACAAAAAGCGCAACTAGAAAGATGGAGTTCCCCTCTTCAAAGGAAATGTAGAATGGATCCTTGTCAGGTTCCCTCACCTCCCACGACTGCAGTCTTGGAGCCTCCAACCTTTCTTTCCCCATCTTCTTTCTCCACCTGGATCTGGAGGAATACGCAGCATTCAAGGCATGGGCCAGAGCATTAATGGCAGTGTAAATATGGTGGTCGTTCCAGATTTGAATCATGTTCTTTTTCTTATCAGACTATCAGGGAAACCGAATACCTGTAGTCGGTAGAGGCCATTTTAAAGTCACCTTCAAGGGCCACACAGAAGTGCTACCCCTGACGATCGTTGATCGAGATCGGCCAAGCCTGTTGGGACTGCAGTGGTTCGCACCCCTGGGCATCGAAGTAACAGGCATACACCACATCGGAGAGGCAGACTGGGAAGCGGCACTCATGAGGGACTTCCGGGAAGTCTTCGATAACCGTTTAGGCAAGTACCGGAGGTCCCCTATTTCATTTAACATAGACCCCAGCATTGCGCCAATCCGCCTTAAGCCCAGGTGAGTGCCTTTTGCACTCAAGCCCAAGATCGATGAGTAACTTGATAAGCTCATCGCGCAAGGGGTGCTGGAACCGATCAATCATGCCCGGTGGGAGACCCCAATTGTCATCCCCATCAAGCCAGATGGGTCAGTGAGAATTTGTGGTGACTACAAGGCCACCCTAAACCATGCGCTCCAACAAAGCGCATACCCCATCCCAGTAGTCCAGCATCTTCTGCACTCACTGGGGGGAGGCCGGATCTTCGCAAAACTCAACCTGGCGCAAGCCTACCAGCAACTGCCGGTCGACGCCATGACAGCAGAAGCCCAAACCATCGTAATGCACCGAGGGGCTTTCCACTGCAACCGGCTCCAGTTTGGAGTCAGTGTGGCACCTGGGGTCTTCCAAAGCCTTATGGAAAGACTCCTCCAGGGAATAGAAGGGGTGGTGCCCTACTTTGATGACGTCTTGGTGGCTGCGAAAAATGAGAAATAACTAGAAGCCAGGTTGAGGGAGGTACTGCAGAAGTTCAGAGACTCGGGACTTAAAGTCAAGAAAGGGAAGTGCCAGCTACGGGCCGAAAAGGTCGAATTTCTGGGGTACCTCCTAGACAAAAACGGGATTCACCCCACAGAAAAAAAACTGAGAGCCATAAGGGAAGCACCGCGACCAAAAAACAAAACGGAATTACAGGCTTTCTTGGGACTGTTAAACTTTTACAATGTCTTGTACCTCAAAAGGCGACCGTGGTGGAACCGCTACAAGGGCTGTTAGATAAAACAGCCACCTGGACCTGGGGAGCATGGGAGGAGAGCGTGTTCAACAACACAAAGAACCTGCTAACATCCGACGTGATACTAATCCAGTACAGTGAGACTCTGCCATTGATGGTAACTTGTGACGTGTCACCATTTGGAATCAGCGCCATCCTCAGCCACCAGCAACCAGATGGGAGGGAAGCACCCATCGCTTTCTCATCAAGGACACTTTCTAAGCCATAGCAGAACTACAGCCAGCTCGACAAAGAGGCCCTAGCAGTCGTCGCCGGCGTCAAGAAATTTCACGAATACCTTTATGGTAGGACTTTTACAATCATCACGGATCACAAGCCACAGCTAGGAATCCTGGCGGGGAACAGGGCCACACTGAACATTCTATCACCAAGAATGATGAGGTGGTCCGAATTCCTAGCAACATACAATTTCCAGCTGATACACCGACCCGGCAAGGACATTGCACATGCAGACGCCCTAAGCCAGTCACCCTTACCGGACTGGGAAGATGACCCGGCACCCACAACAGAGGTACTCCAAATAGAGACAATATCCAACCCACTCGTGACCGCGCCAGACATTGCCAGAGAAACAAATAAAGACAAACGGCTGGCGCGAGTCTTGAGCTGGGTGGGAAAAGGGTGAGCGGAAGGGGACATAGACGAACTATTCAGACCCTTCCGGAACAGAGAAACCGAACTCTTTACCGAAAAGGGCTGCATACTTTGAGGGGGCAGAGTGGTAATTCCTGAAAAATTACAGGAAAAGGTATTGGGAATGTTGCATGAGGGGCACCCGGGGATGGTTAAGATGAAAAGCCTGGCCAGAAGCTACGTATGGTGGCCAGGAATGGATAAACAGATCGAAACCTGGGTTGCCAAATGTAAACAATGCCAAGAGTCCAGATCGAATCCACCCGCCGCCCCAACCCAAGAATGGGAAAAACCAAGAGGTCCATGGTCCAGAATTCATATAGATGTCGTGGGGTCAACCAAGGGACATATGTACCTTATCACGGTAGATGCTTACTCCAACTGGCTGGAGGTAAGCACTATGAAGTCAACCACAACGGAGGCGGTGATAAGGAAACTGAGCAAACTTTTCGCAACGCACGGCCTGCCAGATGTAATAGTGTCGGACAACGGGCCCCAGTTCACCACACTAGCGTTTGAACAATTTCTGGCAGGCCAAGGGATACACCATGCATTAACCACACCTGCAAACCCGGCGGCGAACGGGCGGGTGGAACGCATGGTCCAATACACCAAGAAAGCCATCCAGAAAATAGAAACAGCCAATATACAGGACAAAATCATTCAACACATTACACCTAGCGCAACCACAAATAAAAGCCCGGCGGAACTAATGATGGGCCGGAAACTACGCTCTACACTAGACAGAATGCACCCAACATATAACCCAGACAAACCCCCAGGTTCCTCCAGCAAACACAGAACATTCAACATAGGGGACCCAGTATACGCCAAAAATCTCACAGGAGAACCACTCTGGGAGCCAGCAACAATCACCCAGATAACCGGACCCTATCATATCGATTGGAAACTAGCGACGGGAAAAACTGGAAATGGCACATAAACCAACTTAGGTCAAGAATAGCTGCTACAACCAGCCAAACACCCGAACAAGAAACTAGAGGGGGGGGGGAATCGGTAAGCGATAGAGAAAGAACCAAAGAGAACCAACTAACGCAAGCAGAACACCCCCCACCTAGAATAAATAAACCAATAAACCGATGCTACTCACCTGTAGACGCAGGACCAATGGAGCACAAAACCCTGGGGTCTTCACCTGGAAGGAGCAGCCAAACCAGCTCACCCGGCCAGGAAAAACCTAGCAGGAGCAGAAGCGGCAGATCAACCAGCCCAGGAGAACCGGGAGGGAGCTACCAAGAAAGGCCCAGCTCAACATTCCAGACGGTTCCATCCCAAGTAACCGGAGTGACAGAGGAGCCATCCAAACCGGTCGACGACCACACCAGAACTGAACCACACAGGTCAAGGAGGCAGGGAAAAAGCCCCACCTATCTACGTGACTACATCACTATGCACTGCAGGATGAAACCAAGAGGGGACGGGTGTACGATATTAGAATACTCGGAAACCCTCGCACCCAATTGGTCCGGACCAGCAGAGACCTGATTGGTCGACAGGCCAGCCATGATTGGAGCACTAGGAATCTACCGTGATTGGCTGTGCCGATCGCAGGAGATTCAAAGTGCTGCCATAGGCTGCCGAGCCGCGAGCCAGCCCTATATGAAGAGCGGCCGCGGCTTGCATTCTCAGACCTTTACCTATACCTAATAAAGAGCTGAACTCACGTAAATGGTCTCGCGTCTCTATCGAACCGATCCACCCCAGTTCTAACAGAAAGGAAGAATTCTGTCCAAAACAGCACCAAATTCTTTGTAGTGAAGAAAGAAATTAATTTGTGTCTATTTAGAGAGGCCATCCCTGATGTGTCCTGTTTTTCCAGTTGTTGAGAATTGCTGTGACAGAACCACACAGATTCCATTCTTGACAAGCAAAGGAGTCAATGTCCTCATGAAATTATCTTCATTTTCTGTGTCTGAAGCAAAAAGACCAATCAAGGTCCATCTGAAATGGAGGAGCAGTTGGACAATTGCTGGGTAGAGGATGCCTTTTGGGGGTAAAAGCCGGTGATAAAAGGGCAATTGACTTTTACCATGCAGTGACTCTGAAAAGTATTGAAAATTGATCTGAAAGAGCAATTAAGAAAATGTCATTATATTTGGAGTCAGATCAATTCCAAAATATTAGTTTTAAAGAAATCCAATTTAGTTTTGATAAATTTGTTTATTGTTTATCATAACTAAATTGGATTTCTTTAAATCTAAAACAGTTTATTCTTGATTAGTTATTAATTAATGACTAATCAACAATAGTCATTAAAACAGATCAAGAAAAAACATAACATTAGCAAGACATAACATTAACAAGACTGTATGTAATAGTAGCAGCATAGAAAATAAATTAAAAAGAGTGTTAACTCATAAAATATTTCTGGTTTTTTTTTTCTCCAGTAATTTTTTATTATTTTCTACCAGTACAAATCTCAGTTACTTTTTCAAAAATATTAACATCCACATATAACATTGTCTTATACTTTAACAACTATTCGTACCTCTCTTAGTCTATATTATCTTTATCATTAATCATCAATACATATTGCCTTGATATTACAGTTATTATTATACATCATTAATATTGTCTTATTCTTTTAACATCTATTCATACCTATCCTTAATACATATTACACTTATTATTATAAATCTTTCATCCTTCTGTCTATCCTATTATATCTTGTGTATCACTTTCTTGAGAATTCTTATTTAATCATCTTTTCTAATTCTTATCTCTCTTTTTCTAACCACATGTACCATCTAGGCCAAATTGAGTAGCATTCTTTCTTTCTCATTTTAAGTGTGAGCATGTCCATCTCAGCACAGTCTGCTATTTTTTGTATAATTAACTCTTCAATTGGAATCCTCTGCTCTTTCCACTTTTGCACGTAAGCTATTCTGGCCACTTTCAGTATGTGTAAAATTAAATACTTAAACTTTTTTGGATATTGTTTTTGAATAATCCCAAGTAAATAGATTTCCGGTTTAAATTCAGTTTGGCATCCAATAATTTCTTGTGACCACTTCCTAATTTTATTCCTATAGGTCCTGGCCTGAGGGCATAGCTCACGCCGAGAACACCAGTCTGAAGATGATGAGTTGGACCTCGTTGAAACGTCGCCAAGACCCGAACACACCAAGACCTATATATATATATATATATATATATGTCTGGCATTCAGCTTTGTTCGGGTATTTTCCCACATCATATTAGTATTTTTTATCTTTTTTTATTACTGTGTTAGCTGACATGTGCAATATGTGATTATATTTTAGATGTATATTTTCTTGACATGCATGTCTGCACTGAACGATGAGTTGCTCTAATCTCACTGTGTATGCGTATAATGCAAATTGTACATGTGGATAGTGACAATAAAAGGCATTCTATTCTATTCTATTCTATTCTATTCTAGTAGTGCTTTTAAAGTTGTAGCAACGTTTCAGCAGAATCTCATCTGCCATCATCAGGCTTCTGTATAGTGTTTGTCTGTGAGTTAGACTTTTACAGTGGTTTCAGATTTAAATTTGGGGCAGCCTATTGCTGTGCCAGAATGGTTTTTCCTTCATCCTGATTGGTTGAGAGTCTTTATCTGTGTTTATTGGTCTTGGAGTTTGCTGTGTTCTGCTTCTAATATCTTCTGTCTGTTTTTTTGGCTCTTTTTGTATCTTGATTGCCTGGCAACATTGTGTTACTTTATTGGAGGCCTTTAGTGCAGCTTGGCTTCGGGTAAATGGACGGCTATCATTAGTTAGGAAGCTGGGTTTCATCTGGGTGCCTGGCTGGGGTGTGTTTGAGATGGAGGTATCAGGGGGGATCTGTTTGTGCCCAGGTGTTTGCCTGGCTTGTTGTGTGGAGATTTTTTTGTTTGTGAGTGCAGGCTTCCAAATGATTGACAGCCTGGTGGAATCATCTCTTCTGTTCATGCTTTCTGGTCTTTTTTCAATCTCTATGGCTTCTCTGATGATTCTGTGGCTGGGATTTTCTATGGTGGCTAGGGTTTTGGTGTCATTGAAGTTGATGTTATGACCTGTGGCTTCCATGTGTTGGATGAGTAAGGAAGTGTGTTCCAGCTTTTTGACTGCATTTTTGTGTTCATCCAGGCGGGTGCTTATTCTTCTATTGGTCTGTCCAATGTATGTGGCCGGGCATGATGCACAGGGGACTTCATATATGCCTTGGTTTTCCAGGTCAATTTTGTCTTTGGGGTTCCTGAGGATGGCTGCTATTTTTCTGTCTGTTTTGAAGGCAGTCTTGATGTGGTGTCTATATAGAATCTTCCTAATTTTGTCTGTAGTGCCTCTTATGTAGGGCAGGACAGCTGTTCCATAGGTCTGTTCATCTTCTGGGTCTCTATTATGTCTCAGTGTGTTTTTGTGGATCAAGTTGGTGATTTTGCTTTTGTGGAAGCTGTTGGCTGTCAATATTTTAGTCAGGGTGCATAGTTCAGTCTTAATGTGTGTCTTGTCTACCAGGCGTTTGGTTCTAGTAATTAGTGTTTTAGCCACGGAGTTTATCTGTGCTGGGTGGTGGTGGGATTGGGCGTTGAGGTAGCGGTTGGTGTGTGTTTTCTTCTGGTATATGGTGTGTCCTAGTGTGCCATCTGTTTTCTTGTAGATTAGTACATCTAGGAATGGTAGTTATTTGTTTGTTTCTGTTTCCATGGTGAACTTGATTTTGGGGTGTGCGCTGTTTAGGTGTGTTAGGAAGTTGTTTAGGTTTTCTTGTCCATGGGGCCAAATCACGAGTGTGTCATCGATATATCTTAACCATAGTTTGGGTTTGAGTATGGCACTAGCCAGGGCTCTGGATTCGAATTCTTCCATGAACAGGTTTGCAATGACAGGTGACAGTGGTGATCCCATGGGGGCTCCTTCAATTTGTTTGTATCTTTGTCCTTTGTATATGAAATATGTGTTGGTTAAGCAGTGTTCTGTTAGTTCCATGAGGTGTTTAGCTGGTTGGTATTTATTTTTGATGATTTCGAGGGTCTCTTTTATCGGGACTTGAGTGAATAGTGAAACCACATCAAAACTTACAAGCAGATCTTCTTGCTCCACGTGTAGATCTTTGATCATTTCCAAGAAGTAGAATGAGTTTTGTACATGAGAAGCTGCTGTTTCAGCATGGGGCTGTAGCTCTTTTGCTAGGTGTTTAGCCAGGTTTTGTAGTGGTGCTCCTCTGGAGCTGACTATGGGTCTGAGAGGTATGCCTTCTTTGTGTATTTTTGGGAGGCCGTATAGTTTGGGGCATCTGGAAGATTTCTCTCTGGGTATGATCGTGTGTTGGATCTCTTTGCTTATGTGGCTGGTTATAATATATATATATATAATATATATATATTATTTATATATATTATATATATATATATATATATATATATATATATATATATATATATATATATATATATATATATATATATATATATATATATGTTAGAAAAAGTAACATCGCGGCTGCTCCTGCTATTACTTTCCATGCTTTCCAAATGTGAGTCAAACCACGCTCAGGGGCATCCAAGCCCAACCAATGAGAACACACCCCCACCCAATCAGAACACAGCCAACCCCCCAACCAATCAGAACACAGCCAAACCCCCAACCAATGAGAACACACCCCCACCCAATCAGAACACAGCCAAGCCCCCACCCAATCAAGTCACACCCCCACTAGCAGTTAAAAGGAAGAGGCACCTGCAAGCTCACATCACTCTGAGAAGCACAGAGCTGAAGACCAAGCCTGAAGATGATGAATGAGACTTCATCGAAACGTTGCCTAGATACTTGAGATACTTGCCTAGAACACTGAGAGCACATGCATCAAAGACAAATTCCTTTTGTGTTTAATCACACTTGGCCAATAAAGAATGAATGAATGAATGAATGAATGAATGAATGAATGAATGAATGAATGAATGAATTCATTCATTCATTCATTCATTCATTCATTCATTCATTCATTCATTCAATTAATTGTTCTGTCAGGAAATTTCTCCTTAGTGCTAAGTTGCTTCTCTCCTTGATTAGTTTCTATCCATTGCTTTTTCTCCTGCCCTCAGGTGCTTTGGAGAATAGCTTGATTTCCTCTTCTTTGTGGCAGCCCCTCAGATATTGGAACACTGCTATCATGTCACCCTTAGTACTTCTTTTAATTAAACTAGACATACCCAATTCCAGCAACTGTTCTTTATGTTTCAGCCTCCAGTCCGTGAATCATCTTTGTTGCTCTGCACTCTTTCTTGTCTCAACATCTTGTTTACATTGTGATGATCAAAATTGGATGCAATTTTCCAACTGTGGTCTTACCAAACCATTGTAAAGCGGTACTAACACTTCACGTGATCTTGATTCTATCCCTCTGCTAATGCAGCCTAGAACTGTGTTGGCCTTTTTTTGGCAGCTGCAGCACACTGCTGGGTCATATTTAAATAATTGTATACTAGGGTTCCAAGATCCCTCTCATATTGAATGAGGTAAATTTATTCTCATGCTCCTTGCACAATAAATCTTCCCTTGGTTTTTTTTGCCTAAGGACAGGACCTTACCTGTCTCACCTCTGAAAGGCATCTTGCTGGATAGGACCCAATGCTCAAATTTGTCAAAACCCTTCTGAATCTTGAGTCCATCTTCCAAAATGTTAGCAATTTCCCTCAGCTTGGTGTCACCTGCAACTTTGATTATTTCCCCCTCTATCCTCTCATCTAGAACATTTATGACAATGTTAAAGAGCACCAGATCCAAGACCAAATCTTGACAAACCCAAATTCATGTTTCCCTCCATGTAGATGTGGTTCCATTGAGGACTACCTACTGAGTGGTTAGGAATTCTGTATCGATTTTGTCATGTTACTGTCTATCCCACATTGTTCTATCTTACCATGAAGGTTGTGGTCTTTTTTTATATCATACTTATCTCGTAAATTCCAGATTTCATCTCCTTTATTTCAAGATGCTTCTCTCTTTATTGTGACCAGAATTTTTGAATATTCATAAATAATATCATAATACATCTCAGGTTGCTTCTTGCCCTTCTGTTATCAGGGGAGAAAAATGGTCTTGCTTATTAGAAACATTCACAAGATTCCATTCAGAGGATCCTAAGAAGTGCCATCTAAGTTTGCCTAGAAAGGTTAACTGATTCATAATTTACCTCCAAATTAATAGGTTGCTATGAAGGTTCTGTTCATTACACAGGAAATAATTTGTGTCCTAGGACTTTTTCCAATTTCAAAGACTATTAGAAATATAGCTATTTCATAAAAAATATATTAAAATTTCTTTTTGTGGATAAGTTAGAAATCTTGGAAAATGCTCCTGGTATCAGTTGTTGTCCCAAGAAAATATTTCTTAAAAGGTGAAAGGATAGATTATAAAAGAAATATTGTATTTTGGTTTTCTCAGATACTGAAAAATGTACCAAGTGCCCAGATTATCAATATCCAACTGAGAACTGAGTCCAATGTATCCACAAAAGAATAACCTTCCTGTCCTATGAGGAATATCTGGGTGGCATCCTAGTCTCTTTTGCCCTTATCTTGTTCCTAACCACAGGATTTGTTTTAATCCTATTCCTTAAATACCAAGAAATTCCTGTTGTCGAAGCCAACAATCAGGACCTCTCTTACATCTTTCTGGTCTCCCTCTTGCTTTGCTTCTTGTGTCCTTTACTCTTTATTGGTCAACCAAGGAAAGCCACATGCCTTCTCTGACAAATGGTGTTCAGCATCACCTTCTCTGTTGCTGTTTCTTCTCTCTTGGCCAAAACCATCACAGTGGTTCTGGATTTCATGGCCACAAAACCAGGCAACTGTGTAAAGAGATGGTTAGGGAAGAGCTTGGCCAACTCCATCATCCTTTCTTGTTCTGCTATACAAACTATTATCTGCTTCATCTGGCTGGGACTTTCTCCTCCATTCCCCGACTTTGACTTCCACTCCCAGCCTGGAGTTATCATCCTGCAATGCAATGAACAAATGCAATGTACTGTTCTACATCACTCTCAGTAACATGGGCTTCCTGGCTGCCATCTACTTCATGGTGGCTTTTCTGGCCAGGAATCTGCCTGGGGCCTTCAACGAAGCCAAGCTGATCACCTTCAGCATGCTGGTTTTCTGCAGTGTCTGGGTGAGTTTTGTGCCCACTTATCTGAGCACCAAAGGGAAATTTATGGCGGCAGTGCAGGTCTTCTCCAACTTGTCCTCCAGTTCTGGGCTGCTAGGCTGCATCTTCATCCCCAAGTGCTATATTATCATTCTGAAACCAGAACTGAATATAAAGAAGCATCTTACAACCAGAAGACATGCAGAAAGATGAGACAGAGGAATTTCAATGCTCAACATGTTCCAACAAGCCAAAGCTGGAAAATGGGCCAATGACTGCCTGAAATAAGACTGGAGATTAGTGTCATAAGGAAAACAAGTTCATTGATTTCTTGGGAATGCATTAACAAGACAGAAATATAGAAGAAATGCATAGAACAACCTTGATACCCTCCCGGGAAGCTTTCAGTACTGGCTTAGTGTAAGGTTCCAAGTAATGCAACCATCATAAAAAGATGGGAAAATAACTTGAGGTTTCCTTCATCCTTTTTCTTAATCTACTAGCCCCCTCCTACATTTGAAGAGAGAAGAGTAACCCAACTCCAATTTTTCAGAGAGTGAGGGGTAGGGTTTCCCCCTTTCCCGCAACTATTTTTTGCGGTGTCCTCTGTGTGCCCTGACCATTTACTTCATGATGTATGTAGTGACTTGCAAAATATGTCACATGTTTGAGCCCATGGAAGACCCAAACTATGTATGTGTCAAATGTAAATTATATGAATTACTAGAAGAAAAAATAGAATAGAATAGAATAACAAAGTTGGAAGGGATCTTGAGTGTCTTCCAATCCAAGCCCCTGCTCAAACAGGAAACCCTATACCATTTCAGACAGGTGGCTATCCAGTCTCTTAACAACTTGCAGCTTTGGTGCATTCACAACTTCTGGAGGCAAGTTGTTCCACTGATTAACCATCCTGTCGGGCAATTTCTTCTGAGTTCTAGGTTGCTTCTCTCCTTGATTAGTTGATCTGTTACAATGTCCTCCCAGTCAATGACTGCTTTAACTTCAACTGCAACAATACAACAGCACACAACTGTTGCAAACTCAATGTAAACCACTCCAAACTTGATTGCAGAAAGTACGACTTCAGTAACAGAATGATCAATGCCTGGAATGAACTACCTGACTCTGTTATTACATCCTCTAACCCCCACTCCTTTAACCTCAATCTAACCACTATTGGCTTCACCCCATTCATAAGAGGTCTGTGAAGGGCTGGCATAAGTGCACAATCATGGCTACCATCCCTGTCCTATTGTCCCTATTTATTCCTACCTATTTCCTGTATTCTTACTCATGTTTATACTTAGATCTATTATCTTGTAAGTGATTGACAAATCAAAATAAATCAATAAATAGTTTCCATCCATTGCTTCTTGTCCTACCCTTAAGTGCTTTGAAGAATAGCTTGACTCCCTTCTTTGTTGTGGTAACCCTTGAGATATTGGAAAACTGCTATCATGTCACCCCTAGTCCTTCTCTTCGTTAAGCTATGGATACCTAATTCCAGCAACCATTCTTTATATTTGTGTTTGAAAAGTTCTTAAATAAAACTCTTCACTTAATAAGTCAATTATGTTATAAAGATGCTATCAAAACTGCTCTAATTACTTCAGATGGATCTTGATTGGTCTCTTTGCATCAGATACAGAGAATGGAGAGGATTTCATGAGGCCTTTTACTCCTATGTTTGCTCGGAATGGAATTTGTGTTGTTATTTCACAATAATCCTCAACAACTGGCCATACAGCCAGGGGTGGGATGTTACCAGTTCTGCCTGGTTCTAAAGAACTGATAGCTCTGAACAGCAGCAGACACCAAACCGGTTTTATGTCTGCTGCTGTTTGTCCCACCCGCCTGCCTGGGCTCTTAATCTCCTTTATTTCTTCCTTTTTCAACCTCAGCTTCTTTGTGCAGCACAGTTCAGATTGAAAAAGCAGGAAAAAAGAAGCTTCTCAAATGCTGCACACCTGCGCACTTTTTTTTTTTTTGAAAGAAAATTTTATTAATTTTCTACAAACAGACAAGACAAACAAAACATTAAAACATACACCTCTCATATTTACATACAGTGTGTCAGTTGGTTCATCATTTTTGTGCATTCATTTTGTAGTCCCAGTTACAATTATGTTACATAACAACTCATATTATCAATCCAAACTTATATATCCTATAATCACTAAAAAAATAAAATAAAAAAATTTGACTATACTTTTAATCATGTTTTAGGTATCATCTTTTTTAACATAACTTCATTCATAACTTCTAACAATTGGATGCTCAATGATTCTTGAAATGTTTTATAGAATTCTGCTGGAAGCCCATCTGGACCCGGTGCTTTCCCATTATTTTGTCTCTTAAA
The DNA here is from genome assembly GCA_033807585.1 of Hydrophis major. Lineage (NCBI taxonomy): Eukaryota > Metazoa > Chordata > Lepidosauria > Squamata > Elapidae > Hydrophis > Hydrophis major. The sequence goes on from CM066329.1 coordinate 24,406,938, forward strand.
TGCTTCATTTAGTTCCATCATTGTTATATTGCTTTCTAGCTTTTCTTCAGTCTCTTTAGGTATCTTTGGTAAATTAGCTTCCTGTAAATACTGTTTGACTTTTTCTTCATCGATATTCTCTTGTTTATATAATTGCCCATAAAAATCTCGAATAATTTCTTTTTTCTCCTTATTCCCATAACAAACTTGGCCTTGTTCATCTATTAACTTCAATATTTTTCTTGATTCCTTCTCTTTTCTCAATTTATATGCTAGCCATCTACCTGGTTTATTTGCATCTTCAAAATAATTCTGTTTAGAGTTTCTGATTTTCTGTGCCAGTTCTTTCTCTATTAATTCCATTTTATGTTTAATTACATCCAGCTTCAATTTAATATCCTTTTTCTGTGGCATTTTCTGTAATTCTTTTTCAAGAATTTTGTACTCATCTTCCAAGGCCTTAAAAGCTTGCCTTTTCTTAATATTCTTTTTTCTTGTATAATCTATTATCAAACCTCTGGCATATGCCTTCATTGTATCCCACACATTTTGCGTTGAAGTATCTTCTTTTTTATTTTCTCTGAAGAAAAAAGCCAATTCCTTCTCCATCCATTGTATAAAATCTTTCTTCTTTAAAATAGTATTGTTTAATGTCCATCTCGAACTTTTTTTTTGTCCCTTCCATTTAATTGTCATTGGGCTATGATCTGCCCAAGTACTTGTTTCAATATTTGTTTCTTTAATATTGGATATTAATTCTGTTGAGATCCAAATCATATCTAATCTGGACCATGATAAATGTCTATTTGAGTAAAAAGTATATTGTTTAGCTTTAACATTTCTTTCTCTCCAAATATCTTTTAAAGTTAATTCATCTGTCATTTTAAAAAAAGACCTTGGGAGAGCCTTTCTATTTTGCTTTGTTGTTGTTGCTATATAGTCCAATTTATTGTCCACAATTCCATTAAAATCTCCCATCATAATTATATTAACATAGTCCAGTCCAATTATTTTCATATGTAGCTTTTTATAAAACTCTTCTTGTTTATCATTCGGAGCATAAATTGCAATCAAGAGTATTTTTATATTATTGTCCATTATTTCTACCATTAATACTCTTCCATCTTCATCCGTGTAAATCAATTTTGCTGGGATAGCCTCTTTAATGTATAGAACCACTCCTCTTTTCTTTCATTGAGTCAAAGAAGTAAATATTTTCCCCAATTTTGGCTGTACTAACAATTGTTCATGTTGTTTTTTAATATGAACTTCTTGTAGACAAATTATATCAAATTTTAATTTCATTAATTTATGAAAAGTTTTCCTTCTTTTAACAGCTGAATTAAGTCCATTTATATTCATTGTAATCAGTTTTCTTTCTTCCATGATTATGCTTTATATTTAGGTCTAACAGCTCTCGTGGATCTCACTTCACGCTGTTCTTTATTGTCCACCTGTCCACTTACAGCTCCTTTCTCTTTTTCAGTCTCCAGTTGTTCCTCTTGAAACTCAATTAATGAGACCTCTTTCTCTGCCTCCTCTCTTCTTCTTCCAAAAAATTCTGCATGGAAAAGTTCTGCTTTTTCAATTGAATCAATTCTATGTCTCTGCTCTTGCCACGTAAACATTAATCCTTCTGGAATCAGCCATCTATAATTCACTTCGTTTTCCAGTAGCATTTTGGTCAGAAATCGATATTCTCTTCTCAACTCTCTCACTCTTCTGGGTATTTGTTTTAAAACCACAATCTCTTTACCTTTGTATTTCAATGTTTTCTCTCTTACCACTTGTAATATTTGTGTTTTAATGGATTTTTTGGTAAATCTAATATGGACTTCCTTGGGTAATTTATTCCTCATCGCATATCTTGTATAAACTCGATATACCTCATCTATTCCATCCATCATCTTTTCCTCTGTAATTTCCAAAGCATCTGCCAAAATTTCTATCATTAGCGCTACCAAGTTTTCTCCTTTTTCCTCTTCTATATTTTGAAATCTAAGGTAAAATTCTGACCTTTCCATCTCCCACCTCAGCATCCCACCTTTTTCTTGTTCAACCGCTGTTAATCTACTATCAATATTTCCAATCTTCTTCTCTCTTTGTTTTCCTTCTTCCTCAATTTTTTGAAATCTCTCCTCATACTTAACCATCATTTGTTTGATGTTTTCCACTTTTTCATCAGTCTTCTCTATTCTTTGTTCAATATTTTCTGTTCTTTGTTCAATGATGTCTGATTTTATCTTGAGATCTTGGATTCCTTGCATAATTGTCTGTAAAGTTACTCTTTCTTGTTCCTTATCTTGCTTCAACATTGTCTGGATTAAGCGTTGTCCTCCAGCTGGTGGGGAAGCAGAGGTAGAAGCAGAAATGCCAGTTGATATTGGTTTCCTGCTCATTTCAATGCTTCCAAGGCTTCAAATTCTTCTTAACTTTTAATCCAACTAGTGAAGCAGTCAATTATAATCCAAAATGGAAAACTCCAATAGTAAAAAACACAAAACCAAGGAAGAAACAGCAAAAAAGGAAGAAGAAAGATCTTCAGGTTCTTCTAGACCCTAATCCAATTACGAAATAGTCCACCATAAAAAAAGAAAAAAAATAGAAAGAAGAAAAACAAATCCAAAAATAATAATATTGATTAAGAGCAAAAAAAAGAAAAACAAAAAGTTCCCAGATTCTTCACACCTTAATCCAGTTGAAAAGTCTCAATAATAATAATAATAATAATAAAAAGAAACAACAACAAAGTGGTCCAAGAACATAGATAGGAAAAGCAAAAAAGTCCCAATAAAAAAGAAAAGAAAAATAAAGAAAAAGAAAAACCCTGAGGCTTTCCCTTTAAAAAAAATAACAAACAAAAATAAAAATATTACTAGAATTGAAATTTTAAAAAAAGGCTAGCGTGTGGGGTATAAGAAAGCACACTGCACTTTATTTATTTATCCAAGGCTCTTGTTATGACTCTCTTCTCCAGCAGCTTCAAAGCCAAACCTCAAGTGTTCTTGATAACAGTCCAGGAAAGCACCTGCAATAATATTTTGCTGTGCTCTCCCTCTATCTTATCACGTTAAAATGTCCTTGAGAAGAGGTCTTTTTGCAATTCTCTCCCATTCAAATAAAATACTTTCAAGCCTCTAGTTGGCAGTGTTACAAAGTTTCTTAATGCTCTTCCTCCCCCCCAGCCGGAAAAAAGGAATAATATATACAGAAAAAAAAAAAGAAAAAATAGCCAAAGGGAGCCTCTATCCTAAAGAAAGTTAAAAAATCAAAGGGAGCATAAAAATATATATAAGAGAAAATTCAATCCGGTTACCTACAAAGTCACAGTAAAATCTTTCCCAAAAAATATAAAGAAAAAAAAATAAATCCCAAGCCTCAATTTGACATCACTTTAAAAAACGCTGCTCAGACAATTTCAGTCAAAAAAAAAAAAAAATCTCACAGCTTTCTTCTTTATTCCGGATGAACTTTCCAACCTCAGCGAATTTACAACACAAAAGAGTTTTTCTCACCCAGCCGACACACTTTCACTCCAATCACTTTCTTTCCGGAGCTGTCCCAACTTCAGCAGCTATGGAGGCTGCCTCTCCGCCGCCAGCGAAAGGGCTTCTTCCGGATCAAACCAGAGATTTTGCGATATCTCTGGGATCCTGGAACAGTGCCCTTCACAATCACCGTCTCTACGGGACGGTTTAGGTCCGTTAGGACCGACCAGGGGCGAAAATATCGGCTGCGATCTCAGAACCCCGAGATCGCAGCTGTATCGCCGAAACGAAGCTCCGCCTTCTCCCTACACCTGCGCACTTTTGAGCACCCCAGGCAGCACAGCTGATGTTTTTGTCACACATGCACGTGCTTACAAAGCACGCATGTGCATGCAAAACATAATTACCGAATTGGTAGTAACATCAGTTGAATATGATCCTTGCATATAGCACCTCTCAAGGATGCCTTCTCTAATTGGGGACAAGTCAATACCTTTGTTCACTTCATAGAATGTTTCCCTTTTGGAGAGAATCCTTCCTTTCTATTTAACATTTGATGTTAAAATAGAAAAAATGATTTTATGAATCTATTATTTTTCAAAATGTCATTTAGTAAGCTCGATTAACAGGTTTTGATAATTTAATGTTTGTTTATAGATTTATTTATTATTTCTTAAACCTAAATTCTGCCCATTTGGCTAGAGATGACAAAAGGGGAGGAGGTATTTTTCTCATCCCTAAAGCTACTCCAATGAATTTCTAAAGAAACCAGTAACCAGTAACCAATACACCAAGTCTCATTTTTAGTCACAATAGTGTGAGTAAAATGAGTTTCCAGCAGCATGGGATTTTGTCATGACCCAGGATGGGATACAAAAGCAACAAAGTCACAAAAACAGGCGAAGTCCCTTTAATTCCTTCAACTTGGCTTCAAAGCTCATTGACTGGAGAAAAAAACTCCCCCACAAACAGTTGCAAAAAGGAAGAAATGCAGTTCAAACTCAAAATACATATAAATTATAAATAGAAAAAACAACACAAACAACACTGAAGCAATTAATGAGAAAAGGCAGATTAAGGGCTTGAAGACATCCACAGATATCGAAATACACACACTGGGAAAGATGCCAGAAGTCAGATAAGAACTGAAAGACTAGAACTGTTTAACACATAACAAATAACAGATAATCAGAATTGGAAGGGACCTTATAGGTCATCTAGTCCAACCCTCCACTTAAGCGGGAGACCCCACACCATTTCTGAAAAAATGGCAGTCCAATCTCTTCTTGAAAGTCTCAAGTGATGGTGCTCCCACAACTTCTGAGGGCAAGGTGTTCCATTGGTTGTTCTCACTGTCAGAAAGTTTCTCCTTACTTCCAGATTAAATCTCTCCTTCAGTTTCCATCCATTATTCCTTGTCTGGCCTACAGGTGTTTGAGAAAATAGATTGACCCCTTCCTCCCTGTGGCAGCCCCTGAAATATTGGAAGACTGCTATCATGTCTCTCCTGGTCCCTCTCTTTACTAGACTAACCAAACCCAGTTCCTGTAACTGTTCCTCATATGTTTTATTCTTCAATCCCCTAATCATCCTAGTTGCTCTTCTCTGTACTTTTTCTAGAGTCTCAACATCTTTTTTATAATGTGGTGACCAAAACTGGATGCTGCACTCTCGGTGTGGTCTTACTAAGGCTTTATAGAGTGGTATTAGTACCTCACTTGATCTTGTTTGTATCTCTGTGTTAATTAGCTTTTTTGGTGGCTGCTGCACACTGCTGGCTAATATTTAGCTGGTTGTCCACTAAGATTCCAAGATCTCTGTCACAGTTACTGCTATAGAGCCTGGTTTCACCCAGTCTGTATGTGTACTTTTGGTTTTTCTTGCCTAAGTGTCGGACTTTACTTTTCTCTACATTGAATTTCATTTTGTTAGATATGAACCAGTGTTCTAGTCTGTCAAGATCCATCTGGACCATGAAGGGGATCAGAGCCCTTTCCTCTCCCATAGACCAAGCCATTCATGTTTCTCCCTTATCCATTCCTCCCTGCATGCCTTAGGATAAAGAGGGGATGGCCCTGGATCTTCCTCTGTGCCCTTCCGCAGTTTCCTCCACAACTTCTGGAGCCACACTCCCACTACCTGTTAACAATTCCTCCTCTCCTTCTGAGTCACTTTCTAACAGGGGCATGACAGATATTTAGTGGGCAAATGAGAACATAAGGAATATGGCATTGTGGCTCAGAGTGAACTGTGAGATTTTTTTTCCAGAACATTCCCATAGGATCTTCTGAATTCAATCTTGTGAATGTTTCTTATAAACAAGACTATTTTTCTTCCTTGAAGATAGAAGGTCAAGAAGCAACCTGTGATATATCATGCTATTATTTATGAACATTCATAAATTCTGGTCACAATAAAGAGAGTAGCAAACTGGAATTAAGGAGATAAGGATGATTTTAAAAAAGACCACAACTTTCACAGTAAGATAGAGAAATGTGGGATAGAGAGTAACATGACAAAATCGATACAGAATTCATGACCACTCAGTTGGTAGTCCTCAATGGAGTCATATCTAAATATGAGCCCACAATGTGCTGCAGCTGCCAAAAAAAAGCCAACACAGTTCTAGGCTACATTAGCAGAGGGATAGAATCAAGATCATGTGAAGTGTTAGTACCACTTTATAATGGCTTGGTAAGACCACAGTTGGAAAACTGCATCCAAATTTGACCATCACAATGTAAACAAGATGTTGAGATTAGAAAGAGTGCAGAGAAGAGCAACAAAGATGATTGACAGACTGGAGGCTAAAACACATAAAGAACGGTTACTGGAATTGGGCATGTCTATGTTAGGGAATATACCCTAGCAGAATGTGCACAGCAGTCAGGCAGTCAGGCAAATATGAGAGAAAACGTTTTTTAGTTTACACACTCAGTAAAAATGGGTACACTGTCTTAGTTGCACATTTTATTCCATTTAGAGTTTAGCAGGGTCAAACAGTCCAAATATCATTCAATAGTGTTCGGTCAATTCAGTCTGGAGATTGTTCAATTGTAAAAAATCCAGTGTCAAACAAGAAAGGTCATTTAACTTAGAATGTCAATCCATAAATCAGTCCAGTAAATATCTTCTCACAGTAGATTAGATATGCAGCATTCAAAACTCTTTTCTTCTTCGACATCAGCAACAGGGAACATGCAGAACAATCAATCATCAAGCCAGTAGCAATCCAAGTTCTCTAGCTCCCTCTTATGGCAGTTTCTCAACCGCACCCAAATTATATCATTTAGAGTTTAAAGTGAAAAAACACATTTAAACTTTGCTATCATGGTCTATATATTATTTACCCAAACAACGTTAGGTAACTATGGTTATTCCTAACAGTCTAGTTTAATTAAAAGAAGTACTAGGGGTGACATGATAGCAGTGTTCCAATATCTGAGAGGCTACCAAAAAGAACAGGAAGTCAAACTATTCTCCAAAGCACCGGAGGGCAGGACAAGAAGCAATGGATAGAAACTAATCAAGGAGAGAAGCAACTTAGCACTAAAGAGAAATTTCCTGACAGTTAGAACAATTAATTGAATGAATGAATGAATGAATGAATGCCTGAATTCTTTATTGGCCAAATAAAGACACACAAGGAATTTTTTTTATGCATATGCTCTCAGTGTAATCAAAAGAAAAGTTACATTCATCAAGAATCATAAGGTACAGCAATAAATGATAGTCTTGTGTACAAATAAGCTATCCTCCCTGGGGCAACCCCTGAAATATTTGAAGACTGCTATCATGTCTTCCCTTGTCCTTCTCTTTACTAGACTAGCCAAGCCCCAGTTCCTGTAACCATTCATCATATGTTTTAGCCTTCAGCCCCCTAATCATCCTGGTTGCTCTTCTCTGTATTTTTTCTAGAGTCTCAATGTCTTTTTATAGTGTGGTGACCAAAACTGGATGCAGTACTCTAGGTGTGGTCTTACTAAGGCTTTATAGAGTGCAATTAGTACCTCACTTGATCTTGATTGTATCTCTGTGTTAATTAGCTCATTTTGGCTGCTACTGCACACTGCTGGTTCATTTTTATCTGGTTGTCCACTAAGACTCCAAGATCCCTGTCATACTTACTGCTATAGAGCCTGGTTTGACCCAGTCTCTATGTGTACTTTTGGTTTTTCTTGCCTAAGTGTAAGACTCTACTTTTGTGTATACTGAATTTTATTTTGTTAGATACGGCCCCGGGTTCTACTCTGTCAAGATCGATCTGGATCATATTGTTAACATCATCTTTTCACTCTTTTTCAGCTCAGCGCTGCTTTGGAAGAGCAAGATTCAGTGGTACTCATGCCCTTTCCACTTCTAAAATTTGTTAAATATTTGTTGAAATACAGCATTTCCCTTTTCCTATTCAAACATAAATTTTCATTAGAAGGCTGGAGAAGATTGCACAGAAAGATGACAGACTCTCCCCCTGGAGAAGATTGAAAGCATCTTGTCCCTAAAACCATCTTATTAACTGTATGATATGGACCAAGATGTGGGTATTTGACGAGTTCCAAGAAGGTGTCTCTGGAGATTCTCAGCCATCCATGTCCTAGTAATACCAAAGGTACTTTTTCAATAGGCAACTAGGTTTTCGTGTTTGAATACTTTCTTTCAACAGTTCCAGGAACACGCCACACCCATTTGTGCTACTCAGGTGACCCAAATGACACAGAAAAATATCCAGGTGGCCTCAATGACTCTCTCAAAAAATGCAAATGACCAGCTGTCTGCAATTATAAATCCTTCCATTCCCCACTATCCACTCAGAGATGAAGAAACTTCTTAGATGAGAAATGAAACATCTTCAAAGAAAGACAAGAAAGTTCAGTTGTCTATTGAAAAGTCACCTTTGGGATAACCATGACCTCGATGATAATAATTTAGTTGACTAGTTGTTGAATCCAGATTATACTACTCCTAATGTGATCTTGAGTCCAATGTTGCAAAGCACACCAACTGCAAATGAATGATGATACAACTAAAATAATGGAAATTTTAGGGCACCACCACCATATATTTTTTGTATCAGCACAAGATTCCCATTGCACAAATACCATGTTTCAAAAACCTGATATCATGTCGGCTAAAGGCCCACGACAGATATGCCATCTTAAGAATTCAAAAGAGCTGAGTGAACATCTAGGAATTTTACCAGATAAGGATGTGGAACAGAATCTTGCACCATTCATTTCAACCAAAATTCTTGGCCTGCTTAGGTATGGAGAGCAGCTTGGAGCATTTTCTAAATGTGGCTTGTTGGGAAATGCTGAGACTTAAAATCCCCATGTCTCAGATTTCCTCATTTCTTCTGGTTGTAAGCTGCTCCTTTGTATTCAGGTCTGGCCTCAGAATGATTATGTAGCATTTGGGGATGAAGATGTAGCCCAGCAGCCCAGCACTGGAAGCCAAGATGGAGAATATCTGCACAGCCACCATGTATTTCCCTTTGGTGCTCAGGTAGGTGGGCACAAAAGTCACCCAGATGCTGCAGAAGACCAACATGCTGAAGGTTATAAGATTGGCTTCATTAAAAGTATCAGGCAGGTTCCTGGCCAGAAAGGCCACTATAAAACAGATGATGGCCAGGAAGCCCAGGTAACTGAGGGTGATGTAGAACATGACAATGGAGCCTTCATTGCACTGCAAGATGGCCACTCCAGGTTGAGAGTAAAAGTCAAATTCAGGGAATGGGGGAGAAGCTCCAAGCCAGATGGAGCAGAGGATAATTTGGACAGCAGAACAAGAAAGGATGATGGAGTTGGCTAAGCTCTTCCCCAACCATCTTTTCACTCGGTTTCCTGGTTTTGTGGCCAGGAAAGCCAGCACCACTGTGATTGTCTTGGCCAAGAGAGAAGAAATGGCAACTGAGAAATTGATGCTGAAAACCATCTGCCGGAAAAGGCAAGTGACTTTCCTTGGTTGACCAATGAAGAGAAAAGGAGACAAGAAGCAAAGCAAGAGGGAGACCAGGAGGATAAAAGAGAGGTCACGATTGTTAGCTTTGACAATGGGAGTTTCTAGATATTGAAAGAATATAACTAAGACAAAACCTGAAGTTAGGAAGAAAAAGAGGGCAAAGGAGACCAGGATGATGCCCAGATATTCTTCATACAATAGGAAGGATACAACTTTGGGGATACATTGAACTCGGTCTTCATTTAGATACTTATTATCCAGACATTTCATGCATTGTTCCATATCTGAGAAAACAAAAAAGCAATATTTCTTCAAACCTTCTGTCCTTTTACATTTCAAGAAATACTTTCTTGCCACAACAGGCATTTTCAAAGAAGCATTTGTTTTGAGTTGAACAAAAAAAAATATCTTAAAAATATAATTTTCTATCTCTATGTCTGTTTGTCATCTCTCTCTCACATACACACACTATCTATCTATTTATCTATCTATCTATCTATCATCTATCTATCATTATCCATCCATCCATCATTATCCATTCATTAGCTGTCTATCCAGCTATCATCATCTCTCTATCATCACCCATCCATCTACCGTCTATCTACCCACCTACCTACTCACCTACCTACCTATCTATCAGCCATCCATCATCTATCATCATCATCTACCTATCAACATCCATCTATTCATCTCTGTCCATCTATCTATCAGCTGTCTATATCGATCTATTTATCTATCTATATCTGTCTGTCATCTATCTATCTGTCTATCTATCTATCTATCTATCTATCTATCTATCTATCTATCTATCATCAATCAGCTGTATCTATATTGCGAAGGTGTATCAAATTGGGGCAAGTTCTAAGAAATGAATAATTTCCTCTGTAACATGCAGATACTTGATAGGAAGCTACATTATTAGAAGTGAGAAAATGAAATAGTTAACTTTTCTAGGCAAACATCATTGGTTCTACGAGATGACATTTGTTAATATACTGGATCCCAAGGATGTTTTATCTTATAAAACCTAGTTAACTCACAGAGAAAACTAGTCCTGCAAGTAACCAGAAATGGCTGCTGGCAGCAATGGTAAAATGTGTCAAATGAGATGCAATCATAATTGTCCCCTTCATTGTGGAGCAGCAACACCTTCCCAGTGACCCTCAAAGGGAAGCCCATGGAGAATGCATCAAAATTAGTGTTACATTAGGTGAACCTAAAATAATGCCTTGAGCTTCAAAGAATGTTCCTAGAGATATAAACGTGGAAGATCACATTCAAAAATAAAAAGCAGATGAGATATGGGCACTGGATGTCATAGTTTGTTCAATATTTCACATTTCTGTCTCTATCCAGCTTCTCCTTTAAGAAATTTTTTTTTTTTTACTATTCTTTCCTTTAGATCATAAATTGTGCAGTATGAAAATTAACAAGAAAGCAGCTGAGCTTCAAACTGTTTTTTAATTTGCAGTTCCATATAAAAACTCTGGATAAATCCACTTTTACAAGCCCTTCCATTATCTTCAGCCTGAGCACCTTCTTGAATGGAGATGGTCCCCCCTGGACAAGGAACACATAGCAGCAAACTGGCTCTCCTTCTCGAGCTTGTTTGACATATCCAGGTTGACATTTTTCCACACATTTGGACTGAGGAAGAGACTAAGCAGAAAAACAGGGAATTAAAAAAAAAAAACATTAGCACTAACCAGCCTGACACACTGACATATTTTGAAATAAGATTTAAAGTGATTGCTCAGTTTCTAGAACTGTAGTGATATGAGATAGATGTGACGTCATTAGAACATGTCCCTCAAAAACAGTGAGTCAGGCATCTTTTTTTATGTATAGTATTTACACCAAGACAAATTTCTTGTGTGTCCAATCACATACATATCGGATATCAGCAAAGGCTTTTCACATCAAATTTCTAAGTTCTATCATATCACAAGACCTAAAATGGACACCTAACATCAACAACATCATTAAAAAAGCACAACAAAGAATGTTCTTTCTGCGCCAACTCAGAAAGCTCAAACTACCCAAGGAGCTGCTGATACAATTCTACGGAGGAATGATTGAGTCGGTCATCTGCACCTCTATAACTGTTTGGTTTGGTTCTTCAACTGAAGAAGACAGACACAGACTTCAAAGAGTAATTAGGACTGCAGAAAAACAATTTTTTTTTTATTTTGGTTTGTCAATCGCTTATAAGATAATAGATATAAGGATGTACATAGTTATGAATACATGAAATTGGTACATATAAGAAAAATAAAAGAAACAATAGGACCGGGATGGTAAGCACATTGGTGCGCTTATGCACACCCCCTACGGACCTCTTAGGAAAGAGGTGAAGTGAATAGTAGAAGTCTAATGTTTAAGTTTTGGGGGTTTGGGGAAGAAACCACAGAGTCAGGTATAGTATTCCAGACATTGACCACTCTGTTGCTGAAGTCGTATTTCCTGCAATCAAGTTTGGTGCTGTTAACCTTGAGTTTGTATCTATTGTGTGCTCTTGTGTTGTTATGGTTGAAGCTGATGTATTCATTGACAGCTAAATCATTGCAATGTATGATTTTATATAACATACTTAGATCAGACTGAAGACGGCGTAATTAAAAGTTTTCTTGGTCTAGAATTTCAAGTCTGGTGGCATAAGATATTCTACAATGAGTAGAGGAGTGTAGAACTCTTCTTGTGAAATATTTCTGGACTTTCTCCACTGTTCTAATATTAGATACATAATGTAGGTTCCAGACTGATGAGCTGTATTCAAGTATTGGTCTAGCAAATGTTTTGTATGCTCCAGTTAGTAGTGTGATATTACTAGAGAAAAAGCTACACAGGATTAGCTTAACAACTCTTAATACCTTTTTGGCTATGTAGTTACAGTGGGCTCTAGCACTTAGATCATTGGAGATGAGTATTCCAAAGTCCTTTACAGAGCTTGGATCATCAACAAGGTCTTGACTATTCAGCTTGTATTTTTTTTTCTGATATTTTTTTGCCAATATGAAAGACAGAGCATTTATTTATTGAGATTTGAAGTTACCATTTGTTTGACCATTCTGATACATAGTCAAGATCTTTTTGAAGGATAGCAGTATTGTCTGTGGTATTGAACAGCTTGACATCATCAGTGAAGAGAATGCAGTTGCTCTTTATATGATCAAAGAGATCATTTATGTACAGTATGAAGAGAGTTGGTCCTAGAACACTGCCTTGGGGGACACCACTATTGACAGGTACAGAATTTGATAGGACACTCCCAATTTTGACCATTTGTTGTCTGTTTGACAGGAATGCTTCTATCCAGTTATGCAGATGTCCAGAAATAGCATAGGATTTTAGTTTTAGGAGTAGTTTGTTGCATACCACTGAATCAAAGGCTTTACAGAAGTCTATGTAGATTGCGTCTATTGTTTTGACTTGATCAAGCTGTGTAGTCCATAAGTTTTTTTCAGTATTACTACCAACCTGCCTTCAGTTGAGGACCTGTATACTGCATGAGTCAAAAAGAGGGCTGTGAAAATATTTACAGACCCCTCACATCCCAGATATAAACTGTTTCAACTCCTACCTTCAAAACGAAGCTACAGACTACTGCACACTAGAACAATTAGACATAAGGACAGTTTATTCCCAAATGCCATCACTCTGCTAAACAAATAATTCCCTCAACACTGTCCAACTATTTACAAAGTCTGCACTACTATTACTTTGAATCTTCTCATCACTCCTTATCCCCCATCCCCTCCCACTTGTGACTGTATAGCTGTAACTTTGTCGCTTCTATCCTTACGATTTATATTGACTGTTTCCTAGTATGATTTGATTGCCTATTGTACGCTGTGACTAACATTTAGTGTTGTATCTTATGATTCTTGATGAATGTATCTTTTCTTTGATGTACACTGAGAGCATTTGCACCAAGACAAATTCCTTGTGTGTCCAATCACACTTGGCCAATAAAGAATTCTATTCTATTCTATTCTATTCTATTCTATTCTATTCTATTCTATTCTATTCTCTGTGTCAAAGTCATGTTTCAATGTTTCCATTTTCTGGGTCAGGGCATAGCAGAACATTATTATAACTCCATGGGAACTCAAAGCTTTGGACCGCCTTCCTAGGAGCAGAAGGTTTATTGCCCTTTTTCACTGGGTGAAAAAGAGGCAGGGATAACTCTGGCCAGGTCTGAGTTGCTTCAATATATCTTTACTGCAAGTTCATGGAACACTCACCCCAACAAGGACAAGATGAATCCTGATTACAAAGCTTATTTCCCAATGGAATCAAAAGGGCCTTCATCCAGTTTGAATTCAATTTCATGAACTCAGGCACTGATCAACAAAATTGCCTTCTTCTTTTACAATTAGAGGACAACCTGAGACTATCATTCCTAGTGTTCCGAACTAGCAGGCTCGTAATCCTGTACTTCTGATTGGTCCATGAACAGTGGGTCGTGATTGGTTGTTTAGAGCTTATCCGATTGGCTGGCAAATGGGCTGCCGCGATTGATCGCTCCAAGCGCAGCAAGCTCAAATCTCTGTCATTGGACGCTTTAGCAGCAGCCAGCTCTATAAAAGGAGCTGCTGCTGATAGGCTTTTCACCTCCGATCTGAAGTCACAATTAAAGAGTTGAAGTTACAATCCGAGATCTCGTCTCCGTTATTGCGCCCATCTTCCCAGACTTAACACTGGCGACGAAGGTGGGATGCGGAGACAATAGAGCTGACTGAGCACTCACAGATTATTCAGAGCACGTGGCTGAAGATGCGCAGAGAATGACAGAATGGCCAGCAGCGCTATACCACCGGCTCCATTTGACCCAGCTAGTGAAGACTGGGACTCATATATGGACAGGTTCCAAATGTTCCTGGAATCTAACAATTTGAAAGATGCCACATCGAGCAAAAAAAGGGTGGTTTTCCTAATGCATTGCGGACCCACTGTTTTTAGAACGGCAAAGGCGCTTGCCAAACCAGCTGAAGTCAAAACAATGGACTGGGATACCCTGGCTCCCATCCTGCATGCCCATTATGCCCCAGCAGTTCCAACCCTCATCAGAAGACACGAATTCTACCAGAGGGACCACGAATGCACCAAGCAAATGGGGCCAGCCGTCAACCATTCAGCGACCCAGCCACCACCTCAGAAAAATACACATCATCCACCCATCACGAGGACATCGATTCTACATCAGATAGTGAGGAGGAAGAAGTCAACAGACTCAGGTCAGAGCGCAAACAGCGAGACCAGCGGGGTCGTAAATCCAATTTCCAATGTGCAGGATGCGAGGGAAACCACCCACGATCAGAATGCAGGTTCCTAGATGCCATCTGTCATTCCTGTGGAAAGAGGGGGCACATTGCTAAAGTGTGCTGGAACAAAAGAGGATCCAGCCCCAAGAGAAAAGAGACTAACTTCCAACAAGCACAGGCACCCCACCAACAAATCGGGACCGCCCAAACAACCAGTGGAGCCAGTACAACAGGAACCAGATGTTCACTGGTGCAACCAGATGGGAAGAGGCACATCAGACCATCACTATCAGCCACGCTTCATCCTTAGATGCAAAAAAATCTGGGTAAAGGTCACCATTGAAAATCATCCATGCATCATGGAAGTGGACTCTGGGTCTTCCTTATCCATGGTCTCCTGGAAAACCCTCAAGCAACTGATTCCTGACATCCGCCATCAAGACCTCAGCACCCAGAGGCTCATATTAAAAGACTACCAGGGCAATCAAATCCCGGTTGCTGGGTCCACTCATGTCCAGGTCTCCTTTAAGGACCACACCACTATACTACCACTCACCATCATTGACAGAGACCGGCCCAGCTTATTGGGTCTGCAGTGGTTTGCGCCATTAGGAATTGGAATGGCAGGCATCAACCAGACTGTAGATGTAGACTGGGAGGCAGCCCTCATCCAGGACTTTCAGGAAGTCTTCACTGAGGAATTAGGCAAGTACAAGGGGTCCCCCATCTCGTTCAATCTATGCCCTGATATCGCACCCATTCGCCTAAAGCCTCACCGCATTCCTTTTGCTCTCAAACTTAAAATTGATGAGCAATTGGACAAATTAATAGCGCAAGGCGTGTTAGAACCCATCGACCACGCCTGCTGGGAGACCCCAATTGTAACCCCCATAAAACCTGACGGATCCTTGAGAATCTGTGGGGATTACAAGGCCACCCTCAACCACGCGTTACAGCAGAGCGCCTATCCAGTACCTGTGGTCCAACATCTCCTTCACTCACTTGGGGGTGGAAAAGTATTCGCAAAGCTTGACCTGGCCCAAGCTTATCAACAGTTGCCAGTAGATGCAGATACTGCAGAAGCCCAAACTATAGTTACACACAGAGGTGCCTTCAAATGTAACAGACTCCAGTTTGGGGTAAGCATAGCACCTGGCATTTTTCAAAGCCTGATGGAAAGATTGTTACAGGGCATAAAAGGGGTCATGCCCTATTTTGATGACGTATTGATAGCTGCCCCTACAAGAAGTCAGTTAGAAAAATGCATGAGAACTGTCCTCCAAAGGTTCAAAGATGCAGGCCTCAAGGTTAAGAAGGAAAAGTGCCAGTTATGCACTGAGAGGGTTGAATTTCTGGGTTACCTTCTTGACAAACAAGCAATTCATCCTACTGAAAAGAAATTGGCTGCCATCAAAAATGCTCCAAGACCAAAGAACAAAACAGACCTCCAAGCCTTCCTGGGACTCATTAAATTTTATAATATCTTCCTACCCCAGAAGGTGACTGTTGCTGAACCCCTACATAGGCTCCTCGACAAGAAGGTTTCCTGGTTTTGGGGACATCAGGAGAAGCAGGTTTTCCAACAAGTAAAAGACCTTTTAACTTTGGATGCAGTACTCATCCAATATAATGAGATACTTTCATTAACTGTGACTTGTGATGCCTCACCCTTTGGAGTAGGTGCCATCCTGAGCGACATCCTACCCAATGGTACAGAGGCACCTATTTCATTCTTTTCAAGAACTTTGTCTAAAACAGAGAGAAATTATAGTTATCTTGATAAAGAAGCCGTTGCTATTGTATCTGCAATAAAAAGGTTCCACAAGCATGTGTAAGGAAGATCCTTTTCCATCATCACAGATCATAAATCATTACTTGGCATCTTGGCAGGTGACAAACCGACCCCACACATCCTATCCCCTAGGATGACTTGATGGTCGGAGTTCTTAGCCGCCTATGACTACCAATTGAGACACCGACCAGGGAAAGCCATTCCCCATGCAGATGCTTTGAGCCGTTCTCCACTGCCAGAACTTCTCAATGACCCAGCTCCCACGCTCTCAGCACTACAAATTGAGACACTTCCATCACCTCCACTAACAGCACTAGACATAGCCTGGGAAACAAAAAAGGGAAACGGGTTTTTGAAATTGAACCAACATCTGGTGCAGGAAGCATAACACCACAACCAGCAGAGCAAAGCCCACTATATGCACAGACGGAGGAGGAACCTTGGCAGATGGTCGTATCTCCAGGAGCTAGCAGCCAAACAGGGTCCACGATTCCAGAGAATCCCGATGACAGCAACAAGGGAAGCTTTGCAGGTATCCCTGAATCACCTCCTAGGAGACCCAGTGTAAAAGCCGGGTCGCCATGCCAGACAGTTCCAGTAAACAGTCCGTCAGAACCAGAAACTGAGCAAAGACATTTTGAACAACGCAAATCAGGTAGACAGGTATGAAGACCCACCTACCTGTGAGAATACATCACCCCACCCCTTAGACGGAACCTAGAGGGGAGGGGTGTTCCGAACTAGCAGGCTCGTAATCCTGCACTTCTGATTGGTCTGTGAACAGCGGGTTGTGATTGCTCGTTTAGAGCTGATCCAATTGGCTGGTAAACGGGCTGCCGCGATTGGTCGCTCCAAGCACGGCAAGCTCAAATCTCTGTCATTGGATGCTTTTGCAGCAGCCAGCTCTATAAAAGGAGCTGCTGCTGCTAGGCTTTTCACCTCCAATCTGAAGTCACTATTAAAGAGTTGAAGTTACTATCCGAAGTCTCGTCTCCGTTATTGCGCCCATCTTCCCAGATTTAACACCTTGCACCGGATGGTCTTTTACCATTTTACTCATGGCTCCTCCATTTCAACAATAAGCCATGGTGCATAGACTTAGCCCAATGAAATGGCTCGCAATCCTTTGGAAAAAAGAGAAAAGACATAAATGTTTCTATCACCCTGTTGTGCAACTTTAGGCGTGACAAAAGAGCTTCATTGATAATAATTCTCTTCTTTTCAAAAGTCACAATTTTCTCCACGATGACAGACTCCTTAGGGAAATACACGGAGGTCACAATCGCCAAGTCAGCTGCTAAATCTCCATTTTGATCCAAGTACAGTTCAAATCTGGAAAGATTGAGAAACTCATTCTTCTCCAGAATGGGATGAAACTAGAATGGGAACAACCAGAAAATTTAAAAGCAGTAAACATGGCAACTTATCCCTTTTTGTTCTTGCTTCTACTACAGTGGTCTAATTTGTAAATAGTCCTATTTGGGAGAAAAGGTTTTACCACTAAAAATTAAAAACAAAAGTTGAACAAAATTTGTCAATAATATTGACAATTCATGTATTGGAAATGTTATATATGGAAAAAATATATGTATTTTCCGATTATACCTAAGAAATTATAGAACCAAAGAGACTCCATCTTGTTCTTTATGTGACCTTTTAGAAAGTTATCTGATCACTTATATAAGTATGTCATGCTTTTGTAACTTGTTATTCTGCAAAGTTAAAAATGTTCTTGGATGAAGTGGGGGTTTTAATTTGGCTTGAGATTTCATGTCAGGAATACTTGGTCATCCTAACATTGTTTTTGTGATGGAAGTCCATAGAAATCCTATGTGTGAGAAACAGGAAGGATTATGTAATCATTTCTATGTGATATACTATAAATGTTTTTAACCACCTTAAAGGCAGTGTCTCCTTTCTCCTACTTGTTTCGGAGTTGGGGTCCTTTTGTCAAATATCTTTAATAAAGCTTATGTCAACTAAAAAGATACTCCTTTGGTCTTTTTAGCTGCCAGAAAAAGGAAGTGGGGGAAAACAAGGCATTCTTGAAATGCTTAGATAATCACCCTGGCAGCCCAAAGTTATCAGAGCATAAGAAGGTTATTGGAGAGCATGATGGATGACTCTTGCAGATGGATGTGTCCCATTGAAGAAGTCACATCCATGAGGTTGGGGAAAGACCAGGGTCAAGGGAGAAATGTATGATGTAACCTAGTATCAGTTGCACCCAGCCATGCCCCAACATGGCAACTTCCAACAAACCAATTTACTTTTCTCTGAGATGTGACTAGAGGCTTTTGATTTGAATGGGGGTGGATTTGTTAGAGGCCTGATAGTTTTCTTCAGCCGTGGGATTCTGCCAGTTTGCATTGATTCTCTAGAACCAGTTGTTAACATTCTAAGTAGTTCAGAGAACCAGTTGTTAGAAGAAATTACTGGCCTAATCGTGTAAGGAAGACAGGAAGGAAACATTCTGGTGTTGCTTACAGAAACTGCCTTTCCATTAACCCTTTTTACATTCTTGGCAGGACTAGACTTCCTGTCTCAGGAACTTCTCTGGATTTTTTCCCCTCCTTTGCTGGTACTTTGCTTGTGTGGAGTGATCAATCAAAGTTACAATGGCACTGAAAAAAGTGACATGACCATTTTTCACACTTACAACTGTTGCAGCATCCCCACAGTCATGAGAGGCCAGACGAGGAGATGCATGCCTCAATGTCAGCAATATTGAGTTGGCCACATCCAGCTAATAACATGACCACCAAGCCATGTCCACCCAGTCACATGACCACAAAGCCAGTCCCACCAACTAAGCCATGCCCACAGAACCACTTGTTAAAAAAATTGAATCCTACCCCTGGCTTTCTCACTGATCCTGGTTATCAAGTCTGTTATTTTTATACTCTCATCTCACAGGGAAAAATTTACAAAATTTGTCAATTATAGGAACCATTCTAGAGCAGATCACAGATAAATTACACAAATGAAGAGAATATTTATAAACTCATTGAAAACAACAGGTGATTATCAGAAAGCATGGATTTATCAAAGAAGAAAGTTCCAGGCTAATATTTTCCCAGAGGACTAGATTGAAAAATATCCAAACCAGCTAATTCTACATTATTGTAAGGTTTCTGTCAGATTAATTTTATTTTTATATGAGTTTTATACAACTTCCTATAAAAAAACCCTCCTTAATCACTAAAACCTGACCCAAAGGTGCTTTTTTTCAAGAAGCAACTGTTTTTTCTTTGAAAACATTTCACTTCTCATCCAAGAAACTTCTTCAGCTCTGACTGGATGGTGGGGAATAGAAAGATTTATATTCCTTGCAGACAGCTGGTCAAATCCTAGTAAAATGGAATTGCATATTAAGTGTTTTTTGGGGGGAGAATGGTCTCTCAAGGTCTTCTGACCCACACCCTTTTCTGACAAATCAAACACAATCCAAAAGGAACAGAAATCTTGCAATGCTTTTACAAAATAATTAGCTGTGATAAGCACAAGCCTTAACAGACAAGAAATAATTAGCAATACAAAAATGTTCAAATACAAACTCAGGATACTAGAATGTCCACGAGGCTGCAGTTTCAAAACATCTTTGCCTTTGGCAAAGAACATTTGTTTCACAGCTGGCTTTTATCCTCTTGAGGGAGGAGCCATTACCTTGCAGTCTTACTCCTGAGTCCCCACAATCTCTGCAGACAGCAGTCTACTCCCTAATGGTCCTGGCCCCTCATCTGAGTCCCTGCTCTCCTCCACCATCTGCACCTGCTGCTGGCTAACCACAACACAGGGCAACTTGGTCTACCCAAAAATGGGACAGAGCATACTGCTTCTGCTTTCGCCTTTCAGCCCTAATCCAGGAATCATCGCAGGTAGGTGCTTCCATGAAAAACGATTTTGTGTTAAATTTAAATTTACTGACAAGAAAAAAAGGAAGACTAGTATAGCTATTTCAAGCTGTTTAGCTCTCATCAGCTAGCCATACCTTTCTAGGATTTGAACCTGGGCTGCTGGCCTATTAGGCAGATGTATTAACTTCCAGGTCATGGGCTTCCCTCTGTCAGGGCTCCAACAATACACCCCCATTCAAATCATTAGTCTCTAGTAGCATCTCTCAGAGTTTTCTTTTAAAAAACAAGATTTATCAGGAGTGAACATGTTGGCATTACTTGAATGCAGCCGACTCTGAGATACATCATTCATCTCCCCTTGGTCACAGGGTTGGGATGCTACCTGTTTCTGCCTTGTTCTACAGAACTGGTAGCTCTGAAGAGTAGCAGACAATGAACCGGTTTTGTTAAGTTCTGTGCATGGGCGCAAGGAACGGAGACGAGGCAGTGAACAGTGAACTTCAACTCTTTATTAATCATTCTGAACAGAGCAAAAACCCTAGGGCAGCAGCAGCCCTTTTATAGGGCAGGCTGCTGATCTAGTAACCAATGAGAAACATGGAATGTTAAACCCTTGAACCAATGAGAGTGGCTCGTTAACAGCCAATCAGATTCTCCTGAATGGACCAATCCGATATCGCTATTATCGGCCAATCAGAAGCGCAGGATTAGAACCCTGCTTTTCTAAAGGTTTGATAAAAATTTATTTAAGCGTTTTATCAGTTCATAACACCCCTTCCCCCTGGGTTCTGTTTAAGGGGTGCAGTGACGTAATCCCTGAGGTACGAAGGTTGTTTTGACTGTCAATTAGATTTGCGCTGTCCCACCGGTTCCTGTCTGTAATCCGGTTTCGGCGGGACATTTTTGGGCATATCAGGTACCGGTGGTTCCGCATCCTCATTGGACGACTCGGTGCCGCTAATGTTCTCGTTGTTGTCCTCCGATCTTTGCGGGCTTGCTTCCATTGAGGTATTCCTCTGTGGTGAGACACTCCCCTCCCTGATTCTTCTTCGTTTCTCATGCCCAATTGCTGACTTCCTTCGCTCCTGCTTTCCACCATCTCGAATTCAGTTTCTTCGACATCCCCTCCCCCCTCAGTTTGGGAGTCACCGGAGTAGCGGAAACTGGGTTGTAGCCTAGAACGAAGCTGATCTATATGGCGTTTCCATATTTTTCCATCGCAAGTTTTCACACGGTACGACCTGGGTCCGGTGGCTTGAATTACAGTTGCCTTGACCCACAACGGTTTGCTGGAAAGGTTTCTGGTGAAAACTAAGTCATCTATCTTGAACTCGTGGCATTTTCCGCTAAATCCACAGGGTTTCTCTGGCTCGTAAGATGGGTGAAGCCAGTCGAGGTGGGAACGGAGCTTGCGTCCCATCAATAGTTCAGCTGGAGTCTTGTTGGTGACGCTGTGCTGAGTGATGTGTTGGAGTAGGAGTATTCTGTTTATTTTATCTTCAATGACCCCATAGTCCATTTTGTAGAGGGTTTTTTTAAACAAATTGTACCATGCGCTCGGCTCTTCCGTTAGCCGCAGGGTACACTGGCAAAGTTAGTGCATGGAGAATACCCCAGTCCGCTAAGTATTGTTCAAAGGATAGAGCAGTAAACTGGGGTCCGTTGTCGGAGACCAGAACGTCTGGCAGCCCATGCGTCGTGAATAGCCTGTTCAATTTCCGGATGATGGACTCGGTTGTAGTACTCTTCATTTCGTGGATCTCGAGCCAGTTGGAATAGGCATCCACAGTTAGGAGGAACGTATGTCCTTTAGCAGGTCCCGCAAAGTCAACGTGGATGCGGGACCACG
This sequence comes from Hydrophis major, assembly GCA_033807585.1. Taxonomy (NCBI): domain Eukaryota; kingdom Metazoa; phylum Chordata; class Lepidosauria; order Squamata; family Elapidae; genus Hydrophis; species Hydrophis major. The sequence goes on from CM066329.1 coordinate 24,429,128, forward strand.
GTCCCCGGGGTGTTTCCCACTCTGTTGGAGTTGCTTTAGGTGGGGCACTGCTAACTTCTTGGCACTTTAAACAAGTCTTTACCCAGGTTTCGATCTGTTTGTCAATGCCCAGCCACCACGCGTAGCTTCGTGCGAGCACTTTCATACGCACGATGCCGGGATGACCATCATGCAGTGTTTTTAATACTGCTCGTTGTAACCGCTCTGGGACGACGACTCTATCCCCCCATAGGATGCAGCTTTTTTGCAAAAAAAGTTCTGTTTGCCGGTTCCTGAAGGGGGTGCAATCATCAGGGGTTTCTTCTACTGGCCATCCCCTTTCGACCCAGCTAAGAACTCACGCTAAGACAGGATCTCGTTTTGTTTCAATCACAATGTCTCTGGCTGTTAGCAGCGGTGAATGTAGCATTTCAATCTGGAGTGTCATAAGGGTTGGAGCTGGGTCGTCGACGGTTTCCGGAAGTGGTGCACGGCTCAGTGCATCAGCGTGAGGAATGGCTTTCCCCGGGCGGTGTTGAAGTCTTTAGTTGTACGCAGCCAAAAACTCCGACCAGTGAGTCATTCTAGGTGATAATATATAGGGGGTTGGCCTGTCTCCCGCTATAATCCCCAGCAAAGGTTTGTGGTGGGTAACAATAGTAAAAACTCGTCCATACACATATTCATGAAACCGTTTCACAGCAGATACAACAGCAAGAGCCTCTTTGTCGATTTGACTATAGTTACGTTCAGCCTTTGATAGGGTCCTTGAAAAATAGGCAATAGGGGCCTCACTACCGTTTGGTAACACATGGCTCAAAATGGCTCCTACTCCAAACGGTGACACGTCACATGTAATTGTTAAAGGCAAAGTCTCGTTATACTGTATCAAAACAGCATCTGAGGTTAATAAGTTTTTCACTTGTCGGAACGCGTGTTCTTCTCGGTGCCCCCAGACCCAGGTTGCTTTTTTGTCGAGATGTCTATGTAGGGGCTCAGCTATGGTCGCTTTGCGGGGCAGGAAGATGTTGTAAAAATTAATGAGCCCCAGAAAAGCTTGGAGATCAGTCTTATTTCTGGGTCTTGGGGCATTTTTGATTGCTTTTAGTTTGCTATTGGTGGGGTGAATGCCTTGTTTATCGATTAGGTACCCAAGGAACTCTACTTTATCTGTACACAGTTGACATTTATTCTTTTTAACCTTAAGGCCGGAGTCTTTAAATTTCTGGAGAACCAATTTAAGGCGCTTTTCTAGTATTTCTCTATTTGGAGCAGCAATTAAAACGTCATCAAAGTATGGTACGATCCCTTTTATTCCCTGTAATAGCTTCTCCATCAAGCTCTGAAAGATCCCTGGGGCTACGTTAATTCCGAATTGGAGTCAGTTGCACTTAAAAGAACCTTGGTGCGTAATGATCGTTTGTGCCTCTGCTGTTTTTTTATCTACAGGCAGTTGTTGGTACGCCTGTGCTAAATCCAATTTAGCGAAGACTTTTCCGCCCCCCAGGGAATGGAGGAAGTGTTGTACCACCGGCATCAGGTAAGTGTTCTGTTGAAGGGCATGATTCAGGGTGGCCCAGTAGTCCCCACAAATCCTTAATGATCCATCCGGTTTGATGGGTGTTACCATTGGGGTTTCCCAACGAGCATGGTCTGTTGGTTCTAAAACACCCTGGGCTGTTAATTTATCAAGCTGCTCGTCAATCTTTGGTTTAAGGGCAAAAGGTACCCGATGAGGCTTAAGGCAGATGGGGGCTACTTCAGGGTTAAGGTGAAATGATATCAGGGTCCCCTTGTACTCACCTAGTTTGTCTGCAAAGACATCCTAGAATTCCTGAACGAGGGCCTCCTCCCAGTCATTGCTTCTGGTTTGGTGAATGCCGGCTACCTCGATCCCGAGTGGGGCGAACCATTGAAGGCCTAACAAGCTAGGCCGATCACGGTCGATGACGGTCAACGGTAAAGATGCAGTACGATTTTTGAATGAGACCTGGACTAGGCTGGATCCAACGACCAGAATTTGGTTCCCTTGATAATCCTTGAGTATGATTCTTTGGGTTCTGAGTTCTTGCCGCCAGATGGCAGGGATTAATTGTTTAAGGGTCTTCCAGGAAACCATCGAGAGGGATGATCCTGAATCGACTTCCATCATGCAGGGCTGGTTTTAGATGGCGACCTTCACTCAGATCTTCTTTGCATCTAGTGATGAGGCGTGACCAATTGTAATGGTTTGGTGTGCCTCTTCTCGTTTCGTTGAATTGGCCAGTGGTTTATTTCTGTAGGAGTGGTTGTTCCATTTGTGGTTCAAATGTTCCCGACTCACAGGACGATTCCCTGTGGTTTGGCGGTAGTTGGTTCCCCTTTGAAGTGGGCTGGATCCTTGCTTGCTTCTAGAGACCTTTCCGATGTGGCCTCTTTTCCCACAAAAGTGGCAGAGCGCATCGAGGAATTTGCAGTCTGATCGCAGGAGGTTTGCCCCACAACCTGCACATTGGTGCTGTAGTCTTTGATTCCGCTGGTGGCATTGGTCATGTTCAGACCGGAGCCGGTTGAACTCCTCCTCCTCACTTTCTGATGACGATTCAAGGTCCTCGTGGTGGGTTGCTGTTGTGTGTCTCTCTAGGCGAGGTGAGGTTTCGCTGGCGAGTTGGCGGAGCAGTGCGTTGGTGCGGCGCATTCGGGCAGCCGACTTCCTGGTTGCTTCTGCTGCAGTAGCGTCAGCGATGGCATCTGCAAGGCTGATGTCGCCTTTTGCCATCAGCTTACTCTGCACATGTGGTGCATCTAATCCCAGAATTATTTGGTCTCTCAGAGCTTCTTCGAGGTCGGCGAACTCACAGAGGCCTCCCAGGTTCCGGAGATCCGCGATGAAATCTGCAATGCTCTCTACTTTCCACTGGTCTCTCTGGTAAAATTCATGTCTTTGGACAAGCATTGGTACGGTAGGTGCATAGTGGGCCAATAGGAGGGGCTCAAGGACGTCCCAGTCCATGGTTTTCACCTCAGCCGGTTTCGCCAGTGCCTTGGCCATCTTAAAAACAGCAGGTCCGCAGTGGGTTAGGAATACTGCTCGCTTTTTTCCCGTAGTGGCATCCTTCAAGTTGTTGGTCTCCAGAAACATCTGGAACCGGTCTATGTAGGAGTCCCAGTCTTCTTGTGCCGGGTCAAATGGAGCGGGTGGTATGGCGCCGCCGGACATGGTTTCCGCTGTCAATGTGCCTTCAGCCACGTGCTCTGTTTGGTGCTCTATAGTGTTCAGTCAGCTCTGACATCTCCGCATCCCACTTCATCGCCAGTGTTAAGTTCTGCACATGGGCGCAAGGACAGTGAACTTCAACTCTTTATTAATCATTCTGAAGAGAGCAAAAACCCTAGGGCAGCAGCAGCCCTTTTATAGGGCAGGCTGCTGATCTAGTAACCAATGAGAAACATGGAGTGTTAAACCCTTGAACCAATGAGAGTGGCTCGTTAACAGCCAATCAGATTCTCCTGAATGGACCAATCCGATATCGCTATTATCGGCCAATCAGAAGTGCAGGATTAGAACCCTGCTTTTCTAAAGGTGTGATAAAACTTTATTTAAGCATTTTATTAGCTCATAACAAATTTGGTGTCTGCTGCTGTTTGGCTCACCCACCCGCCCAAGCTCTTTCCTGCTATGCTGCTTTCCATGGCACAGCTGAGGTTGAAAAAGAAGGAAAAAGGGTTTTTTGCAAATGCTGTGCACCCACACATAGCACTTTTCAGCTGTCTGGATGGCACCGCTGATGGTTTTTTCACACACACGTGTAGCGTGCATCAGGCGCACATGTGCGCAAAGCACACACACATATGCAAAAACATAACTGAACCAGAAGTAACACTGGTTGAATCCCACCCCTGCTTGGTCTTTCCCCACCCCCTGGATGTATATTATCCAATAGGACACATCTATAGCCAAGAGTCATCAATCATGCTGTCCAGTAATAATCTTGTGCACCAGAAGCTTCGGCCACCTTTCAATTATATATGAAAATATTTAAGGTATGCATTATTCCCCCCACTCCCTTTCTGCTGACAACTCTAAAAGACCAGAGAAATATTCTTGAGTTGACACCCTCACTTTGTCGGCTCACCGGGAGGGAGGAGATTAAGTGTTTTTCTGGTGAGACCAGTCTGTCCAGGTAACCTGGTCTGCCCAAATATGGGATGGAGCATACTGTCTTCACTTTCATCTTTCAGCCCCAATCCAGCAGCTTTTGTAGGCAGTTGCTTCTGTGACAAACTATTTTGTGTAAGATTTAAATTTTCCAATAAAAAAATGACCACCCACTGTTAGCTGATATAACATTTAATGTCTTAATGTATAAGTTAAAACCAGATATAAAATTCAAAACACATCTGAGTGGTTTCTCAAAATGGGCTAAATAAAGCCTGAATGGAATTTAAGAGCAAGACAAGTATGAAGTCTTCCACATAGACGGAGAAAAATGAAACACAGGGCAAGAAGGATGAGAGATTCCAAATTTGATGGTTTTGAAAATGATCTCAAAATAATAGTAGATGCAAACCAAACATGAATCACCAATGTGATATCCTAGTAAGAAAGCTAATGCATCCAGAAGAACCTCAGGAAGTGAATGTTGGTTGTAATGGGAAACTCCAAGTGCCCCTTGCAGGAACCACACTTGGAAAAGATGTTGCAGAAAAACTGGATGAGGATTTAGGAAACAGTAACATAGCCAAAGGCGTCAACTCATAAAACTTTCCTATGCCTGTTTTCAAGATGCCATAACCAAGGGAGCGGAGGGAAATCTGAAGGAGCAGTATGGCAATAAAACCAGAAGTAAATTCCACCATTATTTTAAAAAGATTGCAGCTAGGCTACCAGATGTTCTGGCTATGAAAGTCCTTCATTGGAGAATGTGATTTATAATACACCCGGGGGTGGGAGAGGGGAAACAGGTTCACAGGTGACTGTCAACTCTATGCCAGAGTTGGCTTCATTTAGGTTAATGCCTGCATGTTGCTCCTAATAAATCTTTTGAGGGTTTTTTTTTTTGAAGCTTGGCTTTAGTCTCATGATTTAATTAGGGAAATTGTCGGAACTCTGACAAAAGGAACTGCCCATAACCTTGAGGTTAAGGAGGTTCTCCTCAAGTTGAAGAGCCACTTTAGTCCATTGTAGCAGAAAATCAGGAGTCTGGAAACACCTGTTTCAACTAATACAATCTAGGAGCCACGATGATGCAGTACTGAGAATGCAGTACTGCAGGCTACTTCTGCTGATCACTGGCTGCCAGCAATTCGGGTCTCACCAGCTCAAGGTGACTCACCCTTCCATCATTCCGAGGTCAGTAAATGGAGGACCCAGATTGTTGGCGACAAGATGCTGACTCTGTAAACCACTTAGAGAGGGCTGTAAAAGCACTGTGAAGTGGTGTATAAATCTAAGTACTATTGCTATTAGCTGTAGAAAGGAGGATAAAGCAACCATCAAATAACTGAAAGACATTACAGAGAAGCTAAGATCTACTGTTATTCCTGGGTGTCAGACATGGAAAAATGAATTCAGTTACAAGAGAGGAGATTCTGACTGAATAAGAGGGAAAAAAGCTTATTTAAAAAGGGAGAGTTTTAACGGTGAGCCAGAGAAGTTCAGTCTCCTCTTCACTGATTGTCTAATCCAAAGACTGAGTAGCCATCAGCCCGAAAAGCTTTGATTGAGATTCCTGCAAAGATGAGAGGCTGATCTAGGTTGACTTGAAGATTCCTTCAAATAAATGAAAGTAAAATTCTATAGTGCTAATCGTGAACCCATATGTACAGGAACTTATTTAAAAATGCACACCTTTAAAATATTAGCAGTGTTTATTATCAAACAATATCTGTCATAGTTCTTGTTCTGTGATCATTATTATCTAAGCCAAGGCCCCTAAACTTGACAAGTTTAAGACTTGTGGACTTCATCTCCCAGAATTGCTGAGCTAACATGACTAGAGGAGGAATTCTGGGAGTTGAAGTCCACAAGTCTTGAAGCTGTCAAGTTTCGAGACCCCTGGTCTAAGCTGTTAGATTCGACAAACCTTTTGGCATTCTGTAGCACAACTGGACTCATTGGAGAAGAGACTAATGCAAGGAATGATTGAGGGCAAAAGAGGAAGAGGACAGCAGAAAATGAGGTGGGTGGATGGAGTCACTGAAGAAGTCAGTGTGAGCTTAAATGGACTCCAGGGGATGGTAGAGGACAGGAAGGCCTGGAGGAACATTGTCCATGGGGTCACAATGGGTCGGATATGACTTCATGACTAGCAACAACAAGCACAACTAGAATGATGTAGTTCCCCTCTTCAAAAGAAATGTAGAATGGATCCTTGTCGGGTCCCCTTACCTCCCACGACTGCAGTCTTGGAGCCTCCAACCTTTCTTTCCCCTTCTTCTTTCTCCTCCTGGATCTAGAGGAATACGCAGCATTCAAGACATGGGGAAGAGCATTAATGGGACTGTAATAATCGTGGAAATTCCAGATTTTCATCATGTTCTTTTTCCTTTGGGTGTCCAGTGGTGCTTTCTCAATGCATCTTTTCCGGCCTTTGACATAAAAGATGTGCTTTGAAAAAAAAACAAAGAAACGACTCATCTCCCATGGGTGGCTTCCAATAGAAATACTTTATAAAGGCATCGTTTGGGCTCTGTTTGTTTTCCTCTGAAGCAACAGTCCAGATACTATTAATATATTTGAGATGTATACCATTTTTCAATGGATATAAATCAGTGAGTGTTGTGATCCAGACTTTCCCTTCAATGGGTCCTGGCAAACGCCTAAATGTTAAATGGAAAGGAAGAATTCTGTCCAAAACAGCACCATATTCTATGTAGTGAAGAAAGACATTAACTTGTGTCCATTTAGAGAGGCCATCCCTGAGGTGTCCTGTTTTTCCAGTTGTTGAGAATTGCTGTGACAGAACCACACAGATTCCATTCTTGACAAACAAAGGTGTCAAAGTTCTCATGAAATTATCTCCATTTTCTGTATCTGAAGCAAAAAGACCAATCAAGGTCCATCTGAAATGGAGGAGCAGTTGGACAATTGCTGGGTAGAGGATGTCTTTTGGGGGTAAAAGCTGGTGATAAAAGGGCAATTGATTTTTATCATGCAGTGGCTCTGAAAATAATTGAAAACTGACCTGAAAGAGCAACGAAGAATATTGTGTTATATTTGGAGTCAGATCAATTCCAAAATATTAGCTTTAAAGAAATCCAATTTAGAAAAAACATAACGTTAACATTAAAAAGACTGTATATAATAATTGTAGCAAAGAAAATAAGTTAAAAAGAGGAAGTGTCAACTCATAAAATATTTTTCTTCTTTTGTCCAATAATTTTTTATTATTTTCCACCAGTACAAATCTTAGTTACTTTTTCAACAACATTGACATCTACATATAATATTGTCTTATATTTTAACATCTATTTGTACAAATCTTAGTCTATATTATCTTTGTTTATCATTAATCATCAATACATATTGCCTTTATATTACAGTTATTATTGTACATCTTTAAGATTGTCTTATTATTTTAACATCTATGCATTCCTATTCTTAACACATATATTATACATATTATTATACATCTTTGATCTTTCTGTCTATCCTATTATATTTTGTGTATCACTTTTTTGAGAATTTTTATTTAATCATCTTTTCCAGGGGTGGGATTCAAATTTCTTAGCAACCGGTTTTGCGGGTGTCACCTGATTTGTGGGTGTGGTCATGTGACTGGGGTGGGAGTGGCTTACTGGTGAGTCATGGCTGGGTGGTCATGTGAATGAGATGGGTGTGGCTACGTGGTCATGTGACTAGGGTTTGTCTGGCAACCCAAATTTAAGTGGTCCTCACTTAATGACAAGGTCCTCGCTTAGTGGCCAGTTGTTTAGCAAGTGTTTTTTGCCAGTTTCCAAGGCCTGGGGAATCTTGGGGAGGGCAGGGCAGGTGGTCATGTGTCTGGCAACCCAAATTTAAGTGGTCCTCGTTTCATGACCAGGCCCTTAGTTAGTGGCTAGTTGCTTAGCAAGTGTTTTTTGCCAGTTTCCAAGGCCTGGGGAGGCCCAGGCAAGGCCCAGGCAGGTGGCCATGTGGCTAGCAACCCAAATTTAAGTGGTCCTTGCTTAATGAGCAGGTCCTTGTTTAGTGGCCAGTTGCTTGACAAGTGTTTTTTGCCAGTTTCCAATGCCTGCAAAGCTCTGGAGGGGGCAGGGCAGGTGGCCATGTGTCTGGCAACCCAAATTTAAGTGGTCCTCACTTAATGACCAGGTCCTCGCTTAGTGGCCAGTTGCTTAGCAAAACTGGAAATATATGAATTCAGTATTGGTCTCTGCTGGTGTAGCTATTCAAAAGGATGTCGTGTCAAGGTAAGCAAAAATGGTAAAGCAACATATAGATTAAAATTTTAAAACCAGAAATATTTTTGTTGGAACCCACATAAATAAAGTGAGTACAATACATATTTAATGTTACACCTGTTAACAGTGGCTAGAATTATGTTTGCACAACAGTAGAAAAATGAAGAGATCCCCATAGATGAAAATGAAATTAAAAAATTACAATGTGCAGATATGGATTGTGATAAGAGGTAGAAATTAGGCGGAGATGGATCATTGTTATGTATGAATTAAATAAGAAGGTTGATAATTATAAACATGTCGATATAATTAACAAAATTAGAAATAAGCCAATGTAAAGACATTTAAATAATTTTTCTGTTACACTGCTGTACTTATTGATATTTGTTTCTGCTTTGCTTTTTCATTTATGAAATATTTTATAATAATTTATAATATAATATAAGTACCGGATTTGCCGGTGTATAAGACGACCCCCCAACATTTCCACTCAAAATATAGAGTTTGTTATATATTCGCCGTATAAGACGACCCCCCCACTTGGAGCAAAGGCTGAAACCCGGAAGAGAAAACGTCCCAAAGAAAATTGCACGAGCAGCATCCCATTCCTGGCAGAAAAACAAAAAACACGAACTCTTCCCGAAGCGCAAAAGCAAGGATGGCGCTTTCTCAGCTTTGAGCGGCGTCGCTGCTCTCCCACCCCCTCCACTCGTCCCCACGTGCGGCGAAGTTTCTGCCACTGGGAAGGGGTGGAGGGGGGTGGAAGGAGGTGAGGGATGGGGGCAAAGTCTGGAACCTGCCGGTCCGCTCGCACAAGCGGAGTGGGTGGGTGGGAAGGGAAAGGAGAAGCTGCACTGCTGCCTGCAAGTGAAAGTGATGCTGCCCCCTCTCCTCCCGGGGGGAAGTGAAAGGCCTCCTCCCTTAAGCAGCCCCCGCGTGTGCGCCATGGGACTCCAAGGGTGGGAGGTGGACAGCTGCCGTGTGTGTGTGTGTGTGTAAAAGTCGCAAGCACGCATTGGCCGGGAGACGCAGCGCTGGGTTGGAGCTCGGTGCCAGGGAGGCGGATCTTTCTCTCTTAAGCGGGGAGGGGAGGAGGGGACAAGAGGAGGGATGGGACGGGATAGGATAGGGGGCGGGAGGAGGTCCCTTGCCTTCTTCCACCGCCCACCGGACCCTTTTCTTCCCAAGGGGACCCTGGAAAGCAGCTCGGGAGCTGGGTGGCCCTGCCCAGCGGGGTCCCATCAGGAACTTCCCGAGGATACCCCCCCCGCCCAAAGAACAGCCCTCCCGGTCTTTTAAAGAGGGAGGGAGAAGCGGCAGGAGCAAATTGCCGGTCCCGCCCTGCTGCCCAGGAGGGGCACCACAGTCCACCCCCACCACCTTCTCCCCCCCACTCCCCGAGGCATCACGTGGCTCGGGGCTGGCTGGGCGAAGCGGCCCCGCCAGAGACCCTCCCGCTCCACCCCCACCCCACCTCTGGATTGACCTCCGCAAGTGCCCCGAGCCGGGCAGAGGGTGGGGGGGAGGAGGAGGAAGAGAGACTCTGGCTGGGCTTGAAGGGCTTCACCAGTTGCGGAGCTCCGCCCCCCTCGCTCTTGCACGGAGTGACAACAACGTATTTGCCGGCGTATAAGACGACCCCCCCCCCACTTGGAGGCATGTTTTTCAGTGCAAAAAAGTCATCTTATACGCCGGCAAATACGGTATAATAGAATTACAGAGGTAAGGTAAAGTCAGGATAATTGTTATAGAATTGGTGATGATGAAATGAACATTATAAAGTAGATTAAGTAAAAATGGTGATTTTCTCACATGAAATGATGTTATGTTAGTAAAGTGTAGTAAGTGGTTAATAATAGTAATAATATCAATATATATAGTGGATTTATGATATAAAGTGTTCTGTCCTTAATTTACATACTCGAAATCCCCGCGCTTTGATTGGCTAAAGCGCGGGGATTTCTGATTGGCCAGGCGAGCCGCGCCGATTGGCCCGTTTGAAGTCTCCCGCGATTGGCTCACCCCAAGAGCGGGAGACTTGAATCGCTGCCATTGGCCGCGGCCGCCGCAGTGAAAAGGATAAAAGCCGCGGGCTTTTTCCTTTTCGCCGGTTCGGTTCGCAACTGTTCAATAAAGAGCTTGAAACGTAGTCACCGACTCCTGGCGTCTTTTTGCGGACACGACACTGGCGACGAGGGTGGGATCCCGACCCTGAACCGAACCCCGTGTCCAACAAGAGCCAGTTTCAGCACCGAAATGGCGAAAATCGCACCGCCCGCCCCCTTCAACCCCGCCACCGAGGACTGGGAATCGTTCTCAGACCGTTTCCGCATGTACCTCGAGTGCACCGGAATGAAGGACGCCCCGGGCCCGCTAAAACGCGCCGTTTTCCTCACCCATTGCGGAACCGAAGTTTTCCAGATGGCCAAAGCTCTGGCCAAGCCGGCCGACGCAACCGCCATGGACTGGGACGTCCTCGAACCTATCCTGCGGCGCCATTACACCCCCGAGGTCCCCATCCTGATCCGGCGCAACGAATTTTACCGGCGAGACCAGAAACCGGGCGAAAAACTGAGCGATTTCGTCGCCGAGTTGCGGCGCCTAGGAGGACTCTGCGAATTTGAAGGTCTGAACAGCCTCCTAAGAGACCGATTCGTACTCGGCCTGTGGGACCCTGCACTCCAGAGCCGGCTTATGGCTAAGGGCGACATCAGCCTAGCAGACGCCCTCACCGCAGCCGCAGCCGCAGAAGCAACCCGCACTTCCGCTGACAGCATGCGAAAATCAGACGCGAAAGGCGGAAACAACAACCCGGCAAGGTCGGCTGAACCAAAAAACGAATCAACCGCACACTACGGAGAATTCCAGTCTGCATCCAGCACGTCAGAAGATGAGGAGGACATACATCGCGTGCAGACGGGGTGCGGCGACCAACGGAACCGAAGAGGTCGTAGGTCGAGGACCAACTGTGCCGGTTGCGGCAGCGACCACCCCAGATCAGAATGCCGATTTTTTGACTCTATCTGTCGGCATTGTGAAAAAAGGGGACACATCGCTCGGGTTTGCCGCCAAAAGAAGACTCGCAGTCCACCCAGATGGGACCAACACGATCGTAGAAAGGAAAGCCCCCCGCCCAGAACCAGAGATCGCCAATCGGACGGCCGGTGGGACCGAATCCAGCGACCCTCAAGAGGCGGCGACAGTCGGTGAAAGGAAGAAACCCACCAGACGGTAACCATCGGCCACGCCATCTCCGACGGCGCCAGAAAGGTACACGTAGAAGTACATATTGAAGGCCAACCATGCAAGATGGAGGTGGACTCCGGGTCCTACCTCTCCATGATTGCATGGCACGAGATAAAACGATTAGTGCCCACCCTCCATAAGAGGAACATAAATGCCCAAAGACTTATTATAAAAGACTACCAGGGAAACCGCGTCCCGGTAGTGGGCACCAAGAACTTTAATGTGACTTACAAAGGCCGCACCGAACAACTCCCACTCACAATCGTCGATCGCGACCGCCCAAGCCTGCTGGGCCTACAATGGTTCGCCCCGCTCTACATCGCGCTAACAGGAGTCAACCACGTCGCCGACGACAGCTGGGAACAGCGGCTAGCCCAGGAGTTCCGGGAGGTCTTCGACGGAAGCCTGGGCAAGTACCAGGGGCCCCTTATCTCATTTGACCTAGACCCTAGGGTTCCCCCCAAGCGGCTAAAACCTAGGCGGGTACCATTCGCCCTAAAACCTAAGATTGACGAGCAGATCGACAAGCTCGTCGAACAGGGGGTGTTGCAGCCGATAGACCATGCCCGATGGGAGACCCCTATAGTGACCCCGGTCAAGCCAGACGGGTCCGTGAGAATTTGTGGGGACTATAAGGCCACCCTAAATGGCGCATTGCAACAAAGCGCCTACCCCGTCCCAATCGTGCAACACCTACTGCACTCACTGGGAGGGGGCAGGGTCTTTGCCAAGCTTGATCTCGCCCAGGCATACCAACAGTTGCCGGTCGATGAAAAAACAGCGGAAGCCCAGACCATCGTTACCCATCGGGGGGCCTTCAAGTGCAACCGACTCCAGTTCGGAGTCAGCGTGGCACCAGGCATCTTTCAGAGCCTGATGGAACGTTTGCTGCAGGGCATCAAGGGGGTGGTGCCCTATTTCGATGACGTATTAGTGGCGGCGCCAAACGAAGCCGAATTAGAAAACCGACTCAGAGAAGTCTTAACCAAATTTAAAGTAACGGGACTCAAAGTAAAACGGGAAAAATGCCAACTGTGCACGGAGCGAGTGGAATTCTTGGGCTACCTTCTAGACCGGCATGGCATTCACCCTACAATTAAAAAAGTGAAAGCCATCAAAGAGGCCCCCACCCCTAGGTCTAAGACGGAACTACAGGCTTTCTTGGGGTTGCTGAACTTTTATAATGTTTTCCTACCCCAAAAGGCAACGGCGGCGGAGCCCTTGCATAGGCTCCTGGATAAGGCGGCAACCTGGACTTGGGGGAGACGGGAGTAAGCCGCCTTCCAAAAAACTAAAGACCTCCTCACCTCCGACGCCGTCCTGATCCAATTCAGCGAAACCTTGCCCCTGGCCGTCACTTGCGACGCATCACCTTTCGGCGTCGGCGCTGTCCTCAGCCATACCCTCCCGGACAGAAGAGAAGCACCCATCGCGTTCTTTTCCAGGACTCTAACCAAACCGGAGCGGAACTATAGCCAGCTGGACAAAGAAGCCTTGGCTATAGTTGCCGCCGTCAAGAGATTCCACGAATACCTTTACGGCCGCCCTTTCATCATCGTAACAGACCATAAGCCGTTGCTGGGCATCCTTGCAGGAAATCGAGCCACCCTGAACATTTTGTCGCCCCGGATGACAAGGTGGTCCGAGTTCCTGGCAGCCTACAGCTACGAACTGATACACAAGCCGGGTAAGAAAATTTCGCACGCGGACGCTTTAAGCCGCTCGCCTTTACCAGACTCTGATCCTGACCCAGCACCAACGACTAACACCCTTAACATCGAAAACCTGCCCAACCTACCCATTACCGCGTCAGACATTGCCCGGGAAACTATTAAAGACAGGCGTCTGGCGCGGATTTTACATTGGGTGGAAAAAGGTTGGCCTGAAAGGGACAATGACGAAACCGTTAAGACATTCAGAAACCGCCAGACCGAACTCTCGCTGCTTAAGGGGTGTATCCTATGGGGTGACAGGGTGGTCATCCCGGACAGACTGCAAGGGAAGGTTTTAGAGATGTTGCATGAGGGGCATCCTGGCATCATCAGAACTAAAGCCCTGGCCAGGAGTTACGCTTGGTGGCCAGGGATGGACAAGCAGATAGAGGCATGGGTAGCTAGGTGCCAACGATGCCAGGAGACCAGACCCAGCCCACCCGCAGCACCCATCCTGGAGTGGGAAACACCAAGGGGGCCCTGGTCCAGAATCCATTTAGACTTTGCCGGTCCCACGAACGGGCATACCTTTCTAATCACAGTTGACGCTTACTCCAACTGGTTGGAGGTAAGCGACATGAAATCTACTACCACGGAGGCCGTAATCAAAGAACTTTGCAAACTCTTTGCAACACACGGCCTCCCAGACGTCGTCGTCTCCGACAACGGGCCCCAGTTTACTTCCCTAGACTTCGAGAAATTCCTGGCGGAAAGGGGCATCCGCCACACATTAACAGCACCGGCGTATCCGGCGGCGAACGGTAGGGCGGAACGGATGGTACAATTTACCAAAAAAACCATCTGGAAAATGGACCACGGGGAGATCAACGACAAAATCAATAAACTCCTCTTTATACAACACATCACCCCGAACACCACTACCAACAAAAGCCCAGCCGAGTTACTAATGGGTAGGAAGCTGAGGTCCCCACTCGACAGGTTACACCCAACTTATAACCCGGAGCGGCCCCCAGACTCAAGTACAAAATACTGAACATTCACACCCGGCGACTTAGTGTACGCGAAAAACCTGACGGGGGACCCCCTATGGATCCCAGCCGTCATCACCCAAATCACAGGCCCGCGCTCGTACCGGCTCCAAACCACAGATGGGCGAGCCTGGAAGCGACACATTGACCAACTCAGGTCACGGTCGGCAACAGAATTCACCCCCCAAGAAACAAACCAAGGGGGGAGGGAATACCCGAATAAACAAACGCAGGAGAAAATAAACCAGCAGTACTTACCGGAATGCAGCCATCGCGCTCCCCCACCGGAGAAGAAACACCAAGCCAGCTCAACTCACTCGGAAAGACCAAGCGGGAGCGGCGAGACCCGTAGCTCAACCAACCCGGAAGGCCCAGGTGGGAGCCACGGAGAAAGAACCGGCCCGATCATCCAACCGGTTCGCACAGAAGAGGGAGCGGCCAAAAACTCGACCGCTCCGGCCGAAATCCAGCTTGCAACTGAGTTGCGCAGGTCAAGTAGGACTAGACGGAGCCCCGCCTACCTACGTGACTACGCAACGTAAGGACTATACCAAGAGGGGAGGGGTGTTCTGTCCTTAATTTACATACTCGAAATCCCCGCGCTTTGATTGGCTAAAGCGCGGGGATTTCTGATTGGCCAGGCGAGCCGCGCCGATTGGCCCGTTTGAAGTCTCCCACGATTGGCTCACCCCAAGAGCGGGAGACTTGAATTGGTGCCATTGGCCGCGGCCGCCGCAGCGAAAAGGATAAAAGCCGCGGGCTTTTTCCTTTTCGCCGGTTCGGTTCGCAACTGTTCAATAGAGAGCTTGAAACGTAGTCACCGACTCCTGGCGTCTTTTTGCGGACACGACATAAAGATTAATGCAAATTGGAAGGGAAAGACTGCAGAGATTGTGCACAAGTGATTTGTACCAACTGACACACTGTATATAACTGAAGATGGTTTGTTTTATGTTTGTTTTGTTTGTTTAAAAAAAATAAAAACACTTTTATTTAAAAAAAATCCATTTATGTATGCTTGCAGGTTTTTGTTTCATTGATGTTGCTATATATTGATTTAAGCAGAAACAGATAATGTATAACAACAACAATGTAACAAGAAGTTTCCTGCCTCATTTTTGGTAAGTTGCCTTTTTTATTTATGCATTTATTTCTTTAGTATCTGTTTTGTTTTTATGATTAATAAAAAAAACAAATAAAATACATAAAAAACACAGAAATTTGAATCCCACACCACTATTAGGGATATTTTTTTGAAGATTTTATCTAGTAGAGAAATCCTCTCAAGGGTCTTTATTGCTCTTCAAGCCATTTATGATTAATTTTAAGGATAAAAAATAGTGACCATGTGGGCTAAAATGTTTACCATTGAAAATATCATTATTTTTGTTAATGTTATATTCAAAGGATGATTTCCCATCTCTGCTATACCTTCCTTTTTAAAGAAGAGCCTTTATTTAAACATAGAGTCTCTCCTCACCTTCCCAAGCATGAAACAGAAGACCCAAAGCAATGATGAGGATGTCATGAGAAGATATTACACTGAGTGTAATTGTGAGGTATTCTGCCAGACCTAGCAGATTTATCAGCAGCTTGTTAAGTAACATTGATATTGATAACAATGATCATTTAATATTTATAATATTTACTTCATTTATAGTTATAACTGATTAACTACATATTAATATTTGAATATAGGTTGCTTTTTACTTTAAATAATCAATTGACCTTTTCAGGTTAATCTATTTCTAAAATTTTCCATGTGCATTGATGAAGTCTTTATAATACTATAATATAATTTTGTCTCATAATATATTTAGATATATATTTTTGTTTTCTTAATTTTTCGTGGGTACTTACATGTATGGTATTCAGCTTTGTTTGGGTATTTTCCCACGTCATTATACTTGTGCTTTTAAAGTTGTAGCAACATTTTGGCAGAATCTCATCTGCCATCATCAGGCTTCTGTATTGTGTTCGTCTGTGAGTCAGACTTTCAATCTGACTGTGAGTTAGACTGTGAGTCAGAGTGAAAGTCTGACTCACAGATGAACACAATACAGAAGCCTGATGATGGCAGATGAGATTCTGCCTTTTAAAATGACATGAGATGGGATTACTTTCCCAAAGGTGCAGACTCTTTTCCATCTTGCTGGCATGCAATCATAGGCCATCCGTCCACACAGCAACCATAGATTTGCTCCCAGGAGATGACCAACCATATTTGGTTCAGCATAGATTAATTGTGCAAAGGATTCCATTAACATAGCCAAATAAGTGGGCGGTGGTGCGTATTTCCCATTTGCACATTTGGGCAGCTGGTTTTCTCTCATGGTGGGACAACGTGGCAGGGATAAATGGACACCCATTTTCATTGATCAAAGATATGATATCAAATTTAGAAATATTATGTACAAAGTAAGTGAGATTTTTAGTTTTTATGTCATCCAGATAAACCCGACTTCCATTGCCAATAATAATTGTTTTATTACAAAATGGATATGTTTCCAAGTAAGTCATATTCTCTACTGTCTCATTGTGAGTCCAGCAGTTACCCGCCACCTCTTGGATTCGGCTTCCAAGATGCAATGTATTTATGTTACTTGTAGTCCAACTGTTAGACCACATCCCTGAACAACCATAGCATTGTCCCTTATACCAGTCACCTTCGGCCAGAGGTACTGCAACCATTGGAAGTCCTGATATTTTGTCAGTTGGCATGTGCATACATATCCAACAATCAGTTTTATTATGAAGCTTTGCTAGCTTCCCCATGTCCTGGATCATCGTGTTTCTTTTCTATTCCCCCAAATCCATCCTCTTGCCCCTTTGGCTGATGATAAGGATGCACACAGTGAGCAGGAACCCAAACAACTGTCCCCTCATCTTCAACAGCAGCGTATCCTCGGCCCCAAGTTATCAGCGGGACAGGTCTTTTCCACGTTGGATCTGGTAGTCTCTTATACCGAACTTTCAGTCTTGGCGTACCTGCAGAAGGGGAGGAAGCAAAATGCCTACTGGCTGCCGTAGCAGCGGGAGATCCTGTCATGTTTAAAAATTTAAAGTGTATAAGGTAATATTAAGAATGTTTTGTATGTAAGGCAAGCCATATCCATCCACTTCCCCTGTTTTTGTTTTTGTGTGAAGGAGTGCTTGTTTTAGCGTCTGATGAGCTCGTTCCACAATGGCCTGACCAGTGGAATTGTAGGGAATGCCAAATTTATATACAATTGACCATCGATGACAAAATTCCGCAAAGGCAGTGCTAATGTAAGCAGGGCCATTATTGGTTTTGATCTCCATTGGTGGCCCCACATGTGTGAAGGTACGGAGGCAATGGTTGACTACGTGTTTTGTAGCCTCTCCTCGTTGAGGTGTTGCCATAATAAATCCTGAATAGGTATCAACGGTGACATGCAGATGGTGCCATGGTTTGAAGGGAGGGTGTTGTGTGACATCCATCTGCCATAGTTGACAAGCAGATGTCCCCCGAGGATTTACTCCTTGAGGAAGAGCAGTGGATTGATGACTGCAACTAGGACATTGTTGAATAATAGCTGCAGCTTCTGCAGCAGTGAGACCAAATTGTTTACAAATAGCTTTGACATTTTGATGAAAATAGCTATGTGAGTCCCATGGAGTAACAGGAGAAAGCGAGAGACAGGACATGGCTGAGGCCGCTGCGTCAGCCAAGTCATTCCCTTCCTGCAGCTCCCCGGGAAGTGGCTGGTGGCTGCAAATGTGTGCGATATGTAGAGAATGTGTGCGAGAATGAAGACAGCTTTGCAGAGCTAGAAACAAACTCATAAGATTAGCATCAACAGATGGAGAAAGGTAAGCAAATTCAATGCTAAGTATCAATTGATAAACGTAAAGAGAATCCACAATAAGATTTAGTGGTTCTTGTGCAAATTCCTGTAAGGCCAAAATAGCAGCAGCTAATTCAGCCCTTTGTTCTGATTGCTGAGGAGGGGTAATTTTTGTTTTCCATACCCCTTCCTGTCTCCATGCACAAGCGCCATAGGTCTTACCACCGTCCACATAAACAGTCACTCCCCCAACTGGCTGCTTAGCAATAACTGAATTAAAATTTACAGATACGTTTCGAAGCAACTGGAAATGAGGGTCACTGGGGGTGTGGCAAGAAATCTTCCCTGGCCAATTTTCAAGAGCAATTTGCAATTCAATGGATTGACTATACCAAGTTTCCCACAGAGTGAGGGAGATAGGTAAAAATAACTGAACTAGATCTACGCCATATAAATGCATACTGCGATTTCGGCCTTTGATGAGTAACTCACTATAAAGCATAGCCATAGTAGAAACTGTTTTTCGGGGAGTATTTTGCAAATGTAACCATTCAATGATATAAACCTGTGCTTCATATAATTGAAATAAAGCTGCAGTAGGCAAGACTGGAGTTTGTAAAATTGCCAAAGCAAATGGAGTATCAGGAATGCATCGATCATGTAATTTTTCCATTATCCAATAACAATTTTTGTGCGAAATTGTGACAGCAAATCTCTACCCCACAAGTTTATATGCAGGGGCAACACAAGAGGTTGAATCCTTGCAGTCTCACCAGTTTCTCTATGCAATGCCTTCAACCAACGTACACTGCTTCTTGCAAACTGCATACCACCCACTCCACAAACAGCTGAAGAGTCCTCAAGTGCCCATTCATTTGGCCATTCCTTTTAGCGTATCACAGAGACATCTGCTCCGGAATCTATAAGGCCAGAAAATGATTTTCCCTGAATTTCAATTGTCATTTTTGGTTGGTCTGTAGTCAAATTTTTTGTCAGCACTAGCAATTCTGCAGCAACTGGAGAACTGACCATTTCAGTGGCCAAAACCACCAGTTCGTGGGATCCCAATTAAAGGATTTATAGGGAATGTATGGAAGCAATAATAACTGGGCAATAGAATCACTGGCCATTAATGATGTAGGAGTATCAGTGTACAATTGTATCTTAATAACCCCTTTATAATCTTGATCAGTAACTCCTGGAATAACAAAAAACCCTTTTTCTGATGCAGAAGACATGGGAAGTACTAATCCCACTGTTTTTTCTGGCATGCAAAATGGCCCATGCAAATGAGTGTCCTCAATATACACTTGATTAGGAAAGGTCACATTAATTGAGTTCAACATTTTTAAACCCAAACCTGCACTCCCAGTAATTGCAGGCGATGCTTTTGTGACAGCCTTGGGAGCGGGGCCAGCTGCACGCCCCAAATTTAGTTTCCCGGATTTTGGATCTGATCAGAGTGACATTGATTTGCCCAATGAAACCCTTTTTTGCATTTTGGACAGACCGATTTTGGATGGACGTCCTTAATTTTGTTTTTGTTAAATGCCACCACCCCCCCGCAGGGGCCTGGCACTGGGCTTTAAAATGGCCAGGCTTTCCACAATTAAAACAATTCCCTGTAGGTTTCATCCCTTTTTGCAATGCCATAGCCAAAGTCTCCATGTTGTAAGCCTGAGAACCCACCACTGCACATGCCTTTAACAGATCAGCCAGAGTAACCTCACCTCTAGCCACCAAGGGCTGTAAGATACGCTTGCAGTCAGCGTTTGCATTTTCAACTGCCAATTTCAGCAAAAGTTCTTTTGCAGCTTCCTCATTAGAGATTTGCCTGGTAATAGCCAATTGTAACCTTTCCACAAAATCATTATTAGACTCAGATGCTGTTTGCTTAATTTGAGAAAAAGACCGTGCTGGAGTTCCCACATCCTGGATGCGGGATAACGCCCCAAGGACAGCTGCCATAACCACTGGAAATACGTGATCAGGCAAATTAGCAGCTTGATCAGCAGTAGATTCAAACAAGCCTGCCCCATAGATTTGGTCTGGCGCATACAGCACCCCCCGAATTCCTTCCCCTAGTGATAGCTTCCCTTTGGTATTCTGAGTCAAAAACCACATACTGAGTAGAGCTCAATATCATTCTCATTAAATCTTTCCAGTCACTAGGAGTCATGCGTGAGATAGCCAAACTTGTCAGGAGCCCCTTTGTAAAAGGACTTTGAATATCATAATCTTTAACTGCTTTTTTAATTTCCCTAAGAACTGCTAAAGGAATCGGAACCCATTCAGTCTGCAAATTGCCTTGAGCATCCACTTGCCTATTGACTGGAAACAAATTCATCTGGGGAATCTCATCAGGCTCTAATTTCCCCTCATTGAAAGCCTGATGCATCATTGCTTGAACTTTTCCCATTTTTGGTTGGATTTTATCATCCACAGGCATAGGCGCTGTTGGAAATGATAAAGCAGATTCCACTTTTGGGGTAGGAGGGTGCAATACAATTACTTTATAAGGAGGAGGTTCTACTAAAGTTTTTAAAAGAGGTTGTTGCTGGGTCTCTAAAGCAGTCATAACAACCTTCCAATATACCAAAATTTCAGCTGTTGCCCGTGGCTCTTCATGAAGGATAGTTCCAATTCTCCTCCATGTGTCTAACTTTAAAGAGCCTTTCTCTGGATACCAGGGACATTGCCGCCAGATCTCTTGCAGCAGCTCTCTCACATTATCTTTTGAAAGAACTATTTGCTCCCCCCCAAAGGGTTTAAAGATAAAGAAGTTTGTCCTGACTAACTTCAGCAGCTCACTAACATGCCGTTCCTGTGACTGAGAGAGTTTTCCCCCCATGTTCCCTGAAAAAATCCTATTGTCCAGCAATGGTTAAGTACGTACTTTACCTATTCCAGGCGAGGAAACACGGAGGTCCGGACATGTACCACCTGCAGTGGATCATGTCAGGGTCACCACTTGTGGTGGTCTCCCATGGAAAGAATGAGACACAGGATGGTGTACTCAGGATGGGTGTCCAGAGCAAATTCTAGTGCTCCCTTTTATTGAGAATTTTGTACATAGTAAGCATTCACATTGTAGATTAAAATAATTACATGTAGTATACAGAATTGTTTACAGTCGTCTGAGCTGCTTAAATGTTTCTGGTGTTTGCTTTTAATTTCCTTGCTTTATCTCAGTGACCCTTAGGCAGACATGTATGTATAAGGTCTTAGACTAATCATTACCCAATACTGAAGTCAAAGTTGATTCCCACAACTGTCTACTATTGACCTCACTCTTTTCCTAAGAGATCTGTAGGGGACATGGATAAGAGCACCAACATGCTTACCATCCCTGTCTTATTGTTTTTTGTTTTTTTTTTTGAATATGTATCCATTTCATATATTCATAACTATGTTTATACTTAAACCTATTATCTTGTAAGCGATCGACAAATCAAATAAATAAACAAATAAATAAAATCAATATATAAGCTAGAAAAAAGTGGAATAGATAGCACCACCACTAGATGGACTCACAACTGGCTGACAAAGTGTACTCAACAAGTAGTCCTTAATGGGTCTAAGTCTACATGGAGAGAAGTAAGCAGTGGGGTGCCACAAGGTTCCATCTTAGGCCCAGTACTCTTCAATATCCTCATTAACGACTTAGCTTAGGGAATAGAAGGGGAACTTACCAAATTTGCAGATGATACTAAGCTGGCAGGAATAGCTAACACCCAAGAAGATCGGCTCAAGATCCAGATGGATCTTGACAGACTAAAACACTGGGTCATATCTAACAAAATGAAATTCAATGTAGAGAAAAGTAAACTCTTACACTTAGGAAAGAAAAAACAAAAGTACACATATAGACTGGGTGAAACCAGGCTCAATAGCAGTAGGAGGAGATCCTCAGGTACAATTAATTTTAAAATCAGCTCCAATCAGGATTCATAAATGGAAATCTAACAAAAAAGAAAATCACAAACAGGCCCAACTCTTAACGTTAGATGGGTTCAAGGTATTGATTACTTAATTGGCCTTAGAAGAGAATGCCAACAACCTGGAATATCACCAAACTCCATAGCTCTGGATGGATGAACTTTCCCAATGGTCTCTGAAGACAAATTACTACATTGAAAAACAACAAAAGTCACCTGGGTGTTGAACTATCTTCTTCCAGCGTCACTTTCTGGACAAGACCCGACAGGTAGGTCCACAACTACTACAGAACAGTGCCCCCAGGGATGGAGCTATGATTTTCTTTTTTCCAGCTACTCTTCTGGAAACGGAGCTCTGGAGAAGTTTGGGCTCCCCAGAGGAGAAGTTGCTTCTCTGTGTAATTTTAAAAATTCTGCCCTTTTAGATCTCATCTGCTACTTCTCCAGTGATTGTCTTTGAGGTAAACATCAGACAGAATCAACATCTTGCATCAGAAAAGGATAAATGCCTCAGTCACACACATATTGTAGCAAAAATTTGGGGACAGGTAGGGACTGTTCAGTTAAATGTTCTTTCTGTCTTTTCCAGTTGAAGCTTGGTTTGTCTCTGTCTGATTCATGAAAGCTTGTAGAATTTCTAAATTGGGAAAATGCTTTGAATTCATCTAACTCTTCTTCTTATTCTTCTTTAGAAACAGTACGGGGATTGATTCAGACCTATGAATTATGGATCTGCTTCTATTTCTGTTCCTTCTATCCCAGCCAGTTTCTGGGAGGCTTGGAATGAAGTGTCCATTGAGTTTGAAGCCCCCGGGTAGTAAAAAACCATGGAGCTATTACAGGCCAGGAGACCATCTCATTAGTATAATCACCACTGAAACAAAAATAGTGCGTACAACAACAATGCCTTTCAACATGGCTCCTTATTGTCGGTTTGACATGTAAGTCATTTAGTGTGGTGATGTAACACTAACCCTCTATTTGCTCTTCTAACATTCTCATTCTTTTCTTCTTATTTCACTTATTGCCTATATCGCAGGACCTGTCTAATTTCTTGAACTGTTTTGATTTCCATTGTTCCTCTCTTTTGACTTATTTTGTAGAGAAAGCTTGAATCCAGAAATGGGGCAGGAAAAAAATTATCTTAAAAAGGGCAGATCCTTTCCTGGTCCTATCATGAGTTATTGCTTGAATAAAAAGTGTAGTTTAAAGTTGTTAGTGAATGCCTCTGCCCAGCACATTTATATATTTTTACAACCACTTTTTCATGATCCTTATAGGAACAGAGAATGACTTCATTTTAGAATTGCTTTTCTAGGTCACTTATGAAACAACCTCTTCCTGTAACAATGATTGTACTTTAATGACTGAATGATTTTGAATCCTGGTTACTTGGCAGTTGAAAATTAGTGCTGTTACAAATAGCAATAGCACTTAAACTTATATACTGCTTTACAGTGCTTTGCAGCCCTCTCTAAACAGTTTGCAGAGTCAGCATATTGCCCCCAACAATTTGAGTCCTCATTTTACCTACCTTGGAAGGATGGAAGACTGAGTCTGATGAGAATGGAACCTTGAGTCAACCTTGAGTCTGGTGAGATTGGAACAACCAAATTGCAGGCAGGCAGCAAGCAGCAAAAGTAGCCTGGCATACTGCACTCTAACCACTGCATCACCAAGGCTCATATAACGATTTATTTTTAATTCTTAAGCTTAGTGGAAAACTATCTCCAGCTGTTCTTCCCATTACATTAAAAAGAAAAGGTGATGGGGAACAATCATTTGACTCTTGTTTTGGATCAATATTAGTTTAAGCATCAGAAGCAGAGGTGGTATTCAGGCGATTTGGACCGGTTCTGGTATACCAGTAGCAGAGATTTTTACCAGTTCAGAGAACTGGCAAATGCCACCTCTGACTAGCCTTGCCCACCTGCCCCCACCATTAGCTCTCCTATATTCCCTTGTTTTTTAGCTTAGCTGATGTGCACAGCAGAGTAGATTGCCATGCCTCAGCTGAGGTATAAAACAGTTCAGCTCATTTACCAGCATTCCGAAAGGGGTAGGTTTTGAGCCCTGAAAGCACGTGCAAAGCATGTGTTAGGCGTGCACATGCATGCATTGGACTACTCATAGACCTGGTAGGAAAAAAATTGGAAACCCATCACTGATCAGAAGGCAAAGAGAATTAAATTGAAATGGTATTTTGCTTTTGATCATAATGATGATGATAACATAAATATTTTATGTTAGTTTACCTTTTGATAAGTTTAGGCTACTACGCTACGTTTTTAATATTCAAGTGGTCAACAAGACTCCTGGGCTTCTGAAAAATCTCACACTTGGCTGCAACATCCATGATAATTATTTGAACAGACTTCTGACTTCAGATGTCTTGCTAGATATGTTCTCAATGGGAGAAGCCAATGTTCCAAACTACAGCTGTGGAAGGAAGGACCACCTTTTGGCTCTTGTTGATGCAGCTGCTGATGACATCTCCATCCAGATGTCAACATTAGTAGGCATCTACAAAGTCCCTCAGGTTTGTGTGCATGTGTTTTTGTACAGTTAATTTGACTGGGGTGGTAAGCTGGTATGTGATAGATCCAACCGTACCTTCACTTTGAAATTGAAGAACTGCTTTTCAATGTGGCCATTCTAGGTGAAGTGGTTAGGAATTGGGATCTACAGTGTTTAAGAGGCAAAGATCAAAACAGTGATATCCTCTCATGACATCCTCATCATTGCTTTGGGTCTTCTGTTTCATGCTTGGGAAGATGAGGAGAAACTCTATGTTCAAATAAAGAGTCTTCTTTAAAAAGGAAGGTACAGCAGAGATGGGAAATCATCCTTTGAATTTAACAAAAATAATGATATTTTCAATGGTAAACATTTTAGCCCACATGCTCACTATTTTTTATCCTTAAACTTCATCATAAATGGCTTGAAAAGCAATAAAGACCCTTGAGAGGATTTTTCTACCAGATAAAATATTCAAAAAAATATCCCTAATTGTGGTGTGTTCTAGTGATGGGATTCAAAATTCTGTGTTTTTTATGTACTTTATTTATTTTTTTATTAAACATAAAAACAAAACAGATACTAAAGAAATAAATAAATGCATAAATAAAAAAGGCAACTTACCAAAAATGAGGCAGGCAACTTCTTGTTACATTGTTTTTGTTATTCATTATCTGTTTCGGCTTAAATCAATATATAGCAACATCAATATAACAAAAACCTGCATGCATACATAAATGGATTTTTTTAAAATAAAAGTTTTTTATTTTTTTTAACAAAAAACAAACAAACATAAAACAAAACATCTTCAGGTACATACAGGTTGTCAATTGGTACAAATCACTTGTGCATCATCTCTGCAGTCTTTCCCTTCCAATTTGCATTAATCTTTATATCATAAATCCACTATATTTATTTATATTATTACTATTATTAATTACTTACTATACTTTACTAATATTACATCATTTTGTGAACAAATCACCATTTTTACTTAATCTACTTTATAATATTCATTTAATCATCATCAACCTATTCTATAAGAATATATCCTTACTTTACCTTAATTCTGTAATTCTATTACACTTATATTATATTATAAAGTATCATATTTCATAAATGAAAAAGCAAAGCAGAAACAAATATCAATAAGTACAGCAGTGTAACAGAAAAATTATTTAAATTTCTTTACATTGGCTTATTTTTAATATTTCTAATTAATATTTATAATTATCAACATTCTTATATAATTCATACAAAGCAATGATCATTCTCTGCCTAATTTCTACCTCTTATCACAATCCATTTCTGCACATTGTAATTTTTTAATTTCATTTTCATCTATGGGGATCTCTTTATTTTTCCACTGTTATGCAAACCTAATTTTAGGCACTGTTAGCAGGTGTAACATTAAATATGTATTGTACTCACTTTATTTATGTGGGTTCCTGTTGAGGTACCGTATATACTCGAGTATAAGTCGACCCGAATATAAGTCGAGGCACCCAATTTTACCACAAAAAACTGGGAAAACTTATTGACTCGAGTATAAGTCGAGGGTGGGAAATGCAGCAGCTACTGGTAAATTTCAAAACTAAAAATAGATACCAATAAAATTACATGAATTGAGGCATCAGTAGGTTAAATGTTTTTGAATATATATTTCAAAGAAAAACAGTAAACTAGCTCTGTAAGTGGAAAAGAGAGCCAACAAAACCAATATGGTATCAACAATAACTTTAAAAGTACAAAAACCTTAGCTCAATCAGCAACCAAGCTAAAACACAAGAGTTAAAATCCTTCAAAACTGGATTCCTCATCATCATCTGTATGTCCAAACAGAGTCACTCTCTCCCTTGCAAGAAAAAAGCATGTGTATGTGCTGCATGTACATCCTGTTTTGGAGAGCCACCATCTCTTTCAAAGCTCTCCCTCATGCCTCCATTGCTTGGGCACACATGCCACAGCTCAGTAGTAGGTCAACATACAGATGTCACACTAGGTTCCATTCTCAAAAGGAACATCCAACCTTTCTTGAGAAGTACAAACTTCATCTGTTCAGGATTGTGGTGACAAAGGTGAAGGAGGATGGGGCTGAGAGAAGGGAAGGGAAGAAAAGATCATTGACAGGGAGAAAGACAGGGAGAAACACCTGGAAGTGTGAGCCCTCGAGTTTCCTTAGGGAAGACCAGACAACAAGGGGAGAGGAGAGGAGGAGGAGGAGGAAGAGGAGAGTTAAAAAAAAAAGAGTGGGAAGCCAACTCACGTGTGCCATCAAAGCCAGGGGGAAGCGGGGCTTTCTCCGCCTGCTGCCGCCAGAGGAGTGCGGGTGGGGAGTGCGGGGAAAGGGGGTTCGTGCCGAGGTTCTGCAAGCGATTACCAGATTTGCAGCTCCGTTTGTTGATGAAGCTGGAAGCGCGCAACGCAGGAGCTCGCGGGGGCCCCGGGCACCCATTAATGGGGAAGGAGAGGCCGCTTGGGGTCGCCAGGCTCAGGCAGCCTTCCCCGCCCCCTCCCCTAGCAGCGAAGAGCTGCTCCGGGGGCTCCCGCCACGGCGCAGCCAGGGACTTTGTCTCGCTGCCCCCGGAGCAGCTCTTCGCTGCTAGGCTAGCGGGTGGGGGAGCCTGGAAATTTCTTTGCGAAGCTGGAAGCGCGCAACACAGGAGCTCACGGGGGCTCCGGGCGCCCGTTAATGGGGAAGAAGAGGCCGCTTGGGGTCGCCTCCTCCAGACGAGCGCCCTGAAGGGAGGCGATCGCAGCTGCGATCAGAGACAGATCAAAGACAGAGACGAGGGGCGCCCCCGAAGAACTCCGACTGCAGCGAAGGCGAGCGGCCACCACTTCCCCGGTACGCGGCGGCGGGACAACACCTGGCGCAGACTGGCCCGAAGTCTGAGTGACTCGCTGAGCCCTGCAAACGGCTGGCCGAAAGACGAGAGGAGGACGCCCGGGCGGCTGCCGCCCCTGGATCTTAACTGGAAAGACCTCACCGCCGCCGCCGCCTCCCACTCAGGCAGGGTCCCCATTCCCCTGGCTGGCCAGGGGCACAGCCGCTTCCCACTCCCGAACAGCCCGGGCGCCGCTAGTCAGCCTCGCTGAGCGCCCGGGGCAGCATTGCAGGCGCAGCCTTTTGCAGAGCTGCACCGGGCTGCGCCTCACCTCACGTCCTCACCTCCTTCTCTTGCTCTTCTCGACTTGGCGGCGAGCGGCTCCTTTACCCACCTGTTGTATGGGAGCTACCGCGCTCGCCTCCAGAGCAGCCGTCCACAGTTTCAGCTGGAGAGGGAGGGGGGCACAAAGCAGCCCAAACGCGTAGCAGTGGAAGGAAGGCGTGCTGGTGTGAGGAAGAGAGAGAGAGAAAGACAGACACACACACACACACACAGAGAGACAGACAGACAGACAGACACACACACACACACTCACTTCGCCACTTTGCACCTTGCAAATGCAAAATCCTGGGGTTTTTGCATTTGCAAGGTGCAAAGCGGTGGGGGCGGATCCCGCGTGCTGGAAAGGGCTTGACTGTATTACGGGGAGAGAGAGAGAGAGGGAAGCTGAGTGGAGCCGAAGCAACCTCGGCTCGCGTTGTTTTCTCAGCCTCGCTTTTGCCTTCTCCCTACATTTTCCCTCTGTTAAAATCCCACACACACACACACACAGAGGGGAATCTGACTCGAGTATAAGCTGAGGGCGGTTTTTTCAGCACAAAAAATGGGCTGAAAAACTCGGCTTATACTCGAGTATATATGGGAGACGTATTTGAGAGAAATGTTTGAATAATACAAACACAGCACACAGATACACTGTACAGTAAATGTAGGTTTTTACTTCCAGAAAGGTTTAAGCAAAGTTCAAGATAAGCAGTCCAAAGTCGTTCACAGGAAAATCAGTCAGTTTTTTTCAATCCAGGGATAATCCAATTAGAAAGTCTAGTGTCAAAAGCAGTTCAGTATTAGACTTACATCAAATCCAAGAATACCGGTCAGTTAGGAAAAATGGAGGAACGGCAATATTCTCCAACAGAAGGAAAAACAGAGACTCACTCAGACACACTCTCTTCTGAGACTTAGACCAAACAACCCAGGTTTCTGGCTCCATCTTATGACCGTTTGAGTAACCACACCCAATTACAGTTCTACATTTTCTTAAAGATACAGTTTTAAAAAAATTTTTCCTGGTTTATATATTTCTAACCCAAATACCTGTTAGGTGACTTATATTCCTAACATTCTCCCCTTTTGGGTAGGACAATATATACAACCTTACATTCTAATTCCATAATGCTCACAGCTAGCCTTATGCTTTATAGAGCCTTGGGCCTTTGTAAAATGATCTGCTATATTATTTTCTGACATACAGTAATCTAGCTTAATCATCTTACTTTGCACACATTGTCTCACATTTAAATATCTTAAATCTGTGTGTTTTGTTCTTGTTTTAACAGCAATAGTTGAAGCCATCTGTATTGCTGATTGGTTATCTTCATAAAGAACAATAGAATCTGTTATTCCCATATCAATTAATAATTGCTGATACAAAACTAATCCGTACATATAATAAGGATAAACATGAGAATTCAGCCTCCATTGTTGACAAGCTTAGATGTTTCTAATAGATCTCCATCCAATCAATGCTTTTCCCAATAATACAGCAGTACCCGATGTAGATTTTCGTGTATTTATGTCTGTAGCAAAACTTGCATCAGCTTATGCAGTTAAACTCAGTTCATCTTTAGGCTCCAAAAAAAATGCATAATGCATCGGGTTTTTTTTTCAGATAACTTAACACACGTTTAGCAGCTTGCCAGTGCCTTTCAGTTGGCTCAGCATTATGTATGCAACATTATGTATGCAACACTGTATGCTATATCTGGCCTTGACCAATTACTGAGATAAGATAAACTACCAATCAAGGACTGATAAATGTTCTTATCAAAAACAGGAGTTTGAACATCACTATGGCTAAACTCCTGGCTCATTGGTGTCTTAGCCAGCTTACAAAGTTCCATTTTAAAACTTTTTAGTAATTGGTTAATTTTATCTGCCTGTGAGATTTTGTATCCTCCCCTAGTTCTATCTATCTTTAAACCAAGATAATGTTTGATTTCTCCTAACTGTTTTATCTTAAATTTCCATTCCAATTGTGAAAGTATTTTAGTAGTTTCTTGTTCAGATTTTGTGATTAATGGTATGTCATCAGTAAACAATAGCAACAATGAAATTACACCATTACTTTCTCTTTTAAACAAACATGGATCAGCCATGCCAGCTATAAAACCTATCTTCATTAATTCTTTAACTATACATTGATTCCACTCATATCCTGCTTGCTTCAAACCATAAAGATTCTTTTTCAATCTCCAGCAATCAGTTGTATTATCATTTTTGAGACCTAAAGTTTTCTTTAAATATATAATGTGATGGAACGGTACATGCAGATAAGCTGCCTCTACATCCAAATGATTTACAATGTATTTCTCTTTAGCTACCCACACTAATGCTGCCCTTAATGTAGTAGCCTTCAGACTAGGTGCAAACACCTCATCATAGTCATTTGCTGTCTGATTGAACCCTTGTGCTACTAACCTGGCTTTATGGGTAACAGTCCCATCTATACCTGTCTTCAGTTTATATATCCATTTACCTCCTATGGCATGTTTACCTGTTGGTAACTTAACATTTTCATATACCTCCAGTCTTTTTAAAGATTCTACTTCCTTATCCATTGCTTTCTGCCAAGCAGCCTGATCCTTAGCAGGATACAGTTTTAGTTCACCATAATCACTTGGAATTGTATTTACTTGGCATACAACACTCGCCTGATATCTATCAGGTGGTTGTGTTACTCGGGTTGAATGTCTTGATAATACAGGGCTAACTGGTGGACTTCCTTGTGCCACCTGCTCCTGTTCTTCTACCTCCTCCTGTGCCTGTTCTCCCCCATTTTGCCCTGTTCTTCCTCTTTAATGGCTATTGGTGGTTTACTGATTTTATCTTTAGGGACTATTTGGGTGCCAATAATAATATCATTGCTGGATTCCTGTTCCAGTTTATCCCATCCAATGTGCTCTAGAAATTTTGCACTAGCACTACAATAAACACGAGCTGTGCCTTGATCCCAGAATCTAAATGATCTATGGTTGGCCTCATAACCTACAAAAAAATGACTTCTTAACTCTATGTTAACCTTTCAGTCTTACTTGTGAGGGAATATGCACCCATGCTGGAGTTCCAAATGTGTGTAGGTAACTTAAATTTGGTTTTCTGCCATGCCAACGAGTGAATGGCAATTCACCAGTTGTTGTATTAACCACATTGTTTAACACACGGTTACTTCACAGTATGGCCTCACCCCACAGTGTTTCAGGCAAACCTGAATGAGATAACATAGTGCGAGCCATGGCTTGTAATGTTTGCCCTCTTTGTTCTACAAAAGAGTTATGTTGTGGTCTGTAAAGTGCAGAAGGTTTATGCTCAACACCAGCCAATTTCAACATAGTTTGGAATCTTTTGTTAACAAACGCAGAACCCATTATCAGTAACTAAAGTAATTACTTTACTCCTCATTTTTCTCTCAGCAAACCTTAGTCAGTTAAAGAAATGTTGGAATGTTTCTGTTTTGTTTTTCATAAGATAGGAGAAACCATATCGTGAGTAATGGTCCATAATACTCAAAATATAGCAGGCACCTCCTAGACTTCATTTCTTAGGACCAATTATGTCAGCAAAAACAACCTCTAAAGGTTCTTTGGTCTTAAACCCATTTAGTCTGTTTGCTGGAGTAAGCTTACTTTTCTCTTGGCTACAATCATTACAGTTTAAATACTTGCTACAGCGTTTCAATTTTACTCCCTCTGACAATTCAACAGTTTGTTTGAGCATTTTGAAATGAATGTGCCCCAAATGTCTATGTAATAAATGTATCCATTCATCATGTGGCTTAACATTGTTATAAACTGAGTTAGCCATCTTCAACTGGTCATCATGTATTACATATAAATCATTTTTTGAATTAGCAGTAACACTTTTATCCTCTTTCTCTATTGTACAGTTATCTCCCCTAAAGGTTACTACATAACCAATATTAACTAAAGCCCTCACTGATAGCAAATTAAATTTCAGTGCAGGTACATATAACATAGTTAAATGCTCATTTACCCAAGAACAATATGCAGTACTTTCACCAGATGCTTTCATCTTCCATCCATTTGCCAATGATACATGTTGCTTCCTCATGGACATCTTTACAAACTTTTTTTTAATCTTTACTAATGCATTGCGATGCTCCACTATCAACAACCCATAAATCATGATTTACAGTTGAATTGCTAGACATAGCTAAACCAACATTCTTCTTAGCCTTCTGGTGTTTACTAATATTCTGTTGTTTTCCCTTCTTACAGAATCTAGCTTTATGTCCCCTAGCCCCACAAGAAAAAAATTTCCTAACAGTATAGGCAGTTGAACAGAAATCCTCTTCTTGTGGTTGTTCCTTCCTCATTTGGTCCCTAACCAGACGTCTTCTTGCCTCTTCTAACAACTTTCTGGTTATGTCAGTCAATGTCAGTTTATCTCTGGGCAGGACTTCCAGTGAAGATACATAATCATCATAAATTTCATCCAATGAGGAAAGAATGATGTAAACTTGATGTAGCTCTGAAAATATCAGTTCCTTTTCATGTAGCTCTTGAAAAGTTCTTTTCATGAAGTTTAAATGGGCTAATGTATCTCCACCTTTCAGAAGACGTGCTCTAAACAGTTTACGTGTAAGATGTATGTGTGCACCTACACTGTCACAAACATAAATCCTCTTCAAATTCTCCCAACACTTAGCAGCAGACTCTTCTCCATGAATATGGATTGTTTGCTGGTCACTCAGTGTTAGTCCTCTTATACAAAGAGTTCATTCATTGTTTTGTTTAAAGTTAGCAAGTTTCTTGGCATCATCCTCATTACTGGATCCCAAGCATTTACATCTGGTGGGTCTTGAACTACATTTCATGAACCTTCTCTACACAGAAGTACACTGCACTTCATAGACCAGGAAACATAGTTTTTTCCATCCAACCAGGTTATCAGTGACTTGTTGAAGTGTCTTGTGCCATCTTTATCAGAATAGTAACCCACAATTAAACAGTAACAGTTGATTGTATGCAGTACTGTGCATTCACACTAACTTTCAGTTATCTTAGTCTGGTATGGCTTGGGCCCATAACCAGTGTCGAGGTAATTCCCCATGAGGAGAATGAGTGCATATAGGGAGACGTATTAGAGAGAAGTGTTTGAATAATACACACAAACCACACAGATACACTGTACAGTAAATGTAGGTTTTTACTTCCAGAAAGGTTTAAGCAAAGTTCAATATAAGTAGTCCAAAATCATTCACAGGTAAGTTTTTAGTCCAGAGATAATCCAAATATCGAAGTCCAATGTCAAAAACAGTTCAGTAACAGACTTACATTAAATCCAGAAATATCAGTCAATTAGGAAAAATGGAGGAACGGCAATACTTTCCAACAGAAGGAAACAAAGATTCACTCTCTTCTGAGACTAAGACTAAACAACCCAGGTTTCTGATTCCATCTTATGGCCATTTGAGAAACCACACCCAATTATACTTTTGCATTTTCTTAAAGATACAGTTTTAAAATGTCTATCCTGGTTTATATATTTCCATCCCAAAGAGCTGTTAGGTGACTTATATTCCTAACAGTTCCAACAAAAATATTTCTGGTTTTAAAATTTCCATCTATATGTTGCTTTATCCTTTTTGCTAACCTTGACATGGCATCCTCTTGAATAGCTACACCAGCAGAGACCAATACTGAATTCATATATTTCCAGTTTTGCTAAGCAATGGCCACTAAGTGAGGACCTGGTCATTAAGTGAGGACCACTTAAATTTTGATTGCCAGTCACATGGCCACCTTCCCTGCCCCCTCTAGGGCTCCCTGGGCCTTGGAAATTGGCAAAAAACACTTGCTAAGCAACTGGCCATTAAGCATGGACCCGGTCATTAAGTGAGGACAACTAAAATTTGGATTGCCAGACACAGGGCCACCCAACCATGCCAACCCCAGTCACATAACCATGTAGTCATGCCCACCTCAGTCACATTACCACCCAGCCACAACCCAGCAGTAAGCCACTACCACCCCAGTCACATGACCACCAAGCCACACCCACAAATTAGGTGACACCCACAGAACTGGTTGTTAGGAAATTTGAATCCCACCCCTGGAAAAGATGATTAAATAAGGATTCTCAAAAAAGTGATACACAAGATATAATAGAAGGATCAAAGATTTATAATAATATGTGTAATATATGTGTTAGGAATAGGTAGGAATAGATGTTAAAATAATATTTTCTTATTATTTGTAATATAAAGGCAATATGTATTGATGATTAATGATAAACAAAGATAATATAGACTAAGATGTGTACAAATAGATGTTAAAGTATAAGACAATATTATATGTAGATGTCAATGTTGTTGAAAAAGTAACTAAGATTTGTACTGGTGGAAAATAATAAAAAATTATTGGACAAAAGAAGAAAAATATTTTATGAGTTGACACTTCCTCTTTTTAACTTATTTTCTTTGCTACGATTATTATATACAGTCTTTTTAATGTTAATGTTATGTTTTTTCAAAATTGGATTTCTTTAAAGCTAATATTTTGGAATTGGTCTGACTCCAAATATAACACAATATTCTTCGTTGCTCTTTCAGGTCAGTTTTCAATTATTTTCAGAGCCACTGCATGATAAAAATCAATTGCCCTTTTATCACCAGCTTTTACCCCAAAAAGACATCCTCTACCCAGCAATTGTCCAACTGCTCCTCCATTTCAGATGGACCTTGATTGGTCTTTTTGCTTCAGATACAGAAAATGGAGATAATTTCATGAGAACTTTGACACCTTTGTTTGTCAAGAATGGAATCTGTGTGGTTCTGTCACAGCAATTCTCAACAACTGGAAAAACAGGACATCTCAGGGATGGCCTCTCTAAATGGACACAAGTTAATGTCTTTCTTCACTACATAGAATATGGTGCTGTTTTGGACAGAATTCTTCCTTTCCATTTAACATTTAGGCGTTTGCCAGGACCCATTGAAGGGAAAGTCTGGATCACAACACTCACTTATTTATATCCACTGAAAAATGGTATACATCTCAAATATATTAATAGTATCTGGACTGTTGCTTCAAAGGAAAAAAAACAGACCCCAAAGGATGCCTTTATACAGTGTTTCTATTGGAATCCAGATGAGTCGTTTCTTTGTTTTTTTTCAAAGCACATCTTTTCTGTCAAAGGCCGGAAAAGATGCATTGAGAAAGCACCACTGGACACCCAAAAGAAAAAGAACATGATTCCAATCTGGAATGCCCACGATTATTACAGTCCCATTAATGTTCTGGCCCATGTCTTGAATGCTGCGTATTCCTCTAGATCCAGGAGGAGAAAGAAGAGGGGGAAAGAAAGGTTGGAGGCTCCAAGACTGCAGTCGTGGGAGGTAAGGGGACCTGACAAGGATCCATTCTACATTTCTTTTGAAGAGGGGAACTACATCATTCTAGTTGTGCTTGTTGTTGCTAGTCATGAAGTCATGTCCGACCCATTGTGACCCCATGGACAATGTTCCTCCGGGCCTTCCTGTCCTCTACCATCCCCTGGAGTCCATTTAAGCTCACACTGACTATGTCAGTGACTCCATCCAGCCACCTCATTCTCTGCTGTCCTCTTCTTCTTTTGCCCTCAATCATTCCTTGCATTAGTCTCTTCCCCAGTGAGTCCAGTTGTACTCCAGAATGCCTCATCATGTTAGCTCAGCAATTCTGGGAGTTGAAGTCCACAAATCTTAAACTTGCCAAGTTTAAAGATCCTTCGCTTAGATGATAATATTCACAAAAACAAGAACTATGACAGATATTGTTTGATTATAAACACTGCTAATATTTTAAAGGTGTGCATTTTTAAATAAGTTCCTTTACATATGGGTTTAGAATTAGCATTATAGAATTTTACCTTAATACATTTGAAGGAATCTTCAAATGTATTCAGGTAAAATTCTATAATCTCAATAAATGTATTAAGGTAAAATTCTATAATCTCAATCAAAGCTTCTCTGACTGATGGCTGCTCAGTCTTTGGATTAAGACAATCAATGAAGGGGAGACTGAACTTCTCTGGTTCTCTGGCTCACCGCTAAAATTCTCCCCTTTTAAAGAAGCTTTTCCCCCCTCTTATTCAGTCAGAATCTGCTCTCTTGTAACTGAATTCATTTTTACATGTCTGACACGCAGGAATAACAGTAGATTTTAGCTTCTCTGTAATGTCTTTCAGTTATTTGATGGTTGCTTTCTGCAGCTAATAGCAATAGTACTTAGATTTTTATACCACTTCAAACCCCTCTCTAAGTGGTTCATAGAGTCAGCATCTTACCTCCAACAATCTGGGTCCTCCTTTTACTGACCTCAGAAGAATGGAAGGGTAAGTCACCTTGAGCTGGTGTGACCCGAATTGCTGGCAGATGGTGATCAGCAGAAGTAGCCTGCAGTACTGAATTCTAACGACTACGTCATCGTGGCTCCTCGATTGTATTACTTGAAACAGGTGTTTCCAGACTCCTGATTTTCTGCTACAATGGACTAAGATCGCTATTCTCCTCTATATTTTTCCTCAAGGTTAAAGCCAGCTCCTTTTGTCAGAGTTCCGGCAATTGCCCTAATTAAATTATGAGCCTCAAGCCAAGCTTCAAAAAAAAACCCTCAAAAGATTTATTAGGAGCAACATGCTGGCATTAACCTACATGAAGCCAACTCTGGCATATATAATTCACAGTCAGGTTGTCCGGATAGACTGGTCTCACCCAAAAAACACTTAATCTCTCTCCCCCCCCCCCCAGTACAGCCAAAAAAATGAGAGTGTCAACTCAAAAATATTTATCTGGCCTTTTAAAGTTGTCAGCAGAAAGGGAATGGAGGGAATAATGCATACCTTAAATATTTTCATAGATAATTGAAAGGTGGCCGAAGCTTCTGGTGTGCAAGATTATTACTGGAGAGCATGATTGATGATTCTTGGCTATAGATGTGTCCTCTTGGATAATATACATCCAGGGGGTGGAGGAAGACCAACCAGGGGTGGGATTTAACTGGTGTTACTTCCAGTTTGGTGATGTTTTTGCATGTGTGTGTGTGTGCTTTGTGAACACTTGCGCCTGATGAAAGCTACATGTGTGTGTGAAAAAACCATTAGTGGTGCTGCCCGGACAGCTGAAAAGTGCTACGCATGGGTGCACAGCATTTGCAAAAGCCTCTTTTTCCTGCTTTTTCAACCTCAGCTGTGCTGCGCAAAGCAATACAGTAGGAAAGAGCCCGGGTGGTTGGGTGGGCCAAACAGCAGCAGACTCCAAACTGGTTCGGTGTCTGCTCCTCTTCAGACCTTCCGGTTCCGTAGAACTGGGCAGAACAGGTAGCATCCCATCCTTGAGACCAAGGGGAGATGAATGATGTGTCTCCGAGTCAGTTTCACTCAGGTAACGCCAACATGATGACTCCTTGTAAATCTTGCTTTAAAAAAAAAAACTCTGAGAGATGCGACTAGAGACTAAAGATTTGAATGGGGGTGCATTGCTAATTATTTCTTGTCTGTTATCTTTTGGCAAGGCTTGTGCTTATCACACCTAATTATTTTGTAAAAGCATTGCAAGGTTTCAGGTCCTTTTGGATTGTGGTTGATTTGTCAGAAAAGGATGTGGGTCAGAACACCCTGAGAGACCATTCTCCCCCAAAAAACATTTAATATGCAATTCCATTTTACCAGGATTTGACCAGCTGTCTGCAAGGAGTATAAATCTTTCTATTCCCCTCCATCCAGTCAGAGCTGAAGAAGTTTCTTGGATGAGAAGTGAAATGTTTTCAAAGAAAAACTGGAAACTCCAGTTGCCTCTTGAAAAAAGCACCTTGGGTCAGGTTTTAGTTTTTAAGGAAGGTTTTTTTTTAAAAAAGAGAAGCTGTATAAAACTCGTATGAAAATAAAACTAATCTGAGAGAAATCTCACAATAATGTAGAATTAGCTGGTCTGGGTATGTTTCAGTCTAGTCTTCTGAGAAAATATTAGCCTGGAAGTTTCTTCTTTGATAAATCCATGCTTTCGGGTAATCACCTGTTGTTTTCAATGAGTTTATAAATATTCTCTTCATTTGTGTAATTGATCTGTGATCTGCTCTAGAATGGTTCCTAAAATTGACAAATTTTGTAAATTATCATTTTTCCCTGTGAGATGAGAGTATAAAAATAGCAGACTTGAGAACCAGGATGAGTAAGAAAGCTATCAGGCCTCTAACAAATCCACTCTTATTCAAATCAAAATCTCTAGTCGCATCTCAGAGAAAAGTAAATTGGTTTATTAGAAGTTGCCATATTGGTACGTAGCTGGGGGCAACCGATACTAAATTACATCATACATTTCTCCCTTGACCCTGGTCTTTCCCCAATCCCCTGGATGTGACTTCTCCAATGGGACACATCCATCTCCAAGAGTCATCCATCTCCAATAACCTTCTTATGCTCCGACAACTTTGGGATGCCAGGTTGATTACCTAAGCATCACAAGAATGCCTTGTTTTCTCCCACTCCCTTTTTCTGGCAGCAAAAAAGACCAAAGGAGTATCTTCTTAGTTGACATAAGCTTTATTAAAGATATTTACAAATAGGACCCCAATTCCCAAACAAGTAGAATAAAGGAGACACCGCCTTTAAGTTATATACTATAACATTTATAATATATCACATAGAAAAGGTTACATAATCCTTCCTGTTTCTCACACATAGGATTTCTAGAGACTTCCATCACAAAAATAATGTCAGGATTGCCTAGTATTTCTGACATGAAATCTCAAACCCCACTTCAAAGTTAAAATTTTTAACTTTGCAGAATAACAAGTTACAAAAACATGATATACTCATATAAGTGTTCAGATAACTTTAATTAAGAACAAAGGTGGAGTCTCTTTGGTCCTATAATTTGTTAGGTAATAGGAAAATAGATATATTTTTTCCATATGTATAACATTTCCAATACATGAATCGTCAGTATTATTGATGAACTTTGCTGAACTTTTCTTTTTCATTTTTAGTGGTAATGTTGTAGCAGATCCTGTTTCCAATTAAGGACACAAGACCATGAAGGGTTGGAGAACACACAGGGTTATTTGCACAAAGGTTCAGCTTCAACCAGGGCATTTACCTTATCAAGCTATACCATAACATATGTACTACAGAAAGGAGAAGTAGTCCTAATTAATCATTTTGCACAATTTAGCATATACGAGTTTATCTTAAAACATCTGTTACTTTCCATACCCAGCTTTGCCATATAGCTTGATACAGAAAATATCTATTTCATAGATCATTATGCTTATAGTTAGATTCAGCAAATTTTCTCAACTTTCACAACATAGAATTAAGCAACTTCTATAATATTTGCAATATAAGCCAAAGAATTTCTGCTAATTATAATAAAACTTGTCTGGTATTTTCCTATCCTGCTTCAGTAAAACCTGTTCTCCCAAACAGGAGTATTTACAAATTAGACCAATGTAGGAGAAAAAAGAACAAAAAGGGATAAGTTGCCATGTTTATTGCTTTTAAAATTTCTGGATGTTCCCTTTCTAGTTTCAATCCTTTCTGAAGAAGAATGATTTTCTCAATCTTTCCAAATACGAACTGTACTTGGACCAAAATGGAGATTTAGCATCTAACCTGGAGATTGTGAGCTGGGTGTCTTTCCCTAAGAAGTCTCTCATCAAAAACAAAATGGTGACTTTTGAAAGAAAGAGAATTATTATCAACCAAGCTTTTTTGTCATGGCTAAAGTTGCACAAAAGAGTGAGAGAAACATTTATGTCTTTTTTCTCTTTTCCAAAGGATTGTGAGCCATTTCATCTGCGCACCCTGGCTTATTGTTGAAATGGACAAGGAGGTCCAAAGCTTTGAGTTCCCATGGAGTTATAATGATGTTCTGCTGTGCCCTGACCCAGAAAACGGAAACATTGAAACATATCTTTGACGCAGAGAATGGAATGGAGTAGAATAGAATGGAATGGAATAGAATAGAATAGAATAGAATGGAATGGAATGGAATGGAATGGAATGGAATGGAATTTTTTATTGACCAAGTTGTTTGGACACACAAGCAATTTGTCTTGGTGCAAATGCTGTCAGTGTACATAAAAGAAAAGATACATTCATCAAGAGTCAAGAATCATAAGGTACAACACTTAATGATAGTCACAGCATACAATAAGCAATCAAATCATACTAGGAAGCAGTCAATATAAATCATAAGGATTCAAGCGACAAAGTTACAGTCATACAGTCACAACTAGGAGGCGATGGGTGATAAGGTGTGATGAGAAGATTAATTGTAATAGTAGTGCAGACTTTGTAAATAGTTGGACAGTGTTGAGGGAATTATTTGTTTAGCAGAGTGATGACGTTTGGGAAAAAACTGTCCTTATGTCTATTTCTTCTGGTGTGCAGTGCTCTATAGCGTCATTTTGAGGGTAGGAGTTGAAACAGTTTGTATCTGGGATTTGAGTGGTCTCTAAATATTTTCACAGCCCTCTTCCTGACTCGTGCCACATACAGGACCTCAATTGAAGGCAGGTTGGTATTAATTGTTTTTTCTGCAGTCCTAATTACTCTCTGAAGTTTGCGTCTGTCTTGTTGGGTTGGAGAACCAAAGGTGCAGATGACAGACTCAATCGTTCCTCTAAAGAACTGGATCAGCAGCTCCTTTGAGCTTTCTGAGTTGGCGCAGAAAGAACATTCTTTGTTGTGCTTTTTTAATGACGTTTTTGATGTTAGGTGTCCATTTTAGGTCTTGTGATATGATAGAATTTAGAAATTTGAAGAGAAAAGCCTTTGCTGATATCCAATATAATGAGGGACAATTTGAAAGGAATTTCTACTTAGATTTGGCTTATGCTTCTACAAGAGAGCACCTTATCTAAAAACCCTTGAATGCAAATGTTCATTTTGATTGTTAGCCTACTCAAGGTTTTTTTTGGGGGGGGGATGAAGTCTCCAAATGTAACTAATAACAAACTTTGTATTAGTTTTATACTAATTATGTAATTTGTAATTCAGATATGTTATTGTTTAACTAGTGTAGAACAAATTTGTTCTTCCCTGTCAGTTGTTGTTATCTTATTGAAGTTATTCAGCAGAAAGGACCTTGTCTTGGATACCTAGTTAAGCCTAATAAATATCTCCTTCTGACAACTCCTATCCATTGCCTAGATGCTGCAGCAAAAGATGCCTGGATCACTCTTTTTGAGGGACATGTTCTAATGACCTCACATCTATTTCATATCACTACAGTTCTAGAAACTGAGCAGTCAATTTAAATCTTATTTCAAGAACATGTCAGCATGTCAAGCTGGTTAGTGCTAATTTTTTTTTTAAATTCCCTGTTTTTCTGCTTAGTCTCTTCCTCAGTCCAAATGTGTGGAAAAATGTCAACCTGGATTTGTCAAGAAGGCTCGAGAAGGAGAGCCAGTTTGCTGCTATGACTGCATTCCTTGTCCAGAGGGGACCATCTCCATTCAAGAAGGTGCTCAGGCTGAAGATAATGTTAGGGCTTGTAGAAGTGGATTCATCCAGAGTGTTCATATGGAACTGCAAACTAAAAAACAGTTTGAAACTCAGCTGCTTTCTTGTTAATTTTAATACTGTACCATTTATTATCTAAAGGAAAGAATAGTAAAAAAAAATTCTTAAAGGAGAAGCTGGATAGAGGCAGAAGTGTGAAATATTGAACAAACCTTATTACACCCAGAACCAATATCTCTTCTGCTTTTTATTTTTGAATGTGATCTTCCACATTTATAT
This sequence comes from Hydrophis major, assembly GCA_033807585.1. Taxonomy (NCBI): domain Eukaryota; kingdom Metazoa; phylum Chordata; class Lepidosauria; order Squamata; family Elapidae; genus Hydrophis; species Hydrophis major. Next base: position 24,470,613 of record CM066329.1, read on the forward strand.
CTCTAGGAACATTCTTTGAAACTCAAGGCATTATTTTAGGTCCACCTCATGTAAGGCTAATTTTGATGCATTCTCCATGGGCTTCCCCTTGAGAGTCACTGGGAAGGTGTTGCTGCTGCACAATGAAGTGGACAGTTATTACTGCACCTCAATTGACACATTTTACCATTGCTGCTAGCAGGCATTTCTGGTTACTTGCAGAACTAGTTTTCTTTGTGAGTTAACTAGATTTTATAAGATAAAACATCCTTGAGATCCAGTATATTAACAAGTGTCATCTGGCACAACCCAGGATGTTTGCCCAGAAAAGTTAACTATTTCATTTTCTCACTTCTAATTATGTAGCTTCCTATCAAATATCTGCATGTTACAGAGGAAATTATTCATTTCCAAGAACTTCCCCCAATTTGATACACCTACGCAATATAGTTACACCTGATAGATGATAGGTAGGTAGGTAGGTTGGTTGGTAGATAGATAGATAGATAGATAGATAGATAGATAGATAGATGATAGATGATTGATAGATGATGATAGATAGATGATATATGATAGACAATAGAAGATAGATAGATGATAGATAGATAGATATGATAGATAATGATGATATAGATAGCTAATGGATGGATGAAAGATAGATGGATAGATGATGATGATAGATGATGATAGACAGACATATAGATAGATACATAGATAGATAGATAGATAGATAGATAGATAGATAGATAGATAGATAGATAGATGTGTGTGAGAGAGAGAGAGATTACAAACAGACATAGAGATAGAAAATTATATTCTTCAGAATTTTTTTGGTTCAACTCTTGACAAATGCTTCTTTGAAAATGCTTGTGGTATCAACTGTTGTGGCAAGAAGTATTTCTTGAAATGTAAAAGGACAGAAGGTTAAAGAAATATTGCTTTGTTGTTTTCTCAGATATGGAACAATGCATGACCTGTCCGGATGATAAATATCCAAACAAAGACCAAGTTCAATGTATCCCAAAAGCTGTATCCTTCCTATTGTATGAAGAATATCTGGGCATCATCTTGGTCTCCTTTGCCCTATTCTTGTTCCTAACTTCAGGTTTTGTCTTAGTTATATTCTTTCAATATCTAGAAACTCCCATTGTCAAAGCTAACAATCGTGACCTCTCTTTTATCCTACTGGTCTCACTCTTGCTTTGCTTCTTATCTCCTTTTATCTTCATTGGTCAACCAAGGAAATTCACTTGCCTTTTGCGACAGATGGTATTCAGCATCACTTTCTCAGTTGCCATTTCTTCTCTCTTGGCTAAGACAATCACAGTGGTGCTGGCTTTCCTGGCCACAAAACCAGGAAACCGAGTGAAGAGATGGTTGGGGAAGAGTTTAGCCAATTCCATCATCCTTTCTTGTTCTGCTGTCCAAATTATCCTCTGCTCCATCTGGCTTGGATCTTCTCCCCCATTCCCTGACTTTGACTTTCGCTCTCAACCTGGAGAGATCATCCTGCAATGCAATGAAGGCTCCGTTGTCATGTTCTACATCACCCTCAGCTACCTGGGCTTCCTGGCTGTCATCTGCTTCATACTGGCTTTCTTGGCAAGGAATCTGCCCGGGTCCTTCAATGAAGCCAAGCTTATAACCTTCAGCATGTTGGTCTTCTGCAGTGTCTGGGTGACTTTTGTGCCCACCTACCTGAGCACCAAAGGGAAATACATGGTAGCTGTGCAGATCTTCTCCATCTTGGCCTCCAGTGCTGGGTTGCTGGGCTGCATCTTCATCCCCAAATGCTACATAATCATTCTGAGGCCAGACCTGAATATGAAGGAGCAGCTTACAACCAGAAGAATTGAAGGAATGTGAGACAGGGGGATTTTATGTCTCAGCATTTTCCAACAAGCCACACTTAGAAAATGCTCCAAGCTGCTCTCCATACCTAAGCAGGCCAACAATTTTGGTTGAAATGATTAAAAGGCTGGTGCAAGATTCTGTTCCACATCCTTATCTAGTAGAATTCCAAGATGTTCACTGAGGTCTTTTGAATTCTTAAGATGGCATATCTGTCCTGGACCTTTAGCCTATCTGATATCATGTTTTTGAAACATGATATTTGTGCAATGGAAATCTTGTGCTGATTCCAAAAATATATGTTGGTGGTGCCTGAAAATTTCCATCATTTTAGTTGTATCATCGTTCATCTGCAATTGGTGTGCTTTTCGATATTGGACTCAAGATCACATTAGGAATAGTATAATCTGGATTCAGCAACGAGTCGACTAAGTTATTATGAATAAGTTAAACAAGAAAGTAGCTAACATAGACCATAATAAGATTTTTAGAAAAGGATTTCTACAGAATGGGATCATTGAATGTCCCATTGATGTCAGGGAGAAGTGAAATTGGCCCCAAATGCTCAATCAGAAGCTGTGGTAATTCATACATCACCATATTCTGCTTTTGGACAGTCCAAGAAATCCAAACCAAAGAGTCCAAAGATTGTCATTGGGAAATGAAAATAGACCCTGATCTTATCGATGAGACTTATTCTTCCTCCTTCATTCTTTTATCACTTTCTATCTTTCTAGGATCCAAGAGGTTCTCCGCCTTCCTCAAACCCTTCTTGGAGCTATCAAAAGAATCTCCATTTGGTCTTGACTGAATGTCTATGCAAATTCTCAATCATCCAGGTCATGGTTATCCCAAAGGTGCTTTTTCAAGAGACAACTGGACTTTCTTGTCTTTCTTTGAAGATGTTTCACTTCTCATCCAAGAAGCTTCTTCAGCTCTGACTGGATGGTGGGGAATTGAAGGATTTATAATTGCAGACAGCTGGTCATTTGCATTCTTTTAGAGAGTCATTGAGGCCACCTGGATATTTTTCTTTGTCATTAAGGTCACCTGAGTAGTACAAATGGGTGTGGCATCTTCTTGTACCTTTAGAATAACTATGACATGGATGGCCGAGAATCTCCATAGACACCTTCTTGGAACTAATCAAATATCCATGTCCTGGTCCATGTCATACAGTTAATGGGGTGATTTTAGGGACAAGATTCTTTCAATCTCCTCCTGGGGGAAAGTCTGTCATCTTTCTGTGCAATCTTCTCCAGCCTTCTAATGAAAATCAACATATGTATAGGAAATGGAAAATGCTGTATTTCAACAAATATTTAACAAATTTTAGAAGTGTATCTGATATTAGCATAGTTGAGAAAGTCCAGAAATATTTCACAAGAAGAGTTCTCTACTCCTCTACTCATTGCAGAATACTTTATGCCACCAGACTTGAAATTCTAGACCTAGAAAACCTAGAACTATGCTGCCTTCAGTCCAATCTAAGTATAGTATAAAAATCATACACTGCAATGTCCTACCTGTCAATGACTACTTCAGCCTGAACTATAACAACACAAGAGCACACAATAGATACAAACTCAAGGTTAACAATCTTGATCACAGGAAATATGACTTCAGCAACAGAGCAGTCAATGTCTGGAATAATCTACCTGACTCTATGGTTTCTTCCCCAAACCCCCAAAACTTTAACCTTAGACAGTCTATCAATGACCTCACCCCTTTCCTAAGAGGTCTGTAGGGGGCATGCATAAGCGCACCAGCATGCCTATCATCCCTGTCCTATTGTTTCTTTTATATTTCTTATATGTATCCACTTCATATATTCATAACTATGTTTATACTTATGCCTATTGTCTTGTAAGCAATTAACAAATCAAATAAAAAATAAACTCAGGCACCGATCAACAAAATTACCTTCTTTTACAATGAGAGGACAACCTGAGGCTATCATTCCTAGCTCTTGAAAGCCTTTTACCATTTTTCTTGTGGCTTCTCCATTTCAACAATAAGCCATGGTGCATTGACTTAGGCCAATGAAATGGCTTGCAATCCTTTGGAAAAGAGAGAAAAGACATAAATGTTTCTCTCACCTTGTTGTGCAACTTTAGCCGTGACAATAGAGCTTGTCTGATAATAAGTTTCTTTCTTTCGAAAGTCACCATTTTCTCCACGATGAGAGACTTCTTAGGGAAAAACACCCAGCTCACAATCGCCAGGTTAGCTGCTAAATTTCCATTTTGGTACAAGTATAGTTCGTTCATGGAAAGATTGAGAAACTCATTCTTCTCCAGAAAGGGGTGAAACTTGAATGAGAACATCCAGAAATTTTAAAAGCAGTAAACATGGCAACTTATCCCTTTTTGTTCTTACTTCTGCTACAGTGGTCTAATTTGTAAATAGTCCTGTTTAGGAGAACAGGTTTTACCTCTAAAAATGAAAAAGAAAAGTTCAGCAAAATTTGTCAATAATACTGACAATTCATGTATTGGAAATGTTATATATGGAAAAAATATATGTATTTTCTTATTATACTTAAGAAATTATCGTACCAAAGAGACTCCATCTTTGTTCTTAATTATAGTTATCTGAACACTTATTTAAGTATATCATGCTTTTGTAACCTGTTATTCTGCAAAGTTAAAAATATTATGTTCTTGGCTGAAGTGGGGTTTTTAATTTGGCTTGAGATTTCATGTCAGGAATACTTGGTCATCCGAACATTGTTTTTGTGATGGAAGTCCATAGAAATCCGATGTGTGATTAACAGGAAAGATTATGTAATCATTTCTATGTGATATACTATAAATGTTTTTAACCACCTTAAAGGCGGCGTCTCCTTTCTCCTACTTGTTTGGGAATTGGGGTCCTACTTGCAAATATCTTTAATAAAGCTTATGTTAACTAAAAAGATACTCCTTTGATCTTTTTAGGTGTCAGAAAAAGGGAGTGGGGGGAAAACAAGGCATTCTTGTGATGCTTAGATAATCACCCTGGCAGCCCAAAGTTGCATAAGAAGGTTATTAGAGAATATGATGGATGACTCTTACTGATCATGGTTATCAAGTCTGTTATTTTTATGCTCTCATCTCACAGGGAAAAATGATAATTTATAAAATTTGTCAATTATAGGAACCATTCTAGACCAGATCTCAGCTAAATAACACAAATGAAAAGAATATTTATAAACTCATTGAAAACAACAGGTGATTATCAGAAAGCATGGATTCATCAAAGAAGAAAGTTCTAGGCTAATATTTTCCCAAAAGACAAGACTGAAACATTTCCAGACCAGCTAATTCTACATTATCGTAAGGCTTCTGTCAGATTAATTTTATTTTTATATGAGTTTTATACAACTTCCCATTAAAAAAAAAACCTCCTTCATCACTAAAACCTGACCCAAAGGTGCCTTTTTCAAGAGGCAACTGGAGTTTCTGGTTTTTCTTTGAAAACTTTTCACTTCTCATCCAAGAAACTTCTTCAGCTCTGACTGGTTGGTGGGGAATAGAAAGATTTATACTCCTTGCAGACAGCTGGTCAAATTCTGGTAAAATGGAATTGCATATTAAGTGTTTTTCTTGGGAGAATGGTCTCTCAGGGTGTTCTGGCCCACGCCTTTTTCTAACAAATCAAACACAATCCAAAAGGAACTGAAACCTTGTAATGCTTTTACAAAATAATTAGTTGTCATAAGCACAAGCCTTGTCAAACATTAGAAGACTTGCCAAAAGATAACAGACAAGAAATAATTAGCAATACAAAAATGTTCAAATACAAACTCAGGTTACTAGAATGTCCACGAGGCTGTAGTTTCAAAATGTCTTTGCCTGTGGCAAAGAACGTTTGTTTCCATGGCTGGCTTTTTAACCTCTTGAGAGAGGGGCCATTATCTTGCAGCCTTACTCTGAGTCACCCATGATGTTGTAATTGCTCTTTCCTACGAGCAATCCTGCACACACTTGGCATAGGCTCCTTGGGAACCTCCTCATCACTGCTGCCAGCCCCCACAATCTCTGAGGGCAGCAGTCCACTCCCTAATGGTCCTGGCCCCTCATCTGAGTCCTCGCTCTCCTCCATCATCCGCAGCTGCTGCCGGCTAATCACAAAACAGGGCAATTTGGTCTACCCCAAAATGGGACAGAACACACTGCTTCTGCTTTCACCTTTCAGCCCTAATCCAGGAATCTTCGCAGGTAGTCACTTCCAAGAAAAACAATTTTGTTTTAAATTTAAATTTACTGACAAAGAAATAAAGGAAGACTAGTATAGCTATTTCAAGATTTTTAGCTCTCATCAGCTAGCTATACCTTTCTAGGATTTGAACCCGGGCTACTGGCCTATTAGGCAGATGTATTAACCTCTAGGTCATGGGCTCCCTTCTGTCAGGGTTCTAACAATACACCCCCATTCAAATCATTAGTCTCTAGTTGCAACTCTCAGAGTTTTTTTTTTTTAAAAAAACCAAGATTTATCAGGAGTGAACACGTCAGCGTTACCTGCATGCAGCCGACTCTGAGACACATCATTCATCTCCCCTTGGTCTCAGGGGTGGGATGTTACCTGTTCTGCCCGGTCCTACAGAACCGGCAGCTCTGAAGAGCAGCAGACACTGAATCAGTTTGGTGTCTGCTGCTGTTCGGCACACCCACCCACCCTGGCTCTTTCCTCCTGTGCTGCTTTACACGGCACAGCTGAGGTTGAAAAAGCAGGAAAAAGAGGCTTTTGCAAATGCTGTGCACCTGCGCGTAGTGCTTTTCAGCTGTCTCTGCAGCACCGCTGATGGTTTTTTCACACACGCATGTAGCGCATGTCAGGCTCACGTGTGCGCAAAGCACACACACATGCAAAAACATCACAAAACTGATAGTAACACCGGTTGAATCCCACCCCTGCTTGGTCTTCCCCCACTGCCTGGATGTACATTATCCAAGAGGACACATCCATAGCCAAGAGTCATCAATCATGCTCTCCAGAAAAAATCTTGCTCACCTGAAGCTTCGGACGCCTAGCAATTATCTATGAAAATATTTAAGGTATGCATTATTCCCCCCACTCCCTTTCTGCTGACAACTTAAACAAAACCTTTTTGAATCAGCTAAGAAACGAGGTAGATGGCTATTCCATAAACTAAAAAGTAGAAAAGGAAAAAAATAATAATCCAACAACTGAAAGATAAAGAAGGAAATATCTGTTGCCGAATGAAGGGAAAAGAACACATCGTGTTAAGCTATTTTGGTGAGCTATGCAAAAAAGAAGCAATTTCGGAAGAAAAGATAATACAATATTTAGAGGAGAATGGTTTGAATTCAATTTCAGAAGAAAAAATAGAAATAATAAATGGAGAAATAACACCAACGGAGCTTAAAAGAGCAATAGAAAAGCAGAAAGACAACAAAACTCCTGGACAGGAAGGGTTCCCTTGTGAAATATATGAAGAGATTTATGAAACATTCGAACTAATATTATTAGAGATCTACAATGAGGTATTACTAAAAGTGAAATTACCAAAGTCCCAGTCTGAGGCATATGTCACCCTAGTTCCAAAGGAGGGTACCGATCAACAAGAAATCTCAAATTATACACCAATTTCCTTACTGAATACAGACTACAAAATATTTATGACAATTATGGCAGAAAGACTGAAACCAATCCTAAGTGAAATTATTTATTCTGATCAGAATAGCTTTTTACTAAACAGACAAATTACAAATAAGATTAGAATAGTTTTGAATTCAATAGAATACTACGAAGAACATCCAGAAAAACAGGCAACACTTGAACATTTGAAGAAATGTATTGTTCAAATAAAGTGCCACATTGTATGTATGTGTGTCTGTCTGTCTATGCACAAGCAAACCACCCAAAAGCAACTTGCAGAAAGAAGAAATTAAAGCGCTACAAACCCTGAAAAGAGATAGCAGCATAATCATACTTCCAGCAGACAAAGGGAATGCCACAGTAGTAATGGACAGAAAAGACTATGAAACTAAATTGACAGACCTACTCCAAGACCCCACATACAAACCCATAAACACAGACCCAACCACATATCTGGAAAAATTAACCAAGAAGAAAATTATAACCAGCCATATGAGCAAAGAGATCCAACAGACGATCATCCCAAGAGAAAAATCTTCCAGGTGCCCCAAACTATACAGCCTCCCAAAAATACACAAAGAAGGCATACCTCTCAGACCCATAGTCAGCTCCAGAGGAGCACCACTGCAAAACCTAGCTAAACACTTAGCAAAACAGCTACAGCCTCATGCTGAAACAGCAGCTTCACATGTACAAAACTCATACCACTTCTTGGAAATGATCAAAGATCTACATGTGGAGCAAGACGATCTGCTTGTAAGTTTCGACATGGTTTCACTATTCACTCAAGTCCTGATAAAAGAGACCCTTGAAATCATCAAAAATAAATACCAACCAGCTAAACACCTCATGGAACTAACAGAACACTGCTTCACCAACACATATTTCATATACAAAGGACAAAGATACAAACAAATTGAAGGAGCCCTATGGGATCACCACTGTCACCCGTCATTGCAAACCTGTTCATGGAAGAATTCGAATCCAGAGCCCTGGCCAATGCCATCCACAAACCCAAACTATGGTTAAGATACATTGATGACACATTTGTGATTTGGCCCCATGGAAAAGAAAACCTAAACAATTTCCTAGCACACCTAAATAGCACACACCCCAAAATCAAGTTCACCATGGAAACAGAAACAAACAAACAACTACCATTCCTAGATGTACTAATCTACAAAAAAGCAGATGGCACACTGGGACACACCATATACCAGAAGAAAACACACACTAACCACTACCTCAACTCCCAATCCCACCACCACCCAGCACAGATAAACTCCGTGGCTAAAACACTAATAACTAGAACCAAACGCCTGGCAGACAACACACATAAAGACTGAACTATGCACCCTGACTAAAGTGCTGACAGCCAATGGCTTCCACAGAAGCAAAATCACTGACTTGATCCACAAAAACACACTGAGACATAATAGAGACCCAGAAGATGAACAGACCTATGGCAGAAAGATAGAAACCAATCCTAAGTGAAATTATTTATTCCGATCAGAATAGCTTTTTACTAAACAGACAAAATACAAATAATATTGGAATAGTTTTGAATTCAATAGAATACTACGAAGAACATCTGGAAAAACAGGCAACACTTGAACATTTGTGTATAGATAGATAGATAGATAGATAGATAGATAGATAGATAGATAGATAGATAGATCGATCGATCGATCTTTGGTTATTCGGGTTTTCTCCCGCGTAAAATTGGAAGTATCTAGGCAACGTTTCGATGACGTCTCATTCATCATCTTCAGGCTTGTGTTACTCTGAGAAGCACAGAGCTGAAGACACAAGCCTGAAGATGAAGAATGTTGGCTAGATACTTCCAATTTTACGTGGGAGAAAACCGGAATAACCAAAGATCCATATGCATACATACATACATACATACATACATCTCTTCTATTCCACCAGACTGTCAATCATTTGGAAGCCTGCACTCACAAACAAAAAAAGCTCCACACCACGAGCCAGGAAAACACCTGGGCACAAACAGATCCCCCCTGATACCTCCAGCTCAAACACACCCCAACCAGGCACCCAGATGAAACCTAGCTTCCTAACTAATAATAGCCGTCCATTTACCCGGAGCCAAGCTGCACTAAAGGCCTCCCATAAAGTAACACAATGTTGCCAGCCAATCAAGATACAAAAAGAGCCAAAAAACAGACAGAAGATATTAGAAACACCAATCAAGCAGAACACAGCAAACTCCAAGACCAATAAACACAGACAAAGACTCCCAACCAATCAGGATGAAGAAAAAACCATTCTGGCACAGCAATAGGCTGCCCCAAATTCAAATCTGAAACCACTGTAAAAGTCTGACTCATAGATGAACACTATACAGAAGCCTGATGATGGCAGATGAGATTCTGCTGAAACGTTGCTACAACTTTAAAAGCACAACTACAATGACGTGGGAAAATACCTGAACAAAGTTGAATACCATACATGTAAGTACCCGCAAAAACTTAAGAAAACCTATACATATATACATATGTATACATAAAAATAAGTGTGTTTTTTTCAGGGAATGTACCAAGCAGAATTCGGTTGACAATACTTATTTGTTGTAACATAGAAGTTAGAAAATGAATGTTATAATTGTAAAGGCATATATAAAATCTTAAGTAAGATTTGTATGGATAATAATTAAAAGATACAAAGGTGTTACAACCCAGGGGAAGATTTGTCTTATGAGAAAAGAAAATATGAAATTGTAAACAGGACAGACAAAAGTATAAAAACATTGATTAGAAAGATACTGAAATTTAGAAAAAGATATGTAATTGAAATTAGAAAGGAATGCGATAATTAAAAATAAGATTGTAGAAAGCAAGGGAAGGGAAAATTACTGAGAAAATGTCAAAATAGGTATAAGATATGGAATAGAATATAAAAGATGAATATATTAAAGTTTTCCTATAGCATCAGCTGGCGCTCTTGTGTCTTTTTCTCTTTAACTTTCTTTGTTGAATATAATATTTTTATTAAGTTTGCTATTTTTAATCATTAGCTATTATTTCTTTTATTTTCAACACACTCAATTCCAGCATTTAGTTATGCGCTTTAAGTGCTCACAGTTCAATATATGTCCAATTCAATTTTTAAACCTTTGTGTGCTGATGTATTTTCCTTTAAATTTCTCCTCCAAATTAGTCCAATAGAGTAATCAAATCAAATCCAAATTTATAAAAACCAATTTTTTTCTCACTTTCTTTGGTCACCACTTCCACACACTTTCCTCCAAAATAGCTCTTTAATATGATACCGGGGTACCTCAAAAGTGATGCCCTTTGCCTGGTTCACACTCTGCTCACTACTTCTCTCTCCAGAACAAAACTTAAATTTCCCGGAATTTTCTTCATCCTCATGGTGGCCATTTTACACCACCGCTGCAGTTTGCCTTTGGGAGGAATTTTCCTGCCTGGGGGGTGGGTTGTGGCTCCACTCAGCCCTCCAGGAGATTTCCCCCTTCTTCACTACAACACCATGGTGGCTCCGGTCTTGATCGGAACCTCCAGCAAGTGAGCTCGGGTGAAACTGTGCACAATTGTGGATTATGCACCGACACCAACGAGGAGCAAACCAGAAGTCGAACCACAGCAAGATTCTGTAGTGGTGCTTCTTGTCTAGATTTGAAGGGTTAACATCAATCTTACAAGAGTGAAAATATTTCTTTTAAACCCACTGAATCCCTCCTGCCTCTTTTCATACGTACTCTGTCTCACACAAATACACTGTTAGCCACTGTCAGACAGAATAATTGCTCAAATTAATTATTAAAAGCTTCAGGGTCATTGGTAGTTGCCAAACACCAAATTGCTGTAAATAATGTTCACAGAGTTCTCTTTAGCAGGATTGGTTGTGATGATCCCACTCATTCAATAGCTTCCAATTCAAAAATATATACAGCTGATTTTCTTGGACTACTGTCTCCAATCTAAGTGGATATAATTAATATTTTCTTTCAAATACAAGAAATGTTTATAATTCTTCCAATGTCATAACAGTGTTATGTCTCATGGTTTTACATTTATTCTGGATGTAAGCTACTCTCTTGGGTTCAGGTCTGGCCTTAAAATAATAATGTAGCACTTAGGTATAAAGATGAATCCTAGAAGACCAGTGGTGGTATGCTCCTGGTTTGGACCAGTAGTTTTTTTTAAAAAGCCTCCTATGATCAGCTGAGAGAAGGAAAAATATCCAATCAGCTGAGAGGAGAATGAAGAGAAAATTGCAGGATTAGCCCACCCACTTACCCCTGTGGATTTCCTTTTTTATCCTCTCAGCTGATTGGCACTGCAAGTCTCAGCTGGTGTGGGGAAAGCTGCGTGTGCACATTAGGTGCCCGTGTGTTAGGCATGCATGCACATACACACGATCACCGAACCAGTAGTGGAACAGTTAGGTTCCGACTGCTGTTGCAGACCACTAATATCTCATGGCTTGTAACATCTCCATGGATATATTCCACCCTGGTGCTCGAATTTTAGTGGGCTAAACTTCTCAAAGACTGGCTGGAACAACAGAAGTATTAGAAACTCCAGCCTCATGGACATTCCAGTATCCTGAGTTTGTATTTGAAGATTCTTGTATTGCAAATTATTTCTTGTCTGTTATGCTGCATCACCTGTAAAGTCATGGAATCAATTATTTTTTTCAAAAAAATTTTATTCAATTTTTCACATAAGAACAAAAAACTCTTTTTAGTGGACAGCATATTTCTGGATCATCACTTTTACATACAAATATGACAATAGTTATGTATTAATATATGTATAATTAATTCTATCGTTACCTTTTCCATTTCAGACTTTTAGAGAAGAAAAAGAACAAACAAATTAATCCTTTATCTCTCACATTAATCTCAATCTAAACATCCTTTCATTTCATTTCAATTATTTCAAATATAAATCTTTAATATTCATTTTAAGAATAAAAATAACAATATATGTTTGCCTAATAAAAAAAAAGATTACTGATGTCTCTCCTTCTTTTAATAGTCTGTATTAGTTTATTAATTTAAATAGTTCTTTAATCTGTCATATTTTCTTTTAATCACACATTCTTTTCTTTTATAAGTTCTAGATTACTACAAGTTTTAACACAAGAGAAAAAGAAACAGCCATAGGTTTCCCCCCTTTTACTACTTTGAGTGTGACACCTCAGTGGTTAAAGTATACCCATATTTCCTCATCTTAATTCCCAATAAACCTTTATTTTTAAGTAATTACAATAATAATCATTACATCTCTCAAGAGGAACAACTGGAGACTGAAAAAGAGAAAGGAGCTGTAAGTGGACAGGTGGACAATAAAGAACAGCGTGAAGTGAGATCCACGAGAGCAGTTAGACCTAAATATAAAGCATAATCATGGAAGAAAGAAAACTGATTACAATGAATATAAATGGACTTAATTCAGCTGTTAAAAGAAGGAAAACTTTTCATAAATTAATGAAATTAAAATTTGATATAATTTGTCTACAAGAAGTTCATATTAAAAAACAACATGAACAATTGTTAGTACAGCCAAAATTGGGGAAAATATTTACTTCTTTGACTCAATGTAAGAAAAGAGGAGTGGTTCTATACATTAAAGAGGCTATCCCAGCAAAATTGATTTACACGGATGAAGATGGAAGGATATTAATGGTAGAAATAATGGACAATAATATAAAAATACTCTTGATTGCAATTTATGCTCCGAATGATAAACAAGAAGAGTTTTATAAAAAGCTACATATGAAAATAATTGGACTGGACTATGTTAATATAATTATGATGGGAGATTTTAATGGAATTGTGGACAATAAATTGGACTATATAGCAACAACAACAAAGCAAAATAGAAAGGCTCTCCCAAGGTCTTTTTTTTAAATGACAGATGAATTAACTTTAAAAGATATTTGGAGAGAAAGAAATGCTAAAGCTAAACAATATACTTTTTACTCAAATAGACATTTATCATGGTCCAGATTAGATATGATTTGGATCTCAACAGAATTAATATCCAATATTAAAGAAACAAATATTGAAACAAGTACTTGGGCAGATCATAGCCCAATGACAATTAAATGGAAGGGACAAAAAAAAAAGATCGAGATGGACATTAAACAATACTATTTTAAAGGAGAAAGATTTTATACAATGGATGGAGAAGGAATTGGCTTTTTTCTTCAGAGAAAATAAAAAAGAAGATACTTCAACGCAAAATGTGTGGGATACAATGAAGGCATATGCCAGAGGTTTGATAATAGATTATACAAGAAAAAAGAATATTAGGAAAAGGCAAGCTTTTAAGGCCTTGGAAGATGAGTACAAAATTCTTGAAAAAGAATTACAGAAAATGCCACAGAAAAAGGATATTAAATTGAAGCTGGATGTAATTAAACATAAAATGGAATTAATAGAGAAAGAAGAACTGGCACAGAAAATCAGAAACTCTAAACAGAATTATTTTGAAGATGCAAATAAACCAGGTAGATGGCTAGCATATAAATTGAGAAAAGAGAAGGAATCAAGAAAAATATTGAAGTTAATAGATGAACAAGGCCAAGTTTGTTATGGGAATAAGGAGAAAAAAGAAATTATTCGAGATTTTTATGGGCAATTATATAAACAAGAGAATATTGATGAAGAAAAAGTCAAACAGTATTTACAGGAAGCTAATTTACCAAAGATACCTAAAGAGACTGAAGAAATGCTAGAAAGCAATATAACAATGATGGAACTAAATGAAGCATTTAAGAGACAAAATAATGGGAAAGCACCGGGTCCAGATGGGCTTCCAGCAGAATTCTATAAAACATTTCAAGAATCATTGAGCATCTCATTGTTAGAAGTTATGAATGAAGTTATGTTAAAAAAGATGATACCTAAAACATGGTCAGAGGCTTACATTACACTTATACCGAAGGAAGAGACTGACCCACTGCAAATTAAGAATTATAGACCTATTTCTTTATTGAACGCAGACTATAAAATCTTTGCTTCAATCTTAGCAGAAAGACTTAAAAAATATTTAAATAATTTTATTCACCCAGATCAAAATGGATTTGTGCCAAAGAGACAAATTAGAGACAATATGAGAGTAATCTTGGACACTTTGGAATACTATGAGGCTCATCCTGAAAAGCAAATGGCTTTGATATTCCTAGATGCTCAAAAAGCATTTGACAACGTGAATTGGAGATTTATGTTATTATTATTGGAGCAGATGGGTTTTGCTAAAAAATTTACTCAAGCAATAGAAGCCATATATAATTAACAGACAGCAAGGGTAATGATGGAGGGGGAACTTACAGATTTTATTAATATAAGGAAAGGTACAAGACAAGGATGCCCCCTATCTCCTTTGCTATTTGTGTTGACCTTGGAAGTGTTGAATAGAAATATTAGGGATGATAAAAGCATAAAAGGAATGAAAATTAAAAAGGAAGAATTCAAGCTACAAGCTTTTGCTGATGATTTAGCTTTTATTTTGGAAGACCCGCTAGAAACAGCTCCAAAGTTATTGGAAAAGATAGAGACTTATGGAGAGGTGGCTGGTTTGAAAATAAATAAAGATAAAACAAAGATTTTGACAAAGAATATGCTATTGAGACAGAGAGAAGAACTGGCAGATCTTTTGAAAATTCAAGTTACAAATAAGGTTAAGTATCTGGGGATATATTTGACAACAAGATGTAGCACATTAAAGGAGAATAATTATATTAAACTTAAACAACAGATAACTACAGATTTGAAGAAGTGGGAAAACTTGCAATTGTCATTAATAGGGAGAATTTCAACAATTAAGATGAATATTTTACCTAGAATTTTATTTTTGTTTCAAACAATACCAATTAGGCTTGGAAAAGACTATTTTGAAGATTTAAATAAAATCATGTTGAAGTTTATATGGCAAGGTAAAAAAGCAAGAATAAAGCTAAAGCTTTTGCAAGATGCTAGAATTAGAGGAGGTTTTGGCTTGCCTAATTGGGAATTGTATTATCAAGCTGCAAGTTTGATGTGGGTCAAAGAATGGATAACATTAAGGAAACATAGGTTGTTGACATTAGAAGGGCATGACTTGCTGTTGGGCTGGCATGCTTTTTTATGGTATAAGGGAATTAAAACACAGGGTTATTTTAGAAGACATTATGTACGGGAGTCTTTGTGGTTAAATTGGGAGAAGATAAAAAGACAATGTTATTTGAAAATTCCAGTTTGGTTATCGACCATTGAAGCATTTTCCTATCCTATAATCTACAAGAAGGAACAAACAGTTAGATATGGAGAACTTTTGGATGAAAAGGGTGAACTTAAATCGATCCAAAACTTAGAGGAACAAGGTATAAGGATGAATTGGTTTTCATATGCACAAATCCATTCAAGGTATGATGAAGATTTTAAAACGGAGGGATTTTATGATAAGCAGATTGATTTAGATAAGATCTTGATGGGTACTGATGAGAAAGTGATTAAAAAATTATATGGTTATTTACTGGGAATGAAATTAGAGGAAGAACAAGTCAAAGAAACTATGATTGTTTGGGGGAAGAATTTTGGATATGGGATTGATTTAGAGAAATGGCAGAAATTGTGGTCTCAAAATTATAAAATGACAATGTCAACAGCATATAAAGAAAATTTGTATAAGATGTTTTACAGGTGGCACTTTCCTCCGACAAGAATAGCAAGAATGTTTAAGGATAAATCTGAAAAATGCTGGAAATGTCATCAGATACCCGGCTCGTATTACCATATGTGGTGGACTTGTGAGGATGCTAGAAAATATTGGACTATAATTCGCATGTGGTTGGAAAAAATGACAAAGAAACATATAGACTTGAAACCAGAGATCTTCTTATTGGGAATTTTACCTGATATATATAGTAAAGATTTGAAATATCTGATTGTAAATGTATTAACAGCGGCCAGGATTGTATTTGCTAAAAACTGGAAGAATGAGAAAATACCATTTCAGGAAGAAATTATTAAGAAAATATTGGAATGTGCTGAGATGAGTAGATTGACATTTGAAATCAGAGAGCAAGAGGATAAACAATTTTATGAAATTTGGGATCTTTTTTATAAATGGCTTGATGATAAAATACGATAATAGAATATTTTAGATAGTAAGAAATATCTTTATCTTGTTATTTTGCTATTATTTTGTTAATCGATATTATATTTATAAAGGTTTTTTTTTTAGGATTGATCTGGTATGATTATATGATTAGTTGAATAATTTGGTTAAAGTATTGTTAGCTCATAAAGCATGAATGATTAAAAGTATAGTCAAAAAAAATTTTTTTTTTTTAGTGATTATAGGATATATAAGTTTGGATTGATAATATGAGTTGTTATGTAACATAATTGTAACTGGGACTACAAAATGAATGCACAAAAATGATGAACCAACTGACACACTGCATGTAAATATGAGAGGTGTATGTTTGAATGTTTTGTTTGTCTTGTCTGTTTGTAGAAAATTAATAAAATTTTCTTTCAAAAAAAAAAAATCATTACATCTTTTCATTTGGATTCCGCAATATATTTCCCCCCTTAATTTTATTTCTAATTTCAAAAGAGTAAAGGAAAAAATTGACTATTTAACTCCTGGTCACTGATATTGACCTCATTTTTAAACATCTTCACATTCATTTCAATTATTAAAATTTCTTCAATAGATCTTAACTTTTCTTTTAAGATAAAAATAAAAATGTATATTCATCTAATAAGAGTTATCAGTGTCCATCCCTCCTTTGATAATCTATATTACCCTATTTTCTAAGTATTTTTTAATTGCAAATATATTCCTATTACCCCTTGTCACCCTGCAGAATCCCCTTTTTAATTCATCAATCATTATCTCTATAAAAACATTTTTTTCATCATTTTACTATTTCCGTATTTCTTTATTTCCTTCACCTGTTTCTTACTGCCTCTCCTCCCCCTCTTTTTCTCATATCTTTTCTTATTCCAGTTTAGATCCCTCTCGTTCTTGATGTCTTTCTTTTCCCTTTTCTGCTGCACCTTTCTGCCTTTCCTGATTTCACAGGTATTTCCCTTTTTGATTACCTTCTTAAATCTCAACTTTTTAGCCTCCTTTCTTTCCCCTCGTCTTTGTAGTGTTCTTTGTGTTAATTGTCTATTTAAGATGTGTTAGGGATACACCCTAGCATAATCTGCATGGCAGGCAGGCAGGCAGGCAGGCAAAATATTTGAGATAAATGTGTTTGGAGCTTACACTCAGTAAAACAGATACACTTTGTTAGTTAAATAGTTTATTCCAGTAAGAGTTTTAGCATAGTCAAACAGTCCATATATCATTCACTATTTTAGTCCGTCCGGGGATTACTCAGTTGTAAAGTCCAGTGTCGAAAAAGAGGTCAGTAAACTTACAAATATCAGTCCAGTAATAAATCTCCTCGCAGTTGAGATATAAAGAAATCAAACCTCCTTTTTAGGTAACCTTGTTATTTGCTTCTCCTTGAGCCGACACCTCCTCCTCTGAAGTTCTTTCTTCTGGTTCTTCAATCGCCATTTCCATTTCTTCTAACACAGAGCAAAGTGAGTCGCCTCTTTCCTGTTGTAATTCTTTCATATTTTTAAGTTCCATTTTTAGTTCCTGAAGAGATGTCATTACAAACTCTTATATTTTATAATCATTGAAATCCACAAGAAACACTTTTACTTTCCTTCTTTCTTCTTCAGGTTTTCTGAAGTTCTCAATTGTTCCAACCCAGGGTCTATACCAAAAACATCAATCAATCCTGCAGTCAGTCATTCCTTACTTCTTTCTCTGTTCTGGTTCAGCTTTCACTTTCTAAGATTCTTACTTTCTTTCAGTATTTCTTTAACATTGTATCAACACAAGTTCATAAAGAAACAGGATGATTTCCCTTTTGTTTGAATTTAAGTTTTTGTCCACAAGATGACACTCTCTGTAATACAAAGTCTTCATCTTTTTCCACTATTTTATTATTTAGGGTTTTTTGAACCTCAATATTCCAAAGCAATCCAGTCTCCAATTTGTAAATTTTATTATTATTATTATTTGACAATCCTAAGTCCAGCTTTATTTTATGCCTGTTTCTTGCCAAAATATTTTAATCCAATTTAATTTTTGTTCTGGTTTCTGATATTAACACAGTTGAGAAAGTCCAGAAATATTTCACAAGAAGAGTTCTCCACTCTACTCATTGTAGAATACCTTATGCCACCAGTGTTGAAATTCTAGACCTAGAAAACCTTGAACTACGCTGTCTTCAGTCTGATCTAAGTATGGTATATAAAATCATACATTGCAATGGCTTACCTGTCAATGAATACTTCAGCTTCAACCATAACAACACAAGAACACACAATAGATACAAACTCAAGATTAACTGCACCAAACTTGATTGCAGGAAATACAACTTCAGCAACAGAGTGGTCAATATCTGGAATACTCTACCTGACTCTGTGGTTTCTTCCCCAAACCCCAAAAACTTTAACCTTAGAATATATACTCTTGACTTCACCCCTTTCCTAAGAGGTCTGTAGGGGGTGTGCATAAGCACACCAATGTACCTACCATCCCTGTCCTTTTGTTTCTTTTATTTTTCTTATATGTATCCATTTCATGTATTCACAACTATGTATATACCTATACCTATTATCTTGTAAGCGATTGACAAATCAAAATAAATAAATAAAAAATAAAATATCTCACATAGTTTGGCAAGGCTTCTGCTTATCACAGCTAATTATTTTGCAGAAGCATTAAAAGGTTTCTGTTACCTTTGGATTTTATTTGATTTGTTTTCGTGGGCTAAACTTCTCAGAAATTGGTGTGGACACCAGAAGTATTAGAAGCAGAAGTTGGAGTTCCATGATTCAAAGGGCTGAATCAATCTCTTTCCTGTTTCTAAAAATGAGCAACAAGAAGTGTTAGCAGAATTCAAAGAACTTTCACAAGATGGAAATGCCAATCTTTGTTGATTCAGAGATAAACTGAGCTTCACCTGGAAAGGAGAGAAAGGGACATTCAAGAGCACAGACGCTGCCTGTTCCAAAACTTGTGCCATGCACAAGGTGACCTGAACCATTTATTCTTTTCTGGTGAAAGGTCTCTTTCATGTAGCTTTAGTCTGTTTGTATCAAAAGCAGTTGTCAAAGAAGTAGCCAAAGAGATCTCAAAGACCAGGATGGTGATAAAGACAGCGAGAAACAACTTCTTCTCTGGGGATCCTGAAGGGCTCCATCTGCAGGGCAACTGGAGAAAATCATGTTAATGAAAAACCACAGCTACAGCCCTGGGGCACTGTTCTGTCATGATTGTGGTCCTTCTTGTCAGGACATGTCTAGAAAGCGATGCTTGAGGAATTCCCTAGTATTGAACAATCTTTGTCGTGATTGAATTGATTGAACTAAAAGTTTTTCAATGATTGCTGACAAAGATAGGAAAAATGATGGCTTTGGAATTGTATCATTCAGTAAATAGGGAGAAAGTTACAGAGTGAATAAATTTTTTTATTTTTTTTCCCAGGATACGTTCTATTTTATCTTTCTGTATTAATGTAAGACACAAATATTCTTTATAATTTGAAGTTTCTTCATTTGTTAAATAAACAGTCACCTGTGAAGTCTGAATCTGTGATGGTGGCATTGCCTACAATCTTTTGGATGGTGCAACTTGATTCCTTGCCACACCCACCCAGAAACTAGTTTAAATGGACATGGTGGCCCTTCTTATGGTTGTATGCATGTATGTTCTCCCACAGCCTTTTCCAACAAATGAAACACAATCCAAAGGGAACAGAAACCTTTTAATGCTTCGGCAAAATAATTAGCTGTGATAAGCAGAAACCTTGCCAAACTGTGTGAGATTGCCAAAAGATAGCAGACAAGAAATAATTTGCAATACACAAATCTTCAAATACAAATTCAGGATACTGGAATGTCCATGATCAGTTCCTTACTTTTATGATTAGATGTTCCTTAGTATTTAGATCTGGTCTCAAGATGATAATGTAGCACTTGGGGAAGAAAATGCAAACCAGCAGACTAGCATTTGAGGTCAAGATGGAGAAAACCTGCACAGCCACCACGGACTTTCCTTTTGTGCTCAGAGAACTGGGTAGGAAGGAGACCCAGACACTGCAGAAAACCAGCATGCTGAAAGTGATCAACTTGGCTTCATTGAAAGCTCCAGGAAGGTTCCTGGCCAGGAAAGCTACTGTGAAATAAATGGCAGCTAGGAAACACATGCAGCCAAGGACAACATAAAACATGGTGACAGAGCCTTCATTGCATTGAAGAATGATCTCTCCAGGCTGGGATTGAAGATCAGAGTCAGGGAATGGGGGAGAAACTCCCAGCCATATGGCACAGATGAAAATTTGGCCAGCAGAACCAGAAAGGATGATGGAATTGGCCAAGCTCTTCCCCAACCATCTTCTCACTTTGTACCCTGGTTTTGTGGCCAGGAACGCCAGCACCACTGTGATTGTTTTGGCTAACACAGAAGACACAGCTATTGAGAAGACAATGCTGAACACTGTTTGTCGCAAAAGACAGGTGGTTTTTCTTGGTTGGCCAATGAATAAAAAGGAGGACAAGGAGCAAAGGAGGAGGGAGACCAGGAGGATGTAGGAGAGATCCCGATTGTTGGCTTTGACAATGGAAGTTTCTAGGTATTTAATGAAGATGATTAAAACAAATCCTGTGGTTAGGAACAAGAGCAGGACAAAGGAGACCAGAATAATGCCTAGATGTTCCTCATAGCACAGAAAGGTTATTATTTTGTGGATACATTGGACTTTGTGGATACATTGCTGTATCCATGCTATGTTTCCTTGCTTGTAAAAATGGTGTAAAAGAATAAATGCTGCCCAAGCAGTCAGACATCTTGGCACCCTGCACAATGACTGATCTTTGAAATCCATCAGTGGGGGGTGGCTTGGCATGGCAGGGGAAGGATACTGCAAAATCCCCATTCTCTGCCCACTCCAAGGGAAGGATCAGTGGTGGTATGCTACTGGTTCGGACTGGTTCGGTGAAACTGGTCATAAAAAAGCTGACGATCAGCTGAGAGGAGGAAAAAACCATCGATCAGCTGAGAGGAAAAAGAAGAGAAAATCAAATGACTGGCCCTCCCACCTGCCCCCGTGCTTTTCTCTTCTTTATCCTCTCAGCTGATTGGCACTGCAGGTCTCAGCTGGTATGGGGAAAGCTGTGCACCGGCATTAGGGAAAGTACGCCAACCAAGCCAATTTGAATCCCACCACTGGGAAGGATACTGCAAAATCTCCATTCCCATCCTACTCCAGGGGTAAAATCTCCATTCCCTCTCCATCCCACAAACTGCTTTCCAGGTCCGTTCTCCTGTGCAGGACAACAAAAGAAGACCCAGCCCATCAGCTGGGACTTGGGAGGCAGAGAATAGATGGGATGAGGGGCAGTCAGAGTGATATTTGCTGGTTCTCCGAACTACTCAAAATTTCTGTTACCGGTTCTCTAGAACTGGTCAGAACCTGCTGAATACCACCTCTGATGTTGACCCAGGACTATAAGTAATATTTGTGCTATAGTTCTCAATCCATAAGATGGGTGGTTAGAGTAATGGAGAGAGGAGAGAGACAGATCCCTACTAACAGAAAATTTAGTGTCATCCCTTCTCTTACATTGAAATTATCTTCAATTTTATGATGGGTGCTTAATTTAGTTTTCTCTTATCCCTTGAACCCAACTGTTTACCTCCAGGGCCCTCATGACAATATATTTCTCTTTATAAGGCTGTATCATTTCCTCAGCTATTCTGATGAATTTCTACCACTGCATAATTGAGAGAATCTCAACTAGCTGTATCTCAGTATGGTATGGAAATTGCACCATAAAAGAAAAAAGGCATTACAGAGGGTGGTGGAAACCACCCAACGTATTATACGGATTCCATTTTCTGACATTGTGGACATTCAGAGCAAACGATGTCTGCGTAAAGCCCACAGCATCGTTAAGGACCCCTTCCATCCAGCCCATAAACTGTTCACCCTTCTTCCATCTGGGAGGAGGTTCAGGTGCCTGCAGTCTAAGACCAGCAGGCTAGGGAATAGCTTCCACCACACAGCGGTTTCCTTGCTGAACTCCTCAGCTCGTTTGCCCCCATACATATAATGATGCTCCCCTTGATAATATATGATGTATTTTGCATAATTTTCTGTGCATTTATCCTTATATCCAACATATCCATAAACATTTTGTACATAAACATTTTGTACATAAACAGTTGTATATGTTCATATTTGTGCAATGACACTTATCCTTGGGTGCTTGGAAGCACATTTTTGTGCTTCCCATTGACATATATTCTGCATATTCATAGATGTTCTGTATATCTGTGTATGTGTGTGTGTGTGTGTGTGTGTGTGTATATATATATATATATATATATATATATATATATATATATATATATATATATATATATATATGTTTTCTTAAGTTTTCGCGGGTACTTACATGTCTGGCATTCAGCTTTGTTCGGGTATTTTCCCACGTGGTGCTTTTAAAGTTGTAGCAACATTTCAGCAGAATCTCATCTGCCATCATCAGGCTTCTGTATGGTGTTTGTCTATGAGTCACACTTTTACAGTGGTTTCAGATTTAAATTTGGGGCAGCCTATTGCTGTGTCAGAATGGTTTTTTCTTCCTCCTGATTGGTTGAGAGTCTTGGTCTGTGTTTATAGGTCTTGGAGTTTGCTGTGTTCTGCTACTAATATCTTCTGTCTTTTTTTGGGGGGGCTCTTTTTGTATCTTGATTGGCTGGCAACATTGTGTTACTTTATTGGAGGCCTTTAGTGCAGCTTGGCTTCGGGTAAATGGACGGCTATCATTAGTTAGGAAGCTGGGTTTCATCTGGGTGCCTGGTTGGGGTGTGTTTGAGCTGGAGGTATCAGGGGGGATCTGTTTGTGCCCAGGTGTTTGTCTGGCTTGTGGTATGGAGATTTTTTTGTTTGTGAGTGCAGGCTTCCAAATGATTGACAGCCTGGTGGAATCATCTCTTCTGTTCATGCTTTCTGGTCTTTTTTCAATCTCTATGGCTTCTCTGATGATTCTGTGGCTGGGATTTTCTATGGTGGCTAGGGTTTTGGTGCCATTGAAATTGATGTTATGACCTGTGGCTTCCATGTGTTGGACGAGTGAGGAAGTGTGTTCCAGCTTTTTGACTGCATTTTTATGTTCATCCAGGCGGGTGCTTATTCTTCTATTGGTCTGTCCAATGTATGTGGCGGGGCATGATGCACAGGGGACTTCATATATGCCTTGGTTTTCCAGGTCAATTTTGTCTTTGGGGTTCCTGAGGATGGCTGCTATTTTTCTGTCTGTTTTGAAGGCAGTCTTGATGTGGTGTCTATATAGAATCTTACTAATTTTGTCTGTAGTGCCTCTTATGTAGGGCAGGACAGCTGTTCCATAGGTCTGTTCATCTTCTGGGTCTCTATTATCTCTCAGTGTGTTTTTGTGGATCAAGTTGGTGATTTTGCTTTTGTGGAAGCCATTGGCTGTCAATATTTTAGTCAGGGTGCATAGTTCAGTCTTAATGTGTGTCTTGTCTGCCAGGCGTTTGGTTCTAGTAATTAGTGTTTTAGCCACGGAGTTTATCTGTGCTGGGTGGTGGTGGGATTGGGCGTTGAGGTCGCGGTTGGTGTGTGTTTTCTTCTGGTATATGGTGTGTCCTAGTGTGCCATCTGTTTTCTTGTAGTTTAGTACATCTAGGAATGGTAGTTGTTTGTTTCTGTTTCCATGGTGAACTTGATTTTGGGGTGTGCGCTGTTTAGGTGTGTTAGGAAGTTGTTTAGGTTTTCTTGTCCATGGGGCCAAATCACGAATGTGTCATCGATATATCTTAACCATAGTTTGGGTTTGGGTATGGCATTAGCCAGGGCTCTGGATTCAAATTCTTCCATGAACAGGTTTGCAATGACAGGTGACAGTGGTGATCCCATGGGGGCTCCTTCAATTTGTTTGTATCTTTGTCCTTTGTATGTGAAATATGTGTTGGTTAAGCAGTGTTCTATTAGTTCCATGAGGTGTTTAGCTGGTTGGTATTTATTTTTGATGATTTCGAGGGTCTCTTTTATCGGGACTTGTGCGAATAGAGAAACCACGTCAAAACTTACAAGCAGATCTTCTTGCTCCACGTGTAGATCTTTGATCATTTCCAAGAAGTGGTATGAGTTTTGTACATGAGAAGCTGCTGTTTCAGCATGGGGCTGTAGCTCTTTTGCTAGGTGTTTAGCCAGGTTTTGTAGTGGTGCTCCTCTGGAGCTGGCTATGGGTCTGAGAGGTATGCCTTCTTTGTGTATTTTTGGGAGGCCGTATAGTTTGGGGCATCTGGAAGATTTCTCTCTGGGTATGATCGTGTGTTGGATCTCTTTGCTTATGTGGCTGGTTATAATTTTCTTCTTGGTTAATTTTTCCAGATATGTGGTTGGGTCTGTGTTTATGGGTTTGTATGTGGAGTCTTGGAGTAGGTGTGTCAATTTAGTTTCATAGTCTTTTCTGTCCATTACTACAGTGGCATTCCCTTTATCTGCTGGGAGGATGATTATGCTGCTGTCTCTTTTCAGGGTTTGTAGCGCTTTAATTTCATCTTGCTGTAAGTTGCTTTTGGGTGGTTTGCTTGTGCATAGAATGTTGGTAACTTGGTGTCTTATTTTATCAGCTTCATCTGTATTTAATTTAGTTAGGCTGGATTCTACTGCACATATGATGGATTCTGTGGGGATTTTTTGGGGTGCTATAGCATAATTGAATCCTTTGGTTAGGACTTCTGTTTCTGTTTTGGTGAGTTCTCTGTTGGAAACATTGTACACTAATTGTTTCAGGTGTTGTTGTGAGTTGTTGGGGGTTTTCTTGTCATGTTCTAATTTCTTTAATTTTTTCAAGAGCTTTTCCTGTTTGTAAATGTTTGCAGATTCAGCTCTCCAAGTTGTAAGTTGTTTTATCTTGTCCCAAAGTAGAGGGTGGATTTTGCTGCTCAATTCCAGGTGTAGTGCTAGCAAATCTTTGTTTAACTGATGTAATTGGAATCTCTTACTGTGGAGGTCGTTCCTTAGGAGAGCCATTTCAGTTCTTTTCAGGATACGTTTAGTGGCTGCTGTGCTTTGATGAAATATTAATTTGAAGCAGGTTGGTGTAGTATTGTTGTCTCTGCAGCTGCGTAGGAATTGGAGGTCACATAGTATTACTGCTCTTTTAATTTCCAGTTTCTCGTAGGTTTTGATCTGGTTGTTTATTCCCTCCCCGTAGAGGTTTGATATTTGTTTTCTTAAGTTTTCACGGGTACTCACATGTCTGGCATTCAGCTTTGTTCGGGTATTTTCCCACGTCATAATAGTGGTGCTTTTAAAGTTGTAGCAACGTTTCAGCAGAATCTCATCTGCCATCATCAGGCTTCTGTATGGTGTTTGTCTATGAGTCAAACTTTTACAGTGGTTTCAGATTTAAATTTGGGGCAGCCTATTGCTGTGTCAGAATGGTTTTTTCTTCCTCCTGATTGGTTGAGAGTCTTGGTCTGTGATTATTGGTCTTGGAGTTTGCTGTGTTCTGCTACTAATATCTTCTGTCTTTTTTGGGGGGGGGCTCTTTTTGTATCTTGATTGACTGGCAACATTGTGTTACTTTATTGGAGGCCTTTAGTGCAGCTTGGCTTCGGGTAAATGGACGGCTATCATTAGTTAGGAAGCTGGGTTTCATCTGGGTGCCTGGTTGGGGTGTGTTTGAGCTGGAGGTATCAGGGGGGATCTGTTTGTGCCCAGGTGTTTGTCTGGCTTGTGGTGTGGAGATTGTGGTGTGGCTTGTGGTGTGGAGATAGTAATGGACAGAAAAGACTATGAAACTAAATTGACAGACCTACTCCAAGACTCCACATACAAACCCATAAACACAGACCCAACCACATATCTGGAAAAATTAACCAAGAAGAAAATTATAACCAGCCACATAAGCAAAGAGATCCAACACACGATCATACCCAGAGAGAAATCTTCCAGATGCCCCAAACTATACGGCCTCCCAAAAATACACAAAGAAGGCATACCTCTCAGACCCATAGTCAGCTCCAGAGGAGCACCACTACAAAACCTGGCTAAACACCTAGCAAAAGAGCTACAGCCCCATGCTGAAACAGCAGCTTCTCATGTACAAAACTCATACCACTTCTTGGAAATGATCAAAGATCTACACGTGGAGCAAGAAGATCTGCTTGTAAGTTTTGACGTGGTTTCACTATTCACTCAAGTCCCGATATAGGAGACCCTCGAAATCATCAAAAATAAATACCAACCAGCTAAACACCTCATAGAACTAACAGAAAACTGCTTAACCAACACATATTTCATATACAAAGGACCAAGATACAAACACATTGAAGGAGCCCCCATGGGATCACCACTGTCACCTGTCATTGCAAACCTGTTCATGGAAGAATTCGAATCCAGAGCCCTGGCTAATGCCATACTCAAACCCAAACTATGGTTAAGATATATCGATGACACATTCGTGATTTGGCCCCATGGACAAGAAAACCTAAACAACTTCCTAACACACCTAAACAGCGCACACCCCAAAATCAAGTTCAACATGGAAACAGAAACAAACAAACAACTACCATTCCGAGATGTACTAATCTACAAGAAAACAGATGGCACACTAGGACACACCATATACCAAAAGAAAACACACACCAACCGCTACCTCAACACCCAATCCCACCACCACCCAGCACAGATAAACTCCGTGGCTAAAACACTAATTACCAGAACTAAACGCCTGGCAGACAAGACACACATTAAGACTGAACTATGCACCCTGACTAAAATATTGACAGCCAACGGCTTCCACAAAAGCAAAATCACCAATTTGATCCACAAAAGCACACTGAGACATAATAGACACCCAGAAGATGAACAGACCCATGGAACAGCTGTCCTGCCCTACATAAGAGGCACTACAGACAAAATTAGTAAGATTCTATACAAACACCACATCAAGACTGCCTTCAAAACAGACAGAAAATTAGCAGCCATCCTCAGGAACCCCAAAGACAAAATTGACTTGGAAAACCAAGGCATATATGAAGTCCCCTGTGCATCATGCCCAGCCACATACATTGGACAGACCAATAGAAGAATAAGCACCCGCCTGGATGAACACAAAAATGCAGTCAAAAAGCTGGAACACACTTCCTCACTCGTCCAACACATGGAAGCCACAGGTCATAACATCAACTTCAATGGCACCAAAACCCTAGCCACCATAGAAAATCCCAGCCACAGAATCATCAGAGAAGCCATAGAGATTAAAAAAAGACCAGAAAGCATGAACAGAAGAAATGATTCCACCAGGCTGTCAATCATTTGGAAACCTGCACTCACAAACAAAAAAAATCCCCACAACACAAGCCAGGCAAACACCTGGGCACAAACAGATCCCCCCTGATACCTCCAGCTCAAACACACCCCAACCAGGCACCCAGATGAAACCCAGCTTCCTAACGAATGATAGCCGTCCATTTACCCGAAGCCAAGCTGCACTAAAGGCCTCCAATAAAGTAACACAATGTTGCCAGCCAATCAAGATACAAAAAGAGCCCCCCCCAAAAAAAACAGACAGAAGATACTAGTAGCAGAACACAGCAAACTCCAAGACCAATAAACACAGACCAAGACTCTCAACCAATCAGGAGGAAGAAAAAACCATTCTGACAAAGCAATAGGCTGCCCCAAATTTAAATCTGAAACCACTGTAAAAGTCTGACTCCCAGACAAGCACCATACAGAAGCCTGATGATGGCAGATGAGATTCTGCTGAAACGTTGCTACAACTTTAAAAGCACCACGTGGGAAAATACCCGAACAAAGCTGAATGCCAGACATGTAAGTACCCGCGAAAACTTAAGAAAAAAACATATATATATATATATATATATATATATATATATATATATATATATATATATATTCTTAAGTTTTTGCGGGAACTTACATGTCTGGCATTCAGCTTTGTTCGGGTATTTTCCCACGTCATAGAAGTGGTGCTTTTAAAGTTGTAGCAACGTTTCAGCAGAATCTCATCTGCCATCATCAAACAGAAGCCTGATGATGGCAGATGAGATTCTGCTGAAATGTTGCTACAACTTTAAAAGCACCACTACTATGATGTGGGAAAATACCCGAACAAAGCTGAATGCCAGACACATATATATATATATGTGGATCTTTGGTTATTCGGGTTTTCTCCCGCGTAAAATTGGAAGTATCTAGGCAACGTTTCGATGAAGTCTCATTCATCATCTTCAGGCTTGGTCTTCAGCTCTGTGCTTCTCAGAGTGATGTGAGCTTGCAGGTGCTTCTTCCTTTTAACTGCTAGTGGGGGTGTGACTTGATTGGGTGGGGGCTTGGCTGTGTTCTGATTGGGTGGGGGTGTGTTCTCATTGGTTGGGGGTTTGGCTGTGTTCTGATTGGTTGGGGGGTTGGCTGTGTTCTGATTGGCTGGAGGCGTGTTCTGTTCAGGTGGGGGCTTGATTGTGCTCAGGTTAGTCTTAGTTGCTGGAGGGTTTGAGCTGGTGAGCTGTGATCTTGCTGTTTGGCTTCGAGTTCGTGGTCGTGCTGCATCTTCATGGTGGAGGTCAGTTCGCTTCATGTATGGCTCAGAGGGGTTTGAGGTGGGTAGTGATGCAGCTGCAGTGCGGCTTCTGGTCCGTGGTTGTGTTTCATCTTCTGTGTGGGTGTGAGTCTGCTTTCTACGTGGAAGTGTGGTGGTGGCATCTTGTGTGGCTCTCAGGGGTGTGGGTCTGGTGTCATTCTTCATGTTAGGTACGCGTCTGTTCATGAGGGCGGGTTTCCAAATGGCTGGTAGGCGGGAGGCATCATCTCGTTTATTCATGCTGTGTGGGCATTTTTCTATCTCTATGGCTTCTCTGATTATTCTGCTGCTGAAGTGTTCGGTTTTGCCGATAGTTCTGGTATTTTTAAAGTCAATCTCATGTCCTGTGGCTTTGAGGTGTTGGACCAGGGAAGAGGTCAGTTCTTCCTTTTTGATTGAGTTCTTATGTTCTTCAATGCATGCACCTATTCTTCTGTTAGTCTGTCCAATGTATGTGGTGGGGCAGGCAGTGCAAGGGATTTCATATACTCCTTGATTTTCCAACTCGATTCTGTCCTTAGGGTTTCTTAGGATGGTGGATATCTTTTTGTTTGTGCAGAATGCTGTCTTAATGTTGTGTTTTTGGAGGATCTTGCTAATTTTGTCCGTAGTGCCTTTTATATATGGGAGGAGGGCTTTGCCATTCTCTTGTTCTTTGTCTTGGATTTTGGCTGGGGTTTCTTTTTGGATTAGGTGGGTGATCTTCTTTCTTTGGAATCCATTGGCTGTCAGCACGCCGGTGAGAGTGTGTAGTTCGGTCTCTAGGTGTTGTTCATCGGCTAAGCATTTTGTTCTGGAGATGAGTGTCTCGGCTACGGAATTGATCTGTGCTGGGTGGTGGTGTGAGAGTGCGTGTAGATAGCGGTTTGTATGTGTTTTCTTCTGGTAGATGGTGTGTCCTAGGGAGCCATTGGATTTTTTGTATACCAAGACATCTAGGAAGGGAAGTTGGTTGTTAGCTTCTGTTTCCATGGTGAATTGTATTTTGGGGTGTTGGCTGTTGAGGTGTGTGAGGAAGTTGTTCAGTTTTTCTTTCCCGTGTGGCCAGATTATGAAGGTGTCATCTACGTATCTGAGCCAGAGTTTGGGTTTGTGATCATATTTTTCTAGAGCTTGTGTTTCAAAGTGTTCCATGTAGAGGTTAGCGATGACAGGTGAGAGGGGTGATCCCATGGGTGCTCCTTCTATTTGTTTGTATTTTTGTCCATTGTAGGTGAAGTATGTATTGGATAGGCAGTGGTTGGTCAGATCTAGGATGTGCTTGGGGGGGTTGTATTTGTTTTGGATGGCTGTCAAGGCTTCTTTTATTGGCACTTGGGTGAAGAGGGATATGACATCGAAGCTCACTAGTAGGTCACTGGGTTGTAAGTTTTGTTTCTTTATGATCTCGATGAACTGGAATGAGTTTCTTACGTGTGAGTTGATGGATTCTGCATAGGGCTGTAGTTGTTTGGCGAGAAATTTGGCTAGGTTTTGTAGAGGTGAGCCTATGGAGCTGACTATTGGCCTAAGTGGGGTTCCTTCTTTGTGTATCTTGGGGAGACCATAAAGTTTAGGGCATCTGGATGATTTCTCTCAGGGTATGATTCTTTGCTGGATTTCTTCACTAATGGGGGAGGCTTTTATTTTGGATCTGGTGGTTTTTTCTAGGTAGGTGGTGGGGTCTGTCTTTTGGGGTTTGTATGTGGGATCTTGGAGTAGGTTGGTTAACTTGGATTGGTAGTCGGATGTGTTCATAACCACTGTCGCGTTTCCCTTGTCTGCTGGTAGGATTATTATGCTGGTGTCTTCTTTCAGGTTAAGTAGTGCAGTATGTTCTTCTTTGGATAAGTTGCTTTTGGGTGGTTTGCTAGTGCAGAGGATGTTGGTGATTTCGAGTCTGATTCTATTGGCATCATCAGGGTTGGTTTTGGTCAGGCTGGTTTCAACTCCGCATATAATGGTTTCTGTGGGGATGTGTTTGGGAGCGACAGCAAAGTTGAATCCTTTAGAAAGGACCTTGGTTTCGGCTTCGGTGAGGATCTTGTCTGAGATGTTGTGCACTGTTTGTTTCATGTGTGGCTGTGAGGGGGGAGGAGTTGGTTTCTGGCGTTGTTGTAGTTTTCTGAGTTTGTTGGTGTGTGTGTCTGTCTTGAGGGTGGTCTGTGTTTCGGCTCTCCAGACAGCGAGCTGTTTGGATTTGTCCCAAAGTAAGGGGTGAATCTTGTTGCTGAGTCTGAGGTGAAGTGTGGGGAGATCTTTGTTGATTTGGTCTAGGAGAAATCTTTTTGTGTGAAGTTCATTTCTAATTAGAGCCAATTCTGTTCTTTTTAGGATGCGTTTGGTGGCTGCTGTGTTGGTGTGGAATTTCAATTGGAAGCTTGTGGGAATTAAATTTTGATCTCGGCAGTTGCATAGGAATGCAAGGTCACATAAAATGGAAGCTCTTTGGACTTCAAGTTTTTCATAAGTCCTGGTCAGATGGTGGGTTTCCTCCCCGTAGAGGTGCAATATTTGTTTTCTGAGGTTCTCGCGGGTATTTGTATGTGGATCTTTGGTTATTTGGGTTTTCTCCCGCGTAAAATTGGAAGTATCTAGGCAACATTTCGATGAAGTCTCATTCATCATCTTCAGGCTTGGTCTTCAGCTCTGTGCTTCTCAGAGTGATGTGAGCTTGCAGGTGCTTCTTCCTTTTAACTGCTAGTGGGGGTGTGACTTGATTGGGTGGGGGCTTGGCTATGTTCTGATTGGGTGGGGGTGTGTTCTCATTGGTTGGGGGTTTGGCTGTGTTCTGATTGGTTGGGGGTTTGGCTGTGTTCTGATTGGCTGGAGGCGTGTTCTGTTCAGGTGGGGGCTTGATTGTGCTCAGGTTAGTCTTAGTTGCTGGAGGGTTTGAGCTGGTGAGCTGTGATCTTGCTGTTTGGCTTCGAGTTCGTGGTCGTGCTACATCTTCATGGTGGAGGTCAGTTCGCTTCATGTATGACTCAGAGGGGTTTGAGGTGGGTAGTGATGCAGCTGCAGTGCGGCTTCTGGTCCGTGGTCGTGTTTCATCTTCTGTGTGGGTGTGAGTCTGCTTTCTACGTGGAAGTGTGGTGGTGGCACATCACTCTGAGAAGCACAGAGCTGAAGACCAAGCCTGAAGATGATGAATGAGACTTCATCGAAACGTTGCCTAGATACTTCCAATTTTACGTGGGAGAAAACTGGTATTCAGCTTTGTTCGGGTATTTTCCCACGTGGTGCTTTTAAAGTTGTGCCTGGTTGGGGTGTGTTTGAGCTGGAGGTATCAGGGGGGATCTGTTTGTGCCCAGGTGTTTGCCTGGCTTGTGGTGTGGAGATTTTTTTGTTTGTGAGTGCAGGCTTCCAAATGATTGACAGCCTGGTGGAATCATCTCTTCTGTTCATGCTTTCTGGTCTTTTTTCAATCTCTATGGCTTCTCTGATGATTCTGTGGCTGGGATTTTCTATGGTGGCTAGGGTTTTGGTGCCATTGAAGTTGATGTTATGACCTGTGGCTTCCATGTGTTGGACGAGTGAGGAAGTGTGTTCCAGCTTTTTGACTGCATTTTTGTGTTCATCCAGGCGGGTGCTTATTCTTCTATTGGTCTGTCCAATGTATGTGGCCGGGCATGATGCAGAGGGGACTTCATATATGCCTTGGTTTTCCAGGTCAATTTTATCTTTGGGGTTCCTGAGGATGGCTGCTATTTTTCTGCCTGTTTTGAAGGCAGTCTTGATGTGGTGTCTGTATAGAATCTTACTAATTTTATGTGTAGTGCCTCTTATGTAGGGCAGGACAGCTGTTCCATAGGTCTGTTCATCTTCTGGGTCTCTATTATGTCTCAGTGTGTTTTTGTGGATCAAGTTGGTGATTTTGCTTTTGTGGAAGCCGTTGGCTGTCAATATTTTAGTCAGGGTGCATAGTTCAGTCTTACTGTGTGTTTTGTCTTCCAGGCATTTGTTTCTAGTAATTAGTGTTTTAGCCACGGAGTTTATCTGTGCTGGGTGGTGGTGGGATTGGGCGTTGAGGTAGCGGTTGGTGTGTGTTTTCTTCTGTTATATGGTGTGTCCTTGTGTGCCATCTGTTTTCTTGTAGATTAGTACATCTCGGAATGGTAGTTGTTTGTTTGTTTCTGTTTCCATGGTGAACTTGATTTTGGGGTGTGCGCTGTTTAGGTGTGTTAGGAAGTTGTTTAGGTTTTCTTGTCCATGGGGCCAAATCACGAATGTGTCATCGATACATCTTAACCATAGTTTGGGTTTGAGTATGGCATTAGCCAGGGCTCTGGATTTGAATTCTTCCATGAACAGGTTTGCAATGACAGGTGACAGTGGTGATCCCATGGGGGCTCCTTCAATTTGTTTGTATCTTTGTCCTTTGTATATGAAATATGTGTTGGTTAAGCAGTGTTCTGTTTGTTCCATGAGGTGTTTAGCTGGTTGGTATTTATTTTTGATGATTTCGAGGGTCTCTTTTATCGGGACTTGAGTGAATAGTGAAACCACGTCAAAACTTACAAGCAGATCTTCTTGCTCCACGTGTAGATCTTTGATCATTTCCAAGAAGTGGTATGAGTTTTGTACATGAGAAGCTGCTGTTTCAGCATGGGGCTGTAGCTCATTTGCTAGGTGTTTAGCCAGGTTTTGTAGTGGTGCTCCTCTGGAGCTGACTATGGGTCTGAGAGGTATGCCTTCTTTGTGTATTTTTGGGAGGCCGTATAGTTTGGGGCATCTGGAAGATTTCTCTCTGGGTATGATCGTGTGTTGGATCTCTTTGCTTATGTGGCTGGTTATAATTTTCTTCTTGGTTAATTTTTCCAGATATGTGGTTGGGTCTGTGTTTATGGGTTTGTATGTGGAGTCTTGGAGTAGGTGTGTCAATTTAGTTTCATAGTCTTTTCTGTCCATTACTACAATGGCATTCCCTTTATCTGCTGGGAGGATGATTATGCTGCTGTCTCTTTTCAGGGTTTGTAGCACTTTAATTTCATCTTGCTGTAAGTTGCTTTTGGGTGGTTTGCTTGTGCATAGAATGTTGGTTACTTGGTGTCTTATTTTATCAGCTTCATCTGTATTTAATTTAGTTAGGCTGGATTCTACTGCACATATGATGGATTCTGTGGGGATTTTTTGGGGTGCTATAGCATAATTGAATCCTTTGGTTAGGACTTCTGTTTCTGTTTTGGTGAGTTCTCTGTTGGAAACATTGTACACTAATTGTTTCAGGTGTTGTTGTGAGTTGTTGGGGGTTTTCTTGTCATGTTCTAATTTCTTTAATTTTTTCAAGAGCTTTTCCTGTTTGTAAATGTTTGCAGATTCAGCTCTCCAAGTTGTAAGTTGTTTTATCTTGTCCCAAAGTAGAGGGTGGATTTTGCTGCTCAATTCCAGGTGTAGTGCTAGCAAATCTTTGTTTAACTGGTCTAATTGGAATCTCTTACTGTGGAGCTCGTTCCTTAGTAGAGCCATTTCAGTTCTTTTCAGGATACGTTTAGTGGCTGCTGTGCTTTGATGAAATGTTAATTTGAAGCAAGTTGGTGTAGTATTGTTGTCTCTGCAGCTGCGTAGGAATTGGAGGTCACATAGTATTACTGCTCTTTTAATTTCCAGTTTCTCGTAGGTTTTGATCTGGTTGTTTATTCCCTCCCCGTAGAGGTTTGATATTTGTTTTCTTAAGTTTTCGCGGGTACTTACATGTCTGGCATTCAGCTTTGTTCGGGTATTTTCCCACGTGGTGCTTTTAAAGTTGTAGCAACGTTTCAGCAGAATCTCATCTGCCATCATCAGGCTTCTGTATGGTGTTTGTCTGTGAGTCAGACTTTTACAGTGGTTTCAGATTTAAATTTGGGGCAGCCTATTGCTGTGTCTGAATGGTTTTCTCTTCCTCCTGATTGGTTGAGAGTCTTGTTCTGTGTTTATTGGTCTTGGAGTTTGCTGTGTTCTGCTTCTAATATCTTCTGTCTGTTTTTTTGGCTCTTTTTGTATCTTGATTGGCTGGCAACATTGTGTTACTTTATTGGAGGCCTTTAGTGCAGCTTGGCTTCGGGTAAATGGACGGCTATCATTCGTTAGGAAGCTGGGTTTCATCTGGGTGCCTGGTTGGGGTGTGTTTGAGCTGGAGGTATCAGGGGGGATCTGTTTGTGCCCAGGTGTTTGCCTGGCTTGTGGTGTGGAGATTTTTTTGTTTGTGAGTGCAGGCTTCCAAATGATTGACAGCCTGGTGGAATCATCTCTTCTGTTCATGCTTTCTGGTCTTTTTTCAATCTCTATGGCTTCTCTGATGATTCTGTGGCTGGGATTTTCTATGGTGGCTAGGGTTTTGGTGCCATTGAAGTTGATGTTATGACCTGTGGCTTCCATGTGTTGGACGAGTGAGGAAGTGTGTTCCAGCTTTTTGACTGCATTTTTGTGTTCATCCAGGCGGGTGCTTATTCTTCTATTGGTCTGTCCAATGTATGTGGCCGGGCATGATGCACAGGGGACTTCATATATGCCTTGGTTTTCCAGGTCAATTT
Organism: Hydrophis major; assembly: GCA_033807585.1. NCBI lineage: Eukaryota > Metazoa > Chordata > Lepidosauria > Squamata > Elapidae > Hydrophis > Hydrophis major. The sequence goes on from CM066329.1 coordinate 24,506,244, forward strand.
TGTCTTTGGGGTTCCTGAGGATGGCTGCTATTTTTCTGTCTGTTTTGAAGGCAATCTTGATGTGGTGTCTGTGTAGAATCTTACTAATTTTGTCTGTAGTGCCTCTTATGTAGGGCAGGACAGCTGTTCCATGGGTCTGTTCATCTTCTGGGTGTCTATTATGTCTCAGTGTGCTTTTGTGGATCAAATTGGTGATTTTGCTTTTGTGGAAGCCGTACATCTAGGAATGGTAGTTGTTTGTTTGTTTCTGTTTCCATGGTGAACTTGATTTTGGGGTGTGCGCTGTTTAGGTGTGTTAGGAAGAGCTAAAAAACAGACAGAAGATATTAGAAGCAGAACACAGCAAACTCCAAGACCAATAAACACAGACCAAGACTCTCAACCAATCAGGAGGAAGAGAAAACCATTCTGACACAGCAATAGGCTGCCCCAAATTTAAATCTGAAACCACTGTAAAAGTCTGACTCACAGACAAACACCATACAGAAGCCTGATGATGGCAGATGAGATTCTGCTGAAACGTTGCTACAACTTTAAAAGCACCACGTGGGAAAATACCCGAACAAAGCTGAATGCCAGACATGTACGTACCCGCGAAAACTTAAGAAAACATATATATATATGTTTATGTTTATGTTTATGTTTATGTTTATGTTTATGTTTATGTTTATGTTTATGTTTATGTTTATGTTTATATTTATATTTATATTTATATTTATATTTATATTTATATTTATATTTATATTTATATTTATATTTATATTTATATTTATATTTATATTTATATTTATATTTATATTTATATTTTACTGTTGTTTTGCACTTCTAGTTGGATGCTCACTGCATTTCGTTGCCTGTATCCATGGCAATGACAATAAAGTTGAATCTAATCTAAACTATTTCAGACAAATGATTATCCAATCTCTTTAAAACTTCCAGGAGCAATCACAGCTTCCGGAGGCAAGTTGTTCCACCAATTCCCACAACACTGTCAAACTATTTACTAAGTCTACATTACTATTACTATCCATCTTCTCATCTTTCTTATCACCAATCTCCCCCCACTTGTGACTGTATGACTGTAACTTTGTGGCTTGTATCTTGACGATTTATATTTCCTAGTATGGTTTGATTGTTTATTTGTACACAAGACTATCATTAATTGCTGTACCTTATGATTCTTGACGAATGTACCTTTTCTTTTGATGTACACTGAGAGCACATGCATCAAAGACAAATTCCTTGTGTGTCTAATCACACTTGGCCAATAAAGAATGAATGAATGAATGAATGAATTCATTCATTCAATTAATTGTTCTGTAAGGAAATTTCTCCTTAGTGCTAAGTTGCTTCTCTCCTTGATTAGTTTCTATCCATTGCTTTTTCTCCTGCCCTCAGGTGCTTTGGAGAATAGCTTGATTTCCTCTTCTTTGTGGCAGCCCCTCAGATATTGGAACACTGCTATCATGTCACACTTAGTATTTCTTTTAATTAAACTAGACATACCCAATTCCAGCAACTGTTCTTTATATGTTTTAGCCTCCAGTCCTTGAATCATCTTTGTTGCTCTGCACTCTTTCTTGTCTCAACATCTTGTTTATATTGTGATGATCAAAATTGGATGCAATTTTCCAACTGTGGTCTTACCAAACTATTGTAAAGCGGTACTAACACTTCACGTGATCTTGATTCTATCCCTCTTCTAATGCAGCCTAGAACTGTGTTGGCTTTTTTTTGGCAGCTGCAGCACACTGCTGGGTCATATTTAAATAATTGTGTACTAGGGCTCCAAGATCCCTCTCATATTGAATGAGGTAAATTTATTCTCATGCTCCTTGCACAATAAATCTTCCCTTGGTTTTTTTGCCTAAGGACAGGACCTTACCTGTCTCACTTCTGAAAGGCATCTTGCTGGATAGGACCCAATGCTCAAATTTGTCAAAACCCTTCTGAATCTTGAGTCCATCTTCCAAAATGTTAGCAATTTCCCTCAGCTTGGTGTCACCTGCAACTTTGATTATTTCCCCCTCTATCCTCTCATCTAGAACATTTATGACAATGTTAAAGAGCACCAGATCCAAGACCAAATCTTGACAAACCCAAATTCATGTTTCCCTCCATGTAGATGTGGTTCCATTGAGGACTACCTACTGAGTGGTTAGGAATTCTGTATCGATTTTGTCATGTTACTGTCTATCCCACATTGTTCTATCTTACCATGAAGGTTGTGGTCTTTTTTTAAATCATACTTATCTCCTAAATTCCAGATTTCATCTCCTTTATTTAAAGATGCTTCTCTCTTTGTTGTGACCAGAATTTTTGAATATTCATAAATAATATCATAATACATCTCAGGTTGCTCCTTTCCCTTCTGTTATCAGGGGAGAAAAATGGTCTTGCTTATAAGAAACATTCACAAGATTCCATTCAGAGGATCCTAAGAAGTGCCATCTAAGTTTGCCTAGAAAGGTTAACTGATTCATCATTTACCGCCAAATTAATAGGTTGCTATGAAGGTTCTGTTCATTACACAGGAAATAATTTGTGTCCTAGGACTTTTTCCAATTTCATAGACTATTAGAAATATAGCTATTTCATAAAAAATATATTAACATTTCTTTTTGTGGATAAGTTAGAAATCTTGGAAAATGCTCCTGGTATCAGTTGTTGTCCCAAGAAAATATTTCTTAAAAGGTGAAAGGATAGATTATAAAAGAAATATTGTATTTTGGTTTTCTCAGATACTGAAAAATGTACCAAGTGCCCAGATTATCAATATCCAACTGAGAACTGAGTCCAATGTATCCACAAAAGAATAACCTTCCTGTCCTATGAGGAATATCTGGGTGGCATCCTAGTCTCTTTTGCCCTAATCTTGTTCCTAACCACAGGATTTGTTTTAATCCTATTCCTTAAATACCAAGAAATTCCTGTTGTCAAAGCCAACAATCAGGACCTCTCTTACATCTTTCTGGTCTCCCTCTTGCTTTGCTTCTTGTGTCCTTTACTCTTTATTGGTCAACCAAGGAAAGCCACATGCCTTCTCTGACAAATGGTGTTCAGCATCACCTTCTCTGTTGCTGTTTCTTCTCTCTTGGCCAAAACCATCATAGTGGTTCTGGATTTCATAGCCACAAAACCAGGCAACTGAGTAAAGAGATGGTTAGGGAAGAGCTTGGCCAACTCCATCATCCTTTCTTGTTCTGCTATCCAAACTATTATCTGCTTCATCTGGCTGGGACTTTCTCCTCCATTCCCCGACTTTGACTTCCACTCCCAGCCTGGAGTTATCATCCTGCAATGCAATGAATGAATGCAATGTACTGTTCTACATCACTCTCAGTAACATGGGTTTCTTGGCTGCCATCTACTTCATGGTGGCTTTTCTGGCCAGGAATCTGCCTGGGGCCTTCAAGCTGATCACCTTCAGCATGCAGGTTTTCTGCAGTGTCTGGGTGAGTTTTGAGCCCACTTACCTGAGCACCAAAGGGAAATTTATGGTGGCTGTGCAGGTCTTCTCCAACTTGGCCTCCAGTTCTGGGCTGCTAGGCTGCATCTTCATCCCCAAGTGCTATGTTATCATTCTGAAACCAGAACTGAATATAAAGGAGCATCTTACAACCAGAAGACATGCAGAAAGATGAGACAGAGGAATTTCAATGCTCAACATGTTCCAACAAGCCAAAGCTGGAACATGGGCCAATGACTGCCTGAAATAAGACTGGAGAATAGTGTCATAAGGAAAACAAGTTCATTGATTTCTTGGGAATGCATTAACAAGACAGAAATATAGAAGAAATGCATTGAACAACCTTAATACCCTCCCGGGAAGCTTTCAGTACTGGCTTAGTGTCAGGTTCCAAGTAATGCTACCATCATTAAAAGAACTCAGAGGAATTTCTATTCCTCAAAGAATTATATGATTTAATTACACATCTTGGCACTAACTGGTAGAAGCCAGTACTGAAAGCTTCCCAGGCTTCCACATCATTATAACTAAAAGGTTCTCATTTTTTCAAAACAATTAGTCACATTGTCCAACCAGGATATAAAATAGTTTCCTGGCAACTTCCCTCCTCCTTTCTCTGGCCCAGCAGCAGTTGGAATGCAGCTGACTCATTGCCCAGCTATGTAGTTTTGGCTGGAGCTTCATCCACCTCAAATCTCTCCCCCACTCCATTTCTCAACTGTGTCCAACTGAATTCATACAATTCCACCACCAAATTAAATTCAGGCTTGACACTCAGTACATTTTATCAAAATTGTTGTGGCAATGCAACTGATCTCTCTCTTTTTATTTAGCATGACTCTTTCTTGAGGATAGAAACAGTGGACAGATGGGAAAATAACTTGAGGTTTCCTTCATCCTTTCTCTTAATCTACTAGCCCCCTCCTACATTTGAAGAGAGAAGAGTAACCCGACTCCAGTTTTTCAGAGAGTGAGGGGTAGGGATTCCCCTTTTCCTGCACCTATTTTTTTGCTGTGTCCTCTGTGTGTCCTGACCATTTACTTCATGATGTATGTAGTGACTTGCAAAATATGTCATATGTTTGAGCCCATGGAAGACCCAAACTATGTATGTGTCAAATGTAAATTATATGAATTGCTAGAAGAAAAAATAGAATAGAATAGAATAACAAAGTTGGAAGGGATCTTGAGTTTCTTCCAATCCAAGCCCCTGCTCAAAGAGGAAACCCTATACCATTTCAGACAGGTGGCTATCCAGTCTCTTAACAACTTGCAGTTTTGGTGCATTCACAACTTCTGGAGGCAAGTTGTTCCACTGATTAACCATCCTGTCAGGCAATTTCTTCTGAGTTCTAGGTTGCTTCTCTCCTTGATTAGTTGATCTGTTACAATGTCCTCCCAGTCAATGACTGCTTCAACTTCAACTGCAACAATACAACAGCACACAACAGATGCAAACTCAATGTAAACCACTCCAAACTTGATTGCAGAAAGTACGACTTCAGCAACAGAATGATCAATGCCTGGAATGCACTACCTGACTCTGTTATTACATCCTCTAACCCCCACTCCTTTAACCTCAATCCAACCAATATTGGCTTAACCCCATTCATAAGAGGTCTGTGAGGGGCTGGCATAAGTGCACAATCATACCATCCCTGTCCTATTGTCCCTATTTATTTATAAGAGGTCTGTGAGGGGCTGGCATAAGTGCACAATCATACCATCCCTGTCCTATTGTCCCTATTTATTCCTACCTATTTCCTGTATTCTTACTCATGTTTATACTTAGATCTATTATCTTGTAAGTGATTGACAAATCAAAATAAATCAATAAATAGTTTCCATCCATTGCTTCTTGTCCTACCCTTAAGTGCTTTGAAGAATAGCTTGACTCCCTTCTTTGTTGTGGTAACCCTCGAGATATTGGAAGACTGCTATCATGTCACCCCTAGTTCTTCTCTTCGTTAAGCTATGGATACCTAATTCCAGCAACCATTCTTTATATTTGTGTTTGAAAAGTTCTTAAATAAAACTCTTCACTTAATAAGTCAATTGTGTTATAAAGATGCTATAAAAACTGCTCTAATTACTTCAGATGGATCTTGATTGGTCTCTTTGCATCAGATACAGAGAATGGAGAGGATTTCATGAGGCCTTTTACTCCTATGTTTGCAAGGAATGGAATTTGTGTTGTTATTTCACAATAATCCTCAACAACTGGCCATACAGCCAGGGGTGGGATGTTACCAGTTCTGCCTGGTTCTAAAGAACTGATAGCTCTGAACAGCAGCAGACACCAAACTGGTTTTATGTCTGCTGCTGTTTGGCCCACCTGCCTGCCTGGGCTCTTAATCTCCTTTATTTCTTCCTTTTTCAACCTCAGCTGCTTTGCGCAGCACAGTTCAGATTGAAAAAGCAGGAAAAAAGAAGCTTCTCAAATGCTGCACACCTGCGCACAGCACTTTTGAGCACTCCAGGCAGCACAGCTGATGTTTTTGTCACACATGCACGTGCTTACAAAGCACGCATGTGCGTGCAAAACATAATTACCGAATTGGTAGTAACATCGGTTGAATATGATCCTTGCATATAGCACCTCTCAAGGATGCCTTCTCTAATTGGGAACAAGTCAATACCTTTCTTCACTTCATAGAAAGTTTCCCTTTTGGAGAGAATCCTTCCTTTCTATTTAACATTTGATGTTAAAATAGAAAAAATGATTTTATGAATCTATTATTTTTCAAAATGTCATTTAGTAAGCTCAATTAACAGGTTTTGATAATTTAATGTTTGTTTATAGATTTATTTATTATTTCTTAAACCTAAATTCTGCCCATTTGGCTAGAGATGACTATAGGGGAGGAGGTATTTTTCTCATCCCTAAAGCTACTCCTTTGAATTTCTAAAGAAACCAGTAACCAGTAACCAATACACCAAATCTCATTTTTAGTCACAATAGTGTGAGTAAAATGAGTTTCCATCAGCATGGGATTTTGTCATGACCCAGGATGGGATACAAAAGCAACAAAGTCACAAAAACAGGCGAAGTCCCTTTAATTCCTTCAACTTGGCTTCAAAGCTCATTGACTGGAGAAAAAAACTCCCCCACAAACAGTTGCAAAAAGGAAGAAATGCAGTTCAAACTCAAAATACATATAAATTATAAATAGAAAAAACAACACAAACAACACTGAAGCAATTAATGAGAAAAGGCAGGATAAGGGCTTGAAGACATCCACAGATATCGAAATACACACACTGGGAAAGATGCCAGAAGTCAGATAAGAATTGAAAGACTAGAACTGTTTAACACATAACAAATAACAGATAATCAGAATTGGAAGGGACCTTATAGGTCATCTAGTCCAACCCTCCACTTAAGCGGAAGACCCCACACCATTTCTGAAAAAATGGCAGTCCAATCTCTTCTTGAAAGTCTCAAGTGATGGTGCTCCCACAACTTCTGAGGGCAAGGTGTTCCATTGGTTGATTGTTCTCACTGTCAGAAAGTTTCTCCTTATTTCCAGATTAAATCTCTCCGTGTTCAGTTTCCATCCATTATTCCTTGTCTGGCCTACAAGTGAGAAAATAGATTGACCCCTTCCTCCCTGTGGCAGCCCCTGAAATATTGGAAGACTGCTATCATGTCTCTCCTGGTCCCTCTCTTTACTAGACTAGCCAAACCCAGTTCCTGTAACTGTTCCTCATATGTTTTAGTCTCCAATCCCCTAATCATCCTGGTTGCTCTTCTCTGTACCTTTTCTAGAGTCTCAACATCTTTTTTATCATGTGGGGACCAAAACTGGATGCTGCACTCTCGGTGTGGTCTTACTAAGGCTTTATAGAGTGGTATTAGTACCTCACTTGATCTTGATTGTATCTCTGTGTTAATTAGCTTTTTTGGTGGCTGCTGCACACTGCTGGCTCATATTTAGCTGGTTGTCCACTAAGATTCCAAGATCCCTGTCACAGTTACTGCTATAGAGCCTGGTTTCACCCAGTCTGTATGTGTACTTTTGGTTTTTCTTGCCTAGGTGTTGGACTTTACTTTTCTCAACATTGAATTTTATTTTGTTAGATATGACCCAGTGTTCTAGTCTGTCAAGATCCATCTGGACCATGAAGGGGATCAGGGCCCTTTCCTCTCCCACAGACCATGCCATTCATGTTTCTTCCTTATCCACTCCTCCCTGCATGCCTTAGGATAAAGAGGGGATGGCCCTGGATCTTCCTCTGTGCCCTTCCGCAGTTTCCTCCACAACTTCCGGAGCCACATTCCCACTACCTGTTAACAGTTCCTCCTCTCCCTCTGAATCACTTTCTAACAGGGGCATGACAGATTTTTAGTGGGCAAATGAGAACATAAGGAATATGGCATTGTGGCTCAGAGTGAACTGTGAGATTTTTTTTTTCAGAACATTCCCATAGGATCTTCTGAATTCAATCTTGTGAATGTTTCTTATAAACAAGACCGTTTTTCTTCCCTGAAGATAGAAGGGCAAGAAGCAACCTGTGATATATCATGCTATTATTTATGAACATTCATAAATTCTGGTCACAATAAAGAGAGTAGCAAACTGGAATTAAGGAGATAAGGATGATTTTGAAAAAGACCACAACTTTCACAGTAAGATAGAGAAATGTGGGATAGATAGTAACATGACAAAATCGATACAGAATTCATGACCACTCAGTAGGTAGTCCTCAATGGAGCCATATCTAAATATGAGCCCACAATGTGCTGCAGCTGCCAAAAAAAGCCAACACAGTTCTAGGCTACATTAACAGAGGGATAGAATCAAGATCATGTGAAGTGTTAGTACCACTTTATATGGCTTGGTAAGACCACAGTTGGAAAACTGCATCCAAATTTGACCATCACAATGTAAACAAGATGTTGAGACTAGAAAGAGTGCAGAGAAGAGCAACAAAGATGATTAGCAGACTGGAGGCTAAAACATATAAAGAACGGTTACTGGAATTGGGCATGTCTATGTTAGAGAATATACCCTAGCAGAATGTGCACAGCAGTCAGGCGAATATGAGAGAAAATGTTTTTTAGTTTACACACTCAGTAAAAATGGATACATTGTCTTAGTTGCACATTTTATTCCATTTAGAGTTTAGCAGGGTCAAACAGTCCAAATATCATTCAATAGTGTTCGGTCAATTCAGTCTGGAGATTGTTCAATTGCAAAAAATCCAGTGTCAAACAAGAAAGGTCATTTAACTTACAATGTCAATCCATAAATCAGTCCAGTAAATATCTTCTCACAGTAGATTAGATATGCAGTATTCAAAACTCTTTTCTTCTTCAACGTCAGCAACAGGGAACATGCGGAACAATCAATCATCAAGCCAGTAGCAATCCAAGTTCTCTAGCTCCCTCTTATGGCAGTTTCTCAACTGCACCCAAATTATATCATTTAGAGTTGAAAGTGAAAAAATACATTTAAACTTTGCTATCATGGTCTATATATTATTTACCCAAACAATGTTAGGTAACTATGGTTATTCCTAACAGTCTAGTTTAATTAAAAGAAGTACTAGGGGTGACATGATAGCAGTGTTCCAATATCTGAGAGGTTGACAAAAAGAACAGGAAGTCAAACTATTCTCCAAAGCACCGGAGGGCAGGACAAGAAGCATTGGATAGAAACTAATCAAGGAGAGAAGCAACTTAGCACAAAGGAGAAATTTCCTGACAGTTAGAACAATTAATTGAATGAATGAATGAATGAATGAATGAATGAATGAATGAATGAATGCCTGAATTCTTTCTTTTTTTGAAAGAAAATTTTATTAATTTTCTACAAACAGACAAGACAAACAAAACATTAAAACATACACCTCTCATATTTACATGCAGTGTGTCAGTTGGTTCATCATTTTTGTGCATTCATTCTGTAGTCTCAGTTACAATTATGTTACATAACAACTCATATTATCAATCCAAACTTATATATCCTATAATCACTAAACAAAAAAAAATTTTTTTTGACTATACTTTTAATCATTCATGCTTTATGAGCTAACAATACTTTAACCAAATTATTCAACTAATCATATAATCATACCAGATCAATCCTAAAAAAAAACCTTTATAAATATAATATCGATTAACAAAATAATAGCAAAATAACAAGATAAAGATATTTCTTACTATCTAAAATATTCTATTATCGTATTTTATCATCTAGCCATTTATAAAAAAGATCCCAAATTTCATAGAATTGTTTATCCTCTTGTTCTCTGATTTCAAATGTCAATCTACTCATCTCAGCACATTCCAATATTTTCTTAATAATTTCTTCCTGTAATGGTATTTTCTCATTCTTCCAGTTTTTAGCAAATACAATCCTGGCCGCTGTTAATACATTTACAATCAGATATTTCAAATCTTTACTATATATATCAGGTAAAATTCCCAATAAGAAGATCTCTGGTTTCAAGTCTATATGTTTCTTTGTCATTTTTTCCAACCACATGCGAATTATAGTCCAATATTTTCTAGCATCCTCACAAGTCCACCACATATGGTAATACGAGCCGGGTATCTGATGACATTTCCAGCATTTTTCAGATTTATCCTTAAACATTCTTGCTATTCTTGTCGGAGGAAAGTGCCACCTGTAAAACATCTTATACAAATTTTCTTTATATGAATGCCTGAATTCTTTATTGGCCAAATGTGATTGGACACATAAGGAATTTTTTTTTTATGCATATTCTCTCAGTGTACATCAAAAGAAAAGGTACATTCATCAAGAATCATAAGGTACAGCAATTAATGATAGTCTTGTGTACAAATAAGCTATCCTCCCTAGGGCAACCCCTGAAATATTTGAAGACTGCTATCATGTCTCCCCTTGTCCTTCTCTTTACTAGACTAGCCAAGCCCCAGTTCCTGTAACCATTCATCATATGTTTTAGCCTCCAGCGTCCTAATCATCCTGGTTGCTCTTCTCTGTATTTTTTCTAGAGTCTCAACATCTTTTTATAGTGTGGTGACCAAAACTGGATGCAGTACTCTTGGTGTGGTCTTACTAAGGCTTTGTAGAGTGCTATTAGTACCTCACTTGATCTTGATTGTATCTCTGTGTTAATTAGCTCATTTTGGCTGCTGCTGCACACTGCTGGCTCATTTTTATCTGGTTGTCCACTAAGACTCCAAGATCCCTGTCATACTTACTGCTATAGAGCCTGGTTTGACCCAGTCTCTATGTGTACTTTTGGTTTTTCTTGCCTAAGTGTAAGACTCTACTTTTGTCTACACTGAATTTCATTTTGTTAGATACGGCCCAGGGTTCTGCTCTGTCAAGATCGATCTGGATCATATTGTTAACATCATCTTTTCACTCTTTTTCAGCTCAGCACTGCTTTGGAAGAGCAATATTTAGTGGTACTCATGCCCTTTCCACTTCTAAAATTTGTTAAATATTTGTTGAAATACAGCATTTCCCTTTTCCTATTCAAACATCAATTTTCATTAGAAGGCTGGAGAAGATTGCACAGAAAGATGACAGACTCTCCCCCTGGAGAAGATTGAAAGCATCTTGTCCCTTAAACCATCTTATTAACTGTATGATGTGGACCAGGATGGGGGTATTTGACTAGTTCCAAGAAGGTGTCTCTGGAGATTCTCGGCCATCCATGTCATAGTAATCCCAAAGGTACTTTTTCAATAGGCAACTAGGTTTTCTTGATTGAATACTTTCTTTCAACAGATCCAAGAACACGCCACACCCGTTTGCGCTACTCAGGTGACCCTAATGACACAGAAAAATATCCAGGTGGCCTCAATGACTCTCTCAAAAAATGCAAATGACCAGCTGTCTGCAATTATAAATCCTTCCATTCCCCACCATCCACTCAGAGGTGAAGAAACTTCTTAGATGAGAAATGGAACATCTTCAAAGAAAGACAAGAAAGTTCAGTTGTCTCTTGAAAAGGCACCTTTGGGATAACCATGACCTTGATGATTGAGAATTTGCATAGAAATTCAATCAAGACCAAAGGGAGATTCTTTTGAAAGCTCCAAGAAGGGTTTGGACAAGTCTGAGGACATCTTGGATGCTAGAAAGATAGAAAGTGATAATGCAGTGAAGGAGGAAGAATAAGTCTCATAGATAAGACCAGGGCCTATCTTCATTTCCCAAAGAAAATCTTTGGACTCTTTGTTGTGGATTTTTTGGACTGTCCAAAAGCAGAATATGGTGATGTATGAATTACCACAGCATTTAGGGCCAATTTCACTTCTCCCTGACATCAATGAGATATTCAATAATCCCATTCTGTAGAAATTCTTTTCTAAAAATCTTATTATGCTCTATGTTAGCTACTTTCTTGTTTAATGTATTTATAATAATTTAGTTGACTAGATGTTGAATCCAGATTATACTACTCCTCATGTTATCTTGAGTCCAATGTTGCAAAGCACACCAACTGCAAATGAATGATGATACAACTAAAATAATGGAAATTTTAGGGCACCACCACCATATATTTTTTGTATCAGCACAAGATTCCCATTGCACAAATACCATGTTTCAAAAACCTGATATCATGTAGGCTAAAGGTCCAGGACAGATATGCCATCTTAAGAATTCAAAAGAGCTGAGTGAACATCTAGGAATTCTACCAGATAAGGATGTGGAACAGGATCTTGCACCATTCATTTCAACCAAAATTGTTGGCCTGCTTAGGTATGGAGAGCAGCTTGGAGCATTTTCTAAATGTGGCTTGTTGGGAAATGCTGAGACTTAAAATCCCCATGTCTCAGATTTCCTCATTTCTTCTGGTTGTAAGCTGCTCCTTTGTATTCAGGCCTGGCCTCAGAATGATTATGTAGCATTTGGGGATGAAGATGCAGCCCAGCAGCCCAGCACTGGAAGCCAAGATGGAGAAGATCTGCACAGACACCATATATTTCCCTTTGGTGCTCAGGTAGGTGGGCACAAAAGTCACCCAGACACTGCAGAAGACCAACATGCTGAAGGTTATAAGCTTGGCTTCATTAAAAGTACCAGGCAGGTTCCTGGCCAGAAAGGCCACTATGAAACAGATGGTGGCCAGGAAGCCCAGGTAACTGAGGGTGATGTAGAACATGACAATGGAGCCTTCATTGCACTGCAAGATGGCCACTCCAGGTTGAGAGTGAAAGTCAAATTCAGGAAATGGGGGAGAAGATCCAAGCCAGATGGAGCAGAGGATAATTTGGACAGCAGAACAAGAAAGGATGATGGAGTTGGCTAAGCTCTTCCCCAACCATCTTTTCACTAGGTTTCCTGGTTTTGTAGCCAGGAAAGCCAGCATCATTGTGATTGTCTTGGCCAAGAGAGAAGAAATGGCAACTGAGAAATTGATGCTGAAAACCATCTGTCGGAAAAGGCAAGTGACTTTCCTTGGTTGACCAATGAAGAGAAAAGGAGACAAGAAGCAAAGCAAGAGGGAGACCAGGAGAATAAAAGAGAGGTCACAATTATTAGCTTTGACAATGGGACTTTCTAGGTATTGAAAGAATATAACTAAGACAAAACCTGAAGTTAGGAAGAAAAATAGGGCAAAGGAGACCAGGATGATGCCCAGATATTCTTCATACAATAGGAAGGATACAACTTTGGGGATACATTGAACTCGGTCTTCATTTGGATACTTATCATCTGGACATTTCATGCATTGTTCCATATCTGGGAAAACAACAAAGCAATATTTCTTCAAACCTTCTGTCTTTTTACATTTCAAGAAATACTTTCTTGCCACAACAGGCATTTTCAAAGAAGCATTTGTTTTGAGTTGAACAAAAAATTTTTTTGAAGAATATAATTTTCTATCTCTATGTCTGTTTGTCATCTCTCTCTCTCACACACACACACACACACACATCTATCTATCTATCTATCTATCATTATCCATCCATCCATCCATTCATCCACCCATCCATCATTATCCATTCATTAGCTGTCTATCCAGCTATCATCATCTCACTCTCTATCATCATCCATCCATCTACCGTCTATCTACCCACCCACATACCTACCTACCTACCTATCTATCAGCCATCCATCATCTATCTATCATCATCATCTACCTATAAACATCCATTTATCCATCTCTGTCCATCTATCTATCAGCTGTCTATATCGATCTATTTATCTATCTATATCTGTCTGTCATCGATCTATCTATCTATCTATCTATCTATCTATCTATCTATCAATCCATCCATCCAACTATCAATCTATCATCTATCTATCTATCTATCTATCTATCTATCTATCTATCTATCTATCTTTCATCAATCAATCAGCTGTATCTATATTGCTAAGCTGTATCAAATTGGGGCAAGTTCTAAGAAATGAATAATTTCCTCTGTAACATGCAGATACTTGACAGGAAGCTACATTATTAGAAGTGAGAAAACGAAATAGTTAACTTTTCTAGGCAAACATCATTGGTTCTACGAGATGACACTTGTTAATATACTGGATCCCAAGGATGTTTTATCTTATAAAGCCTAGTTAACTCACAGAGAAAACTAGTCCTGCAAGTAACCAGAAATGGCTGCTGGCAGCAATGGTAAAATGTGTCAAATGAGATGCAATCATAATTGTCCCCTTCATTGTGGAGCAGCAACACCTTCCCAGTGACCCTCAAAGGGAAGCCCATGGAGAATGCATCAAAATTAGTGTTACATTAGGTGGACCTAAAATAATGCCTTGAGCTTCAAAGAATGTTCCTAGAGATATAAATGTGGAAGATCATATTCAAAAATAAAAAGCAGGTGAGATATTGGCACTGGATGTCATAGTTTGCTCAATATTTCACATTTCTGTCTCTATCCAGCTTCTCCTTTAAGAATTTTTTTTTTTACTATTCTTTCCTTTAGATTATAAATTGTGCAGTATAGAAAATTAACAAGAAAGCAGCTGAGCTTCAAACTGTTTTTTAATTTGCAGTTCCATATAAAAACTCTGGATAAATCCACTTCTACAAGCCCTTCCATTATCTTCAGCCTGAGCACCTCCTTGAATGGAGATGGTCCCCCCTGGACAAGGAACACAGTCATAGCAGCAAATTGGCTCTCCTTCTCGAGCTTGTTTGACAAATCCAGGTTGACATTTTTCCACACATTTGGACTGAGGAAGAGACTAAGCAGAAAAACAGGGAATTAAAAAAAAAACATTAGCACTAACCAGCCTGACATGCTGATACATTTTGAAATAAGATTTAAAGTGATTGCTCAGTTTCTAGAACTGTGGTGATATGAGATAGATGTGAGGTCATTAGAACATGTCCCTCAAAAAAAGTGAGTCAGGCATCTTTTTTTTTATGTATAGTGAGAGTATTTACACCAAGACAAATTTCTTGTGTGTCCAATCACATATATATCGGATATCAGCAAAGGCTTTTCACATCAAATTTCTAAGTTCTATCATATCACAAGACCTAAAATGGACACCTAACATCAACATCATTAAAAAAAAGCACAACAAAGAATGTTCTTTCTGCGCCAACTCAGAAAGCTAAAACTACCCAAGGAGCTGCTGATACAGTTCTACGGAGGAATGATTGAGTCTGTCATCTGCACCTCTATAACTGTTTGGTTTGGTTCTTCAACTGAACAAGACAGACACAGACTTCAAAGAGTAATTAGGTCTGCAGAAAAACAAATTTTTTTTTAATTTTGGTTTGTCAATCACTTATAAGATAATAGGTATTAGGATGTACATAGTTATGAATACATGAAATTGGTACATATATGTTAAGCCTGGTTTTCCCAACCGGGGTTAGGGAGACAAGCTAAACAGAATGTGCAGCTTAGTCAGATAGGCACACAGATAAATGAGTGAGCTAAGCTTGTATGTTTATTAACATACAGTAAAAATAACAAATACGCTTGTGCTATCAAAAATATAGTTTATTCCATTATGAGTTCATAGCATAGTCAAAATAACAGTCCAATAGTCATGTATCATTTAGTCAGTCCATTCAGGGATATTCAGTTAGCAAAGTCCGTGTTAGAATATCCTATGTCAATTCACTTACAAGTCAGTCCTTTGTTTTCTCTCCCGTTCGAGCAATGCAGTCTTGTGTCCTTGCAGTAATCAGGGATCATCAAAGCCAGAGAGTGAGCAAGCTGCAGCCTTGCTTCTTTTAAAGTGCTTTCACAACCACTCCCTTAATTACTATCCCACAGTTAAAGTTGCAGACACTTTAACATACAAACTATGATTACATATTATTATTTACCTAAACCAGTTAGGGTAAAACAATGTTATCCCTAACAATATAAAAAAAATAAAAGAAACTGTTAAGCCTGGTTTCCCCAACCAGGGTTAGGGAGACAAGCTAAACAGAATGTGCAGCTTAGTCAGATAGGCACACAGATAAATGAGTGAGCTAAGCTTGTATGTTTATTAACATACAGTAAAAATGACAGATACTCTTGTGCTATCAAATATATAGTTTATTCCATTATGAGTTCATAGCATAGTCAAAATAACAGTCCAATAGTCATGTATCATTTAGTCAGTCCATTCAGGGATATTCAGTTAGCAAAGTCCGTGTTGAATACCCTATGTCAATACACTTACAAGTCTGTCCTTTGTTTTCTCTCCCGTTCGAGGAATGCAGTCTTGTTTCCTTGCAGTAATCAGGAACATCAAAGCCAGAGAGAGAGATAGCAAGCTGCCGTCTTGCTTCTTTTAAAGTGCTTTCACAACCACTCCCTTAATTACTGTCCCACAGTTAAAGTTACAGACACTTTAACTTACAAACTATGATTACATATTATTATTTACCTAAACAAGTTAGGGTAAAACAATGTTATCCCTAACATTCTCCCCTTTTAGGAAATAATAATATAACTATTTATATCTTTAAATCATATTTGTTACAACTCTCTTTAAACTTAGTTTCTCCTTGAGCTTTTGTAAATTGGTCTGCAATGTTTTCTTCCGTCATGCAGTATTCCAATTTAATTAGCCCATTCTTTACAGATTCTCTAACATTTAAGTATCTTAAATCAGTATGCTTTGATCTAGTTTTTACAGCAATACTAGTAGCTAACTTTATAGCTGCTTGATTATCCTCGTACACAATAATGGAATCTTTTACAGTTATACCCATGTCTAATAATAACTGTTTGTACAAAATCAAATCAGTGCATAATAATGACAGACATGAAAATTCCGCTTCCATTGTGGACAAGATAATATGCTGTTGTCTGATTGACCTCCACCCTATTAGTGTCTTACCAAATAATATAGCCATCCCAGATGTTGATTTTCTTGTGTTTATATCAGTTGCAAAACTTGCATCTGCATAGGCACTAAGAATCAAATCACTCTTTGGTTCTATATACAATGCATGGTTCATTGTTCCTTTAAGATATCTTAAAATTCTTTTTAATGATTGCCAATGACATTGTTGTGGATCTGAATTAAAACGTGCCAGCTGATTTACACTATAAGCTATATCAGGCCTAGACCAATTGCTTATATATGATAAGCTTCCAATCAAAGATTGATATATTGACTTATCAAATTTGGGACTTTGATCATCAGTTTGGCAACCTTCCTGACTCATTGGAGTCTTTGCCGGTTTACAAAGTTCCATTTTAAACGTTTTAATTAATTGGCAAATTTTATCTTCTTGAGATATCTTAAAACCATTTTTTGTTTTGTTAATTGTCAATCCTAGATACTTTTTAATTTCACCTAAATGCTTTAATTTTATCTTTTTGGCTAATAATGATATAATCTCATTAGCTTCATTATTAGTCCTAGTTATCAAAGCAATATCATCTGTAAATAATAACAATAATGACACCGTTCCATTATTTTTTCTTTTAAACACACATGGATCTGCTAAACCAGATTTAAAACCTATATTGTTTAACTCTTTCACAATATATTGGTTCCACTCAAACCCAGATTGTTTCAACCCGTAAAGACTCTTTTTGAGTTTCCAACAATCATTACTATTTTTATTATCTTTTATACCTACTGGTTGTCTTAAATATATAGTGTGCTGCAATGGTGCATGTAGATAAGCAGTTTCTACATCTAAATGGTTAATTACATAGTTTTTCTTAGCTGCCCACACTAAAACTGCTCTTAAAGATGTTGCTTTAAGGCTTGGTGCAAAAACTTCATCATAATCAGATGCAATTTGATTAAATCCTTGAGCTACTAACCTAGCTTTATGGGTAACAATCCCATCATTTCCAGTTTTTACTTTAAATATCCATTTGCACCCAATGGATTTTTCTCCTGGAGGTAATTTAGCATCTTCATAAACTTTCATTACCTTTAATGAATTTAGTTCTTTTTCCATTGCCTTTTGCCAATTCTCCTGATCCTTAGCAGGATACATCCTAAGTTCATCTACACTAGTTGGAACTTTAGTTACTTGGCAAACTATACTTGCTTGATACCTATCAGGTGGTCTAGTTACACGTGTAGTACGTCTAGGTATTACAGGACTTACAGGTGGACTTTCATTTATTAACTCTTCTTGATTATCTAACTCTTCCTGATCAACTGTTTCCTCTTGTTCTGGTCCTATTTGCTCTTTTTGGACTTCTTCTTTAATTGGACTCTTCTTGTAACTAGTCTGATCTTTCTGCCTTTTGTAGGGTTCAATAATTACTTCATTATTTAAATCTTGCTCTAATCTATTCCATCCTACATGTTCTAGGAATTTTGCACTAGCACTGGTGTAAACTCTAGATGTACCTGATTCCCAGAATCTATAAGATCTATGATTAGATGTATATCCTACAAAATATAATCTTTTAGCTCTATGTTGTCCTTTGTGTCTAAGTTGTGTAGGGATATGCACCCATGCTGGTGCTCCAAATGTGTGCATGTAACTTAAATCAGGTTTTGTACCATGCCACAGTGTGAATGGTAATTCACCTGTTGTTGAATTAACAACATTATTTAATATATGATTACCACACATTATTGCTTCTCCCCATAAATTGTCAGGTAATCCTGAATCAGACATCATAGATCGTGTCATTGATTGTAATGTTTGGCCTCTTCTCTCTATAAAGGCATTATGTTGTGGCCTATATGGTGCAGACATTTTATGTTGAATACCTAACATTCTTAGTCTGTTCTGGAATTTATTATTTGTAAATTCTGTACCATTATCTGTTATAAGAGTTACTAATTTCTTTTTAGTTTTCCTTTCTGCAAATTTTATCCAATTAAAGAGATTTTGATACGTTTCAGTTTTGCTTTTCATTAAATAGCAAAACCCATATCTAGAATAGTGGTCCATTATACTTAGTATGTAACGAGCTCCTCCTACACTTGGTTTTTTAGGACCTATTAAATCTGCAAATACTACCTCTAAAGGTTCTTTGGTAGTAAATCCATCAACTCTATTAGCCGGTGTAACCCTGGCCTTGCTTTGATTACAAATATTACATTGCAAATACTTATGACAAGGTTTTAAACTTATTCCCTTAGATAATTCAACAGTTTTCTTAAGCATTTTAAAATTTAAATGCCCTAGCCTTCGATGTAACAAGTGAATACATTCATCATGAGGTTTCTTATTTTCATAAACTGTGTTAGCCACTTTTAAACCATCATCATTTAACACATATAATTCACCTCTTAAAGATGCAGTAATTTTCTTATCTTCTTTCTCAATTATGCAGTTATCTCCTTTAAAAGTAACTACATATCCTAGTTTAACCAAAATTCTTACTGAAATTAAATTAAACTTAAGTTGTGGTACATATAACATTTTTACATTCTCTTTTATAAAAGAACAATATGCTATACCTTGACCTTTAGCTTTCAGTTTCCAGCCATTGGCTAACGATATTTGCTGTGTACTCTTGGACATTTTAATAAAATTTTTCTTATCATTAGTTATACAATGAGATGCTCCACTGTCAACCACCCATAAATTATTTTTTACAGCTCCGTTAGTATACATGGCTAACTCTAAATTTTTCTTTATCTTTTGATGACTTTTAGTATTCTGGCCAGCGTTCTGGCGCTTTGCCTTTTTACAAAATCTTGCCAAATGTCCTCTTCCTCCACAATTAAAGCACTTTTTAATTGCATATGCAGTAGGAGTTTCATTATCTTCTTTTTGAGGTTGCTGCCTCCTTAACTCGTCTCTTTCAAGCCTTCTTCTGGCCTCTTCAATCAATCTGCCAGTTATATCAGTTAAAGTTAGGCTTTCCTTTGGCAATATTTCAAGGGAAGTGACGTAGTTATCATAGGTTTCATCGAGGGAAGATAGAATTATATAGACTTGGTGTAGTTCAGAGAAAATAAGCTCTTTCTCGTGCAGTTCTTGAAAAATGCTTTGCATAGTTTTCAAATGACTCAGCATATCACCATTCTTACGGAGATGTGTACTGAAAAGTTTCCGTGTTAGATTTATGTGAGCACCAACATTATCTCGAACATAAATCCTCTTCAGCTTCTGCCAACACCCAACAGCTAATTTTTCTCCGTGGATATAAACAAGTTGCATATCAGTTATGGTTAAAGCAATAATGCAAATTGCTTGTTCATTTTTATGCATAAATTCTTCTATCTTTAATTTATCTTCATCATCCTCTGGATCCCATTCTTCTACGTTTGGTGGATTTTCAATTATGTTCCACAAACCTTCTCTTCGTAGAAGCAGACTACATTTCATAGACCATGATACATAGTTTGTTCCATCCAGCTTGGATATAAGGGACAAACTTTGTAGATTGACTTGTGCCATGTTTTCTTATATGGATATAAAACTATAATTAATAAAACACAGCTGTCTGTTTACTGTAATGTATAACAACACAAACTCTCACTTTTACATAAATCTGTTTTATCCTAGTTAAACTGACTTTGCAGCCTCTGGGCCCATAACCAGTGTTAAGCCTGGTTTCCCCAACCAGGGTTAGGGAGACAAGCTAAACAGAATGTGCAGCTTAGTCAGATAGGCACACAGATAAATGAGTGAGCTAAGCTTGTATCTTTATTAACATACAGTAAAAATGACAGATACTCTTGTGCTATCAAATATATAGTTTATTCCATTATGAGTTCATAGCATAGTCAAAATAACAGTCCAATAGTCATGTATCATTTAGTCAGTCCATTCAGGGATATTCAGTTAGCAAAGTCCGTGTTGAATACCCTATGTTAATAAACATACAAGCTTAGCTCACTCATTTATCTGTGTGCCTATCTGACTAAGCTGCACATTCTGTTTAGCTTGTCTCCCTAACCCTGGTTGGGGAAACCAGGCTTAACAGAAACAATAGGACCAGGATGGTAGGCATGTTGGTGAGCTTATGCACACCCCCTACAGACCTCTTAGGAAAGAGGTGAAGTGAATAGTAGACAGTCTAAGGTTAAAGTTTTGGGGGTTTGGGGAAGAAACCACAGAGTCAGGTAGAGTATTCCAGACATTGACCACTCTGTTGCTGAAGTCGTATTGCCTGCAATCAAGTTTGGTGCTGTTAACCTTGAGTTTGTATCTATTGTGTGCTTTTGTGTTGTTATGGTTGAAGCTGATGTATTCATTGACAGCTAAGTCATTGCAATGTATGATTTTATATAACATACTTAGATCAGACTGAAGACGGCGGACTCCGGGTCTTCCTTATCCATGGTCTCCTGGAAAACCCTCAAGCAGCTGATTCCTGACATCCGCCATCAAGACCTCAGCACCCAGAGGCTCATATTAAAAGACTACCAGGGCAATCGAATCCCGGTTGCTGGGTCCAGTCATGTCCAGGTCTCCTTAAAGGACCACACCGCTATACTACTGCTCACCATTGTTTGACAGAGACCGACCCAGCTTATTGGGTCTGCAGTGGTTTGCGCCATTAGGAGTCGGAATGGCAGGCATCAACCAGACTGTAGACGTAGACTGGGAGGCGGCCCTCATCCAGGACTTTCAGGAAGTCTTCACTGAGGAATTAAGCAAATAGAAGGGGTCCCCCATCTCATTCAATCTATGCCGTGATATCGCACCCATTCGCCTAAAGCCTTGCCGCATTCTTTTTGCTCTCAAACCTAAAATTGATGAGCAATTGGACAAATTAATAGCACAAGACGTGTTAGAACCCATCGACCACGCCTGCTGGGAGACCCCAATTGTAACCCCCATAAAACCTGACGGATCCTTGAGAATCTGTGGGGATTACAAGGCCACCCTCAACCATGCGTTACAGCAGAGTGCCTATCCAGTACCCGTGGTCCAACATCTCCTTCACTCACTTGGGGGTGGAAAAGTATTCGCAAAGCTTGACCTGACCCGAGCTTATCAACAGTTGCCAGTAGATGCAGATACTGCAGAAGCCCAAACTATAGTTACACACAGAGGTGCCTTCAAATGTAACAGGCTCCAGTTTGGGGTAAGTGTAGCACCTGGCATTTTTCAAAGCCTGATGGAAAGATTGTTACAGGGCATTAAAGGGGTTGTGCCCGATTTTGATGATGTATTGATAGCCGCCCCAACAAGAAGTCAGTTAGAAAAACGCCTAAGAACTGTCCTCCAAAGGTTCAAAGATGCAGGCCTCAAGGTTAAGAAGGAAAAGTGCCAGTTATGCACTGAGGGGGTTGAATTTCTGGGTTACCTTCTTGACAAACAAGCAATTCACCCTACTGAAAAGAAATTGGCTGCCATCAAAAATGCCCCAAGACCAAAGAACAAAACACACCTCCAAGCCTTCCTGGGACTCATTAACTTTTACAACATCTTCCTACCCCAGAAGGCGACTGTTGCTGAACCCCTACATAGGCTCCTCGACAAGAAGGCTTCCTGGTTTTGGAGACGTCAGGAGGAGCAGGCTTTCCAACAAGTAAAAGACCTTTTAACTTTGGATGCAGTACTCATCCAATATAATGAGACACTTCCATTAACTGTGACTTGTGATGACTCACCCTTTGGAGTAGGTGCCATCCTGAGCCACATCCTACCCAATGGTACAGAGGCGCCTGTTGCATTCTTTTCAAGAAATTTGTCTAAAACAGAGAGAAATTATAGTCATCTTGATAAAGAAGCCCTTGCTATTGTATCTGCAATAAAAAGGTTCCACGAGCACATGTATGGAAGATCCTTTTCCATCATCACAGATCATAAACCATTATTTGGCATCTTGGCAGGTGACAAACCAACCCCACACATCCTATCCCCTAGGATGACATGATGGTTGGAGTTCTTAGCCGCCTATGACTACCAATTGAGACACCGACCAGGGAAAGCCATTCCCCATGCAGACGCTTTGAGCCATTCTCCACTGCCAGAACTTCTCAATGACCCAGCTCCCACGCTCTCAGCACCACAAATTGAGACACTTCCATCACCTCCACTAACAGCACTAGACATAGCCTGGGAAACAAAAAAGGACTCTTGTTTGGCACGGGTTCTCAGCTGGGTGGAGAGGGGATGGCTAGAAATCGAACCAAATGACATCTTTAAACCCCTCAAGAACAGACAAACAGAACTTTTCTCTCAAAAAGGGTGCACGTTATGGGGAGACTGAGTGGTCATACCAGAGAAGCTTCAAAAGAAAGTTCTACACTTGTTACATGATGGACACCCAAGCGTTGGCAAGGAGCTACGCCTGGTGGCCAGGTATGGACAAACAAATGGAAGCCTGGGTTGCCTCTTGTAGCAAATGCCAAGAAACACGCTTGTCCCCACCAAAAGCACCACCAACTGAATGGAAAACGCCCAGGGGTCCTTGGTCCCACATCCACATTGATTTTGCGGGACCTACAAAAGGACATACTTTCCTGATAACAGTGGACGCCTACTCTAACTGGCTTGAGGTCAACAAAATGAAGACCACCACTACAGATGCGGTCATCAAGAAGCTAAACAGACTTTTTGCAATGCACGGATTACCAGATGTCTTGGTTTCCGACAACGGGCCCCAATTTACCGCCTTGGCCTTTGAACAGTACCTTACAGACCGGGGGATACGCCACACCCTGACTTCACCTGTCCACCCGGTGGCCAATGACAGGGCTGAACGAATGGTTCAGTAAAAAGACATTACAGAAAATGGAACAAGGAAACAGGATGCTCCTTCTCCAGCATATTACACCAAACAGTACCACAAACAAAAGCCCAGCTGAACTCCTGATGGGCAGGAAACTCAGATCGCATCTAGACCGCCTACACCCAGCATACACCCCGGAAAAACTCCTGGGTTCCAGCAGTAAACACTGCTCCTTTAAGGTAGGAGACCCTGCATTTGCAAAGAACTTTTCAGGAGACCCCTTGTGGATACCTGCCAAAATAACACAAATCACAGGCCCCCATTCCTACCAACTAGAAACCACAGATGGGAGATTGTGGAAATGCCACATAGACCAGCTACGTTCTAGGCTGCCCACAACTCCCATCACTAACTCCGACAAGCTCAAATCTCTGTCATTGGACACTTTAGCAGCAGCCAGCTCTATAAAAGGAGCTGCTGCTGCTAGGCTTTTCACCTCCAATCTGAAGTCACTATTAAAGAGTTGAAGTTACTATCCGAGGTCTCGTCTCTGTTATCGCGCCCATCTTCCCAGACTTAACACCTAGCACTTGAAGGTCTTTTACCATTTTACTCGTGGCTCCTCCATTTCAACAATAAGCCATGGTGCATAGACTTAGCCCAATGAAATGGCTCGCAATCCTTTGGAAAAAAGAGAAAAGACATAAATGTTTCTCTCACCCTGTTGTGCAACTTTAGGTGTGACAAAAGAGCTTCATTGATAATAATTCTCTTTTCAAAAGTCACAATTTTCTCCACGATGACAGACTCCTTAGGGAAATACACGGAGGTCACAATCGCCAAATCAGCTGTTAAATCTCCATTTTGATCTAAGTATAGTTTGAATCCGGAAAGATTGAGAAACTCATTCTTCTCCAGAAAGGGATGAAACTAGAATGGGAACAACTAGAAAATTTAAAAGCAGTAAACATGACAACTTATCCCTTTTTGTTCTTTCTCCTACTACAGTGGTCTAATTTGTAAAGAGTCCTATTTGGGAGAAAAGGTTTTACCACTAAAAATTAAAAACAAAAGTTCAGCAAAATTTGTCAATAATATTGACAATTCATGTATTGGAAATGTTATATATGGAAAAAATATATGTATTTTCCTATTATACCTAAGAAATTATAGAACCAAAGAGATTCCATCTTTGTTCTTTATGTGACCTTTTAGAAAGTTATCTGATCATTTATATAAGTATATCATGCTTTTGTAACTTGTTATTCTGCAAAGTTAAAAATGTTCTTGGATGAAGTGGGGGTTTTAATTTGGCTTGAGATTTCATGTCAGGAATACTTGGTCATCCTAACATTGTTTTTGTGATGGAAGTCCATAGAAATCCTATGTGTGAGAAACAGGAAGGATTATGTAATCATTTCTATGTGATATACTATAAATGTTTTTAACCACCTTAAAGGCAGTGTCTCCTTTCTCCTACTTGTTTCGGAGTTGGGGTCCTTTTGTCAAATATCTTTAATAAAGCTTATGTCAACTAAAAAGATACTCTTTTGGTCTTTTTAGCTGCCAGAAAAAGGAAGTGGGGGAAAACAAGGCATTCTTGAAATGTTTAGCTAATCACCCTGGCAGCCCAAAGTTATCAGAGCATAAGAAGGTTATTGGAGAGCATGATGGATGACTCTTGCAGATGGATGTGTCCCATTGAAGAAGTCACATCCATGAGGTTGGGGAAAGACCAGGGTCAAGGGAGAAATGTATGATGTAACTTAGTATCAGTTGCACCCAGCCATGCCCCAACATGGCAACTTCCAACAAACCAATTTACTTTTCTCTGAGATGTGACTAGAGACTTTTGATTTGAATGGGGGTGGATTTGATAGAGGCCTGATAGTTTTCTTCAGCCGTGGGATTCTGCCAGTTCGCATTGATTCTCTAGAACCAGTTGTTAACATTCTAAGCAGTTCAGAGAACCAGTTGTTAGAAGAAATTACTGGCCTAATCATGTAAGGAAGACAGGAAGGAAACATTCTGGTGTTGCTTACAGAAACTGCCTTTCCATTAACCCTTTTTACATTCTTGGCAGGACTAGACTTCCTGTCTCAGGAACTTCTCTGGATTTTTTCCCCTCCTTTGCTGGTATTTTGCTTGTGTGGAGTGATCAATCAAAGTTACAATGGCACTGAAAAAAAATGACTTATGATCATTTTTCACACTTACGACTGTTGCAGCATCCCCACAGTCATGAGAGGCCAGACGAGGAGATGCATGCCTCAATGTCAGCGATATTGAGTTGGCCACACCCAGCTAATAACATGACCACCAAGCCATGTCCACCCAGTCACATGATCACAAAGCCAGTCCCACCAACTAAGCCATGCCCACAGAACCGGTTGTTAAAAAAATTGAATCCTACCCCTGGCTTTCTTACTGATCCTGGTTATCAAGTCTGTTATTTTTATACTCTCATCTCACAGGGAAAAATTTACAAAATTTGTCAATTATAGGAACCATTCTAGAGCAGATCACAGATAAATTACACAAATGAAGAGAATATTTATAAACTCATTGAAAACAACAGGTGATTATCAGAAAGCATGGATTTATCAAAGAAGAAAGTTCCAGGCTAATATTTTCCCAGAGGACTAGATTGAAAAATATCCAAACCAGCTAATTCTACATTATTGTAAGTTTTCTGTCAGATTAATTTTATTTTTATATGAGTTTTATACAACTTCCTATAAAAAACCCCTCCTTAATCACTAAAACCTGACCCAAAGGTGCTTTTTTTCAAGAAGCAACTGTTTTTTCTTTGAAAACATTTCACTTCTCATCGAAGAAATTTCTTCAGCTCTGACTGGATGGTGGGGAATAGAAAGATTTATATTCCTTGCAGACAGCTGGTCAAATCCTAGTAAAATGGAATTGCATATTAAGTGTTTTTTGGGGGAAGAATGGCCTGTCAAGGTCTTCTCACCCACACCCTTTTCTGACAAATCAAACACAATCCAAAAGGAACAGAAATCTTGCAATGCTTTTACAAAATAATTAGCTGTGATAAGCACAAGCCTAGAATGTCCACGAGGCTGCAGTTTCAAAGCATCTTTGCCTTCAGCAAAGAACATTTGTTTCACAGCTGGCTTTTATCCTCTTGAGGGAGGAGCCATTACCTTGCAGTCTTACTCCCGAGTCCCCACAATCTCTGCAGGCAGAAGTCTACTCCCTCATGGTCCTGGCCCCTCATCTGAGTCCTTGCTCTCCTCCACCATCCGCACCTGCTGCTGGCTAACCACAACACAGGGCAACTTGGTCTACCCAAAAATGAGACAGAGCATACTGCTTCTGCTTTCGCCTTTCAGCCCTAATCCAGGAATCATCACAGGTAGGGGCTTCCATGAAAAACGATTTTGTGTTAAATTTAAATTTACTGACAAGAAAAAAAGGAAGATTAGTATAGCTATTTCAAGCTGTTTAGCTCTCATCAGCTAGCCATACCTTTCTAGGATTTGAACCTGGGCTGCTGGCCTATTAGGCAGATGTATTAACTTCCAGGTCATGGGCTTCCCTCTGTCAGGGCTCCAACAATATACCCCCATTCAAATCATTAGTCTCTAGTAGCATCTCTCAGAGTTTTCTTTAAAAAAAAACAAGATTTACCAGGATTGAACATGTTGGCATTACTTGAATGCAGCCGACTCTGAGACACATCATTCATCTCCCCTTGGTCACAGGGTTGGGATGCTACGTGTTTCTGCCTTGTTCTACAGAACTGGTAGCTCTGAAGAGTAGCAGACAATGAACCGGTTTTGTTAAGTTCTGTGCATGGGTGCAAGGAACGGAGATGAGGCAGTGAACAGTGAACTTCAACTCTTTATTAATCATTCTGAACAGAGCAAAAACCCTAGGAAGAGACGCGAAAAGACAAGTGTTAGCTCCTAGAGCGGAAAAGAGAGAAGCGGCTTGTAAAACATCGGCTCACGTTGAAACCTCGTCTTGCCCACCCCCCACCCCCTCTTCCCCAGGAACTAGTGCGGGCAACATTGTCTCGCGCACGCTCCGTTTGATCTCTGAAGCTCCCGAGATGGTCGGCTTCTCCCCGGGAAAATTCTTCGCCCGAAACTCGGAGGCCGCGCGTTGCAAAATGGGCTGTCAATTCACATCTGCAAGTGGGGTGGAGCCGAGAGGACTCAGTCCCTCCTCTTTCCCCCGCGCCGAACTCATCAGCCGGGGACCCGTGGCGCACCGCCGGTGGCTTTCTAGGGTCTGCAGGGCCGAGGGCGAAGGGGTCATAGAGATTTGCATGGAGAGGGGGAAGGGATAAAAAGACCCTCCCCTATTTTCCCCCTTTGGCAGAGGGGCGGGGAAACAAAACATTCTCAAAGACCCATCCTGGGCACCCTTTTTTTGAACTATTACCATCTGGCAGATGGTACAGAATAATAAAAACAAGGACAAATAGGCTGAAAAACAGTTTCTATCCCAGGGCAGTAGCTCTATTGAATTCTACTGTATAGTGCAGTGTTGGTGTGGTGTTGGGGGTTTTCAATTCAATGTGTGGAGTGTGAAGGATGTGTGTGTCAGCTTTGGAAGCCATATTCCATGCTGCCACATAGCCTGAGAAAGTGGGAGGGGGGTGATTTCAATTGAGTAGTTCTAAGTAGACAAAATAAAATTCTTTTGTTCTAGGTTATTAAGTGTGGTGCAGGATGGAAAAAGGATCTTACTCTTGGATGGAATGTGATTGGTCCATGTGATGTGATGATGGCAAAAAGGAGATGGTTTGTAGTTTGGGACATTGTGGGAAGTCCAGAAAACTTTTAGTTTCGAGATTCCACAGATGTGCCAGGTGCTATTCTTATAAAGGTACTTTTGAGATTATGCTTGTCTCGGAGTTACTGATTGGAATGGAGGGTTGCTGGAATGCTGATAGTGTGTTTGTGTTTATTTTCATGGTGATGATGTGTACTGAAGATGGTGTTTGATTTCATTGTATGAGGTGCAATGACAATAAAGTAAACTAAAACAAAGGGAACTTTGAGGAAATGATTGTCTCGGAATTGTCTGTTTTGGAGGTTGTTACTTGGAACGCTGACACTTGTATTTTGGAAAACAAATTGACCCCCTCTTCTTTGTGGCAGCCCCTCAAATGCTGGAATACTGCTATCATGTTACCCTTAGTCCTTCTTTTCTCTAGACTGGCCACCCAATTCCTGCAACCATTCTTCATATGTTTTGCCTTTAATCATCTTAGTTGCTCTTTGCACGATTCCCCAAATATCAACATCTTTTTTGTAATGTAACCAAAACTGGATGCAGTATTCCAGGTGTGGCCTTACTAAGGCTTTATAAAAGGTAAAGGTTCCCCTCACACATACATGCTGGTCATTTCCAGCTCTAGGGTGCGGTGCTCATCTCTTTTACAAAGCTGAAGAGCCAGCACTGTCCGAAGATGCCTCCATGGTCATGTGGCATGACTAAACACCGAAGGCACATGGAGCGCTGTTACCTTCCCATCAAAGCGGTCTCTATTTTTCTACTTGTGTTTTTACATGCTTTCTAATTGCTAGGTTGGCAGAAGCTGGGACAAGTAACAAGCTCAATCTGTTATGCGCCGCTAGGGATTCAAATTGCCGAACCGCTGACCTTTCTAATCAACAAGCTCAGCATCTTAGCCACTGAGCCACCGCGTCCCTTTATAAGGCTTTATAAAGCGGTGCAAATACCTCACCTAATTTTGATTCTATGCCTCTCTTCATACAATCAAGAATTGCATTAGCTTTATTGGCTGCTGCAGCACACAACACCCTTCCAAGGCCATCCTGGCTAGCATTGACTTGTTGCTCATAGAGCCGTATTGGATCTGTGTAAGCCAAAACGGGGACATTACTCTAGCTCATTTTCAGTTGGTTGAAAGCCTTTTCACTCTGCTCAGTCTACTGTGCTTGAACTGACTCCCAGGATTTCCTGGGTCTGTTATCCTGGTGGAGCTGACCCAAACTGTCGGACATCAAGCCGGCTCCATTCCTTTCCTCATCATGATTTGATGTAACAGCCTCCTCAACAGTGGTGGGATTCAACTTTTTTTTAAACCACTGGTTCTGTGGGCATGGCTTGGTGGGTGTGCTTTGCATGTGTTTGTGCCAAACGCACACTTTGTGCACACGCAGAGGGTTTGCTACTGACCACCTGCAATCCTGCACTCTCCCTGTATCTTCAACGGACATGCGGCAATCCGCTGTGCTGCACAAAGCAACTGAGCTTCAAAACCAGGAAATAAAGGTCAGTATAGAGCCGGGGCAGGCAGGCAGGTGAACCAGTTCGCTTACAGATGATCTTTGGAGCTACCGGTTCGGCCAAAAGTTGTGGTATTTTCCTCTGTTACCTTTATGGCCTGTTCCATCCAGACTTTGTATTCTTCTTCCCCTCTTGCACTGCTTGTATCCTGGAAAAGGCACACTCTTGCATTTAAGACCATTAAAGTGTCTCATGGTCACTTCATCTCCATTTGGGCACTTTGCATCTGATGCACATTTATAAGTATCATAGTAACCTCTAGTCAGGCAATTGTCACCTCCATTCTTTACAAATGTTTTCCTATAAGCAGAGTGAATGGAGAATGCAGAAAGTATTAAGGTATGGAAGATTTAATAGCTGACCAGCTGCTGTAAGACTACTGTAAATGCTGATGCAATGAGAATGAGTCAGCAGGGTTATTGCCACTTAAAAAAACTGTTTATATTAAAGGCGGCTATGAGAGAGTGTATCTCTCTCTCCTTGTGTTCTATTTCCATTGTAGTTCTCTGTGCAGAGTAATGAAGATTGCTTGCTTGCCTGGTATGTGCCTAACACGTATATGTATGTATATAACTGTCTTGTATATTAACCATTGTTAAAAGACAAAGCCTCCGTGTGCTGTGTTGTGCTCCTGGCTTGTGCTGCAAGCACTCTGAGAGAAGGAAAATAATGCGTTGTCAAGTAATATTTTGCTTAACTCCTGTAGTTCAGTTCAATCTTAAAATCAATATATGCATATCTAGTAGAACAGATAGGGGATGCGATGTCTCAGTGACTAAGATGCTGAGCTTGTCGATCAGAAAGGTAGTGTCAGCCTCAAGATACCTTCCCCTTCTACCTTTCTGCTATTGTTTCATTATTTCTCTTGGCTGTCATGGCAACGGTGGGAGGGGGGATTTTAGATGGGAAGAAAGCTGGAGGTGTTTGCATTCCTTGCTGGGCTAGCAAGGGGAGGGGGGATTCTTGTCTTTAACTTTCCGTTTCTTGGCTATCTTCTGTCCTCTTTTGCGCAACTGCGAACTTTTATCGAAATATGTCAAGGTCATTTGACAAGGCGTCTCATCACCATCTGGAGATGACCACATGAGCTGTTTCAAAAGTTTTAATTGGAAGAATCATTTGAACTTTGGGGGGTGGGAGCAAACCTATTTCTTTGTATGTGCATTCTACCTGCCAATTTCTCAGTTTCGGAATTGCTTTGTAGCTACCACTTTATTTCCCAGTAAAAGGATAACTTTGCTCTACACCATGGAGTCTGAGTATTTCTTTCTTGGGATCTAGAAGGAGCACAGCCTGACATTATTCCGAAACTCCCAAATCGACCCACCCGGAGAAAACACAAATTTTCTTCCGAGGGGGTTTTATCTCATGTCGTCTCCAACCAGTGATGAAGAGGATCAGGGAGCTGCGGGGGGGCAGCCGAGGTGGCTACCGGAGACGTCGGTGACTGACCTGCTGGCCAATCTGACTCTGAAAGAAACCCCAGCCGAGATGCCCAGATGGTCGTTGGGGGTTGGTTGGAGAGACCCTGAAGACCCCCTCCTCCCAGAATCACTGTAAGACGAAAAGGTGCGAGGGAACGGCTATGGCAGGAGGGGGAGGAGATGGAAGGCAAACTGGATCAAGCCGAGAAATTCTCTATGGATGTTCCTGAGGAGCCCGGCATGGCTCAAAGGTATGAGGGGGGAGAGGGAGCGAGATCAGCCCGGGAGAGCCAAGCTACCTCTACCTCCCTTGCCCAGCCTACGCCAGCGCAGCCGCCCGCTGCCGCCCGGGGAGCCCCAGCAATAGGGGTGGTTCCTGGAAGACACCACCTGCCCCCCCTAGATGTGAAGTTTGGAGGAAATCCCAGACATTTGGGATTTTTCCTGGTACAAGTTGGGAGTTATATGGCAGAATTTGAGCGGGAGTTCACCTCTGAAGCAGCCAAAGTGAGATGCGTTACCAGAACCCTGGAAGGGATGGCAGCAGATTGGGTGGTGACTTTGTACAATGATAACTCCCCCCAACTGCAAACCCTCGAAGTTTTCATGACTGCACTGAGGAGAAGGTTTGAGGACCCTCTGGCAGAGAGAAAGGCCAGAATCAGAATGAAGACCCTAGTCCAAGGGGGGAGATCGGTGGCAGACTACACCCAAGAATTCAGGCAGCTGGCATACCACATCCGAGGTTGGTCCCAGGAGGCCCTGGTGGAAGCCTACAAAGATGGCTTAAATGTATACCACACGTGCATCTCCAGAAGGGATCCACGTGAGTTACAGTCATGGTACTTGCTGGCGGAAGAGGTGGACATTGATCTAGCCAGAAACAGATGCAGAGGAGGTCCCGCCTGGAGAAAACCGCTCCCCCCACGTCTCCGAGAGACCTCAGCCCCCCAACCAGAGGGATGGTGGCAAGAACCAAGACCACGGCATGTTTCCGTTGTGGAAAGGAGGGCCACCGGATGGCGGATTGTCGGGTAAAAGTGAGCCCACTGAAAGCGTGGGACCCCGGGAGGAAGCCAAAAAACCCCCCAACCAAACCCCGTGAGACCGGGCTGAAGACAAGAGAGGTTGTAGAGGTCGCCCTTTCGGCGGGAGAGGAGCTGGGACCTCCAACCCCACTCGACGAGAACGAGAAAGATTTGGAAGATGACGTCCCGGTAAGTCCTAACCAAGGGCCCATGACCATCCCAATAAAGTTAAGGCAGCCCACCTCGGGGACTGAGGGAGTGATGTTGGCCTTACTGGACTCGGGGTGCACGAGGTGTGTAATTAACATGAAAGTGGTTAAGGGGATGGGCATCGGACTGAGAACTTTAAAAACGCCCATATCCTTTTGCCAACTGGATGGGTGGGTGGCAGGAGGTTGCTCCGCACGTTTTATAACAGAACCCCTCGAGATGACCATGGGCATGGGAAACCACCATGAGACCCTGTGTTTTATTGTGGCCCCTGGGATGGAACAGCCTCTAATATTGGGACTACCATGGCTTCGGAAGTGGAATCCCCATGTAAACTGGAGAGAGGGGTGGATACGCATCCGCACCGATCGGCCACCGGAAGGGGAGGAGCAACCCTATCTGGAAGGGGAGGAGAAATCCCATCCGAAGTCCCAGGTACCCGCCGAGATAGTTTTTACGGGTGCCGAACACATGGAAGGAGAGGAGAAAATCCCGAAGGAGTATTGGGACTTAAGAGAGGTGTTTAGTGAAGAGGCTTTCGACGAGCTCCCCCCACATCGGTCAACCGATTGTAGCATTGAATTCCTGCCGGGGGTGACGCTCCTGAAACCGAAGATGTATCCGATGACACCGGGGGAGTTGGAGGAATTGAGGGCGGTTATCGACAAGAACTTGCAACGGGGTTTCATCACGCCTGCCAGACCTCGAGTGGCGGCCCCTGTGATGTTCCGCGAGAAGAAAGATGGCTCCAAACGTCTGGTAGTTGACTATAGAAACCTGAACGCAGTATCTGTAGAGAGCATGTACCCCCTCCCTCTAATGAAGGACATGTTAGTCCACCTGGCAAAGGGGAAGATTTTCACAAAGCTGGACTTGAGGGAGGCGTACTACCGAATCCGGATAAAGGAGGGAGACGAGTGGAAGACTGCGTTCAACTGCCCAATGGGTTGTTTCCAGTTCAATGTTCTCCCTTTCGGCTTACAGGGGGCGCCTGCTATTTTCATGCAACTGATCAATCAAGTGCTTCACGAACATTTATACACAGGGGTTCTGGTATACCTTGATGATATTCTTATCTACATGGAGACTAGAAGCGACCACGTGAAGTTGGTACGCTCTGTGTTGCACAAGCTGAGGGCCGCCAAACTGTACGCCAAACTATCCAAATGTGAGTTCCATCAAGAAAAAAATCGACTACTTGGGATATCGTATCTCCCCCGAAGGCATTGAAATGGACCCAGAAAAGGTGTGAGCCATTTTGGACTGGGCCCCACCGAAAACTCGTAAACAGCTTCAAAGTTTTCTGGGATTTGCCAATTTTTATCACCAATTCATCCCATCTTTTGCAAAAATAGCCATGCCCATCACCAACCTCCTGAAAACAAAGGGGGAATTGAAACCAAAGCCCAGTCAACCATTGAATTGGACTATGGAGTGCCAAGCTGCATTTGAAAAACTTAAGAGACTTTTTGCTGCAGAACCAATACTGAAACACCCTGACATGGATGCCCCTTTCGTGATCCAAGCTGATGCAAGCGATGTAGCAGTGGGGGCAGTCTTACTCCAATTAAATGAGAAAGGGACACTACAACCATGCGCTTACACTTCTCATAAATTCACTGAGACTGAAAGGAGATGGGCCGTTTGGGAGAAAGAAGCGTTTGCAGTCCGTTGGGCTTTACTAGCTTGGAGGCATTTTTTTGGAAGGAGCGAAACATCCATTTGAAGTGTGGACTGACCATAAAAATCTAGAAGCTTTGAAAACCCCTCGGAAACTATCCCCTAAACAAGTTAGGTGGGCTCAGTTCTTCAAGCGATTCAACTTCTCCTTGAAATATATCCCAGGGGGGAAAAATTTTATGGCAGATGCTTTGTCTAGAATGCCTCAATACAACAGTATCCGTAAAGAAGTGATAAGGCCAATCGTGTCCACTACACAACTGGCTGCCCCTGTAGTTACCCGCGCGCAGAAAAGAAACCAGGAGAGGGATCTACCCACTGATCTGATGGAACAGTTTAAGGAGGCTTTGAAGACGGATGAGTGGTTTCTGGCAAATGCGAATAACTGCACCATTCGAGATGGCCTAGCCTGGATGGGGGTGAAATTGTATGTACCAAAAAACCTGAGAAGCCATGTATTGCAACAAACTCATGATTCCAAAGTGGCTGGTCATTTTGGTTTTGTGAAGACCTTACATTTGGTGAAATGACAGTTTTGGTGGCCTTCCTTGAAAAAGGACATCGAGACTTATGTGGCGAGTTGTCCGATTTGCGCCTCAGCAAAAAGACCTCCGGGTACGCCACCAGGACTGTTGCAGAATGTGGCCAGACCAACTGCCCCTTGGAAGGAAATTTCCATGGACTTTATAGTAGATCTACCTGAGAGCAGTGGACACACGGTCATTTGGGTGGTGACTGACTTGTTTTCCAAACAAGCTCATTTCATCCCTTGCTCAAAGATCCCTTCGGTGAAGTCCCTAGCCAGACTCTTCATTCTTCATGTTTACAGATTGCAAGGTGTACCTGAACGTGTAGTTTCTGATCGAGGAGTCCAATTTACCTCGAATTTCTGGAGGGAATTTCTGAAGTTAATAGGCTCCACCCAAAGCTTAAGCTCCACCCACCATCTCCAAACTAATGGAGCCTGCGAGAGGACTAACGGGGTACTAGAGCAATACCTCCGATGCTACATAAATTTTCAACAAGACAACTGGGTGGATCTGTTACCTTTCGCGGAGGTGGCGTATAATAACTCTGTTCACAGTAGTACTGGGTTCACTCCTTTCAAAATAGCAATGGGGCAAGATTTTGTACCCATACCTGAACTACCTGGTGAAAACCCAACTGTCCAGTCATTGAGTGATTGGATATCTCAGCTTCAACTTAATTGGCCGGTCGTCCGCAAAGCTTTGGACGAGGCACACCAATCTCATAAGAAATTTGCTGACAGAAAGCGAGCTCCGCAGATGTCATATCAAGTGGGCGATAAAGTATTTCTCTCGACCAAGTATTTACAAACTACCCAAAAATCAAAGAGGTTGGGTCCTAAGTATGTAGGACCTTTCCCCATTGAGAGGATTATAAATCCTGTAACTGTTCAACTGACTTTACCAAAGACTCTTCGTCGTATTCATCCTGTTTTCCATGTTAGTTTGTTGAAACCAGAACGCACCTGTACCTTGAGACCGACCCAGTCTGATCCCCCCGTGCCAATATTAATTGAGGGGGAACAGCATTTTTAAATTAAAGAAATTCTGGACTCTAGAAAATGGAGGGGTCGTACCCAATATCTTGTAGCTTGGAAGCACTTTCCTCCATCCCATTCTGAGTGGGTAAATGAAAAGGACCTTAGAGCTCCTGAACTGTTAAAGAAATTTTATGCCAAATATCCTGATAAACCATAGAGATGTACAATAATGTTAACATGTAATTATCTTGTTTTCTTTCAGGGACTTATGTCCTTTTTCTAGGGGGTCCGAATGTCAGCCTCAAGATACCTTCCCCTTCTACCTTTCTGCTTTTGTTTCATTATTTCTCTCGGCTGTCATGGCAACGGTGGGAGGGGGGATTTTAGATGGGAAGAAAGCTGGAGGTGTTTGCATTCCTTGCTGGGCTAGCAAGGGGAGGGGGGATTCTTGTCTTTAACTTTCCGTTTCTTGGCTATCTTCTGTCCTCTTTTGAGCAACTGCGAACTTTTATCGAAATATGTCAAGGTCATTTGACAAGGCGTCTCATCACCATCTGGAGATGACCACATGAGCTGTTTCAAAAGTTTTAATTGGAAGAATCATTTGAACTTTGGGGGGTGGGAGCAAACCTATTTCTTTGTATGTGCATTCTACCCGCCAATTTCTCAGTTTCGGAATTGCTTTGTAGCTACCACTTTATTTCCCAGTAAAAGGATAACTTTGCTCTACACCATGGAGTCTGAGTATTTCTTTCTTGGGATCTAGAAGGAGCGCAGCCTGACAGGTAGGCAGTTTGGCAGTTCAAATACCTAGCATTGTGTAATGGAGTGAGCTCCCATTACTCATCCCAGCTTCTGCCAACCTAGCAGTTCAAAAACATGTAAAAATGCAAGTAGAAAAATAGGGACCACTTTGGTGGGAAGGTAACAGCATTCCATTCACTGTCAGCATTTAGTCATGCCACATGACCATGGAGATGTCTTCAGACAGCGCTGGCTCTTCAGCTTTGTAACGGAGATGAGCACTTCCCCCTAGAGCTGGAAACAACTAGCATCATATGTTATTTAAATCTTCAAAGTAATCTTTTCCAAACCTAATTGGAATTGTTTGAAACAAATATAAAATTCTGGGTAATATATTCATCTTGATTGTTGAAATTCTCCCTATTAGTGACAGTTATAAATTTTCCCATTTCGCCAAATCTATCTGCTGTTTAAATTTGATATAATTATTCTCTTAGTGTACTGCATCTTGCTGTCAAGTATATCCCCAAGTACTTGATCTTATTCGTGACCTGAATTTTCAATAGGTCTGCCAATTCTTCCTTTTGTCTTGATAGCATATTCTTTGTCAAGATCTTTGTCTTATCTTTATTTATTTTCAAACCAGCCACCTTTCCATATGTCTCTATCTTTTCTATCAATTTTGATGAAAACTAGATCATCTGCAAATGCTTGCAGCTTAAATTCTTCCTTTTTGATTTTCATTCCTTTATATTCTTTTCATCTCTAATATTTCTGTTTAGCACTTCCAAAGTTAACACAAACAGCAAAGGTAATAATGGGCACCCTTGTCTTGTTCCTTTTCTTATATTGATAGAGTCTGTCAGTTCTCCCTCTATCATTAGCTTTGACAATTGCTTATAGTATATAGCTTCTATTGCTTGGATGAATTTTCTAGAAAAACCCATCTGTTCCAACAGTAATAACATGAATCACCAATTCACATTATCAAATTCCTTCTGTGCATCTAGAAATATCAGAGCCATTTGTTTTTCAGGATATGCCTCGTAGTATTCCAAGGTGTCCAAGATTACTCTCATATTGTCTTTAATTTGTCTCTTTGGCAGAAATCCATTTTGATCAGGATGAATAAAATTATTTAAATATTTTTTTAGTCTTTCTGCTAATATTGAAGCAAAAATTTTATAATCAGCATTTAGTAGAGAAATGGGTCTACAGTTCTTAATTTGTAATGGATCGGCCTCCTCTTTTGGAATAAGTGTAATATAAGCTTCTGACCATGATTTAGGTATCTTCTTCTTTAACATAACTTCATTCATAATTTCTAGCAATGGAAGATTCAACAATTCTTGTAATGTTTTGTAAAATTCTGCCTGAAGTCCATCTGGGCCTGGTGCCTTTCCATTGTTTTGATTCTTAAGTGCTTCAGTTAACTCCATCATCGTTATATTGCTTTCTAACATTGTTTCAATCTCTTTAGGTATCTGAGGTAAATTAGCATTCTCTAAGTACTGTTTAACTCTTTCCTCATCAATATTCTCTTGCATATATAATTTCCCATAGAAGTCTCGAATGATTTCCTTCTTCTCTTTACTACCATAGCAAACTTGGCCTTGGTCATCTATTAACTGTGTTAAGCCTGGTTTCCCCAACCAGGGTTAGGGAGACAAGCTAAACAGAATGTGCAGCGTTAGTCAGATAGGCACACAGATAAATGAGTGAGCTAAGCTTGTATGTTTATTAACATACAGTAAAAATAACAGATACGCTTGTGCTATCAAAAATATAGTTTATTCCATTATGAGTTCATAGCATAGTCAAAATAACAGTCCAATAGTCATGTATCATTTAGTCAGTCCATTCAAGGATATTCAGTTAGCAAAGTCCATGTAGAATATCCTATGTCAGTTCACTTACAAATCAGTCCTTTGTTTATCTCTCCCGTTCGAGCAATGCAGTCTTGATTCCAAGCAGTAATCAGGGATCATCAAAGCCAGAGAGAGAGCAAGCTGCAATCTTGCTTCTTTTAAAGTGCTTTCACAACCACTCCCTTAATTACTTTCCCATATTTAAAGTTGCAGACACTTTAACATATAAACCATGATAACATATTATTATTTACCTAAACCAGTTAGGGTAAAACAATGTTATCCCTAACATTCTCCCCTTTTAGGTTAAATAATAATATAACTATTTACATCTTTAAATCATATTTGTTACAACTCTCTTTAAACTTAATTATTCCTTGAGCTTTTGTAAATTGGTCTGCAATGTTTTCTTCTGTCATGCAGTATTCCAATTTAATTAGCCCATTCTTTACAGATTCTCTAACATTTAAGTATCTTAAATCAGTATGCTTTGATCTAGTTTTTACAGCAATACTAGTTGCTAACTTTATGGCTGCCTGGTTGTCCTCGTACACAATAATGGAATCTTTAACAGTTATACCCATGTCTAATAATAACTGTTTGTACAAAATCAAGTCAGTGCATAATAATGACAGACATGAAAATTCCGCTTCCATCGTGGACAAGCTAATATGCTGTTGTCTGATTGACCTCCATCCTATTAGTGTATTACCAAATAATATAGCCATCCCAGATGTTGATTTTCTTGTGTTTATATCAGTTGCAAAACTTGCATCTGCAAAGGCACTAAGACTCAAATCACCCTTTGGTTCTATATATAATGCATGGTTCATTGTTCCTTTAAGATATCTTAAAATTCTCTTTAATGATTGCCAGTGACATTGATGTGGATCCGAATTAAAACGTGCCAGCTGATTTACACTATAAGCTATATCTGGCCTTGACCAATTGCTTATATATGATAAGCTACCAATCAAAGATTGATATATAGACTTATCAAATTTGGGACTTTGATCATCAGTTTGGCAAACTTCCTGACTCATTGGAGTCTTTGCCGGTTTACAAAGTTCCATTTTATACGTCTTAATTAATTGGCAAATTTTACCTTCTTGAGATATCTTAAAACCATTATTTGTTTTGTTAATTGTCAATCCTAGATACTTTTTAATTTCACCTAAATGCTTTAATTTTATCTTTTTGGCTAATAATGATATAATTTCATTAGCTTCATTATTAGTCTTAGTTATCAAAGCAATATCATCTGTAAATAATAACAATAATGACACCGTTCCATTATTTTCTCTTTTAAACACACATGGATCTGCTAAACCACATTTAAAACCTATATTGTTTAACTCTTTCACAGTATATTGGTTCCACTCAAACCCAGATTGTTTCAACCCGTAAAGACTCTTTTTGAGTTTCCAACAATTATTACTATTTACTTTATTGTCTTTTATACCTACTGGTTTTCTTAAATATATAGTGTGCTGCAATGGTGCATGCAGATAAGCAGTTTCTACATCTAAATGGTTAATTACATAGTTTTTCTTAGCTGCCCACACTAATGCTGCTCTTAAAGATGTTGCTTTAAGACTTGGTGCAAAAACTTCATCGTAATCAGATGCAGTTTGATTAAATCCTTGAGCTACTAACCTAGCCTTATGGGTAACAGTCCCATCATTTCCAGTTTTTACTTTAAATATCCATTTGCACCCAATGGATTTTTCTCCTGGAGGTAATTTAGCATCTTCATAAACTTTCATTACCTTTAATGAATTTAGTTCTTTTTCCATTGCCTTTTGCCAATTCTCTTGATCCTTAGCAGGATACATCTTAAGTTCATCTACACTAGTTGGAACTTTAGTCACTTGGCAAACTATACTTGCTTGATACCTATCAGGTGGTTCAATTACACGTGTAGTACGTCTAGGTATTACAGGACTTACAGGTGGACTTTCATTTATTAACTCTTCTTGATTATCTAACTCTTCCTGATCAACTGTTTCCTCTTGTTCTGGTCCTATTTGCTCTTCGTGGACTTCTTCTTTAATTGGACTCTTCTTATAACTAATCTGATCTTTCTGCCTTTTGTAGGGTTCAATAATTACTTCATTATTTAAATCTTGCTCTAATCTATTCCATCCTACATGTTCTAGGAATTTTGCACTAGCACTGGTGTAAACTCTAGATGTACTTGGTTCCCAGAATCTATAAGATCTATGATTAGATGTATATCCTCCAAAATATAATCTTTTAGCTCTATGCTGTCCTTTGTGTCTAAGTTGTGTAGGGATATGCACCCATGCTGGTGCTCCAAATGTGTGCATGTAACTTAAATCAGGTTTTGTACCATGCCACAGTGTGAATGGTAATTCACCTGTTGTTGAATTAACAACATTATTTAATATATGATTACCACACATTATTGCTTCTCCCCATAAATTGTCAGGTAATCCTGAATCAGACATCATAGTTCGTGTCATTGATTGTAATGTTTGGCCTCTTCTCTCTATAAAGGCATTATGTTGTGGCCTATATGGTGCAGACATTTTATGTTGAATACCTAACATTCTTAGTCTGTTCTGGAATTTATTATTTGTAAATTCTGTACCATTATCTGTTATAAGAGTTACTAATTTCTTTTTAGTTTTCCTTTCAGCAAATTTTATCCAATTAAAGAGATTTTGATACGTTTCAGTTTTGCTCTTCATTAAATAGCAAAACCCATATCTAGAATAGTGGTCCATTATACTTAGTATGTAACGAGCTCCTCCTACACTTGGTTTTTTTCGGACCTATTAAATCTGCAAATACTACCTCTAAAGGCTCTTTGGTAGTAAATCCATCAACTCTATTAGCCGGTGTGACCCTGGCTTTGCTTTGATTACAGGCATTACATTGCAAATACTTATTACAAGGTTTCAAACTTATTCCCTTAGATAATTCAACAGTTTTCTTAAGCATTTTAAAATTTAAATGCCCTAGCCTTCGATGTAACAAGTGAATACATTCATCATGAGGTTTCTTATTTTCATAAATTGTGTTAGCCACCTTTAAACCATCATCATTTAACACATATAATTCACCTCTTAAAGATGCAGTAATTTTCTTATCTTCTTTCTCAATTATGCAGTTATCTCCTTTAAAGGTAACTACATATCCTAGTTTAACCAAAATTCTAACTGAAATTAAATTAAACTTAAGTTGTGGTACATATAACATTTTTACATTCTCTTTTATAAAAGAACAATATGCTATACCTTGACCTTTAGCTTTCAGTTTCCAGCCATTGGCTAACGATATCTGCTGTGTACTCTTGGACATTTTAATAAAATTTCTGTTATCATTTGTTATACAGTGGGATGCTCCACTGTCAACCACCCAAAAATTATTTTTTACAGCTCCGTTAGTATAAATGGCTAACTCTAAATTTTTATTTATCTTTTGATGACTTTTAGTATTCTGGCCAGCGTTCTGGCGCATTGCTTTTTTACAAAATCTTGCCAAATGTCCTCTTCCTCCACAATTAAAACACTTTTTAATTGCGTATGCAGTAGGAGATTCATTGTCTTCTTTTTGAGGTTGCTGCCTCCTTAACTCATCTCTTTCAAGCCTTCTTCTGGCCTCTTCGATCAATCTGCCAGTTATATCAGTTAAAGTTAGACTTTCCTTTGGCAATATTTCAAGGGAAGTTACATAGTTGTCATAACTTTCATCAAGGGAAGATAGAATTATGTAGACTTGGTGTAGTTCAGAGAAAATAAGCTCTTTCTCGTGTAGTTCTTGAAAAATGCTTTGCATAGTTTTCAAATGACTCAGCATATCACCATTTGTCTGGAGATGCGTACTGAAAAGCTTCTGTGTTAGATTTATGTGTGCACCAACATTATCTCGAACATAAATCATCTTCAGTTTCTGCCAACACCCAACAGCCGTTTTCTCTCCGTGGATATAAACAAGCTGTTGATCAGTTAAGGTTAACCCAATTTTGCAAATAGCTTGTTGATTTTTATGCATAAATTCTTCTATCTTTAATCTATCTTCTTCATCCTCTGTATCCCATTCTTCTATGTTTGGTGGATTTTCAATTATGTTCCACAAACCTTCTCTTCGTAGAAGCAGACTACATTTCATAGACCATGATACATAGTTTGTTCCATCCAACTTGGATA
Organism: Hydrophis major; assembly: GCA_033807585.1. Lineage (NCBI taxonomy): Eukaryota > Metazoa > Chordata > Lepidosauria > Squamata > Elapidae > Hydrophis > Hydrophis major. The sequence continues at coordinate 24,548,624 of CM066329.1, forward strand.
TAAGGGACAAACTTTGTAGATTGACTTGTGCCATGTTTTCTTATATGGATATAAAAACTATAATTAATAAAACACAGCTGTCTGTTTACTGTAATGTATAACAACACAAACTCTCACTTTTACATAAATCTGTTTTATCCTAGTTAAACTGACTTTGCAGCCTCTGGGCCCATAACCAGTGTTAAGCCTGGTTTCCCCAACCAGGCTTAACAAACTGCAATATTTTCCTTGTTTCTTTCTCCTTTCTCAATTTGTATGCTAACTATCTACCTGGTTTGTTTGCATCTTCAAAGTAGTTCTGTTTAGTACCTCTAATTTTCTGTGCTAATGTTTAATTAAATCCATTTTTAGCTTGATGTCTTTTTTCTGTGGCATTTTCTGTAGCTCTTTTTCAAGTCTTTTATACTCATCCTCTGAGGCCTTAGAGGCTAGTCTTTTCATAGTATTCCTTTTCCTTGTATAGTCTATTATCAAGCTTTTAACATACGCCTTCATTGTATCCCATACATTCTGAATTGATGTATCTTCTTTTTTGTTTTCTCCATCCACTGTGTGAAGTCTTTTTCCTTTAAAATAGTTTTATTTAACGTCCATCTAGATCTTCTTTTTTGTCCTTTCCATTTAATTGTCATTGGATTGTGATCTGCAAAAAGTACTTGTTTCAATATTTATTTCTTGAATATTAGTTATTAATTCTGTTGACATACATATTGTTCTGTACTAGCAGGCTTGAAGGCCTGCATTCCTATTGGTCTGGAAAAGCCAGGCCATGATTGGTCGCTATGGGACACTCTGATTGGCTCATATAGAGCTTGCTGCGATTGGCTAACACCAAGCGCGGCAAGCTCAAAAACCTTCATTGGCTGCCTAGCCGTGGCCAGCTCTATAAAAAGAGCAGCCACGGCTAGGGTTTTCATTTCAGTATTTGGTTGCTTAATAAAGAGCTGTTGTTCACTACTATGAGTCTCGTCTCTCTTTGGGACCCACCACCCAGACTTAACACTGGCAACGAGGATGGGATACTGAGACAACAGGGCTGACCAGCATGTGGCAGACAGCGTGAAGACGACCAGCGAAATGGCCAGCAGCACCGTGCCACCCACACTATTCAATCTAGCCAGCGAGGACTGGGAGTCCTACATTGATCGTTTCCAAATGTTCTTGGAATCGAACAACCTGAAAGCCACCACTGCCAGCAAGAAGCGAGTGGTCTTTTTGACACACTGCGGACCCGCCATTTTTAAAATGGCCAAGGCGCTCACAAAGCCTGCTGATGTCAAGACTATGGACTGGGACAACCTAGCTCCCATCCTCTGAAACCACTACGTTCCGGCTGTACCGACCCTTATCAGAAGGCATGACGTTTACCAGCATGATCAGCACGAGGGTGAGAACATCGGTGAGTTTGTAGCCGACCTGAGAGACCTAGGGGGCTTGTGCGGGTTCGCTAACCTAGACGAGACCATGCAAGACTGGGTCGTCCTTGGCCTAAAAGATCCAGCACTCCAAAGCAGGTTGATCGCTGATGCCATAGCCGAAGCCACCACAGCTGAAGCTACACGTAAGTCAGCGGCGCGAATGCAGTGTTCGAACGTAACCGATCACAAATCCACCAGCGAGCCGGCTGCGATACCAGAGAAACTTGCAGCCTCCACCCACCATGGCGACATTGAATCCCCCTCTGACAGCAAAGAGGAAGAAGTTCACAGACTTCAGTCAGAGCGCAAGCAACGAGACCAACGGGGTTGCAAGTCGGGGTACCAATGTGCCGGCTGCGGAGGGGATCACCCACGTTCCGAATGTAAGTTCCTGGAAGCTGTTTGCCATTTTTGCGAGAAGCGAGGTCATATCGCTAAAGTATGCTGCAACAAAAGAAACTTTAGCCCTCAGCGCCGGGGAAACAGCCCGAGAAGGCAAGATGGCAACCCTACCAAAATCCGGGACCGCCTGACCAATAACCGATGGAGCCAGGACAACAGAAGCAAGAAATTCAGCGAGGCACCCCGAAGAGAGGAAATAAACCGAACAGTCATTATCGGCCACACTTCACCAATCGACGCATGAAAAATCCGTATTGAGGTCGGTATTGAAAACCAACCATGCACCATGGAGGTAGATTCTGGCTCCTACCTCTCTATGGTCTCCTGGCAGACTGTTAGGGATAACATTGGTTACCTAACTTAGTTTGGGTAAAAATAATATATAAACTATGTTAGTGAGTTTAAGTGTATGTATCACTTTAACTGTAAAACATGTATTTTGGGTGCGGTTGTAAAATCACCATAAGAGGGAGCAAGAGAGCTCACTGTTTGCTGGCTTTTACTGTAGTAGCTGACAATGTTGGATTGATGGAGATAACTGCGTGTGTTTCCCTGCTGTTGCTGAAACGAAGAAAAGGGGTTTGATTTTCTTCATATCTCTGACTGCAAAAGAGATATATTGCTAGACTGATTATTTGTAAGTTTACTGACCTCTATTTTCAACACTGGATTTTGCAACTGATTAATCCCTGGATGGACTGAACTAATGTATGACATATGGACTGTTTTGACTATGTTATAACTCTTGCTGGAATAAAAAAGTATTTAACTGGCACAGTGTATCTGTCTTACTGAGTGTAAACTACAACAATGTTTATCTCACATCATTTGCCTGCCTGCTAGACTGCCGTTGCACGTTCTGCTAGGGTGTGTATCCGTAACACTGGTTAAGTCAATTTACAAAGTTTGTCTCTAATATCCAAGCTGGATGGAACAAACTATGTTTCATGGTCTATGAAATGTAGCCTACTTCTACGCAGAGAAGGTTTGTGCAGTATAATTCAAAACCCCCAAAAGTAGATGCTTGGGATCCAGAGGATGAGAATGATGCCCAGAAAATACAAGAATATTAACTGAAGAATGAGCAAGCTCTCTGTATAGTAGGACTGACACTCTGTGATGAGCAGCTTGTACATATACGAGGAGAAGAAACAGCTGCCAAATGTTGGGAGAATTTGAAGAAGATTTATGTTCGAGACAGTGTAGGAGCACATATAAATCTTACACGGAAACTGTTCAGAACACATCTTCAAAAGAATGGAGATATGCTGAATCATATAAACATAATGAAGAGAATTTTTCAGGAACTGCATGAAAAAGAACTTATCTTCACTTAACTACACCAAGTTTATATAATTTTGTCTTCTTTAGATAATAGCTACGATGATTATGTAACTTCACTTGAGGTTCTGCCAAAAGATAACCTCACATTAACTGACATTACTGGCAGATTAATTGAAGAAGCCAGGAGAAGGCTTGAAAGGGATCAACTCAGAAGGGAACAACCACAATGTGAAGAAGAGAAAATATCTTCATCAGTTTATACAATTAGAAAATGTTTTAATTGTGGAGGAAAAGGACATTTGGCTAGATTCTGCAAGAAAGCCAAAAGCCAAAATGCCAGCCAGAAAGATAAAAGGCATCAAAAGGATGAAAAATGCTTAGAGTTAGCCATGTATAGCAACGAAACTGTGAATAATAATTTATGGGTTGTAGACAGTGGAGTATCGCACTGCTTAACGAAAGATAAGAAAAGATTTATTGAGATGTCCATGAGTTCACAGCAGATATCGTTAGCTAATGGATGGAAAGTGAAAGCTAAAGGTCAAGGTATATCATATTGTTTTTCCATAAGAGAAAATGTAAAAATGTTATATGTACCACAACTTAAGTTTAATTTGCTTTCGGTTAGAGTTTTGGTTAAACTAGGTTATGTAATTACCTTTAAGGGAGACAATTGCATAATTGAAAAAGAAGGTAAAAAAGTGACTGCAACTTTAAAAGGTGAATTGTATGTGTTAAATGATAATCATTCAGAGGTAGCTAACACAGTTTATAATAATGTAAAACCTCATGATGAATGCATACATTTGTTACACAGACGTTTGGGGCATATAAATTTTAAAATGCTTAAACAAACGGTAGAACTATCTAAGGGTATAAAACTGAAGCCTTGCAGTAAGTATTTTGCACTGCAATACCTGTAGTCAGGAAAAAAGCAAACAAATACCAGCAAATAGAGTTAATGGATTTAAAACAAAGGAGCCTCTAGAGGTCGTATTTGCTGATATTATAGGTCCTAAAAAACCAAGTGTGGGAGGTGCTCATTATATACTAAGTATAATGGACCATTATTCCAGATATGGTTTCTGTTATCTAATGAAGAGCAAAATGGAAACATATCAAAATTTCTTTAATTGGCTTAAATTCACAGAAAGAAAAACTAAGAGGAAGTTAGTAACTCTTATCACTGATAATGGTATGGAATTTATAAACAATAAATTCCAAAATAAACTGAAGATGGCAGGTGTTGAACATAAAAAATCTGCACCATATAGGCCACAGCATAATGCCTTTATAGAAAGACGAGGCCAAACAATTCAAGCAATGGCTCGTACTATGCTGTCAGATTCAGGATTACCTGAAAATTTGTGGGGAGAAGCAATAATGTGTGGTAATCATAAATTGAATAATGTTGTTAACTCAACAACAGGTGAATTACCATTCACACGGTGGCATGGCAGAAAACCTGACCTAAGCTACATGCACACATTTGGAGCACCAGCATGGGTGCATATTCCGACACAACTGAGAAATAAGGGGCAACATAGGGCTAAAAAGTTATTCTTTGTAGGTTATGAATCTAATCACAAATCATACAGATTCTGGGAAAAAGGAACATCTTGAGTTTACTGTAGTGCTAGTGCCCAATTCCTAGAACATGTAGGATAGGAAAAACTGGAACAAGATTCAAGTAAGGAAGTAATTATAGAAACCTACAAAAGACCAAAAGAAAAAATCAGTAATAAGAAGAGTGCAATTGAAGAGGAAGTACAGGAAGAGCATATAGGACCAGAACAGGAAGAAATACCAGAACAGGAAGAAATAGATAATCAGGAGTAGGTAGAACATGAAAGTCCACCTGTAAGCCCTGTAATACCTAGATGTTCTACACCTGTAACCAGACCACCTGACAGGTATCAAGCAAGAATAGTTTTCCAAGTTAGTAAAGTTCCAACTACTGTTGAAGAACTTAGAATGTATCCTGCAAAGGATCAAGAAAATTGGCATAGAGCGATGGAGAAAGAATTAAATTCATTAAAGGAAATGAAAGTTTATGAAGATGCCAAATTACTTCCAGGTGAAAAGTCCATTGGTTGCAAATGGATATTTAAGTTAAAAACTGGTAAAAATGGGACTGTTACCCATAAGGCTAGGTTGGTAGCTCAAGGATTTAATCAAACTGCATGTGATTATGATGAAGTATTTGCACTGAGTCTAAAAACAACAACCTTGAGAGCAGCTTTAGTGTGGGCAGCTAAGAAGAACTATATCATAAATCACTTAGATGTAGAAACTGCCTATCTGCATGCACTATTGCAGCACATTATATATTTAAGAAAACCAGTAGGTATAAAGGATGATAAAATTAATAATGACTGTTGGAAACTGAATAAAAGTCTCTATGGGTTAAAACAATCTGGTTATGAATGGAACTAATATATATTGTAAAAGAGTTAAACAATATAGGATTTAAAGCAGGTTTAGCTGATCCTTGTTTATTTAAAAGAGAAACAAATGGTACAGTATCATTATTATTGTTGTTTATAGATGACATTGCTTTAATTACTAAGACTAATAATGGAGCTACTGAGATAATATCATTATTAAGTAAGAGGATAAAATTAAAACAGTTAGGAAAAATAAGACAATATCTAGGATTGACAATAAACAAAACCAATAGTGGATATAAGATATCACAAGAAGATAAAATTTACCAATTGCTAAAAATGTATAAAATGGAACTTTGTAAGCCGGCAAAAACTCCAATGAGTCAGGAATTTTGCCATACTGATGCTCAAAGTTCGATAAGACCATTTATCAATCATTAATAAGTAGTTTATCATATATAAGTAATTGGTCAAGGCCAGACATTGCCTATAGCATTAATCAATTGGCAAGATTCAATGCTGAACCCAATGAAAGACACTGGCAAGTGCTAAAGCGTATATTAAGGTATCTTAAAAAGACAATGCACTATGCATTGTATTTGGAGCCAAAAGATGATTTGATTTTAAGTGCATATGCTGATGCAAGTTTTGCAACAGATATAAAAACTAGAAAATCAACTTCGGGTATGGCTATACTATTAGGTAAAACAATGATTGGTTGCAGGTCAGTTAGACAGCAACACATAAGATATCCACAATGGAAGCAGAATTTTCATGTCTATCTTTATTATGTACTGATTTAATTCTGTATAAACAGTTGTTGTTAGATATGGGAGTAAATGTTAAAGATGCCATTGTAGTTTATGAGGACAATCAAGCAGCCATACGGTTGGCTACAAATATTGCTGTAAAAACAAGATCTAAACATACCGACCTTAGATATTTGAATGTAAGACAATCTGTAAAAAATGGTTTAATGAGATTGGAATATTGCATGACTGATGAAAACATTGCTGATGGATTAACAAAAGCCCAAGTTGCAGTCAAGCACAAAGAAAATTGTGAAAACTATGGGTTGAAATTGTAAATAGATATATATATTATTATATTACCCAAAAGGGGAGAATGTTAGGGATAACATTGGTTACCTAACTTAGTTTGGGTAAAAATAATATATAAACTATGTTAGTGAGTTTAAGTGTATACATCACTTTAACTGCAAAACATGTATTTTGGGTGCGGTTGTAAAATCACCATAAGAGGGAGCAAGAGAGCTCACTGTTTGCTGGCTTTTACTGGAGAGCTGACAATGATGGATTGATGGTGATAACTGCGTGTGTTTCCCTGCTGTTGCTGAAACGAAGAAAAGGGGTTTGATTTTCTTCATATCTCTGACTGCAAAAGAGATATATTGCTGGACTGATTATTTGTAAGTTTACTGACCTCTATTTTTTGACACTGGACTTTGCAACTGATTAATCCCTGGATGGACTGAACTAGTATATGACATTTGGACTGTTTTGACTATGCTATAACTCTTGCTGGAATAAAAAACTATTTAACTGACACAGTGTATCTGTCCTACTGAGTGTAAACTACAACAATGTTTATCTCACATAATTTGCCTGCCTGCTAGACTGCCGTTGCACGTTCTGCTAGGGTGTGCATCCCTAACAGGTTAGATTCACCCATTCCTTTATCCATAGTAAAGTAACTGCCATATGGTATATTTCCCAGTTTGGAAGGGCTAGCCCTCCTCTGCTTTTCAAATCTTGTAAGGCTTTTACGTTCATCCTAGCTTTTTTTCCCTGCCAAATAAATTTTAGCGTTATCTTATTTAATTCTATAAAACATTTTTTATTTAATTTGATTGGGATTGTCTGGAATAAATATAGAAATTTTGGAAGTGTATTCATCTTGATTGAAGCAATCCTGCCCAGTAAGGAAAGCTGTAGTTTACTCCAGGAATCCAAATCTTTCTTAGTTTGTTGGAGTAATTTATCATAATTATTTTCTTTTATTGATTTGCTTTGTGGAGTTAGCCAAATTCCTAAGTATTTAATTTTTTTTGTCACCTGTATTCCCATCGATACCTCTAGCTCTTTATTCTGGTCTCCTGTTAAGTTTTTCGTCATTACTTTTGTTTTTTTCCTATTAATTTTGAGTCCTGCAACTTCTCCAAATTGTTCTAATTCTTCTAATAAGTTATGTCCTTTTTCTATAGGCTCCTCCAAAAAGAAAACCATATCATCAGCGAAAGCTTGTACTTTATACTCTTCTGATTTAATCCTCAGTCCTCTAATTCTCGAATTTTGCCTAATGCATGTCAAGAGTGATTGTAGGGTGAATATGAAAAGCAGAGGAGAGAGAGGGCAACCCTGTCTTACCCCTTTTTCTATTTTTATTGGACCAGTTTGTTCCCCATTTATTAGAATATTTGCCTGTTGGGTGTGGTAAATTGTAGTTACTATGTTTTCGAATCTAGTGCCCAGGTTCATATTGTTTATTTTTTGTATTAAGAAATGCCAACTTAAATTATCGAATGATTTTTAAGCATCCAAAAACATAAATGCAAATTGTTTTTCCGGATGGGCTTCATAAAATTCTAAAATGTCTATCACTGTTCTTAAATTATTCTTAATTTGTCGAAATGGGAGAAATCCATTTTGGTCTTCATGGATATGTGTATTCAAAACCTGTTTTAATCTATTAGCTATAATGGAATAGTTTGTAATCTTCATTCAGGAGCGAAATCGGTCTGTAATTATTGATATATCTATGGTCTAAATCCTCTTTCAGGATCAGTGAAATTAGGGCTCCCCTCCATGAGTCCGGCATCCTAGCTGCTAAGAGTAGCTCGTTAAATACTTCCAACATCAGTGGTCCAATTTGTTCTATGATTGTTTTATATAGTTCTACTGGTATCCCATCTGGTCCTGGCAATTTATTGTTACTTTGCTTCTCTATTGCTGACTTCAATTCGGACCATGTAATATTTTTGTTTAATAGTTCTATCTCTTCCTCTCAAATTACTTTATCATTCGCTTCCTCTAGGTACTTCCTTACTTTATCCTCGCTGACTTCTTCCTTTTTGTATAATTTTCCAAAGTATTTATGGGTGATCTCTTTTTTCTTCTCTATCTCATGTTGCAAATTGCCCATCTCATCCATTAGTTGGTGTATCAGTCTTTTTTCTTTCGCTTTTTTAAGTTTGTGGGCTAACCATCTCCCTGGCTTGTTTGCATGCTCAAAATAGATTTGTTTGGTTATTTTCAGACTTATCTCCAATTTTTGTTGTTCAAGTAGATTCAGTTTGTGTTTAGTTGTTATTAACTGGTTTTGTATTCTTTGGTTTTTGGGATTCTTTTGTAGTTGGGTTTCTAAATCTTTAATTTCTTGTTGTAGGTTACTTTGTTGAGCATGCTTTCTTTTATTTCTCATAGCATTGTAAGAAATTGTTGTTCCTCTTATAATTGCCTTCATTGTGTCCCATATATTTTGTTTTGAAGTTATTTCATTATTGTTTTCCTTTAAGAAAAAGTTGAGTTCTTCTTTCAATTTGTTAATGTATTCTTCTTCATTTATTAAATGGGTGTTAAGTGTCCATCTTTTCTTTGGTTTTCTTCTACCTCTCCAAATTATTTGAATTGGATTGTGGTCGGCCCAATCATTTGGTAAGATTTCGCTATCTTTGACTTCATTTACTAATTCACCATTCATCCAAGCCATATCTATTCTTGTCCAGATTTTATGTGGGTTAGAATAATAAGTAAACTGTTTTTCTTCTGGGTTTAATTTTCTCCAGAAAAGAGATTCAGTTCATTTATCATATCCTTACATGGCTTCGAAAATTCTCTTTTTCCTTTTTTATTCTTACTTGTATTACTATGATCTTTTTGATAGTCAGCAATAGAGTTAAAATTGCCTATCATACAAATATTGCCTTTTTTGAAGCCTATTATTTTTTGGTGGAGATCTTTAAAAAATTTACCTTGTTCATTGTTTGGGGCATAGATTACTACCAGTAGGAATGTAATACAATTAATCGAAATTTGTACAACCAGAGTTCTTCCTTCAGGGTCCACCCAGATTGGCTCTGCTTTCAAGTCGTCTCTCACATACATTGCAATACCTTTCTTTTTGTGCTTATCTGCTGGTGCTGTGAATAGTTTTCCAAGTTTTGGGCAAACTAAAAATCTTACCTCATTTTTCCTAATGTGTGTTTCTTGTAAGCAAATTATATCAACATTTTCTTCAATTAGTTTAGTTAGAATCCTTTTCCTTTTAGATCTTGAGTTTAGACCGTTTATATTAATGGAAATAAGTTTCCTTCATTCCTCCATTTACCTAGATCTGCTTCACTTTTTGTCTTGTAACTATACGGCTCTCTTTTTGTGGTTGGTATAGGGTTGTTTCTTCTCTTTCCTGTTGTGAGTTGTCTTTCCCTTGGATTTGGACGGGTCTTTCTTCTTTGTTCCTATGGCGGTTACCGTCTTCCTGCATGTCTCCCTAGAGTGTTGATCCTCTGTAGTTGTTAGCTGTTCAAGAAGTCTTGTGCTTGTTCTATAGAGTCTATTTAAATTTTTCTTCCCTTCCATGATATTAACATCCCTTCTGGGATTAGCCATTTGAATGAGATTTCTTTTCTGTTTAAGTAATTGGCTAAAAATTTGTAGTCTTGCCTTATGGCCCTCACTTTTCTTGGAATTTGCTTAAGGATTGTGATCTCTTTGCCCTTATATGATATTCTCTCATCTCTAGCCAATCTAAGTATTAGGTCTCTCACGCATCTTCTTGAAAAACGGATATGGATCTCCCTTGGGCAGTTGTGATGACTTGCGTAACTGGTATTCACCCTATAGACTTCATCGAATTCCTTGAGTAAGTCATCTTTCTCTTTCTCTAGTAGTTCAGCCAGCAGACCTGCCATTAATTGCTCTAGTTCTTTGTTTTTGGATTCCTCCACGTTCTGGAACCTTAGGTATGCCACTGCTCTGTCCATCTCTAGTTGGACCAAGGAATCTTCCATTTCTCTGTTTACATTTTTAAAGTCTTCCTCTGCCCTCTCTAGGTTCTTCTCTACTTGTTCTGTCCTCTTCTCTATTTCTTTTATCTTTATTTCACTTCTTTCCATAGCCAATTGCATTGTCCCAACCTTATCTTCCACTTTCTGTTTGTCTGTATGTTTGCTTTTCTTAGGAACATCTGAATTCTTTGAAACTTTACAAATAGTTTCTGTTGCTCACCCAAACCAACTTTATTTTACTAACAAAAGGATAAAACAATCAATCAATTATCAATTGGTCAATCTGTCAATATTTGTTAAGACCATACAGCCACATAAGCAGACAGATATAAATGGGAGGATTGTGGAGAGAGAGAGCAGTTGGGATCAAGGAACATGAGAAGAAAATCAGAGGACTCATCATAAAGTCTATTGAGAGGGAACCAGTGTGAGAAAAAGGCCATACACTTCATTGATCATTAATAGGGATATAATATATCTCTCCTCTCCAATACTCTAATGGTCCATGTTATGGATTAAGAGGTAAACACAAATATTTTGTCAAGCCTTCAAGTAACACGTCCCAAAGAATAAAGTCCATGGCATCCATTTTCCATTTTAATTCCATTTATTAGGAACACATTAAATTGGCAAGGACTTGGTATAATTCCAACTCTGAACCAGATCCAGAATTACACCCAATGAAAACAAAAGTGTGAAACTTGCCCCCTCAGTCACAATCTCTAATCACTTTTCAGTCCAAATGCCTGGTGACTCCAAACTCCACCTTCATCCAGCTGCAGGACAGTGGTGGGATTCAAAATGTTTTATTACCGGTTCTGTAGGCATGGCTTGGTGGGCATGGCATGGCTTGGTGGGCATGGCATGGCTTGGTGGATGTGACAGAGGAATCTCCATTCTATAATCTCCATTCCCTCCTCACTCCTGGGGAAGGTTACTACAAAATTCTATTCCCTCCCTACTCCACTAACCTGCTTTCCAGCTCCATTCTCCTGTGCAGGGCAACAGAAGAAGACCCAGACAATCAGCTGGGACTCAGGAGGCAGGGAATAGATGGGGGCGGGGCCAGTCAGAGGTGGTATTTGCCGGTTCTCCAAAATACTCAAAATTTTTGCTACCGGTTCTCCAGAACTGGTCAGGACCTGATGAATACCACCTCTGCTGCAGGCATCTGATCTGTTCCCACAGGAAAGGACTGTCCCCTAGACAAAATTTCCCTCTTTATCTTTACAGCCCCCCTTATAACCATTAGAAAGTGGTGAACCTGAAGTATCAGTATACTACAAACCTAAAAGTTAATAGAAATACAAAGGCTATATATAAAATATGGCAACATGTATGTCATATTCAGGGTTGACATATTGTTTTTAACCCAGTTCCACAGTCCTGTTTAGCGTCACCTACAGCATTGATTCCTTGATAGAATGGCTCCTGGGCCTCCCATCTCTTGTTATCTTTCCAATTATCTTTCTTATTAAATAGTGAAATAGAAACAATACCACAATGCCACCAAAAAAACCCATATATATAGTTGTGTTTGTGAAAAAAATGGCTTACATACACCTTTTTTTGGATTAAAAGGAACCAAATCTAAGAGAGGAAAAAGAGAACTAATTAAAAAAATCTACATAATATCCATTTATATTAATCTGGCATTCATTTCATTTTAATTTTTCAAATGAAATCTACAATGGAAATATAATGCTTCATCTTATTTTTGGATCCATTTAAAAACTTTGCAAAGACAGGTAATTGATTCAATATTTCTTTCTGGATTACTTGAGAATTAATCTTCTTTTTGTTGACATACAATTATTTCATTTATTTATTTCTCAAATTTAGATGGCCATCCACTTCATGCAAAGTGTCTCTGACAAGAAAATGGGCAATAAAACATTTTAGAAATTTTTTTTGACTGAATTGAATAAGCGGCAGCTTTAAACGGAAGTGTCAAAGTAAGGCTTTGGTTTTTTTTCTTATTGCTGGACTTCTATCGCGATTTCATATTTGCTAACTGGACTGGTTTTTTTTTCTATTTACATTTATTTTTTCTTCTCTTTTTTGATTTTGCAATACTCTAGGTTAGAGGCTCCCTTTAATTTTTTTTAATATATATATATACTTTCTCCTTTTTTTTTTTTAAAAAAAAAAAATTCTATTATGTTTTGTCTGGGAAAGGAGGGGGAAAGTGAGAGAAAGAAACTTTGTAACACTGCCAACTAGAGGCTTGTAAATGTTTTAGATGAAGCTGGGGAAGCTGAGAAGATTTGAGACTCCCTTTCAAGGACATTGCTATGTGATAAGATAGAGGAAAGAGCACGGGAGAGTGTTATTACAGGTGTTCTTCTGGATTTCTATCAACATTGAAGTTTGGTTTTTGAAGTTTGTGGAGAAGAGAGCCATAATAAGAGCCTTGGACAATTAAATAAAGTGCAGTGTGTTCTTTTTATTTTTTCTAAATTGTGCAACCCCTCCTTACCAGCTTTACTGTACTTCTTTTTTTTTTTTTTGAAACCTTTACCTTTGTAATACCCCCATTTTTGCTTTTTATTTTAAAGGGAAGGCCTCAAAATTTTTCCTTTTTCTTTCTTTTTTTCCTCTTCTTTGGGATTTTTTATTTTTGCACCCATTTTTTTTGGCTTCTTTTTATGTATTTCTTTTATTCGAGATTTCTTAATTGGATTAAGGTGTTGAAGAACCTGAAGAATTTATTTCTTCTTTTTTGTTTTTTTTTAAACCTTTTTTTAAACCTTGTTTTTCTCTTTCCTTTTTACTTAACTACTGATTGATTAGGGTTCAGAAGAACCTGAAGAATTTTTCTCTCCTTTCCTTTTTATTACTATTGGGCTTTTTACTCTCTACCATTTTTATTTTCTACTTTGGATTATAATTGGCTACTTCACTAATTGGATTAGAAGAATTTGAAGATTTTGAATTATTTAAAATGAGTAGGAAACTCATAGCTTCTGGCACCTCAACTTCTACTTCCACCTCCCCACCATCTGGAGGACAACGTTTAATTCAGACAATGTTAAAGTAAGATAAAGAACAAGAAAAAGTGACTCTACAGATGATTATGCAAGGAATCCAAGACCTTAAAATAAAATCAGACACCACTGAAAAGAGAATAGAGAACACTGAACAAAGAACAGAGAACATTGAACAAAGAACAGGGAAGACCGATGAAAAAATGGAAAATATTCAACAAATGATGGCAAAGTATGATGAGAGATTTCAAAAAATTGAAGAAGAAGATAAACAAAGAGACAAGAAGATTGGAAACATTGATAGTAGATTAACAGTGGTTGAACAAGACAAAAGTGGGATGCTGAAGTGGGAGATGGACAGGTCAGAATTTTATCTCAGATTTCAAAATATAGAGGAAGAAAAAGGACAAAATCTAGCTGAGATAACGATAGAAATATTGGCTGAAGCTTTGGAAATAACAGAGGAGAAGATGATGGATGGAGTAGATGAGGTATATCGAGTCTTTACAAGATATGCAATGAGAAACAACCTACCAAGAGAAGTCCACATTAGATTTACAAAAAAAGCCATTAAAATACAAATATTACAAGTGGTAAGTGAGAAGATGCTGAAATATAAAGGAAAGGAGATTGTGGTTTTAAAACAAATACCTAGAAGAGTGAGAGAGATGAGAAGAGAATATTGATTCCTGACTAAAATGTTATTGAAAAAAGAGGTGAATTATAGATGGCTGATTCCAGAAGGATTATTGTTTACATGGCAAGAACAGAGACATAGAATTGATTTAATTGAGAAAACAGAATTATTCTACGCAGAATTTTTTGGAAGGAGAGAGGCAGAGGCAGAAAAAGAGATCTCACTAATCGAATTCCAAGAGGACCAAATGGGGACCAAAAAAGAAGAAGGCACAGTAGGTGGACAAGTGGAGATTAAAGAACAACGTGAACTAAGATCTATGAGAGCTGCCAAACCTAACTACAAAATATAATCATGGAAGAGAAAAAACTGATTACAATGAATATAAATGGACTTAATTCAGCTGTTAAAAGAAGGAAAACTTTTCATAAATTAGAGAAATTAAAATTTGATATAATTTGCCTACAAGAAGTACATATTAAAAAACAATATGAACAACTGTTGGTACAACCAAAATTAGGGAAAATATTTACTTCTTTGACTCAATGTAAGAAAAGAGGAGTGGTTTTATATATTAAAGAGACTATCCCAGCAAAATTGAGTCATACTGATGAAGATGGAAGAGTATTAATGGTGACAATAATGGACAATAATATGAAAACACTCCTGATTGCAATTTATGCTCCGAATGATAAACAAGAAGAATTTTATAAAAAAATTACACATGAAAATAATTGGACTGGACTATGTCAATATTGTTATGATAGGAGATTTCAATGGAATCATAGACAATAAACTGGACTATACAGCAACAACAACAAACCAAAACAGAAAGACTCTCCCTAAATCCTTTTTTAAAATGATAGATGAAATAAACTTAAAAGATATATGGAGAGAAAGAAATGCTAAAACCAAACAATATACTTTTTATTCAAATAGACATTTATTATGGTCCAGAATAGATATGATTTGGATCTCAACAGAACTAATATCTAACATTCAAGAAACAAACATTGAAACAAGTACTTGGGCAGACCACAATCCAATGACAATTAAATGGAAAGGACAAAAAAGAAGATTGAGATGGATGCTAAATAATACTATTTTAAAGGAAAAAGACTTGACACAATGGATGGAGAAAGAATTGGCCTTCTTCTTTAGAGAAAATAAAAAAGAAGATACTTCAATTCAGAATGTCTGGGACACAATGAAGGCTTATGCCAGAGGCTTGATAATAGAATATACAAGGAAAAGGAACATCAAGAAAAGACAAGCCACTAAAGGTTTAGAAGACGAGCATAAAAGACTTGAAAAAGAACTACAGAAAATGCCACAGAAAAAAGACAACAAGTTAAAACTGGACATTATTAAACACAAAATGGGTCAAATAGAGAAAGAAGAATTGGCACAGAAAATCAGAAGGGTTAAACAGAACAAATTGAGAAAGGAGAAAGAATCAAGGAAAATATTGCAGTTAATAGATGATCAAGGTCAAGTTTGTTACAGCAACAAAGAGAAAAAGGAAATTATTCGAGACTTTTATGAGCAACTATATAAACATGAGAATATTGATGACGAAAAAGTTAAACAGTACTTACAGAATGCTAATCTACCTAAGATACCTAAAGAGACTGAAGAAATGTTAGAAAGCAATATAACAATGATGGAATTAACTGAAGCACTTAAGAAGCAAAATAAGGGAAAAGCACCAGGTCCAGATGGGCTTCCGGCAGAATTTTATAAAACATTACAAGAATCGCTGAGCCTTTTATTGCTAGAAGTCATGAACAGTTATGTCAAAGAAGAAGATACCTAAAACATGGTCAGAAGCCTATATTATCCCAAAAGAAGAGGCTGATCTACAGCAAACTAAGAATTATAGACCCATTTCTTTATTAAATGCAGACTATAAAATTTTTGCTTCAATTTTGGCAGAAAGACTTAAAAAATATCTAAATAACTTTATCTATCCTGATCAAAATGGATTTCTGCCAAAGAGACAAATCAAAGATAATATGAGAGTAATTTTGGATACTTTGGAATATTATGAGGCACACCCCGAAAGGCAAATGGCTTTGATATTCTTAGATGCACAAAAGGCATTTGATAATGTGAATTGGAGATTCATGCTACTATTATTGGAACAGATGGGCTTCGCCAGAAAATTCATTCAAGCAAAAGAAGCCATATACCACAAGCAAACGGCAAAGGTAATGATAGAGGGAGAATTGACAGATTCTATCCATATAAGAAAAGGCACAAGACAAGGATGCCCACTATCACCTTTGCTATTTGTATTAACTTTGGAAGTGTTGAATAGAAATATCAGAGACGACAAAAGTATAAAAGGAATGAAAATTAAAAAGGAAGAATTTAAATTGCAAGCCTTTGCAGATGATTTGGCCTTTATTTTGGAAGACCCTTTAGAACAGTGGCCCTCAACCTTTTTTGTGCCACGGCCCGGTACCGGCATCACAAAATGATCTGCGGCCCAGTACCGGCATCAGCATGCATGACAAGGCAAGGCGAGCTGAGCGACCGGTGAGCCAGCCCTCCCCCGCTTCTCCCCGCCACCTTCAACTCCTCCTTTGTACCTTTTTTGTTGCTTTTTTGATCTCCTCCGCCATTGGGATGGCTCTCGTTCGAAGTTGCCCCCCCCTTTGTTGAAACTAAGGCACAAGGATTCCTTCAGGACCCAAACGCTACTTTCCAACCAGAAAAGCTCACCCGGAAGCACTTTCTGTTGAAACAAGATGGCGGCGCCCAGCAAACCGGTGGCCCGGTAGAAAATGATCCACGGACCAGTACCGGTCCAGGGCCCGGTGGTTGGGGACCCCTGCTTTAGAAACAGTACCGAAATTATTGGAAAAGATAGAGGCATATGGTAAGGTGGCTGGCTTGAAAATAAACAAAGATAAAACAAAGATCTTGACAAAGAATATGCTACTAAGACAAAAAGAAGAGCTGGCAGATCTATTGAAAATTCAAATTACAAACAAGGTTAAGTATTTGGGGATACATTTGACAGCAAGATGTAGTACATTAAAAGAGAACAATTACATTAAACTTAAACAACAGATAGCGTTAGATTTGATGAAATGGGAAAGTCTACAATTGTCATTAATAGGGGGAATCTCAACAATCAAGATGAATATTCTACCCAGAATTTTACACTTGTTTCAAACAATACCAATTAGGCTTGGAAAAGACTATTTTGAAGACTTAAATAAAATTGTGTTGAAATATATATGGAAAGGTAAGAAAGCGAGAATAAAGTTAAAACTTTTACAAGATGCTAGAATTAGAGGAGGATTTGGTTTGCCAAATTGGGAGTTGTATTACCAAGCTACAAATTTGATGTGGGCTAAGGAATGGATAACATTAAGAAAGACTAGATTGTTGACACTAGAAGGACATGATTTGTTGTTGGGGTGGCATGCTTTTCTATGGTATAAGGGAACTAAAACACAGGGTTATTTTAGAAGACATCATATACAGGAATCTCTGTGGTTAAATTGGGAGAAGATTAAAAGACAATGTTATTTGAATATTCCAGTCTGGTTATCGACTATTGAAGCATTTTCCTATCCTTTCCTTTCCTATTTCTTCATCTGGATCTGCAGAGCTATAGCTCACAAAAGCCAAATCTGTCCAGAGTTTTGCAGTGTTAATTCAGTGCCAGAAAAATAAGCACAGGTGGCTGATGCTTCAATTTAACATCTTTATAAACATAATAAGTAGATTTTACAGACCAGTTGTAGATTTCTCCAACATGGAGCAAACTCAAACAGAAACATGTTTTAAGTTCAGAGCAGACCTCCAGTCTTCAACAAGCAAGCAAGTTATTTTCTCTCTTACTTTAGTTCATCAGGCAAGCAAGAGGAGAGAAGCAGTTTCATTTTCAACAGATAGACTCAGAGCTTCAGAGCTGCAGAGCTTAACAAAGAGCCATGCCTAAGCTACTTCTAGTTTCAATTTCCTAGGCTACTTCTAGTTTCCAAACAGTTCTCATTGGCTGACTTAGTTGCTATGCCTATTCATTGGCTGACCTTGTTACCATGCTCTATTCTAGTTCATGAATATACTCTGACAAAATCAATGTGCATCCCTTCCAGATAAGAAATTCAATTCCAAGACAAAACCTGACCCAGAGACATCAGGGTGATAGGGACTCTCAAACATACTACCAAGCACTTGGCAATCTTTGAGGGGAGGGATGGGGGAATTCAGAGGTGGGCTACTATGAGTTTGCATGGGTTTGGGTGATCCTCTAGCCAAGGTTCTGTGCAGTTCACTGAACCTGCAAATCCCACCCCTGGCTGGCTCCACCCACCCTGCCCCACCCCTCCCAGGAGTCTCCATGTGGCCTATTTTACATGCCAGGTAAGTGCAGGGCCTGCATGGAGGCTCAGGGAAGGCAAAAAATGGACCTCCCAGAAGTTCCGGAAGGGCTTCCAGAGTGCCTCTGGAGCCCAGGGGAGGTAAAAATGCCTCCCCACCATGGTGATGCAGGAGACCAACTAGGCCATGCCCACCATAGCCATGCCGATCCAGTAACCCAGCTGAGAACCTGTTGCTAAAATTTTTGGAGCCCAACCCTGGGTGAATTCTCAAAATACTCACAGATGAGTAGGCCAAAGAGGTATCACTCCACCATCAAAAAAAAAAAAAAAGCTCCACAAGGTTCCCCTAAACCAGTTTCTGGGGGGATATGGCATGAAATCATGTCTCATCATGGACTATGCTGTGGGAATTGTCACCATGACAACTCTACACAGGATGCTGTATAAATAACCAACTTCAGAATATAAAGTTTTAAATTTTTTAAATCAGCTCCAATCAGAATTCATATATGGAGAAAGAAAAGAATTGACTAGAAAAGAAAAACACAAAGAGGCCCAATGTTTACTATTAGACAGGGTGTCAGGGTTCTGGCAATTGCCCTATTTAAATCATGAACCTCAAGCCAAACTTCAAAAGAATCCAAAAGATTTATTAGGAGCAACATGTTGACATTATCCCAGTTGAAGCCAACTCTGACACATGTGATTTATGGTCACCTGTGACCCTGTTTTCCCCCTCTCCCCTGGGTATGACATCAATCAGATTCTCCAACGAAGCATGTTCACAGGCTGGGCATCATCAATCACGTTCTCCAATGAAGGATTTTTATGGGCAGAAGATCAGGTAGCCTAGCTACAATCTTTGTAAGATATGTGTGGAATGTTCTTTTGGTCCCCCCTGCTTATGGCAACTCAAAAAATGGCATAGGAATTCCATACAAGTTGACAGAGCGTTTAAGGATATTGATTACTTCCTTACTATTAGAAGACAGGCAGTACTTGACTTTAGTGCTAGTAACACAGAATGTCAACAAATTACATCATTGTGCATGATCTTCCCAAATGTTTTCTGGAGACAAGTTATCACTTTGAAAACAGGAGAAGTCAATTCTCTGGGTGTTGAATTATCTTTGTCCAGCATCACTTTCTGGACAAGGCTTGATAGGAAAGGATCACAACCACTACACAACAATGCCCCTAAGGGTGGATCTATGATTTTTCTCTAAGATGCTCTTCT
Organism: Hydrophis major; assembly: GCA_033807585.1. Classification (NCBI taxonomy): domain Eukaryota; kingdom Metazoa; phylum Chordata; class Lepidosauria; order Squamata; family Elapidae; genus Hydrophis; species Hydrophis major. The sequence goes on from CM066329.1 coordinate 24,568,345, forward strand.
CCAGCTACTCCTCTGGTAATGGAGTCCTGAAGAAATGTAGGGTCCCTAGAGGAGAAGTAACTTCTCACTGTGTAATTTTCAAATTTCTGGTCTCTGGGCCTCTTCTAGTACTTCTCTGACTGTCTTTGAGATAAACAACAGACTGAAGCAACATGGAAGGGATCTTGCATTAGAAAAGGATAAATGCCTCAGTCAAACACAATATGGCACTGGTTTTGGTACAGGTATGGACTGTGTCCCTGAATGTACTTTCTCTTCTTTCCAAGTGAATCTTGGGTTATCTCTGTCTGAATCCAGAAAGTCACTATAATTTCCACATTATAAAAATGCTTTCAATTCACCTAACTTTTATTGTTCTTTCTTAGAAAGAAGAAGGGGTTTGATTCAGACCCATGAATTATGGACCTTCTGCTTGTGCTTCTGTTGCTGCTGGTGTCCCAGGCAATCTCTGGAAAGCTTAGAATGAAGTGCCCGTTGAGTTTCGAGCACCAGGATGAAAAAAAACCAAGAAGCTATTACAGTCCAGGGGACCATATCATTAGTATCATCAACACTGGAGCAAAGATATTACATACAATGATGTTGCCTTTCAACACGGCACCTCATTGTCAGTTTGAGTTGTAAGTCATTCACTGTAATGGAGTTTCATTCCCTCTATTTGCAGTTCTTATTCTTTTCTTCTTATTTCACTTATGCCTGTATTGTAGGACCTATCTTATTTCTTGAATTATTTTGATTTTCATTGCTTCCCTCTTTTGTCCCATTTTGTAGAAAAAAATCTTGAATCCAAAGATGAAGCAGCGGAAAAAAAGCTGAAAAAAGTCCAGATTCCATAACTTTCCTGCACTAATCCTTAGTTATACTTCAATACCAATTTTGGTTTCAAATAATTATTGAATGGACTGTACTTACCTCTTCCTAGTTCATGTTCATATTTTTACAACCACTTATCTGTATTCAATGCCTGAAGATCCCATGGTGGGATTCAAATTATTTTTACTACCGGCTCTGTGAGCGTGGCTTGGTGTCCATGGCTTGGTGGGCATGGCAGGGGAAAGATACTGCAAAATTTCCATTCTCACCTCTCTCCAGAGGAAGGATATTGTAAAATCTCCATTCCCTCCCCACTCCTGCGGGAAGGTTACTGCAAAATCACATCCCCTCCCTACCCCACTGACCTGCTTTCCAGTTCCGTTCACCTGTGCAGGGCAACAAAAGAAGACCCAGCCGATCAGCTGGAACTCAGGAGGCAGAGAGCAGATGGAGGCTGGGCCAGTCAGAGGTGATATTTGCCAGTTCTTCAAACTACTCAAAATTTCCGCTACCAGTTCTCCAGATCTGGTCAGAAGCTGCTGAATACCACCTCTGGCCTGATCTTTGTAGGAACAGAGAATGACCTTATTTTAGAATTGCTTTTTTGGATCATATGTGAAACAGCTTCTTCCTATTATGTTGGTTCTATTTTAATGATTGAATGATTTTGAATCCTTATTACTTGTTAGTTGAAAATTAGTTCTTCTACAAATAATTCGATTTGTGATTCTTAACTTTAGTGGAAAGGTATCTCCATCTCCTCTCCCCAACACTCATTAAAAGAATGAGCTGATGGGTAACTCTCATTTCCCTCTGGTTTTGGACCAGTATTGGCTTAAGGTTTGTGGTGACAAAGACCATTAAATTGAAAAAAAATATGTTGCTTTTTCTCTTAATGATGATCTTTATAACATGAACCTTTTTATTTTAGTTTACCTTTTGATAAGTATAGACTGCTACGCTACATTTTTAATATTCAAGTGGTCAACAAGATTCCAAGGCTTCTGCAAAATCTCACACTTGGGTACAATATCCATGACAACTATTTGAACACACTTTTGATTTCAGATGCCTTGATGGACATGCTCTCAAGTGGAGAAGCCAATGTTCCCAATTACAGCTGTGGAAGGAAGGACAACATTTTGGCTCTTGTTGATGCAGCTACTTATGACATTTCCAACCAGATGTCAACATTAGGAGACACCTCCAAAGTCCCTCAGGTTTGTATGTCTACTTTCCTATAGGCAAACTGAATGGAGTGGTGGGTCAGTATGTGATAGATCCTTTTGGAATTGAAGAACTGATTTCCATCATGGCCATTATATGTATCATGATTAGGGATTAGGATCTACAGTGTTTAGGAGGTAAGGATCAAAGCAATGATATCTTCTCATGACATTATCATCATTGATTATGGTTCTTCTGCTGCACATTTGGTAATACAAGGAGAGGTTCTCTATTCAATTGAAGGGTCTTCTGTAGAAAAGGAAGGTGCTGCAGAGATGGGACATCATCTTTTGTACACAGTCTTAGCAAAAATAATATAATCCAAATGTATTAGATATTTGATTTGATTTGATATGTCAATCGCTTACAAGACAATAGGTATAAGTATAAACATGAGTAAGAATACAGGAAGTAGGTATGAATAAATGGGGACAATAGGACAAGGATGGTAGGCATCATTGTGTCCTTATGCACACCCCTTACAGACCTCTTAGGAAATGGGGTGAGGTCAATAGTGGATAGTTTGAGGTTAAAGAATTGGAGAATTAGAGGACGTTGCACCAAAGTCAGGTAGTGCATTCCAGGCATTGAGACTCTGTTGCTGAAGTTGTACTTTCTGCAATCAAATTTGGACTGGTTAACATTGAGTTTGTATCTGTTGTGCGCTCTTGTATTGTTGTGGTTGAAGCTGAAGTAGTCATTGACTTGTAGGATATTGTAGCAGATAATTTTATGTACTATGCTTAAGTCCAACCGTAGGCAGCATAGTTCAAAATTGTCTAAGTCCAAATTTCAAGCCTGGTGATATAGAGTATTCTGTTACGAGCAGAGGAATGTAGTCCTCTTCTCATGAAATACTTCTGGACTCACTCAATTGTATTAATGTCCAATATACAGTGTGGATTCAGACAGATGAGCTGTATTTAAGTATTGGTGTAGCAAAGGTTTTTTATGCCCTAAGTTAGCAATTCTATATTTCCAGAGGAGAAGCTTCGTAAGATTAGATTTATAACTCTTAATGCCTTTTTGGCAATGCTGTTAGAGTGAGCTCTGATGCTTAAGTCATTAGATATGAATACTCAGAGGTCCTTGACAGAGTGAAGGTCCTCAACAAGGTCATATCCACCTAGTTTGGATTTGGTGTGCTGATTTTTTTTACCAATGTGTAGGACAGAGCATTTGTTAGTCGAGATTTGGAGTTGCCAATTGTTTGACCATTCAGACACATAATCAAGGTCACTTTGAAGGACAGTAGCATTATTGGTGATGTTGAATAGTTTGACATCATCTGTGAAGATGATCACAAAGGACATTTATACAGAGTATAAAGAATGTGGGTCCTGGAATGCTGCTTTGATGGGTTCTAGAATGCTGTTAACTGGAGCAGGGTTTGATATAGCGCTCCCTATTTTTACTATTTGTTGCCTGTTTGACAGGAATGCAGTAATCCAGTTATGAAGGGATCCAGAAATGCTGTAAGAGTTTTGTTTTAACAGTTGTTTGTCATGTACCACTGAATCAAAAGCTTTGCAGAGGTCTATGTAAGTTGTGTCTATTGCTTTACCCTGGTCAAGTAGAGTGACAACTATACAATGTGTGTACAAAATGTTTTGTGAGTTGAGGCATAAGAGTAGTCCATATGTTTTTGCAGTATAGGAGTTGTAGATTGTAGGACAATTTTTTCTTGAAACCAAATTGTTTTTTGGAGAATAGGTTGTTTGATTCTAAGTGGAGGGTGATGAATTGGTTAATGAATGATTCCATGACTTTGCACGTGACACAACACAATTAGTTTGGTCTGTAATTTTCAACCAGGCTGGGGTCACCTTTTTTGAAGAAAGGGATGACTGTTGCTAAGGACCATAGGTTCAGTAAGGAGCTGGTTCTGAATTATATCTCATAAATAATTTTTAGGGGTTCTGCTGTGGCAGAGGAGAGCTTTTTTTTTTTGAAAGAAAATTTTATTAATTTTCTACAAACAAACAAGACAAACAAAACATTAAAACATTCAACTCTCGTATGTACATCCAGTGTGTCAGTTGGTTCATCATTTTTGTGCATTCATTCTGTAGTCCCAGTTACAATTATGTTACATAACAACTCATATTATCAATCCAAACTTATATATCCTATAATCACTAAAAAAAAATAAAATAAAAATTTTTTGACTATATTTTTAATCATTCATGCTTTATGAGCTAACAATACTTTAACCAGATTATTCAACAAATCATATAATCATACCAAATCAATCCTAAAAAAACCCTTTATAAATATAATATCAAATAACAAAATAATAGCAAAATAAAGATATTTCTTACTATCGAGCATTCTAAATATTCTATTATCGTATTTTATCATCTAGCCATTTATAAAAAAGATCCCAAATTTCATAAAATTGTTTATCCTCTTGCTCTCTAATTTCAAATGTCAATCTGCTCATCTCAGCACATTCCAATATTTTCTTAATAATTTCTTCCTGTAATGGTATTTTCTCATTCTTCCAATTTTTAGCAAATACAATCCTGGCTGCTGTTAATACATTTACAATCAGGTATTTCAAATCTTTACTATATATATCAGGTAAAATTCCCAATAAGAAGATCTCTGATTTCAAGTCTATATGTTTCTTTGTCATTTTTTCCAACCACATGTGAATTATAGTCCAATATTTTCTAGCATCCTCACAAGCCCACCACATATGGTAATACGAGCCGGGTATTTGATGACATTTCCAGCATTTTTCAGATTTGTTCTTAAACATTCTTGCTATTCTTGTCGGAGGAAAGTGCCACCTGTAAAACATCTGATACAAGTTTTCGTTATATGCTGTTGACATTGTCATTTTATAATTTTGAGACCACAATTTCTGCCATTTCTCTAAATCAATCCCATATCCAAAATTCTTCCCCCAAACAATCATAGTTTCTTTGACTTGTTCTTCCTCTAATTTCATTCCCAGTAAATAACCATATAATTTTTTAATCAACTTCTCATCAGTACCCATCAAGATCTTATCTAAATCAGTCTGCTTATCATAAAATCCCTCCGTTTTGGAATCTTCATCATACCTTGAATGTATTTGTGCATATAAAAACCAATTCATCCTTATACCTTGTTCCTCTAAGTTTTGGATCAATTTAAGTTCACCCTTTTCATCCAAAAGTTCCCCATATCTAACTGTTTGTTCCTTCTTGTAGATTATAGGATAGGAAAATGCTTCAATGGTCGATAACCAAACTGGAATTTTCAAATAACATTGTCTTTTTATCTTCTCCCTATTTAACCACAAAGACTCCCGTATATAATGTCTTCTAAAATAACCCTGTGTTTTAGTTCCCTTATACCATAAAAAAGCATGCCAGCCCAACAACAAGTCATGCCCTTCTAATGTCAACAACCTATGTTTCCTTAATGTTATCCATTCTTTGACCCACATCAAACTTGCAGCTTGATAATACAATTCCCAATTAGGCAGGCCAAAACCTCCTCTAATTCTAGCATCTTGCAAAAGCTTTAGCTTTATTCTCGCTTTTTTACCTTGCCATATAAACTTCAACATAATTTTATTTAAATCTTCAAAATAGTCTTTTCCAAGCCTAATTGGTATTGTTTGAAACAAAAATAAAATTCTGGGTAAAATATTCATCTTAATTGTTGAAATTCTCCCTATTAATGACAATTGCAAGTTTTCCCACTTCTTCAAATCTGTAGTTATCTGTTGTTTAAGTTTAATATAATTATTCTCCTTTAATGTGCTACATCTTGTTGTCAAATATATCCCCAGATACTTAACCTTATTTGTAACTTGAATTTTCAAAAGATCTGCCAATTCTTCTCTCTGTCTCAAAAGCATATTCTTTGTCAAAATCTTTGTTTTATCTTTATTTATTTTCAAACCAGCCACCTCTCCATATGTCTCTATCCTTTCCAATAACTTTGGAGCTGTTTCTAGCGGGTCTTCCAAAATAAAAGCTAAATCATCAGCAAAAGCTTGTAGCTTAAATTCTTCCTTCTTAATTTTCATTCCTTTTATGCTTTTATCATCCCTAATATTTCTATTCAACACTTCCAAGGTCAACACAAATAGCAAAGGAGATAGGGGGAATCCTTGTCTTGTGCCTTTCCTTATATTAATAAAATCTGTAAGTTCCCCCTCCATCATTACCCTTGCTTTCTGTTTATTATATATGGCTTCTATTGCTTGAATAAATTTTTTAGCAAAACCCATCTGCTCCAATAATAATAACATAAATCTCCAGTTCACGTTGTCAAATGCTTTTTGAGCATCTAGGAATATCAAAGCCATTTGCTTTTCAGGATGAGCCTCATAGTATTCCAAAGTGTCCAAGATTACTCTCATATTGTCTCTAATTTGTCTCTTTGGCACAAATCCATTTTGATCTGGGTGAATAAAATTATTTAAATATTTTTTAAGTCTTTCTGCTAAGATTGAAGCAAAGATTTTATAGTCTGCATTCAATAAAGAAATAGGTCTATAATTCTTAATTTGCAGTGGGTCAGTCTCTTCCTTCGGTATAAGTGTAATATAAGCCTCTGACCATGTTTTGGGTATCATCTTTTTTAACATAACTTCATTCATAACTTCTAACAATGGGATGCTCAATGATTCTTGAAATGTTTCATAGAATTCTGCTGGAAGCCCATCTGGACCCGGTGCTTTCCCATTATTTTGTCTCTTAAATGCTTCATTTAGTTCCATCATTGTTATATTACTTTCTTGCATTTCTTCAGTCTCTTTAGGTATCTTCGGTAAATTAACTTCCTGTAAATACTGTTTGACTTTTTCCTCATCAATATTCTCTTGTTTATATAGTTGCCCATAAAAATCTCGAATAATTTCTTTTTTCTCCTTATTCCCATAACAAACTTGGCCTATTAACTTCAATATATTTCTTGATTCCTTCTCTTTTCTCAATTTATATGCTAGCCATCTACCTGGTTTATTTGCATCTTCAAACTAATTCTGTTTAGAGTTTCTGATTTTCTGTGCCAGTTCTTCTTTCTCTATTAATTCCATTTTATGTTTAATTACATCCAGCTTCAATTTAATATCCTTTTCCTATGGCATTTTCTGTAATTCTTTTTCAAGAATTTTATACTCATCTTCCAAGGCCTTAGAAGCTTGCCTTTTCCTAATATTCTTTTTTCTTGTATAATCTATTATCAAACCTCTAGCGTATGCCTTCATTATATCCCACACATTCTGCGTTGCAGTATCTTCTTTTTTATTTTCTCTGAAGAAAAAAGCCAATTCCTTCTCCATCCATTGTATAAAATCTTTCTCCTTTAAAATAGTATTATTTAATGTCCATCTCGATCTTTTTTTTTGTCCCTTCCATTTAATTGTCATTGGGCTATGATCTGCCCATGTACTTGTTTCAATATTTGTTTCTTTAATATTGGATATTAATTCTCTTGAGATTCAAATCATATCTAATTTGGACCATGATAGATGTCTATTTGAATAAAAAGTATATTGTTTAGCTTTAACATTTCTTTCTCTCCAAATATCTTTTAAAGTTAATTCATCTGTCATTTAAAAAAAAGACCTTGGGAGAGCCTTTCTATTTTGCTTTGTTGTTGTTGCTATATAGTCCAATTTATTGTCCACAATTCCATTAAAATCTCCCATCATAATTATATTAACATAGTCCAGTCCAATTATTTTCATGTGTAGCTTTTTATAAAACTCTTCTTGTTTATCATTCGGAGCATAAATTGCAATCAAGAGTATTTTTATATTATTGTCCATTATTTCTACCATTAATACTCTTCCATCTTCATCATTGCAGATCAGTTTTGCTGGGATAGCCTCTTTAATGTAAAGAACCACTCCTCTTTTCTTACATTGAGTCAAAGAAGTAAATATTTTCCCCAATTTTGGCTGTACTAACAATTGTTCATGTTGCTTTTTAATATGAACTTCTTGTAGACAAATTATATCAAATTTTAATTTCTCTAATTTATGAAAAGTTTTCCTTCTTTTAACAGCTGAATTAAGTCCATTTATATTCATTGTAATCAGTTTTTTTTCTTCCATGATTATGCTTTATATTTAGGTTTAACCGCTCTTGTGGATCTCACTTCACGCTGTTCTTTGCTATCCATCTGTCCCCCTACTGCTCCTTTCTCTTTTTCAGTCTCCAGTTGTTCCTCTTGAAACTCAATTAATGAGACCTCTTTCTCTGCCTCCTCTCTTCTTCCTCCAAAAAATTCTGCATGGAAAAGTTCTGCTTTCTCAATTGAATCAATTCTATATCTCTGCTCTTGCCACCTAAACATTAGTCCTTCTGGAATCAGCCATCTATAATTCACTTCGTTTTCCAATAGCATTTTGGTCAGAAATCGATATTCTCTTCTCATCTCTCTCACTCTTCTGGGTATTTGTTTTAAAACCACAACCTCTTTACCTTTGTATTTCAATGTTTTCTCTCTTACTACTTGTAATATTTGCGTTTTAATGGATTTTTTGATAAATCTAATATGGACTTCCTTGGGTAATTTATTTCTCATCGCATACCTTGTATAGACTCGATATATCTCATCTATTCCATCCATCATCTTTTCCTCTGTAATTTCCAAAGCATCTGCCAAAATTTCTATCATTACCGCTGCCAAATTTTCTCCTTTTTCCTCTTCTATATTTTGAAATCTGAGGTAAAATTCTGACCTTTCCATCTCCCACCTCAACATCCCATTTTTTTCTTGTTCAACCGCTGTTAATCTACTGTCAATATTTCCAATCTTCTTCTCTCTTTGTTTTCCTTCTTCCTCAATTTTTTTGGAATCTCTCCTCATACTTGACCATCATTTGTTTAATGTTTTCCACTTTTTCATCAGTCTTCTCTATTCTTTGTTCAATATTTTCTGTTCTTTGTTCAATATTTTCTGTTCAATATTTCCTGTTCTTTGTTCAATGATGTCTGATTTTGTCTTGAGATCTTGGATTCCTTGCATAATCATCTGTAAAGTTACTCTTTCTTGTTCCTTATCTTGCTTCAACATTGTCTGAATTAAACGTTGTCCTCCAGCTGGTGGGGAAGCAGAGGTAGAAGTAGAAATGCCAGATGGTATTGGTTTCCTGCTCATTTCAATGCTTCCAAAGCTTCAAATTCTTCTTGACTTTTAATCCAACTGGTAGAGCAGCCAATTATAATCCAAAATGGAAAACTCCAATAGTAAAAGACACGAAACCAAAAAAGAAACAGGAAAAAAGGAAGAAGAAAGATCTTCAGGTTCTTCTAGACCCTAATCCAATTACGAAATAGTCCACCATAAAAAAGAAAAAATAGAAAGGAGAAAAACAAACAAATCCAAAAATAATAATATTGATTAAGAGCAAAAAAAAAAAAAGCAAAAAGAGAAAAAACAAAAAGTTCCTTCAGGTTCTTCACACCTTAATCCAGTTGAAAAGTCTCAATAATCAAAAAAGAAAAACAAAGTGGTCCAAAAACATAGATAGGAAAAGCAAAAAAGTCCCAATAAAAAAGAAAAGAAAAATAAAGAAAAAACTCTGAGGCTTTCCCTTTAAAATAAAAGGCAGAAATAAGAATATTACTAGAATTGAAATTTAGAAAAAGGCTGGCAAATAGGGTATATATATATATATATATGAAGGCACACTGCACTTTATTTATTTATCCAAGGCTCTTGTTATGACTCTCTTCTCCAGCAGCTTCAAAGCCAAACCTCAAGTGTTATTGATAACAGTCCAGGAAAGCACCTGCAATAATATTTTGCTGTGCTCTCCCTCTATCTTATCACGTTAAAATGTCCTTGAGAAGAGGTCTTTTTGCAATTCTCTCCAATTCAAATAAAATACTTTCAAGCCTCTAGTTGGCAATGTTGCAAAGTTTCTTAATGCTCTTCCTCCCCCCCAGCCAGAAAAAAGGAGTAATATATATACAGAAAAAAAAAAATAGCCAAAGGGAGCCTCTATCCTAAAGAAAGTTTAAAAATCAAAGGGAGCATAAAAATATATATAAGAGAAAATTCAATCCGGTTACCTACAAAGTCACACTAAAATCCCCCCCAAAAAATATAGAGAAAAGAAAAAAAAAACCCAAGCCTCAATTTGACATCACTTTAGATGTCGCTAAAGACAGTTTAGACATCGCTCAGACAGTTTCAGTCAAAAAAAAAAAAGTCTCACAGATTTCTCCTTTGTTCAGGATGTCCTTTCCAACCTCAGCGAATTTACAACACAAAAGAGTTTTTCTCACCCAGCCGACACACTTTCTTTCCAGCCACTTTCTTTCCGGAGCTGCCCAGACTTCAGCAGCTGTGGGGGCTGCCTCTCCGCCGCCAGCAAAAGGGCTTCTTCCGGATCAAACCAGAGATTTTGCAATATCTCTGGGATCCTGGAACAGTACCCTTCTCAATCCCCGTCTCTACGGGACGGTTTAGGTCCGTTGGGACCGACCAGGGGCGAAAAAAAAAAGGAGAGCTTTTTAAAGAAGTATGCACATAATCCATTGGGGCCAATAGATAGGGATGGTTTTAGGTTTCGTAGTGCCTTTTCTACATTATCTTCTGTAAAGTTAATATGTAGTAGATCATGACAGTTAGTTGTGGTATGACTAGGAAATGCGGTGCATGAGCACTGCATGCCCTTGGATGAAGAGAGGATGGGCCTGGGTCTTCCTCTGAATGCCCAGCCAACCTGTGACCTTCCTCAGTTTCCTCCACAACCTCTGGAGCCACACTTCCACTCCCTATTGGCTGTTCCTCCTCTCCTTCAGGGTCAGATTCTAACAGGGGCATGACACAAAGACTGAATTGAAGAATGTGTTGAAGAGGTTGGCCTTAACGGCTTCATCGCTGCAGTCTTTCCCATTTGATCCTTTTAGGGGTGGGATGGTTCGTGAGTCTTTAAGTTGGTGTTTACAAAATTGTAGAAGGTGCGGGTAGATTTTGTATGTAGGAGGTTTTCCTCTTGTTTGCAGTAGCAATTTGTGCATTCTGCCTTTATCTGTTAGCATAAGGTGCTGTATTGGTTTTTAAAGTTTGCTTCATAGCTAATTTTGTTTTCACATGATTTTTTTTTATTATTGAAGTTTCCTTATTGTTATGGGTAATTTGTTTTTTTGGGGGGGGTTACTAATGGTACACATAGTTTAATGACTCTAAGTTCAAGCAAGAATGCATTTAATGGTCTTCTGTAGTATTACAGTTAGAGAACAGAATGTGCCAATCAAGAGATGATAGGTCAGCATCTTTGAGATCATAGTTGGCTTTTTTGTATTTTGGGGATCCATCATTATGATCTTTTTTTTTGAGAGCGTAAATTGAGACAAAAGTCAATCATACTGTGGTCACTGTTTGAAAAGGGTTCTTGTATTTGTAGGCCATATATCGAGTTTGAGCTGTTGCAGAAGATGAGGTCAAGGCAGTTGTTGAGTCTAGTGTTGTTAGTTACTAATTGATCCAGTCCCACTGTAGTAACAACATTGTACAGGGTTGCATGTATGGGTTCGGATGTACATTCATTTAGGGTCCAATCTATAAGTGGGAGATTGAGGTCACCAAGGAAAATAAGGGGCAAGAGGCAGCCCACATCAGCAGTGAAGTTAGCTTGTTTGCATGAACTATGTCATAATCAGGGGCTCTGTAGCATAGTAAGAAGCTGATAGTGGTATTTAAGGACTGTTCAGAGACAATGGTCTCTGGAAGAGCAAGCTCCTGTGTAATTTGAATCTTTCTTAGATTTAGGGATTTTTTATAGAAGGTAGCAACTCTACCTCCTCTACGGATTTCATGATCTGACCGATAAATGTGATATTCTCTGACTGTGGTAATGGAGTCTGGAAAAGATTCATTCAACCATGTCTCACAGACTAATATAACGTCAAATGTGGCTGTGGTTAGTAAGATGAGAAATTCATGTATTTTGTTTGTGAGGCTTCTTGCATTGAGTAATTTGCATTTTAATACTAGTGGGTCTGGAGGAAGTAAGGGTGTGTGTGCCTAATGTTAGATGTTGAGTTAATGGTTATTGGGATGTAAGTTGAAGGTCTTGCTTCTGATACATTCTGCATGGTAGTCAATGTATAAGTTGGTATTTCCTTGTTCTCGGAGTCTTTTGAGCTCAGAGTGTGGTTCACGGGACCATACACATTGTTATAAGGCTAGGGAGAGAATGGAGATTCTTATGGTTGGTGTTGCTCTTGGTGAGTGAATTTATAGTGTATAATTTATCTTATATGTACCTGATAAAAACACATACTATACATCTTATGAATTCACTGGGAGCACTGTCATTAATCAACCACTTTATTTTAAAAAACTACAAGCAGGTTAGTCAACCTGTTAAATATTTTTTTTTTACGCTAAAGCATTTTTGATGAAATTCATCATGAATGGCTTGAAGAGCAATATAGCTCCTGTGAAAGACTTTCTGCCAGCTGAACTATTCAAAAAGTTTTCTGTGATGACACAGGACAAGGCATGAAGACCACCATCTGAGAGTTCAAACTCCCCTTTAATGCTCCAAATTTCCCCAAACCTCTCATATTCTGGGCAGGTCCCAGAGCAAAGAGTGCAGACACACATGCACACATGGCAGCCTTTGGCTGCCACAGTCCAACAAAGGAACAGGGAAATGAGTCCACGGAGCAAGAAACAAAATGATTCCACAAAGCAAGGAACAAATAAAGTTCATGAAGCAAGGAAGCAAAAATGAGTCCACAAAGCAAGGAAGAAGCAATGAGTCCATGAAGCAAGGAGCGAAAAATGAGTCCACGAAGCAAGGAAGAAGCAATGAGTCCACGAAGCAAGGAACAATGAATCCAAGGAAGAAGCAATGAGTCCATGAAGTAAGGAACAAACAACAAGACCTGCAAACTCCAAATGTCTTTGATGCCACACAAAACTCTATAAATTCAGTGTTTGTTCCCCCAAAATGCCCTCCCCGTAGGGTCTCCTGAATTTCAATCCCTAGGAATGCCTTGTGAAGAGGGGTGGTGTACTCTCTTCCAAAGCAATTGAGTCAGCACGTGCTGTTCCCATTTTCTGTCCACTCTCCAGGCTCAGGGATCAGGAGGGGGCAGTCTTTGCTCATTGCCTGAGCTCCGTCGCGCCTCATTTCCAATGCTTGCCCTCTCTCAGTCATCCTGCCCCTGTTCCTCCATGCTAACAAGCCATCCCAATCCTGAAGGGCCCTGAGCTGCCTCATCCTGGTCCTCCCCACATTCCTCTGAAGCCAACAAAGCCACCCCCTCAATCTATATCGGCTCCAATTCTGGCTGGTCCTCCTCTGCAGACTCAGGCTCCGATGGGGCCATGATAATTTTTCCTAATGGTACTGAATGGTATTAGAAGGTTCATTTACACATATTAATAGTTCCTGCTAACCTTCAGTTGGGTTTAAGATGGCAGTTGTATATATATCATTAATCAATTTAGCCCTTGTACGCGTAATAGGCCCTTACAAATACCTCCCACTTGTAATTAGCCTTTTTTTTTTTTGCTTCAGTCATGTTGGTCAAAGGAGGTTTATCTTTTGTTGCTGTTTCCTCCCTTGTCAGACTCAGCCTAGAATGCTTATCTCTAAGAGGAGATGTTAACCTGCCATTTGTTGCTTTGCTCATGACCTTGTCGTTGGCCCGGCTTGTTCTTCATAATTCCCATCTGTTATAGCTTAAAGCAGCTCTGCTGGGCTCCTCTGTATTTGAACAGTATTTTCTAAAGCGCCTGTAGGCCAGACAAGAAAGAATGGATGGAACCTGAACAAGGAGAGATTTAACCTGGAAACAAGGAGAAACTTTCTGACGGTGAGAACAATCAATCAATGGAACAGCTTGCCCTCGGAAGTTGTGGGAGCGCCATCAGTTGAGACTTTCAAGAAGAGATTGGACTGCCATTTGTTAGAAATGGTGTAAGGTCTCCCACTTGTGTGTGGGGTTGGACTAGATGACCTTCAAGGTCCCTTCCAACTCTGATTATCTGTATCTGTAACAGGCCTGGCTGTGCCTTCATAGGATAAATCCACATGCTGAGGGATGGGGGGGGGGGGCACCAGTCCCTGCTCCCTGATAGGAAGTGGTCTCTGCTCCTCTGGCAGGGTCTTTCCTGGTGTCTCAGTGCTTGGTAAACCAGTGGTAGTTCAACATGCCTATTGATAGTCTGTAGCCGCTTGGTTGTTTCCCCTATGTAATTGCTTGCAGTCACTACAGTTGATGTGGTAAACCACTGAAGATATTTCCTCCTTGGATAGAGTTTCCTTTGGGCACATCACTCTCATTCTTAGAGTTTGGTCTGGTTTGTGCTGCTTCAAGCTATAACAGAGAGGAATAATGAAGAATGAGCTGGACCGACCACAAGGTCACTAGCAAAGCAACAAATTGCAATAGCTGGCAGGTTATCATCACCTCTTAGGGATAAGCATTTCAGGCTGGGTCTGACAAGGGAGGAAACAACAAGAAAAGATAAGCCTCCTTTGACTAACATGACCGAAGCAAAAACAGGGTTAATTACAAGTGGGAGGCAGTTAGAAGGGCCTATTACATGTCCAAGGGCTAAATTGATCAATGATATATAAAGGCATAGATCTCTGTAATGGCAATGATGATGTCAGCAGAGGCATTGAAAAATAAATATAATTTTAGTTCCAGGGAGTGCAAGATGTCTGTTTCTTCTTTTACAAGTATACCCATTGGTCTAATAGACATTGTGGCTAAAATCCTCAGATCCTCTTGAGTAGAGTTGAGAGTGGGTAGATGAACAAAGAATTTTTGTTGAAGAACAAGCAAGCTTTAGATGGTGTTTTGCCTAACCAAGGGCACTAGTCCTCAATGAACATCTAGTCCTCAATGAAACTACATTTACACTGAGGGAAGCATTCAGTGAGGTACCTCAAGATTCTGTCTTAGGCACAGTGCTCGATTATTGGTGTTACATTAAATATATGGAAACTGACAGACTCCCAAAAACCTGTGTTTTAGAAGTGACAATTAAAGAAGAGACAATTTCAATGAAAGATATGTGGTCTTCCTGTTTCTTGAGCAACTGGAAAAGAAGCTAAAATGTTTGCTGTCCAAAGAAATCAGATATTGAAGCAGAGAAAGATGCAAACATATTCAATAAGGATGGCACATTGAAATGAATGGTGCTCTACAAATGTACTTCCAAATTGGCAAGTATTTTGGTGCAGAAATGCCTGGATACCTTAAGGTGGTATTTATTCAAGCAGGATATGAGCACTGGATAGAAAGGTCAAAAATGGAAGATTTAATCAAGACCCTTGTAATGAAGAGACTTGTATTTGCTGAGTTCTGGAGACAGACAAAACACATCTATTATTTGAATATAAATTATATAAGAAAGAGATCAGTATCTTGGACTGCAGATTAGATCATTTAGATCCTTATAACAAAATAAATATTTCCTGTTGGTCAAATTTTTTTTAAAATGCATTCAATATTGATCTTTATTTGAACAAAATATTTCAGTGTACATCTGGATATGTGGGTTGGAGGTGTGGATTGATAGAGAAATATGATTTGTATTCTTTATTCTTATACTTTTGAACTCATGTTCTTTTATACTCTTATTACATAGTCTTGTTAATGTTATATATTTTTATTCTTTATTTTAGTAAGGATTAATGACTAATCAACAATAAACTATTTCAATAAGTTCATGAAATTGTTGTCATGCCCCTATCAGAGTCTGAATCACAGGAGGGAGATGAACAACTGACAGGGAGTGGGAGTGTGGCTCTGTTGGCTGTGGAGGACTCTGGGGAAGGGCAAAGTCTGGCTGGGCAGAGCAGGGAAGATATAGAACAAGGGAAAGAGAATTCAGAGGAAAACCCAGGCCCACCCCCTTTTCTTCCTAGGGCATGCAGGGAGGAATGGAGAAGAGAGCAATATGGGTTGCGTGGTTTGTAGGGAAGGAAAGGACCCTGATTCCCTTCATTAGTCACACCTGGGAATGAAAATTTAAAAAACTGAAAGCTGACTGCAGCAGCTGCTGGCATCTTCTGAAACGTTTGAGTTTTGCTGTGTTGTCACATCTTGAATTCTTGCTCCTGTCCTGCCAAACTAATTACCTCAGTTTGGCTTGATTGGATTTATAGTTACAGTTTGTGTTGACCATGTTTTGGACTTGATTCCCTGAAGTCAAAGGCTGCTCCTGGGAGAGTTTCTCTCCAGTCAGAAAGTAAGCTGGACATTGGAGGCAAAGTTGGAGCTAATAAAGGGACTCTAATTGATTATCTGACTGTGTTTGCTTTGTGCCATGCCCCGGGTCATCACAATTATATTTCTTTAAAGCTAATATTTTGGAATTGATCTGACCCCAAATATAATGCAGCATTCTTTATTGTTTTTTTCAGATTGGTTTTGAATTATTTTTCAGATTTGCTGCATGATAAAAGTCAATTACCCTTTTATCACAGTTTTTACCCCCAAAAAGGGATCCTCTACCCAGGAATTGTCCGAGTGCTCCTCCATTTCAGATGGACCCTGGTTGGTCTCTTTGCTCCAGACACAGAAAATGGAGAGAATTTCATGAGAACTATTACTCCTTTGCTTGTCAGGAATGGAATTTGTGTTGTTGTATCACAACAATTCCCAACAACTCAACTTACAGTACCTCATGGTGATTTCCTCTCTAAGTGGAGACAAGTCAATGTCTATATTCATTACATAGAACATGGTGCTGCTTTGGACAGAATTCTTCCTTTTCATTTCATACTTAGGCGTTTGCCCGGATACATTGAAAGGAAAGTCTGGATCACAACACTCACTTCACCTTATCCACTGAGTGACCACAGAGCTCTCAAATATGTGAATAGTATTTGGACTGTTGATTTTGAGAGAAAAAAGGGGCCAATAAAGGATGCCTTTATACCCCATTTCTTTGTGGAACCACCCTTTGGGCACCAGTCATTTCTCTGCTCTTTTTCAAAGCATGTCATTTCTGTCAAAGGCCGAAAAAGATGCACTGAGAAATCATTACTGGAGACACAACAAAAAAACAACATGGTGTGGACCCTGAATATCCACCATTGTTACAGTGCCATTATGACTCTGGTCCATGCCTTGAATGCTGCATATTCTTCCATATCCATGAGGAGAAGGAAGGGGAGGAAAGGGAATTTGGGTGCTCCAAGGCTGCAGCCATGGCAGGTATGGGGTCTTGACAAGGATCCATTAATCTTAGTTCTTGTTAGGAAGAAATAGCAAGGAGAAGGAAGGAAACCGTATCAACCTACTAGTATTAATGGGAGTATAAGTTTGGCCAATCTAATCACTTAAGCAAGAATGTTCAAAAGAACAAGAACTATGTGCGAACCTCATGCATCCCATTTTAACTGGCAGGTTGCCGCAGGAGGCAACCATCCTGCCCCCTCCCTCCACCAGCCTGTGAAGAACTATAATGCTGATTCAGCCCTTGAAGAAATCCAGTTTGACACCTCTGATATAGATAAATAGATAGACAGACAGACAGATAATATTCTCTTAATGTAGCCATAACACAGAATTAGCTCATCTGGATGTATTTATAATGTGGTCTATCTGGGAGAAGATTAGCCTGGCAACTTTCTTGACAATCCATTCTTTTTAACAAGCACCTGTTGTTGTCAAGGAATTTATGAATATTCTCTTTCTTTGTGCAATTTATTGATGATTTAGAAGGTTTCTTATAATTGACAAATTTTGTCAATGATATTGTTTTCAAAACATACATTGTCAATATATGATTGACAAATTTTGCTGAATCTTTCTTTTTCATTTTTGAAGATAGTGGTTAAACCTCTTCTACCAACTAAGGATATTTGCAAGTTAGACCTCTATGAAATGAGAAAAAAGGGCAAATTAACCAAGTTTAATGCTTCTGAAATACCTGGATGTTCCCATTCTAGTTCCATCCTTTTCTGGAGAAGAATGAGTTTTGCAATCTTTCTGAATTCAGACTGTACTTCGACCAAAATGGAGATTTAAAGGCTGATCTGAGTATCTTTAGCTCAGTGTTTCTCTCCCAAAAAAGTGCCGTGAAAGACAAACTGGTGACTGTTGAAGAAGAGAGAATGATTTTCAACCAAGATCATCTCTCATGGCTAAAGTTGCACAACAGGGTAGGAGAAATATTGGTGTCTTTTCAAAAGGCTTCTGACCAATTTCATTGGGCTAAGCCTATGCACCCTAGCTCAGTGTTGAAAAGGAGAAGCTGCATGCGAATGGTAAGAGAGCGCTAATACCTCAAGTGCTAGAGATTGTGATCCACTTCTTCCTTGTCTTCAAATAGCAAACAAGAAGATCAATTCAAGTGCCTGAATTCAAGTTTGGACTAAGGTCCTTTTGTTCTCCTTGGAAATAAGTTTTGGAACTAAGATTAACCTTGTCTTGGTTGGGGCCACTGTCCCATAGAAAAGCAGGGCATAAAGTTTCTAAGAAACCCAGACCTGGCTAGACTTATCTCCTCCAATCTTTCATCCCACAGGGATAGTGCAATTGGCTTTGGTTGGGTGGCCTGTACTATATGTCTATGGCAATGTCACTTCTCCCCCTTTATATTGACTATATACATTCTGTAGGGGTTTTATCTTTGATCATGTCCATTTTTGTAGATGTGTAGCGATCTCTTGCATGTAATGCAACCCCACCTCCTCTTTTTGTAGATGTGTTTCTTTTGAACAATTTGTATCCATCCACCAGTACATTCCAGTCATTCAATCTTGCTGTTCTGTGCAAGATTGCAAATTAAAAATTAAACATATATTTAGTCTTAGACCATCTGTCAACAAAATACTTCATTCAAAGGAGAACAAAGGGAAGAAAAACAAATTAAAAATGAACAAGTTAAAAAAATCAATTTGAAAACTAGTTAATCTCATCCATGGTTTGAAGAAAAGTGGCATATGTACATGATTAAAATTTCTCTCCAAAACAACAGAATAACAGAAGACACTAGAAAGCATGACCATATTACTTGGTGTTTCTGCAGGAGCATTAGCAAAAACTGGCTTTCTCCACATTAGTTAAAGGTGCAGATTGCGGCATAGTCCTTAAATACTACATATTTATCCAGGTCCAAGAAGGGATGAGGAAGTCTGTGAATTTCTTGGGTGCTAGAAAGATACAGCCATGATAAATCCAAGAAAGGAGATATATCCAACCACACATATTTCTGCTAAATTTGAGAAACTATGAGATAATTTCCTGATAGTTAGAATAATCAGTCAGTGGAACAACTTGCTTCCAGAAGCTATGGATGCTCCAACACTGGAAGTTTTTTTTTATTTAACAAAGAGATTGGACAACCTTTTGTCTGAAATGGTATAGAGTTTCCTGTCTGAGCAGGAGGTTGGATGAGAACACCTCCAAAGTCCCTTCCAAATAACTCTGGAGTGTCTACCATTAGAAGAATGAGATGGATGAATTGTTGCAATTTAGTAAGGAGTATTTATGGCCAATAGCACCTTTTTCCCTGACACCACATTTATCAGACACTCAAATATCAATACTTTCAATTCTTTAGGAATTGTTTTGTAAAACTATTATACAGCCATAATTTCAGCTCCCCTCTTATTTTATTTTTACATAATTCAATCAGATGGATAATCCAGATTATCCACATCTTGAAATTATACTGGATAAAGATGGAGAACACTATCTTCCAATTGCCCTTTGATATCTTCAGCTCAAAATCAGTGGCCCAGCTTATGTACAGGGGACAACTTGGAAGAATTTCTATGCTTGGTCTGTTGAAATGTGTTGAGAGTGGAAATTCCTCTAACTCACACTTATACATTTCTTCTGGCTGTAAGATTCTCTTTTGTATTCAAGTCTGTCTTCAGAATGATAATGTAACACTTCGGCATGAAGACGCAGCCCAGCAGCTCAGCACTGGAGGCCAAGGTGGAGAAGACCTGCACAGCCACCATGTATTTCCCTTTGGTGCTCAGATAGGTGGGCAGGAAGGAGACCCAGACATTGCAAAAGACCAGCATGCTGAAGGTGATGAGCTTGGCTTCATTAAAGGCCCCAGGGAGATTTCTGGCCAGAAAAGCCACCGTGGAGCAAATGGCAGACAAGAAGCCCATGTAGCTGAGAGTGACAACATGACAACAGAACCTTCGTTGCATTGCAGGCTGATCTCTCCAGGTTGGGAGTGAAAGTCTGAGTCATGGAATGGGGGAGAAACTCCAAGCCAGACAGAGCAGATCATAATCTGGATACTAGAAGAAGAAAGGATGATGGAGTTGGCCAAGCTCTTCCTCAACCATCTCTTCAATCAGTTTCCTGGTTTTGTAGCCAGGAAAGCCAGCACCACTGTGATGGTTTTGGGCAAGAGAGAAGAAATGGCAACTGAGAAGACAATGCTGAAAACTGTTTGTCGGAGAAGACAAGTGGCTTCCCTTGGTTGACCAATGAAGAGAAAAGGAGACAAGAAGCAAAGCAGGAGGATGTAAGAGAGGTCTCGGTTGTTGGCTTTCACAATTGGAGTTTCCAGATGTCTAATGAATATGATTAAAATGAAGCCTGTGGCTGAGAACAAGAATAGGGTAAAAGAGTGGGTTTTCAGTTTCGCGTGGCTTCCGGGCAGCAGGAATTCACGACCGCTCGCGATTCCTGCTGTGCTAGCCGCCGAGGTACCCCCGATCCAGATGGGTCAGGGGGATATGGCTGCCCTGTAGGGACAGCCGAAGAGAGAGGGGAGTCGGACAGGGGGTTGGGGGTGTCGCAGACCCCCTCCTCATCCTGGAAAACCCCTTTTTCCCAGGGCGGTGGCGCGGCGGTCAGTAATGGCCGACACGAAGAAGCCAGCAACCAGGTAAGAATGTGCTGGAGGAAGCAAGAAGAGTGAAAGTCCTGTCTGAGCCGGGTCAAGTAACGTCTTTCAAATTTGTTGGAACTGAGCTGTTTGAATTGCTGGAGGATACATTGTATCCCTAAGAAGATCGAAAGCGGTGGAGAAGCTGTTAAAGGGAACTTTTTTTTTTTCTTCACTCTCCCACCCCATGGAAACAGCAGATATGAAATATGTTTGGACATTGAAGGTGAATTATTCTGAAAGTTGAAGCTAAGGGACAAAAGGGTTCCTGGACATTGAAAAACTTAAGAAATTTGAAAACCCTTATTAGAGGTATGGATTTCTGATTATTTAAAATTGATGTTGCAAGTGGGAAGGGAGAGGAAAAAAAATTGGAGCAGAAGCTGAAAAAGGAGGAGATTGCCTAGAATCCTAAAGAAAGGTATATGGTAATTGGACCTCTTTGATTAAACATTAACCCCAGAAAGAGAAAGAGAAGAAGGAAGAAAAGTATTAATTTTTGGAATTTTTTTTGAATTATTTTTGATTAAAAATACTTGTGGTTGTTTTGGGAAAAGTTTCTCTTTTCATGATGGCATCGCTTGTGGATGAACTAAAGACTGAATATCAAAAATACAAAAAGGAAGATACTTTGGGCACTTTGTTTCAATTTTTAGAAATGGCGTTATGTACTTATGAAAAGTTGATTACGCAGCAGAAGGACTGGGACAAAGAAGAAGAGGAAGAAGAAGCCATCTTTGATGAACAATGGGCTCTTTCCGGGGAGGAGGAGAAAAAGGATAAGAAAAAGGGGATTTTAAGAATTATAAAAACAACCAAAAATGAGAAAAATGAGCGGAAAGGTGGAGGCAAGGTTAGAAAGCAAAGGAAAGGGAGTAAGAAAAGGGAGGAGGAGAGACAAAAGGGTAAAAAGGGCAAGGAGAAGAATAAGCAAGAGAGAAAGGGGGGGAGGAGAAGCCTCAATGGTGGGAAGCAAGATCTAAAGAAAAAAAGTTTATTCAGAGACAATGGGTGAATTTAATTTAGGATAAAAGAGGGATTCTGGAGGGTACATAAGATTGTGTTTTTATATGTGTATTTAAAGTATAAAATTCATTGTGTAATTTTAGAATCTATTAAACAGAATCCCAAGAAAAATTGTTATATGAAGTACTTTTAAGTAAGGGTAATGAGTTAGACGTTACTCCAGTTGGTGTATAGGAGAAGTATAGTAAAAGAAAAAAGATGAATGGATAGTTGGAAATAGAACAGACAAAGAATGTTATTGAAAATGGTAATAAGATATGAAAGGATATATAAAAGTTTTGTTAAGTTTTTTTTTTTGGATTTTGTATATTGATAAAAGGCAATAAAATTTTAATTAAAAAGAAATAATTTGGATGAAAAGGAGAAGCTGGGATAAGATATGAAGTTAAATAGATAAAGTATACTATAATTTGGAATTGTTATGTTCTATTGGTTTTCTTCTTTTATTATTTTTTCTTAGAAAAGAATTTATAAGCTGTTATGCCTTGATTTTTTGTGCATTGTTTTTATAAAATTGATAAAAATGGTTTATATATATATATAAAAAAAGAAAATGATAATAAGATATGGAAGGATATATAAAGTGAATATGATGTTTGAATTTGTGTCTGTGTGAAGAGTTTCAACCCGGGATCAGACAGCCTTCAGAAAAGATCTTTTAGTTTTGTTTATGTTTTGTGTTTTGTGTATTGTGTTTTCTGTAAAATTAATAAAGTTTGTTTAAAAAAAAAATAGGGCAAAAGAGTCCAGAATGATTCCCAGATGTTTTTCATAAGAAAGGAAGGGTATAATTTTGGGGATACATTGGATTCTGTCCCCAATTTTTCATCTGGGCACTTGGTGCATTTTTCTGTGTCTGAGTAAAACAAAAGGCAACATTTGAAAAAGTATTCTGTACTTTCACCTTTTCTGAGAAGTATTGCTTAAAATCTCTTCAGAAAAAAAAGATAAGAAGAATAACATTTTCTGAAAAACAGCAATATTTTTATAGTTTATGATACTGGAAGAAGTCATGGAACCTGAATGATTTCTTGTGTAATTTGCAGAATCTATATTATTAGAGGTAGATATTGAATCAAATAATTTTCTTGACACATTTCCTGGATCCTTACAGATGGCACTTGTTAATATACTTGATGATGAATGCCTAGTTTTTGAAATTGAATTAGCTAGAAAAAAAGTAAAATTTGAAGATGATAGCAATAGTGCTTAGACTTATATATCACAGTGCTTTACAGACCTCTCTAAGCAGTTTACAGAGTCAGCCTATTGCCCCCAAGAATCTGGGTCCTCATTTTACCAATCTCAAGGATGGAAGGCTAAATCAGCCTTCAGCCAGTGAGAAGCAACTGCCAAACTGCTAGCAAAAACAAAAAAGAGTTTTGATCTCTCTTTTGACTTGTATTTGTATGACAGTGTTTCAGATGAATCCACTTCCACAAGTCCTGTCCTTTTCCTTGGTGTCCCCACCTTCATGAATGGAGATGGTCCCCTCAGGACAAGGAATGCAGTCATAGCAGCAAGCAGGCTCTTCTTCTTGCTTCTGCTTGACGAATCCAGGATGACAACTTTCCACACATTGGGACTGTGGCAGAGACTAAGCAGAAAAAGAAGAAACATGAAAGAAAATCTATGTGGATGAAGCATGCATGAAAATGGATGTAGAAGTTAACTTTAGCCAAATAGTTCTTGGGCTTCACTTTGATAAATATGAAATCATTGACTCATTCCAAACAGATTTAGAAGAGATAAATACGGGCAGATTGTTCATTTACTCACTCCCTTTGGCTTTTGGCATCAAATATTGAAATAAATGATTTTTCTACTTAAGAAAGAGTGGAGGGATGGAATTGGAAAGATTTTAGACTTAAGTGACAACCAGTTTGGCTCTTCCTCCTGGCCTTGTTAACATTTCTCCATTCTACACATAACTATGATTTTAAAGTACAGTACGATGATCTTGCATTAAATTTTGGAAAAGTAATTATTGTAAAAGATTTATTAAATTTGTATATTGGATTTATTAAATAAAATAAAACTGTAATGAAGAAAGAAACTTCAGAGCAGGAAGATCTTAACAGATTTCTTCTGGAATATATAAAATATTGTAAAACTGCTTCCCTTTGAAAGGAGTCCAAAACCACCCCCCAATTAAGATATAAATGGGAAAAAAATCCTTTAAAAACATGGCTTTCTTTATTTGTGTGTTTCTTTCCTCAATTCCGATGGCTCTCAACTAAGACTAAAAGTAACTGCTTAGTTTCTGGAACTGAGGTGAGATGAGATGCATGAGAGGTCATAAGAACTTATCCCTCAGAAAGGGATTTTTTCATCTTCAGCAAGTGGGCAAGGGTAGACTTGTGTCCAGCTCTGTATCTGGGTCTTTTTCTACCAAAGAAATACAATTAGGGGATGCCAACTTCCACAGGAAGACAAATCTACATCTTTTATTAGTTAAATTTGAACCCTCCTTGTTCCTTAGACGGACTTAACATAGCTAACAATTTTTTTAAAAATGCATTCTACGTTTTTCAGATGAATTACTCTCTTACAAGCCAAAACACAAATCTAAATAGCATTTTCTTTCAATTTTTCCCTTGTTTTTTTCCAACACGAGGAAGGGTTTTTCTTTGAATCAATGTCTTGCTTCAGTGCTTCAGTTTTCTAGATTGTGGGCATTATCTCACATCAAAACAGCCTTTATGGTTTCATGTGATGCATGAACATCTTTGGTGTTTTGTCAGAGGAGCAGAAGGACTATTGCTTATTCCAGGGGAACGAAAGAGAAGATATGGATAACTCTGGCCAGGTGTGGGCTGCTTAAAAACATTATGGAATACCAGTGACCTTTCAAAGAGATATTCCTCAATTTGGACAAGGTGAGGCTTATTTTTCACATGGACCAACAGGACCTCTAACTAATGACTTTCATCTGATTCAGTCTAAACTGTAATGCAGATGCTGGTTAAAAGAACCTGAGGCTATTAGGACCATAAATGCCAGCACTTGAATATCTCTCACCAGCTGGTCTCAATTCTAAAGAATAATGATCCAACATCCACTATTGGGCATGACTGAATCAGTTTAAAATGATGTTCTTTATCATGGCATCTGAAGGACACTTTTGTGAATCATATTGAAGTCTCCACAATCCATCTAACAAAATGTGATGTTTTCTCTTGTGTACATTCAATTCCCAGTGAGGGTCATCCGCCATGGAGACTAGAGTTAACCCACTTGAAATGGGTCATAATCTTTAGAAAAAGGAGAAAACACAGCAATGTTTGACCCACCTTGTTGAGCAGATTTAGCCATGAAAGAGCAATTTCGTTAATAATAATTCTCTGTCTTTCAATGCTCCCCATCTTCCTTTTGACCAAATCGCCATCAGGTGAAATCACCAAGAACTCAATATCTATATCTGCAGCTATTTCTCCATTATGGTCCACATAAAGATTCCAGTGGGAAAGATTGTAGAACTTGTTAAGCCTGGGTTCCCCAACCAGGGTTAAGGAGACAAGCTAAACAGAATGTGCAGCGTTAGTCAGATAGGCACACAGATAAATGAGTGTGATATGTTTGTATGTTTGTTAACATACAGTAAAAATAACAGATAAGCTTGTGCTATCAAAAATATAGTTTTTTCCATTATGAGTTCATAGCATAGTCAAAATAACAGTCCATTAGTCATGTATCATTTAATCAGTCCATTCAAGGATATTCAGTTAGCAAAGTCCATGTAGAATATCCTATGTCAGTTCACTTACAAATCAGTCCTTTGTCTCTCTCCCGTTCGAGTAACGCAGTCTTGAGTCCATGCAGTAATTAGGGATCATCAAAGCCAGAAAGTGAGCAAGCTGCCGTCTTGCTTCTTTTAAAGTGCTTTCACAACCACTCCCCTAATTACATTCCCATATTGAAAGTTGCAGACACTTTAACTTATAAACCATGATTACATATTTATTATTTTACCTAAGCCAGTTAGGGTAAACAATGTTATCCCTAACAGAACTGATTCTTTCCCAGAAAGGGATGGAACTAGAATGGAAACATCCAGGAATTTTAAAAGCAGAAACTTTTGTTTTTTATCCCACCTGGTAGGTTCACATATGCCCTTTTCTTCTACAGTTCTTTTTTAATGTGCCAACATGCTAAATTAGGACAACAGGTGTTGCCACTGAGTTCATAAGTGAACAAGAAAAATTCAGCAAAATTTGTCAATCGTATATTGAAAAAATATGTATTGAGAAAATGTAATAGACACATTTGATCAATTATAGGGAACCTTCTACAGCAGGTATCAAATAAATTGAACAACAGCAAAAAAGAAAATATTCACAAACTTCTTGAAAATAAAGGTTGATTACACAAAAGCATGGATTTTTTCATGATGAAAATTCACAGGCTAATCTGTTCCCAGGTAAACCAAACAGGAAATACGACCATAGGAGCTAATGCTACTTTATTGGAGTATTATTAAGAGAATTTTGCAAGTCATATTGATTTACAGAAGCTGAAAATCAGGAGTCTGGAACCACCATTTCTAATAGTGTTGTCATTATAGAAGGGAAGGATGGAGCACTCTTCCAAAAACTGAACGATGTTCCATAGAAGCTTAAGATCTGTTCATGGTTGTACTAGAGTCTGGAACATGATAAAATGTACTCAGTGATGATATTCTGGATGAATTAAAGGGAAAAAATCCGAAGAAGAGGAGCAGTTTTACAGCTTTGCAGGTGAACCAGAGAAGATACAGAGACAGATTAACAGAGTTGGAAGTGATCTTATGGATCATCTAATCCAACCCCCTGCAGAAGCAGGAGATCCTACACCATTTCTGACAAATGGCAGTCCAATCTCTTCTTGAAAGTCTCAAGGGATGAAGTTCCCACAGCTTTCGAAGGCAAGCTGTTCCATCGGTTGATTATTCTCACAGTCAGAAAATTTCTCCTTATTTCCAGGTTAAATCTCTCCTTGTTCAATTTCCATCCATTATTCCTTGTCTGGCCCACAGGTGCTTTAGAAAATAACTTGACCCCTTCCTCTCTGTGGCAGCCCCTCAAATATTGGAACACTGCTATCATGTCTCCCCCTGGTCCTTAGTTCCAATCCACTAAACATTCTGGTTGCTCTTCTCTGCACTTTTTAAAAGAGCCTCAACATCTTTTTTTATAGTGTGGTGACCAAAACTGGATGAAGTACTCTAGGTGTGGTCTTACTAAGGCTTTATAGAATGGTATTAGTACTTCACTTGATCTTGATTGTATCCCTCTGTTAATGCAACTTAGGATTGCATTGGCCTTTTTGGCTGCCGCTGCACACTGTTGGCTCATGTTTAGTTGGTTGTCCACTAAGCCTGCAAGATCCCTCTCACATTTACTGCTATTAAGTCTGGTTTCAGTCTCCCCTTCACTGGTTGGCTTAAAGTAGGGACTGAACAGCTACCAGTCAGAAAATATTTAACTGGGATTTCTTTTTTTTAAAAAAAAAAAAAAAAAAACAAGTTTTATTTTCAAAACACACAATACATAAATACACATAAACACAAAACATAAAAGCTTTAAAAAATCTCTTTTCTGAAAGTTGCTTAGTCCTGGGTTAAAACTCTTGGTACAGACACAAATTCAAATTCATATTCATTTTACATACCATTTCATATCTTATCAACATTTTCAATTTTCTATATAGCTTCTTCTCTCCTTTAAATTTTCTCAATTTTATTTTATTTATCTCCTCTCAATTCATATCAAAATATTTATTATTCTTTGTCTGTTCTTTTCCAGCCAACCATTTATTTTTCTTCTTTAAAAAAAGAAGAAGAAATACTTCTCCTGTACACTATATGGAGTATGATGCCTTTATCTCTTTCCCCTATTTTTGTAATATTTAATATAAAACACATAACATACATTGGGATTCTGTCTGGTACATTTTAAAATTATACTATGTTATCAAAAATAATACAAATCTATTCATTAATATTAATATTCATTCATATCTTAAACATTTAACTCATTGCTTTTCAATTAAATCACATACTCTTATGGGAGCCGCATTTTCCATAATTATTCCCCCCCACATCACATATTATAGCCTAATATTTCATTAAAATGTTCCTCCTTCTTCTACTTCAAATCTCATTTCACAAAGATTTTGCTAGTATACCATATTCTAGTCATTAATATTAACAATCATTTATATCTTAAACATTTTATCCATTTCAATTAAATATCTATCATGCCTTTGTGGGAACACTTATGCTTTCCAAAAATTATTACCCCGCCCCACATCACAATCTTAAATCATGTTTCATTACAGTACTCCCTTTTCTTAACCAAAATTTTCACTAATTTATATTAAATATTTTATCACATTTTAAGTTACATATTATTTCTAATTTTCTATGATTACTTCTAAATACAAGTATATAGATGCAGTCTTATGCACCTTTCTAGAATCCCTTTAACAATAAAATTTATCCATTATCTCTAAAAAACTTTTGCTTCTTAACATCTTGCTCCCCACCATTAGGACTTTTCATCCCTTCCTTTCTCTCTTGCTTCTTCTCCTCCTTGTCCTCTTTAACCAGTTGTCTCTCCACCTCCCTTTTATTCTGCTTTCCCCCTTTCTGTTGTTTCTTAACACAATGTCCCCTTTTCACCTTATTCTTCTCTTTTTGGGTTGTTTTTCCAGATCTCAAAGACCTTTTTTCCTTTTTCTTTTGCTTTTTCCCTTCTCCAGTCAAAGTCATTTGTTCATCAAAGATGGCTTCTTCTTCTTCTTCGTCCCCATCATCCTCATTCTGCTTCACATAAGTATAAACCACCATTTCTAAGTATTGAAAAATAGTGCCAAGACCATCTTCCCCTCCTTGTTTTTCTCTTTCATATTTTTGATATATAAGTTTCAATTCATTCATAGATGATGCCATTGTGTAGAGAAAAAGTTTCCCCAAACAACCACTCAGATGATTTAATTAGAAGTAATTTCCAAAGGTTCCAAAATCACCAAAACAATCCGAACAGACTGTTTCTTTTAGATACCTTCTTCTTCACTTTCTCTTTCTGGGGTTAAAGTAGTCACAAATCCTTTTCAAATATATTTTTTGGAAGTTTTCAAACTCTTTGCAATTCTAGGCAATTTTCTCCTTATTTTCAAATTTTGCTCTTATTTTTTCCACTCTCCCTTCCCACTCACAGCCAAAAGGTTTTTTCTTTCTTTATTTTTTCTGCTGTCACTTTAGGAAGGAGAGTAGAACAAGGAAAATATTTTCCCTTTTAGAGTATTCGCAGCTTATAACTCTCACAAGGAACAATATATACTTAGCAGCCTTCCAGATTCCAGGTCACTTTCTCCCGTCTTGTCCCAATAGAAGCAACTTTCACTTTTCTTCTGGCTTTCTCCCTCCTGCACCTGCTTACCTGGCTGCAGCTTTCTTCGTGGCGGCCATTGCTGACCGCCGTTCCTCCGCCTTGGGAAAAGGGGGTTTAGCCAGCTGGGGAGGGGGTTTGCGGCACTCCCAAATCCCTTGCCAGATCCCCCCTGTCTTCAGCTGCATCTACAGGGCAGCTATATCCCCCAGATCCAAATGGATCGGGGAACCTTGGTGGCGAACGCAGCAGGGATTGCGTGGTCGTGAATCCCTGCCGCCGCAGAAAGCTTGCAAACCGGAAGTCCTACTGGGATTTCTGTAGAGTGGTGGGTTAGGCTATGATAACTTGGTAACAGCTTAAGAATATAAAATGATGAAGAATATAAAAGAAAGGAATCCTTCAAATAGGGAAAATCCCCTTAAAATCCTGGAGGAGGAAGAGGAGGAGGAAAAGCAATACCTTCGACAAAAAAAGAATACTGTTCGTAAGAAAAGGTGTCAAATAATGTGTCAACACCAAATCAGCCAGGAAGTCATCTAGTTATGTAGAAACAAGCCACCAAACATTAAAGTTGATTAAATTACCAACTAGGCTGTCTATGGGCCCCTCTTTGCCAGTTTCCTTGCAAAATTGACAAGTCATATGCAGCAAGAAATTCCTCAGAATAACAAGATGTTTTTCCTATATTGTACTGAATACAACAAATGTAACCCTGTGCCAAAAAGGATAAATGTAATCAACCAAGTGTAAACTCTGATCTTGTCAAATAAGTCGCATAGGTTGACATGTAATCAAGGTCCATCTGAAGTGCAGGACCACTTAGACAATTGCTGAACACTGAAACCCTTCTTTGAGGAGCATCTAGTGGAAAAATGGGAATTTACTTTTATCATTCAGAGTCTTTGAAATAATTCTATAACTGATCTGGAAAAGCAATGAAGAAGGCAACTCTAAAATATGAGTTTTCAATCAATCCAACGTTTTGTTTTGATAAACATCCTAGAATAGTTTGTTGATTGGCCATTGTTTAAAATATTCTCAACACAGAATATTAAGAAGACTATATATAAAAATGGAAAACGAGAAACAAATTAACTAAAAACAATAAAAATGTAAGGTCTTGCCTCTCCAATCTTCCCAAGAAAGCAGGGCTCTTGAAAATGCAGTTGTTCCAAATGGAGCTTTTATTGAAATGTTTGTGATAACAAGAGATCTGGGCAAGAACTGAAGCTTCCCACTTAAAACCAGCTATTGAAAACAATGCTAATCAAACCCCTCCCACACTACATCAATACAGGGAAACAGAAACATCATATAGAGATTAATACAGTAATGTAAGAAACAGAAACAGAAACTTCATATAGAGGTTAGAACAGTAATGCAAGAAACAGGAACTTCATTTTTTTTTTTGAAAAAGATTTTATTAATTTTCTACAAACAAACAAGACAAACAAAACATAAAAACATCAACTCTCATATGTACATCCAGTGTGTCAGTTGGTTCATCATTTTTGTGCATTCATTCTGTAGTCTCCATTACAATTATGTTACATAACAACTCATATTGTCAATCCAAACTTATATATCCTAATATCACTTAAAAAAGAAGTTTTTGACTATATTTTTAATCATTCATGCTTTATGAGCTAACAATACTTTAAACCAGTTTTCTCTATAACAAAAAATTATAAATATAATGTCAAATAACAAAATAATAGCAAAATAAAAATATTCCTTACTGTCTAGCATTCTAAATATTCTATTATCGTATTTTATCATCTAGCCATTTATAAAAAAGATTCCAAATTTCATAAAATTGTTTATCCTCTTGCTCTCTAATTTCAAATGTCAATCTACTAATCTCAGCACATTCCAATATTTTCTCAATAATTTCTTCCTGTAATGGTCTCCATCCTTCATTTTGAGATCACTCCATTCCTCCCACCTTCCTCCCACCAAAATGCCAGTGTCCCTGTAGAAATATCTGGGACCTGACAAGCTGTCCCCCTAGAAAAATGGGAAGTCCACTGAAAAGAAATCAAAATAGAGGAGGGGAGACAAAGGAAACATAAAATCAATGAGGTTTGTCAGTATACAGTTGATGAAATATATTGACATGTTTTTTTGTGAACCCATTCATTGTGTGAGAAGGACAGGTGTTTCCAAGCCACCAGGTACTGAGTGGTCAAGTGGAATTTCATAGAGTCTAGAATTTCGTGAACCTCGAAATGTTTTTCACCCTCTACCATAATGGGGGGGGGGGACAGGGCTAGTAGCCTGACAAAGATAAGATGTGACTTCAGGCTTCAACAAGCTACAATGGAAAATGGGGTGGACTTGTTGTAATGACTTAGAGAGTTGTAATTCCACTGTGACAGGATTAGTAATACAAACTATGGGGGAAAGGCCCAATATATTTAGGACCCAATTATTTAGATAGCTGCAAATATTTTAGAAACCTGGTGGAAAGGTAAACTTTGTCCCCCACTTTATAAGATTTAGGTTTGGTTCATTTCTTGTCTGCTTCTGCTTTATAAGCAGCCTTGGCTTCATTCCAGGCTTTGCAGACCAGTGGCCAAAGTTTGTCTACGAACCATCACACCCCAAAGGAAGCATTCTGTAGAACCCATCAGTCAGGGAATTCTGGTTGGCTGGGTCCAGGAGGAGAATGTCCTCTGCCATTGCTCCTGCCCTTTGGAACATTTGTTCCCAACAATGAGGTCAATTCCCACTCTCCTGACTTCTGCGAGAGCCTGAAGAACTGGCTTGGTCACTTGGCTTGTGGCTCCAATGGGGGAGTGTCATGTTGCAGGTGGTTGATGATCAAGACAGGTGGCAAACAAGTTTAATAAATAAATGAATAAATAAAACCTCCAGCAAGGAATTATTTGTCATTTATCACCCAGCAACTATCAACTGGACTCAATAGGAACTTAGCATTTATTTCAGACACAATATCTATTTGATCAATGGGTAAATAATTGATTGGGTATTTGATACATTTCTTTATATTTAGAAAATATTATTGCCATCTTTCACCCAACTGGATGTAAGAAGTTGGAAGTTATAATAATATATTATTTGCGGTCACAGACCAAAACACAAGTACAACAAAAGAAGAACATGGGAAAATTAATCATGAACAATTGGTCACTAAAAACTTGACTAAGGGGAATTACAGCGTTCTCCTCTGATGGTTGCAGCTCTTAAAAAACATGACTTTTTTTTTTTAAAAAAATCATCTTCTAGAAAATCATCTCTGTGGACTTTGTTGCTCTTCAAGCTTTTATGATGAATGATTCTAAATAGAAAAGGGTAAAAAATAATTGACATTTTGGCTAATATGCTTGTAATATTTTTAAATAAAATGATTAATTAATGATAATGATCACTATGGAGCTAAAAGGCATATATGTTTTATCAACAGTAGATAAGATTGAAGTAAACAGAATAACAGAGTTGGAAGGGACCTTGGAGGTCTTCTAGTCTCATTTCCAGCTCACTCAGGCAGGAAATCCTAGATGATTTCAGACAAATGGTTGTCCAGTCTCTTCTTAAAATCTTCCAGTGTTGGAGTATTTAAAACTGATTAATTGTTCTGTCAGGAAATTTCCCCTTAGTTCTAGGTTTCTCCTCTCCTTAAATAGTTTTCATCCAGGACCCCAAGATCTCTCTCACAGTTATTACTATTGAGCTCTTTGTGGTAGTATTTTAAATAGGTTGTTTTTTTTCCTTTTGGGCAAGAAATAAGTTAAGCAGTTCTGCTTTTTCCCTGTTGCTTGTCAACTTCTTACCACTATGACCTATAAGGTCCCTTCCAAATCTGATTATTTGTTATCTGTTACTTTCTCCCACCAATGGACCAATAATTTTCTTGACTTTTTATTGTTTTTTACATGTTGAAAGAAGCTTTTTGTTGTTGTTATTTTTGAGTTTAGCCTTAGTTCATTTGAGCCTTTGCTTTTTTCACTTCATCTTTGAATGCTTGGGTTACTTGCTGATATTCTGCTTTAGATATGAACTCTTTCCCTTTTTTATACTTTTTATACTTGCCCTTTTTGTCTTTTAATTTATCAGAGTTTTTTATGCAGCCATGCTGATTTCTTTTGGGAGCTGTTATTTTTCTTCTTCACTGCTATTGTAATAGACTAGGCTTTTATAATCTCATTTTTCAAAATTTGCCAAGCTGCTTCGATTATTTTCCCCTTGAGGGTTGTCATTCATGGAATCCTACCCAAGATCTCTCTAAGTTTATTGAGATTACCTCTCTTAAAGTGCAAGACTCTAATTTGACTTTGTTCTGTTGCTTGTGTGCTTGAATAATATTGAATTCCAATATTGCATGATCGCTCCCCTTCAAGGCTCCTGTTGCTTGAACACCTATTATCATTTCATCTCTGTTAGAGAGAATTGAGTGTAGTATGACTGATCCTCTAGTTCCCTTCTCTACTTTTTGAGAGTCAAAGTTGTCTGCTTGGTTTGTCAAGAACCTGTTGGATCTTCCACTTGATGCAGAGTTTGTCTCCTGATTGATGTCAGGATAATTAAAGTCCCACATTACTTTTTTTGAAGGGCTTGGTTAACTGACCAGTAAAAAGTTGAACTATTTTCTCTGTTTGGTTGGGCGGCTTATAGTTTTCCACTGTCACAGTGCTACTGTGCCATTTTCCCCGCCCCCTTTTACACAGACCTAAGTGTATTCAAGACAGTTTTTATCATTGTTGTGCTGTATTTCTGTAATGATGTGCTTATTTACTTATTGTACCCTATGACTATTATTAAGTGTTAAACCTTATGATTCTTGACTGTTGATAAATGTATCTTTTCTTTTATGTACACTGAGAGCATTTGCATCAAGACAAATTCCTTGTGTGTCCAATCACACTTGGCCAATAAAGAATTCTATTCTATTCTATTCTATTCTATTCTATTCTATTCTATTCTATTCTATTCTGTTCTGTTCTGTTCTGTTCTGTTCTGTTCTGTTCATTCCGTTCTGTTCCATTCCATTCCATTCTATTTCTCATATATATATAGTATTACAACTCAATCTACTCTTTTATTTGGTCTGTTTCTTTTAAATAATTTAAATCCCTCTAGCTGTGTATTCCATTTGTGGGTTTCATCCCATCAAGTTTCCCTAATGGCAACAATATTATATCTGCCCTCATTTGCTTGAATTTCTAATTCACCCTATTCCTCATACTCTCTGTGTTGTGCATAGACATTTAAGTCCCTTTTAATTGACCATGTGTTTACTTTCTTTTTTCTTTTTAAATATTTTATTAATTTTCCAAAGTTTAAAAACATGAAATAAAACTATATGCATTGTTATCAACATCAAGACATCTTTTACCTTTCCTTACATTTTTCAATATATGGTTACTTATTCCATTACCATTACATCTTACTCCTGTTACAAATCAGTATATTTCATTTTACACTTCAATCTTTTCTATAACATATATACATATTTACATACTTTTTTTCCTAATTGCCATTTATTTCTAAACCATTCATACCAGGTATCCCAGGCTCTATAATATTGAATCTTCTTTGTCTTTTAATTTCAACATTACCCTGTTCAGCTCTATACAGTCTATTATTTTCTTTATAACCATGGCCTCTGATGATATTCTTTTCTCCATGTGTTTACTTTTTACTTTTGTTTTGTTTTGTGCCTAAGTTCCCCTACTTCCTTACCGCCTGTTTTATTAGTGCACAAGATATAGCACACACTATCAAACCTTGACAGCAAAATTGATATTTATACGCGGACAAACATCTATGTTACATGCACTGATTACCCTGTTAGTTTTAGATTGCCGGGGAGAAAAGTATTTTGTATCAATAAACTCTATATCCCCATTGTTTAGTTTAAACATTTCTCCATAAAGTCTGTGAACTTAATACCAAGTAATTTAGTCCCTTTCTTTGATGGATGCAAAGCATCTCTTTCACAATTATTTCCATGAATATGGCATTTGTTCAGCATTATTGACATTTTTCTAAAATCATGTACAAAATGTGAGCTTTCCATCAGTGCTGAACTTTCTTATTTTATGGAAGACCCTTTGATTGTACACGCAGCCTCTCCTCACCTTTACAAGTATGCATCAGAAGCCCCCAAAGCAATAGAGATGCTATCAAGAGAGGATATGACTTTTTTGATACATGCTCCCATCCTAATGTGTATCCCAGTTCCAGATACCTACAATGGACATAGTGAAAAGTAGCTCTTGAACTCCATAAAGAAGATATGGTTGAATCTATCTTGCATCCAATACCACCCAACTCACTTTAGTATATCGACAAACATGCACACAAACCTGTGGGACTTTGTAGGGGCCTACTAATGTTGACATCTGGATGGAAATCTCCCTGTCAGCTGCATCAAGAAGAGCCAAGATGTTGTCCTTCCTTCCACAGCTGTAGTTGGGAACATTGGCTTTTCTGGTAGAGAGCATGTCCAGCAAGATTTCTGAAATGCCAAGTGTGTTCAAATAGTTGTCATAGATGTTGTAGCCAAGTGTAAGATTGCACAAGAGCTGGATATTCTTGTTGATCTCTTGAATAGTGAAAATAAAGTGTTCTATTTCTTTGGGAGCATAGGGTGCAGTACTATAAGAAAAATGCTTCAATGTGTTGATACAAACTGTTGTAACTATGTATCATTGCAACTATGTATCATTCATGTGTTTGCAACTATGTATCATTCATGTGTAATCATTAACTTCTGTCTCTTCAGTGACCTTTGCAAGGCACGTACAAGGGACAAGGACCTAGATGGTTGTTAATTAGCTTATCCACATTGTAAATGATCTGTCTGTTATGCAGCTTTGTAAACATGCACATCCTGATGAGATTATCATGTTTGACTTGAGCTTTGATTAAATCATTTTCTTGTAAAAAAGCACAATAAAAGAGCGTGTTGCAAGACATTCGGGGCGCGCTCATCCTGAGGAAACCTCGCCTCCTGTCGTTTCTCTCTCCTTCGCTCCCTATCATGAGCCGCCCATCTGATGCGGGATAGCAGATACCGCATTCTGGTGACCGTGACGTGATTCCCTAAGGGGGATACTTTGCGACGCGCCCATATCTTATCAGCTCGATGGGAGCTGTGCATCGCCAGGCCTGAAGCGAATTGCACATCATCGGATCTGAAACACGGTCTCGACTTTCGTAAGTATGGGTGGAAACTTTTCTCAACAACAGACGCAGCATCTGAAGGAATTGAGGGAGTCAGTCGCTTCTTCTTCTAAATATTCTGCTAATTTAAAGGGCTCGCCTGTAAAAATGAAACCTATTGCTACATTATTGGCTTATGTGTGGCAACATTGTCCCAATTATTCAGAGGAAGGGTCCTTAAAATTTTCCACTTGGCAAAAAATTGGTGAACATCTCCATAGTCCTCCTCGTGCACCTATTGGCATTTTGGTCACTTGGAGGAAAATTATGGAGGCTTTAATGGTCCATTATAAAATAGAAGCAGGGAGTGTGTTTGAATCTCCCCCGCCAAGTTATGATAACTTTTCAATTTGCTCTAACTCAGGCAGAAGCTGCTGCCATTATTCAACAATGCCCCACATGTAGTAAGCAAGGACATTCCATTCCCATAGGAGTAAATCCTAGAGGATTAAAAGCTTGTGAAATTTGGCAAATGGATGTAACTCAGTATCCACCTTTTGCCCCTTGGAAATATTTGCACGTTTCCATAGATACATATTCAGGGTTTATTCTGGCTACTCCTCAAAGGGGAGAAACTGTAAAACATGTCATCAATCATTCAATTCGTACCTTTGCCTCGCTGGGACATCCAAAAGAAATCAAAACTGACAATGGACCTGCCTATACAAGTTCTGCGTTCCAGGACTTCTGTAACAGATGGGATATAACCCACAAGTTTGGGATTCCCTACAACAGCCAGGGGCAGGCTATTGTGGAACGAGCGAACTTATCTCTGAAACGTACTCTTGATCGATATTCGTTGCGGGAAAAACCCCCGAACCTCCCAGCATTGCAAAATTCTCTTAACATTTGTCTTTACACTTTAAACTTTCTTAATCTGACTGGCATTCCTCCCACTTCTGCTGCTTCATGTCATTTTTCCTCCCCCTCACCCCCGCCTAACAGACCTCTGGTATATTATCGCAGATTGCCAGATCCCGCCTGGCAGGGTCCCGCTGAGCTTCTCACTTGGGGATGATGCTACGCTGCAATTTTACTACCAGACAAAACCACTTGCTGGATCCCTGGTAGGGCGGTAAGACCCTATCATGGGAATTCCTCTGCTACATCTGTATCTTAAAACTCTTCCTGATATTCTTGCCTATATCTTCTTTGCAATTTCTACCTTACTTCAACAAAACCTATGCTTCCTGTCAAAAGACTATTTGTGTTAAAACCATTTCATTAACAGAAGGCTATTATACTTATTCCATGTGGGTACGTCATGAAAATGCTACCCATAGTTTTCACTCTGTCACTTCTGTTTTGTTTAAAGAACACTCTACCACTCGCTCTTTTGTTCCTTCTTTACTCTTCCTATGAAAAGGAACCTTAAAATCTTTTCCTCTATTCAATCTAAACATAGGGGGACCTAGATGTCCTTCTATTGTATTATGGGTTCCCCCACCCCAACTAACATCCTTGATGAATTACCAAATTAATCTTTATTGTCATTATTGTAATTATTATCCTTTTTCTACTAATTGCATTCCCTCCTCATTTCGCAAATGTTCTACAACTAACTTGTCCATAGCCCTCTCTCCTGCTTGTGATATTTTTATATACCCGAACTCTGATCCTGTCAACAAACAACGCTTCAAAAGAACTGCCCATGATGATCCGCAGAAGCCTCATAGAAGAGATAATATTGCTTGGACTATAACTGACTTTCAAGGCGTTCGTTTAAGTTCTACAACCAATTTTTCTCGCATAGAAGACTTCTACCCACCACTTCAATTCGATTTGGCAGACGCACCCACACAACCAGGGGATATTCTGCAATCTACACCACTGCAGGAGGAACTTTAACATCATGCCTGTATCCCTGGCAATAATTTTGTTTGGACTTGTTCCACCGGTCTCATGGCATGTGTCCACGGGGATGAAATTGTTAAATCCAAATCATTTTGCATTCAAGTATGGCTTGTGTGTATAACTCTGATGATTTTATATCCCTACAGGTACCCATGGAATACCCCCTTTTGCAAAATCGTAAAGATTTAGATCTGTTATTTTTTTTTTTAAAGTTTTTATTAATTTTCTACAAACAAACAGGACAAACAAAACATAAAAACATCAAATCTTATATATACATCCAGTGTGTCAGTTGGTTCATCATTTTTGTGCATTCATTCTGTAGTCTCAATTACAATTATGTTACATAACAACTCATATTGTCAATCCAAACTTATATATCCTAATGTCACTAAAAAAAAGAAATTTTTGACTATATTTTTAATCATTTATGCTTAATGAGCTAACAATACTTTAAACCAGTTTACTCTATAACAAATCATCTAGTCATATCAAATCAATCCTAAAAAATCCTTTATAAATATAATATCAAATGACAAAATAATGACAAAATAAAGATATTCCTTACTATCTAGCATTCTAAATATTCTATTATCGTATTTTATCATCTAGCCATTTATAAAAAAGATCCCAAATTTCATAAAATTGTTTATCCTCTTGCTCTCTAATTTCAAATGTCAATCTGCTCATCTCAGCACATTCCAATATTTTCTTAATAATTTCTTCCTGTAATGGTATTTTCTCATTTTTCCAATTTTTAGCAAATACAATCCTGGCCGCTGTTAATACATTTACAATCAGGTATTTCAAATCTTTACTATATATATCAGGTAAAATTCCCAATAAGAAGATCTCTGGTTTCAAATCTATATGTTTCTTTGTCATTTTTTCCAACCACATGCGAATTATAGTCCAATATTTTCTAGCATCCTCACAAGTCCACCACATATGGTAATACGAGCCGGGTATCTGATGACATTTCCAGCATTTTTCATATTTGTTCTTAAACATTCTTGCTATTCTTGTCGGAGGAAAGTGCCACCTGTAAAACATCTTATACAAGTTTTCTTTATATGCTGTTGACATTGTCATTTTATAATTTTGAGACCACAATTTCTGCCATTTCTCCAAATCAATCCCATATCCAAAATTCTTCCCCCAAACAATCATAGTTTCTTTGACTTGTTCTTCCTCTAATTTCATTCCCAATAAATAACCATATAATTTTTTAATCACCTTCTCATCAGTACCCATCAAGATCTTAACTAAATCAGTCTGTTTATCATAAAATCCCTCCGTTTTAGAATCTTCATCATACCTTGAGTGTATTTGTGCATATGAAAACCAATTCATCCTTATACCTTGTTCTTCTAAGTTTTGGATCGATTTAAGTTCACCCTTTTCATCCAAAAGTTCCCCATATCTAACTGTTTGTTCCTTCTTGTAAATTATAGGATAGGAAAATGCTTCAATGGTCGATAACCAAACTGGAATTTTCAAATAACATTATCTTTTTATCTTCTCCCAATTTAACCACAAAGACTCCCGTACATAATGTCTTCTAAAATAACCCTGTGTTTTAGTTCCCTTATACCATAAAAAAGCATGCCAACCCAACAGCAAATCATGCCCTTCTAATGTCAACAACCTATGTTTCCTTAATGTTATCCATTCTTTGACCCACATCAAACTTGCAGCTTGATAATACAATTCCCAATTAGGCAGACCAAAACCTCCTCTAATTCTAGCATCTTGCAAAAGCTTTAGCTTTATTCTCGCTTTTTTACCTTGCCATATAAACTTCAACATAATTTTATTTAAATCTTCAAAATAGTCTTTTCCAAGCCTTATTGGTATTGTTTGAAACAAAAATAAAATTCTAGGTAAGATATTCATCTTAATTGTTGAAATTCTCCCTATTAATGACAATTGCAAGTTTTCCCACTTCTTCAAATCTGTAGTTATCTGTTGTTTAAGTTTAATATAATTATTCTCCTTTAATGTGCTACATCTTGTTGTCAAATATATCCCCAAATACTTAACCTTATTTGTAACTTGAATTTTCAAAAGATCTGCCAATTCTTCTCTCTGTCTCAATAACATATTCTTTGTCAAAATCTTTGTTTTATCTTTGTTTATTTTCAAACCAGCCACCTCTCCATATGACTCTATCCTTTCCAGTAACTTTGGAGCTGTTTCAATCGGATCTTCCAAAATAAAAGCTAAATCATCAGCAAAAGCTTGTAGCTTAAATTCTTCCTTCTTAATTTTCATTCCTTTTATGCTTTTATCATCCCTAATATTTCTATTCAAGACTTCCAAGGTCAACACAAATAACAAAGGAGATAGGGGGCATCCTTGTCTTGTGCCTTTTCTTATATTAATAAAATCTGTAAGTTCCCCCTCCATCATTACCCTTGCTGTCTGTTTATTGTATATAGCTTCTATTGCTTGAATAAATTTTTTAGCAAAACCCATCTGCTCCAATAATAATAACATAAATCTCCAGTTCACGTTGTCAAATGCTTTTTGAGCATCTAGGAATATCAAAGCCATTTGCTTTTCAGGATGAGCCTCATAATATTCCAAAGTGTCCAAGATTACTCTCATATTGTCTCTAATTTGTCTCTTTGGCAGAAATCCATTTTGATCTGAGTGAATAAAATTATTTAAATATTTTTTAAGTCTTTCTGCTAAGATTGAAGCAAAGATTTTATAGTCTGCATTCAATAAAGAAATAGGTCTATAATTCTTAATTTGCAATGGGTCAGTCTCTTCCTTTGGTATAAGTGTAATATAAGCCTCTGACCATGTTTTAGGTATCATCTTTTTTAACATAACTTCATTCATAACTTCTAACAATGGGATGCTCAATAATTCTTGAAATGTTTTATAAAATTCTACTGGAAGCCCATCTGGGCCCGGAGCTTTCCCATTATTTTGTCTCTTAAATGCTTCATTTAGTTCCATCATTGTTATATTGCTTTCTAGCATTTCTTCAGTCTCTTTAGATATCTTTGGTAGATTAGCTTCCTGTAAATACTGTTTGACTTTTCCTTCATCAATATTCTCTTGTTTATATAATTGCCCATAAAAATCTCGGATAATTTCTTTTTTCTCCTTATTCCCATAACAAACTTGGCCTTGTTCATCTATTAACTTCAATATTTTTCTTGATTCCTTCTCTTTTCTCAATTTATATGCTAGCCATCTACCTGGTTTATTTGCATCTTCAAAATAATTCTGTTTAGAGTTTCTAATTTTCTGTGCCAATTCTTCTTTCTCTATTAAATCCATTTTATGTTT
Source organism: Hydrophis major (assembly GCA_033807585.1). Lineage (NCBI taxonomy): Eukaryota > Metazoa > Chordata > Lepidosauria > Squamata > Elapidae > Hydrophis > Hydrophis major. The sequence goes on from CM066329.1 coordinate 24,609,936, forward strand.
AATTACATCCAGCTTCAATTTAATATCCTTTTTCTGTGGCATTTTCTGTAATTCTTTTTCAAGAGTTTTATACTCATTTTCCAAGGCCTTAGAAGCTTGCCTTTTCCTAATATTCTTTTTTCTTGTATAATCTATTATCAAACCTCTGGCATATGCCTTCATAGTGTCCCACACATTTTGCGTTGAAGTATCCTCTTTTTTATTTTCTCTAAAGAAAAAAGCCAATTCCTTCTCCATCAATTGTGTAAAATCTTTCTCCTTTAAAATAGTATTATTTAATGTCCATCTCGATCTTTTTTTTTGTCCCTTCCATTTAATTGTCATTGGGCTATGATCTGCCCAGGTACTTGTTTCAATGCTTGTTTCTTTAATATTAGATATTAGTTCTGTTGAGATCCAAATCATATCTAATCTGGACCATGATAAATGTCTATTTGAATAAAAAGTATATTGTTTAGCTTTAACGTTTCTTTCTCTCCAAATATCTTTTAAAGTTAATTCATCTGTCATTTTAAAAAAGGACCTTGGGAGAGCCTTTCTATTTTGCTTTGTTGTTGTTGCTATATAGTCCAGTTTATTGTCCACAATTCCATTAAAATCTCCCATCATAATTATATTAACATAGTCCAGTCCAATTATTTTCATGTGCAGTTTTTTATAAAACTCTCCTTGTTTATCATTCGGAGCATAAATTGCAATCAAGAGTATTTTTATATTATTATCCATTATTTCTACCATTAATACTCTTCCATCTTCATCCGAGTAAATCAATTTTGCTGGAATAGCCTCTTTAATATATAAAACCACACCTCTTTTCTTACATTGAGTCAAAGAGGTAAATGTTTTCCCTAATTTTGGCTGTAATAACAATTGTTCATGTTGTTTTTTAATGTGAACTTCTTGTAAACAAATTATATCAAATTTTAATTTCTCTAATTTATGAAAAGTTTTCCTTCTTTTAACAGCTGAATTAAGTCCGTTTATATTCATTGTAATCAGTTTTTTTTCCTCCATGATTATGCTTTATATTTAGGTCTAACAGCTCTTGTGGATCTCACTTCACGCTGTTCTTTGCTATCCATCTGTCCCCCTACTGCTCCTTTCTCTTTTTCAGTCTCCAGTTGTTCCTCTTGAAACTCAATTAATGAGACCTCTTTCTCTGCCTCCTCTCTTCTTCCTCCAAAAAATTCTGCATGAAAAAGTTCTGCTTTCTCAATTGAGTCAATTCTATGTCTCTGCTCTTGCCACGTAAACATTAATCCTTCTGGAATCAGCCATCTATAATTCACTTCGTTTTCCAGTAGCATTTTGGTCAAAAATTGATATTCTCTTCTCATCTCTCTCACTCTTATCTCGTAATTGGATTAGGGTCTAGAAGAACCCGAAGATCTGTCTTCTTCCTTTTTTTCTGTTTCTTCTTTGGTTTCGTGTTTTTTACTATTGGAGCTCTCCATTTTGGATTATAATTGGCTGCCCTACCAGTTGGGTTAAAAGTTAAGAAGAATTTGAAGTTTTGCAAACATTGAAATGAGCAAGAAACCAATATCATCTGGCATTGCTGCTTCTACCTCTGCTTCCCCACCAGCTGGAGGACAACGTTTAATTCAGACAATGTTGAAGCAAGATAAGGAACAAGAAAAAATAACTTTACAGTTACAGATGATTATGCAAGGAATTCAAGAACTTAAGACAAAATCAGATATTATTGAACAAAGAACAGAAAATATTGAACAAAGAATAGAGAAGACTGATGAAAAAGTGGAAAATATTAAACAAATGATGGTTAAGTATGAGGAGAAATTCCAAAAAATTGAGGAAGAAGGAAAACAAAGAGAGAAGAAGATTGAAAATATTGACAGCAGATTAACAGCGGTCGAACAAGAAAAAGGTGGGATGCTGAGGTGGGAGATGGAAAGGTCAGAATTTTACCTCAGATTTCAAAATATAGAGGAGGAAAAAGGAGAAAATTTGGCAGCGGTAATGATAGAAATTTTGGCAGATGCTTTGGAAATTACAGAGGAAAAGATGATGGATGGAATAGATGAGATATACCGAGTCTATACAAGATATGCGATGAGAAATAAATTACCCAGGGAAGTTCATATTAGATTTACCAAAAAATCCATTAAAACGCAAATATTACAAGTAGCAAGAGAGAAAACACTGAAATACAAGGGTAAAGAGGTTGTGGTCTTGAAACAAATACCTAGAAGAGTGAGAGAGATGAGAAGAGAATATCAATTTCTGACCAAAATACTATTGGAAAACGAAGTGAATTATAGATCTGTTATTTTTTAAAAAACAAGGGGGATTGTGTGCTATGCTTAAAGAAGAATGTTGTCTTTATGCTGATAGCAGGGGGGGGGGGTTGTTTTCTATTTCGCCATGGTTTACAACCTTTTTAACTGCATTGGCAGGATCATTAATAATCATTATATTGATATGTATTATAGGACCTTGTTGTTTTAATAGAATATTGCAATTTTTTAAAATCAATTATCCTCCATAACTGCTAATGTTAATGTGCTATTGCAAGCTCATGTTATATCCTCAACACCGGACGAAAAAATGTCATTGCTGAGTTACCGCTCCTTGGACAACCCTGACGCTGACGGGTCGCACTCTTGCCCAGATGACGGGGACAGCGAACATTCCATAAAAATGGTTCCTGTCTTCTCGGACGAGGAAGAAGACTGGTCATAAATAATAAAAACAGAGGAGATGTTGTAACTATGTATCATTGCAACTATGTATCATTCATGTGTTTGCAACTATGTATCATTCATGTGTAATCATTAACTTCTGTCTCTTCAGTGACCTTTGCAAGGCACGTACAAGGAACAAGGAGCTAGACGGTTGTTAATAAGCTTATCCACATTGTAAATGATCTGTCTGGTATGCAGCTTTGTAAACATGTACATCCTGATGAGATTATCATGTTTGACTTGAGCTTTGATTAAATCATTTTCTTGTTAAAAAGCACAATAAAAGAGCGTGTGCCAAGACATTCGGGGCGCGCTCATCCCGAGGAAACCTCGCCTCCTGTCGTTTCTCTCTCCTTCGCTCCCTATCATGAGCCGCCCATCTGATACGGGATAGCAGATACCGCAACAAGCATCATCAACATAAGTCATAAAATATCTTTTTCTCAATTTCAACTTCTTTATCAACACATGACTATTGAGTCTGAAGCCAATACAGGTAAAAACAATCAGAGGGAAATGATAGTCACTCATGATAGTCATTTAATAATTGTAAATGTTGAGAAAATGGGAAGCAGATAAGAATCACAAATAATCTATTATTTATAGCAGCAGTAATTTTAATCAGCCCACTGATGAACCCTGAATCCTGATGAACTCTGAAAAATAATTCCTGTTTTAAAGTACAACCATCATAAAAGAAAGAGAATATTTCACAAGTTACTCAGAAAAGCTTTTCTAAAAAAACCCATCCTCTATTCCTATAAGGATCAGGCATTAAATATCAACGAGCAGTTATAAATATATGAAAATTTAACTACAACTATCACTACTTTAAACAAAAGTCAGTATTCAAGTCATGCATTCTAGATTGGATGTGGAGAGGAAAATAATTTGGACTTCTTTCAAGTATTTTTTTCTGCTCCATCTTTCTACTTGTGTTTCTTCTCCTACATAAGACAAAAGAGGAAAACCACAAAAATCTGATCAATCAATAAAATTAATCACTTACTGAAATATAGGAGTAAGCAGATTAAGGAAAAAAGAATGAGAGTGTTAGAACTTCCAGATGGAAGAAATACAATTTCATCACACTGAATCACAAGCAGGTTGAAAAACAACATTTCCTGTTTTAGTGTTATTGCACTGGTGACTACACTGATGATATGATCTCCTGGTCTGTAGTAGCTCCATGGTCTTTCTCTATCCAGGTGCACCATATTCAGTGGGCACTTCATTCTAAGCCTCCCAGAGACTGTCTGGGACACCTATAGCATCAAAAGCAGAAGCAGGAGCTCCATAATTAATGGAACTGAATCAATGGCCTGCTTCCAGAGAAGAGTTCAATGATTTCAAAGCAACCTCAGAAAATGGAATATCCAGGAGCTTTCCTTTTCCAAAAAAAAACAAATTGAGCTTCATCTAGAAAAGAGGGAAAAGTACATTAAGCATCACAGCTCCAGCCTATGTCCTAAATCTTGTGCAAACCATTCAGCATGAGTAGAGGCTTACATCTTTTTCTGATGCAAGATCCATTCCATGTTGCTTCAGTTTGATGTTGTATCAAAGACAGTCGCTGGAAAAATAGCAGTAGTTGTCTGAAAGCCTGGGACTTTAATAATTACTGCGAGTGATAATTTGTCTCCTCTTCCAGGGCTCCATGTACAGAGGGGCAGCTGGAGAAAAGGATGTTTGTGAAATGTTACACATCCCTGGAGACACTCTTCTACAATGGTTGTCATCCTTCCTCTCAGGACATGTCCAGAAAATGATGCTGCAGGAAGATGCTTCAATACGCAGCAACTGACTTCTGCTGTCTGCCATTCTGGCATATGGTCTCCAGAGAATGCTAGAGAAGATCACCCAGAGCTATGCAGTTTGGTAGCAGTCTAGGTTCTTGACGCTTAACTCTGATGCTCTGATACCTTCTGCACCCTTGAACCCTGCCTAATTTTGAGTAGGTCTTGTTTGTGATTTTCTTTTGTATGAGATCTCCAGATATTAATAATAATTTGGAGCCAATTTTAAAATTCCTTGCATCTGAAGTGACATTTCATTTCCAACACTTCTAGAAGTATAATTTTTTTGGATGAGAGCTGACTAAGAGGCAGGAAAATGGCACTCTGTCGACCGTATAACTTATAGAAGGGATAGAAATTTTTATTTTCCTTGCCTCTCTGTTGACCTTCAATATTCATGGAAGACACTAAATAATATTCTGAAGTTTTACAGTTTATTAAATAAAGAATGGATGTGAAATCTGTAGCTGAACTGGTTGTGGTGCTCACAGCATGTTGTGACTTAATTTCTTGATAGACTCACCGAGAAACTGGTTTAGAAATACAGAGTGGTCCTTTCTCTGCTTCTATCGATATACTTGGTGGGATGGGTCCCATTTAACATTCCTATTTCTCAGGATTTGTGTGACACCCTCTCCATACAGATAAGTGCTTTGAGAAGAAGTTGGGAGACCTGTGTTCCTGGTTTACCTGGGTGGTTTATTGTTGAGATTCCATTTCTTACCGGGAGAACAGATGGAAATGAACTATCACCTGATATGTACAGCTTAGCTTTGAATGAAGAACTGGGGGTTTGAGTGAGAGGAGAGAGCTGAGGGGATAGGCAGTTTCATCCTGAAGTGAGGAATAGAGAAAGTGAGAAAGTTTTCCCACTGTATGGCCTTCAATTTCTATTCTCATGGTTTGGGTACCAGACAAGATGAGAGGATGATGGAGCCCCCCCCCCCCAATGCTGCCTTTTTAAGGGATCTGAACATTTTGCACTTTCTCCTCACTTCAGTTTGGGAAAGAGCTAAATAGTAAGATGAGGAACATGGATATGCCCAATCTCACCTCTCTCCCTTACACCAAACTTATCAGACACTCAATGGATACTCTCAAAGTCAGCTTTGGAAACCATATTAGCACCAGAAGCTTCCATGCTGATACATTCCTGTGCCTAGAAAAGTAGGAGGGGGGGGGAATTTTAGAGTGTTGGTAGTTAGACATAACATTCTTCTGTTCAGTCAAGGTCATGTTATTCTTGCACCTGGAGGAGGAGTGGTTGAAAGGATATCTCAAATTGGGATGGATGTGATGGACTGATGGGTGCAGGGGTCAGGTTTTGACTTTTGAATTACTAAGGGAAAACCTGGAACTCTCAGATTCGGGTTTTCCCAGATGTGCCAGTATATTTACTCTAATAAAAGGAAACTTTGAGAAAATGCCTGTCTTGGAGTTTTGATTGGAGTTGGGTTTTTCTGGAACCCTGACATTCAATTCTTTAAGAATTGTTTTGTAAAACTCTAATACAACTGTAAGTTTTAGCTCCCCTCTTATTTTATTTTTACATAATTCGACCAGATGGGTAATCCAGATTATCTACATCTAGAAATTATACTGAATAAGGAGGAAATTATACTGGATAAGGATGGAGGACACTATCTTATTTTATTTATTTTATTTATTTTTATTTGTCAATTGCTTATCAGATAATAGGTGTAAGTAAAAGCATAGTTATGAATACATGGATACATATAAGAAAAATAAAAAATATATATAAAAGAAACAATAGGACAGGGACGGTAGGCACATTGGTGTGCTTATGCACGCCCCCTACAAACCTCTTAGGAAAGGGGTGAGGTCAATAGTAGACAGTCTAAGGTTAAAGGTTTGGGGGTTTGGGGGAAAAAAAACCACAGAATCAAGTAGAGTATTCCAGACATTGACCACTCTGTTGCTGAAGTCGTATTTTCTGCAATCAAGTTTGGTGCTATTAATCTTGAGTTTGTATCTATTGTTTGCTGTTGTGTTGTTATGGTTGAAGCTGAAGTACTCATTGACAGGCACGACATTGCAATGTATGATTTTATATACTATATTTAGATCAGACCAAAGGCGGCGTAGTTCTAAGTTTTCTAGGTCTAGAATTTTGAGTCTGGTGGCATAAGGTATTCTGCAACGAGTAGGGGAGTGGAGAACTCTTCTTGTGAAATATTTCTGGACTTTCTCAATTGTGTTAATATCAGATAACGTAATGTGGGTTCCAGACTGATGAGCTGTATTCGAGTATTGGTCTAGCAAATGTTTTGTATGCTCTAGTTATTAGTGTTATTTTACTAGAGAAAAATCTACATAAGATTAGGTTAACAACTCTTAATGCCTTTTTGGCTATGTAGTTACAGTGGGCTCTAGCACTTAGGTCATTTGAGATGAGTATTCCAAGATCCTTGACAGAGTTTGGATCTTCAACAAGGTCTTGAGTATTCAGCCTGTATTTTATTTTCTGATTTTTTTTTGCCAATATGTAGGACAGAGCATTTATTTGTTGAGATTTGAAGTTACCATTTGTTTGACCATTCTGATACATAGTCAAGGTCTTTTTGAAGGGTAGCAGCATTGTCTGTGGTGTTGAATAGCTTTACATCATCAACGAAGAGAACACTGTTGCTCTTGATATGATCACAGAGGTAATTTATGTAGAGTATGAAGAGGGTTGGTCCTAGAACACTGCCTTGGGGGACACCACTGTTGACAGGTACAGAATTTGGTAGGATGCTCCCAATTTTGACCATTTGTTGTCTGTTTGGCAGGAATTACGTATCTGATATTCTATCCAGTAATGCAGGTGTCCAGAGATGCCGTAAGATTTTAGTTTTAGGAGTAGTTTGTCATGTACCACTGAATAAAAGGCTTTACAGAAGTCTATGTAGATTGTGTCAATTTCTTTGTCCTGATCGAGTTGTGTAGTTCATATGTTTTTGGAGTGTAAGAGTTGCAGATTACATGATAGTTTTTTCCTAAAACCAAATTGCTTATTAGAGAGTAGGTTGTTTGTTTTCTAAGTGGAGGATGATGGATTGGTTAATAATTGATTCCATGACTTTACAGTTCAATTTTTACAGTTCTTTACAATTCAATATTTAAAATCCAATCTTTACAGTTCAATCTTCCAATTGCACTTTGTTATATCAACTCAAATTGTTGCCCCAGCTTATGTACAGGGGACAGCTTCTAACAATATCTATGCTTGGTCAGATGGAATGTGTTGAGAATGGAAATTCCTCTAATTCACATTTATACATTTCTTCTGGCTGTAAGATGCTCCTCTGTATTCAAGTCTGGCCTCAGAATGATAATGTAGCACTTGGGCATGAAGATGCAGACCAGCAGACCAGCACTGGAGGCCAAGATGGAGAAGACCTGCACAGCCACCATGTATTTCCCCTTGCTATTCAGGTAGGTGGGTAGGAAGGAGACCCAGACATTGCAGAACACCAGCATGCTGAAGGTAATCAACTTAGCTTCTTTGAAGGTTCCAGGGAGAGTCCTGGCCAGGAATGCCACCGTGAAACAAATGGCAGCCAAGAAGCCCATGTAGCTGAGAGTGATGTAGAACATTAAAACAGAGCATTCATTGCATTGCAGGATGATCTCTCCAGGTTGGGAATGAAAGTCTGAGTCACGAAATGGGGGAGAAACTCCAAGCCAGATGGAGCAGATCATAATTTGGACATTGGAACAAGAAAGCATGATGGAGTTGGCCAAACTCTTCCCCAACCATCTCTTCACTTGGTTTCCTGGTTTTGTGGCCAGGAAAGCCAGCACCACTGTGATGGTTTTGGCCAAGAGAGAAGAAATGGCAACTGAGAAGTTGATGCTGACTTCGGAAGGAGGGGGAGAAACTGAACTGTTAACAAAAACAGTTACCTTCATGGATGGAGATTTTCCCCTCAGGACAAGGAATACAGTCATAGCAACAAGCAGGCTCTCCTTCTCGCTTCCGCTTGACGAATCCAGGATGACAACTTTCCACACATTGGGACTGAGGCAGTGACTAAGCAGAAAAAGAAGAAATGCAAAAAGAAATATATGAGGACGAAGCATGCATGAAAATGGATGTAGACATTAACATTAGCCAAATAGTTCCTGGGCTTCACTTAGATAAATATGAAATCATTGACTCATTCCAAACAGATTTAGGAGAAATAAACATTGGCATCTCTCTTTCTCTTTTTTCCTCCCTCTTTCTCCTCTCTCTTATCTCTCCCTCTTTCTTTTTCCCTATCTCTGTTTCTCTTCTATCTTTTTCTCTCATCTATCTCTCTTTCTTTATGCCTCCCTCCCTCCCTCTCTTTCTCATCTCTTTCTCTCTCCCTCCCTCTCTCCCTCCCTCCTTCCCTCCCTCACATGTGTGTGTTTGTGTGTGTTCCCTCTTGAACCATTCCAAAAACAGGTGAGGGTGCGGCCTTTTGTTTTTGCTGATGTTGTTCTTTCTTCTTCTTTGAGTGCTTTTTACCATATGATTTAATTCAAGAGTAATTTCAGGTTCCCAGATAAATGAAGCCCTTTTGTCCCTCTGCTGTGGCTTCCTGTCAGCTGAACCCCACTGGCTGGCCCCACCCCTCACCCTCCCCTCCCACTCACTCCTCACCTGCTCTGAGAAGAGAAGGGCAACAGCGGCAGATGGAGACTCGCTCTGTATTCCAGAGTAGGAGCGAAGCCTCTTTTTCTGGCCTTTGTCGATGCTTTGCTTTTTCATGGGGAGAGGTGCATCTTTCTCTCCACCCTGAGATACTGCTGGGCCAGCTGTGGCTGATGCCACTGCTCTCACCACCTCTATGGTCTGCTCGCTGCTCTTGTATCACCTTGCACAGCACACTTAAATTTAGTGTGCTTCAACAATGGGGGAGATAGCATCCCTTCCTCCTCCTGGAGCTCATTAGGATGCGGAGCATTGGCTGCAGCCAGTCCAGCTGATGTCTCAGGATGGAGAAAAGTTACACATCTCTCCCAGCGGCTTAGGTGTGCACAGCACCAACAAGACCATCAATGACCTTTCAAGAGAGACATTCTTCAATCTGGACAAGGTGGGGCTTATTTCTCTCATGGATCAACAGGTTCTCTATACAGTCATGACTGTATTTCATCATCATGAGGATATCATGGCATATGAAGGACACTTTTGTGATTAGTGTTGAACTCCCCACAATCCATCTAACAAAATGTTAAGTTTTTTCTTGTTTACATTCAATTCCCAGTGAGGGTCATCCACCATGGAGACGAGAGTTAACCCACTTGAAATGGGTCATAATCTTTAGAAAAAAGAGAAAACATAACAATATTTGACCCACCTTGATGAGCACATTTATCCATGAAAGAGCAATTTCATTAATAATAACTCTCTGTCTTTCAATACTCCCCAGTTTCCTTTTCATCAAATCCCCATCAGGTGAAATCACGAAGAACTCAATATCAATATCTGCAGCTATTTCTCCATTATGGTCCACATAAAAATTCCAGTGGGAAAGATTGTAGAACTCATTCTTCTCCAGAAAGGGATGGAACTAGAATGGAAACATCCAGGAATTTAAAATGCAGAAACCTTGGTTTGTTATCCCGCCTGGTATTTTCATATGTGACTTTTTCTTATAGTTTTTTTTTTTTAAATTACAAAGATGCTTAATGTTGAATGGTTGCAGGAACTGGGCATGGCTAGTCTAGTGAAGAGAAGGACCAGGGCGGACATGATACCACTCTTCCAATATTTGAGGGGCTGCCACAGAGAGGAGGAAGGGGTCAAGCTATTTTCTAAAGCACCTGATGGCCAGAGAAGGAATAATGGATGGAAACTGGACAAGAAGAGATTCAACCTGGATATAAGGAGAACTTTTCTGACAGTGAGAACTATCAACCAATGGAACAACGTCTGTGCCATTGGTTAATTCTTCTCACTTTCAGAAAATTTCTCCCTATCTCTACGTTGAATCTCTCCTTGTTCAGCCTTCAGAAGTTGTGGGAGCTTCATCACTGGAAGCATTCAAGAAAAGACTGGATTGCCATCTATTAAAAATGGTGTAGGTTATGCTTGGGTGGAGGTTTCAATTAGATGAGGGCTCAGCAATCTGTGGCTCTAGTGCAGCATGTGGCTCTTTCATCACTCTGCTGGATTCCTGTCACTTAAAATATGTATCACAACCACAAATGTGTGACACTTTAATGAGTTTTTTGACACCCAGTAACCCAACCATGGATAAATCCAAGAAAAGAAAAAGTTTCAGAAGAAAAAAAAACATTTAATGGTATATTGGCAGATTCATTTGCTTTCACTGCTGATGAGACTGGTTTACCAGCATGCTAAATATGTGGTGAGAAATTGGCAAACAGCAAATGTTTAATATCAAACATATCTGCAACCAACGTCTTGGCAAATTATCTGCCCCAGCACTAGGTTGTTTAAATCTGTTGGCCTTTCATAGCACAAGAAGGTTGATATATTTCCCTTCTTTCTCTAATGGATTTCATCTCCAGAGGAAGTTTGTTGGATCCTTGTTGGGATCCCATACCTGCCACGTCTGCAACTTTGGAGCCTCCAGTGTCTCTTGGGCCCCCTTCCTTCTCCTCCAGGATCTGGACGAATATGCAGCCTTCAGGACGTGGGCCAATATCATAAAGATCATGTAAACAGAGTCACTGTTTTCAACAAATATCCCGTTCAAATCATCTTCTGTCTCCACTGAAGTTTTTTGGGTGCATCTTTTCCGGCCTTTGACAGAAAAAACATGCTTTGAAAAAGAACACTGAAAATTCTTGTCTTCATATTGGGAGTCTAAAATGGAAAAGGCTTCAAAAGCACCATATTTTGGGTTTATCATTTGCATAAATTCAAAGCTCCAAATACTATGGATGTATTTGTGATATCCAAGATGATACATTATACAGTTTCCCAAAGTTGTGGTGATCCAGATTTTCTCTCTGATGGGTCCTGAGAAAATGTCAATTGTTAAATGAAAAATATGAAATGTGTTTGAAACAATAATATGTTCTGTGAAGTGAACAAAGACATTGACTTGTTTTCACTGAGAAAAGCTGGAATCCCTCAAGGGTGCTAGAGGTCCAGTCATTGAGAATTGTTGTGATATAATGACACAAATTTCATTCCTGACAAGCAAAGGGGGGAAAGTCCTGAGGAAATTCTCTCCCTCCTCTGTGTCTGGAGCAAGGAGACCAATCAAGGTCCACCTGAAATGCATGAGCACTCGGACAATTGCTGAATACTGAAACCCTTCCTTGAGGAGCATCTGGTGGAAAAAAGGGAAATTACTTTTATTGCTCAGAGTCTCTGACACAATTCTATGACTGATCTGGAAAAGCAATAAAGAAGGCAACTCCAAAATATGAATTTTTAATAAATCCAACTTTGTTTTGATAAACATCTTAGAATAGTTTGTTGATTGGCCATTGTTTAAAACATTAAACACAGAATATTAAGATGAAAAAAGAAACAAATTAAGTAAAAAGAATAACAATCAAAATGCAAATCATATCTCTCAATCACCACCAGAATGTAATGCAGTTAGACACACATGTGCAAATGTTAACTCAAATATATTGTTCCAATAAAGGACAATATCATGTTTAATTTTGGAAGATTGGTACATCATTTTCTGCTTCTATATTTCAGATTCTTTCTGCAGCCATCATTTTACTTTCTTCTCCAGTTTTACAATAGACAGGGAAGTGTATTTCCTTATGTAATTTGTCAGTTGTACAGACTAAGACAGTGGTCACCAACTGGTGGGCCACAGAGAAATATCACCCCCAGAGCACCCCCCAAAGCAATTAATCCAGGCTGCATGGGAACACAAGTCTGCGCTGCCCACAGGGCCTGCAGGAACCCTCCCCACTCACTCACTCCTTACATGGCAAACTTGCTGATAAGTTGCTATTTTTCCTTCCTCCCCCAACCATCAGCTGTTCTGCTGTGCTAGGATATTTAGATTAGCTAGAAAGCAGGAAACCATTGGATTTCTTGCTTTCTAGCTAATCTTTAGATCTTTGGCTCTTTTGGGGCAGCTGCAACATACTGGTGTCTCATATTTAAGTCATGGTCCAGTAGGAAAACTAGATTTCCCTCACGGTTGCTACTGCTCAGCCAGGTATCAACTATGCTATAATTGTGCATTTAGTATTTCTTGTTTAGGAATAGGGCCTTACTTTTTTCACCATTGAAAATTGCATTTTATTGGATAGAGTCCAGTGCTTAAGTTTGTCAAGATCCTTCTGAATCTTGAGTCCATCTTCCAAAGTGTTAGCAATTTCCCCCAGCTTTGATGAAATTTGATGAAATCCCCTTCTTTTTCCTCATCTAGATCTTTTGTGAAGATGTTGAAGAACACTGGGCCGAAGACAGAATCTTGGGGCACCACTCTGCATTCTTCCTTCCATGTAACTGAAGTTCCATTGAGGACTACACATTGAAGGTGGTTGGTTAGTCAAACTCAAAAGCTTAAGGAACCATCTCACCCCAAAGGAATTGGCCAACCCCATCTGTGCCAGCAGAGGAGGCATGCTGCAGAACCAGGAGAAGAATGTTCTCTGCCATTGCTTCTGCCCTTTGGAACATCTTGACCCCAAGAGTGAGGTCAGTTCCTGTTGTGTCCTCGAAAATGATGCCAGGAGTCGGTGACTTCAAATCATGCTCTTTTATTACTGTAGGAACCGAACTGGGGCTATGGAAAAAGTTCGCGGCTTTTATTTTCTTAGCCGCTGCAGCCGTGGCCAATGGCACCGCTTTGAATCTCCCGCGATTCGAACAGACCAATCGCGGGAGATTCTTAGCGAGCCAATCGGCGTGGCTCGCCTTACCAATCAGAGTGCCCCGCGCTTTGGCCAATCAAAGTGCGGGGATCTCAAGAATGCTAATGAGGGGACAGAACACCCCTCCCCTCTTGGTTTAGTCCTTACGTCGCGTAGTCCCGTAGGTAGGCGGGGCTCCGTCTTAGCCTACTGGACCTGCGCAGCTCAGTCGTTGGTTGGATCCCGGCTGGTTCGGTCGGGGTCTCTGTTCCTCCGGATGCCGTCGTGAGAACCGGCTGGTCGGTCGGGCCGAGCCGCTCTCCGTAGCTCCCTCCTGGGTCTCCTGGGTTGGTTGAGCTGTGGGTTTCACGGCTCCCGCTCGGTCTCCCCGGGTCAGTCGAGCTGGCCTGGCTGTCTCTTCCTGGCGAGGGGTCGTGCTGGCTGCCTTCCGGTAAGTATGGTTGGTTTATTCTTCTTTGGTTTTGGTCCCCTGGGTATTCCCTCCCCCCTTGGTTTGTGTTGTGGGGGTTGGTTTCGCCTGCTTGTGCGTCGGTGGTTTCTTGGGTGGTTGTCCTCGACCTTAATTGGTCGATGTGGCGTTTCCATGCTCGTCCGTCTGCTGTTTGTAGCCGGTACGAGTGTGGGCCTGTTATTTGTGTGATGACGGCCGGTACCCATAACGGGTCTCCCGTCAGGTTTCTTGCGTATACGGGGTCGCCTGGTGCGAAAGTTCGGTATTTGCTGTTTGAGTCTGGGGGCTTCTCCGGGTTATACGTGGGGTGTAATCTGTCGAGTGGGGACCTTAATTTCCTCCCCATTAATAGTTCAGCTGGGCTCTTATTCGTTGTGGTATTTGGGGTTATGTGTTGGGTGAAGAGTAATTTGTTTATTTTATCCTGGATTTCCCCGTGGTCTATTTTCCGGATGGTTGTCTTAGTGAATTGCACCATCCGTTCCGCCCTACCGTTCGCCGCCGGGTGCGCCGGTGCTGTCAGTGTGTGTCGGATGCCCCTTTCCGCTAGGAATTTTTCGAATTCCAGCAAGGTGAATTGGGGCCTGTTGTCGGAAACGATGACGTCTGGGAGGCCGTGCGTTGCAAAGAGTTTGCCGAGTTCCTTGATCACGGCCTCCGTGGTTGTTGTTTTCATGTTGCTTACCTCCAGCCAGTTGGAGTAAGCGTCTACTGTTATAAGGAAGGTGTGTCCTTTTGTGGGCCCGGCGAAGTCTATGTGGATCCTAGACCAAGGTCCCCTTGGGGTTTCCCACTCTAGGACGGGTGCTGTGGGTGGGATTGGCCTAGTTTCCTGGCATCGTTGGCACCTTGCTACCCAGGTCTCAATTTGTTTGTCCATCCCTGGCCACCAAGCGTAACTTCTGGCCAGGGCTTTAGTCCTAACAATGCCAGGGTGCCCCTCGTGTAGCAGTTCCAGAACCTTCCCTTGTAGCTTTTCTGGAATGACCACCCTATCCCCCCATAGTATGCACCCTTTTAATAATGAGAGTTCCGTTTGCCGGTTTCGGAATGTCTTGACGGACTCATCATTGTCCCTTTCCGGCCACCCTTTCTCTACCCAATGCAACACCCGCGCCAGACGTTTGTCTTTATTAGTCTCTCGGGCAATGTCTGACACGGTTATGGGTAGGTTGGGTAGAGTCTCTATACTGAGGGTGGTCGTCGTGGGTGCTGGGTCGGTGTCAGGTTCCGGTAGCGGCGAGCGGCTTAAGGCGTCTGCATGGGAGATCGTCTTACCCGGTCTGTGTATGAGTCCGTAGTTGTAGGCTGCCAGGAACTCAGACCACCTTGTCATTCGGGGAGACAGAATGTTCGGGGTGGCCCGGTTCCCTGCAAGGATTCCCAGCAGTGGTTTGTGGTCGGTTATGATGGTGAATGTCCGGCCGTAGAGATACTCGTGGAATCTTTTTACTGCGGCAATGATAGCCAGAGCCTCTTTGTCCAGCTGGCTATAGTTCTGCTCCGGTTTGGTGAGGGTCCTTGAAAAGAACGCGATGGGTGCTTCTTTTCCGTTGGGGAGGGTATGACTGAGGACAGCGCCGACGCCGAAGGGTGATGCGTCGCATGTGAAAGCCAGAGGTAGGGTCTCATTGTACTGTATAAGGACAGCGTCCAAAGTGAGGAGGTCCTTTGTTCTTTGGAAGGCGGCTTGCTCGCGTTTCCCCCAAGTCCAAGTTGCCACCTTGTCCAGGAGCCTATGCAAAGGCTCCGCCGCCATCGCCTTTTGGGGCAGGAAAACATTGTAAAAGTTAAGTAGCCCCAGGAATGCCTGTAGTTCCGTCTTCGACTTGGGTGTGGGGGCTTCTTTTATGGCCTTGATTTTTTGGTTTGTGGGGTGAATGCCGTGACGGTCTAGGAGGTATCCTAGGAATTCAACCCGTTCCGTGTATAATTGGCATTTCTCCCTCTTTACTTTGAGCCCGGTCTCTTTGAATTTGGTTAGGACCTCCCTTAGGCGACCCTCTAGTTCGGCTTGGTTGGTTGCCGACACTAAGACATCGTCGAAGTAAGGTACCACCCCCTTGATGCCTTGTAATAGTCTTTCCATTAGGCTTTGGAATATTCCCGGTGCCACGCTGACTCCGAATTGGAGCCGGTTGCATTTAAATGCTCCCCGGTGGGTGACTATGGTTTGCGCTTCTGCCATTTCCTCGTCGACTGACAACTGTTGGTATGCCTGGGCGAGGTCGAGTTTGGCGAAAACCTTGTCCCCTCTCAGTGAGTGCAGTAGGTGTTGCACTACTGGGACAGGGTAGGCGCTTTGTTGCAACGCACCATTTAGGGTGGCCTTATAGTCCCCACAGATCCTCACCGACCCATCGGGCTTGATCGGGGTGACTATGGGGGTCTCCCACTGGGCGTGGTCTATTGGCTGTAGGACCCCTTGCTTGACGAGCTTGTCAATTTGCTCGTCTATCTTGGGTTTAAGTGCGAATGGCACCCGCTTTGGTTTCAGGCGTTTTGGGAGGATGTTTGGGTCTAGGCTGGATGATATAAGGGGCCCTCGGTACTTGCCTAGGTTTCCGTCGGAGACCTCTTTGAATTCCCGGGCCAGTTGTTGCTCCCAGCTGTCGTCGGTGACGTGGTCGACTTCCGTGACTGCGATGCCGAGCGGGGCGAACCATTGCAGTCCCAGTAGGCTTGGGCGTTCGCGATCGACGATTGTCAGGGGAAGCCTTTCGGTGCGCCCTTTGTATGTTACGTTGAACTGTCCAGTTCCGACTACCGGGATGCGGTTTCCCTGGTAGTCCTTTACGATTAGTCTCTGGCTGTCTAGGCTTCTCCTTTGGATGGTAGGCACCAAGCGCTTTATTTCATGCCATGCTATCATGGAGAGGTAGGACCCGGAGTCCACCTCCATTTTGGATGGCTTGCCCTCGATGCCTACCTCCACGTGGACCTTCTGGGCATCATTGGTTGTGGCGTGGCCGATGGTGACCGTCTGATGGGTCTCCTCTCTTCGCCGGGTATCGCCGCCTCGTAGGGATCGTCCGTTCCGGTCCCATCTGTTGTCAGAGGGGCGATCTCTGGTCCGGGGTGGTGTGCTCTCTCTCCTCCATTCGCTCTGGTCTCATCGTGGCGGGCTGCGGTTCTTTTTAAGGCAGCAGACGCGGGCGATGTGTCCCTTCTTTCACAATGCCGACAGATCGACTCGAAAAACCGGCATTCGGACCTGGGGTGGTCGCCTCCACAACCGGCACAGTTGGTCCTCGACTTACGACCCCGCCGGTTCCGTGGGTCGCGGCCTGTCTGGAGGCGATGAATTTCCTCCTCGTCATCGGAAGTGCCCGATGCCGAGTAGAAATCGCCCTGGTGGGTGGTCGTCTCGGGTTGGGCCTCGGCCGACCTTGCAGGGTGGTTGTTCCCGCTGCGGTCCCCAGCGTTCGGTCGGCTCATGCGGTCAGCGGATGTTCAGGTCGCTTCGGCGGCTGCGGCTGCGGTGAGAGTGTCTGCTAGGCTGATGTTGCCCTTGGCCATCAGCTGGCTCTGGAGGACGGGGTCCCACAGGCCGAGCACGATTCTGTCTCGCAGGGCGTCGTTCAGGTTGTCGAATTCGCACAGCCCCCCTAGTCGTCGTAGTTCGGCGATGAAGTCGCTGAAACTCTCACCCGACCGTTGGTCACGACGGTAGAATTCGTTGCGTCGGATCAGGATGGGTACCTCTGGAGCGTAGTGCCCCCGAAGTATTGGCTCGAGGACGTCCCAGTCCATCGCGGTCACGTCGGCGGGTTTGGCAAGTGCCTTGGCCATCTTGAATACCTCGGTCCCGCAGTGGGTCAGGAAGACGGCGCGCTTCATGGGGCCGGTGGCGTCCTTCAGATCGCTGCACTCGAGGAACATGCAGAATCGGTCGGAGTACGATTCCCAGTCCTCGGTGGCGGGGTTGAAGGGTGCGGGGGGTGCGATTTTCGCCATTGTGGAGATTCGTCTGGCTTCCGTCGGACATGTGGTTCGGTTCAGGGTCTGGATCCCACCTTCGTCACCAGTGTTGTGTCTTCGAAAATGATGCCAGGAGTCAGTGACTTCAAATCATGCTCTTTTATTAGTTTAGGAACCGAACTGGGGCTATGGAAAAAGTTCGTGGCTTTTATTCCTTTAGCCGCGGCGGCCGCGGCCAATGGCACCACTTTGAATCTCCCGCGATTCGAACAGACCAATCGCGGGAGATTCTTAGCGAGCCAATCGGTGCGGCTCGCCTAACCAATCAGAGTGCCCCGCGCTTTGGCCAATCAAAGCGCGGGGATCTCAAGAATGCTAATGAGGGGACAGAACAGTTCCCACTCTTCTGAGCTTCTGAAAGAGCCTGAAGCCTGGCCACTTGGCTTGTGGCCCCAATGGGGGAGTGTCATGTTGGAAATGGTTGATTGACCAATATTATATCCCACCTCCCCCCGGGTCATCCTACTCCCTTCCATGTTTTAGGTATAGTTGATAATTTGTTGTATTTTTAGTGCCATTACAAATGTGTTTTTCTGTAGTTTTATGGTTTTTAATATAAGCTGCTCAAACTCACTTTGCAGTGAGGCAGGTGGGAAACAAGTTTAATAAATACATGAATAAATAAGTCTTCATCAAGAAATTATTTGTCATTTGTTCCCTGAGCAACTATGAACTCTACTCAATAGGAACTTAGCATTTGTTTTTAGCCACAATTTCTATTTGACTAAGGGAACAATAATTGATTGGTATTTTTATATTGTTTTTTAATATTTAGAAAATATTATTGCTATCTTCCACCCAACAGGATATAAGAAGTATTATTTATACGTATGTATAGTAATAGTGGGACTCACAATATGGAATTTTTTTTTAAAAAAGTTCATCTTGTAGAAAATTGTATCTGTGGATTCTGTATTACTATTGAGCTCTTTTTGTATTTTTAATAGGATGGACTGTTTTTTCTCCTTTTGGACAAAAAATAAGTTAAGCAGTTCTGCTTTCTCTCTCTTGCTTTTCAACTTCTTACTACTTTCTTCCACCAATGGATCAATCATTTCCTTGACTTTTTAAAAAGGTTTTTTTCATGTTGAAAGAAGCTTTTTGTTGTTGTTATTGTTTTTGAGTTTTGCCACAAGCCTTAGCTTTTTTCACTTCATCTTTGCATGCTCAGGCTATCTGTTGATATTCTGCCTTAGATATGTGCTCCTCTTTACACTTTTTATATTTGTCCTTTTTGTCTTTCAATTTATCAGAGAGGTTTCTTTATGCAGCTGTTATTTTTCATCTTCATTGCTATTGTGCAAGACTGGGCTTTTTTAATCTCACTTTTCAAAATTTGCCAAGCTGCTTCGGTTCTTTTCCCCTTAAGGGTTCTTATTTATGGAATTATACCCACGATTTCTCTAGGTTTATTGAGATTAGCTCTCTTAACATCCAAGACACTAGTTTGAATTGCTCTATTGATTGTGCTTGCATAATGCTGAATTCCAATATTACATGATCACTCCCCCACCCCCCAAGATTCATGTAGCTTGAAAACATTCTATCATTTCATCTCTATTAGAGAGAATTGAGTGCAGTATGGCTTATCCCCTAATTCCCTTCTCTACTTTTTGAGAGTCAAAGTTGTCTGCTAGGTTTGTCAGGAACCTGTTTGGTCTCCCACTTGGTGCAGAGGCAAAGTTGTCTTTTAGATTTTTCAGGAACCTGTCTGATCTCCCCCTTGGTGCAGAATTTGTCTCCTAGTTTATATCAGGGTAGTTAAAGTCCCCCATTACTATTTTGATTATGCTTACAATATACTTAGTTAACTGACTAGCAAAAAGTTCATCTATTTTCTCTACTTGGTTGGGTTGCCTATTGTATATACCTATGGCAGTGCCATTTCCTCCCTTTTATATTTGTTCTGTACCTTCATTTGAATTCTTGAAACCCCGCGTTTTGATTGGTCAAAGCGCAGGGTGATCTGATTGGTTTAGCGAGCCGCGCTGATTGGCCCGCTGAGAATCTCCCGCGATTGGTGGATACGAATCGCGGGAGATTCAAAGTGATGCCATTGGCCGCGGCTGCCGCGGCTTGAGAATAAAAAGCCGCAAGTTTTCCCTTGGAACCAGTTCGGTTCCGGGGGCTTAAATAAAGAGCTGAAACCCCAGTCACTGCCTCCTGGTCTTCCTTACCGACGGATACGACACTGGTGACAAAAGTGGGATCCCAAGGCTGAACCCCGAGCACGTGTCCACCGGAAGCAAGACCGATGAGATGGCTGGCATCGCACCGCCCTCGCCCTTCAACCCCACTAGCGAGGACTGGGAATCCTACATGGACAGATTCCTCATGTTCCTCGAATGCAACAACATGAAGGATGCCACTGGGCTGAAAAAACGAGCCGTTTTCCTGACACACTGCGGGCCCACAGTGTTCAAGATGGCGAAAGCCCTCGCTAAACTTGCTGACATCAAAGAGATGGACTGGGATGTCCTCAAACCTTTGCTTTGCAACCACTATGCCCCCGTCGTGCCCACCCTCATCAGGCGACACGACTTCTACCGACGGGACCAGAGACCAGCCAAAAGCATCAGCGACTTTGTTGCTGAGTTGCGGAACCTGGGAGGCATGTGCAGATTCTCCGACATGGACAAGGCCCTACGGGACCGAGTTATGCTCAGACTTCAGGATCCAGTCCTCCAGAGCCGACTAATGGCCAAAGCTGACATCGCCCTCGCTAACGCCATCGCTGAAGCCACCGCGGCCGAGGCTACCCGGAAGTCGGCGAACCGCATGCAGAGATCAGATGCCGGGGACCGCACCACAACCACTGACTCAGGACAGGCGACCGAGGCCCAACTGGAAGCAAGTCACCGTGAGACCACCACCCACCATGGCGAATTCCACTCTGCCTCCGACACCTTGGACGAGGAGAAGGAAATCCACCAGCTCCAGGCAGGGCGCGACCAGCAGAATCAGCGGGGTTGTAAGTTGGGGACCGCGTGTGCCGGTTGCGGAGGCGACCACCCGAGATCAGAGTGCCGTTTCTTCGACGCAGTCTGCCGGCATTGCGACAAGAAAGGCCACATCGCCCGCGTCTGCTGAATCAAGAAAGCCTACAGCCTCAGACGGCGGGACCACAGTGAGTGGAGATGGGACAGCACACCCCCCAGAGCCAGGGATCACCCAGCTGACAGCCGATGGGACCGGAGCGGCCGAACCCGATGAGGCGGAGAGACCCGACGGAAGGAGGAAACCCACCAGACGGTCATCATTGGCCACGCATCAACCACTGACACCCGGAAGGTCTATGTGGAGGTAGGCATTGAAGGCAAGCCATGCAGGATGGAAGTGGACTCCGGGTCCTACCTCTCCATGGTCGCCTGGCAAGAAATCAAACATCTGGTGCCTACCATCCACAAGAAGGGACTGCAGAACCAGAGACTAATCATCAAAGACTACCAGGGAAATTGCATCCTGATAGTCATTACCGGACAGTTCAAGGTAACATTTAAGGGCCGCACAGCAAAGCTTCCCCTAACAATCATGGACCGAGACCGACCCAGCCTCTTGAGACTGCAATGGTTCGCGCCGATTGGCATCGAAGTCACAGGCTTCAACCACATCACTGAGGCCAATTGGGAGCAGCAACTGGCACAGGACTTCCAGGAAGTGTTTGACGGTGCCCTAGGAAAGGCCCCCCATCTCCTTCAGCCTAGACCCTAACATTCCCCCGAGGTGCCTAAAACTACACCGGGTTCCTTTTGCACTCCGGCCAAAAATTGACGAGCAAATTGACAAGCTCGTCAAGCAAGGGGTCCTACAACCAATTGATCATGCCCGGTGGGAGACCCCAATAGTCACCCCAGTCAAGCCCGATGGGTCGGTGAGAATCTGCGGGGACTATAAGGCCATCCTAAATTGCGCCTTGCAACAAAGCGCTTACCCCGTCCCAGTAGTGCAGCACCTTCTACATTCACTGGGAGGAGGCAAGGTTTTTGCGAAGCTCGACCTGGCCCAAGCATACCAACATCTGCCAGTCGACGCAGAAAACATGGAGGCGCAAACCATAGTCACCCACCGGGGAGCTTTCCGATGTAACCGACTCTTTGGAGTCAGCGTGGTGCCCGGAATTTTCCAGAGCCTCATAGAAAGACTCTTACAGGGCATCAAGGGGGTGGTGCCCTACTTTGACGATGTGCTGGTGTTGGCAACTAACCAGCGAGAACTAGAGGGTCAGCTAAGGGAGGTGTTAACCAAATTTAAAGAAACTGGGCTAAAAGTGAAGAGGGAAAAGTGCCAACTTTACACAGAGCGGGTCGAGTTCCTGGGATACCTCCTTGACCGGCACGGCATTCACCCCACCGAAACCAAAATCAGAGCCATTAAGGAGGCTCCCACACCCAGGAATAAAATGGAACTGCAGGCGTTTCTGGGACTGCTTAATTTTTACAATGCTTTCCTGCCCCAGAATGCAACCACGGCGGAGCCTTTGCATAGGTTCTTGGACAAGGCGGCTACCTGGACTTGGTGGAAGCGTGAGGAAGCCGCCTTCAGGAAAACCAAGGACCTGCTCACCTCGGAACGCTGTCCTCATCCAATACAACAACACCCTACCACTCGCCGTCACATGTGACACCTCACCCTTCGGCGTCGGCACCGTCCTCAACCACACACTCCCGGATGGAAGAGAAGCACCCATTGCTTTCTTCTCCAGGACACTCACCAAACCAGAGCGGAACTATAGCCAGCTGGACAAGGAGGCCTTAGCCATCGTCGCAGCAGTGAAGAGGTTCCACGAGTACCTCTACGGCCGCACCTTCACGGTCATCACGGACCACAAGCCGTTGCTGGGCATCCTGGCAGGAAACCGGGCCACCCTAACATTCTATCGCCCAGGATGACAAGGTGGTCCGAATTCCTTGCCGCCTACAGCTACCGGCTCACACACCGACCCGGTAAGACTATTACCCATGCAGACACTTTGAGCCGCTCACCGCTACCCAACCTAGACACCGACCCAGCACCCACAATGAGCACCCTCAGCATAGAGACTCTGCCCGATCTACCCATAACCGCATCAGACATTGCCCGAGAAACTCATAAAGACAAACGTCTGGCGCAGGTGTTACATTGGGTAGAGAAAGGGTGGCCGGAAAAGGACAACGATGAAGCATTCAAAACATTCTGGAACCAGCAAACAGAACTGTCGCTGCAAAAAGGGTGTGTACTGTGGGGAGACAGGGTGGTTATCCTGGAAAAACTCCAAGGGAAAGTATTGGGATTGTTACACGAGGGGCACCCGGGCATAGTCAGAACAAAAGCCCTGGCCAGAAGTTACGCTTGGTGGCCAGGGATGGAAAAGCAAATCAAGGCCTGGGTAGCAAGGTGTCAACGCTGCCAGGAAACCAGATCAAGCCCTCCCGTGGCACCGATCCTGGAATGGGAAACCCCCAGGGGACCCTGGTCTAGGGTCCACATAGACTTTGCCGGGCCCACCAAGGGTCATACATTCCTGGTAACTGTAGATGCTTACTCCAACTGGCTGGAGGTAAGCAATATGAAATCCACCACCACAGAGGCCGTGGCCAAGGAACTTTGCAGACTATTCGCAACCCATGGCCTCCCGGATGTCATCGTGTCAGACAATGGGCCCCAATTCACCTCGCTGGAATTTGAAAAATTCCTAGCGGAACGGGGCATCCGACACATGCTGACAGCTCCAGCGCATCTGGCGGTGAACGGAAGGGCACAACGGATGGTTCAATTTACGAAAAAAACCATCCAGAATATCAAACACAGGGAAATCCAAGACAAAATAAATAAAATGCTTTTCATCCAACATATAACCCCGAACACAACAACGAACAAAAGCCCGGCAGAGCTACTAATGGGGAGGAAATTAAGGTCCTCACTCGACAGACTACACCCCACATACAATCCGGAACCCCCCCAAACTCCTCCAGCAAGCACCGGGTTTTTGCGCCAGGCGACCCCGTCTATGCAAAGAACCTAACGGGTGACCCATTATGGGTATCAACAACCATAACCCAACTGACAGGCCCCCGCTCATACCGGCTGCAAACAACCGACGGACGAGCGTGGAAACACCACATCGATCAAATAAGATCGAGAACGGCCACAAGAAACACAACCGACATGCAACCAGACACAGAAAATCCCCTTAACACAAACCAAGAGGGGAGGGAATACCCCGGGAACCAAAACCCAGAAGAAAACCAACCATACTCACCAGCAAGCAGCCAGCGCAAAGCCTCACCAGGAAGAAGCAGCCAGGCAGCTCAACCAGCCCGGAAAGACTGGGCGGGAGCGGCAAAAACCGCAGCTCAACCAGCCCGGGTAGACCGGGAGGGAGCTGTGACAAGCGGCCTGGTCAGGCCTACCAGGCGGTTCCATTGACGAGGCCAAGAGACACAGAGAACCCGACCGAACCGGCCGGGAGCCAACCTACAACTGACCTGCACAGGTCCAGTAGGCAAGTACAGAGCCCCGCCTACCTATGGGACTACGTCACGTAGGATTAAACCAAGAGGGGAGAGGTGTTCTGTACCTTCATTTGAATTCTTGAAACCCCGCGTTTTGAATGGTCAAAGCGCGGGGTGATCTGATTGGTTTAGCGAGCCGCGCTGATTGGCCCGCTGAGAATCTCCCGCAATTGGTGGATACGAAGCGCGGGAGATTCAAAGTGATGACATTGGCCGCGGCCGCCGTGGCTTGAGAATAAAAAGCCACAAGTTTTCCCTTGGAACCAGTTCGGTTCCGGGGGCTTAAATAAAGAGCTGAAACTCCAGTCACTGCCTCCTGGTCTTCCTTACCGACGGATACGACAATATTATCCAAATTCATTCAAGACAGTTTTCATCATTCTTGTGCTTGATTTATGGAGACATTTATTTATTTCTTATATATAGTGCAACTCCACCTTCTATTTTATTTTGTCTGTTTCTTTTTAATAATTTAAATCCCTGTAGCTGTGTATTCCATTTGTAGGTTTCATCCCACCAAGTTTTCGTAATGGCAACAATATCATATCAAATTCATGAATTTGTATTTCACCCTATTCCTCATACTTTGTGTGTTGTGTATTGTCACTTTTCACTGTCTGTAAGTTTACTTTCTACAAAACCTGTTTTGTGCCTGAGTTCCTCTACTTCCTTACCACCTGTTTTATTAGTGTACATGGTGAAGCATACATTATAAAAAGCTTGAGTGTCAGCCTTCAAGATTTTCTCCCTTTGCTTTGCATCTTTTGGCTGTCATAAGTTATGGGGGGAGGAGGGGGAATGGTTATGGGAAGTGAGCTGGAGGTGTTACAAACCAGAACTGTAAAAGCTGGGGGGAGGTAGATTCTTGCTCAGGTTTCTATCCTTTGCTATGCGCAGCTGCAACTCTTTATCAAAATATGTCAAGGTCAACGGACAGAGGCCTCATCACCACCTGGAGATACCCACATGATGACATAGACAACTTTTAATTGGATGAGCCAATTGAGCTATTGGGGGTGGGAATGTTGCCATAGCTGAATCAATTGCCTGTTTCCAAAGAAGAGCTAGATGATTTCAAAGCACTCCCAGAAAATGCAATATTGAATGGCTTTCACTTTTCAAACAGAAACAAGTCCAGCTTCATCTGGAAAAAAGAGAAAAGTACATTCAGCAGCACAGTCCATGCATGTGTCCTCAACATTGTGCAATGCAAGACCCATTCCATGTTGCTTTAGTCTGATGTTCTATCAACTGGAAAAGTAGCAGTAGACATCTCAAAGCCTGGGATTGTGATAATTACAGTGAATGATAATTTGTCCTCTAGATCTCTTCCAAGACTCCATGTAGAGAGAGGCAGCTACAGAAAAGGATTTTTGTGAAATATGGCAGATACACTCCTCGAGACAATGGTTGTTATCCTTCCTGTCAGGACATGTCCAGAAAGTGATGCTGGAGGAAGATGCTCCAATACCCATTATGCCCATTGTGGCATAATGATCTCCAAAGAATGCTAGAGAAGAGAGAGGCAGGGTTGACATAACACATCTCCAGGGGGTTCCATGGTATCATGCCAAATCTGACCTTCTAGGCGTTTCCGAGGTACCTAAGTCTCCCTGAAGGGATGATGAAAATAGAGGACACTCCGTCGATCACAAGGAGATCACAAACTCCTTGTTTGATTTAGAGGAAGCTCTCAAGCTGGTAGGCAGTGTCAGCCTCGATCCCAGTGATGATGGCATTCTCCCGTAAACTGCACAGCTAACTGACAGTTCTCCAAAGCTCAGCTCATTGGTGCTAGAGGAGACAGTGTGTGGAACACAGAGGCCAGAAACAGGCACTGAATGGTAGACTGCTGATAAGACATTCAATGCTGATGTTGGGTGCTAGGGAGTGTAAGGGGCAAGTTCTTGCTATAAATAGAGTGCTGGGAAACTTTTCAAAGGTCAGTTACTCAATTGTGCCATACCTCAGAATTGAATAAAAAGTACTAACTGTTTTTAGAGTTTTTTAGCTTCTGAATTCTCAAGGCCTGGGGACTTGGATACTTGAGAAGAAGTCAGGGCTCATATATTTTTTCCTTTTCCTCTTCATGCCACTTGTGGACTGGCTAGTGTCCTTGAGGATACTTTGAAGATAGGAGATGGCAGAGGGGCTGAAGCATGTGACGGGTGTCAGAACCGAGGAGGAGCCGGTGCTGATGGAGGACCTTGCACCAGATGCAGGTGGGGGCGACAGTGGTCAGCCTGCAGTGAGATCAAAGGCACATGATGTACAAGTTACCAGACAACTCAGCAAAAGCTGGCTTGTTTTGAAGTGATGCAAGGGCCCAATTCCTCCACAGAGTGCTGGCATAGTTCGGCCATGGCATGGGAAGTTGCCTTCAGGCCATCTACCCCAGGAGTTCATGGTGCCAAGCAGTTTGAGTGGCAGAAAGGACAGCTGATGGATGATGAGGAAGGAGAGTGGGACTATTTGCCAGCCCTAGGAAGCTACACCATGGAGGTAAAATGGGTGTGGTTTGGAGAGGCCAGATGTTCCTTCCTGGTCTTTTTCTCCCTGGTCTGTGGCTCCTGAGCAACTAGAAACTGGCAGGCACAGCGATTGGGATCTCATCTGGGTCCAGTACCACAGACCCAGTTCTGTTTAGCCAGTCCAAGGCTACCATGGGATACTGTGCCTCATTGTACCCAGGAAGCTCTGCAAGTGAGGCCATTGGATCAGGGCTCAATACCAGTGTTGGCGAGGACTGCAAAGGCAGGTGACGGTGGGCCCAAAGGCTGGATGTTGGGCCCAGTGGCCTGTCAGTTGGCTCGGCAGGGTTCAGGTCCTGGGCTACAGGGCCCATGTCTGAATGTGCAGGGTTCCACTGGCCCAATGGGATTCTGGCCAGAGATGATGCTATGGGGTCCTCCGGCTTTACAAACAACTTTTGATGGGAACTCAGACTATCTAGCATTGTATCTTAGCCAGTCTATCAGGCATTTGGACCAGTATGCTCATTTTTATCCATCACAATGGGCTGTGGTGATGACTACAATGGTGGTACTGAAGGGGTAAGTGGCTGAGTAGATGACAGACTTGCACATTGAGCACACCCGGATGTTGGTGGATATAGGAATGTTCCAGGAAGCACTACATGACTGTTTCAAAGATGGGACCTGAGCCCAACATGTAGAAAGATAACTCTTATCCAAGAGGAAGAGAACTCTTGGCACTAATCCAAGGGGCTCAGCCAGTGAGTTCCGTGAGTTGTGCTGAGTAGCTGGCAAACTACGGGCTTGGCTGGAGAAGTTGCCCATTCATCAGTTCTGAATGGGCTTAGGCTGAGAGTTATGTCAAGCCTGTGTTTACTGGGGTATCCTGCTGTGAGATTTAAAATTCCCAAATAATTGTATAAATACTCACAACATGAAGACAAGTTTCTGGTTCATAATTTCAAAGGTTTATTGTAGGAAGAAAAGTGGTTGCAGGAGCGGCCCCCAAGACCCTTCCCAATTGGATTGAGAAAAAGGAGAGCAAATTTCACTACTTCAACAATACATTTTATATCCCTGCAAAGAACACACCATGCCTAAAAAGCCCTCCCCTCACATCCCCTTATTTTCTATATGCTAAACTGCCACCTTAGGGTCGTCATGACGTTGTTTCCTGGGCTTCAATGTTTTATCTCCTATTTATCCCTGGGCTGCCAAGCTTTACCTTTGATGTATGTTCTTATCTTATTTATTCTCCCTAGCCTGGTCAGATCTTCCTCTTGTTCTAACAATGTATCATGTCTTTGTGGAATGTATCATCTATACGTGAGTGACTGGGCTAGGATGTAACTCCTTTCACTAGAAACAACAAAAGGGAGGGGGTTTTCTACAAGGACAGAGAAAGCTGGCAAGGGCACATCAAAAAGGATTGAAAGAAAAGAATCTTCTAGTCTATTTCATATACAAAATGAACCAAAGAGTTTTTTTTATCTTGCTATATAATGTTCATTATAAAAGAGTAACTTACAATTTTCTCTCAGTAGCAACAGCACTTAAACTCATA
This sequence comes from Hydrophis major, assembly GCA_033807585.1. Classification (NCBI taxonomy): domain Eukaryota; kingdom Metazoa; phylum Chordata; class Lepidosauria; order Squamata; family Elapidae; genus Hydrophis; species Hydrophis major. Next base: position 24,638,197 of record CM066329.1, read on the forward strand.
TACCACTTCAAAGTGCTTTACAGCCCTCTCTAAGCAATTTACAGAGTCAGCATATTGCGACTGTTATAAAGAAAGGTTGCTGGAATTTGTAGGTCTAGTTTAATGAAAAGAAGGACCGGGGTGACATGATAGCAGTCATATTTGAGAGGTTGTCTCAAAGAAGAGGGAGTCAACTTATTCTCCAAAGCACCAAAGGGCAGAACAAAAAACCAACAGATGGAACCTAATCAAGAAAAGAAGCAACCTAGAACTAAGCAGAAATTTCCTGACAGTTAGAACAATCAATCAGTGGAACAACCTGCCTCTCGAAGTTGTGAATGCTCCAACATTGGAAGTTTTTAAAAATATGTTGGATAACCATTTGTCAGGAAGTGGGGTAGGGTTTCCTATCTAAGCAGGGGGGTTAGACATAGAACAACAGAGTTGGAAGGAACCTTGGAGGTCATCTAGTCCAACCCCCTGCTTGAGCATCAGAGTCTATTCCAAATAATACCCTCTAACTAGGATCGAACTCACAGCCTCCTGTTTGTGAGGTGAGAGCTCCACCTCTAGGCCACCTGAGAACACCTCCAAAGTCCCTTCCAAATATCTCTGGAGTGTCCACCATGAGAAGAATAAAATGGATGAATTGTTGCAATTTATAAGGAGCATTTATGACCAATCCAACCTCCCTCCCTTAAAGCATATTTATCAGACACTCAAATAATGATACTCTCAATTCTTTAGGAATTGTTTTGTAAAACTCTTATAGGGCTGCATTTCAGTTCTTCTGTTATTTTATTTCTGCATGATTCAACCAGATGGATAATCCAGATAATACACATCTTGAAATTATACTGAATGTGGATGGAGGATACTATCTTCCAATTGCCCTTTGGTTATTTCAGCTCAAAATTGTTGCCGCAGGTCATGTATGTGAGACAACTTGAAACAATTTCTATGCTTGAGCTGTTGAAATATGTTGAGAGTGGAAATTCCTCTAACTCACATTTATACATTTCTTCTGGTGGTAAGATATTCCTTTGTATTCAAGTCTGGCCTCAGAATGATAATGTGGCACTTGGGGATGAAGATGCAGACCAGCAGCCCAGCACTAGAGGCCAAGATGGAGAAAACCTGCACAGCCACCATGTATTTCCCCTTGGTGCTCAGATAGGTGGGCAGGAAGGAGATCCAGACATTGCAGAAGACCAGCATGCTGAAGGTGATCAGCTTGGCTTCATTGAAGGCACCGGGGAGATTCCTGGCCAGGAATGTTACCATGAAGCAGATGGCAGGCAGGAAGCGCATGTAGCTGAGGGTGATGTAGAACATGAAAACAGAGCCTTCATTGCATTGCAGAATGATCTCTCCAGGCTGGGAATGAAAGTCTGAGTCAAGGAATGGGGGAGAAATTCCCAACCAGATGGAGCAGATCATAGTTTGGACACTAGAACAAGAAAGGATGATGCAGTTGGCCAAGCTCTTCCTCAACCACTTCTTCACTCGGTTTCCTGGTTTTGTAGCCAGGAAAGCCAGCACCACTGTGATGGTTCAATAGGTGAGATTTTTTTGGGTGGGGTTGGTATTTAAAAATGCCTCCTTTAACCCGGGAACAGACAACCTTCAGAAAAGATCTTTTAGTTTTGTTTATGTTTTGTGTTTGTATGTTTGTGTATTGTGGTTATGGTAAAACTAACAAAATTTGTTTTTTATAAAAAAAAAAAAAGGAAAAAAGAATCAATAAAACCTTGGAGGAATGTTAGATGATAATAATTTAAACAAGCCAGAAAGAAAAGAATATGATGACTATAAAATGGATAAATATGGAAGAGAAATGAAATTGAATAGGAGTAAAGAGAAATAATGAGAAATTTGCTGAAAGATATTTGTGTGTCCATATGGAGATGGGATAAATTGGAATTATGCTGTATAAAAATAATGTTTTGTTTGACTTGTAAGGATTTACAATGTTAAGAGGTTTCATGTGTTTATGTATTTAATGGTTAATGATGTGTTGTTTTATCTTTAAAATTAATAAAAATTTGTTTCAAAAAAAAAAATGCCTCCAAACTTCTCAGGCTTAGGTGGATTAAAAATAGAACTGTTAAATTTAACAGTTAAATAAAATGTTGTTTCCATTGATTATGTCCTGATACATTCATACTTTCAGGAAACCAGCAACAGAGTATTGGAAAATCCTATCCTTCCTTTTTGCAATCCAAGCGATCAACAAGAATCCCAACATTTTGTTCAATGTCACCCTGGGATACAACATCTATGACAATTATTTTGGACCACAAATGACTTCAGAGGCTTTGCTGGACCTGCTTTCAGAGGAGGAGACTAATGTTCCCAACTATTGCTGTGGAAGTCAGAAAAACACCCTGGCTGTTCTCGAAGCAACTGGTACTGACATCTCCATCCAGATTTCAACCATGTTGGGAACCTACAAAATTCCACAGGTGTACCTTTGTTGTGAAGACTATTTTTAGACATGCAACTTACAGCCAGACATGCTCTATTATAAATGAAGAGAACAGTTCTATTGTGGGAATTGCATGAAGTAAAGATGAAGGTTCTATCAAACAGTAGAGAAAGATTGAAGTAGACAATCCTCTCTCTGGTACACTCATAATACAGACTATGCATCTCTGCTGGCTATTTGCAATAGCCAGATGCTTCATTGAAGAGCTGCAGTGGCTCAGTGGTTAGAGTGTAGTACTGCAGGCTACTTCTGCTGACTGCTGCTGACTGCAATTTGGCGATCCAATCTCACCAGGCTCAATGTTGACTCAGCCTTCCATCCTTCTGAGGTGGGTAAAATGAGGACCCAGGTTGTTGCTGGCAATATACTGACACTGTAAAACACTTAGAGAGGGCTGTAAAAGCACTGTGAACTGGTATATATAAGTCTAAGAGCTTTTGCTTGCTATTGAAATGAGAAGAGAGACAATGTAAACAGAATGACCAGGAGTGGAACAATTCCTCTATCGGAGCCAAGTATTATTTTTATGATCCCTCTCAAAAAAAAAAAAAAGTCACGGTTTTGATTCCCAGGTTGTGAGTGATGAAAATCCTTTCTTCTACCCAATGCTCCCTGCTGAAGGAGCCCAGTACCCAGGAATGGTGAAACTGGTCCTCCATTACAGATGGACCTCTCCTTGCTCCAGACACTGAGAATGGACAAAGGTTCATGAGAACGTTGACTTCCATGCTGGACAGGAATGGCATTTGCCCAGTTTTATCACAAATCTTTTCCCCAGGTTCTTGGGAAGCGGACATAAACTGGCATTTATACCTCAGTTGGAGAAATATGAATATTTTTATTTTTGGTGCAGATTTCAGTTCATTCAATGTCGGGGTTTTACTTGTGGATCTAGTATTTGAAAGGCTTACGGAGCCTCCTAGAGGAAAAGTCATGCTCACCACAATCTGCTGGGACTTCACTATTTATTTGGATAAACAATCTTTTCCTGTCAAATACATCCACAGCATATTTTCCTTAACTGTGAAGGAAATTCAAATTGCAAAGCATTGTAGCCATTTGAACCTTTATTCTTTTATGAGGCACTACACTTTTCTGGCTCGTAAGCAGGGTGCAATCGGTCGAGGCGGGAACGGAGTTTTCGCCCCATGAGAAATTCTGCGGGAGTTCTGCCGGTTACGCTGTGCGGAGTGATGTGTTGTAGAAGTAGAATGCGGTTTATTTTTTCGTCAATATTATCATAGTCCACTTTTTGCAAAGTCTTCTTTACAAATTGGACCATGCGTTCCGCTCGGCCATTGGTAGCAGGATGCACCGGCGAGGTGAGCGCATGGCGGATGCCATTATCAGCAAGGTACTGTTCAAACATTAGCGCTGTAAACTGTGGTCCGTTGTCGGACACCAGGACGTCCGGCAATCCATGAGTTGCAAAGAGTCTATTGAGGACTTTAATGACAGCTTCGGAGGTTGTATGGGTCATTCGATGAATTTCCAACCAATTAGAGTATGCATCGACAGTCAATAGTAATGTATGTCCTTTAATCGGCCCTGCGAAATCCAGGTGGATTCTGGACCAGGGCCCGCGTGGCGACTCCCATTCAGTCGGGGCAGCTTTTGGCGATGCGTTGCTGTTTTGTTGGCACTTGGTGCAGGCCTTGACCCATTGCTCGATGTGTCGGTCCATGCCTGGCCACCAAGCGTAGCTCCGTGCGAGTGCTTTCATCCGCACGATTCCGGGATGTCCTTCGTGCAAAATTTGTAACAGCGAATTTTGGAGTCGTTCTGGAACGATGACTCTATCGCCCCAGATGACACAGCCTTTTTGCGAAAAAAGTTCAGTCTGTCTTGTTTTAAATGGCACGAAGTCATCTGGGACCTGGTCCAATGGCCATCCACGTTCTACCCAGCCTAGGACTCGAGCTAGGGTGTGATCTCGTCTGGTCTCTCTCGCGATATCTCGAGCAGTCATAGGAGGCGAGTTGAGCGTCTCGATTTGTAACGCCGATACTGTTGGTGCCGGATCGTCAAGAGTTTCTGGTAGCGGTGCTTTGCTGAGTGCATCGGCGTGGGGAATGGTTTTCCCCGGGCGATGTAACAATCGATAATTGTAAGCAGCTAGGAACTCTGATCATCGAGTCATTCTTGGGGACAATATATAGGGGGTTGGTTTGTCCCCAGCGATTATCCCCAGTAAAGGTTTGTGGTCAGTTACAATGGTAAATGTCCTTCCATATACATACTCATGGAATATTTTTACGGCTGCCACAATTGCAAGAGCTTCCTTATCTATTTGTCCATAGTTATGTTCTGCCTGAGAAAGAGTCTTCGAAAAGTATGCAACAGGGGCCTCGTTTCCATTAGGCAGCACATGGCTCAAAATAGCGCCCACCCCAAATGGTGAGGCATCACAAGTTATAACCAATGGTAATGTTTCCTTATATTGCATAAGTACAGAATCAGATGTAAGTAAATCTTTTACATTTCGAAATGCTTTTTCCTCCCGGTAACCCCAAACCCACAATGCTTTCTTATCTAATAACTGGTGTAACAGTTCAGCCACAGTCACCTTATGTGGTAAAAACACATTATAGAAATTAATAAGGCCTAAAAATGCCTGGAGATCTGTTTTGTTACGGGGTCTGGGAGCATTTTTAATCGCCCTTAATTTACTCTCAGTAGGGTGGATACCCTGACTATCAATGCGATAACCTAGAAATTCAACACTGTCTGTATACAGATGACATTTATCCTTTTTTACTTTCAATCCCGCTTCTTGGAATTTCTTAAGAACACATTTTAAACAATTCTGTAGAATTTTTTTACTAGGAGCTGCAATTAACACGTCATCAAAATACGGAACCACGCCCTTGATTCCCTGCAATAATCGTTCCATTAAACTTTGGAATATTCCCGGGGCTACACTTACCCCGAATTACAATCGGGTACATTTAAAAGCACCTCTGTGCATTACTATCGTTTGAGCTTGGGCTGTTTTATTGTCCATGGGCAATTGTTGATAGGCTTGAGCTAAATCTAACTTAGCAAAAACCTTTCCGCCTCCCAGGGAATGAAGGAGGTGCTGTACCACCGGCACTGGATACACGTTCTGCTGGAGGGCGTGGTTTAGAGTGGCCCGGTAGTCCCCACAGATTTGGATTGACCCATCTGGTTTAATGGGGATTACAATAGGAGTTTCCCATGGAGAATGATCAATGGGTTGCAGTACCCCTTGTTTAATTAGTTTGTCAAGTTGTTCATCTATCTTGGCCTTAAGGGCGAACGGAACTCGACGGGGCTTTAAACAGATCGGGGCAACCTTAGGGTCGAGGCTAAACGAAATTGGGGTCCCCTTATATTCGCCCAGATGATCTGCGAAGACATCGCTGAATTCAGTAATAAGGTCCTGCTCCCACTCGCAATCACCGACTCGGTTCACGCCGGCTACTTCGATGCCGAGTGGCGCGAACCATTGGAGGCTCAACAAACTAGGCCTGTCCCTATCGATGATCGTTAGAGGTAAGTGTGCTGTATGCTTTTTAAACGAGACGCGGACTCGACAAGACCCAACCAGAGGGATCCAATTCCCTTGGTAGTCTTTAAGGATGAGACGTTGCATTCGAAGGTCTTGGCATTGGATGGTAGGAATGAGTTGCTTTAATGTCTTCCACGACACCATCGAGAGGGACGATCCGGAATTGACCTCCATGTGGCAAGGTTGGTTCTCTATGGCTACTGTGACTCGAATCTTCTTAGCGTCCATGGCTGAGGCGTGACCTATAGTGATAGTACGGTGAGCCTCTTCTTTCTGCAACGCTCGATATCTGTAGGAGTGGTTTGCTGGATCTCGCCTTATAGGACGGTTTCCTGCCGATTGGCGAGACCTGGTTCCCCTTGAGGCCTGACTTGGTCCCGGTAAACTGCGACAGACTCGACTGATGTGGCCTCGTTTTCTGCACTCATGACAGATCGCATCACGGAATTTGCAATCTGCCCTGGGGTGGTTTGCCCCGCAACCAGTGCAAGGGCGTGAGGGTTTATAGCGAGGGACCCGGTCGAACCGCAGTCGATGGACCCCTTCTTCGTCGCTGTCTGACGACGAAGAGAGGTCCTCGTGGTGCATCGTAACAAGCAGCTCTTCTGACTTGGATAAAAGGTCGCCTGTCGGTGGGGTCATTGGGTTTCGGCTTTGCCGTAGTTGCGCCGCGGACTTTTTGGTCGCCTCAGCAGCAGTGGCTTCGGCGATGGCGTCAGCAAGGTCGATGTTGCCTTTCGCCATCAGCTTGCTTTGCACGCCCAGCGCATCTAATCCCAGAATTAAGCGGTCTCTCAGTGCTTCATCTAAATCTGCGAATCCGCAGAGGCCTCCCAAGTGTCGGAGGTCTGCCACGAAGTCAGCCACACTCTCTCCTTTTCGCTGGCTTCTTTGATAGAATTCGTGATGTCTCACGAGTGTAGGTACGGTTGGCGCGTAATGGTCTCTCAGGAGAGGTTCGAGGTCGTCCCAGCTCATTGCTTTAACTTCTTGAGGTTTTGTGAGTGCCTTTGCCATTTTAAAGACAGCCGGGCCACAGTACGTCAGGAACAGCGCCTGCTTCTTGGCTGGTGTGGCGTCCTTCAGGTTGTTTGTTTCAAGGAACATTTGGAAGCGATCCATGTAGGAGTCCCAATCTTCTTGGTTCGGATCGAATGGAGCGGGAGGTACGATGCCACTGGACATGGTTTCTGTTGGTGGCATCGTCTTGGCACGTGCTCTGTTTTTCTTCCCGGTTCCTTAAGATCAGATGTCTCCAAATCCCACCTTTGTCACCAGTGATATAGTTTCAGGCATGGGTGAAATGACTGGAGACAATCTTAGTTGGTGAACTTTCAGCTCTTTATTACATAGTGACTTAAGAGAGTGAACAACAACTCTGCCTTATATAGGTGACCTTAATGTGAAATAACCAATAGGGAGCTGTAAGACGCTAGCTCCAGAACCAATAAGAGTCCTTCGTTAAGGGCCAATCGGATTCTCTGAACCCAACCAATCCGATCGAGCCGCTTAACACCCAATCAGAAGTGCAGGGCCAGAACCCTGCACTTTACCCCAAGCTTGCTTTTATTTAAACTATTTACATACATAACATACATTACAACCAGTGAGTTCATCATTATGTCTGTACTAACATCATTCCTCTATTCTTTATATAGTCATGATTTTAAAGTAAGATGGTCTATTGGTATTCAATGTTAGAATAAAACTAGTGCAAAAATATTTAATTTTTATTCCATTAGACTTTTTAAAATAGATAGATAACTGTGGCCAAGTATGGTATGCTTTTAAAAAATCACAGGCCATGGACAATTCCTTTCAGGAGATGTTGTCTCCAAACAAGACAAGCTGAATCCTGATGTCAACACTTATTTTTCACTGGGATAAAAAGACTCTTGTCCATTTTTGATTCATTTTCATTGAATTCAGTTCCAACTTGAACTTGAGCACTAATCAACAGAACTGCCTTCTTCTTCGCTAAAGCTCTTTATCCACATTGTTTCCTTTAAAGTCCAATTTCACTGTATCTTTCTCCTTTGAATAGAATAGAATAGAACAGAATAGAATAGAATAGAATTCTTTATTGGCCAAGTGTGATTGGACACACAAGGAATTTGTCTTTGGTGCATATGCTCTCAGTGTACATAGAGAAAAAAGATACATTCATCAAGAATCATACAATGGTGATAGTCATAGGTAACTAATAAGCAATCAAATCATACTAGGAAACAAATAAAACAATGTAAAGTATAAAGATACAAGCAACATGGTTATACTCATAAGTGGGAAGAGATAGGTAATAGGAAGGATGAGAAGAATAATGGTAATACAGTCTTACTAAGTAGTTTGACAGTGTTGTGAGAATTAGTTGGTAAGCAAAGTGATGGCATTTGGGAAAAACTACCCTTGTGTCTGTTCGGAATAACAAGATTACCTAACGTAGTTTGGGTAAAATAATATATATAAACTATGATAGTAAGTTTAAGTGTGTGTCACTTTAAACTGCAAAGCATGTAATTTTGGGTGCGGTTGTGAAACCGCCATAAGAGGGAGCAAGAGAACTTGCTGGATTGCTGGATTGACTGACTATGATGGATTGATGGTTTGCTAACTGCGTATTCCCTGCTGCTTAGTTTTTTGAACGTCGAAGGAAGAAAGGAGGTTTGACTTCTTCATATCTCTATTGCAAGGAGATATATTACTGGACTGATATTTGTAAGTTTACTGACCTCTTTTTCGACACTGGACTTTGCAACTGAATAATCCCCAAACGGACTGAACTAGTGAATGATATATGGACTGTTTTGACTATGCAAAAACTCTTACTGGAATAAACTATTTAACTAGCACAGTGTATCTGTTTTACTGAGTGTAAGCTACAAAAATGTTTATCTCACATATTTTCCTGCCTGCCTGACTGCTGTGCAGGTTCTGCTAGAGTGTATCCCTAACAGTGTCTAATTGTTATGGTGTACAGTGCCCTACAGCGTCATTTTGAGGGTAGAAGATGAAACAATTTATGTCCAGGTTGTGAGGTGTCTGTAAATATTTTCACAGTCCTGTGGCAACCAATTCACTCTCAGGCTTTTACAAGAAGTAGAAACTTTTTTTGAATGTGGTAAAATGAGCTTCTGACTCTTCTATGCAGAGTGGGAAATTCCAAGCTCAGGAAACTGACTCAACAAAGACAAGAAACACCTGAGGAAATCAACTTCACAATCTTCTCATTCTTCCATTTCACACTCTCCATTGTTCAGAACCATCCTGACAGCATGTAGTTCAAGCTCATCCTGAGCTGCTTTACAAAGCCGCCTTCAGATGTATTTATTCTTTGTTTGGATTGTGGTGTCCTGCCCAAAACCACTTTCTGTGAGATGTCTGGGCATATAAATTTGATTAGCCAATCAATCACTGAAGACACATCAACATCAACAACCATAACAAGCCTACACTAAACTTAAGGTAGTTGCAGGGGTGGGATTCAAATTTCTTAACAACTGGTTCTATGGGCGTGGCCTAATTTGTGGGTGTGGCTTGATGGTCATGTGACTAAGTGGTCATGGCTTGCTGACTGGGTGTGGATTGGTGATCACATGACCAGCTGGGTGTGGCTTGGTAGTCACATGACTGTCTGGGCATGGCCAACTCAACATTACTTCTTTGCCCTAGGCTGCTTTAAGTATAAAAAAAGATATACCAAAACAAAAAGTACTTTATTATTTCAAGCCTTTAATGTTAAATAATAAAAAAGGTATACAAAACTAGATTTTGTTACAGCAAAGTTTTAAAATATTAATCAAAAACTATTACATAACATAAAACTTTACAAAAAACAATAAAACACTTATTAAAAGTACTGCCAAATTGCTTTTTTATTGGTGCCCTCACTTGCAGTTTTCTTTTGTTTGACATGAGCATCATCAGCTGTGTGATGTGCCCATAACCATTTCTTTACTATAGGAATAGGGTCCCATTCTTGCAGAGGTAGGCCAATTAGATTGATAGTGAGAAGGTTTGTTACATTGGAAACTGTTAGGCGACTTCTGCTCTCTGAACATATTATGTTCATCTGTGAGAAACCCCTTTCTGCTTCTGCTGAGCTGACTACAATAGTCCTGACAATATCTCTAGCTTTTTTAATGCTGCCAGGAATTCCATATATCTCTGCATCTTTTAACATTTTCTATGGAATCGTGATAATCATTAATATTAATTTCATAATGGAAAATTTCACTAAATGCCACCAATTATTCTTCAGCTGCTTTCCATGGAACCACCACTTTTCCAGTAATCTGGCTCCAAATAATTTAGAAATTTTAATTTATCAGTGTCTTTAAATTGGCTACCTGTTTTCAAATGTTCGTAATCCATCAATCTTTTCTTCAAATTAGTTACAAGGCTTTCTCAAGGCTTTCACGAGGAAGTCCTACAAATAGATGATTTTGCACAAAGTGTGTATTTTTAAAGGTTTCTGAAGTAATGAATCCATCAACCTTTTTTTCATATGCACCCCTTTCCTTTGTAAGCATTTCAAATGATTTAGTTGATTTTACCACAAGTTTTTCAGCTTTTATAATGTCAACGTTTCTTGCTTGCAGTGCATTAGAAAGAAGAGATATTTCAGTTAGGACATCAATCATCAAGGCCAAATCAGTGAGAAAATATGTGTTTTCAAGACAGGGAGCCATACTTGAGTATTTTTTATTTGAAAAAAAAAATGATGTAGCACTGGATAAGCACACCACACAGCTAGGGTCAGGGGTGGATCTGATTGGTGTAACTACCGGTTTGGCAATTTATGTTTTTCATGCTCATGCGCACTTTGTGTGCATGTGTGCCTGATGTGCACTGTGCATGCGTATGAAACGTCATGAGCTGTGCTGCCCAGACAGCTGAGCAGCATTGTGCGTGGGTGCGCAGTGTTTGAAAAAGCACTATTTTCCTGCTCTTTCAACTGCAGCTGTGCCACGCAAGGTAGCTGAGGTTGAAAAAGCAGGAAATAAAGGACAGGTAAGAGCCCGGGAGGGCAGCCGGGCCAAAACAGGAGCAGAACTGGTTCAGTGTCTGCTGCTCTTCAGAGCTACTGGTTTTACAGAGCTGGAAAGAACCAGTAGAATTCCACCCCTAGCTAGGGTTGACCTTAAACTATAGGCAACCCATCTTGGTCCAAAAACTCTACCAATCTTTATAATTTCAATCTCAAGTTGTTCAGAAATTTTGTTAAGTTCAATTAGGTTCTTATTGGATTGATGAAAAACAGAATATATTTTATCAATAAAGATTTGAAAAGGATTTACTTGCTTTATTTGCTTAATAGAATCATCTAAAATAAGTTGCAGATGATGGTTTAAGCAGTGCCATATTATGATGTTTGGAAAGTCTTTGGCTATCTAGGGGTGGGATTCTACCATTTTGCACCTATTCCCTAGAACCAGTTGTTAACATTCTAAGCAGTTCAAAGAACCGGTTGTTAGAAGAAATTACTGGCCTAATCCTGAAAGGAAGGCAGGAAGGAAACATTCTGGTATTTCTTATAGAAACTGCCTCTCCGTTAATCCTTATTACATTCTTGGCAGAACTAGACTTTCTGTCTCAGTAACATCTCTGGAGGATTTTTCCCTCCTTTGCTGGTACTTTGCTTGTGTAGAATGACCATTCAAAGTTATAATGGTACTGAAAAAAAGTGACTTATGTCCATTTTTCACATTTACGACTGGTGCAGCATCCCCACAGTCATTAGAGGCCAGGTGAGAAGCGTGCTTCAATGTGAGTGATATTGAGTTGGCCATGCCTAGCCAATAACATGACCACCAAGCCACACCCACCAACTAAGCCACAGCCGCAGAACCAGTTGTTAAAAAAATTGAATTCCACCCTTGTGGCTATCCTAGTGCTTATCCCAGATTTTTTTCCAAGCATAACACTGGTACCATCAGAGCAAAATCTGATTAAATGTTTCTCTAGATAGTACTTATTAAACCCAACATTATTCAAAGTTTCCATAACTGAACAACATATTGTCTCTGCATCTTATTTTTCCAATTCTACTAGCTCAAGGAAAATTGTTGGTGAGAAAACTGGATCCTCAACTTTTAAGTACAATATAAGAACTGGTTTGTAAGATATCATTGAGGCTTCATCAATGATCAAACAGATTTTGCAAGTTTTTTCAATAATTTTGCTAAATAAATGTTTCCTAATGTCTTTTGCAATGAAATCTCCTATTGCAACTGCAGTTTTACTTGAATGCAATTCTATTCCCAGAGCGAAACCATTTTTAATTAGCAATTCTATAAGATCTTCTCTATATGAAAATCGTCTGCACATTTGTGCCAGACTATACACTGTAGTAAATATTCTACATGTACTAAACGCTTAAAATGGAAATACAATTAACAAACCAAGGGAGTTTGTTATTTTGCGGCAGTAGTGGCACAAAAATCTTACTGGCCAAGACTACTTACCTGAACCAACAGTCCCTAATCGGTGAGTTTCAATTTTTTTTACTACTGGTTCTGTGGGCATGGCTTGGTGGGCATAACAGGGGAAGTATACTGTAAAATCAATAGTCAGAGGTGGTATTTTCTGGTTCTTTGAACTACTCAGAATTTCCACTACCGATTCTCCAGAACTGTTCAGAACCTGCTGAATACTACCACTGGAATGCTCTCTCCATAGCAGAGAGAGAAAAGTCAGGGGAAGCCATGTTTAGTCACCTAAGCTCTTTAGACTTTGCATTTTAAAAAATGTACTGAAGCTTTTTACAGCCTTATGCAGATATATATATAGTACCAAAAAAAAGATACAATAAAAAGATCATCTGAGAAATTAAAAATGAAATTCATAGGCACAGTCACAGAGCAATATTTAATTCTTTTTCTGAAATGTATTCCTCAGTTTTAAAAACTGGAATATATATATTAGATTTGGGATTGGGCTCTGCTTGTACTCAACTCAAGTAGCTATTCAAGAGTATGTAGTATCAAGGTTAGAAAAAATGGTAAAGCAATATAAAGATTTAAATTTTAAAACCAGAAATATTTTTGTTGGTACTCACATAAATAAAGGGAATACAATACATATTTAATTTTACATGTGGCTAGAATTATGTTTGCACATCAGTGGAAAAACGAAGAGATCCCTATAGATGAAAATGAAATTTAAAAAATATTATAATGTGCAGAAAAGGATAGATAGAGATAAGAAGTAAAAATTAGGTGAAGAACAATCATTGCTGTGTATAAATTAAATACAAAGAGGGTTGATAATTATAAACACGTTGATGTAATTAACAGAATTTTAAATAAGCCAATACAAAGAGTAATTTAGTTAAAATTATTTTGTTACCCTACTGTTATTGTTACATGTTGATACTTTTTTTATTTTTCCTTTGCTTTTTCCTAAATGATATATGCCCTGGCTGATAATAAAATACTATTTATTCATAAAAAGTAAATACTATAATAATACTATAATACTAAAATAATTTTTAATAATTTAGTATATGTTTTGTTTTTATTAATCATAAAATGCAGGGTCATAAGATTTATGTGGAAGTGAATGAGAGTAATGGGGTTTTACATTTTGAAATTTTATAGAGATCATTGTATGGTCGGCTGTGTTTAGTTTTAATTTAATTTAATTTTTTTTCTTTTAGTGGTGTTTGTCCAGTTTTTACTTGTGGAAGAGCATCTCATTTCGTTGCACCCGCTTGCGAGTGTAATGACAAATAAACTCTATAAACTCTAAACTATAAAAACAAAACAGATGCTAAAAACATGAATAAATACATAAATGAATTTTTTTTGTTACACAACTGTTATTATTACATATTGACCCTTGTCTTTCCTTTGCTTCTTCCTAATAGGAAAAAGCAAAGGAAAAACAAACAGAAGTATCAACATGTAACAATAATAGTGAAATATTTTTTATTTATGTATTTATTTATTTTGTTAGTATGTGTTTTGTTTTTATAATTAATAAAAACAAAACACATACTAAAAAATAAATAAAACTGGGTGGGGGGAGAATGCAGTCAGTGATTGTCATGCATATGCGCAATGTCATGCATGCGCCATAAGGACTGACTGGGCAGAGAGTGGGACCTGCCAGGGGCCCAATTTACCGGTTCTCTTAACTGCTGAGAATCATAACAACAGGTTCTACTGAACTGGTCTGAACTGGGAGAATCCCACCCCTGGGTAGCTGGGGCCATCTGGATCTCCAGGGAGGCTCTTCCACAAGGTAGGGGATGCAAAGAGAACAGCTGTTTTGGGGTCCAACAGGATGATATGGTTTCATAGAGGAGAGGCCAAGAATCTCCTTGTACTTGCCCTGCTCTGGGCCTAATTGGATGCCAACAAATTAATGACTTTCCCACTCCATTTTCTGACAGATTCTTTACATGCATACAAATAAGGACTGTAGAATATCAAACAAATGAGGATGTGTCAGGGAAATACTTTAAGAGCTGACCAACTGCCATGATGCTGTAATACGGTAATGTTGTAATGCTGTAATGATGATGCAATGGTAGGAATGAGATGTTTGGGTGAAATGAAGTTTGGGAGAAAGTTCTCCTGTCTCACTCCTGGACACATTTTCAGAGTTTCACCCAATTTGTGATTCTTCCCATTGGGCCCCTGCTTGTTGACTCACTCCAAGTTTAGAGAGATGATGTCTCTTCTTGTTGCCATTATTCAAATCATAGTGATTTACTTATTTTCTTGGTGCTAAATCTCAAAAGACAATTTGGATTGCTTTCAGATGTCACACAAACACAGCAATAACAAGCTTCCACTTTGATATCATAACAACGCTGTCAGGCTGTGCTCCCTTTAGATCCCAAGAAAGAAATACTCAGACTCCATGGTGTAGAGCAAAGTTATCCTTTTACTGGAAAATAAAGTGGAAGCTACAAATCAATTCTGAAATTGAGAAATTGGCGGGTAGAATCCACATACAAAGAATTAGGTTTGTTCCCACCGCCCAAAGTTCAAATTATTCTTCCAATTAAAACTTCTGAATAAGCTCATGTGGTCATCTCCAGATGGCGATGAGGTGTCTTGTCAAATGACCTTGACATATTTTGATAAAAGTTCGCAGTTGCGCAAAAGAGGACAGAAGATAGCCAAGAAAGTTAAAGAAAAGAATCCCCCTCCCCTTGCTAGCCCAGCAAGGAATGCAAACACCTCCAGTCTTCTTTCCTAGCAAAATCCCCCCTCCCACCGTTGTCATGACAGCCCAGAGAAATAATGAAATAATAGCAGAAAAGCAACAGAGGAAGGTATCTTGAGGGCTGACATTCGGACCCCCTAGAAAAAGGACATAAGTCCCTAAAAGAAAACAACATAATTACATGTTAACATTGTTATACATTTTCATGGTTTCATGGTTTATCAGGATATTTGGCATAAAACTTCTTTAATAGTTCAGGAGCTCTAAGGTCCTTTTCATTTACCCACTCAGAATGGGACGGAGGAAAATGTTTCCAAGCTACCAGGTATTGGGTACGACCCCTCCATTTTCTAGAGTCTAGAATTTCTTTAATTTTGAAATGCTGTTCACCCTCAATTAACAATGGTACGGGGGGATCAGGCTGGGTCGGTCTCAAGGAACAGGTACGTTCTGGTTTCAACAAACTAACGTGGAAAACTGGATGAATACGACGAAGAGTCTTTGGTAAAGTGAGTTGAACAGTCACAGGATTTATAATCCTCTCAATGGGGAAAGGTCCTACATACTTAGGACCCAACTTCTTTGATTTTTGGGTGTAGTCTGCCACCGATCTCCCCCCTTGGACTAGGGTCTTCATTCTGATTCTGGCCTTTCTCTCCGCCAGAGGGTCCTCAAATCTTCTCATCAGTGCAGTCATGAAAACATCAAGGGTTTGCAGTTGGGGGGAGTTATCATTGTACAAAGTCACCACCCATTCTGCTGTCATCCCTTCCAGGGTTCTGGTAACACATCTCACTTTGGCTGCTTCAGAGGTGAACTCCCACTCAAATTCTGCCATATAACTCCCAACTTGTACCAGGAAAAATCCCAAATCTCTGGGATTTCCTCTAAACTTCACATCAAGGGGGGGCAGGTGGCGTCTTCCAGGAACCAGCCCTATTGCTGGGGCTCTCCGGGCGGCAGTGGGCGGCTGCGCTGGCGTAGGCTTTGCAAGGGGGGTAGGGATAGCTTGGCTTCCCCGGGCTGATCTCGCTCCCTCTTCCCCCTCATACCTTTGAGCCGTGCCGGGCTTCTCAGAAACATCCATAAGGAATTTCCCAGCTTGATCCAGTCTGCATTCCATCTCCTCCCCCTCCTGCCACAGCCGTTCCCTCACACCTTTTCGTCTTACAGTGATTCTGGGAGGAGGGGGGTCTTCAGAGTCTCTCCAACCAACCCCCAATGACCATCTGGGCATCTCGGCTGGGGTTTCTTCCAGAGTCAAGTCGGCCAGCAGGTCAGTCACCGACGTCTCCGGTAGCAGCATCGGCTGCCCCCCCCGTAGCTCCCTGATCCTTTTCATCGCTGGTTGGAGACGACATGAGATGAAACCCCCTTGGAAGAAAAGTTGCTGTTTTCTCCGGGTGGGTTGATGTGGGAGTTTCGGAATAATGTCAGACTGTGCTCCCTTTAGATCCCAAGAAAGAAATACTCAGACTCCATGGTGTAGAGCAAAGTTATCCTTTTACTGGAAAATAAAGTGGAAGCTACAAATCAATTCTGAAACTGAGAAATTGGCGGGTAGAATCCACATACAAAGAATTAGGTTTGTTCCCACCCCCCAAAGTTCAAATTATCCTTCCAATTAAAACTTCTGAATAAGCTCATGTGGTCATCTCCAGATGGCGATGAGGTGTCTTGTCAAATGACCTTGACATATTTTGATAAAAGTTCGCAGTTGCGCAAAAGAGGACAGAAGATAGCCAAGAAAGTTAAAGAAAAGAATCCCCCCTCCCCTTGCTAGCCCAGCAAGGAATGCAAACACCTCCAGTCTTCTTTCCTAGCAAAATCCCCCCTCCCACCGTTGTCATGACAGCCCAGAGAAATAATGAAATAATAGCAGAAAAGCAACAGAGGAAGGTATCTTGAGGGCTGACATTCGGACCCCCTAGAAAAAGGACATAAGTCCCTAAAAGAAAACAACATAATTACATGTTAACATTGTTATACATTTTCATGGTTTCATGGTTTATCAGGATATTTGGCATAAAACTTCTTTAATAGTTCAGGAGCTCTAAGGTCCTTTTCATTTACCCACTCAGAATGGGACGGAGGAAAATGTTTCCAAGCTACCAGGTATTGGGTACGACCCCTCCATTTTCTAGAGTCTAGAATTTCTTTAATTTTGAAATGCTGTTCACCCTCAATTAACAATGGTACGGGGGGATCAGACTGGGTCGGTCTCAAGGAACAGGTACGTTCTGGTTTCAACAAACTAACGTGGAAAACTGGATGAATACGACGAAGAGTCTTTGGTAAAGTGAGTTGAACAGTCACAGGATTTATAATCCTCTCAATGGGGAAAGGTCCTACATACTTAGGACCCAACTTCTTCGATTTTTGGGTGTAGTCTGCCACCGATCTCCCCCCTTGGACTAGGGTCTTCATTCTGATTCTGGCCTTTCTCTCCGCCAGAGGGTCCTCAAATCTTCTCATCAGTGCAGTCATGAAAACATCAAGGGTTTGCAGTTGGGGGGAGTTATCATTGTACAAAGTCACCACCCATTCTGCTGTCATCCCTTCCAGGGTTCTGGTAACACATCTCACTTTGGCTGCTTCAGAGGTGAACTCCCACTCAAATTCTGCCATATAACTCCCAACTTGTACCAGGAAAAATCCCAAATCTCTGGGATTTCCTCTAAACTTCACATCAAGGGGGGGCAGGTGGCGTCTTCCAGGAACCAGCCCTATTGCTGGGGCTCTCCGGGCGGCAGTGGGCGACTGCGCTGGCGTAGGCTTTGCAAGGGGGGTAGGGATAGCTTGGCTTCCCCGGGCTGA
Organism: Hydrophis major; assembly: GCA_033807585.1. Classification (NCBI taxonomy): domain Eukaryota; kingdom Metazoa; phylum Chordata; class Lepidosauria; order Squamata; family Elapidae; genus Hydrophis; species Hydrophis major. The sequence goes on from CM066329.1 coordinate 24,656,190, forward strand.
TCTCGCTCCCTCTTCCCCCTCATACCTTTGAGCCGTGCCGGGCTTCTCAGAAACATCCATAAGGAATTTCCCAGCTTGATCCAGTCTGCATTCCATCTCCTCCCCCTCCTGCCACAGCCGTTCCCTCACACCTTTTCGTCTTACAGTGATTCTGGGAGGAGGGGGGTCTTCAGAGTCTCTCCAACCAACCCCCAATGACCATCTGGGCATCTCGGCTGGGGTTTCTTCCAGAGTCAAGTCGGCCAGCAGGTCAGTCACCGACGTCTCCGGTAGCAGCATCGGCTGCCCCCCCCCGTAGCTCCCTGATCCTTTTCATCGCTGGTTGGAGACGACATGAGATGAAACCCCCTTGGAAGAAAAGTTGCTGTTTTCTCCGGGTGGGTTGATGTGGGAGTTTCGGAATAATGTCAGACTGTGCTCCCTTTAGATCCCAAGAAAGAAATACTCAGACTCCATGGTGTAGAGCAAAGTTATCCTTTTACTGGAAAATAAAGTGGAAGCTACAAATCAATTCTGAAACTGAGAAATTGGCGGGTAGAATCCACATACAAAGAATTAGGTTTGTTCCCACCCCCCAAAGTTCAAATTATTCTTCCAATTAAAACTTCTGAATAAGCTCATGTGGTCATCTCCAGATGGCGATGAGGTGTCTTGTTAAATGACCTTGACATATTTTGATAAAAATTCGCAGTTGCGCAAAAGAGGACAGAAGATAGCCAAGAAACGGAAAGTTAAAGACAAGAATCCCCCCTCCCCTTGCTAGCCCAGCAAGGAATGCAAACACCTCCAGTCTTCTTCCCTAGCAAAATCCCCCCTCCCACCGTTGTCATGACAGCCCAGAGAAATAATGAAATAATAGCAGAAAAGCAACAGAGGAAGGTATCTTGAGGGCTGACAAACGCCTTGTTGACTAATCTCTTTCCACTGGAAAATCTTGCGGGCATAAATGGCCCTGGAGAGATAGAGAACCTTGAAAGCTTTTATGACAGGCAGGGGATACAGATATGAAGGCTTGCCTGGACTCTGTTGTGATTAGGAAACTTCTGGAGCTTCTGTCTTGGAAGAGGTTTTGCCTTCTTCCACCTCTTCCTATCACTGTGTCTTCAAAGCAAGGCTGGAGACTCCATCAGGAACACAAGTCATGTTGCTGCTTCTGCTGCTTCTGCTGCCCCAGGAAGTTCTGGGAAGTCTCAGAGCCAAATGTCTGCTGACTCTGAAGAGGGACGAGGTGCACCCACAGAACTATTACAAGCCAGGAGAGTTTCTCATTGATGGCATTGTCTCTGCAACGAGAATGCTCCTTCTACCAATAAGCTTCAAGAAATCTCCTTTGATTCAAATTTCTCTGTAGGTCAAATTTCGTGCACAGAATTAGAGCCTCTTCATTCCACCTTAAGTTCTAAAGTTTTAGTGGCCTCTCTTACAATGAATGATCTCTTTGATCTGCTAGTTTTTCTCTCTTTCTGTTTCATTTCATCCTTGGCTCATCCTTTTCAGCTGATGAACCTGATTTGAAATTATCAAATGAGTAATCAGTAGATACCTTCGGTTTTTCTTGACTTTGAAGAAGAAGCATTTGATTTTCTTGACATCCTCTTAGCAGAGTTGGAATATGGATGAACAAGAGAGGATGGTTCTTCCCTTCCACCACTCTGATGTCTATTTGATAGGTGAGATTTTTGGGGTGGGGTGGGGTCAGTATTTAAAAATGCCTCCAAACCTCTCAGCCTTAAAAATAGGATTGTTAAATTTAACAATTATATAAAATGTTGTTTCCATTGATTATGTCCTGATACATTCATACTTTCAGGAAACCAGCAACAGAGTATTGGAAAATCCTATCCTTCCTTTTTGCAATCCAAGCAATCAACAAGAATCCCAACATTTTGGAACTTCCGGTTTGCGTGGCTTCGGGGCAGCAGGAATTCGCGACAGCTCGCGATTCCTGCTGTGCTAGCCGTCGAGGTACCCCCGATCCAGATGGGTCAGGGGGATAGGGCTGCCCTGTAGGGACAGCTGAAGAGAGAGGGGAGTCGGATAGGGAGGTGGGGGTGTCGCAGACCCCCCCCTTCTCCGGGAAAACCCCTTTTTCCCAAGGCGGTGGAGCGGCGGTCAGCAATGGCCGCCATGAAGAAGCCAGCAACCGGGTAAGAACTGTGCTGGAGGAAGTGTGAAGAGTGAAAGTTCTGTCTGAGCCGGGTCAAGTCACACCTTTTAAATTGCCTGGAATTGAGCTGCTTGAATTGCTGGAGGATACATTGTATCCCTAAGAAGAGCGAAAAGCGGCGGAGAAGCTGTTAAAGGGAACTTTTTTTTTTTTTTACTCTCCCACCCCACGGAAAAAGCAGAAATATTTGGATATATTAGACATTGAAAGTGGATTGCTTTGAAAGCTGAAGCTAAGAGACAAAGGGATTTTTGGACATTGAAAAATTTAAGAAATTGGAAAATCTCTGCTGGAGGTATGGATTTTTGATTATTTAAAATTGTCATTGCAAGTGGGAAGGGAGAAAAAAAAATTGGAGCAGAAGCTGAAAAAGGAGGAGATTGTCTAGAACGTCTTTGTGGATCTCAAAAGAAGATATATGGTAATTGGACCTCTTTGATTAAAAATTAATCCAGAAAGAGAAAGAGAAGAAGGAAGAAAAGTATTAACTTTTGGAATTTTTTTTTTTAATTGCTTTTGATTATCTTTGATTAAAAATACTTGTGGTTGTTTTGGAAAAAGTTTCCCTTTTTATAATGGCATTGTTTGTGGATGAACTAGAGATTGAATATCAAAAATATAAAAAAGAAGATACTTTGGGCGCTTTGTTTCAATTCTTAGAAATGGCGTTATGTTCTGTTGAAAAGTTGATTACGCAGCAGAAGGACTGGGACAAGGAAGAAGAGGAAGAAGAAGCCATCTTTGATGAACAATGGGTCCCTTCCGGAGAGGAGGAGAAAAAGGATAAGAAAAAGGGGATTTTAAGAATTATAAAAACAACCAAAAGAGAGAAAAATGAGCGAAAAGGTGGAGGCAAGGTTAGAAAGCAAAGGAAAAGGAGTAAGAAAAGTGAAGGGAAAAAGCAAAGGGGTAGAAAGGGCAAGGAGAAGAATAAGCAAGAGAGAAAGGGGGGGAGGAGAAGCCTTAATGGGGGGAAGCAAGACCTAAAAAAAAAGTTTATTTAGAGACAATGGGTGAATTTAATTTAGATTAAAAGAGGGATTCTGGAGGGTATATAAGATTGTGTTTTTATATGTGTATTTAGAATATAAAATTTATTATGTAATTTTAGAATCTTTTAAACAGAATCCCAAGAAAGATTGCAATATGTAGTATTTCTAAGTTAGGGTAATGAGTTATAGATGTTACTCCAATTGGTGTACAGGAGAAGTATAGTAAAAGAAAAAAAAAGATGAATGGATAATTGGAAATAAAACAGACAAAGAATGTTGTTGAAAATGGTAATAAGATATGGAAGGATATATATGCTTGCTTTTTTTTTTTTTTGGATTTTGTATATTGATAAAAGGCAATAAAATTTTAATTAATAAATAATTTGGATGGAAAAGAGAAGTAGGGACAAGATATGAAGTTAATATTATATGAAATATTGATACTATAATCTGGAAATGTTATGCCTTATTGGTCTTTTATTATTATTTTTTCTTAGAAAAGAATTTATAAGCTGTTATGCCTTGATTCTTTGTGCATTGTTCTTATAAAACTGATAAAAATGGTTTTTATATATATATATAAAAAAGAAAATGATAATAAGATATGGAAGGAAATATGGGTTGAATATGATGTTTGAATTTGTGTCTGTGTAAAGAGTTTTAACCCGGGAACAGACAACCTTCAGAAAAGATCTTTTAGTTTTGTTTATGTTTTGTGTTTGTATGTTTGTGTATTGTGTTTATGGTAAAACTAACAAAATTTGTTTTTTATAAAAAAAAAAAGGAAAAAAGAATCAATAAAACCTTGGAGGAATGTTAGACGAGAATAATTTAAACAAGACAGAAAGAAAAGAATATGATGACTATAAAATGGATAAATATGGAAGAGAAATGAAATTGAATAGGAGTAAAGAGAAATAATGAGAAATTTGCTGAAAGATATTTGTGTGTCCATATGGAGATGGGATAAATTGGAATTATGCTGTATAAAAATAATGTTTTGTTTGACTTGTAAGGATTTACAATGTTAAGAGGTTTTATGTGTTTATGTATTTAATGGTTAAAGATGTGTTGTTTTATCTTTAAAATTAATAAAAATTTGTTTAAAAAAAAAAAAAGAATCCCAACATTTTGTTCAATGTCACCCTGGGATGCAACATCTATGACAATTTTTTCAGAGCACAAATGACTTCAGAGGCTTTGCTGGACCTGCTTTCAGAGGGGGTGGCCAATGTTCCCAACTATAGCAGTGGAAGGCAGAGAAATACCATGGCTGTTCTGAAGCAACTGATACTGACATCTCCATCCAGATTTCGACCATGTTGGGAGCCAATAAAATCCCACAGGTGTGTCTTTCTTGTGAAGACCATTTTTAGACATGCAACATAGAGCCAGACATTCTCTGTTGTAAATGAAGAGAACAGTTCTATTGTGTGAATTGCATGAAGTAAGGATGAAGGTTCTATCAAGTGGTAGAGAAGATTGAAGCAGACAATCCTCTCTCTGGTACACTCATAATACAGACTGTGCATCTCTGCTGTTTATTTGCAATAGCCAAATACTTCACTGAAGAGCTGCGGTGGCTCAGTTGTTAGAAGTGCAGCACTGCAGGCTACTTCTGCTAACTGGTGCTGACTGCAATTAACATCAAATCTTTGAAAACTAGTTAATCTTGTTAGGGATAACATTGTTTACCCTAACTGGTTTAGGTAAAATAATAAATATGTAATCATAGTTTATAAGTTAAAGTGTCTGCAACTTTAAATATGGGAATGTAATTAGGGGAGTGGTTGTGAAAGCACTTTAAAAGAAGCAAGACGACAGCTTGCTCTCTCTCTGGCTTTGATGATCCCTAATTACTGCATGGACTCAAGACTGCGTTACTCGAACGGGAGAGAGACAAAGGACTGATTTGTAAGTGAAATGACATAGGATATTCTATACGGACTTTGCTAAATGAATATCCTTGAATGGACTGACTAAATGATACATGACTAATGGACTGTTATTTTGACTATGCTATAAATGGAATAAACTATATTTTGATAGCACAAGCTTATCTGTTATTTTTACTGTATGTTAATAAACATACAAACTTATCTCACTCATTTATCTGTATGCCTATCTGACTAACGCTGCACATTCTGTTTAGCTTGTCTCCTTAACCCTGGTTGGGGAACCCAGGCTTAACACTGGTTATGGGCTCAGACTTAACACTGGCTATCGGCCCAGAGGCTGCAAAGTCAGTTTAACTAGGATAAAACAGATTTATGTAAAAGTGAGAGTTTGTGTTGTTATACGTTACAGTAAACAGACAGCTATGTTTTATTAATTATAGTTTTATATCCATATTAAGAAAACATGGCACAAGTCAATTTACAAAGTTTGTCCCTTATATCCAAGCTGGATGGAACAAACTATGTATCATGGTCTATGAAATGTAGTCTACTTCTACGAAGAGAAGGTCTGTGGAACATAATTGAAAACCCACCAAACATAGAGGAATGGGATCCAGAGGTTGAAGAAGATAGACTAAAGATAAAAGATTTTATGCAGAAAAGTGAACAAGCTATTTGCATAATAGGACTAACATTAACTGACCAGCAACTTGTTCTTATCCACGGAGAGCAAACAGCTGTTGGGTGTTGGCATAAGCTGAAGAGAATTTATGTCTGAGATAAAGTTGGTGCTCACATAAATCTAACACAAAGCTTTTCAGGATGCATCTCCAGATGAATGGTGATATGCTTAGTCATTTGGAAACTATGAAAAGCATTTTTCAAGAACTGCACGAGAAAGATCTTATTTTCTCTGAACTACACCAAGTCTACATAATTCTATCTTCACTGGATGAAAGTTATGATAACTACGTTACTTCCCTTGAAATTTTGCCTAAGGAAAGTTTAACTTTAACTGATATAACTGGCAGATTGATTGAAGAGGCCAGAAGAAGACTTGAAAGAGATGAGTTAAGGAGGGAACAACCTCAAAAAGAAGATATTGAATCTCCTACAGAATACGCAATTAAAAAGTGTTTTAATTGTGGAGGAAGAGGACATTTGGCAAGATTTTGTAAAAAAGCAAAGCGCCAGAACGCTGGCCAGAATACTAAAAGTCATCAAAAGATAAATAAAAATTTAGAGTTAGCCATGTATAGTAACGGAGCTGTAAAAAATAATTTATGGGTGGTTGACAGTGGAGCATCCCACTGTATAACAAATGATAACAAAAATTTTATTAAAATGTCCCAGAGTACACAGCAGATATCGTTAGCCAATGGCTGGAAACTGAAAGCTAAAGGTCAAGGTATAGCATATTGTTCTTTTATAAAAGAGAATGCAAAAATGTTACATGTACCACAACTTAAGTTTAATTTAATTTCAGTTAGAATTTTGGTTAAACTAGGATATGTAGTTACCTTTAGGGGAGATAACTGCATAATTGAAAAAGAAGATAAGAAAATTACTGCATCTTTAAGAGGTGAATTGTATGTGTTAAATGATAATGGTTTAGAGGTGGCTAACACGGTTTATGATAATAAGAAACCTCATGATGAATGTATTCACTTGTTACATCGAAGGCTAGGGCATTTAAATTTTAAAATGCTTAAGAAAACTGTTGAATTATCTTAGGGAATAAGTTTGAAACCTTGTAATAAGTATTTGCAATGTAATGCTTGCAATCAAAGCAAGAGCAAGGTCAAACCGGCTAATAGAGTTGATGGATTTACTACCAAAGAGCCTTTAGAAGTAGTATTTGCTGATTTAATAGGTCCGAAAAAACCAAGTGTAGGAGGAGCTCGATACATATTAAGTATAATGGACCACTATTCTAGATATGGGTTTTGCTATTTAATGAAGAGCAAAACTGAAACGTATCTAAATCTCTTTAATTGGATAAAATTTGCTGAAAGAAAAACTAAAAAGAAATTAGTAACTCTTATAACAGATAATGGTACGGAATTTACAAATAATAAATTCCAGAATAGACTTAGAATGTTTGGTATTCAACATAAAAAGTCTGCACCATATAGGCCACAACATAATGCCTTTATAGAGAGAAGAGGCCAAACATTACAATCAATGGCACGAACTATGATGTCTGATTCAGGATTACCTGACAATTTATGGGGAGAAGCAATAATGTGTGGTAATCATATATTAAATAATGTTGTTAATTCAACAACAGGTGAATTACCATTCACACTGTGGCATGGTATAAAACCTGATTTAAGTTACATGCACACATTTGGAGCACCAGCATGGGTGCATATCCCTACACAACTCAGACACAAAGGACAACATAGAACTAAAAGATTATTTTTTGTAGGATATAAATCTAATCATAGATCTTATAGATTCTGGGAACCAGGTACATCTAGAGTTTACACCAGTGCTAGTGCTAAATTCCTAGAACATGTAGGATGGAATAGATTAGAGCAAGATTTAAATAATGAAGTAATTATTGAACCCTACAAAAGGCAAAAAGATCACACTAGTTATAAGAAGAGTCCAATTAAAGAAGTCCATGAAGAGCAAATAGGACCAGAACAAGAGGAAACAGTTGATCAGGAAGAGTTAGATAATCAAGAAGAGTTAATAAATGAAAGTCCACCTGTAAGTTCTGTAATACCTAGACGTACCACACGTGTAACTAGACCACCTGATAGGTATCAAGCAAGTATAGTTTGCCAAGTAACTAAAGTTCCAACTAGTGTAGATGAACTTAAGATGTATCCTGCTAAGGTTCAGGAGAATTGGCAAAAGGCAATGGAAAAAGAACTACCGTATATACTCGAGTATAAGTCGACCCGAATATAAGCCGAGGCACCTAATTTAACCACAAAAACTGGGAAAACTTATTGAGTCGAGTATAAGCCGAGAGTGGGAAATGCAGCAGCTACTGGTAAATTTCAAAAATTAAAATAGATACCAATAAAAACTTTCACTAGGACAGTTGAGAATAAGTTTGATGTTCACAATTTCCTCTTTGAAAGAGACCAGTAAATAGGGAACAAGAAGATGAAGAAAAAGAAGTGTGTTTTTTCACACTTTTCACACTGCAGTGAACAAAAATGGCATCATAGGAACAGGCTTATTCTCAGTCCAAAGGTTTGTTTCTGATTTCTTTCCTGATTTAAGTGAAATTTGGGAAACGATCTCACTATCATGAAAGTTTTAATTGATTCAGTAACCCAAAAAAGATGATGATGACAGTGGGAGGCAGGAGTCACTCTCTCCCTTGCAAGAAAAAAGCAAGAGCCGTTCTTATGAACTCTCCCTCTCTCTCTCTCTCCCCGTAATACAGTCAAGCCCTTTCCAGCACGCGCGATCTGCCTTCGCCACTTTGCACCTTGCAAATGCAAAATCCTGGGGTTTGCATTTGCAAGGTGCAAAGCGGCGGGGGTGGATCCCGTGTGCTGGAAAGGGCTTGACTGTATTACGGGGAGAGAGAGAGAGAGGGAGAGATCATAAGAACGGCTCTTGCTTTTTTCTTGCAAGGGAGAGAGTGACTCCTTCCTCCCACTGTCATCAACATCTTCTTCTTTTGGGTTAGTGAATCAATTAATTTGGGAAATGATCTCACTATCAAAAAACAACGCGAGCCGCCACCACCACCTCCTCCTCCCCCTCCTCCCGAGTGGACTGAAAGCAGCTGCAGCTGAGGAAACATAGCTGAGTGTAGCCGAAGCAACCTCGGTTCACGTTGTTTTCTCAGCCTAGAGAAAGGGGAAGGGGGCTCATCTGGACCAAGGGTGAATCTCCCCCTCAGTTTCCCCTGAGGGATCTTCTGTCGGTTTTGCCTTCTCCCTACATCTTCCCTCTGTTAAAATCCCACACACACACACACTTATTTTCGGTCGGATAGATTTCGTGCCTGAGCATTCTCACATGGCGGTGGGTCTTCCCCCCCCTAAAAACAGTTAAAAAAAGAAAAAACAATATATCCTCAAGCAAGAACTTTTCTGCTTCCGATTACCCCCATGCTTAAAAGTTGCAAAGGAAACACAGAAGCAGGAAAGCGGCTTCCCAGCTTTGGAGCTCCACACCATTTTTTTTTCAGAGGGGAATCTGACTCGAGTTTAAGCTGAGGGATTTTTTTTCAGCACAAAAAATGTGCTGAAAAACTCAGCTTATACTCGAGTATATACGGTAAATTCATTAAAGGTAATGAAAGTATATGAAGATGCTAAATTACCTCCAGGAGAAAAATCCATTGGGTGCAAATGGATATTTAAAGTAAAAACTGGAAATGATGGGACTGTTACCCATAAGGCTAGGTTGGTAGCTCAAGGATTTAATCAAACTGCATCTGATTACGATGAAGTTTTTGCATCAAGTCTTTTTTTTTTTTTTGAAAAAGTTTTTATTAATTTTCTACAAACAAACAAGACAAACAAAACATAAAAACATCAACTCTTATATGTACATCCAGTGTGTCAGTTGGTTCATCATTTTTGTGCATTCATTCTGTAGTCTCAATTACAATTATGTTACATAACAACTCATATTGTCAATCCAAACTTATATATCCTAATATCACTAAAAAAAGAAGTTTTTGAGTATATTTTTAATCATTCATGCTTAATGAGCTAACAATACTTTAAACCAGTTTACTCTATAACAAATCATCTAGTCATATCAAATCAATCCTAAAAAAATCCTTTATAAATATAATATCATATAGCAAAATAATAGCAAAATAAAGATATTCCTTACTATCTAGCATTCTAAATATTCTATTATCGTATTTTATCATCTAGCCATTTATAAAAAAGATCCCAAATTTCGTAAAATTGTTTATCCTCTTGCTCTCTAATTTCAAATGTCAATCTGCTCATCTCAGCACATTCCAATATTTTCTTAATAATTTCTTCCTGTAATGGTATTTTCTCATTCTTCCAATTTTTAGCAAATACAATCCTGGCCGCTGTTAATACATTTACAATCAGGTATCTCAAATCTTTACTATATATATCAGGTAAAATTCCCAATAAGAAGATCTCTGGTTTCAAATCTATATGTTTCTTTGTCATTTTTTCCAACCACATGCGAATTATAGAAGTGTGTTTTTTCACACTTTTCACACTGCAGTGAACAAAAATGGCATCATAGGAACAGGCTTATTCTCAGTCCAAAGGTTTGTTTCTGATTTCTTCCCTGATTTAAGGGAAATTTGGGAAACGATCTCACTCTCATGAAAGGTTTAATTGATTCACTAACCCAAAAGATGATGATGATGACAGTGGGAGGCAGGAGTCACTCTCTCCCTTGCAAGAAAAAAGCATGTGTATGTGCTGCATGTACATCCTGTTTTGGAGAGCCACCATCTCTTTCACAGCTCTCCCTCATGCCTCCATTGCATGTGCACACATGCCATGGCTCAGTAGTAGGTCAACATACAGATGTCACACTAGGTTCCCTCCTCAAAAGGAACATCCAACCTTTCTTGAGAAGTACAAACTTCATCTTTTCAGGATTGTGGTGACAAAGGTGAAGGAGGATGGGGCTGAGAGAAGGGAAGGGAAGAAAAGATCATTGACAGGGAGAAAAACAGGGAGAAACACCTGGAAGTGTGAGCCCTCGAGTTTCTTTAGGGAAGACCAGACAACAAGGGGAGAGGAGAGGAGGAGGAGGTGGAGGAGGAGGAGAGTTAAAAAAAAAGAGTGGGAAGCCAACTCACGCGTGCCATCAAAGCCAGGGGGAAGCGGGGCTTTCTCCGCCTGCTGCTGCCAGAGGAGTGCGGGGGGGGGAGTGCGGGGAAAGGGGGTTCGTGCCGAGGCTCCGCAAGTGATTACCAGATTTGCAGCTCCGTTTGTTGGCAAAGCTGGAAGCGCGCCCGTTAATGGGGAAGGAGAGCCCGCAGCTCCGAAAGTCTTTTCACCGTTGGGGACTGAACAGGAGAGCCGCAAACGCCACGATCCCCAGGAAAGGGCGGCCCTCTTCCTCTCGGCGGCTCCCACCACGGCGCAACCAAGCACTTTGTCTCACTGCCCCTGGAGCAGCTCTTCGCTGCTAGGGTAGGGGGCGGAGGAGGCTGCCTGAGCCTGGCGACCCCAAGCAGCCTCTCCTTCCCCATTGATGGGCGCCCGGGGCCCCTGCAAGCTCCTGCGTTGCATGCTTCCAGCTTCACCAACAAACCGCCAGGCTCAGGCAGCCTCCTCTGCCCCCTACCCAAGCAGCGAAGAGCTGCTCCGGGGGCAGCGAGACAAAGTGCTTGGCTGCGCCGTGGCGGGAGCCGCCGAGAGGAAGAGGGCCGCCCTTTCCTGGGGATCGCGGCGTTTGCGGCTCTCCTATTCAGTCCCCAACGGTGAAAAGACTTTCGGAGCTGCAGGCTCTCCTTCCCCATTAACGGGCGCGCTTCCAGCTTCACCAACAAACCGCCAGGCTCAGGCAGCCTCCTCCACCCCCTACCCTAGCAGCGAAGAGCTGTTCTGGGGGCAGCGAGACAAAGTGCCTGGCTGTGCCATGGCGGGAGCCCCCGGAGCAGCTCTTCGCTGCTAGGGTAGGGGGCGGAGGAGGCTGCCTGAGCCTGGCGGTTTGTTGGCGAAGCTGGAAGCGCGCAATGCAGGAGCTCGCGGGGGCCCCGGGCGCCCATTAATGGGGAAGGAGAGGCCGCTTGGGGTCGCCAGGCTCAGGCAGCCTCCTCCGCCCCCTACCCTAGCAGTGAAGAGCTGCTCCGGGGGCAGCGAGACAAAGTGCCTGGCTGCGCCGTGGCGGGAGCCGCCGAGAGGAAGAGGGCCGCCCTTTCCTGGGGAGCGCGGCGTTTGCGGCTCTCCTGTTCAGTCCCCAACGGTGAAAAGACTTTTGGAGCTGCGGGCTCTCCTTCCCCATTGACGGGCACGCTTCCAGCTTCGCCAACAAACCGCCAGGTTCAGGCAGCCTCCTCCGCCCCCTACCCTAGTAGCGAAGAGCTGCTCCGGGGGCAGTGAGACAAAGTGCCTGGCTGCGCCGTGACGGGAACCCCTGGAGCATCTCTTCGCTGCTAAGGTAGGGGGTGGAGGAGGCTGCCTGAGCCTGGTGGTTTGTTGGCGAAGCTGGAAGCGCGCAACGCAGGAGCTCGCGGGGCCCCCGGGGGCCCGTTAATGGGGAAGGAGAGGCCGCTTGGGGTCGCCTGTGTGGCTCTCAGCGGGTAGACAGCCGCGGCGGCGATGCTGACCTGGAGGCACGATCGGTTGCAGCCACACCAGCGCAGGCCAGGCATGGTGCCGTAGCGGCTGACTTGAGTATAAGCCGAGGGCGGGTTTTTCAGCACAAAAAATGGGCTGAAAAACTCGGCTTATACTCGAGTATATACGGTAGTTTGTCTCCTTAACCCTGGTTGGGGAACCCAGGCTTAACATCCCCAAAACTATAATTCTCCTGTCTTATGAAGAACATCTGGGCATTATGCTTGTCTCCTTTGCTCTCCTCTTGTTCTTAACCACAGTCTTCATTTTAATCATAAAATACATAGAGACTCCAATTGTCAAAGCCAACAACCGGGACCTCTCCTACATCCTCCTGGTTTCCTTGCTGTTTTGTTTCCTGTCTTCTTTTCCCTTCATTCGCAAATCAAAGAAAGCCACCTGCCTTCTAGGACAAACCATATTCAGCATTGTCTTTTCAATAGTTGTGTCTTCTGTGTGGGCCAAAACAATCACAGTGCTGCTGGCATTCCTGGCCAGAAAACCAGGGAACAGAGTGAGTAGGTGGTTGGGGAAGAGTTTGGCAACTCTATCATTCTTTTTTGTTCTGCTGTCCAGATGTTCATCTGTGCTATGTGGCTGGGAGTATCTCCCCCATTCTCTGACCTGCACTCCCAGCCTGAGGAGATCATTCTTCAATGTCATGAAAGTTGTGTTATCATGTTTTATGTTGTCCTCGTCTACATGGGTTTCCTTGCTATCATTTGCTTCACAGTAGCTTTCCTGGGCAGAAATCTGCCTGGGGCCTTCAATGAAGCCAAGCTGATCAGTTTTAGCATGCTGGTCTTCTGCAGCATCTTGGTCTCCTTCCTGCTCACCTATTTGAGTGCTAAAGGAAAATCCATGGTGGCCATGCAGATCTTCTCCATCTTGGTGTCTGGTGCTGGGCTTCTGGGATGTATCTTCTTCCCCAAATGTTACATTATCACCCTGAGACCAGATCTAAACACAAAGAAGCATCTAATGATAAAAATAGGGAACTAAAATTGTTTTTTAGCCTCATAATCTGAAATTTTTCATTGTCATTATTAGACTTACATACTTCCTTTGCATCTGCTTGAGAATTAAGATTATTTAAAACCAAAACAAATAAAGTATAAGACCAATGAAATTAAAATCCAACAGAATTATTAAACTGTAAATTAATTTATCATTAAAATTGTTATGCAGCCAGGGAAAGACAAGATAAGAAATAAGGTAGTTTTATTGTTATATGTGGAAATTATAAATTGTAAATTACACCTGAGAAAATGAAGAACAGAAGAGAATCCATTTTTATCTGTGCAATGATTACTGGACAGTTATATAACCATATCTAACAAACACTTCTTATGTTTTAAAAGTAAAATGTCAAGTTCTTGGCTGGAATAGGTTTTTTAATGTTGGCTCACAGATAAATGTGAGAGATGCTAGATCATTCTGACCCAACGGAAACCTGTTAATGATCCATTGTGTTTAGATGGACATAACAGGAAGACATGGCCATGAGAAAGAGGTAATTTTCCTGAGATAATGGTCTCGGAGGAGTTACACTGGAAACTAAAGCCCCTAAAAATCACTGAACAAGCATAACAGGAAGATTTATGTAATCCTCTGAATATGATATTCTATAAAAGGTGGTGTCTTCATCTCCTGCTTGTTAGGGAGATGGGGTCCTATTCTTATATTTGCAAATATTTTGAATAAACTGAATCTTTTTATGCTTTTTTTTTTTGGTTGTCAAGTCTGGTTTTTATGGTGAATCTCACATATTAAGACACAATGTCTGAAGAGAAGAGACAAGATTCCCTAAAGAGAAGGGGAAGGAGACTTTTTCCCTGGGTGGGATAAATATGGAAATCTAACCCTGTGTGAACATTCCCTCTTTTTCTCTATGAGTTGTTCTCCAAGGAAAGGGATAGAAATAGAGCTTGTGCAGTGAAGGCTCCATCACAATTTTTATGTTGTCCTCAGCTACATGGGTTTCAAGGACATTCAGATGACCTCCAGTTGCAGCACTCTGTATGACCTTTTCTGTTTTATCTGCCAGTGTTAGATGACATCATAAGTCCTTATGAGACCTCAGAATTCCATGACCCAGGGGTGGGATTCTACCAGTTTGGATTGGTTCGGGTGAACCAAATGTTAAGTTTTCATTTGGTTCACTGAACTGATACTTCAACTGACCAGCTGGCCCTGCCCACCTCACTCCACCCCTCCCAGGTGTCTCCATGCAGCCCATTTTAATACAGGTAAGTGCAGGGTCCACACCAAGGCTCTGGGAGGGGGAAAGTATGCCTTTTGGGAGTCCAGAAATGGGCCTGTTTACAGCTTCTGGAGGGCTCCAGAACCTGGGGGGACATTTTTGCCCTCCCAGAGGCCCAGGGGAGGGATCTGGACCCTTGGGAAGGTGAAAAATGGCCCTTCTGGAAGTACAAAAGTCTGGAAATAGGCCTGTTTCCAGGGGTGGGATTCTTCAGGTTCTCACTTATTTGATAGAACCAGTTGTTAACAGTTGGGAGAACCAGTTGTTGGAAGAAATAGTAGAGACCATCCATTCCAGGAGCTGCCTAGAGATCAATTATCTTTGCCACATCTGATAAAAAGGAAAGGGTTGGAAGTTAGTATTCTGATCCCTGTTGTGTGTGGATGACCATGCACAGGTCAGTGTCAGGAGAGTTCATGGTGACATTCCTTCTTGGGACAGCCCACAAGATTCTAAGGTTTAGTCCATTTTTCTCTCTCTTCAAATACTTTCAAAGTTGGCTAAATCAAAGATGACTTACTGCATATTTCTGTTATCAGAAATATCTTTATCATGGAGCTTTCAGGACCTCATGAGCTCACCAGTGCAATGGAGCTCTTGAAAAATATACGTACACACACAACCCATACATATGTATGTGTATGTGTGTGTGTGAGAGAGAGTGGTGTAGGTGTGTGCTTGTACACACACATATGTGTGTGTATGTGTGTGTGTGTGTGTGTGTAGAGACAGAGACAAACAGACAGAGAGAATTTCCATTTTGTCTCTTATTCTTTTTACGATTTGTGAAAGAGGCATCTCATCTCAAGTCACTGTTTTCAAATCTATCTTTCCACACATTAACCAACAGAATCCATGGTATCTGATATAATTAGACAGGTGTAAGACTTTGCCTATTGTTCCCACAGATATTCTTAAAGTCAGTGGATTTCCCACAAATTGCCACAATTTAGAGTCCAACTGAATAATCGTCCTTGGGCTCTTCTATCATGTTTGTCTTCTGCTTCCATTGGAACTGTTTCCATGTGAAGGAGGATCTCTATGAAGATAAGGAGAGGCACCCATACATGTTTGTATGAGTTTTTATGTTGTTGGATTTAGGTTTAATAAACAAACAAACGTTAAATGACCTAAACCTGTTTATCAAGCCTAGTAAATGTCATTTTTGAAAAAGAATACATTTGTAAAAGTCTTTTTTTTTATTTTGACATCAAATGTTCTTTGGTATTCAGATCGGGCCTAAAAATAATAATATAACACTTGGGGATGAAGATACAGCTCAGCAATGCAGCACTAGAGGCCAAGATGGAGAAGATCTGAACTGCCACCATGTACTTCCCTTTGGTGCTCAGGTAGGTGGGCACAAAGGACACCCAGACACTGCAGAAGACCAGCATGCTGAAGGAGATCAGTTTGGCTTCATTGAAGGCCAGGAAAGCCACTGTGAAGCAAACAGCAGACAGGAAGCCCATGTACCCAATGGTAACATAAAACATGGTGACAGAACCTTCATTGCATTGTAGGATGATCTCTGTAAGTTGGGAGTGCATATCAGAATCAGGGAATGGGGGGAAAGTTCCCAACCAGATGCTGTAGATGACAGTTTGGACACCAGAGCAACAAAAGATGATAGAGTTAGCCAAGCTCTTTCCCAACCATCTCTGCACTTTATTCCCTGGTTTTGTGGCCAAGAAGGCTAACACCACTGTGATCGTTTTGGCCAAGATTGAAGAAATGGCATTTGAGTAGACAATGCTGAAGGCTGTTTGTTGGAGGAGGCAAGTCACTCTCCTTGGCCGGCCAATGAACAGGAAAGAGGTCAAGATGGAAAGCAGGAGGGAGACCAGGAGGATATAGGAGAGGTCCCGGTTGTTGGCTTTGACAATGAGTGTTTCCATGAATTTAATGAAGATCCCCAAGCCAAAGTTTGTGGTTAAAGAGAGGAACAAGGCAATGGAACTCAGGTTGATTCCCAGATTTTCCTTATAAGAAAGATAAATTTTAATCTTGGGGATACAGTGAACTCGATTGATGTTTGGATGTTGACCATCTGGACATTTGGTACATTTGTCTGCATCTGAAAAAGAGCAAGAGGATGGCCATCCACAGCCAGTAGCCTGTGCAGATGGCAGTGCAATCAGACAATGGGGAAGAATGGGGACCAGTTCAGAAGTCTGGGGAGGACTTGGATGAGGGTCCTGCGTCCAATGCAGAGATAGGGCCAGGACCATCTGGGAGTTGTGTGCTGACTCCGGAGCCTCCAGAGTCTGGCAGCAGTGAGGCAAAGGAACAAGGGGAGCCTGTTCCCCGTGCGCATGTGCGCAGAGCTGCTAGGAGGCAAGAGCAGCTAAGACAAAAGGGGCAACTTGGGAGTAAGGCTTAGAGGTTATTGCCCCTCTCCTAAGGTATAAAGGAAGTGCAAAGGTAAAGAAAACTTTGCAGGAAGCAAAGTTGTTTGCTCTGTTCAAATTAAACCTTGAAGCTCTGTGTGGACTTTGAACTTCAGTTGATTTTTTACAGTTAATTTGGCACTTTAGTTGTTGGCAGCAATTCAAAGGAGATAAAGGTGAGTGCTTATCTCGAGGGAGTCTTTGGGACTCATTACGGGCTGGGAATGAACATAATTCCCAGCATTGAAATAAAACAAGAGTTGTTTGGACTAGGCGTGTGCTTAATTACGGTCTTGGAAGCCTTGGTCAGAACACCCTTTAACATGTTGTTTAATCAAATGCATTGTTCGGGCGGCCCCACGCTTCTTTAGAATCGTTTGCAAGAATGAAACCAGCAAATGCAGATTCATCCACACAATAAACTCACTCACAGAAAGCAGTACTAACCATAAGAAACTTTGCTCACAGCCCAATCTGTCAATACTACAATGTGCCCTTGCTCACGATCTCTGCTCAGAACCTAAAAGATGCTAGGACCAAGGTGAGACCAAACTATACATTGACTACTGCACTGACTGCATCAAATGCAAGACCAGCATCACAGGTCCCAACTGCCACCACCACCACCCAACAACCAAAACTAGGCATGCACGCCCCCAACTTCTTCCAGGTCCACCACTACAGACCTTAAATGCAAACTAATAAATGCAAGAATACTTGCAAATAAAATGCCTGAATTCCTCCTCTTACTAAATGCGGCCCTTTTCAATCTAAACTTGTTTTGCAAGATGTGGTTGAATGTATCCTTTCCAGACTCCATTACCACAGTACGTGTGTCAGTTTTGGAAGCCATATTGAGATCAGACGCTTCCACACTGCCACATGCTTGAGCCTGGGAAAATGGAAGGGGGGATTTCTTGGAGTGTATGTGGTTAGACATAATAGCATTCTTCTTCTAAGTCGAAGTCATGTTATTTCTGCACCTGGTTGAGAGGATGTCTCAAGTTGGGATGGATGGTGATTGGGGCATGGGATGTAATGTGGGGTGCAGGGGGTAGATTTGCAGTTTTTACTTATTGCAAGGAAGCCTGGAACTTTCAGATTCAGGATTCCCCAGATATGCCAGTTTACTATCCAAATAAACCAGAACTTTTGAGAAGATGCCTGTCTCGGAGTTATTTATTGGAGTGGAAGTTTTCTGAAATGCTGACAATGTGATTATCATGTTTTCCAATCTGACCATGAAAGCCGTAGAGGAAGTGGTATTGCCATTTTCTATAAAAAGTCCCTAGATCTGAAAAAGATTCAAGTTACACAGGAACTTGATCTTCCTGAGACCATCATCTGTCCATAAATACATTTACCTCTAATTAATTGGATCCTAAATGAATGTATAACTGAACCTATACATGCAATCCTGTACAATCCCATTACTACTTTGGGACTGGATCATCTCATCTTCTGCAACAGTTTAAATACAATTTATGGACTACAAATAAAAGAACCTTTTTCTAACAGTGACCACAGCATGATTGACTTTTGTCTCAATTTACGTCCCTGAAAAGAAGGTCATAATGACAGGACTCCAAATTATAACTTTCAAAAAGCTAACTATGATCTCATAGCTGCCGACCTCTCATCTCTTGATTGGTATATTCTATTCACTGGCTATAATACTGCTGAAGACCATTATAAAAATTTTTGCTCAAAATTTGCAAATTTCCGGTTTGCAAGGCTTTGGCGGCGGCAGGAATCCGTGATTGTGCGCAGTTCCCACTGCGCTCGCCGCCAAAGTGCCTCCAATCCAGCTGGATTTGGAGGATATGGTTACCCTGTAGAGGCAACTGAAGATAGAGGAGATCTGGGTAGGGCTTGGGGGTATCGCAAACCCCCTCCTCAGCCGGCTAAACTCCCTTTTCCCAAGGCGGTGGAGCGGTGGTCAGCAATGGCAGCCACAAAGAAGCCTGCAGCCGGCAAGATTGTGCAGGAGGAAGTCAGAGAAAGTGAAAGTTTTTGGCTGAACTGGGACAACAAGGAACCTCTAAATACCCTGGAAATTTAATCTCTTGAACGATACATTGTTTCCCAAGAAGACTGTAAAAGCGGCGGAAGAAAGTTTGAAAGGGAAAGTTATTTTCTCTCACTCTCCTTCCCTACAGAAATAGCAGATGGAAATCTGAAAAACCTGCTTGGGCACAGAAGGTAACTAAACTTGAAAATTAAAGCCAAGGGGGTAAAAGATTTTTGAACATTGGAATTAAAAATTAAAATCTTTTTGCTATAAGTGGGAAGAAAGAGGTAAAGAACTTATTTTAAGATTGTACTGGAGGAGACTGCTTGGAGTTTATAAGATCAGAAATAAATGGCAATAAGATTTCTAAAACATTATTTTGGAATTGTGTAATTGAATTCTACCCCAGTAAGAGAAAATATAAAAAGAAGAAAGTACTAATGAAATAGTTTGTCTTGATTTGGACTGCTTTGTGGCTTTGGGACTTTTGGGAACTATTTTTTGAAAGATTAAAAACATTTGGGTTGTTTTTTTTAAAAAAATGGCATTATCTGTTGAAGAATTGCAAATGGAATTTCAAAAGTTAAAAGAAGAGTAACAAGAAGGCAAGGGCTCTTCTGGATCTATTTTTCACTTTTTAGAAATGGTGATTTCTACCTACCAGGAAATACAACAACAAGAAAGATGGGATGATGAAGAAGAAGCCATCTTTAATGGACACATAATTTTAGTTGAGGAAGAAAAAAGAAAGGGGGGAAAGAAAATGGAGAATTCAGAACTTAAAAAAGCAACCAAGAAAGGGAATAATAAGGTGAAAAATTGATATAATGTCAGAAAACAACAGAAAAGAGAAATACAACAGAGAGGGGAGATTAAGAGAGTGGAGTTTGAGAGTTGGGGGGGGCAAAAAGGCTAGAATTGATAAGAAAGGAAGGGAAAAAGGAAAGAGAAGTCATAAAGGTTTAAAACAAGATGTTAAAAAACAGTTTTTTTCAGAGACAAAGGCTAAAATATAATTAAAAAAAGATTCTGCAAAAGTACATAAGACTTTATTGTAGATATTTATTGTAGATATTTGAAATCGAGTTAGAAAACTGAAATAATGTATGAGTTAATAATAGATTAAAGGGAATGTATAAAAATGTCTAAGATTTAACAATAGAGTTTAATTTCCTATGGAACATTGTTTTTACTATATTATAAACTTAATTTTCTTCTTTTGTTTTTCTATTCTAAAATGTAGTACTTAGAATGCACTAAGCAGAATCAGTATGGAAAGTATGTATTATTTTAAGTGTTAAATTTAGGGGAAAGATAAAAAGTTGTCATACTTCAACCAGTGATTAAAAGAGAAATATTGTATTAGAAAGAAAAGATAAATAGATAATTGAAAGAGAACGGACAAAAGATGCAAGTATAATTATCTAAATTGAGATGAAATAAATAAAATAGAATTAAGAGAGTGAATAGAAGAGAGAAAATATATAGAAAATATAGAATGTTAAATAAGATGTGAAATAGTATATTAAGTGAGGATGAATTTGATTTATGTCTGTACAAAAAGATGTAACCCAGGGTTAAGCTGCTTTCCAAAAAGAAGTTTTATGTATTTATGTTTTGTGTTTTGCTTGTTTTCTGTTTGAATTAATAAAACTCTAGAAGAATGTTGGAAGAGAATAATGAAATTGCAAATAAGACAGATGGATACAATGAATATGTACAAATCAAGGTAAAAGAAATATCATTGAATAGAAGGAAAGGGAGAAATAGAGAGAAGTTGGGAAAATATATGAAGTTGAATATATAAGATAAATATACATATGAAATTGTGCTTGTATGGAACTGTGATAATTTGGAATTATGCTGTCTCTATAAGATGTTTTATTTGTTTTTCAGAAAAGTTGTCCTATGTTTTTATATTCTACGTTTTGTTTGTCTGTGTATTGTTTTTAAAAATTAATAAAATTTGTTTAAAAAAATTTTTTTTTTGCTCAAAGCCAAAAGAATCATTAAACTATATGTACCAATAGCAACACCCAAAGCCAGAAAAAAACAAATTACCCAAAACAATAAGGAAGCACCAATCAAAAGAAAAAAATATCTTTGGCAAAAAAACCCAAACTGGCTACATAGCTAACTTTAAAAGCTGCTACAAAACACTATGCTGTCAGATAAAGGCAGAATTCACCAATTACTACTGTAAACTAGAGGAAAAACTGTTACATACAAAATCCACCGGCTTCTTTTATAATTTTGTAAATACCAAAGTTAAAGACTTGAAAACCATGCCACCCCTAAAAAGGACCTAACGGGAAAGACTATAATAATGAAGCCATTAAGCCCAATGTTTTCAACACGTTTTTCAGTTCAGTCTTTGTCAACAGCAATGGCTCATGCCCCACATTTCCTAATCATGCCATAAATAATTATAACGATCTGCTACATATAGATTTTATAGAAGATAATGTTGAAAAGGCATTCTGTAAACTAAAACCATCTCTATTTATTGGCCCTGGTGGATTATGTGCCTTTTTCTTGAAAAAAGCTTTCCACTGCCATAACCAAACCACTAAGTACAATCTATGATGTGCTCAGGTGTAGCAGTGTGGGAGCATCTGATCTCAATGTGGCTTCCAAAGCTGACATTAACCTCCTTGATCATTTATTATAATCCACTATGACATCCATGTATATGTTGATCAAGGCTTAAGAGGTGGGACTCTGGCTAAGCCTTTCAAAATAATTGTTCATGGAAAATCTCAGGAGAGATCTATGATCCTCCCTTTTTCCTGCTGTCACTCACCTTCCTGGGTGGAGAAGGTTCTTTCTGCACAAGGACGACATTTGTAGCAGCAGATGGACTTCCCTTCCTGAGCCACCTTCATGAATCCAGGAGAACAGCTTTCCACACACCTGGAAGGAGGCTGGGGCTGGCCAGAAAGAGGGAAAAAACAACTTCCACAATATGAATTATTTTATTTCCTACACGAGAAAAGTTTAAAAGGTAAAAAGTAAAGGTTTCTCTCGCACATACATGGGCAGTGCTCATCAATGTTACAAAGCTGAAGCGACAACTGTCCAAAAATGTCTCCGTGGTCATGATTAAATGCTGAAAGCATACAGAATGCTGTTACCTTCCCACCAAAGTGGTCCCTATTTTTCTACTTTCATTTTTACATGCTTTTGAACTGCTGGATGACAGAAGCTGGGACAAGTAATGGGAGCTCACTCTGTTACGTGGTGCTAGGGATTTGAACTGCTGAACTGCCAACCATTCTGATCGACAAGCTCAGCATCTTAGCCACTGAGCCACTGCATCTCCAATTCAAGGTTTAGCTTTGCTAAATTGAAAGACTACAAGAAACTAAGAGCTCCTCAAACTCATGTGGTTGCTTGCTGTTTGTTTATTTACTTTCTCTTCGAATGTTTCTCCTACTACAATTTTATTTTAAACTAGCTCAATACCTGTGCTTCGCTATGAAACTATGTGGTCGGGCTAAGCTTTTGGGGAGAAAAATAAGGGGGGAAATTCTGCCTCTGCCTATCAGCATCCATCGGTATTTATCTGGCTAGCATCCTGTCAGTGTGTGAGAGAGTTGAGAGCTGTTTGAAAACTGAATCAGTATTTGCTATGTGAGCAAGAAGGAGACAGCAAGGAGCCTGGGCATGGCTTAGTTCAACTGTTCTATACTAAAGCTCCTTGGTGCTGTGAAACTGAAACTCCTCTCCTCTGTTTGTGTTTTGCCTTTGGAACAGATTTCTTTTGAGATGGGGAGGGGGAGTAGAACTCCTTAGCATCAGAGGGTGTTGATAATAATATATGAAATATTATTGCTCTGATGGTCATTTCAAAAAAATCCTTTCTTAGTAAGCACTTAGAAACCAAGAGGAACATATATCAATTCATATGTTCAAGTTTGTAAGCTTTATGGTTCTGGAAATTTTGTGATGGTGTGTGAGTGGTATTTCGCTTTTATATATATAGATTCTCAATGTAACTACTGAAAAGAAAGTTGAATAGATTTCTATTTTGACAAAATCAATCATTTTGTCCCATGATATAAATCCAGATTCCTTGTAGAAGTTTGATAAACAGTTCATTGGAATAGTTAAGGATATTTCTCTCATAGACACCTGAACATCGAATGGGAAAATTTTTCCTCTCTGGGAGAACTGAGATGACATCCCAACAGAGGTGGTATTCAGAAGGTTCTGACCAGTTCTGGAGAACTGGTAGTGACAATTTTGAGTTTGTTGGAGAACCAGCAAATACCACCTCTGTCTGGAGATTTTATAGTATCCTTCCTCTGCCACACCCACCAAGCCATGCCCATAGAACTGGTAGTAAAAAAAATTGAATCTCACCACTGCATCCCATGTCCACCCCTTCTCCAATTTTATAATAGTCTTGGAAAGACCTCCATAAAGAGCAGGATAAAGTCTTTTCCCCACCTTGTTCAGCATCTCCATCTTTGTAATAGCATTCAGGTTCATTATCAACTTGAAATCCATGGATCCCACTCTTTCTAGCCTCCCAATGGCCCCTTTGATAAAAGACATATTGGAGAAAACCACAGTGTTCACAATGTCCAGGTCAGCTACCAGCTCTCCATTCTCATCCAAATAGACCCCATTGATGGAATTATTATAAAATTGAGAGGTTCGAAGGAAAAAATGAAGCTGGGATGGAAGAGAAAATAGGCAATGTTACACAGGACATAGAAAACTCTTTGGTAAGACTCCTCCATCTCAGCTGACATAAAAATCTTGTTAGAAGGATCAAGAATGGCTTGGAAAAGGAGGGTGGCAAAGGATGTTCTTCGTCTTTTCCATTCATAATTGTTACTGCAAACTTTGGAAAACCAATGGGAAGTAACCAAACCAAAAGATATATCCAGTATGAACTATTGAGATCCAAAATTAAAACCCCAAAGGAAATGGAAATTGTGCACGACAACACTGAAATAAAACATAAAAGTAATGTTATGAACAACTGGTTTACAGGTCAATGGGCAGATAGGAAGAGAAATATCTTTGCTCATTTTGAGGATGACTGTGTGGACCTTTGTGGGGACTAGTAGCTTGTGCCTATGAAACTCTGCATTGAGGTAACAGATGGAAAACTTGCCATGGAGCAGAGACCCCAATATATGCATGGTGAAAGATGATATCTGGTAACAGTTAAGGCAGGAGTGGAATTCAATTTTTTTAATAACCGGTTCTGTGGGCATGGTTAAGTGGGCATAGCTAGGTGGGCATAGCCATGTGACTGGATGGGCATGGTTTCTTGCTTTTTTGCAGCACCCTCCATTTTTTTTTTGCCTCCTGGGCCTCAGGGAAACCTCTTGGGGGGGCATTTTTGCTCCTAGAAGGCTTCCCTGGGGCCCAGGAAGGCAAAAAATGGATCCTGGTGGCATGCACCCCCCCATGCCCCTTTAGACCAGTTCTATAGAACCAGTCCAAACCAGTAGAATTCAACCCTTGAGTGAAGGTCACCTCCTTCAATTTTATGGAACATCTATGGAATATTTTGTGGACTATTCTTCACTCATGTTGCTTCCAGGCTTTTCCCAGTCCAACCTTTCATCTTGTCACCTGGCCTTAGCCCTCTTAGCTTTTTGTCCAAAGAGGCTTCTCTATATATTGCACTTTGATGAAATCCGTTGTTATCTATGATTCTACTGACAGTTTTGAGCCAGGGAAGGAAAATCAAATGGATTCTTAGCCAAAGAATGAGACCCACTTTGGGTGAAGTCCAGGAAGTGAGAGCATCAGCAATGTTAGACAGCTTAATGTTGTGACTCGGAGGTTTGAGCCTGGTCTGTCAGAAGACATAGGCTTGAGTGATGAGGAAGATCTGGCATTGAGGTTTGAGCCTGCTTTGTTGGGAGTCAGGAGGAAGAGGAGGAAGAGGAAGACTTGGCTCTGAGGTTTGAGCCTGCTTTGCTGGAAGTTTCAGAATCATCTTCCTCCCCAGAATCTCTCTCCCTGATTGTGCCTCAGGTGTCAGCAGATAATCAGGAGAGCATGCCAGAGTCATTGGCTGAAGATCAAGCAGTGAAATGCTGGTCTGATGCAAGGCAAAGATGCAGGCAGAAACATGAAATACAACGTAAAAGGAAATGTCAAATCAGGGACTGAGAAAAGCGACTGACACACCCCTCAGGGAAATAAGGGGGCGTGTTAGCTCTGAATCCCTGTTCCTGTCAACTTGTTTATTTGAGTTAGCAGTTTGGACAAATTATCTGTGTGGCGTTTGCCTCGGATTTATGGTTCTGCTCGTTATCAGACTTGGCAGGCAGCTTCTGGAAAACTGCCAAGGACAGATTCAGCCAAAGGAAGTTAACTCTGTCGTTCCTGTTCCTGTCTGTTTGTGTATTTTCCTTTGGAAATTTGGACTCTCACCTCTTGGCTACAGGTGAGACAGAACAGCTTAATATACACAGCACACTTTTTAGTAAATTGAAATTTAATGAAATTTTTATATTCAGAATACAGGATAACAATTGTCAGATTTTTACAATTGTAACATAGATTCTCAGCTGTTATGGGGAGTTGTGCAATAGAAAATAAATACCTGCCACGCATTCAACTTTGGAGTTTTCACTTTTTCACCAGTTTTAAATGTGCTCCTGGATCTGAATAAATAAGCTGCATTTAAGGCCCGTGCTAAAACCCAGATTGTGTTGTAAATGAAATAGTTGTCCCGAGTCAGGATTGGATTCCTCTCCTCTTCCATGAGAGCTTCCAGATCTTCTCTCTGCCTGCACCATCTCCAGACTTTCACCCAAAAAGCATTGTTGGTATAGGAACACAGGAAGGAGATCTCTGCATAGTACCTCATAAAAGAATCAAGGTTCAAATAACTAGCATCCTTTGCAATTTGATTTTTCTTCATAGGAAAGGAAAATATGCTATGGATGTATTAAACAGGAAAAGATTGTATTTTCATATAAATAGTGAAGTCCCAGCGGATTGTGGTGAGCAGGATTTTTCCTCTAGGAGGCTCCATAAGCCTTTCAAATACTAGATCCATAAGTAAAACCCCTACATTGAATGAACTGAATTCTGCACCAAAAATAAAGACATTCACATTTCTCCAACTGAGGTATAAATGCCATTTTATGTTCACTTTCCGAAAAGCTGGGATAAAGATTTGTGATAAAAATGGGCAAATGCCATTCCTGACCAGCATGGAAGTCAATGTCCTCATGAACCTTTGTCCATTCTCAGTATCTGGAGCAAGGAGACCCACCAAGGTCCACCTAAAATGAAGGACCAGTTTCACAATCCCTGGGTACTGGCCTCCTTCAGCAGGGAGCATTGGGTAGAAGAAAGGATTTTCATCACTCACAACCTGGGAATCAAAACCATGACTGATCTGAAAAGGAAAGTAGAAGTTAATTTTTTTTTAGAGAGAGAAGGACTATAAAAACAATATACAGTCTTAATGGAGGAATTGCTCCACTCCTAGTCATTCTGTTTACAATGCCTCTCATATGGCTGTGGGCAAATGCATGGAATGTGGAAAGAGCCTTTGTGTCACTGTGTGCTCCCTTTAAAATCCAAGAAAGAAATACTCAGACTTCATGGGTCAAAGCAAAGTTATCCTTTTACTGGAAATCAAAGTGGAAGCTACAGATTTAATTCCGAAACTGAGAAATTGGCGCGCAGATCACATATACAAAGGAGTGGAATTTTTCCCACCCCCCAAAATCCAAATAACTCTTCCAATTAAAAGTTCTGAATATGATCACGTGGCCATCTTCAGGTGGTGATGAGGTCTCTGTCCATTGACCTTGACATATTTTGATAAAGTTCACAGCTGCGCAAAAGGGGATAGAAGCTAGCCAAGAAATGGAAAGTTAAAGACAAGAAATCATATACCCCCTCCCCTTGCTACCCACAGCCAAGGAATGCAAAATACGTCCAGTTCTCTTCCCCTCCAAGTTCTCCCCTCCCCCCATTGCTAATGACAGCCGAAAGAAATAGAATAGCATGGCAGCAGAGAAGATGCAATAGTTAGGATGCAGAAGGTATGAAATATGGAAGATATCTTGAGGCTGACATTCAGACCCCCTAGAAAAAGGACATTAGTCCCTGTAAGAGAAAATAACATAAAAATATGTTAACGATTGCATATGCTTCTATGGTTTATCAGGGTATTTTGTATAAAAGTCCTTGAGCAGTTCAGGAGCCCTAATGTCTTTCTCATTTACCCATTCAGCAAAGGATGGAGGAAAATGTTTCCAAGCTACAAGATATTGGAGACAACCCCTCCATTTCTGAGAGTCTAAAATCTCTTTAATCTTGAAATGTTGTTCACCCTCAATCAACAATGGTACGGGGGGATCAGTCTGGGTCGGTCTCAATGTACAGGTATGTTCGGGTTTTAACAAGCTCACGTGGAAAACCGGATGAATACAACGAAGAGTCTTTGGTAGAGTCAACTGAACAGTCACAGGATTTACAATGTGCTCAATAGGGAAAGGCCCACATACTTAGGACCCAATTTCTTCGATTTCTGGGTGGTCTGCAAAAATTTAGTTGAGAGGAACACTTTGTCGCCCACTTGGTAAGACTTCTGTGGGGCTCTCTTCCTGTCAGCAAATTTCTTGTGAGACTGGTGCGCCTCATCCAAAGCTTTATGAGCGACCGGCCAATTAAGTTGAAGTTGAGATATTCAGTCGTCCAACGACTGCACATTGGGTCTTTCACGAGGAAGTTCAGGTTTGGGCACAAAATCTTGCCCCGTTGCCACTTTGAAGGGGGTAAATCCAGTACTGCTGTGGACAGAGTTGTTATATGCCACCTCCGCAAACGGCAGTAGATCCGCCCAGTTGTCCTGCTGATAGTTTATGTAACACCTGAAATATTGCTCCAGCACCCCATTAGTTCTCTCGCAGGCCCCATTAGTTTGGGGATGGTGGGTGGAGCTTAGGCCCTGGGTGGAGCCTATTAACTTCAAAAATTCTCTCCAGAAGTTCGAGGTAAATTGGACCCCTCAGTCAGAAACTACACGCTCAGGGACACCATGCAGCCTATAGACATGTATAATGAACAATCTGGCCAGCGACTTCACCAAGGGAATCTTGGAGCAAGGTATAAAATGTGCTTGTTTGGAGAACAAATCAGTCACCACCCAGATGTCTGTGTGCGCAGTGCTCTCAGGTAAGTCAACTATAAAGTCCATGGAAATTTCCCTCCAAGGAGCAGTTGGCCTAGCCACATCTTGCAATAGACCTGGTGGTTTACCAGGAGGTCTTTTTGCTGAGGCAGAAACTGGACAGCTCGCTACATAAGTTTCAATGTCCTTTTTCAATGAAGGCCACCAGAACTGCCATTTCACCAGATGTAGGGTCTTCACAAACCCAAAATGACCAGCTGCCTTGGAGTCATGAGTTTGTTGTAACACTTGGCTTCTCGGGGTTTGTGGTACGTACAATTTCGCACCTACCCAGGCTAAACCATCGCAAACGGTGCAATTATTTGCATTTGCCAAGAACCACTCATCCGTTTTCAAGGCCTCCTTGAAATGTTCCATCAGGTCACTGGACAGATCCCTGTCTTGTTTCCTCTTTTGCACCCTGGTAACCACTGGGGCAGCCAACTGTATGGTTGACATGATCGGCCTTATCACTTCTTCACGAACACTGTTGTATTGAGGCATTCTAGACAAAGCATCGGCCATAAAATTTTTCCCTCCTGGGATGTACTTCAGAGAGAAATTGAATCGCTTGAAATATTGAGCCCACCTAACCTGCTTAGGGGATAACTTCCGAGGTGTTTTTAAGGCCTCCAGATTCTTATGGTCAGTCCATACCTCAAATGGGTGCTTTGCTCCTTCCAAAAAGTGCCTCCAAGTAAGTAAGGCCCAACGAACTGCAAAAGCTTCTTTCTCCAAAACAGCCCATCTCCTTTCAGTGTCAGTTAATTTACGGGAGGTGTAAGCACATGGTTATAGTGTCCCCTTCTTGTTTAACTGAAGTAAGACCGCCCCCACAGCCACATCACTTGCATCAGCTTGGATCACGAAAGGGGTGTCCATGACTGGGTGTTTCAACATTGGTTCTGCAGCAAATAGTCTTTTTAGCTTTTCAAAAGCGGCTTGGCACTCCATGGACCAATTCAACGGTTGACTGGGCTTTGGTTTCATTTCCCCCTTGGTCTTTAGGAGGTTGGTGATGGGCATGGCTATTTTAGCAAAAGACGGGATGAATTGCTGGTAAAAGTTAGCAAATCCAAGGAAACTTTGACGCTGTTTTCGGGTTCTCGGTGGGGCCCAGTCCAATACGGCTCACACTTTCTCTGGGTCCATTTCAATGCTCTCGGGTGAGATACGATATCCCAGGTAGTCAATTTTTTCTTGATGGAACTCACATTTGGACAGTTTGGCATACAATTTGGCGGCCCGCAGTTTGTGCAGCACGGAGAGTACCAGTTTCACATGTTTGTCTCTAGTCTCCGTGTAGATAAGGATATCATCAAGGTAGACCAGAACCACCTTGTATAAATGTTCATGGAGCACTTGATTAATCATTTGCATGAAAACGGCTGGTGCCCCCTGTAGGCCGAAAGGGAGAACATTGAACTGGAAACAACCCATCCGGCAGTTGAACGCAGTTTACCACTCATCTCCCTCTTTAATTCAGATTCGGTAGTACGCTTCTCTCAGGTCCAACTTCATGAAAATCTCTCCTTTGGCCAGGTGGGCTAACATGTCCTTCATCAGAGGGAGGGGATACACATTCTCCACGGACACTGTGTTCAGGTTTCGGTAGTCCACCACCAAGCGTTTGGAGCCATCCTTCTCGCAGAACAACACAGGGGCTGCCATCCGAGGTCTAGCAGGTTGGATGAAACCACGTTTCAAGTTCTTGTTGATAAACAATCTCAATTCTTCCAGCTCCCTTGGTGTTATCGAATACAGCTTTGGTTTCAGGTGCATCACCCCCTGGCAGAAATTCAATACTACAATCAGTTGACCGATGACGGGGTAGCTAATCCGAGGCCTCTTCGCTAAACACCTCTCTTAAGTCCCGTACTCCTTCGGGATTTTCTCCTCCCTCTCCACGTGCTTGGTACCTGCAGAAGCTGCCTCAGCCGGGCTTTGCTGTTTCGGATGGGATTTCTCCTCCCCTTCCGGGTGGGATTGCTCCTCCCCTTCGGGTCACTGATCAGTGCAGATCCATATCCACCCCTCTCTCCAGTTCATATGGGGATTCCACTTCCGGAGCCAGGGCAATCCCAATATTAGGGGCTGTTCCATCCCAGGGGCCACAATAAAACACAGGGTTTCATGGTGGTTTCCCATGGTCATCCCTAGGGGTTCCATTATAAAACGTGCAGGACAACCTCCCGCCTCAGATCCATCCAGTTGGCAAAAGGATATGGGCGTTCTTAAAGTTCTCAGTCCGATGCCCATACCCTTGATTACTTTCATGCTAATCACGCATCTCGTGCACCCCGAGTCCAATAAGGCCAACATCTCTCTCTCAGTCCCTGAGGTGGGCACCCTTAACTCTATTGGGATGGTCATGGGCCCTTGGTTAGGACTTACCGGGACGTCATCTTTTGAGTCAGTCTCACTCTCATCGAGGGGAATCGGAGGTCCCAGCTCCTCTCCCACTGGAGGGGTGACCTCTAAAATCTCCCCTATCTTTAGCCCGGTTTCGCGAGGCTTGATTGGGGGGGGTTGGGCTTTCGCCCTGGGCCCCGCACTCCCTTTGGATCCAGCTTGACCCGGCAATCCGCAATTCCTTCCTTCTTCCTTCCCACAACAAAAACAGGCAGTGGATTTGGCTCTTGCCATCACTTCCCCTTTATGAGGGTTTGGGGTCTCTCGGAGACATGGGGGGAGTGGTTTGCTCCAGATGGGGCTTCCTCTGCGTCTGCTTTGGTTTAGATCTGTTTCCACTTCTTCCGCTAGCAAGTACCACAACTGCAAATCATATGGATCCCTTCTGGAGATGCACATGTGGTAAATATCTTCATTTAAGCCATCTTTGTAGGCTTCTATCAGGGCCCCTTGGGACCAGCCTCGGATGTGGTATGCCAGCTGTCTGAACTCTTGGGTGCAGTCAGCAACCGAACTCCCCCCTTGAGTTATGGTTTTCATTTTGATCCTGGCCCTTCTCTCCTCCAGAGGGTCCTCAAACCTCCTCCTCAATGCAGTCATGAAAACATTGAGACTCCACAGTTGGGGGGAGTTATCATTGTATAAAGTCACCACCCAGTTTGCTGCCATCCCCTCCAGGGTTCTGGTAACACATCTCACTTTGGCTGCTTCAGAGGTGAACTCCCTTTCATATTCTGCCATGTAGTTCCCGACTTGTACCAGGAAAAAACCCAAGTTAAAGTTAAAGACAAGAAATCATATACCCCCTCCCCTTGCTACCCACAGCCAAGGAATGCAAAACACCTCCAGTTCTCTTCCCTTCCAAGTTCCCCCCTCCCCCCTTGCTAATAACAGCTGAAAGAAATAGTATAGCATGGCAGCAGAGAAGATGCAATAGTTAGGATGCAGAAGGTATGAAATATGGAAGATATCTTGAGGCTGACACTTTGCTCAGAATGGTAATCTTACTTCTCATAAAAGGATCCATGCTCAGTAGAAACTATATAGCAATGGCAATTCCAGTTAGACTTACATATCACTCCACAGTGCTTTACAGCACTCTCTGAGCAGTTTACAATGTCAGCATATGGTCCCCAGCAATCTGGGTTCTGTATCTGTATGCATATTGTGCCTTTTGTTATGTTCTGCACATGGGCGCAAGGAATGGAGACGAGGCAGTGAACAGTGAACTTCAACTCTTTATTAATCATTCTGAACAGAGCAAAAACCCTAGGGCAGCAGCAGCCCTTTTATAGGGCAGGCTGCTGACCTAGTAACCAATGAAAAACATGGAAGTGTCAAACCCTTGAACCAATGAGAGTGGATCGTTAACAGCCAATCAGATTCCCCTGAACGGACCAATCCGATATCGCTATTATCGGCCAATCAGAAGTGCAGGATTAGAACCCTGCTTTTTCTTAAGGTTTGTTAAAACTTTATTTAAGCGTTTTATTAGTTCATAACACCCCTTCCCCCCGGGTTCCGTTTAAGGGGTGCGGTGACGTAATCCCTGAGATATGAAGGTTGTTTTGACTGTCTATTAGATTTGCGCTGTCCCACCGGTTCCTGTCTGTAATCTGGTTTTGGCGGGATGTTTTTGGGCATATCTGGTACTGGTGGTTCCGCATCCTCATTGGACGACTCGGTGCCACTAATGCTATCGTTGTTGTCCTCTGATCTTTGCGGGCTTGCCTCCGTTGAGGTATTCCTCTGTGGCAAGGAGAGTCCCCTCCCTGATTTTCTTCATTAATCACGCCCGGTTGCTGACTTCCTTCGCTTCTGCTTTCCACCATCTCGAATTTGGTTTCTTCGACATCCCCTCCCCCCTCAGTTTGGGAGTCACTGGAGTCATGGAAACTGGGTTGTAGCCTAGAGCAAAGCTGATCTATAAGGCGTTTCCATAATTTTCCTTCGCAGGTTTTCACACAGTACGATCTGGGTCCGGTGGCTTGAATTACGGTTGCCTCGATCCACAATGGTTTGCTGGAGAGGTTTCTGGTGAAAACTACCTTAAACTTGTGGCATTTTCCACAAGATCCACAGGGTTTCTCTGGCTCGTAAGACGGGTGAAGCCAGTCGAGGTGGAAACGGAGCTTGCGTCCCATCAATAGTTCAGCTGGTCTTGTTGGTGATGCTGTGCGGAGTGATGTGTTGGAGTAGGAGTATTCTGTTTATTTTGTCTTCAATATCCCCATAGTCCATTTTGTGGAGGGTTTTTTTTAACAAATTGTACCATGCGCTCAGCTCTGCTGTTAGCCACAGGGTGTGCTGGCGAAGTAAGCGCATGGCGAATACCCCGGTCCGCTAAGTATTGTTCAAAGGATAGAGCAGTGAACTGGGGTACGTTGTTGGAGACCAGAATGTCTGGTAGCCCGTGCGTCGTGAATAGTCTGTTCAATTTCCGGATGATGGACTTGGTTGTAGTATTCTTCATTTCGTGGATCTCGAGCCAGTTGGAATAGGCATCCACTGTTAGAAGGAACGTATGTCCCTAGTGTTAAGCCTGGGTTCCCCAACCAGGGTTAAGGAGACAAGCTAAACAGAATGTGCAGCGTTAGTCAGATAGGCACACAGATAAATGAGTGAGATATGTTTGTATGTTTATTAACATACAGTAAAAATAACAGATACGCTTGTGCTATCAAAAATATAGTTTATTCCATTATGAGTTCATAGCATAGTCAAAATAACAGTCCAATAGTCATGTATCATTTAGTCAGTCCATTCAAGGATATTCAGTTAGCAAAGTCTGTGTAGAATATCCTATGTCAGTTCACTTACTAATCAGTCCTTTGTCTCTCTCCCGTTCGAGTAACGCAGTCTTGAGTCCATGCAGTAATTAGGGATCATCAAAGCCAGAGAGAGAGCAAGCTGTCGTCTTGCTTCTTTTAAAGTGCTTTCACAACCACTCCCCTAATTACATTCCCATATTTAAAGTTGCAGACACTTTAACTTATAAACCATGATTACATGTTCATTATTTTACCTAAATCAGTTAGGGTAAACAATGTTATCCCTAACACCTTAGTAGGTCCCGCAAAGTCAACGTGGATGCGGGACCACGGTCCCTGGGGTGTTTCCCACTCTGTTGGAGTTGCTTTAGGTGGGGCACTGCTGACTTCTTGACACTTTAAACAAGTCTTTACCCAGGTTTCGATCTGTTTGTCGATGCCCGGCCACCACGCGTAGCTTCATGCGAGCGCTTTCATACGCACGATGCCGGGGTGACCATCATGCAATGTTTTCAATACTGCTCGTTGTAACCGCTCTGGGACGATGACTCTATCTCCCCATAGGATGCAGCCTTTTTGCGAAAAAAGTTCTGTTTGCCAGTTTCTGAAGGGGGGGAAGTCATCAGGGGTTTCTTCTACTGGCCATCCTCGTTCAACCCAGCTAAGAACTCACACCAAGACAGGATCTCATTTTGTTTCAATCGCAATGTCTCTGGCTGTTAGCGGCAGTGAATGTAGCATTTCAATCTGGAGTGTCGTAAGAGTTGGAGCTGGGTCATCAATGGTTTCCAGAAGTGGGGCACGGCTCAGTGCATCAGTGTGGGGAATGGCTTTCCCTGGGCGATGTTGTAGTTTATAGTTGTACGCAGCTAAAAACTCCAACCAGCGAGTCATTCTAGGTGATAATATATAGGGGGTTGGCTTGTCTCCCGCTATAATCCCCAGCAAAGGTTTGTGGTTGGTAACAATAGTAAAAATTCATCCATACACATATTCATGAAACTGTTTTACAGCAGATACAACAGCAAGAGCCTCTTTGTTGATTTGGCTATAGTTACATTCAGCCTTTGATAGGGTCCTTGAAAAATAGGCAATAGGGGCCTCACTACCATTTGGTAACACATGGCTCAAAATGGCTCCTACTCCAAACGGTGACGCGTCACATGTAATTGTTAAAGGCAAAGTCTCGTTATACTGCATTAAAACAGCTTCTGAGGTTAATAAGTTTTTCACTTGTCGGAATGCGTGCTCCTCTCGGTGCCCCCAGACCCAGGTTGCTTTTTTGTTGAGAAGTCTATGTAGGGGCTCAGCTACGGTCGCTTTGTGGGGCAGGAAGATGTTGTAAAAGTTAATGAGCCTCAGAAAAGCTTGGAGATCAGTCTTATTTCTGGGTCTTGGGCATTTTTGATTGCTTTTAGTTTGCTATTAGTGGGGTGAATGCCTTGTTTATCGATTAGGTACCCCAGGAACTCTACTTTATCTGTACACAGTTGACATTTATTTTTTTTAACCTTAAGGCCAGAGTCTTTAAATTTCTGGAGAACCAATTTAAGATGCTTTTCTAGTATTTCTCTATTCGGGGCAGCAATTAAAACATCATTAAAGTATGGTACGACCCCTTTCATCCCTTGCAAGAGTCTCTCCATCAAACTTTGAAAAATCCCTGGGGCTACACTCACTCCGAATTGGAGTCAGTTGCACGTAAAGGCGCCTCGGTGCGTAACGATCGTTTGTGGCTCTGCTGTTTTTTTATCTACAGGCAGTTGTTGGTACTCCTGTGCTAAATCCAATTTAGCAAAGACTTTTCCACCCTCCAGGGAATGGAGAAGGTGTTGAACCACCGGCACCAGGTAAGCGTTCTGTTGAAGGGCGTGATTAAGGGTGGCCTGGTAGTCCCCACAAATCCTTAACGATCCATCCGGTTTGATGGGTGTTACGATTGGGGTTTCCCAACGAGCGTGGTCTGTTGGTTCTAAAACACCCTGGGCTGTTAATTTATCAAGCTGCTCATCAATCTTTGGTTTAAGGGCAAAAGGTACCCGACAAGACTTAAGGCGGATGGGGGCTACTTCAGGGTTAAGGTTAAATGATATCGGGATCCCCTTGTACTCGCCTAGTTTGTCTGCAAAAATGTCCTGGAATTCCTGGACGAGGACCTCCTCCCAGTCATCGCTTCTGGTTTGGTGAATGCCGGCTACCTCGATCCCGAGTGAGGCAAACCATTGAAGGCCTAACAAACTAGGCCGGTCGTGGTCGATGACGGTCAGTGGTAATGATGCAGTACGATTTTTGAATGATACTTGGACTTGGCTGGATCCAACGACCAGAATTCGGTTCCCCTGATAATCTTTGAGTATGATTCTTTGGGCTCTGAGGTCTTGACGCCAGACGGCAGGGATTAATTGTTTAAGGGTCTTCCAGGAAACCATCGAGAGGGATGATCCTGAATCAACTTCCATCACGCAGGGCTGGTCTTCGATGGCAACCTTCACTCGGATCTTCTTTGCATCTAGTGATGAGGCGTGACCAATTGTAATGGTTTGATGTGCCTCTTCTCGTTTCGTTGAAATGGCCAGTGGTTTATTTCTGTAGGAGTGGTTGTTCCATTGGTGGTTCAAATGTTCTCGACTCACAGGATGATTCCCTTTGGTCTGGCAGTAGTTGTTTTCCCTCTGAAATGGGCTGGATCCTTGCTTGCTTCTGCAGACCTTTCCAATATGGCCTCTTTTCCCACAGAAATGGCAGAGTGCATCGAGGAATTTGCAGTCTGATCGCGGGTGGTTTGCCCCACAACCTGCTCATGGGTGCGGTAGTCTTTGATTCCGCTGGTGGCGTTGGTCACGTTCAGACCGGAGCTGGTTGACCTCCTCCTCATCACTTTCTGATGACAATTCGAGGTCCTCATGGTGGGTTGCCATTGTGTGTCTCTCAAGGCGAGGTGAGGTATCGCTGGCGAGTTGACGGAGCGGTGCGTTGGTACGGCGTATTCGGGCAGCCGACTTCCTGGTTGCTTCTGCTGCAGTAGCGTCAGCGATGGCATCTGCAAGGCTGATGTCACCTTTCATCATCAGCTTACTCTGCACATGTGGTACATCTAATCCCAGAATTATTCGGTTTCTCAGAGCTTCTTCGAGGTCGGTGAACCCACAGAGGCCTCCCAGGTTCCGGAGATCCGCAATGAAATCTGCAATGCTCTCTCCTTTCCGCTGGTCTCTCTGGTAAAATTCATGCCTTCGGACAAGCGTTGGTATGGTTGGTGCATAGTGGGCCCATAGGAGGGGCGCGAGGACGTCCCAGTCCATGGTTTTCACCTCAGCTGGTTTCGCCAGTGCCTTGGCCATCTTAAAGAAGGCAGGCCCGCAATATATCAGGAATACTGCTCGTTTTTTTCCCATAGTGGCATCCTTCAAGTTGTTGGTCTCCAGAAACATCTGGAACCGGTCTATGTACGAGTCCCAGTCTTCTTGTGCTGGGTCAAATGGAGCGGGTAGTATGGCACCACCGGACATGCTTTCCGCTGTCGATGTGCCTTCAGCCACGTGCTCTGTTTGGTGCTCTGTAGTGTTCAGTCAGCTCTGATGTCTCCGTATCCCATCCTCATCGCCAGTGTTATGTTCTGCACATGGGCGCAAGGAATGGAGACGAGGCAGTGAACAGTGAACTTCAACTCTTTATTAATCATTCTGAACAGAGCAAAAACCCTAGGGCAGCAGCAGCCCTTTTATAGGGCAGGCTGCTGACCTAGTAACCAATGAGAAACATGGAAGTGTTAAACCCTTGAGCCAATGAGAGTGGATCGTTAACAGCCAATCAGATTCCCCTGAACGGATCAATCCAATATCGCTATTATTGGCCAATCAGAAGTGCAGGATTAGAACCCTGCTTTTTCTTAAGGTTTGTTAAAACTTTATTTAAGCGTTTTATTAGTTCATAACACCTTTCATATCCAAACAAGACAAGGTTGGATCCAACAAAATGAAATTTAATGTGGAGAAAAGTAACATTTTACACCTGGGAAGGAAAAACAAATTACCTGAAACCTGGCTCAAAAACAGTAACTGTGAAAGGGGCCTTGAAATCCAAATGGATGATCATTTAAGCATGAATTACTTGCATGGGGCTGCAGCCATAAAGCTAATACAATCCTTGGTTGTATAAAGAGTGGCATAGAATCAAAACCACATAAAGTATTAGTACCGCTTCATAAAGCCTTAGTAAGACCACACCTGGAATACTGCATCCCTTTTGGGTCATCACATTACAAAAAAGATTTTGAAACTTTGGAAAAAGTGCAAAGAAGAGCAGCTTGATAGATTAAAAACCTGAAGACTTAAACAAGAACGGTTATAGGAACTGGGCATGGCTAGTCTGGTGAAGAGAAGGACCAGTGGAGACATGATAGCAGATAGCAGGGGCTGCCACAGAGAGGAAGAGGTGAAGCTATGTTCCAAAGCACCCAAAAGCCAGGCAAGGAACAATGGATGGAAACTGAACAAGGAGAGATTCAACCTGGAAATAATTAGAACCTTTCCGACAGAACAATCAAGTAAAGGAACAGCTTGCCTTTGGAAGTTGTGGAGCTTCATCACAGGAGGCTTTCAAGAAGAGATTGGACTGCCATGTGTCAGAAATGGTGTAGGGTCTCCTGCTTAGGTAGGGGGTTGGACTAGATCACCTACAAGGTCCCTTCCAACTCTGTTAATATAAAATCTATAATCTATAATAGTTTTTTTCCTGGACACCATCACTCAGCTAAACAAATAATTCCCTCAACACTGTCTAACTATATACAAAGTCTGCACTACTATTACTATTAATCTTCTCTTCACTCCTTATTGCCCATCCCCTCCCAATTGTGACTGTTTGGCTGTAACTTCATCACTTGTATCATTATGAGTTATGACTTTTTCCTAGTATGATTTGATTGCTTATTGTACCCTATGACATTATTAAGTGTTATACCTTATGATTCTTGACTCTTGACGAACGTATCTTTTCTTTTATAAACACTGAAAGCATTTGCACCAGCAAAAATTCTTTGTGTGTCCAATCACTACTTGGCCAATAAAGAATTCTATTCTATATCTAATCTTCTCACTTCAATAGCAATAGCAAAAGCAATTAGCACATGCTTTACAGCCCTCTCTAAGTGGTTTACAGAGTCAGCCTCTTGCCCCCAACAATCTGGGTCCTCATTTTACCCACCTTGCAAGGATGGAAGGCTGAGTCAACCTTGAGCCTGATGAGACTATCATGACATTGATGTTAGATAAAACTATGAAGAGGACCTGCAGGCACATAAATGGGCTTCCGGGACAATGTGTCAGCACGTTGATTCCCCCCACTTGGAACATAGGTCATCAACTCCGCAGGTAGATCCAAGTCCACGGGCTTAATCACATCCCCTGCACAGGAACGCAAGCAATGGTTGGCACACTTTCTATCAAGAAATTGCACAGCTCCAGACGACCTGACAATCTGTGGATCATGGGCCTGTAACCACTCCAAACCCAGCACCACCTGAAAATGAGGTACTGCGGCAACGTAGAACACGGCTTCCTCCACATGCTGCCCAATACACATGTGAAGGGGTTTGGTTGCAGCAACCACAGGTTGCCAACCATCAATCATCTCCACCATTACTGGCAGGGACACCTGTTGCTGGGGAATGAACCACTGCTCGACAAAATGAGCATCCATGAAATTGGCTGTGACCCCTGAGTTGACTAAGGCTTGGATCTCCACATGACCAGGCACAAACACACTTGCTGTCAGCACAAGATGCTTCACCACTGATGATTGGGGTGGAGAGGTCAAAGATGTCAAAGATAGCGAGGTTGGCAAGGATGGTGAAGATGGTGGGCTTAGGGACTTTGAAACCCAAGCTACAGATGCCCGTAGGCCAGATGATACTTGTTTCCCGCCACCACTGATGTCATTGCTATGGATGTCTTAACAGGACACTTGGCTGCAAAATGACCAAAATGACCAAATACTGTGTGAATATGATTAAAACAAGCCCTGTAGTTAGGAACCAAAATAGCACAAAAGAGACCAGGATGATACCCAGAGGTTCTTCATAAGTCAGGAAGGTTATAATTTTGGGGATATATTTGATTCAGTCGTCATTTGGATGTTGATTATCTGGGCACTTGGTGCACTTTTTTGTATCTGAAAAAAAAAAGCAATATTTATTTAATATTCTGCCCTTTTCAAGCCATACCTTTTTCGGACAACAGCAAATAATTGCAGGAGCATTTTCCAAGATGCATTTCTTAATATCTCCACCGAAAAAAAAGATAAGGTGAACTGTCAACCCTGAAATTATTCAATTTCATTGTACATGTTGTGCATTGACAATAAGGATTTGATTTGATTTGATTGATTTGAAGCTGAACTGAGTGAAGCCACCTTGGAGCTTCAGTGTTTCCACACTGGAGTGAGGGATAGGGAGGGGGGATTAGAGATAGCTGGGCTTGTGTAGTCAAAATAAAATACTTTCTCAAGACTTTCCCCTGGGAACCAAGGATGTTCTCACACCTGGCCGAGAGAGGGAGGAGTGATGTCACCAGCGGACACTGCAGCGATTGGGCCATGTGGCTGACTGTTTTCAGTTGAGGGAAAAACTTTTATTTTTAATTAGGTGAAAACCAAAGGGCCCTTTAGAGTTAGTTTCACCAGATATGTGCCAATATGATTTTTCCAATAAAGCTATTCTTTGAGTAATTCACTCGCCTTGCAAATTTTTTCTTGCAATGGATTTATTACTTGGAATCCTGACAGGAACATCTATATCTATATCTATATCTATATCTATATCTATATCTATATCTATATCTATATAATCTATATCTATATCATCTATCTATCATCTATTTATTTATTTATCTATCTAGACTATGTAATTGGGAAAGACCTAGGACTTGAAGTAATGTGGAAAACCTGCATAGGAACCTATATTCTTAAAGGTAAACAATAATCTAGACAAACATCTTGGATCCTGCCAGATGTCACTTCTTAACATACTGAATCCAGAGAATGTTTCTTTTGTAAAAACTGGTTGGCTGCCAGAGAAAATTAGCCCTATAAATAATCTGAAATGACTACTGAGTAATATAGGTGTAATGAGGTTCACCCATAATTGTCCACACCACTTCATTGTGGACCAGTGATACCTTCCTATTGATCCTCAAGGGGAGATCCATATAGAACACATTTCAAAAATTCTAAGAGTTTGACCTAGGAAAATTTCTCTCAAAACATTGTGATGTTCTTAGAGAGGGAAATGTGGAATGACACATCAAAACTAAAAGCAGAAATGTTTTCTCTAACCTATCATGTCCTCCTACCTCTATTCATTCCCTCCTTCAAAGTCTTTCCTTTACTTTAGATAAGGAATGGCACAATTTGAAAACAAGAAAAGAGTTGAACTTCAATCTGTCCTTTATGAAAATCTGTCTTGCATTTTCATGACAACTGAGGGTGAATCCACCTCCACAAAATCTGCTCTTTTCTTTGTTGCTGTTCCAACCCAGCTCTACAAACATGACAAACCCTCTGGCATGAACTCAAAAAATTCCTTTATTAGGAATGTCAGCAGCCCTGGCAAAAAGCTTATCTTGCAGGCTAATAAGTC
Organism: Hydrophis major; assembly: GCA_033807585.1. NCBI lineage: Eukaryota > Metazoa > Chordata > Lepidosauria > Squamata > Elapidae > Hydrophis > Hydrophis major. Next base: position 24,697,167 of record CM066329.1, read on the forward strand.
TATCTGGTCAGAAGATGAATAGAATAGAATGGAATAGAATGGTATGGAATGGAATAGAATGGAATGGAATAGAATAGAATAGAATAGAATAGAATAGAATAGAATAGAATAGAATAGAATAGAATAGAATAGAATAGAATATTGGCCAAGTGTGATTGGACACATAAGGAATTTGTCTTGGTGTAAATACTCTCAGTATACATAAAGAAAAGATACATTCATTAAGAATCAAGAATCATAACGTACAACACTTAATGATAGTTATAGGGTACAATAGTTGTCTGCCACACCTATTCATCTCCACCCCCTGCCTTTTATCCCCAGAGCTAGGGTGGGGCCTTGCTAGCAGCTGTGGCTCTTCTTTCCCCAGGATTGGCCCATGGATTTCCATTGTTCTCCTCTCCTCTGCCTTCTGTATAGCTGTGCATCAGGCACTGGACCTAGATGTCTTCTTCATCAATCAGCTCCAGACCTGGGAGCTGTTGACTCTCCATCTGAGGGCTGATGGCCCAGGCTCCACCTCTCTCTCTCTCTCTCTCTCTGCCAGCTCCATTCCCTCTTCCCCCTTGGAGCTCCCAGGTTTCCTTGATTGCTGACCCTGATTCCCATACCTCCTCCTTCTCTGATTCGGCCATTGGAGGGGCCAGTGGCTGACAAGCCACAACAGATGTTACCACCTTCCCAAGTGGAGATAGTCCCCGCTGGACAAGGAACACAGTCATAGCAGCAAATTGGGTCTCCATCCTGAGCTTGCTTCACAAATCCAGGATGACAACTTTCCACACATTTGGACTGAGGCAGAGACTAAGCAGGAAAGCAAGAAATGCCAAAGAAAATGTGTTAGGGCTCCCATTTATGGAAAATGGAAGTAGAATGAACATTAGCCAAGTATCTTTGGGATTCACTTATGTAAATATTAAATTATTAACTCATTCATAACAGATGTAGGAAATATAACTACTGGCAGATTCTTCATTTAGTTCCTCTCTTTTTCTTCTGGTGTACTACATAGCAATAAAGGTCTTTTTCAATTTAATAAAGCCTGGAGGGTTGAAATTGAGAAATATTTAAGCATTAAGTGACAGCCAGTGGATTCTTCCTCATGGGTGTATTAACCCATATTCCCCCATTCTTCATAGATCAGGGGTCTTCAAACTTGACAGCTTTTAAGACTTGTGGACTTCAACTCCCAGAATTCCTCCACCAGTCATGTTAGCTCAGGAATTTGGGGAGTTGAAGTCCACAAGTCTTAAACTTGCCCAGTTTGAAGTCCTTTGTTCATAGATCCATGAGTTTTAAAGGGCGATGATCTATTCACATTTTAAGTTTTGTTTTATTAGATTTGTTAAATTAGAATACAACTGTGTTGAAGAAAGAAATGTCTGACTAGTAGGATCTGGAAGGTTCTTTATGACATGAAATGTTGCAAAGCTGCTCCCCTTTGAAAACAGCCCAAAATAGTCTTCCAGTTAAAATACAAGTGAAAAAAAATCCTTATAAATTAGGATCATCAAACTTAAAGGTGTGAATGCTTTTTATTTATTTGTATATTCATTTCTTCAATTTATATGGCTGCCATACTGTTCATCTAAAACCAAAATTGAATGCCTGGTTTCTAGAACTGTAGTAAGATGAGGTAGAGATGAGGTCATGAGAACCTCTAAAAGGATAAGTTGGACATATTTTACTGCAGCACATTGGACATGAGTACAAGTCAATAAGGGATATTTATGAAGTCCAGCTTAGTATCCAAAAAACTGTCTTTTCTACAAGAGGTTTATAATTAATCAGTGGACATGCAGATCTACATATATTATTTGTTAAATCTGGAATGTCCTTTTTGCCTAGAGAGACTTAAAGAGAAACAATTGCATTCAAGGGATTTTCAGGTGAAGTCCCCTCATTTAAGCCAAAGGACAAACCCAAGGTCTATGGAGATTCTCAGTCATTCAGGTCATGGTTGTCCTAAAGGGTTTTCTTTCAAGAGGCAACTGGACTTTCTTGTTTTTTGTTTGAAGATGTTTTGCTTCTCATCCAAGAAGCTTCTTCAGCTCTGACTGGATGGTGGTTCTGGATCCTTCCATTCCCCACCATCCAGTCAGAGCCAAAGAAGCTTCTTGAATGAGAAGCAAAATGTCTTCAAGGAAAAAAACAAGGAAATCCGGTTGACTCATGAAAAAGCACCATTGGGAAAGGAGAAACCTAAGTAGCATTTTCTTTGAAATTGTCCCTCATTACTTCTGATATCAAGAAGGGTTTTTCTTTGGCATTAGTTCATATCCAAACCATAATCATGTGAATTTGGACCTGCTTCCTAGAAGAAGAAGGCCTACTGCTATTCCTTGGTGGGTTAAAAGAGAGGAACAGGTTACGCTGGCAAAATCTGGGCTGCTTAAAAACATCAATATTGACCTGCCCTCTCAGTGGACATTTTCATTAACCAGCTCAAGTTGAAGCAGAAGTCAACAGAATTGCCTCCTTTGCTATTTCAAGAATCAAGCAAATCTGAAGGTATCAAATAATCCCCAGCACTTGAAGGCCTCTTTCAGAAATTTAATGGAGATACCAGATTGTAGAGGGACACAGAAGAGTCATGATCTATGTCCTAAAGCATAATAAAATGGGTCCTACAGCTTTGGAAAACAGACAATACAACAATATTTCCCATACCTTGTTGAGGAACATCAGCCTTGAAATACCATCTTGGTTGATGGTAAGTTTCTGTCTTTCAAAACTTCCCAGTTGTTCTTTGATAGGATCCTCCTTTGGGAGAATCACCAAGCTCAGGATGTTCAGATCTGCTGCTACATCTCCATTTTGGTCTAAGTACAGTTTTTGTTGGGATAGATTGCAAAATTCATTCTTCTCCAGAAATGGATGGAAATAGAATCAAAACATGCAGAAAATTTAAAAGCAGGAAACATTGTTTCTTATTCCATGTGGTGTCTTCACATTTGAATCTTCCTTCTATATTGTAAATATATTTAGTTTGGAGCACAGGTGTCACCATGATCTTCAAAAGTGACAAAGTTTCATCAAATTTGACAAATACATATCAACAAAATGCAACTGACAAAAATTATAGGCAGGAAAAAGGTAGGAAAAATGCTAAACCAAGTCAAAAATCAATAAGATTCAGATTAACAGAGCTGGAAGGACCTTGTAGGTCATCTAGTCCAACCCCCTGCCCAAGCAGGAGACCCTACACCATTTCTGACAAACGGCAGTCCAATCTCTTCTTGAAAGACTCAAGTTATGATGCTACCATAATTTCTGAGGGCAAGCTGTTCCATTGGTTGATTGTTCTCACTGTCAGAAAGTTTCTCCTTATTTCCAGGTTGAATTTCTCCTTATTCAGTTTCCATCCAATATTTCTTGTCTGGCCTACAGAAAATAGCTTGATTCCCTCCTCTCTGTGGCAGCCCCTCAAATATTGAAAGACTGCTATCATGTTTCCCCTGATCCTTCTCTTCACTAGACCAGCCATGCCCAGTTCCTGTAACCATTCTTTATGTTTTAGTCTCTAGTCCCTTAATCATCCTGGTTCAAACAAGCAAATAAAAAAAATTAAGAAAACAACAATAACAGGGAACAATCCAGAAGGCATAGATTTTTCAAGAAGAAACTTCTCAGGTAAATCTTTTACCAAATAAACCAGATAGGAAACATGAAAAGTGAACTAATGTATAAATTGTAAGACTAGATAAACAGAATCCATAAGAATCTCAGGCCTACACATTCTGGTTTGGGGAGATCTCAACTCAAGTACAAAGTCTCCCTGCAGACACCGCATTTGCACGAAACCTGGGTTCTATTTAAGTAATGGCAAAGAAACCAAGAAAGAGCTCAAAGGAGCATCTGGTATTTTTGAGGAAAGACAACAAAGGGATGAGCCATATCAATCTACTAGAGCTGAAAATAACAAATATGAGAGCATCTTTTTCAACTAACAATCTCTTATTTGGAGAATTAAGAATACAACACTCATCTAATAACTGAAGAATATTTCTCAGAAGGTTACGATCCGTTCACTTATTTTAGAGTGTTGAACATGGAAAAATGAACTTACAAGAGAGGGGATTCTAACTGAATGAGTTTAAAAAAATTGTTTGAAGTATGAACCATTGTAGAGCTGGACCAATCAGCCAGAGACATTCAGTCTCCCCTTTACTGACTGGTTTAATTCAAAGATTGAGCAGCTACCAATCAGAAAAGCTTTAACTGGGATTCCTGCAGAGAGGCAGAGTTGACAGATTTAACCATAGTTTCAGTCAGGAAAATGTGACCATCCTAGACCAAGCCAAGTCCAAAAATGTCAGGGAATTCATAGAAACCTGGCACACTGACAAGTCAGCCATCAATACACACATGGACATTAACAACATTTATAGCTGCAATGGCGAACCTATGGCATGCATGCCACAAGTGGCACGCAGAGCCATTTTTGTTGGTACGCGAGCCACAGGCAAACTTACCTCACTGTGAATGTGCGCGCCTCACAGCTGATTTTTCTGCTGGTTTGAGGCCTTTTTCAGCCTCCCAGAGGCTTGGAAAAAGCCTCTGCAAGGCTTTTCAGGATGAATAATATGCCCGTTTTGTCACTTCCAGTATTACAGGAAGTTACAAAATGAACCTATTCATCCTAAAAAGCCTTGCAGAGGCTTTTTCCAAGCATCTGGGAGTCCGAAAAAGGCCTCAAACCAGCAGAAAAATCAGCTGTGAAGCATAGTCCAGGTAAGGGTGTGATGGTGGGATTGTGCATGCATGTGCAGGGGGCATGGGGTGTGTGCATTGCATTCTGGGTGCTGGCACATGAGTACGTGTGTGCTAACATGCGTGCAATTTTTGGCACAGCAGCCCAAAAAAGTTAGCCACCATTGATCTATAGACTATGCAAAAGAGGTTATCACCCAGTCCAAAAAAAAACCAAAAGACTTCAGCACTTCTTTACCAGCAATCAGCACCCAGATCAGCACAGATATACTCGAAGTTAACATCAGACAAACAGTCAAGTAAGCAATACCTCAATCAAGAAACTGCTAAACAGCCATCAATAAACAGCCCAACCAAAGAGTCTCTAAGGCTGTTGTCCCCACCCACACAGACAGGCAAGACACCAGAATATAAACTGACAGCAAACTGCACACCTTACTAGCACTGATATTACCTAGTTTGGGTAATGAAATGTCTGCAAGAAAATAAGGAAGCTCAGAGAGCACCTAGGATTCCTCATGTCAACCCTGAGCTATAAGTATTCTCCTTTATTAGGAGAGGTTGTGCTAGCTGGTCTCAGGACATACTTCATATATATGAAGGTAAAATTCTACAATGCTAATCACAGGCCCATAAATATATTTAAAATAAATATATACTCCATAAACTAGCAAAATATACTTTGATATTAAATTATATCTGTCATGGTACCCACTGCTTGGGACCGTAATTAATATTTAATTGTATTTATATGTTAGGGTGTGTGTATGTGTATGAGTGTGTATAACATGTCTATATGCGTGTTATGTATGTGTACACTTTTGAGAGCAGGTAACAGAATGTCATTTTTAATGTGTGCCATTGTGCCCACAGAAAAAAATGTCAATGAAGGATCTTCTCTTCTCTTCATCTATTTTCCCTACCCTACCTTACCTTACCGTACTTTACTTTACCTTATCCTCTCCTCTCCTCTCTGCTCCTCTCCTCTCCTCATCTCATCTTATCTACCCTACTTTATCCTACCCTACCTTACCATCTTATATCATCTCTTCTCTTCTCTTCTCTTCTCTTCTCTTCTCTTCTCTTCTCTTCTCTTCTCTTCCCTTCCCTTCCCTTCCCTTCCCTTCCTTCTCTTCTCTTCTCTTCATCTATCTTTTCTACCCTACCCTACCTTACCTTACCATATTATCCTATCCTATCCTATCCTATCCTATCCTATCCTATCCTATCTTATCTGGAATTAGATTGCCCAAACCTGTGGGTCTTTTGTAGCAAAAGAAACCTGAGATGGTTCCCTCCTTTCTCCTTGGATTCCTTGTCAAAAGGAACTCCATTTTATGGATCCTTATTGGGACTCCGTACCTCCCATGATTGCAGCCTTGGATATCCAAAACTCTGATTGCCCTTCTTCCTTCTCCTCCTTGACCTGGAGGAATAGGCAGCATTCAAGGCATGGGCCAGAGTCTTAATGACAGTGTAAACCCGGTGCTTATTTGTGATCCTGTTCCTGTTCCATTTCTCTTGGGTCTCCAGTGGGAATTTCTGGATGCATCTTCTCCGGCCTTTCACAGAAAAAAAGTGCTTTGAAAAAAGACAGTGAAAAGACCGATTTTGAAATTTGGGTTCTACAAAGAATTTGGGATAAAAGTCATGATCTCTTGGTCTTTTTTTCTCCTGAAAAGCAAAGGTCCAAATACTATGGAGGTATTTGAAAAGCTTGTGTTTTCTCATTGAAAATCCCCCCAAGACTGTCATAATCCAGACTTTCCCTTCAATGGGTCCTGGCAAATGCATAAGTGTTAAATGGAAAGGAAGAATTCTGTTCAAAAGGGAAACGTATTCTATGAAATGAACAAAGACATTGACTTGTCTCCAGTTAGAGATGGCATCCCTGAGGGATTCTATAGATGCAGTTGTTGATATTTGTTATGATATAACAACACAAATACCATTCCTGATAAGCAGAGGGGCAAAAGTCCTCATGAATTTTTCTCCATTCTCTACATTTGGAGCAAACAGACCAATCAAGGTCCACCTGAAATGGAGGAGCAATTGGACAATTGCTGGGTAGTGGATCCCTTCTTTGGGGACCGTCCGGTGGAAAAAAGGGAATTGACTTTTATCATTCAGTTCTTCTGAAGTAGTTGCATAACTGATCCAGAAAAAGCAATGAAGAATGCCATATTTATATTTGGAATCAGATCAAGTCCAAAATGTTAGGGTTTTTTTTTAAAAAATAAACCTAACTTGGCTCTCCTGAGCATATTAGAATAGTTGATTGTTGATTGGCTATTAGGCCATATCAAGATACAAAATATGTGTCAGCCTCCAAGTATCCTTTTTCTGTTTATCTTTCCAGCTGCCATACAAAGGGGGGGAGGGAAGAATAATTAGATTTTATGGGGGGAAGGGTGCTTGAGATTTAGGTTGGTGAAATGTAAAAGTTGGGATGTTTTCTTGACTATGTTTGCTTGCTTACTGCACAGATGTAGCCCCTTATCTACCTAAGCCAAGGTCAACCATCTTGGCATACCAGATGTGTGAAACACCTCCTGAAGATGCCCCACATGACATTATACACATCTCAAATTGGATGGCCAATTTGAACTATTGGGGGTGGGACCCTGGGATAACTTTCTATATGTAATTTTTGTGCCTATTGCTTCAGATCTCATACAATGTCAGGTGAGGCTCCATTCAAAATCCAAGAAAGAAAACCTTAGACTCAATTGTTTTATAGAAAATTGACATAGTAACATCAGAAGAATACAAAATCTGAAGCAATAGGCATGAAAATCGCATATGGAAAGTTACCCTAGGGTCCCACCCTTGACATTATACATGATCTGACAATATGAAACATAGAACATTAGTCAGGGTGCATATAAAATAGAATAAAGGAACAATTTCATTTAAAAAGTATCAGAATACAGAATGCAAATCAAGCTTCTGTATTACCCCCAATATTTACCACAATCAGAACCACGTATGTAAATCTCATTTAAACTTTTAGTTCCAGTTTACAGATTAACAGAGTTGGAAGGGACCTTGTAGGTCATTGAATTCTGACTGCATGGGGAAGATATTGTCCTTAATATAAGGTCATTCATTCAAGATACTGATCCCTCTCTTTCTTATGCAATTGACATTCAAAATAATACATGTGTTAGATCATCTATCTCAGGAGCTTCACAAACACTTAACAATGGTGTTACTAATTTGAGAACTGCAGTGATTCACTTAAGAAATGTGGCAAGAAAACTCATAAAATGGGGCAAAATTCAATTGACAAATTTCTCACTTAGCAAAGATAAATTTTGGATTCTATTGTAGTTGTAAGTTGAGGATTACATATATTCATATTTGTTGACTACATACTTCCTAATCTCAGTTGATCATGGATTTGTATTAATGGCTAGGGTATCACTGAGACAGTGTAAAGAATAAAGTTAATCTTGAAATAAAGAATCTCCTATGATTATTACTGAGCATTATAATTGTCCCAGGTTAATAAAATGGTTAGTGATAACTGTAAGTGCACAAGACACTTATCTATAGATAAGAATCCATTGGGTTCTTTTCAAGAACCTGGGTTTGTTTATCATTGAAAACATTAGTTTTGCAATACAAAATATCACTGATGCACCATCCTTTTGTACAGAACACTATGATTGGATGAAGAACAACTAGACACAAGAACAGTTTTTCCCCGAACACCATCACTCTGCTAAACAAATAATTCCCTCAACACTGTCAAACTATTTATTAAGTCTGCATTACTATTACTATTAATCCTCCCATCCTTCCATTCACCCACCTCCTCCCACTAAACAAATAAATGCTTTGTCTTACATATTGGCAAAAAAATAAATAAATAAGAAAATAAAATACAAGCTGAATAGTCAAGACCTTGTTGATGATCCAAACTCTGTTAAGGACAGAGTACTTAAATCAGAAAATAAAATACAAGCTAAATAATCAAGACCTTGTTGAGGATCCAAACTTTGTCAAGGACCTTGGAGTACTCATCTCTAATGATCTAAGTGCTAGAGCCCACTGTAACTACATAGCCAAAAAGACATTAAGAGTTGTTAACCTAGTCCTACGTAGCTTCTTCTCTGGTAATATCATACTACTAACTAGAGCATACAAAATATTTGCTAGGCCTATACTTGAATACAGCTCATCAGTCTGGAACCCATAGCATGCATCTGATATTAACACAATTGAAAAAGTCCAAAAATATTTCACAAGAATTCTCTGCTCCTCTACTCATTGCAGAATACCTTATGCCACCAGATTTGAAACTCTAGACCTTGAAAACTTAGAACTACGCCGCTTCCGGTCGGATCTAAATATAGTATATAAAATCATACATTGCAATGTCCTACCTGCAAATGAATATTCCAGCTTCAATCATAACAATACAAGAGCACACAATAGATACAAACTCAAGGTTAGCCACACCAAAATTGACTGCAGGCAATACGACTTCAGCAACAGAGTGGTCAATATTTGGAATACTCTACCTGACTCTGTGATTTCTTCCCCAAGCCTCAAAAACTTTAACCTTAGACTGTTTGCTATTGACCTCACCCCCTTCCTAAGAGGCCTGTAGGGGCCGTGCATAAGCACACCACTCATGCCTACCATCCCTGTCCTATTGTTTCTTTTTATTTTTCTTATAAGTATCTATCTCATGTATTCAAAACTATGTTTATTCTTATACTTATATCTTGTAAGCATTTGACAAATCAGATAAATACTAAAATACTAAATACTAATGATCTAAGTGCTAGAGCCCACTGTAACTACATAGGCAAAAATGCATTAGGTGTTGTTAACCTAATCCTGTGTAGCTTTTTCTCCAGCAATATCACACTACTAACTAGAGCATACAAAACATTTGCTAAACCAATACTTGAATACAGCTCATCGGTCTGGAACCTGCATTATGTATCTGATATTAATACATTTGAGAAAGTCCAGAAATATTTCACAACGTGCCTACTGCCCCTGCCCTACTGATTTTTTTTCTTATATGTATCAATTTTATGTATCCATAACTATGTTTATACTTATACCTGTTATCTTATAATCACCTGACAAATAAATAAATAAATAAATAAAACCTTGCTGCTTGTATCCTAATGATTTTATTGATTGTTTCCTAGTATGATTTTACTGCTTATTGTACCCTATGACTATTATTAAGGGTTGCACTTTATGATTCTTGACTCCTGATGAATGTAACTAAGCTGGCAGGAATAGCTAACACCCAAGAAGATAGGCTCAAGATCCAGATGGATCTTGACAGACTAGAACACTGGAACATATCTAATAAAATGAAATTCAATATAGAGAAAAGTAAAGTCCTACACTTAGGCAAGAAAAACCAAAAGTACACATATAGACTGGGTGAAACCAGGCTCAATAGCAGTAACTGTGAGAGGGATCTTGGTGTCTTAGTGGACAACCAGCTAAATATGAGCCAGCAGTGTGCAGCCGCTACCAAAAAAGCTAATGCAATCCTAAATTGTATTAACAGAGGGATACAGTCAAGATCAAGGGTACTAATACCACTCTATAAAGCCTTAGTAAGACCACACCTAGAGTACTGCATCCAGTTTTGTTCACCACATTGTAAAAAAGATGTTGAGACTCTAGAAAAAGTACAGAGAAGAGCAACCAGGATGATTAGGGGATTGGAGGCTAAAACATACAACGAACGTTTGCAGGAACAGGGCTTGGCTAGTCTAGTAAAGAGAAGGACCAAGGGAGACATGAAAGTGGTCTTCCAGTATTTGTGATCCTGTTCTGAACAAGGAGAGATTTAACCTGGAAACAAGCAGAAACTTTCTGACAGTGAGAACAATCAACCAATGGAACAGCTTGCCCTCGGGAGTTGTGGGAGCACCATCAGTTGTGACTTTCAAGAAGAGATTGAACTGCCATTTGTCATAAATGGTGTAGGGTCTCCTGCTTGGTTGGGGGGTTGGACTAGATGACCTACAAGGTACCTTCCAACTCTGATTATCTGTATCTGTATCTTTCTTTTATTTACACTGAGAGCATATGCACCAAGACAAAATTATTTATTTATTTTTGGTTTGTCAATTGCTTACAAGATAATAGGTGCAAGTAAAAAAACATAGTTATGAATACATGGATACGTATAAGATCAACAATAGGATTCCTTGTGTGTCCAATCACACTTGGCCAATAAAATATTCTATTCTATTCTAAAGAGCCTTTCCTCACCTTCACAAGTATTACAACAGAAGACCATGAAGCAATGGGGATGGTGTCATAAGAAAATTGAACTGCTTTGATCCCTGCTGTCTGCCCACTGTGGATCTCAATCCCTATCAATGACAATACAATGGTCATAGTGGAAAGCAGTTCTTAAATTTCATAGAGATGTTATGGGTGGATTTGTCATTCACCCAATGTTACCCTGCTCACTTTACCAGATAGAGCAACTTACACACAAACCTGTGCAATTTTGTACATGCCTACTAATGTTGACATCTGGATAGAGATGTCACTGTTAGCTCCATCAAGAAGAGCCAAAAGGCTGTCATTCCTTCCACAGCTGTAGTTGGGAACATTAGCTTCTCCAGTAGAGAGCATGTCTAGCAAGGCATCTGAAGTGCCAAGGGTGTTCAAATAGTTGTCATGAATGTGGTAGCCAAGAGTGAGATTGTGCAGGAGGTGGGGATTCTTGTTCACCACTTGAATGGCAGAAATGAAGCATAGAATTCTACACTGATCAGTAGATAATTTACTGTAAAAAACATTCATGTTAGCATCATCATCATCAATATAATCAAACATCAAAACCAAACTATTTTTATTTATTTGTTCCTCTTTTTCTCCAGAAGCCTATTGAGTCTTAAGTCAATTTTAATCAAAAAGCCATGGCATAGACACCCATTATCATTCATTTTCTAGGAAAGTTGAGAAGATGGGATGGAGATACTCATCCACCAGATTTAGTAGTGACAAATATGTCATTAATTGTAGAAGTGCTGATTTTTATTTGTCCAATAACTAGACTCCAAAGTCATTAAATCGTTAAAGAACCATCATAGAAAGAAGAGGAGGTTTCATAGCTGGCAAAGAAAAGCAACAGTAAAAAGAATCCCAACCTGTATTCTTACAATATGTAAATGGGCAGAGCAGAAGCACCTACAAACATTTCAATAACCACTTTAAACAAATGATTGGATTGAGGGGATATTCTGCATTTAAAAAAAAATTCTTTCTGCCCCATCTTGGGATTTCAGTCTCTTTCACAAAAAAGACAAAAGAGGGAAAGCATCGTAATCAAAACAATTCAAGAAATTAGTCAGGTCCTGCAATATATATAGGATTACATGAAATATGATGAAAAGAACTGTAAATGAAAGGAGTGCTATTCCATCACACTGAATGACTTATGTCTCGGACTGTTTATAAGGAGCCATGTTGAAAGGCAATGCTGAACGGGATATTGTTGTTGCAGTGAGGACTATACTAATAAGATGGTCTCCTGGCTTGTAATAACTCCATGGTCTTTTTCCATCTTGGTGCTTCAAACTCGGAGGGCACTTCATTCCAAGCTTCCCACAGACTGGTTGGAACACTAGCAGCATCAGAAGCAGAAGTAGAAGATCCATAATGTGAGTCACAGTGATGCAGTGGTTAGAGTACTGTATTGCAGGCTACTTCTTTTTAAAAAAAAAAAAACAAATTTTATTAATTTTACAGAAAACACACAAAACACAAAACATAAACATGACTAAAAGATCTTTTCTGAAGGCTGTCTGATCCCGGGTTGAAACTCTTCACACAGACACAAATTCAAACATCATATTCACTTTATATATCCTTCCATATCTTATTATCATTTTCTTTTTTATATATATATATAAACCATTTTTATCAATTTTATATAAACAATGCACAAAGCAAAACAGCTTATAAGTTCTTTTCTAAGAAAAAATAATAAAAGAAGAAAACCAATAGAACATAACAATTCCAAATTATAGTATCAATACTTTGTCTATTTAACTTCATATCTTATCCCAACTTCTCCTTTTCATCCAAATTATTTCTTATTAATAATTTTTTTTGCCTTTTTTCAATATACAACATCCAAAAAAAAAAACCATAAGAAAACCTTTATATATTCTTTCATATCTTATTATCATTTTCAATAACATTCTTTGTCTGTTCTATTTCCAACTATCCATTCATCTTTTTTCTTTTACTATACTTCTCCTGTACACCAATTGGAGTAACGTCTTTAACTCATTATCCTAACTTAAAAGTACTTCACATATATATATATAAACCATTTTTATCAATTTTATAAAAACAATGCACAAAGAATCAAGGCATAACAGCTTATAAATTCTTTCCTAAGAAAAAATAATGAAAGAAGAAAACCAATAGAAAATAGTCATCCAAATTATTTCTTGTTAATTAAAATTCTATTGCCTTTTATCAATATACAAAACCCAAAAAGACATAACAAAACCTTTATATACCCTTCCATATCTTATTACCATTTTCAATAACATTCTTTGTCTGTTCTATTTCCAACTATCCATTCATCTTTTTTCTTTTACTATACTTCTCCTGTACACCAATTGGAGTAACGTCTTTAACTCATTATCCTAACTTAAAAGTACTTCACATAACAATTTTTCTTGGGATTCTGTTTAATAGGTTCTAAAATTACACAATAAATTTTATACTCTAAATACACATATAAAAACACAATCTTATGTACCCTCCAGAATCCCTCTTTTATCCTAAATTAAATTCACCCATTGTCTCTGAATAAACTTTTTTTCTTTAGCTCTTGCTTCCCACCATTGAGGCTTCTCCTCCCCCCTTTCTCTCTTGCTTATTCTTCTCCTTGCCCTTTTTACCCCTTTGTCTCTCCTTCTCCCTTTTCTTATTCCCTTTCCTTTGCTTTCTAACCTTGCCTCCACCTTTCCGCTCATTTTTCTCTTTTTTGGTTGTTTTTTCAATTCTTAAAATCCCCTTTTTCTAATCCTTTTTCTCCTCCTCCCCGGAAAAAACCCATTGTTCATCAAAGATGGCTTCTTCTTCCTCTTCTTCTTCCCAGTCCTTCTGCTGCGTAGTCAACTTTTCATAAGTACATAACGCCATTTCTAAAAATTGAAACAAAGTGCCCAAAGTATCTTCCTTTTTATATTTTTGATATTCAGTCTTTAGTTCATCCACAAGCGATGCCATCATGAAAAGAGAAACTTTTCCCAAAACAACCACAAGTGTTTTTAATCAAAAATAATTCCAAAAAAAAATTCCAAAAATTCCAAAAATTAATACTTTTCTTCCTTTTTCTCTTTTTCTTTCTGGGGTTAATGTTTAATCAAAGAGGTCCAATTACCATATACCTTTCTTTGGGATTCTAGGCAATCTCCTCTTTTTCAGCTTCTGCTCCAATTTTTTTTCCTCTCCCTTCCCACTTGCAACATCAATTTTAAATAATCAGAAATCCATACCTCTAATAAGGGTTTTCCAATTTCTTAAGTTTTTCAATGTCCAGGAACCCTTTGGTCTCTTAGCTTCAACTTTCAGAATAATTCACCTTCAGTGTCCAAACATATTTCATATCTGCTGTTTCCATGGGGTGGGAGAGTGAAGAAAAAAAAAAGTTCCCTTTAACAGCTTCTCCACCGCTTTCGATCTTGTTAGGGATACAATGTATCCTCCAGCAATTCAAACAGCTCAGTTCCAACAGATTTGAAAGATGTTAATTGACCCGGCTCAGACAGCACTTTCATTCTTCTTGCTTCCTCCAGCACAATCTTACCCGGTTGCTGGCTTCTTCATGGCGCCATTGCTGACCGCCGCTCCACCACCTTGGGAAAAAGGGGTTTTTCAGGACGAGTAGGGGGTCTGCGATGCCCCCAACCCCCTGTCTGGCTCCCCTCTCTCTTCGGCTGTCCCTACAGGGCAGCCATATCCCCCTGACCCATCTGGATCGGGGGTACCTCGGCGGCTAGCACAGTAGGAATCACGAGCAGTCGCGAATTCCTGCTGCCCCGAAGCCACGCGAAACCAGAAGCCTGTATTGCAGGCTACTTCTGCTGACTGCCAGCTGCCTGCAATTTGGCAGTTCCAAGCTCACCAAGCTCAAGATTGACTCAGCCTTCCATCCTTCCAAGGTGGGTAAAATGAGGGCCCAAATTGTTGGGGCCTATAGGCTGACTTTGTAAACAGCCTAGAGGGCTGTAAAGCACTATAAAGCAGTATATAAGTCTAAGTGCTATTGCTATTGCTATTTAGATGACTGAATCAATCCCCTTTCTGTTTCTAAACAAGAACATGAAGCAGATTTAGAAGAATTCAAAGCACTCTCACAAGATGGAAATGCTAGTGGTTTCCTGATTCAGAGACAATTCAAGCTTCACCAGGAAAGGAGACAAAAGAATAAGGAAGAACACAGCCTCTGACTGTCTCAAAACTTGTTTCACACAGAAGCATTGTTGTTTTCTAATATAAGATCCCTTCCATGTTGCTTCAGTTTGATGTATGCATCAAAGGCAAAAACTGGAGAAGGAGTAGAAAAGGTGTTAAAGACCAGGGTGGTGATAATTACAGTGAGAAATAACTTCTCTGGGAATTTGAATGTCTTTGGGATTCCATGTGCTAGTGAAAAATCAGAGATACACTGCTGGGAGTACTATTCAGTAGTGGTAGTGGTCCTTCGTGTCAGGACATTTATAGAAAGTGATGTGTGAAGAAAGTAGTTGAACACTAAGGAATTAACTTCTTCTGTCTTTCAACTTAGTGTCTGGTCTCCATCACTGAGAAACAGTATGCCTCCATCCTGAGCAACAATGATAACTCAGAGGAATGTGACTATATAACACAGTGGTGGTGAACCTATGGAACATGTGCCACAGGTGGCACGCATAGCTCTCTCTGTGTGCACATGCACCATCAGCCCAGCTCAGCTCTGTCATACATGTGCTTGTGCCTCCCGCTGTCAGCTGGATTTTGGGTTTCTGCCTTGCATGCTTAGGAGGCAGGGCACATGCATGGGGGTCGGTTGGCATGCATGTAGGGTGCATGCACAGGGTGGGGTGCATGCACGGGGGCTGGGTGTATGTATAGGGCACATATGCTTGCCATAGGTTTGCCACCACTGTGTTATACTTAATTGTGTTACATTGTGTTATGTTACATTTAATTATTTAAAAAATTAAATAATTAAATAAATTTGTTGAATTGTCCTGTGACAAACTGTCCCAGTTATCTCATGACAAGGTGGCCATGGTGTGTTGTCCCATAGTGAGTTGGCTGTCGTGAGCTGTTCACAGCAAATTGGCCATGGTGAATTGGCAGTGGTGAGTTGTTCCATTCCAAACAGTCCATTTCTGACTTTTGATGAGGTGGCTCTATCAGGGATGGTGTCAAGCCTCCATGTCCCCTGAAATAAAATCCAAGGCATCCATCTTCTCTTTAAAGTCTGTTTATTAGGAACACATCAAATTGGCAAGAACTTGGTGTAATTCTGATTCTGGTTAGATTCCAGAATTACATCCAGTAAAAAGCAAAAATTTGAAACTTTCCCCCCAGAGTCACCATCTCCAATACATTCTCAGTCCATCAGTCTAGTGACTCCAAACTCCACCTTCTTCCAGCTGCAGGGATCTTCTCTGTTCCCACAGGAAAGAATGCCACCTAGACATAACATTTCCCCTTTATCTCTATAATTCCCCGCTTTCAACAGCTAGAGAGTGGCGAGCCTGAAATACCATTACATTCCTTTGCAGAAAGTCTAAAGAAGCTAAGAAAAGAATACAAAAAAAAAACAAACCCCAAGAATAAAATATGGCTACACATATGTCATCTTCAGGGTTGACAGATGGTGCACAATATGTGAGTATTTCTGAACTCAGCCCCTTGCTAGGTGTGGCCTGAAGAGACCACTACACACTCTACCATGTTGCCATGAAAATAAGAACCTGTCTTATATATATATATTTTGCCACCAAAAAAAGGCACCAGATCTTATTTGTGGGGGATGCCCTCCACTGACTAACCTCACTTGTGTGCGTCGCCCCCTTTTCGCTGTCAGAAACCTTCAGGAAAGCCTTGCCAGCTGCAGAAGAATTGGGCAAGCAAGGCAGGTGTCGGGGTATGCGAGGCCTGGCTACAACTGCCCAAAGGTAAGTATAGGGCAGCTTCATCCCCCATTCCCCACCCTAGCTTAATTTTTACCTGTGCATTCTGATGTGGGTGGGATCTTAATTAGGGCTTATTTTTTGGGGGGGATAGGCCTTTTATTGGGTGCATGTGTAAAAATCAAGCTAGGACTTACTTTCAGGGTAGGACATATTTTTAGGGAAACAGGGTACATGGGGGGGGGGCTTCTTGAAAATTACGCAGAAGTTTGAACTGATCCAGAATGACAATGATGGGAGGATGCCTCAGTATTCTCATATTACACCTCTGCTTTATCACACCATTGGTTGTCAATTTGATTCTGGATGTGATTCAAGACTCTGGTTGCTACCTATAAAGCCCTATATGGCATAGGGCCTGGTTACTTGAAGGACAGTCTGTCTCCTATCATTTCTGCATTAGTGATATCATCCACTAGGTTTGGAACACTCCAAATATCTTTGTTGAAACAATGTCAAGTATTGGGACCACTGTTGGGCACCTTCTCTTTGCCTGCCCTCTGGAATGAGATTCCTGGATAGATCCAGAAGGCCCTCAGCCTTCTGATGTTTTGAAGGGCCTCCTGAAGCATGTTCTGGAAAGTAGTCCCAAAGGTGATTTTTCAAGAGGACTTTCTTTGTTTTTCCTTGAAGATATTTTGCTTCCCATCTAAGAAACTTCTTCAGTTCTTCAGTTTGAATGAGAAGTAAGGAAAAATAAAGTCCAATTGCCTTTTGAAAAAGCATTTTTGGGACAACCATGGCCTGGACGACTAAGATGCTTCATAGATGTTCTGGAAAATAGGAAAAATTCTGGCTTCCACACATCAAACATCATATCTTTGGTAGGGAGTTAGTACAGAGCCCAATGTCAACTAAAAATACTTCTTTGGTATTTTTAGTTGCTAGCAGAAAGGGAGCGGGGGAAAGTAGGGCATTCCTTAAATGCTTCAGATAATTGCTAGGCAGCCCAAGCTGTTGGTGCACAAGATTATTACTGGAGAGCATGATTGATGACTCTTGGCTATGGATGCATCACATTGGAGAATATATATCCAGGGGGTGGGGTGCTGACTCCGGAGATTCCGCAGCCTGGCAGCAGCGAAGCAGAGCACCCTGAGGAGCTTGCTCCCAGTGTGCTTATGCGCAGAGCTGCTAGAAGGCAAGAGCACCTGAGACAAAAGGGGCAACTCAGGAGTAAGGCTTGGAGATGATTGCCCCTCCCCTAAGGTATAAAGGAGGTGCAAAGGTAGAGAAACCTTTGCAGGAAGCAAAGTTGTTCACTCTGTTCAGTTTAAACCTTGAAGCTCTGTGTGGACTTTGTACTTTGGTTGTTGTTTTTTCCCAGTTAATTTAGCACTTTAGTTGTTGGCAGCAATTCAAAGGAGATAAAGGTGGGTGCTTCATCTCGAGGGACTGTTTGGGACTCGTTACGGGCTGGCCAATCTAATCACTTGGGGCATAATGTTCAAAAGAGCAGGTACCATGACAGATATGTTTGGATATTAAACACTGCTAATGTTTAAAAGGATGTATGCGTTTTTAAATAATTTCTAAGAAAATCTTATCACATTCATAGTTATCGCACATGTGTGTGATGTACTAAACACATGTGTGATATGTGATGCTGACTAGGAAATATGAGATATGGAGAGGGAGGATCCTGCAATGGAGTAATGGGGACAGAAAAAAAACTAGTTAACTCCAGAGGTGGGCTACTGTTGGTTCGCACCAGTTTGGGCAAACTGGTAGTTAAGATTCTGCGCAGTTCAGCAAACTGGCAAATCCCACCACTGGCTGGACCTGCCCCTGCTCATTTTTCAATCTGTTTTCCAGGCCATTTTTGGATGCATTTTGGAAAAGTTTTTGCGCCAAAAACAGCCCCTCAAATGGCCTGAAAACTGTTAAAAATAGCCAAAACAGGCCAAAAAATGGGTGGGGGTAGGGCCTGCCAGTGGTGGGATTAGTTCCAACTGGCCAAATCCTACCTCTGCCTTTGAGGCAAGTGGCCAGGAGGTGGGGCTGGATGTGATGAGTGATGTCACCCACCAGTCACATGACCAACAGGCCACACCTATCCAGCCAGAGAACCGGTTGTTATTGAAATCCTACCACTGGTTAACTCCGTAACTTATCAAGCCATACAAGTAGTTGGTGAGAGATTTCTACTTTCTGAGCTGAGAAGTGAAACGTCTTCAAAGAAAAACCAGAAAGTCTAGTTGCCTCTTGAAAAAAGCACCTTTGGGACAACCATGACTTGGGATGACTGAGAATCTCTATAGAATAGAATAGAATAGAATAGAATAGAATAGAATAGAATAGAATAGAATAGAATACATTAGAATAGAATAGAATAGAATAGAATAGAATTCTTTTATTGGCCCAGTGTGATTGGACACATAAGGAATTTATCTTGGTGCAAATGCTCTCCGTATACATAACAGACAAGGTACATTCGTCAAGAATGATAAGGTACAACACTTAATAATAGTCATAGGGTACAATAAGCAATCAAATCATACTAGGAAACAGTCAATATAGATCGTAAAGATACAAGCGACAAAGTTACAGTCATACAGTCATAAGTGGGAGGGGACAGGTAATAGGAACGATGAGAAGATTGATATTAATAGTGCAGACTTTGTAAATAGTTGGACAGTGTTGAGGGAATGATTTGTTTAGCAGAGTGATGGCGTTCGGGAAAAAACTGTTCTTGTATCTAGTTGTTCTGGTGTGCAGTGCTCTATAGTGTCGTTCTGAGGGAAGGAGTTGAAACAGTTTATGTCCAAGATGTGAGGCATCTGTAAACATTTTCACAGCTCTGTTTTTGATAGATATTCTGCTTTCACACTTTCAAGTTTCATTTATAATGTAACTTTTCAATATAATAAAATTAATTCATCTGGTCAACCCAAAGATGCCTTTTCAAGAGGCAACTGGACTTTCTCGTTTTTCTTTGAAGACATTTCACTTCTCATCCAAGAAGCTTCTTCATCTCTGACTGGATGGGGAGGAATGGAACAATTTATATTACTTGCAGAATCCTTTCATTTCCCACCATCCAACCAGAGATCAAGAAGATTCTTGCATGAGGGTTTCTGGTTTCGCGTGGCTTCGGGGCAGTAATAATTCGCGACAGCTCGCGATTCCTGCTGTGCTAGCCGCCGAGGTACCCCTGATCCAGATGGGTCAGGGGGATATGGCTGCCCTGTAGGGACAGCTGAAGAGAGAGGGGAGTCGGACAGGGGGTTGGGGGTGTCACAGACCCCCTCCTCCTCCGGAAAAACCCCTTTTTCCCAAGGCGGTGGAGCGGCAGTCAGCAATGGCCGCCACGAAGAAGCTAGCAACCGGGTAAGATTGCGCTGGAGGAAGTAAGAAGAGTGAAAGTGCTGTCTGAGCTGGGTCAAGTAACATCTTTCAAATTGGTTGGAACTGAGCTGTTTGAGTTGCTGGAGGATACATTGTATCCCTAAGAAGATCGAAAGCGGCGGAGAAGCTGTTAAAGGGAACTTTTTTTTTTTTCTTCACTCTCCCACCCCATGGAAACAGCAGATATGTTTGGACATATTGGACATTGAAAGTGAATTGTTTTGAGAGTTGAAGCTAAGGGACAAAAGGGTTTTTGGACATTGAAAAACTTAAGAAATTGGAAAACCCTTGTTGGAGGTATGGATTTCTGATTATTTAAAATTGATATTGCAAGTGGGAAGGGAGAGGAAAAAAAATTGGAGCAGAAGCTGAAAAAGGAGGAGATTGCCTAGAATCCCAAAGAAAGGTATATGGTAATTGGATCTCTTTGATTAAACATTAACCCCAGAAAGAGAAAGAGAAGAAGGAAGAAAAGTGTTAATTTTTGGAATTTTTTTTTTTTGGAATTATTCTTGATTAAAAATATTTGTGGTTGTTTTGGGAAAAGTTTCTTTTTTCATAATGGCATCGCTTGTGGATGAACTAAAGACTGAATATCAAAAATATAAAAAAGAAGATACTTTGGGCACTTTGTTTCAATTCTTAGAAATGGCATTATGTACTTATGAAAAATTGACTACGCAGCAGAAGGACTGGGACAAAGAAGAAGAGGAAGAAGAAGCCATCTTTGATGAACAATGGGTTCTTTCCGGGGAGGAGGAGAAAAAGGATAAGAAAAAGGGGATTTTAAGAATTATAAAAACAACCAAAGAAGAGAAAAATGAGCGGAAAGGTGGAGGCAAGGTTAGAAAGCAAAGGAAAGGGAGTAAGAAAAGGGAGGAGGAGAGACAAAGGGGTAAAAAGGGCAAGGAGAAGAATAAGCAAGAGAGAAAGGGGGGAGGAGAAGCCTCAATGGGGGGAAGCAAGATCTAAAGAAAAAAAGTTTATTCAGAGACAACGGGTGAATTTAATTTAGGATAAAAGAGGGATTCTGGAGGGTACGTAAGATTGTGTTTTTTATATGTGTATTTAGAGTATAAAATTCATTGTGTAATTTTAGAATCTTTTAAACAGAATCCCAAGAAAAATTGTTATATGAAGTACTTTTAAGTTAGGGTAATAAGTTATAGACGTTACTCCAATTGGTGTACAGGAGAAGTATAATAAAAGAAAAAAGATGAATGGATAGTTGGAAATAGAACAGACAAAGAATGTTATTGAAAATGATAATAAGATATGAAAGGATATATAAAGGTTTTCTTATGGTTTTTTTTTTTGGATGTTGTATATTGAAAAAAGGCAAAAAAAATTATTAATAAGAAATAATTTGGATGAAAAGGAGAAGTTGGGATAAGATATGAAGTTAAATAGACAAAGTATTGATACTATAATTTGGAATTGTTATGTTCTATTGGTTTTCTTCTTTTATTATTTTTTCTTAGAAAAGAACTTATAAGCTGTTTTGCTTTGTGCATTGTTTATATAAAATTGATAAAAATGGTTTATATATATATATAAAAAAGAAAATGATAATAAGATATGGAAGGATATATAAAGTGAATATGATGTTTGAATTTGTGTCTGTGTGAAGAGTTTCAACCCGGGATCAGACAACCTTCAGAAAAGATCTTTTAGTTTTGTTTGTGTTCTCTGTAAAATTAATAAAATTTGTTTTTTTTAAAAAAGAAGCTTCTTGCATGAGAAGTGAAACATCTTCAAAGAAAAACCAGAAAGTCCAGTTGCCTCTTGAAAAAGCACCTTTGGGACAACCATGACCTGAGTGACTGAGAATCTCCGTAGGTATTCATCTGGTCAAGTTTACCATTTTGTCCCGCTATTAGCTTGGCAATTTTCTTTTTGACAAATCCATAATTTCCAGTCATCACCCTGTTTTTCAAGTAGGTTATAAACAATCTTTTTATTTCTTATTTCTTCAATTTATTTGTGACCTGCTCCACAATGTTCCTTTATAATTGAATAATTTTGACATTTATTTTGTCAATATGTGTTGTGTCAACAAATATTGCTAAACATGTTTTTTCACTTGTTTTCCTATCTAAGCATACTTGCAAGTTAGTCAACTGTGCAAGAAAGATTCAAATGTGAAAAGATATATATAAAAAAAGCTTTCTACTTTTAAAATCCTTGGATGTCCCATTCTAGTTCCATGCCTTTCTGAAGAAGAATGAATGTTGCAATCTTTCATGGAGGAAACTGTACTTGGACGAAAACGGAGATGTAGCAGCAGATTTGAATATCTTGAGCTTCTTGATTCTCTCCAAGGAAGATCCCATCAAAGAGCAACTGGGGAGTTTTGAAAGACAGAATCTTATTATCAGCCAAGATGCTACTTCAAGGCTAAAGTTACTCAACAAGGTAGGTGTATCCCAAAGGCTTAGGAACAATTTCAAGGTGGATCTTCACTGAGACTTCAATGTGGGAAAGAAAATCCTTATGCTTTTCTTTGATGAGCTGGAAGACTTTGATATAGGTGACCAAGGTGTCTTCCAGATGCTGTAGTATGGAACACTTTTTAAGGGATGCTGGATGATTATTTTTTAGGATACAACTTATGGTCTTTGGGGTTCCCTCTACAATCTGGTATCCCCATAAAAATGGAGAGAGAGGCCATCAAGTACTGAAGATTGTAGTGCTAATAGCCTTGTTCCTTGCTTTTAAATACCAAAGAATAAATTATTCTGTTGACCAGGATCTACATTTAGGTTTGGACTGAATCCAATGAAATGAAATGATAAAAAGATGAGGTTCATTGGTAATAACAGGAAATAAGTTTTGTAAGTTAGATTTAGCTGATAATGATTGGGGAGGTTCATATCAGAGGTACTATTCAGCAGGTTCTGACCAGTTCTGGAGAACCAGTAGCAGAAATTTTGAGTAGTTCTCCAAACTGGCAAATACTGCCTCTGACTGGCACTTCCCCATCTATTCTCTGCCTCCCGATTCCCAGCTGGGTCATCTTTTGTTGCCCTGCACAGGAGAATGGAACTGGACCCAGCCTGGATGGCTTGTCTCTAAGAAGTGATGTTAACTTGCCAGCTATTGCATTTTTTTGCTTTGCTCATGACCGTGTGGTCGGCCCGGTTCATTCTTCATTATTCCTGTCTATTTTAGCTTGAGGCATCTCTGCCAGGCTCCTCTGTATTTGGACAGGCCTGGCTGTGCCTTCCTAGGATGAATCCACATGGCCAGGGGTCATCGGCCCTTGCTCCCTGATGGGAAGTCGTCTCTGCTCCTCCTGCAGGGTCTTTCCTGGTGTCTCAATGCTTGGTAGGCTGGTGGTAGTTCGATATTCCTATTGATGCCTATTGATAGAATTGCTGTATATATTTTAAGATGAGAAGCTAGACAAATGTTTTATATCTATTTATTTTATTTCTATTTCTGCTTAGGATTATTTTCCTTCTCTCAGTATCAGTTGTCACCCAAATAAAGTCTTTCTTGAAATGTGAAAGGAGAAACTATAAATGAAATATTAATTTCTGTTTTCTCAGATACTGAAGAATGCACCATGTGCCCAGATGATAAATTTCCCAACAAGGACCGTTTCCAATGTACTCCCAAAATAATAACCTTCCTGTCCTCTGAAGAACCTTTGGGCTTTATCACAACCTCCTTTGCCCTGCTCTTATTCCTAATCACAGGTATGGTTTTAATTGTATTCATTAAATACAGAGAAACTCCCATTGTCAAAGCCAACAACAAGGACCTCTCTTACATCCTCCTGGTTTCCCTCCTGCTTTGCTTCTTATCGACTTTTTTCTTCTTTGGAAAACCAAGGAAAGCAACCTGCCTTCTTCAAAAAGTGGTCTTCAGTATTTTCTTCTCAATTGCCATTTCTTCCCTCTTGGCCAAAACAATCACTGTGGTGTTGGCCTTCATGGCTTCAAAACCAGGAAACCAAATGAAGAGATGGTTGGGGAAGAGGCTGACCAACTCTATAATCCTTTCTTGTTCTACTGGCCAAATGATCATCTGTGCCATGTGGCTGGGTTTTTTTTTTCCTCCATTCCCTGTCTCTGACCTTCATTCTATTCCTGGAAAGACTAATCTCCAGTGCAATGAAGGCTCTGTCATCATGTTTATTGTTGATCTTGGCTATATGGGTTTTTTAGCTGCCATTTGCTTCATGATAGCTTTTCTGGTCAGAAACCTGCCTGGGACCTTCAATGAAGCCAAGCCAATCACATTCAGCATGCTGGTCTTTTGCAGTGTCTGGGTCTCCTTCCTGCCCACCTACTTGAGCACCAAAGGAAAATATATGGTGGTTGTGCAGATCTTCTCCATTCTGGCCTCCAGTGCTGGCCTGCTAGGCTGCATCTTCATCCCCAAGTGTTACATTTTCATGCTTAGACCAGATCTAAACACTAAGGGACATCTAATGATAAAAGTAGTAAAATAGTAGTAAAATTGTTTCTTAGGCTCAAAGTATATAATTATTCATTGCAAATACTATTGGATTTCCATGCTTTCTTTGCATCTGTTTGTCAATTAAGCTTGTTTAAAAATGAAGGAAATAAAAATATGAAAATGTAATATAAATCAAATCAAAATTAAAGATAATCATCAAAAATAAAATAAATGAATTAACAAAATTATCATGCAGTCAAGGAAGGAAAGCATGAGAAATGAGATCGTTATACTAATATAAGACGGATCCAGTAGAGACGTGATTCCAAAGAATATGGGTGGAAGTCCTGTGGAATTCAAGCAGAACCAAGGACCAATATTCAAGGCTCAATCCAATATTTATTTATTTAAACAGTGTACACTGGAGGAACTCCCTCTAGAAAATAAATGGGAGGGATTCCCACAGGGGAAAGGATGTGCTCAGTCGTGGGATTCTCATTGGTTCACCTGAACCATATGAGAGAGAGAGAGAGAGAGAGAGAGAGGGAGAGAGAGAGAGAGAGAGAGAGAGAGAAATCAACTAAGGTGGTAGGGAAAAACAACTGGTTCATCGGCCAAAATTTATTCTGTCTGTCAAGATCTCTAATTTGTTTCGATGGTGGACCTAAAAATACTGAGTTAACTATATATCTGCATTTCTTTCTGTCATTTACATGCTGTCTAATCTAGCTACATTCCTTCAACTGGATCTGAAGAGCTGTAGCTCACAAAAGCCAAATCTGTCCAGAGTTTTGCAGTGTTAATTCAGCGCCAGAAAAATAAACACAGATGGCTGATGCTTCAATTTAACATCTTTATAAACATAATAAGTAGATTTTACAAACCAGTTGTAGATTTCTCCAACATGGAGCAAACTCAAACAGAAACATGTTTCAAGTTCAGAGCAGACCTCCAGTCTTCAGCAAGCAAGCAAATTATTTTCTCTTTTACTTTAGTTCATCAGGCAAGCAAGAGGAGAGAAGCAGTTTCATTCTCAACAGATAGACTCAGAGCTTCAGAGCTGCAGAGCTTAATATAGAGCCACACCTAAACTGCTTCTAGTTTCAATTTCCTAGGCTACTTCTAGTTTCCAAACAGTTCTCATTGGCTGACTGAGTTGCTATGCCTATTCATTGGCTGACCTTGTTACCATGCTCCATTCCAGTTCATGAATATACTCTGATGAAATCAATGTGCATCCCTTCCAGATAAGAAATGCAACTCCAAGACAAAACCTGACCCTGAGACATCAGGAACATAGGGACTCCCAAACACACTACCAAGCACTTGGCAATCTTTGAGGGGAAGGATGGGGAAATTCAGGGGTGGGCTACTAAGAGTTTGCATGGGTTTGGGCGATCCTCTAGCCAAGGTTCTGTGCAGTTCACTGAACCCACAAATCCTACCCCTGGCTGGCCCCACCCACTCTGCCCCACCCCTCCTACCTCACCCACCCCTCCCAGGAGTCTCCATGTGGCCTATTTTGGATGCCAGGTAAGTGCAGAGCCTGCACAGAGGTTCAGAAAAGGCAAAAAATGGACCACCTGGAAGTTCCGGAAGGACCTCCAGAGTGCCTCTGGACCCCGGGGGAGGCTGTTTTTGCTCTCCCGGAGGCCTGAGGAAAGCCTCTGGAGCCCAGGGAAGGTGAAAACACCTTCCCACCATGGTGCTGCAGGAGACCGACTAGGCCATGCCCACCATGCCCACCCAGCAACTGGGCAGAGAACCAGTTGCTAAAATTTTTGGAGCCCAACCTTGGGGAAATTCTCAAAAAAATTCACAGATGACTAAGCCAAACAGTTATCACTGCACCATCTAAAAAACAAAAACAAAACAGAAGGTCCACAAGGTCCCCCGAAAACAGTTTCTGGGAAGGTATTGCAAGAAATCATGTCTCATCATGGACTATGCTGTGGGAATTGTCACCATGACAACTGTAGACAGGATGCTGTATATTTGGTAAAATAACCAACGTCAGAATATAAAGTTTCTTAATCAAGTCTCATCCAAAAATTGATATTTCTAGAAAAATTTTTCTCTAAGATGCTCTTCTCCAGCTACTCCTCTGGTAATGGAGTCCTGAAGAAATGTAGGGTCCCTAGAGGAGAAGTTACTTCTCACTGTGTAATTTTCAAATTTCTGGTCTCTAGGCCTCTTCTAGTACTTCTCTGACTGTCTTTGAGATAAACAACAGACTGAAGCAACATGGAAGGGATCTTGCATTAGAAAAGGATAAATGCCTCAGTCACAAACAATAGGGCACTGGTTTTGGTACAGTTACGGACTGTGTCCTTGAATGTACTTACTCTTCTTTCCAGGTGAATCTTGGGTGATCTCTGTCTGAATCCAGAAAGTCACTAGAATTTCCACATTATAAAAGTGCATTCAATTCATCTAACTCTTATTGTTCTTTCTTAGAAAGAAGAAGGGGTTTGATTCAGACCCATGAATTATGGACCTCCTGCTTGTGCTCCTGTTGCTGCTGGTGTCCCAGCCAATCTCTGGAAAGCTTAGAATGAAGTGCCCGTTGAGTTTCGAGCACCAGGATGAAAAAAAACCATGGAGCTATTACAGTCCAGGGGACCATATCATTAGTATCATCAATACTGGAACAAAGATATTGCGTACAATGATGTTGCCTTTCAACACGGCACCTCATTGCCAGTTTGAATTGTAAGTCATTCACTGTAATGGAGTTTCATCCCTCTATTTGCAGTTCTTATTATTTTCTTCTTATTTCATTTATGCCTGTATTGTAGGACCTATCTTATTTCTTGAATTATTTTGATTTTCACTGCTTCCCTCTTTTGTCCCATTTTGTAGAATAAAATCTTGAATCCAAAGATGAAGCAGCGGAAAAAAAGCTGAAAAAAGTCCAGATTCCATAACTTTCCTGCTCTAATCCTTAGTTATACTTCAATACCAATTTTGGTTTCAAGTAATTATTGAATAGACCGTACTTACCTCTTCCTAACTCATGTTCCTATTTTTACAACCACTCATCCGTATTCAATGCCTGAAGATACCGTGGTGGGATTCAATTTTTTTTACTACTGGTTCTGAGAGTGTGGCTTGGTGTCCATGGCTTGGTAGGCAAGGCAGGGGAAAGATACTGCAAAATTTCCATTCCCACCTCACTCCAGAGGAAGGATATTGTAAAATCTCCATTCCCTCCCCACTCCTGCGGGAAGGTTACTGCAAAATCCCCTCCCCTCCCCACCCCACTGACCTGCTTTCCAGTTCTGTTCACCTGTGCAGGGCAACTAAAGAAGACCCAGCCGATTGGCTGGAACTCAGGAGGCAGAGAGCAGATGGAAGCTGGGCCAATCAGAGGTGGTATTTGCCGGTTCTTCAAACTACTCAAAATTTCCGCTACCAGTTCTCCAGATCTGGTCAGAAGCTGCTGAATACCACCTCTGGCCTGATCCTTGTAGGAACAGAGAATGACCTTATTTTAGAATTGCTTTTTTGGGTCATATGTGAAACAGCTTCTTCCTATTATGTTAGTTCTATTTTATTGATTGAATGATTTTGAATCCTTATTACTTGTCAGTTGAAAATTAGTTCTTCTACAAATAATTCGATTTGTGATTCTTAACTTTAGTGGAAAGGTATCTCCATCTCCTCTCCCCAACACTCATTAAAAGAATGAGCTGATGGGTAACTCTCATTTCCCTCTGGTTTTGGATCAGTATTGGCTTAAGGTTTGTGGTGACAAAGACCATTAAATTGAAAAAAAATATGTTGCTTTTTCTCTTAATGATGATCTTTATAACATGAACCTTTTTATCTTAGTTTACCTTTTGATAAGTATAGACTGCTACGCAACATTTTTAATATTCAACTGGTCAACAAGATTCCAAGGCTTCTGCAAAATCTCACACTTGGGTACAATATCCATGACAACTATTTGAACACACTTTTGACTTCAGATGCCTTGATGGACATGCTCTCAAGTGGAGAAGCCAATGTTCCCAATTACAGCTGTGGAAGGAAGGACAACATTTTGGCTCTTGTTGATGCAGCTACTTATGACATTTCCAACCAGATGTCAACATTAGGAGACACCTACAAAGTTCCTCAGGTTTGTATGTCTACTTTCCTATAGGTAAACTGAATGGAGTGGTGGGTCAGTATGTGATAGATCCTTTTGGAATTGAAGAAATGATTTCCATCATGGCCATTATATGTATCATGATTAGGGATTGGGTTCTGCAGTGTTTAGGAGGTAAGAATCAAAGCTATGATATCTTCTCATGACATTATCATCATTTATTATAGTTCTTCTGCTGCACATTTGGTAATACAAGGAGAGGTTCTCTATTCAATTGAAGGATCTTCTGTAGAAAAGGAAGGTGCTGCAGAGATGGGGCATCATCTTTTGTACACAGTCTTAGCAAAAATAATATAATCCAAATGTATTATATATTTGATTTGATTTGATATGTCAATCGCTTACAAGAAAATAGGTATAAGTATAAACATGAGTAAGAATACAGGAAGTAGGTATGAATAAATGGGGACAATAGGACAAGGATGGTAGGCATCATTGTGCCCTTATGCACGCCCCTTACAGAGCTCTTAGGAAATGGGGTGAGGTCAATAGTGGATAGTTTGAGGTTAAAGAATTGGGGAATTAGAGGACGTTGCAACAAAGTCAGGTAGTGTATTCCAGGCATTGAGACTCTGTTGCTGAAGTTGTACTTTCTGCAATCAAATTTGGACTGGTTAACATTGAGTTTGTATCTGTTGTGTGCTCTTGTATTGTTGTGGTTGAAGCTGAAATAGTCATTGACTTGTAGGACATTGTAGCAGATAATTTTGTGTACTATGCTTAAGTCCAACCATAGGCAGCATAGTTCAAAATTGTCCAAGTCCAAATTTCAAGCCTGGTGATATAGAGTATTCTGTTACAAGCAGAGGAGTGTAGTCCTCTTCTCGTGAAATACTTCTGGACTCGCTCAATTGTATTAATGTCCAATATACAGTGTGGATTCAGACAGATGAGCTGTATTTAAGTATTGGTGTAGCAAAGGTTTTTTATGCCCTAATTTAGCAATTCTATATTTCCAGAGGAGAAGCTTCATAAGATTAGATTTACAACTCTTAATGCCTTTTTGGCAATGCTCTGATGCTTAAGTCATTAGATATGAATACTCAGAGGTCCTTGACAGAGTGAAGGTCTCAACAAGGTCATATCCACCTAGTTTGTATTTGGTGTGCTGATTTTTTTTACCAATGTATAGGACAGAGCATTTGTTAGGCGAGATTTGGAGTTGCCAATTGTTTGACCGTTCAGATACATAATCAAGGTCACTTTGAAGGACAGTAGCATTGTTGGTGATGTTGAATAGTTTGACATCATCTGTGAAGATGATCACAAAGGTCATTTATACAGAGTATAAAGAATGTGGGTCCTAGAATGCTACTTTGGTGGGTCCTAGAATGCTGTTAACTGGAGCAAGGTTTGATATAGCGCTTTCTATTTTGACTATTTGTTGCCTGTTTGACAGGAATGCAGTAATCCAGTTATGAAGGAATCCAGAAATGCTGTAAGAGTTTTGTTTTAACAGTAGTTTGTCATGTACCACTGAATCAAAAGCTTTGCAGAGGTCTATGTAAGTTCTGTCTATTGCTTTACCCTGGTCAAGTAGAGTGACAACTATACAATGTGTGTACAAAATGTTTTATGAGTTGAGGCATAAGAGTAGTCCATATGCTTTTGCAGTATAGGAGTTGTAGATTGTAGGACAATTTTTTCTTGAAACCAAATTGTTTTTTGGAGAATAGGTTGTTTGATTCTAAGTGGAGGGTGATGAATTGGTTAATGAATGATTCCACGACTTTGCACGTGACACAACACAATTAGATTGGTCTGTAATTTTCAACCAGGCTGGGGTCACCTTTTTTGAAGATAGGGATGACTGTTGCTAAGAACCATAGGTTCAGTAAGGAGCTCGTTCTGAATTATATCTTACAAATAAATTTTAGGGGTTCTGCTGTGGCAGAGGAGAGCTTTCTAAAGAAGTATGCACATAATCCATTGGGGCCAATAGATAGGGATGGTTGGGGGTTTCGTAGTGCCTTTTCTACATTATCTTCTGTAAAGTTAATATGTAGTAGATCATGACAGTTAGTTGTGGTATGAATAGAAAATGCGGTGCATGAGCCACTGCATGCCCTTGGATGAAGAGAGGATGGGCCTGGGTCTTCCTCTGAATGCCCAGCCAACCTGTGCCCTTCCCCAGTTTCCTCCACAACCTCTGGAGTCACACTCCCACTCCCTATTGGCTGTTCCTCCTCTCCTTCAGGGTCAGATTCTAACAGGGGCATGACACAAAGACTGAATTGAAGAATGTGTTGAAGAGGTTGGCCTTAACGGCTTCATCGCTGCTGTCATTTGGATCCCATTTGATCCTTTTAGGGGTGGGATGGTTCTTGAGTCTTTAAGTTGGTGTTTACAAAATTGTTGAAGGTGCGGGTAGATTTTGTACGTAGGAGGTTTTCCTCTTGTTTGCAGTAGCAATTTGTGCATTCTGCCTTTATCTGTTAGCATAAGGTGCTGTATTGATTTTTAAAGTTTGCTTCATAGCTAATTTTGTTTTCACATGATTTTTTTTTATTATTGAAGTTTCCTTATTGTTATGGGTAATTTGTTTTTTTTGGGGGGGTTACTAATGGTACACATAGTTTAATGACTCTAAGTTCAAGCAAGAATGCATAATAATGGTCTTCTGTAGTATTACAGTTAGAGAACAGAATGCGCCAATCAAGAGATGATAGCTCAGCATCTATGAGATCATAGTTGGCTTTTTTGTATTTTGGGGATCCATCATTATGATCTTTTTTTTGAGAGCGCAAATTGAGACAAAAGTCAATCATACTGTGGTCACTGTTTGAAAAGGGTTCTTGTATTTGTAGGCCATATATCGAGTTTGAGCTGTTGCAGAAGATGAGGTCAAGGCAGTTGTTGAGTCTAGTGTTGTTAGTTACTAATTAATCCAGTCCCACTGTAGTAACAACATTGTACAGGGTTGCATGTATGGGTTCGGATGTACATTCATTTAGGGTCCAATCTATAAGTGGTAGATTGAGGTCACCAAGGAAAATAAGGGGCAAGAGGCAGCCCACATCAACAGTGAAGTTAGCTTGTTTGCATGAACTATGTCATAATCAGGGGCTCTGTAGCATAGTAAGAAGCTGATAGTGGTATTTAAAGACAGTTCACAGACGATGGTCTCTGGAAGAGCAAGCTCCTCTGTAATTTGAATCTTTCTTAGATTTAGGGATTTTTTATAGAAGGTAGCAACTCTACCTCCTCTACGGATTTCATGATCTGACCGATAAATGTGATATTCTCTGACTGTGGTAATGGAGTCTGGAAAAGATTCATTCAACCATGTCTCACAGACTAATATAACGTCAAATGTGGCTGTGCTTAGTAAGATGAGAAATTCATGTATTTTATTTGTGAGGCTTCTTGCATTGAGTAATTTGCATTTCAGATAGTAGTGGGTCTGGAGGAAGTAAGGGGTGTGTGTGCCTAATGTTGGATGTTCAGTTGATGGTTATTGGGATGTAAATTGAAGGTCTTGCTTCTGATACATTCTGCATGGTAGTCAATGTATAAGTTGGTATTTCCTTGTTCTCGGAGTCTTTTGAGTTCAGAGCGTGGTTCACGGGACCATACACATTGCTATAAGGCTAGGGAGAGAATGGAGATTCTTATGGTTGGTGTTGCTCTTGGTGAGTGAATTTATAGTGTATAATTTATCTTATATGTACCTGATAAAAACACACACTATACATTTTATGAATTCACAGGGAGCACTGTCATTAATCAACCACTTTATTTTAAAAAACTACAAGCAGGTTAGTCAACCTGTTAAATATATATTTTCTTTACCCTAAAGCATTTTTGATGAAATTCATCATGAATGGCTTGAAGAGCGTTATAGCTCCTGTGAAAGACTTTCTGCCAGCTGAACTATTCAAAAAATTTTCTGTGATGACACAGGACAAGGCGTGAAGACCACACAGCCATCTGAGAGTTCAAACTCCCCTTTAATGCTCCAAATTTCCCCAAACCTCTCATATTCTGGGCAGGTCCCAGAGCAAAGATAGACACACATATACATATGGCAGCCTTTGGCTGCCACAGTTCAGCAAAGGAACAGGGAAATGAGTCCACGGAGCAAGAAACAAACAATGAGTCCACAAAGCAAGGAACAAATAAAGTTCATGAAGCAAGGAAGCAAAAATGAGTCCACAAAGCAAGGAAGAAGCAATGAGTCCATGAAGCAAGGAGCAAAACATGAGTCCATGAAGCAAGGAATAAGCAATGAGTCCATGAAGCAAGGAATAAGCAATGAGTCCACGAAGCAAGGAAGAAGCAATGAGTGCATGAAGCAAGGAACAAACAATGAATCCACGAACCAAGGAAGAAGCAATGAGTCCATGAAGTAAGGAACAAGCAACTAGTCCTGCAAACTCCAAATGTCTTTGATGGCACACAAAACTCTATAAATTCAGTGTTTGTTCCCCCAAAATGCCCTCCCTGTAGGGTCTCCTGAAATTTCAATCCCTAGGTGTGCCTTGTGAAGAGGGGTGGGGTGCTCTCTTCTGAAGCAATTGAGTCAGCATGTGCTGTTCCCACCTTCTATCCACTCTCCAGGCTCGGGGATCAGGAGGGGGCCATCTTTGCTCATTGCCTGAGCTCCATCGTGCCTCATTTCCAATGCTTGCCCTCTCTCAGTCATCCTGCCCCTGTTCCTCCATGCTAACAAGCCATCCCAATCCTGAAGGGCCCTGGGCTGCCTCATCCTGGTCCTCTCCACATTCCTCTGAAGCCAACAAAGCCACCCCCTCAATCTTTGTCAGCTCCAATTCTGGCTGGTCCTCCTCTGCAGACTCAGGCTCCGATGGGGCCATGATAATTTTTCCTAATGGTACTGAATGGTATTAGAAGGTTCATTTACACATATTAATAGTTCCTGCTAACCTTCAGTTGGGTTTAAGATGGCAGTTGTATATATATCATTAATCAATTTAGCCCTTGTATGCGTAATAGGCCCTTACAAATACCTCCCACTTGTAATTAACCTTTTCTTTTGCTTCAGTCATGTTGGTCAAAGGAGGTTTATCTTTTGTTGCTGTTTCCTCCCTTGTTAGACTCAGCCTAGAATGCTTATCTCTAAGAGGAGATGTTAACCTGCCATTTGTTGCTTTGCTCATGACCTTGTCGTTGGCCCGGCTTGTTCTTCATAATTCCCGTCTGTTATAGCTTAAAGCAGCTCTGCTGGGTTCCTCTGTATTTGAACAGTATTTTCTAAAGTGCCTGTAGGCTAGACAAGAAATAATGGATGGAAACTGAACAAGGAGAGATTTAACCTGGAAACAAGGAGAAACTTTCTGACAGTGAGAACAATCAACCAATGGAACAGCTTGCCCTCGGAAGTTGTGGGAGCACCATCAGTTGAGACTTCAAGAAGAGATTGGACTGCCATTTGTTAGAAATGGTGTAAGGTCTCCCACTTGTGTGGGGGGTTGGACTAGATGACCTACAAGGTCCCTTCCAACTCTGATTATCTGTATCTGTATTTGTAACAGGCCTGGCTGTGCCTTCATAGGATAAATCCACATGCCCAGGGATGCGGAGGGGGGGGCATCAGTCCCTGCTCCCTGATAGGAAGTGGTCTCTGCTCCTCTGGCAGGGTCTTTCCTGGTGTCTCAGTGCTTGGTAAGACAGTGGTAGTTCAACATGCCTATTGATCATCTGTAGCCACTTGGTTGTTTCCCCTATGTAATTGCTTGCAGTCACTACAGTTGATGTGGTAAACCACTGAAGATGTTTCCTCCTTGGATAGAGTTTCCTTTGGGCAAATCACTCTCATTCTTAGAGTTTGGTCTGGTTTGTGCTGCTTCAAGCTATAACAGAGAGAAATAATGAAGAATGAGCTGGACCGACCACAAGGTCACTAGCAAAGCAACAAATTGCAATAGCTGGCAGGTTATCATCACCTCTTAGGGATAAGCATTCCAGGGTGGGTCTGACAAGGGAGGAAACAACAAGAAAAGATAAGCCTCCTTTGACCAACATGACTGAAGCAAAAACAGGGTTAATTACAAGTGGGAGGCAGTTAGAAGGGCCTATTACATGTCCAAGGGCTTAATTGATCAATGATATATAAAGGCATAGATCTCTGTAATGGCAATGATGATGTCAGCAAAGGCTGACAAAAGCTTAGTAAGTATAATAAATATAATTTTAGTTCCAGGGAGCACAAGATGTCTGTTTCTTCTTTTACAAGTATACCCATTGGTCTAATTGACATTGTGGCTAAAATCCTCAGATCCTCTTGAGTAGAGTTGAGAGTGGGTAGATGAACAAAGAATTTTTGCTGAAGAACAAGTAAGCTTTAGACGGTGTTTTGCCTAACCAAGGGCACTTAGCATCTAGTCCTCAATGAAACTACATCTACATTGAGGGAAGCATTCAGTGAGGTACCTCAAGATTCTCCTCTTAGGCACAGTGCTCGATTATTAGTGTTACATTAAATATATGGAAATTGACAGACTCCCCAAAACCTGTGTATTAGAAGTGACAATTAAAGAAGAGACAATTTCAATGAAAGATATGTGGTCTTCCTGTTTCTTGAGCAACTGGAAAAGAAGCTAAAATGTTTGCTGTCCAAAAAAATCAGATATTGAAGCAGAGAAAGATGCAAACATATTCAATAAGGATGGCATATTGAAATGAATGATGCTCTACAGATGTACTTCCAAATTGGCAAGTATTTTGGTGCAGAAATGCCTGGATACCTTAAGGTGGTATTTATTCAAGCAGGATATGAGCACTGGATAGAAAGGTCAAAAATGGAAGATTTAATCAAGACCCTTGTAATGAAGAGACTTGTATTTGCTGAGTTCTGGAGACAGACAAAACACATCTATTATTTGAATATAAATTATACAAGAAAGAGATCAGTATCTTGGACTGCAGATTAGATCATTTAGATCCTTATAACAAAATAAATATTTCCTGTTGGTCAAATTTTTTTTAAAATGCATTCAATATTGATCTTTATTTGAACAAAATATTTCAGTGTACATCTGGATATGTGGGTTGGAGGTGTGGATTGATAGAGAAATATGATTTGTATTCTTTATTCTTATACTTTTGAACTCATGTTCTTTTATACTCTTATTACATAGTCTTGTTAATGTTATATATTTTTATTCTTTATTTTAGTAAGGATTAATGACTAATCAACAATAAACTATTTCAATAAGTTCATGAAATTGTTGTCATGCCCCTATCAGAGTCTGAATCACAGGAGGAAGATGAACAACTGACAGGGAGTGGGAGTGTGGCTCTGTTGGCTGTGGAGGACTCTGGGGAAGGGCAAAGTCCGGCTGGGCAGAGCAGGGAAGATATAGAACAAGGGAAAGAGAATTCAGAGGAAAACCCAGGCCCACCTCCTTTTCTTCCTAGGGCATGCAGGGAGAAATGGAGAAGAGAGCAATATGCTTGTAGGGAAGGAAAGGACCCTGATTCCCTTCATTAGTCACACCTGGGAATGAAAATTTAAAAGAACTGAAAGCTGACTGCAGCAGCTGCTGGCATCTTCTGAAATGTTTGAGTTTTGCTGTGCTGTCACGTCTTGAATTCTTGCTCCTGTCCTGCCAAACTAATTACCTCAGTTTGGCTTGATTGGATTTATAGTTACAGTTTTTGTTGACCATGTTTTGGACTTGATTCTCTGAAGTCAAAGGCTGCTCCGGGAGAGTTTTTCTCCAGCCAGAAGATAAGCTGGACATTGGAGGCAAAGTTGGAGTTAATAAAGGGACTCTAATTGATTATCTGACTGTGTTTCCTTTGTGCCATGCCCCGGGTCATCACAATTGTATTTCTTTAATATTTTGGAATTGATCTGACCCCAAATATAATGCAGCATTCTTTATTGTTTTTTTCAGCTTGGTTTTGCATTATTTTCAGATTTGCTGCATGATAAAAGTCAATTACCCTTTTATCACAGTTTTTACCCCCAAAAAGGGATCCTCTACCCAGGAATTGTCCGAGTACTCCTCCATTTCAGATGGACCCTGGTTGGTCTCTTTGCTCTAGACACAGAAAATGGAGAGAATTTCATGAGGACTATTACTCCTTTGCTTGTCAGGAATGGAACTTGTGTTGTTGTATCACAACAATTCCCAACAACTCAACTTACAGTACCTCATGGTGATTTCCTCTCTAAGTGGAGACAAGTCAATGTCTATTTTCATTACATAGAACATGGTGC
The DNA here is from genome assembly GCA_033807585.1 of Hydrophis major. NCBI lineage: Eukaryota > Metazoa > Chordata > Lepidosauria > Squamata > Elapidae > Hydrophis > Hydrophis major. The sequence continues at coordinate 24,734,188 of CM066329.1, forward strand.
TGCTTTGGACAGAATTCTTCTTTTTCATTTCATACTTACGCGTTTGCCTGGATACATTGAAAGGAAAGTTTGGATCACAACTCTCATTTCACTTTATCCACTGTGGGACCACAGAGGTCTCAAATATGTGAATAGTATCTGGACTGTTGATTTTGAGAGAAAAAAGGGGCCAATAAAGGATGCCTTTATACCCTATTTCTTTGTGGAACCACCCTTTGGGCACCAGTCATTTGTCTGCTCTTTTTCAAAGCAAGTTTTTTCTGTCAAAGGCCGGAAAAGATGCATTGAGAAATCACCACTGGCGATAAAACAGCAAAAAACAACGGTGCGGAATTTCCACCATTGTTACAGTCCAATTATGACTCTGGTCTATGCCTTGAATGCTGCATATTCCTCCATATCCATGAGGAGAAGGAAGGAGAGGAAAGGGAGTTTGGGTGCTCCCAGGCTGCAGCCATGGCAGGTATGGGGTCTTGACAAGGATCCATTAATCTTAGTTCCTGTTAGGAAGAAATAACAAGGAGAAGATGTCAGACCATATCAACCTATTTGTATTAATGGGATTACAAGTTTGCTCAATCTAATCACTTAAGCAAGAATGTTCACAAGAACAGAACTGACAGACATTGTTTGATATTAAACACTGCTAATTCAAAAATGATACATGCTTATTAAAATAAATTCCTGTAGGTAATTTGTGCTTAAAAGGTCTGTGATTAATATCATGGAATTTTACATTCATAAATTTGTTGGAGCCCTTTAGATCATGTATTCCAACCCCTCTTGTCGTGTCCGCAAAAAGACGCCAGGAGTCGGTGACTACGTTTCAAGCTCTTTATTTAACAGTTGTGAACCGAACCAGCGAAAAGGAAAAAGCCCGCGGCTTTTATCCTTTTCGCTGCGGCGGCCGCGGCCAATGGCAGCGATTCAAGTCTCCCGCTCTTGGAGTGAGCCAATCGCGGGAGACCTAAAACGGGCCAATCGGCGCGGCTCACCTGGCCAATCAGAAATCCCCGCGCTTTAGCCAATCAAAGCGCGGGGATTTCGAGTTTGTAAATTAAGGACAGAACACCCCTCCCCTCTTGGTATAGTCCTTACGTTGCGTAGTCACGTAGGTAGGCGGGGCTCCATCTAGTCCTACTTGACCTGCGCAACTCAGTTGCAAGCTGGATTTCGTCTGGAGCGGTCATGTTTTTGGCTGCTCCCTCTTCGGTGCGAACCGGTTGGATGATCGGGCCGGTTCCTTCTCCGTGGCTCCCACCTGGGCCTTCCGGGTTGGTTGAGCTACGGGTTTCGCCGCTCCCGCTTGGTTTCACCGAGTTGGTTGAGCTGGCTAGGTGGTTCTTCTCCGGTGGGGGATCGCGATGGCTGCGCTCCGGTAAGTACTGCTGGTTTATTTTTTCTTGCGTTTGCTTGTTCGGGTATTCCCTCCCCCCTTGGTTCGTGTTTTGGGGGTTGAGTTCTGTTGCTGTTCGTGACCTGAGCTGGTCAATGTGCCGTTTCCAGGCTCGCCCATCTGTGGTTTGGAGCCGGTATGATCGTGGGCCTGTGATCTGGGTGATGACGGCTGGGATCCATAGGGGGTCCCCCGTCAGGTTTTTCGCGTACACTAAGTCGCCGGGTGCGAATGTTCGGTATTTTGTACTTGAGTCTGGGGGCCGCTCCGGGTTATAAGTTGGGTGTAACCTGTCGAGTGGGGACCTCAGCTTCCTACCCATTAGTAACTCGGCTGGGCTTTTGTTGGTAGTGGTGTTCGGGGTGATGTGTTGTATAAAGAGGAGTTTATTTATTTTGTCGTTGATCTCCCCGTGGTCCATTTTCCGGATGGTTTTTTTGGTAAATTGAACCATCCGTTCCGCCCTACCGTTCGCCGCCGGATGCGCCGGTGCTGTTAATGCGTGGCGGATGCCCCTCTCTGCCAGGAATCTCTCGAAGTCGAGGGAGGTAAATTGGGGCCCGTTGTCGGAGACGACGACGTCTGGGAGGCCGTGTGTTGCAAAGAGTTTGCAAAGTTCTTTGATGACGGCCTCCGTGGTAGTAGATTTCATGTCGCTTACCTCCAACCAGTTGGAGTAAGCGTCAACTGTTATTAGAAAGGTATGCCCATTCGTGGGACCGGCAAAGTCTAAATGGATTCTGGACCAGGGCCCCCTTGGTGTTTCCCACTCCAGGATGGGTGCTGCGGGTGGGCTTGGTCTGGTCTCCTGGCATCGTTGGCACCTAGCTACCCATGCCTCTATCTGCTTGTCCATCCCTGGCCACCAAGCGTAACTCCTGGCCAGGGCTTTAGTTCTGACGATGCCAGGATGCCCCTCATGCAACATCTCTAAGACCTTCCCTTGCAACCTGTCCGGGATGACCACCCTGTCACCCCACAAAATACACCCCTTAAGCAGCGAGAGTTCAGTCTGGCGGTTTCTGAATGTCTTAACGGATTCGTCATTGTCCCTTTCAGGCCAACCTTTTTCCACCCAATGTAAAATTCGTGCCAGACGCCTGTCCTTAATAGTTTCCCGGGCAATGTCTGACGCGGTAATGGGTAGGTTGGGCAGGTTCTCGATGTTAAGGGTGTTTGTCGTTGGTGCTGGGTCAGGATCAGAGTCTGGTGAAGGCGAGCGGCTTAAAGCGTCCGCGTGCGAAATTTTCTTACCCGGCTTGTGTAACAGTTCGTAGCTGTAGGCTGCCAGGAACTCGGACCACCTTGTCATCCGGGGCGATAAAATGTTCGGGGTGGCTCGGTTTCCTGCAAGGATGCCCAGCAACGGCTTATGATCTGTCACAATGGTAAACGGGCGGCCGTAAAGGTATTCGTGGAATCGCTTAACGGCGGCAACTATAGCCAATGCTTCTTTGTCCAGCTGGCTATAGTTCCGCTCCGGTTTAGTTAGAGTCCTGGAAAAGAAAGTGATGGGTGCTTCTCTTTTGTCGGGGAGGGTATGGCTGAGGACAGCGCCGATGCCGAAAGGTGATGCGTCGCAAGTGACAACCAAGGGCAAGGTTTCGCTGAATTGGATCAGGACGGCATCGGAGGTGAGGAGGTCTTTGGTTTTTTGGAAGGCGGCTTGCTCCCGTCTCCCCCAAGTCCAGGTTGCCGCCTTATCCAGGAGCCTATGCAAAGGCTCCACCGCCGTAGCCTTTTGGGGTAGGAAAACATTATAAAAATTCAGCAACCCCAAGAAAGCCTGTAGTTCCGTCTTAGACCTAGGGGTGGGGGCCTCTTTGATGGCTTTCACTTTTTTAATTGTAGGGTGAATGCCATGCCGGTCTAGAAGGTAGCCCAAGAATTCCACTCGCTCTGTGCATAGTTGGCATTTTTCCCGTTTTACTTTAAGTCCCGTTACTTTAAATTTTGTTAAGACCTCCCTGAGTCGGTTTTCTTATTCGGCTTCGTTTGGCGCCGCCACTAATACGTCATCAAAATAGGGCACCACCCCCTTGATGCCCTGCAGTAAACGTTCCATCAGGCTCTGAAAGATGCCTGGTGCCACGCTGACTCCGAACTGGAGTCGGTTGCACTTGAAGGCCCCCCGATGGGTAACGATGGTCTGGGCTTCCGCTGTTTTTTCGTCGACCGGCAACTGTTGATATGCTTGGGCGAGATCGAGCTTGGCAAAGACCCTGCCCCCTCCCAGTGAGTGCAGTAGGTGTTGCACGATTGGGACAGGGTAGGCGCTTTGTTGCAACGCGCCATTTAGGGTGGCCTTATAGTCCCCACAAATTCTCACGGACCCGTCTGGTTTGACTGGGGTCACTATAGGGGTCTCCCATCGGGCATGGTCTATCGGCTGTAGCACCCCCTGTTTGACGAGCTTGTCAATCTGCTCGTCAATCTTAGGTTTTAGGGCGAATGGCACCCGCCTAGGTTTTAGTCGCTTGGGGGGAATCCTAGGGTCTAGGTCAAATGAGATAAGGGGCCCCTGGTACTTGCCCAGGCTTCTGTCAAAGACCTCCCGGAACTCTTGGGCTAGCCGCTGTTCCCAGCCGTCGTCGGCGACGTGGTTGACTCCTGTTAGCGCGATGTCGAGCGGGGCGAACCATTGTAAGCCCAGCAGGCTTGGGCGGTCGCGATCGACGATTGTGAGTGGGAGTTGTTCGGTGCGGCCCTTATAAGTTACATTAAAGTTCTCGGTGCCCACTACCGGGACGCGGTTTCCCTGGTAGTCTTTTATAATAAGTCTTTGGGCGTTTATGTTCCTCTTATGGAGGGTGGGCACTAACCGTTTTATCTCGTGCCATGCAATCATGGAGAGGTAGGACCCGGAGTCCACCTCCATCTTGCATGGTTGGCCTTCAATGTGGACTTCTACGTGTACCTTTCTGGTGCCGTCGGAGATGGCGTGGCCGATGGTTACCGTCTGGTGGGTTTCTTCCTTGCGCCGACTGTCGCTGCCTCTTGAGGGTCGCTGGATTCGGTCCCACCGGCCGGCCGGTTGGCGATCTCTGGTCCTGGGCGGTGGGCTTTCCCTCTTACGCTCGTGTTGGTCCCATCTGGGTGGGCTGCGAGTCTTCTTTTGGCGGCAAACCCGAGCGATGTGTCCCCTCTTTTCACAATGCCTACAGATAGAGTCAAAAAATCGGCATTCTGATCTGGGGTGGTCGCCGCCGCATCCGGCACAGTTGGTCCTCGACCTACGACCTCTTCGGTTCCGTTGGTCGCCGCGCCCCGTCTGCACGCGATGTATGTCCTCCTCGTCTTCTGACGTGCTGGATGCAGACTGGAATTCTCCGTAGTGTGCGGTTGATTCATTTTTTGGGTCGGCCGACCTTGCCGGGTTGTTGTTTCCGCCCTTCGCGTCAGATTTTCGCATGCTGTCAGCGGAAGTGCGGGTTGCTTCTGCGGCTGCGGCTGCGGTAAGGGCGTCTGCTAGGCTGATGTCGCCCTTAGCCATAAGCCGGCTCTGGAGTGCAGGGTCCCATAGGCCGAGTACGAATCGGTCTCTTAGGAGGCTGTTCAGACCTTCGAATTCGCAGAGTCCTCCTAGGCGCCTCAGCTCGGCGACGAAATCGCTCAGTTTTTCGCCCGGTTTCTGGTCGCGCCGGTAAAATTCGTTGCGCCGGATCAGGATGGGGACCTCGGGGGCGTAATGGCGCCGCAGGATAGGTTCGAGGATGTCCCAGTCCATGGCGGTTGCGTCGGCTGGCTTGGCCAATGCTTTGGCCATCTGGAAAACCTCGGTTCCGCAATGGGTGAGGAAAACGGCGCGTTTTAGCGGGCCCGGGGCGTCCTTCATTCCGGTGCACTCGAGGTACATGCGGAAACGGTCTGAGAACGATTCCCAGTCCTCGGTGGCGGGGTTGAAGGGGGCGGGCGGTGCTATTTTCGCCATTTCGGTGCTGAAACTGGCTCTTGTTGGACACGGGGTTCGGTTCAGGGTCGGGATCCCATCCTCGTCGCCAGTGTCGTGTCCGCAAAAAGACGCCAGGAGTCGGTGACTACGTTTCAAGCTCTTTATTTAACAGTTGTGAACCGAACCAGCGAAAAGGAAAAAGCCCGCGGCTTTTATCCTTTTCGCTGCGGCAGCCGCGGCCAATGGCAGCGATTCAAGTCTCCCGCTCTTGGAGTGAGCCAATCGCGGGAGACCTAAAACGGGCCAATCGGCGCGGCTCGCCTGGCCAATCAGAAATCCCCGCGCTTTAGCCAATCAAAGCGCGGGGATTTCGAGTATGTAAATTAAGGACAGAACACCTCTTTTCTGCAGGAACCCTAGTAAAAACTTTTCTGAATAAAATGCATTAAGATTGTTATAATGATAAGATATTGAGTAATTTTTAATATGAATGTAATCATAGCAAGAAATGTATACTAAATATAAATACTTGCACAAGATATATGTACCCAGATGACACACTTAATTGAAAGATGGATTTGTAGTAAAATAAAATAAAAAATGGTTTAAAAAACATCTGACTGATGGCTTCTCAGTCTTCAGATTCTCCCTCTAAGAGCTTTTATTAGTTGGAAAATATGTCCCCAAAGTCCTTCTGATTTTCTGCTTCAGTAGACCAACATGGCTCTGTTGTTCCTTCTTGGTTTTCCTCAAGGCTAAAAGCAGCTCCTCCTCAGTTCCACAATCTGTTAAAAATGTGTAATCAGAAAAGCAGGAAGAGCCCATAACAATATAAAAAGGGAAACTCAGATAGGATCCACCCTAAATTCCCAGGTTGTAAAAATAATAGGAGGGGCACTTGTACCTTCAGACATGCATAGTGGCCTTGCATCACAAGATGAGTAGCATATACATTTGACAATGATGATGTAGACCAGGGTTGTTAAACTCAAGGCCCACGGTATGTATAATCTGGCCTGTGAGGCTAGTCTGGAACTGTCAAAGGATCAGTCCACAGTGCCTCTCGCAGCTAAAATGGGCTGTGTGCAGCCCCTGCAACTTATTTCCACCCTCTATGGCCTCCTGCAGCACTCTGCCAACCAAAAACAGACTGGAAAACAGCCCAAAATGGGCCCGAAAACAGGCCAACATGGGTTGAAAATGGGCCAAAAAAGGGCCAAAAGCCAGTCTGAAAACGGGTTGGAAAATGGGCTGAAAGGGTCAAAACAGGGTAAAATGGATCAAAAACCAGGCCAATCAAATGGGCAAAAAGATGGGGTTGAAAACAGCCAGCAGAGTGCTGCAGGAAGCCATGAAGGGTGAAAATGAGGTGCAGGGGGGCTGTGTGCGAACCGCATGCATCCCATTTTAACTGGCAGGTTGCCACAGGAGGCATCCATCCTGTGCCCCTCCCCCCACCAGCCTGAGAAAAACTACAATGCTGATTCAGCCCTTGAAGAAATCCAGTTTGACACCTCTGATGTAGACAAATAGATAGACAGACAGATAATATTCTCTTAATGTAGCCATAACGCAGAATTAGCTCATCTGGATGTATTTATAATGTGGTCTATCTGGGAGAAGATTAGCCTGGCAACTTTCTTGACAATCAATTCTTTATAACAAGCACCTGTCGTTGTCAAGGAATTTATGAATATTCTCTTTCTTTGTGCAATTTATTGATGATTTAGAAAGTTTCTTATAATTGACAAATTTTGTCAATGATATTGTTTTCAAACATATATTGTCAATATATGATTGACAAATTTTGCTGAATCTTTCTTTTTCATTTTTGAAGATCGTGGTTAAACCTCTTCTACCAACTAAGGATATTTGCAAGTTAGACCTCTATGAAATGAGAAAAAAGGGCAAATTAACCAAGTTTAATGCTTTTGAAATACCTGGATGTTCCCATTCTAGTTCCATCCTTTTCTGGAGAAGAATGAGTTTTGCAATCTTTCTGAATTCAAACTGTACTTCGACCAAAATGGAGATTTAAAGGCTGATCTGAGTATCTTTAGCTCGGTGTTTCTCCCCAAAAAGAGTGCCGTGGAAGACAAACTGGTGACTGTTGAAGAAGAGAGAATGATTTTCAACCAAGATCATCTCTCATGGCTAAAGTTGCACAACAGGGTAGGAGAAATATTGGTGTCTTTTCGAAAGGCTTCTGACCAATTTCATTGGGCTAAGCCTATGCACCCTAGCTCAGTGTTGAAATGGAGAAGCTGCATGTGAATGGTAAGAGAGGGCTAATCCCTCGAGTGCTAGAGATTGTGATCCATTTCTTCCTTGTCTTCAAATAGCAAACAAGAAGATAAATTTATTGACCAGTGCCTGAATTCAAGTTTGGACTAAGGTCCTTTTGTTCTACTTGGAAATAAGTTTTGGAACTAAGATTAACCTTGTCTTGGTTGGGGCCACTGTCCCATAGAAAAGCAGGGCATAAAGTTTCTAAGAAACCCAGACCTGGCTAGACTTATCTACTCCAATCTTTCATTCCACTGGGATAGTGCAATTGGCCTTCTGCTTTAATGAAGGAGGTCCAAGAATTGGGAAGAAAATCTGGGAAGAAAATGAGTTCTAAATTTCACTAATAACAAATATGGATTTATTCTTCCAAGCCAGTTATTGTTACCTAATTGTAGTTCTTCAACAGAAAGGACCTTCTCTTGGATACCTAGCTGGGCCTTATAAACCCCCCCTTACTTTCTGCAGCAAAAGATTCCTGACTTACATTTTCTGAGGGACCTGTTCTCATGACTTCACCTCTACCTCATATCATAATAGTTCTAGAAACTCAGTGGTCACTTTTATTTCAAGAGTATGTCAGCATGTCAGGATGGTTAATGCTAACACATATACTTTGGCATTTTTTGTGTTTCTGCTTAATCTCTGCCTGAGTCCAAATGTGTGGAAAAATGCCATCCTGGATTTGTCAAGCAGAAGCGAGAAGGAGAGCCATTTTGCTGCTATGACTGTGTTCCTTGTCCCGAGGGGACCATCTCCGCTCAGGAAGGTGGGTGACACCAAAGAAAAGGGAAGGCCTGGAGGAAATGGATTCATCCACGGCAATTTTCATAAAAGTTAAAGTTAAAGGACAGAATGAATCTCAACAGATTTTTTGTTTATTTTCAAACTGCATGATTTCTCATCAAAATGAAAAATAGTAAAGACTTTGATAGGGATTAGAGAGTATGGCATATTGGACAAGTTTTGCTGCTGCCAGAGAAAATGCTGCTTTTTACATCTATCCTTCCACATTTGTCTTTCTTGGAACATCTGTGTTCTTTGAAACTTAGAGAATTAGGTCCACTTCCTGGAAGGATTATTGCAATACTCTACATGGGCCACCCCTTGTGGATCACTGGAAGGTATACTTGTCCACAATGAAGTGGTATGGACAGTTATGGGTGCATCTCATCACACCAATATTACCATTTATCCCAGTAGTCATTCCAGACTATTTTCAAGATCCTACCTTTTTCTTCCAGCCAACTAGATTTCATAAGAGAGGCATTTTCCAAGTCCAGTAGGGTTTTAGATCCATGTGGAAGGATCCAATAAATGTGCCTTCTAAGATGAACTGATTCATTATTTATTTCTAATAACCTGAGTTACCATGAAAATTCTGTGGAACACATAGGAAATCACATTGGTCCTAGGATTGTTCCTGGTTTCATAGATGTTAGCTCTGTATGGTTTAGAAAATGATTGTCTTCCTATCTTCTTTTTGAGCAGTTATTAAGAAATACATTTTGCAAACTGGTGCTGGTATCAGCTTTTATCCCCAAAGATGTTACTTGAAATGTGAAGGGCAGAATGTTAAAGAAATATTGGTTTTTGGTTTTCTCAGATACAGAAATGTGTACCAAGTGTCCAGATGATCAATATCCAAATGAGGAACGAGTCCAATGTATCCTGAAAGTTATAACCTTCCTGTCTTATGAAGAAGATCTGGGCATCATCCTTGTCTCTTTTGACTTACTTTTCTTCCTAACCACAGTCCTTTTCTTAATTATATTCATTCAATACCGAGAAACTCCTATTGTCAAAGCCAACAACCGAGACCTCTCTTACATCCTCCTGGTCTCCCTCCTGCTTTGCTTCTTGTCTCCTCTTCTCTTCATTGGTCAACCAAGGAAAGCCACTTGCCTTCTCCGACAAACAGTTTTCAGCATCGTCTTCTCAGTTACCATTTCTTCTCTTTTGGCCAAGACAATCATAGTGGTGCTCTCTTTCCTTGCTACAAAACCAGGCAATTGGGTAAAGAGATGGTTGGGAAAGAGTTTGTCCCACTCCACCATCCTTTCTTGTTCTGCTGTCCAAATAATCATCTGTTCCATCTGGCTGGGAGTTTTTCCCCCATTCATTGACTCTGATCTCCACTCCCAGCCTGGAGAGATCATCTTGCAATGCAACGAAGGCTCTGTTTTCATGTTCTACATCACCCTCAGCTACCTAGGCTTCCTAGCTGCCATCTGCTTCATAGTGGCTTTCCTGGCCAGGAATCTACCTGGGACTTTCAATGAAGTCAAACTGATCATCTTCAGCATGTTGGTCTTCTGCAGTGTCTGGGTGACATTTGTGCCCTCTTACCTGAGCACCAAAGGGAAATACATGGTGGCTGTGCAGGTCTTCTCCATCTTGGCCTCCAGTGCTGGTCTACTGGGCTGCATCTTTATACCCAAGATCTACATTATCATTTTGAGGCCAAACTTGAATACAAAAGAGAAGCTTATGAGCAGAAGAAATATAAAACTGTGAAATAGAAGAATTTTGACTTTCAAAATTTTCCAAGATTCCAACCCTTGATAATGATTAGTTGGACAATAATCCTTGTCCAGCAAATTGCAGATAGCCATTTAACTCTTTTGAGTAGGGCAGTTATCATATATACCCTGTCCCCTTAGCTGAGCTGTGAAATGTCCCACAAATATATTTTAAACATGATATTTGTGCAATGAGAATCTTGTTGATATACCAGAAATAATTCTATAATTACAGGGGGCTGTAATAATGCCATTATATTAGTTGTATGATAGTTTATCTGCAATTGTGGTAGTTTTTCATATTGGACTCAAGATCTCAACATCATCAACACAATATTGCATTCTGAATTGTTAGGCCCCAAATTTGTGTGTATTGGAAGAAAGGTTTCCAACTCCATCTCCACAGGGTTGTGTCTTGAGTCTGCTATTGTTCACCTTGATGATCCATGATTGCTATGCCAAATCTGCTATGAATCATATTGTGAATTATGCGGATGACACTGCAGTGGTGGCTCTTGTCTGGGATGACAATGAAGATGCTTATGGGAAAGAGGTGAAGGCTTTGATGGACTGGTGCAATAAAAGTAACCTTGTTTTAAATGTTAGTAGTATAGAATAGAATTCTTTATTGGCCAAGTATGATTGGAGACACAAATAACTTGTCTTGGTGCTTATGCTCTCAGTGTACATAAAGAAAAGAAACATTCATCAAGAGTCAAGAATAATAAGGTACAACACTTAATGATAATCATAGTGTACAGTAAGCAATCAAATCATATTAGGAAACAGTCAATATAAATCATAAGGATACAAGTGACTAAGTTACAGTCATACAGTCACAAGTGGGAGGGGTTAGGTGATAGGAATGATGAAAAGATTAATAGTAATAGTAGTGCAGACTTTGTAAATAGTTGGACAGAGTTGAACAAATTATTTGTTTAGCAGAGTGAATGGCATTCTGGAAAAAACTGTCCTTGTGTCTAGCTGTTCTGGTGTGCAATGCTCTATAGCATCATTTTGAGGGTATGAGTTTAAACAATTTATTTCCAGGATGTGAGGGGTCTAAATATTTTCACAGCCCTCTTTTTGACTTGTGCAGTATACAGGTCCTTGATGGAAGGCAGCTTGGTAGTAATTGCTTTTTCTCCAGTCCTAATTATTCTCTGAAGTCTGTATCTGTCTTGTTGGGTTACAGAACCTTTAGTAAAACAAAAGAGAACATTGTAGATGTTAGAAAGAGGCGGCATAGTCATACTGACTGTTTAAATTCTTCTTAAAAGCTTGCAGTGATGGAGTGCCGATGATTTCCAAAGGCAAAAAATATTGGACTAAAATATATTTGGTTAGAAAAAATGATAAAACAACATACAGATTTGAAATCAGAAATATTCCTGCTAGGTATACTACCAGAACAGTATAATAAAGGGAATACATACTTAATTTTGCATGTAGTAATGGCAGCAAGAATAGTGTTTGCACAACAATGGAAAAATGAGGTCCTGACAAATGAAAGTGTAATAAAAAAATGTTAGAATGAGCTGAGATGGATTGATTGACACTTAAGATAAAATAAAATGAAGAAACAGAATATTTTTTAACATGTGATTTATTTCACCAATGGTTAACTAACAGAAACAGATGTTAAATGCTAAACAGAATCTAAAAAGATAATAAAAATCTGTATTGGAAATTATTCAGAGATTTTCAGCATTAATTCAGCACCAGAAAAATAAACACAGATGGCTGATGCTTCATTTAATATCTTTATAAACATAATAAGTAGATTTTACAAACCAACATGGAGCAAATTCAGACAGAAGTGGACATGTTACAAGTGCAGAACTTCAGCAGTAACTTCAGCAGCTCAGAAACAGACATCAGTTTCACTTTAGTTCAGCAGGCAAGCAGAGGAGAGAAGCAGTTTCATTTTCAACAGACAGACTCAGAGCTCAACATAGCTTCAGAGTTGCAGAGCTTAATATAGAGCCATGCCTAAACTATTTTTAGTTTCAGTTTCCAGCCTAGGCTAATTCTAGTTTCAGTTTCCAAAACAGTCCTCATTGGCTGACCTTGTTACGAATAGTTACTTTACTATTCCAGTTCATGAATATACTGACAGAAATTTTTCAAGATGGATAAACTAATGGTATTATTATGTTGTGATTAATATTGATATGTTTATTAAGATTATTAGTATGACTTTGGTTATTGTTATATCTTTATTTAAAATTAATTGTGCCCAGACAACACATTTTCAGATAGACATGGCATTTTTATGTTCTTTAAAAGGAAACTTTTTCAATGTAATTATATTAAAGAAAGAAAGATATGGTACGATGTTTCTGAGAGAACATCAACCAGCTCCTTCAGAACTCTGGTATGTAATCTGTCAGATCCTGGTGACTTATATTTGTCAAGGTCTTACCATTTTGTTGCTTATTTTTATTTTTATTTCTAGTTTGCCTTTTACCATAGTATTTTTGGTACCTTGGGCTTTAATTTCTTTTAGCATGAAGACTGATGCAAACAATGAGCTAAGCAGCTATGCTTTCTCCCTTCCTTGCCATCTTCTCTTTAGTGGACCTTCTGTTTCCTTGACTTTTGTTTTGTTATTAATATGTTAATTTAAAAAATAATATATTTGACTTTTGCTGCAAGTCCTTGTTCATTCTGAGCCTTTGCTTTCCTGACTTCATCTTTGCATGTTCTGGCTACCTGCTGATAATCAGCAGTTAAGTGTCCTTTTTTTCCATTTTTTGTATTTGTCCTTTTTGTCTTCCAGTTTGTCAGAGAGATCTTTCTGCATCCATGCTGGCTTCTTTTTGAATTTCTTGTTTCCTTTTTCAATGGTATTATGCTGGACTGGACTTTTATGTGTCAACTCATGCAATATTTCTCTGGTCTTTTAGAATTGTCAGCAGAAAGGGAGGGGGGAAAAGTGCAGCAGTTTGCAAAACCGAAACTGCATTCCATAAATGTTTTCATAGATAGTTTCTAGGCGACCAAAGTTTCTGCTGTGCAAAATTGTAACTGGAGAGTATGATTGATGACTCTTGGCTATGGATTTGTCCCATTGGAGAAAATGAATTATGATACATCCAGGGGGTGGGGGGGAAACCAGATGTGTCTCAGAGTCAGATCCACCCAGGCAACTCTGACATGTTTACTCCTAATAAATCTTCTTTGAGCTTTGAAAATCTGCCTAGAGACTCATGATTTAAATGGGGATAACTATCAGAGCCCTGACATTATGATTGCATTTTTCAAAGTTTCCCATGCTTCTTGAGTTGCTTTCCCATTTAGGATTTTCATCCATGGAATCTTTCCTAGGCTCTCTCTGAGATTGTTAAAAAAATTTAAAGTTTAAGACCCTGGTTGGATAATTTTCTATTGCTTGTGTTTGTATTATATTGAATTCCAGTATGATGTGGTCATGTTTATCCAAGGTTCAGGAACTTCAACTCCCTCTATTAGGAAGAATTAGGTCCAGTATAGCTTTACTTCTAGTTTCCTCCTCTACCTTTTAGATGACAAAGTTGTCAGCTAGGTTGGTTAGGAATCTATTTGATCTCCCACTCACTGCAGAATTAATCTCCCAGTTGATATCTGAATAATTGAAGTCTCCCATTACTACCACAGTGTGCTTCCTATATATGTTTGTTGAAAAGTTGGCAAAGAGTTTGTCTATGTCTTCTGATTGGTTGGGTGGCCTGTACTATATGTCTATGGCAATGTCACTTCCCCCCCTTTATATTGACTATATACATTCTGTAGGGGTTTTATCTTTGATCATGTCCATTTTTGTAGATGTGTAGTGATCTCTTGCATGTAACACAGCCCCACCTCCTCTTTTTGTAGATGTGTTTCTTTTGAACAATTTGTATCCATCCACCAGTACATTCCAGTCATTCAATCTTGCTGTTCTGTGCAAGATTGCAAATTAAAAATTAAACATATATTTAGTCTTAGACCAGCTGTCAACAAAATAGTTCATTCAAAGAAGAACAAAGGGAAGAAAAACAAATTAAAAATGAACCAGTTAAAAAAATTAACATCAAATCTTTGAAAACTAGTTAATCTTGTTAGGGATAACATTGTTTACCCTAACTGGTTTAGGTAAAATAATAAATATGTTAATCATAGTTTGTAAGTTAAAGTGTCTGCAACTTTAAATATAGGAATGTAATTAAGGGAGTGGTTGTGAAAGCACTTTAAAAGAAGCAAGACGACAGCTTGCTCTCTCTCTGGCTTTGATGATCCCTAATTACTGCATGGACTCAAGACTGCGTTACTCGAACGGGAGAGAGACAAAGGACTGATTTGTAAGTGAACTGACATAGGATATTTCTTCACGGACTTTGCTAACTGAATATCCTTGAATGGACTGACTAAATGATACATGACTAATGGACTGTTATTTTGACTATGCTATAAATGGAATAAATTATATTTTTGATAGCACAAGCGTATCTGTTATTTTTACTGTATGTTAATAAACATACAAACATATCTCACTCATTTATCTGTGTGCCTATCTGACTAACGCTGCACATTCTGTTTAGCTTGTCTCCTTAACCCTGGTTGGGGAACCCAGGCTTAACACTGGTTATGGGCCCAGAGGCTGCAAAGTCAGTTTAACTAGGATAAAACAGATTTATGTAAAAGTGAGAGTTTGTGTTGTTATACATTACAGTAAACAGACAGCTGTGTTTTATTAATTATAGTTTTATATCCATATAAAGAAAACATGGCACAAGTCAATTTACAAAGTTTGTCCCTTATATCCAAGCTTGATGGAACAAACTATGTATCATGGTCTATGAAATGTAGTCTACTTCTACGAAGAGAAGGTTTGTGGAACATAATTGAAAATCCACCAAACGTAGAGGAATGGGATCCAGAGGATGATGAAGATAGACTAAAAATAGAAGAATTTATGCATAAAAATGAACACGCTATTTGCATAATAGGGTTAACATTAACTGACCAACAACTTGTTCATATCCACGGAGAGCAAATAGCTGTTGGGTGTTGGCAGAAGCTGAAGAGGATTTATGTTTGAGATAACGTTGGTGCTCACATAAACCTTACATGGAAGCTTTTCAGGATGCATCTCCAAATGAATGGTGATATGCTGAGTCATTTGAAAACTATGCAAAGCATTTTTCAAGAACTGCATGAGAAAGAGCTTATTTTCTTTGAACTACACCAAGTCTACATAATTCTATCTTCACTAGATGAAAGTTATGACAACTACGTCACTTCTCTTGAAATTTTGCCGAAGGAAAGTTTAACTTTAACTGATATAACTGGCAGATTGATTGAAGAGGCCAGAAGAAGGCTTGAAAGAGATGAGTTAAGGAGGGAACAACCTCAAAAAGAAGATAATGAATCTTCTATTGCATACGCAATTAAAAAGTGTTTTAATTGTGGAGGAAGAGGACATTTGGCAAGATTTTGTAAAAAAAGGAAAGCGCCAGAACGCTGACCAGAATACTAAAAGTCATCAAAAGATAAATAAAAATTTAGAGTTAGCCATGTATACTAACGGAGCTGTAAAAAATAATTTATGGGTGGTTGACAGTGGAGCATCCCACTGTATAACAAATGATAACAAAAATTTTATTAAAATGTCCAAGAGTACACAGTAGATATCGTTAGCCAATGGCTGGAAACTGAAAGCTAAAGGTCAAGGTATAGCATATTGTTCTTTTATGAAAGAGAATGTAAAAATGTTATATGTACCACAACTTAAGTTTAATTTAATTTCAGTTAGAATTTTGGTTAAACTAGGATATGTAGTTACCTTTAATGGAGATAACTGCATAATTGAAAAAGAAGATAAGAAAATTACTGCATCTTTAAGAGGTGAATTATATGTGTTAAATGATAATGGTTTAAAGGTGGCTAACATGGTTTATGATAATAAGAAACCTCATGATTGGGGGAGAAGGCGGAGCTTCGTTTCGGCGATACAGCTGCGATCTCGGGGCTCTGAGATCGCAGCTGATATTTTCGCCCCTGGTCGGTCCCAACGGACCTAAACTGTCCCGTAGAGACGGGGATTGAGAAGGGTACTGTTCCAGGATCCCAGAGATATCGCAAAATCTCTGGTTTGATCCGGAAGAAGCCCTTTCGCTGGCGGTGGAGAGGCAGCCTCCATAGCTGCTGAAGTCGGGACAGCTCCGGAAAGAAAGTGGCTGGAAAGAAGTGTGACGGCTGGGTGAGAAAAACTCTTTTGTGTTGTAAATTCGCTGAGGTTGGAAAGGACATCCTGAACAAAGAAGAAATCTGTGAGACTTTTTTTCTTTTTTTTGACTGAAACTGTCTGAGCGGTGTTTTTTAAAGTGATGTCAAATTGAGGCTTGGGGTTTTTTTTTTCTTTTCTCTATATTTTTTTGGGGGGACTTTAGTGTTACTTTGTAGATAACCGGATTGAATTTTCTCTTATATATATTTTTATGCTCCCTTTGATTTTTTAACTTGCTTTAGGATAGAGGCTCCCTTTGGCTATTTTTTTTTTTGTCTCTGTATATATTACTCCTTTTTTCTGGCTGGGGGGGAGGAAGAGCATTAAGAAACTTTGCAACATTGCCAACTAGAGGCTTGAAAGTATTTTATTTGAATTGGAGAGAATTGCAAAAAGACCTCTTCTCAAGGACATTTTAACGTGATAAGATAGAGGGAGAGCACAGCAAAATATTATTGCAGGTGCTTTCCTGGACTGTTATCAATAATTCAACACTTGAGGTTTGGCTTTGAAGCTGCTGGAGAAGAGAGTCAAAACAAGAGCCTTGGATAAATAAATAAAGTGCAGTGTGCCTATATATATATACATATATATATATATACATATATATATATATATATATATATATATATATATATATATATATATATATATATATATGTATATATATATATATATATATATGGATCTTTGGTTATTCGGGTTTTCTCCCGCGTAAGATTGGAAGTATCTAGGCAACGTTTCGATGAAGTCTCATTCATCATCTTCAGGCTTGGTCTTCAGCTCTGTGCTTCTCAGAGTGATGTGAGCTTGCAGCTGCTTCTTTCTTTTAACTGCTAGTGGGGGTGTGACTTGATTGGGTGGGGGCTTGGCTGTGTTCTGATTGGGTGGGGGTGTGTTCTCATTGGTTGGGGGTTTGGCTGTGTTCTGATTGGTTGGGGGGTTGGCTGTGTTCTGATTGGCTGGAGGCGTGTTCTGTTCAGGTGGGGGCTTGATTGTGCTCAGGTTAGTCTTAGTTGCTGGAGGGTTTGAGCTGGTGAGCTGTGATCTTGCTGTTTGACTGACCTCCACCATGAAGATGCAGCACGACCACAAACTCGAAGCCAAACAGCAAGATCACAGCTCACCAGCTCAAACCCTCCAGCAACTAAGACTAACCTGAGCACAATCAAGCCCCCACCTGAACAGAAAACGCCTCCAGCCAATCAGAACACAGCCAACCCCCCAACCAATCAGAACACAGCCAAACCCCCAACCAATGAGAACACACCCCCACCCAATCAGAACACAGCCAAGCCCCCACCCAATCAAGTCACACCCCCACTAGCAGTTAAAAGAAAGAAGCAGCTGCAAGCTCACATCACTCTGAGAAGCACAGAGCTGAAGACCAAGCCTGAAGATGATGAATGAGAATTCATCGAAACGTTACCTAGATACTTCCAATCTTACACGGGAGAAAACCTGAATAACCAAAGATCCACATACAAATACCCGCGAGAACCTCAGAAAACAAATATATATATATATATATTTGTTTTCTGAGGTTCTCGCGGGTATTTGTATGTGGATCTTTGGTATATATCCTGTTCGCCAGCCTTTTTCTAAATTTCAATTGTAGTAATATTCTTATTTCTGCCTTTTATTTTAAAGGGAAAGCCTCAGAGTTTTTTCTTTATTTTTCTTTTCTTTTTTATTGGGACTTTTTTGCATTTCCTATCTATGTTTTTGGACCACTTTGTTTTTCTTTTTTGATCATTGAGACTTTTCAACTGGATTAAGGTGTGAACTTTTTGTTTTTTCTCTTTTTGCTTTTTTTTTTTTTTTGCTCTTAATCAATATTATTATTTTTGGATTTGTTTGTTTTTCTCCTTTCTATTTTTTCTTTTTTATGGTGGACTATTTCGTAATTGGATTAGGGTCTAGAAGAACCTGAAGATCTTTCTTCTTCCTTTTTTCCTGTTTCTTTTTTGGTTTCGTGTCTTTTACTATTGGAGTTTTCCATTTTGGATTATAATTGGCTGCTCTACCAGTTGGATTAAAAGTCAAGAAGAATTTGAAGCTTTGGAAGCATTGAAATGAGCAGGAAACCAATACCATCTGGCATTTCTACTTCTACCTCTGCTTCCCCACCAGCTGGAGGACAACGTTTAATTCAGACAATGTTGAAGCAAGATAAGGAACAAGAAAGAGTAACTTTACAGATGATTATGCAAGGAATCCAAGATCTCAAGACAAAATCAGACATCATTGAACAAAGAACAGGAAATATTGAACAAAGAACAGAAAATATTGAACAAAGAATAGAGAAGACTGATGAAAAAGTGGAAAACATTAAACAAATGATGGTCAAGTATGAGGAGAGATTCCAAAAAAATTGAGGAAGAAGGAAAACAAAGAGAGAAGAAGATTGGAAATATTGACAGTAGATTAACAGCGGTTGAACAAGAAAAAAGTGGGATGTTGAGGTGGGAGATGGAAAGGTCAGAATTTTACCTCAGATTTCAAAATATAGAAGAGGAAAAAGGAGAAAATTTGGCAGCGGTAATGATAGAAATTTTGGCAGATGCTTTGGAAATTACAGAGGAAAAGATGATGGATGGAATAGATGAGATATATCGAGTCTATACAAGGTATGCGATGAGAAATAAATTACCCAAGGAAGTCCATATTAGATTTACCAAAAAATCCATTAAAACGCAAATATTACAAGTAGTAAGAGAGAAAACATTGAAATACAAAGGTAAAGAGGTTGTGGTTTTAAAACAAATACCCAGAAGAGTGAGAGAGATGAGAAGAGAATATCGATTTCTGACCAAAATGCTACTGGAAAACGAAGTGAATTATAGATGGCTGATTCCAGAAGGACTAATGTTTAGGTGGCAAGAGCAGAGACATAGAATTGATTCAATTGAGAAAGCAGAACTTTTCCATGCAGAATTTTTTGGAGGAAGAAGAGAGGAGGCAGAGAAAGAGGTCTCATTAATTGAGTTTCAAGAGGAACAACTGGAGACTGAAAAAGAGAAAGGAGCAGTAGGGGGACAGATGGATAGCAAAGAACAGCGTGAAGTGAGATCCACAAGAGCGGTTAGACCTAAATATAAAGCATAATCATGGAAGAAAAAAAACTGATTACAATGAATATAAATGGACTTAATTCAGCTGTTAAAAGAAGGAAAACTTTTCATAAATTAGAGAAATTAAAATTTGATATAATTTGTCTACAAGAAGTTCATATTAAAAAACAACATGAACAATTGTTAGTACAGCCAAAATTAGGGAAAATATTTACTTCTTTGACTCAATGTAAGAAAAGAGGAGTGGTTCTATACATTAAAGAGGCTATCCCAGCAAAATTGATCTACACGGATGAAGATGGAAGAGTATTAATGGTAGAAATAATGGACAATAATATAAAAATACTCTTGATTGCAATTTATGCTCCGAATGATAAACAAGAAGAGTTTTATAAAAAGCTACACATGAAAATAATTGGACTGGACTATGTTAATATAATTATGATGGGAGATTTTAATGGAATTGTGGACAATAAATTGGACTATATAGCAACAACAACAAAGCAAAATAGAAAGGCTCTCCCAAGGTCTTTTTTTAAAATGACAGATGAATTAACTTTAAAAGATATTTGGAGAGAAAGAAATGTTAAAGCTAAACAATATACTTTTTATTCAAATAGACATCTATCATGGTCCAGATTAGATATGATTTGGATCTCAACAGAATTAATATCCAATATTCAAGAAACAAATATTGAAACAAGTACTTGGGCAGATCATAGCCCAATGACAATTAAATGGAAGGGACAAAAAAAAAGATCGAGATGGACATTAAATAATACTATTTTAAAGGAAAAAGATTTTATACAATGGATGGAGAATGAATTGGCTTTTTTCTTCAGAGAAAATAAAAAAGAAGATACTTCAACACAGAATGTGTGGGATACAATGAAGGCATATGCCAGAGGTTTGATAATAGATTATACAAGAAAAAAGAATATTAGGAAAAGGCAAGCTTCTAAGGCCTTGGAATATAAGTATAAAATTCTTGAAAAAGAATTACAGAAAATGCCACAGAAAAAGGATATTAAATTGAAGCTGGATGTAATTAAACATAAAATGGAATTAATAGAGAAAGAAGAACTGGCACAGAAAATCAGAAACTCTAAACAGAATTATTTTGAAGATGCAAATAAACCAAGTAGATGGCTAGCATATAAATTGAGAAAAGAGAAGGAATCAAGAAAAATATTGAAGTTAATAGATGAACAAGGCCAAGTTTGTTATGGGAATAAGGAGAAAAAAGAATTTATTCGAGATTTTTATGGGCAACTGTATAAACAAGAGAATATTGATGAGGAAAAAGTCAAACAGTATTTACAGGAAGCTAATTTACCGAAGATACCTGAAGAGACTGAAGAAATTCTAGAAAGCAATATAACAATGATGGAACTAAATGAAGCATTTAAGAGACAAAATAATGGGAAAGCACCGGGTCCAGATGGGCTTCCAGCAGAATTCTATGAAACATTTCAAGAATCATTGAGCATCCCATTGTTAGAAGTTATGAATGAAGTTATGTTAAAAAAGATGATACCCAAAACATGGTCAGAGGCTTATATTACACTTATACCGAAGGAAGAGACTGACCCACTGCAAATTAAGAATTATAGACCTATTTCTTTATTGAATGCAGACTATAAAATCTTTGCTTCAATCTTAGCAGAAAGACTTAAAAAATATTTCAATAATTTTATTCACCCAGATCAAAATGGATTTCTGCCAAAGAGACAAATTAGAGACAATATGAGAGTAATCTTGGACACTTTGGAATACTATGAGGCTCATCCTGAAAAGCAAATGGCTTTGATATTCCTAGATGCTCAAAAAGCATTTGACAACGTGAACTGGAGATTTATGTTATTATTATTGGAGCAGATGGGTTTTGCTAAAAAATTTATTCAAGCAATAGAAGCCATATATAATAAACAGACAGCAAGGGTAATGATGGAGGGGGAACTTACAGATTTTATTAATATAAGGAAAGGCACAAGACAAGGATTCCCCCTATCTCTTTTGCTATTTGTGTTGACCTTGGAAGTGTTGAATAGAAATATTAGGGATGATAAAAGCATAAAAGGAATGAAAATTAAGAAGGAAGAATTTAAGCTACAAGCTTTTGCTGATGATTTAGCTTTTATTTTGGAAGACCCGCTAGAAACAGCTCCAAAGTTATTGGAAAGAATAGAGACATATGGAGAGGTGGCTGGTTTGAAAATAAATAAAGATAAAACAAAGATTTTGACAAAGAATATGCTTTTGAGACAGAGAGAAGAACTGGCAGATCTTTTGAAAATTCAAGTTACAAATAAGGTTAAGTATCTGGGGATATATTTGACAACAAGATGTAGCACATTAAAGGAGAATAATTATATTAAACTCAAACAACAGATAACTACAGATTTGAAGAAGTGGGAAAACTTGCAATTGTCATTAATAGGGAGAATTTCAACAATTAAGATGAATATTTTACCCAGAATTCTATTTTTGTTTCAAACAATACCAATTAGGCTTGGAAAAGACTATTTTGAAGATTTAAATAAAATTATGTTGAAGTTTATATGGCAAGGTAAAAAAGCGAGAATAAAGCTAAAGCTTTTGCAAGATGCTGGAATTAGAGGAGGTTTTGGCCTGCCGAATTGGGAATTGTATTATCAAGCTGCAAGTTTGATGTGGGTCAAAGAATGGATAACATGAAGGAAACATAGGTTGTTGACATTAGAAGGGCATGACTTGCTGTTGGGCTGGCATGCTTTTTTATGATATAAGGGAACTAAAACACAGGGTTATTTTAGAAGACATTATATATGGGAGTCTTTGTGGTTAAATAGGGAGAAGATAAAAAGACAATGTTATTTGAAAATTCCAATTTGGTTATCGACTATTGAAGCATTTTCCTATCCTATAATTTACAAGAAGGAACAAACAGTTAGATATGGGGAACTTTTGGATGAAATGGTGAACTTAAATCGATCCAAAACTTAGAGGAACAAGGTATAAGGATGAATTGGTTTTCATATGCACAAATACATTCAAGGTATGATGAAGATTCCAAAACGGAGGGATTTTATGATAAGCAGACTGATTTAGATAAGATCTTGATGGGTACTGATGAGAAGGTGATTAAAAAATTATATGGTTATTTACTGGGAATGAAATTAGAGGAAGAACAAGTCAAAGAAACTATGATTGTTTGGGGGAAGAATTTTGGATATGGGATTGATTTAGAGAAATGGCAGAAATTGTGGTCTCAAAATTATAAAATGACAATGTCAACAGCATATAACGAAAACTTGTATAAGGTGTTTTACAGGTGGCACTTTCCTCCGACAAGAATAGCAAGAATGTTTAAGAACAAATCTGAAAAATGCTGGAAATGTCATCAGATACCCAGCTCGTATTACCATATGTGGTGGACTTGTGAGGATGCTCAAAAATATTGGACTATAATTCGCATGTGGTTGGAAAAAATGACAAAGAAACATATAGACTTGAAACCAGAGATCTTCTTATTGGGAATTTTACCTGATATATATAGTAAAGATTTGAAATACCTGATTGTAAAGGTATTAACAGCGGCCAGGATTGTATTTGCTAAAAATTGGAAGAATGAGAAAATACCATTACAGGAAGAAATTATTAAGAAAATATTGGAATGTGCTGAGATGAGCAGATTGACATTTGAAATTAGAGAGCAAGAGGATAAACAATTTTATGAAATTTGGGATCTTTTTTATAAATGGCTAGATGATAAAATACGATAATAGAATATTTAGAATGCTAGATAGTAAGAAATATCTTTATTTTGCTATTTTGCTATTATTTTGTTATTTGATATTATATTTATAAAGGGTTTTTTAGGATTGATTTGGTATGATTATATGATTTGTTGAATAATCTGGTTAAAGTATTGTTAGCTCATAAAGCATGAATGATTAAAAGTATAGTCAATTATTTATTTTTTTAGTGATATTAGGATATATAAGTTTGGATTGATAATATGAGTTGTTAGGTAACATAATTGTAACTGGGACTACAGAATGAATGCACAAAAATGATGAACCAACTGACTCACTGGATGTACATACGAGAGTTGAATGTTTTAATGTTTTGTTTGTCTTGTTTGTTTGTAGAAAATTAATAAAATCTTCTTTCAAAAAAAAAAGAAATGAATGTATTCACTTGTTACACCGATGGCTAGGGCATTTTAATTTTAAAATGCTTAAGAAAACTGTTGAATTACCTAAAGGAATAAGTTTGAAACCTTGTAATAAGTATTTGCAATGTTCTATTTGCAATCAAAGCAAGAGCAAGGTCAAACCGGCTAATAGAGTTGATGGATTTACTACCAAAGAGCCTTTAGAAATAGTATTTGCTGATTTAATAGGTCCGAAAAAACCAAGTGTAGGAGGAGCTCGATACATACTAAGTATAATGGACCATTATTCCAGATATGGGTTTTGCTATTTAATGAAGAGCAAAACTGAAACGTATCTAAATCTCTTTAATTGGATAAAATTTGCTGAAAGGAAAACTAAAAAGAAATTAGTAACTCTTATAACAGATAATGGTATGGAATTTACAAATAATAAATTCCAGAATAGACTCAGAATGTTAGGTATTCAACATAAAAAGTCTGCACCATATAGGCCACAACATAATGCCTTTATAGAGAGACGAGGCCAAACACTACAATCAATGACACGTACTATGTTGTCTGATTCAGGATTACCTGACAATTTATGGGGAGAAGCAATAATGTGTGGTAATCATATATTAAATAATGTTGTTAATTCAACAACAGGTGAATTACCATTCACATGGTACAAAACCTGATTTAAGTTACATGCACACATTTGGAGCACCAGCATGGGTGCATATCCCTTCACAACTTAGACACAAAGGACAGCATACAGCTAAAAGATTATTTTTTCGTAGGATATAAATCTAATCACAGAACTTGTAGATTCTGGGAACCAGGTACATCTAGAGTTTACACCAGTGCTTGTGCTAAATTCCTAGAACATGTAGGATGGAATAGATTAGAGCAAGAGTTAAATAATGAAGTAATTATTGAACCCTACAAATGCAGAAAGATCAGAATTGTTATAAGAAGAGTCCAATTAAAGAAGAAGTCCATGAAGAGCAAATAGGACCAGAACAAGAGGAAACAGTTGATCAGGAAGAGTTAGATAATCAAGAAGACTTAATAAATGAAAGTCCACCTGTAAGTCCTGTAATACCTAGACGTACTACACGTGTAACTAGACCACCTGATAGATATCAAGCAAGTATAGTTTGCCAAGTAACTAAAGTTCCAACTAGTGTAGATGAACTTAAGATGTATCCTGCTAAGGATCAGGAGAATTGGCAAAAGGCAATGGAAAAAGAACTAAATTCATTAAAAGTCATGAAAGTATATGAAGATGCTAAATTACCTCCAGGAGAAAAATCCATTGGGTGCAAATGGATATTTAAAGTAAAAACTGGAAATGATGGGACTGTTACCCATAAGGCTAGGTTAGTAGCTCAAGGATTTAATCAAACTGCATCTGATTACAATGAAGTTTTTGCACCAAGTCTTAAAGCAACATCTTTAAGAGCAGCTTTAGTGTGGGCAGCTAAGAAAAACTATATCATTAACCATTTAGATGTAGAAACTGCTTATTTGCATGCACCATTATAGCACACTATATATTTAAGAAAACCAGTAGGTATAAAAGACAATAAAGTAAATAGTAATGATTGTTGGAAACTCAAAAAGAGTCTTTACGGGTTGAAACAATCTGGCTTTGAGTGGAACCAATATATTGTGAAAGAGTTAAACAATATAGGTTTTAAATCTGGTTTAGCAGATCAATGTGTGTTTAAAAGAGAAAATAATGGAATGGTGACATTATTGTTATTATTTACAGATGATATTGCTTTGATAACTAAGACTAATAATGAAGCTAATGAGATTATATCATTATTAGCCCAAAAGATAAAATTAAAGCATTTAGGTGAAATTAAAAAGTATCTAGGATTGACAAATAACAAAACAAAAAATGGATTTAAATTACCTCAAGAAGATAAAATTTGCCAATTAATTAAAACGTATAAAATGGAACTTTGTAAACCGGCAAAGACTCCAATGAGTCAGGAAGTTTGCCAAACTGATGATCATAGTCCCAAATTTGATAAGTCTATATATCAATCTTTGATTGGTAGCTTATCATATATCAGCAATTGGTCAAGGCCTGATATAGCTTATAGTGTTAATCAGCTGGCACGTTTTAATTCAGATCCACATCAATGTCATTGGCAATCATTAAAGAGAATTTTAAGATATCTTAAAAGAACAATGAACCATGCATTGTATATAGAATCAAAGGGTGATTTGAGTCTTAGTGCCTATGCAGATGCAAGTTTTACAACTGACATAAACACATCTGGGATGGCTATATTATTTGGTAAGACACTAATAGGATGGAGGTCAATCAGACAACAGGATATTAGCTTGTCCACGATGGAAGCGGAATTTTCATGTCTGTCATTACTATGCACTGACTTAATTCTGTACAAACAGTTATTATTAGACATGGGTTTAACTGTTAAAGATTCCATTATTGTATATGAGGACAACCAGGCAGCCATAAAGGTAGCTACTAATATTGATGTAAAAACTAGATCAAAGCATACTGATTTAAGATACTTAAATGTTAGAGAATCTGTAAAAAAATGGGCTAATTAAATTGGAATACTGCATGACAGAAGAAAACATTGCAGACCAATTTACAAAAGCTCAAGGAGTAATTAAGTTTAAAGAGAGTTGTAACAAATATGATTTAAAGATGTAAATAGTTATATTTATTATTATTTCCTAAAAGGGGAGAATGTTAGGGATAACATTGTTTACCCTAACTGGTTTAGGTAAAATAATAAATATGTTAATCATAGTTTTTAAGTTAAAGTGTCTGCAACTTTAAATATAGGAATGTAATTAAGGGAGTGGTTGTGAAGGCACTTTAAAAGAAGCAAGACGACAGCTTGCTCTCTCTCTGGCTTTGATGATCCCTAATTACTGCATGGACTCAAGACTGCTTAACTCGAACGGGAGAGAGACAAAGGACTGATTTGTATGTGAACTGACATAGGATATTTCTTCACAGACTTTACTAACTGAATATCCCTGAATGGACTGACTAAATGATACATGACTATTGGACTGTTATTTTGACTATGCTATGAACTCATAATGGAATAAACTATATATTTGATAGCACAAGCGTATCTGTTATTTTTACTGTATGTTAATAAACATACAAGCTTAGCTCACTCATTTATCTGTGTGCCTATCTGACTAAGCTGCACATTCTGTTTAGCTTGTCTCCCTAACCCTGGTTGGGGAAACCAGGCTTAACAATAGGAATCAATGAAATAAAAAGAAAACAACAGTGTTAGAACTGCAAGTGGAGGGAATGCAACTCCATCACATTGAAGAACTTATGAAAGAGATGGACTCATAGGAGCCACCTTGAAAGGCAACATTTTGAGTGATGTTCTTGACATCGAAGTGACTATACCAATGTGATAGTCTCCTGGCATGTAATAGTTCCATGGTTTTCTCTTATCCCGGATCTCAAAATTTAGTGGGCACTTCATTCCAAGCTTCACAGAGACTCCCTGAGACACCAACACCATCAGAAGCAGAAAATCCATAATTTATAGAGCCAAATCAATCCCCTTTCTGTTTCTAAAGAAAAGAGACAAGAAGGATTAGAAGAATTCAAAAAATCCTCACTTTCCTGATTCAGACAGGCAAACCAATCTTCACCTGAAAAGGAGAGAAAGGTACAGTCTGAAGGACAACATATGGCTGTCCCAAAATTTATGTCCTACAGTGTGACCTGATGCATTTATCCTTTCTGATACAAGATCATTTCAATAGAATAGTTGCAGATGAGGACTGAAAACTCCAGAATGGTGATAATTATAATGAGTAAAAACATTTTCTCTGGGGATTTTGAAGTTCTTCCAAGACTACATGTGAAAAGGGTAAGCTGGAGAATAACATTTAAGCAAAAAGTCACATATATATCCCTGGGGGTATTGTGATCCTTTCTGTCAGGACCTGTCCAGAAAGTGATACTGGAGGAAAATAGTTCATCACCCACTTCCGCTGTCTTTCATCATGGTGCCTTGTCTGCAGAGACTGCTGTGAAAGGTCACCCAAAGTTACAAAGTTTGATTAAACTCTACATCAGTGGTTCCCAAACTTTTTCAGTCCACTGCCCCCTTGGTGCTACAAACTCATCCTCAGTGCCTCCCACCCAGGGGTGGGATTCAAATTTTTTAACAACTGGTTCTGTGGGCGTGGTCTAAAATTTGTGGTTGTTGCTTGGTGGTTATGTGACTGGGTGGGCATGGCTTGCTGGGTGGACGTGGTTTGGTGGTCACATGACCAGGATGGGTCATGTGACTGGGTGGGCATGGCCAGGTGGCCATGTGACAGGCAAACCAAATACCAGAGTTCCTCGCTTAATGGCCGATTGCTTAGCAAGTGTTCTAATTTATGACTGACCTCCCCAGAGCTACTTGACCTGTTTTTCACACACACACACACAAACACACAAACATACACACTAGCACTCCCTTCTAACCCTGCTGGAGCAGGTGGTTGGACTAGATATCTTTCTTTCTTTCTTTCTTTCTTTCTTTCTGTCCCTTCCTTCCATCTCCCCTCTTTCTTTGTCGATCCCTTTTCTTCCTTTCTCTTCCTTTCTTTATCACTTTTCCTTTCTTTCCCTTTTCTCTTTCTTTTCTTTCTTGTCTCTCCCTTCTCTCTTTCTCTTTCTTTCCCTTTCTCTTTCTATCCCTCCCTCTCTCTCTCTTTCTTTCTTTCTTTCCCTTCCTTCCAACCCCACTTTCTTTGCCTATCCCTTTTCTTCCTTTCTCTTCCTTTCTCTCTCCCTTTTTCTTTCTTTGCCTTTTCTTTCTTTACTTTCTTGTCTCTTTCTTTCTTTCTTTCTTTCTTTCTTTCTTTCTTTCTTTCTTTCTTTTTCTTTCTTTCTTTCTTTCTTTCTTTCTTTCTTTCTTTCTTTCTTTCTTTCTTTCTTTCTTTCTTTCTTTCTGTCTCTCTCTTTCTTTCTCTATCCCTTCCTTTCTTCCTTCACTCTCTCCTCCTAAGCTAGGAGACCCACCTGAAACACACATACTCTCTCTCTTCCAACAAGGTAGTCATCTGGCAGCATCGCTCATGATGAATCTCCCAGAGTCCCAGGGACCAGGTGTGATTATCTGTTCATGCCCGATCCCGTGTTGCATGGAAAAGCTGGCAGGCAAGGCTTCTGGGTCCAACAAAGGGACCACGGGTTGGACTTCCACCCCTCCCTCTTTTGGGGAAAGGGTTGGGAACTTCAAGCAAGGCTGCAGCCTCACCCACTGCAGGAGCTGCAGGAGAAGTGAGCTCCAGGAAAGGTGAACTAGCCCATCCTGACTGGCTCACCTTTCCCTCTGCCACCAGCTGTGGGAGGAAGGTAAGTTTGTAGGCAGTTGGGAAAGCAAAAACTACAGTGGTTTGGGCTTTCCCAACTGCCTACAAACTTATCTTCCTCCCGCAGCTGGTGGCAGAGGGAAAGATGAGCCAGTCAGGGCAGACCCGTCACTACTCGGCTCCCCTCCAGCCCACATCTTGTCAGCTGCTGGGTGTTGTAGCTGCTGAAGGGGACTGCAGGAGGCAACCAGGAAACATGAAGCTTACACTACCTGCATCACCCTCTGCCAGGCATCCCTCCGAGCATTTTAGCTGAGTGCGGGCCATCACTATGCAAGTTCCATGGGTGGAAGTTCCACTCTCAAAAGGCTTGACTCACACCATTCTCACAGTGGCACCCCGCATTCAGCCAAAGCATGCAGGCTGGTGGGCGTCAGAGGGAAGGGGTGGCAGGCAAGGGGCGATGCAGGAGGCATAGCATCGTGCTCCCTGATTGCCCTCCCCCAACCCTGCCCCTAGCAGGCAAGGCCAAGCAACTGTGGAGAATCCAGGTGGGACCCAAGCAGCAATGGGTCAGCCCTGGCTTGCCTTCCTCTTGGCCACCAACGAGCCAGGCAAGAGGAGAGGGGGGGGGAGCTGAATTGTGCCCTGTGAGGAGCCCACCTCCAGCACTCCTCTGCCACCCCTCTTGCCACTTAGCAACCGCCTGCCAACCCCCTTATATATATCTTCCCTAGTATTCATGTTAGGCTGACAGGTCTGTGGTATCCAAGGTCTGTCCCCCCCCTTTTCCCCCAAGATGGGAACTTCATCAGCTCTTTTCCAATTCTCTGGTAGTTCCTCGATGCTCCAGGATTTTTGAAAGATATGGTACAATGTTTGTGAGATAACATCTGCCAGTTCATTTAGAACTCTGGAATATAAACCATCAGGTCCCAGTGATTTATATTCATCAAGATGAGATAAACATTTTCTTGCTTATTTTAATTTTTATTTCTGGCCTGTCTTTCACAGTTAGATTTTTGGTAGGTTAGGCTATAGTTTTTGTGTGTGTGAAGACTGATACAAAGAACAAGTTAAGCAGCTCTGCTTTCTCTTTACTGCCTGTTACTTCCTTGCCTCCTACTCTTTTAAGTGGAATGGCTGTTTCCTGGGCTTTTTTCTTGTTATTTATATGTTGAAAGAAACTAACTTTATTGTCTTTGACTTTTGTTGTAAATCTTTGCTCATTTTGAGCCATTGCTTCAACAGATTCAGGCTAACTATTAATATTCTGCCTTAGTTATGTATCCCTCTTTCCATTTTTTTTGTACTTATCCATTTTGTCTTTCAGTTTAGCAGAGAGATTTTTGTGCAACCATGCTGATTTCTTCTTGGATTTCTTGGTTTTGTTTTTCAGTGGTATTGCATTGGACTGGGCTTTTATTATCATATATTTCAAGATTTCCCACACTTCTTATAGTGTTTTCCCATTTAGGATTTTTTCCTCAAAATGTTGTTTAGGCTGTCACTGAATTTGTTAAAATCAGTTCTTTTAAAGTTTAATATGCTGCTTGGATTATATTGTATTGCATGTGCTTGCATTATATCAAATTCCAATATGACTGTCGTGTCCTCAAAAATGATGCCAGGAGTCGGTGACTTCAAATCATGCTCTTTTATTAAAGTAGGAACCGAACTGGCGCTCTGCAAAAGGTTCGCAGCTTTTATTCTTTTAGCCGCGGCGGCCGCGGCCAATGGCACCGCTTTGAATCTCCCGCGATTAGAATAGACCAATCGCGGGAGATTCTTAGTGAGCCAATCGGCGCGGCTCACCTGACCAATCAGAGTGCCCCGCGCTTTAGCCAATCAAAGCGCGGGGATCTCAAGAATGCTAATTAAGGGACAGAACAATGACTAAGTAAAAGATAAATGTTTAATGCTTCTATAGAGAATCCAACTACTACTGGAAAGATCTCTAATTTATTTAGGCCATCTGAGATCAGCCAGAATGTCCAAGTTTCCTCAACACACACTTGAGTTGCAATCTTTATGACAATCTCAATCACATTCAGGCACTTTTCACTTTTATTATACAATTTGTAGATAGAGCATTTCCTTTTTCCTATTTCAAATGCCAATTTTCAGAGGAAGGCTGAACAAGATGGCTGCAGAAAGGTGACTTGGACTCTCCCCCAGGAAGGGATTGAAAGAATCTTGTTGCCAAAAACCAAAACTAAAACAATGGAGCTTAGAGAGCATCCAACCTCCCCATACTTTTGGGGTGTGTCAACAAGTTCCCATTGCATGAGTGTCATATTTCAAAAACCTGAATATGTTTTCTTGTGTCACAAAAATCTAAGGGCATTAGACAGATATGCTACTTTGGGAATTAAAAAAAACCCTCATTGGACATCTTGAAATTTTATAGAACAAGATTGGGGGCATTCTAAATGCTCTTTAATTATTTCAAGCAAAATCCTTGGCCCTCTTATGTATGGAGAGGACCTTGGATCATCTTCTAGGTGTGGAATGATGGAAACTATTGAGACTTAAAATTCCTCTGCCTCACATTTCTACATTTCTTCTGGACGTAAGCTGATCCTTTGTATTCAGGTCTGGCCTCAGGAAGATAATATAGCACTTGGGGATGAAGATGCAGCCAAGCAGACCAGCACTGGAGGATAAGATGGAGAATGTATTTCTCTTTGGTGCTCAGATAGGTTGGCACAAAACTTATCCAGACACTGCAGAAGAGTAGCATGCTGAAGGTGATCAGTTTGGCTTCATTGAATGTCCCAGGGAGATTTATGGCCAGGAAAGCCACAGTGAAGCAGATGGCAGCCAGGATGCCCATATAGCAAAGTGTGAGGTAGAACATGACAATAGAACCTTCATTGCATTGCAAGATCATCTCTCCAGGTTGGGAATGGAGGTCAGAGTCAGGGAAAGGTGGAGAAACTCCCAGTCAGATGGAGCAGATGATAATTTGGACAGCAGAACAAGAAAGGATGATGGCATTGGCCAAGTTCTTCCCCAACCATCTCTTCACTTGGTTTCCTGGTTTTGTTGCTAGGAAAGCCAACACCACCATGATCGTTTTGGCCAGGAGAGAAGAAACAGCAGCTGAGAAGACAATGCTGAACACTACTTGCCAGAGAAGACAGGTGGCTTTTCTTGGTTGACCAATGAAGAGTAAAGGAGACAAGAAGCAAAGCAAAAGGGAGACCAGAAGGATATAGGAGAGGTCTCTATTATTGGCTTTGACAATGGGGGTTTCTCGGTATTTAATAAATATAATTAAAACAAGGAATGAGGATAAGGACAAGAATATGGCAAAAGATACAAGGATGATGCCCAGATTTTCTTCAAAAGTCAGGAAGGCTATAAGTTTGAGGATACACTGGGTTCTGTCCTCATTTGGATATTGATCAGATGAACACTTGGTACATTTTTCTGTACCTGTGAATACTAAAATGCCATTCACATTTTAAGAAGCTTCTTGGGACAACAGCTGTACCAGAAACATTTTCCCAAGTGCATGTTTTAATATCTTCTCAGAATAAAATTAATAAGAATACGATTTTCTATTATATAAATATGTACCTAAGATCCAAGGAATTTGGGCAAATCTTAGGGACTGTAGGATTCCATGTTTAATGTGCATACCCTCCATAGGAACCTACAGTATTAGACATTAATAATGAATTAGTTAATCTTTCTAGATATCATTCCTGAATCCTGTAGGACAGGGGTAAGGAACGTTGGCTCTTTTATCACTTACGGACTTCAACTCCCAGAATTCCTGAGTGAGCCATAAAAGGTTCTCCATCCCTGGCCTACTGGTTTTTTCAGTTGTGAGGGAAATCAATTTTTGACTTGAATGGGACTGTTTAATATACAAATGTAGGACATATTTTTATATATATTCTTTGTATGTCCTACATTTGTATATTAAACAGTCCCATTCAAGTCAAAAATTGATTTCCCTCACAACTGAAAAAACCAGTAGGCCAGGGATGGGGAACCTTTTATGGCTCCCTCAGGAATTCTGGGAGTTGAAGTCCATAAGTGATAAAAGAGCCAACGTTCCTTACCCCTGCTGTAGGATATTAAATCTTAATATTCTGGACTCAGAAAATTTCTATTTTGTGAAATCTAGTAAGCTAGCAAACAAAGCTCATCCTGCAAATAATCTGGAATGGCTATTGGAGAAATGGATGGAATGAGGGCTTCCCATAATTTAACACAACACATTGTGGATTAGCGATACCTTCCCATTGAGCTGAAAATTAGTGTATTGCAATAATCCTTCCAATAATTATCCTAATATAATTCCTCAAGTTTCAAAGATATCTCATGTTGCTAGAAGTTAATATATAGAAGAACACTATAAATGGCTGACAAACCACACTCAATGGGTACTTTAATGTTACAATATTTGAGAAGCCACAAAGAAGGGGTCTACCTATGTTCCAAACCACCAGGGGGCAAGACAAGAAACAATGGATGGAAACTAACCAAGGAGCAAAGAAACTATAACTAAGAAGAAATTTCCTCACAGTTGGAACATTTAATCAGTGGAATGTCTCGCCTTCAGAAATTGTGGGTACCCCATTGCTGGAGGTTTTTAAGAAGAGACTGGACAGCCACTTGTCTGGAATGGTATAGAATCTCCTGCTTAAGCAGTGGATTGGATTAGAAGACCTCCAAGGTCCCTTCTAATTCTGCTTTTCTGTTCTATTCAGCAGATACTGTAAAGCCAAAATTTAAAAATGGCAGTAGTAAATCTTGTCCAATGCACTAAGCACTTCTCTTTCTAACTAGTCCTTTTCTCAAGTTCCTTTTGCTATTCCTCCCCTGAAACAAATTGAGCAATTAGAAAATGAACAAGAAAACAGTTGAGATTTGATAAAACTTCTGGTTGCTCATCATCAGAGTGGAATCCGCAATCGTGCAGTTTCACTCTGAGCTCTCTTGTTGGAGGGTCCCAAGTGGAACCAGAACCACCCTGGAGAGGTGGTGAAGAAAGGGGGAATTGCTTGGAGCATTGAGGGGAGCCACATCTCCCCTCCTTGTCAAGAGAAACCCTTCCAAAGACAAGTTGCAGCAGTGGTCTAAAATGGCCACCATGAAGATGAGAAGCAGTCCAGGAAACTAAGACTGTGTTGGAGCAGTGAAGTAGTGAGTGGAGTGTGAATGAGGCAGAATACATGGACTTTAAGATACCCTGGAATTATGAAACAAAGAACTATTTTGGAGGAAAGCGTGTGGAGGTGATGACCAGAGAGAGTGAGAAGGAAATTGGAATTTATAAAATTGGCTTGAACTATTGCAACAAACTAACTTAGAGGAGAAAATTCAAAGGAAAATATTTGACCACAAAAGGCTTGGAAATTAAATTGGACTTTTGGCACTAAATAGGCATAAGTAAATGCTGGAATTGAATGTGTTGAAAAGAAATAATAGCTAATAATTGAAATTAGTGAATTTAATAAAAGTGTTATAATAAAAAGGAAAGAGTGAAAGAAAGAGTGGAATGTGGAAATAGAACTAAGAGCACCATCTGATGGTACAGGAAAATTTTCAGTGATTCTTTGAAAAGTGCTTGGTCTTTCTAAAAAATTTGGAATTTAAAAGAAAATAAGAGAAACTCCATCATAATAAAATAAAAACCCTGAAAAGTGATACTAGAATATTACCAGGGGAAAGATACTTGAAAACACTGTTTGGAACCACCCGGTGACTTTGAGAAAAGGTTGGAAAAGGACCTAACAGAAGACCTGGAAATAAAGATTTATGGGCATTGATTGTTGAAAATAAATATAAAAGACACTGGTTGAAATAACATAATGGATTTTTGGATTGGATATATTTATCAAGGAAGGGGCGGGGGAAAGGAGCAGACACAATGGGGGAATTACTTGGATTTACAAGTTATGAAGGAAATGATGAAAGTGAGTCTGGAAATGTGCAGCAATATATTACAGAAATTAGAAATGGCAATTCAGCTTGAAGAAGAACAAAGAGAACCAGAGGGGGAGTCAAACAAAAAGGAAACCAGTTTTGAAGATCAAGTGGAGCAACAATCATTTAAGCAGAGGGGGATTAAAATTAAAACTTGTGGTTTGATGTGACAATGAAAGGGGGAATTGTTCGGAAAGTGAAACAAAGGAAAGGGAAAAAGCAGAAGAGGGAAGTACAAAAGAAAGATCAAGAGAGACCGGGGGATAAAATAAGTTATTGGAATGAGAAATGGAAGGAAATAATAATGGGAAAAAGGGAATTAAGAGAAAGGACCAGAAAATAAAGAGAAATAGGAAGCAAACAAGAATGAAAAGAAATTACATTGTTAAGAAGGTGAGAGATAATGAGTAAAAAGGGATAGGAAAGGGGATTCCGCAAGGTAATGTGTTATGATATATAAAAATAAATATTTAAAGTAGATAAGATTGGAACTGATTTTTTTTCTCTCTCTCTCTCTCTTTCTTTTCTTGTTTTTAAGGATTATCACTGTATTAGATCGGAATTTAATGAAATAAATATGGAAATGGGAATTTACAATGAGAATATTATATATTATTAATAATCAGTGATGTATAAAACTATGAGAATCATTATGGAAAGATTAATATCAGTTTCTATAATTAATTGACTAGACTAATATTTTTGCAATGTATAAATTATCTATAAGGTGATTGAGAAAGTACTATGTGAAATCTGATTTAAAATATGTGTATATCTGACATGTAGTAAATAGGAAAATATGGTTATTAAAGTAGAATGAAGTTGGTAAGCTCAAATAAACAACTAAAGAAGAAAAATTTTGGAACTAATAAAATAAGGATTGATAAAATTGCAAATGTGACAGATAAAGGTAATATGGGTAATGAATATAGAAATGAGACAAGAATTTTAGATAATATTGTAAAGATAGATATGAGTATCCTAAGAAAAATGAAATGTTAAGACATGAACTGAAATTGGATGAAATAAGCTTCATGAATTTAATATCAATAAGTAATAATGTGATATGAAATTGAATAAATAAGATGAATAGGTAACTGTGGTCATGTTTGTATTGAGATGTAAAAGCTGGAACTACACTACTTGCCAAAAGAGTGGAGGTTTTTTTTACTTAAAAAATAAAAAAAAGAAATTGAATAATGAAATTATTATGTATGTTTAAATAATATAGTGATTGGCACTAGAAGAATGCACTGAAATATTAAATAATTAAACAATGAAGGATTATAATTGAATGCAAATATGTGTGTCAAGAGATGATTAATATTATTATTTTTGTTTGCACTAAAATGTATGATGCATAGGTGCCACACTGTTTATGTATTGATGTGTATATGTAGATTAAAATAAAAAACTTGATTTAAAAAAAAGAAAACAGTTGAGATTCAATCTGTCTTTTAATTTGCACTTTCATGAAAAGGCTTTGAATGCATTCATTACCTCAAGGCTGGCCCTTTTCTTTGGTGTGACCCACCTTCCAGAGTGGAAATGGTCCCCTCTGGACAAGAAACACAGTCAAAGCAACAAACTGGCTCTCCTTCCCGAGCCTGCTTGACAAATCCAGGATGACAGTTTTCCACACATTGCGACTGAGGCAGGGACTAAACGGAGAAACAAGGAATGACAAAGAAAATATTTTACAACTCACCATCCATGGAAAATAAAAGTCAAAATGTAAATTAGTTAAAGGGTCTCTGTCCTTCACTTAGGAAGTGTGAACTCTCTAACTAGTTCCAAATAGTTGCAGGCAATACAACTGCTGACAGATTCTTTATTTAGCTCATCCCTTTTGCTTTTGGAATATCTCGCTGATATAAAGGACTTTTCTACTGGATAAAGTTAGGAGAGAGGGAATTAAGAAAAGATTTCAGCATTAAATGATAACCAATGGTTTCCTTCTCCTAGCTGTATTAAAATTTAATTTTCCATTCTTCATATATTTTTATGATGAAGTATTTGTATTGAATTATAGAATCAAATTTATTCTAAAAGACTTAGGAGGGAGTCAAGTTATTCTCCTGAGGGCAGGATAAGAAGCAACAAATGGAAACTAATCAAGGAGAGAAAAAACCAAAAGCTAAGGAGAAATTTCCTGACCATTAGAACAATTATTCAGTGGGACAACTAGCTCCAGAAGATGTGGGCATTCCGACACTGAATCAGAAGCAGAACCAGAATAGAGCTGGAAGGAACCTTCCAGTCCAGCCCCTGATCAAACAGGAGAACCTATATTATTTCAGACAAGTGACTATCCAGTCCCTTCTTAAAAACCTCCAGTGATGAAGCATCCACAATGTCTGAAGCAGCAATGGGATTATACCTATTCCACTAATGGTTTGGTGATCATGTGTGCACACAGCTTTCCACACACCAGCTGAGGCCTGCAGTACCAATCAGCTGAGAGGATAAAGTAGAGAAAAGCACAGGGTTGGGTGAGAGGGCCGATCCTGTTATGTCTGGGAAGATGGGTGCAATAACGGAGACGAGACCTTGGATAGTAACTTCAATTCTTTAATAGTGACTGCAGATCAGAGGTGAAAGCCTAGCAGCAGCAGCTCCTTTTATAGAGCTGGGTGCTGCTAAAGCATCCAATGACAGAGATTTGAGCTTGCCGCGCTTGGAGCGACCAATCGCGGCAGCCTGTTTACCAGCCCATCGGATCAGCTCTAAACGACCAATCACGACCCGCTGTTCACGGACCAATCAGAAGTGCAGGATTACGAGCCTGCTTGTTCGGAACACTCCTCCCCTCTAGGTTCCGTCTAAGGGGTGGGGTGATGTATTCTCGCAGGTAGGCGGGTCTTCGTACCTGTCTACCTGATTTGCATTGTTCAAAATGTCTTTGCTCAGTTTCCGGTTCTGACGGACTGTTTACTGGAACTGTCTGGCATGGTGACCCAGCTTTTACGCTGGGTCTCCTAGGAGGTGATTCAGGGATACCTGCAACGCTTCCCTTGTTGCTGTCATCGGGGTTCTCTGGAATCACGGACCCTGTTTGGCTGCTAGCTCCTGGAGATACGACCATCTGCCAAGGTTCCTCCTCTGTCTGTGCATATAGTGGGCTTTGCTGTGCTGGTTGTGGGGTTATGCTTCCTGTGCCAGATGTTGGTTCAATTTCAAAACCCCCTGATTCCCTTCCCCATCTGGTTTCGAGGTCGGGGTTAATGATGGGAGTTGTGGGCAGCCTAGAACGTAGCTGATCTATGTGGTGTTTCCACAATCTCCCATCTGTGGTTTCTAGTCAGTAGGAACGGGGGCCTCTGATTTGCGTTATTTTGGCAGGGATCCACAAGGGGTCTCCTGAAAAGTTCTTTGCAAATACAGGGTCTCCTACCTTAAA
Organism: Hydrophis major; assembly: GCA_033807585.1. Classification (NCBI taxonomy): domain Eukaryota; kingdom Metazoa; phylum Chordata; class Lepidosauria; order Squamata; family Elapidae; genus Hydrophis; species Hydrophis major. The sequence goes on from CM066329.1 coordinate 24,772,429, forward strand.
GGAGCAATGTTTACTGCTGGAACCCAGGGGTTTTTCCGGGGTGTATGCTGGGTGTAGGTGGTCTAGATGCGATCTGAGTTTCCTGCCCATCAGGAGTTCAGCTGGGCTTTTGTTTGTGGTACTGTTTGGTGTAATATGCTGGAGAAGGAGCATCCTGGTGACTTTGTTGTGGATGTTTCCTTGTTCCATTTTCTGTAATGTCTTTTTAGTGAACTGAACCATTCGTTCAGCCCTGCCATTGGCCGCCGGGTGGGCAGGTGTAGTCAGGGCGTGGCGTATCCCCCGGTCTGCAAGGTACTGTTCAAAGGCCAAGGCGGTAAATTGGGGCCCATTGTCGGAAACCAAGACATCTGGTAATCCGTGCATTGCAAAAAGTCTGTTTAGCTTCTTGATGACCGCATCTGTAGTGGTGGTCTTCATTTTGTTGACCTCGAGCCAGTTAGAGTAGGCGTCCACTGTTATCAGGAAAGTACGTCCTTTTGTAGGTCCTGTGAAATCAATGTGGATGCGGGACCAAGGACCCATGGGCTTTTCCCATTCAGCTGGTGGTGCTTTTGGTGGGGATGAGCGTGTTTCTTGGCATTTGCTACAGGAGGCAACCCAGGCTTCAATTTGTTTGTCCATACCTGGCCCCCAGGCGTAGCTCCTTGCCAATGCTTTCATTCAAATGATGTCCAGGTGTCCATCGTGTAACAAGTGTAGAACTTTCTTTTGCAGCTTCTCTGGTATGACCACTCGGTCTCCCCATAACTCGCACCCTTTTTGAGAGAAAAGTTCTGTTTGTCTGTTCTTGAAGGGTTTAAAGGTGTCATTTGATTCGATTTCTGGCCATCCCCTCTCCACCCAGCTGAGAACCCGTGCCAAACAAGAGTCCTTTTTTGTTTCCCAGGCTATGTCTAGTGCTGTTAGTGGAGGCGATGGAAGCATCTCAATTTGTAGTGCGGAGAGCATGGGAGCTGGGTCATTGAGAAGTTTTGGCAGTGGAGAACGGCTCAAAGCGTCTGCATGGGGAATGGCTTTCCCTGGTCGGTGTCTCAATTGGTAGTCATAGGCGGCTAAGAACTCCGACCATCGTGTCATCCTAGGAGATAGGATGCGTGGGGTCGGTTTGTCACCTGCCAAGATGCCAAGTAATGGTTTATGATCTGTGATGATGGAAAAGGATCTTCTATACACGTGCTCGTGGAACCTTTTTATCACAGATACAATAACGAGGGCTTCTTTATCAAGATGACTATAAATTCTCTCTGTTTTAGACAAAGTTCTTGAAAAGAATGCAATAGGCGCCTCTGTACTGTTGGGTAGGATGTGGCTCAGGATGGCACCTACTCCAAAGGGTGAGGCATCACAAGTCACAGTCAATGGAAGTGTCTCATTATATTGGATGAGTACTGCATCCGAAGTTAAAAGGTCTTTTACTTGTTGGAAAGCCTGCTCTTCCCAACGTCCCCAAAACAAGGAAGCCTTCTTGTTGAGGAGCCTATGTAGGGGTTCAGCAACAGTCGCCTTCTGGGGTAGGAAGATGTTCTAAAAGTTAATGAGTCCCAGGAAGGCTTGGAGGTGTGTTTTGTTCTTTGGTCTTGGGGCATTTTTAATGGCAGCCAATTTCTTTTCAGTAGGGTGAATTCCTTGTTTGTCAAGAAGGGAACCCAGAAATTCAACCCCCTCAGTGCATAACTGGCACTTTTCCTTCTTAACCTTGAGGCCTGCGTCTTTGAACCTTTAGAGGACAGTTCTCAGGCCTTCTTCTAACTGACTTCTTGTACGGGAGGCTATCAATACGTCATCAAAATAGGGCACGACCCCTTTGATGCCCTGTAACAACCTTTCCATCAGGCTTTGAAAAATGCCAGGTGCTACGGTTACCCCAAAATGCAGTCTGTTACATTTGAAGGCGCCTCTGTGTGTAACTATAGTTTGGGCTTCTGCAGTATCTGCGTCTACTGGCAACTGTTGATAAGCTTGGGCCAGGTCAAGCTTTGCGAATACTTTTCCGCCCCCAAGTGAGTGAAGGAGATGTTGGGCCACAGGTACTGGATAGGCGCTCTGCTGTAACGCGTGGTTGAGGGTGGCCTTGTAATCCCCATAGATTCTCAATGATCCGTCAGGTTTTATGGGGGTTACAATTGGGGTCTCCCAGTGGGCGTGGTCGATGGGTTCTAACATGCCCTGCACTATAAATTTGTCCAATTGCTCGTCAATTTTAGGTTTGAGAGCAAAAGGAACGCGGCGAGGCTTTAGGCGAATGGGTGCGATATCAGGGCATAGATTGAACGAGATGGGGGACCCCTTGTACTTGCCTAATTCTTCAGTGAAGATTTCCTGAAAGTCCTGGATGAGGGCCACCTCCCAGTCTATGTCTACAGTCTGGTTGATGCCTGCCATTCCGATTCCTAATGGCACGAACCACTGCAGACCCAATAAGCTGGGCCGGTCTCTGTCAATGATGGTGAGCGGTAGTATAGCGGTGTGGTCCTTAAAGGAGACCTGGACATGACTGGACCCAGCAACCAGGATTCGATTGCCCTGGTAGTCTTTTAATATGAGCCTCTGGGTGCTGAGATCTTGGCGGCGGATGTCAGGAATCAGCTGCTTGAGGGTTTTCCAGGAGACCATGGATAAGGAAGACCCGGAGTCCATTTCCATGATGCATGGATGATTTTCAATGGTGACCTTTACCCAGATTTTTTTTGCATCTAAGGATGAAGCGTGGCCGATAGTGATGGTCTGATGTGCCTCTTCCCGTCTTGTTGCACAAGTGAACATCTGGTTCCTGTTGTACTGGCTCCACTGGTTGTTTGGGCAGTCCCAATTTGTTGGTGGGGTGCCTGCTGTTTGTTGGAAGTTAGTCTCTTTTCTTTTGGGGCAGGATCCTCTTTTGTTCCGGCACACTTTAGCAATGTGCCCCCTTTTCTCACAGGAACAACAAATGGCGTCTAGGAACCTGCATACTGATCGTGGATGGTTTCCCCCGCATCTTGCGCATTGGAAATTAGATTTATGACCCCACTGGTCTCGCTGTTCGCGCTCTGACCTGAGTCTGTTGACTTCTTCCTCCTCACTACCTGATGCAGAATCAATATCCTCGTGGTGGGTAGATGATGTGTATTTCTCTGAGGTGGTTGCTGGGTCGCTGAGTGGTTGACGGCTGGCCCCATTTGCTCGGCGCATTCGTGCTGCTGATTTGCGATTGGCTTCTGCTGCAGTGGCATCGGCTATGGCATCTCTGAGGGTGATGTCTCCCTTTGCCATAATTTTGCTTTGAATGGTGGGGTCCCTTAGACCAAGGACAATTCGATCTCTCATGACTTCTAGGTTTACAAAGCCACATAATCTGCCCAAATTCTGTAGGTCAGCTACAAAGTCCCCAATGTTTCACCTTCACGTTGGTCCTTCTGGTAGAATTCGTGTCTTCTGATGAGGGTTGGAACTGCTGGGGTGTAATGGGTGTGCAGGATGGGAGCCAGGGTATCCCAGTCCATTGTTTTGACTTCAGCTGGTTTGGCAAGCACCCTTGCCATTCTAAAAATGGTGGGTTCGCAATGCATTAGGAAAACCACCTTTTTTTGCTCGATGTGGCATCCTTCAAATTGTTAGATTCCAGGAACATTTGGAACCTGTCCATATATGAGTCCCAGTCTTCGCTAGCTGGGTCAAATGGAGCGGGTGCTATAGCACTGCTGGCCATTCTGCCGTTCTCTGCGCGTCTTCAGCCACGTGCTCTGAATAATCTGCGAATGCTCAGTCAGTTCTATCATCTCTGCATCCCATCCTCATCGCCAGTGTTATGTCTGGGAAGATGGGTGCAATAATGGAGATGAGACCTCGGATAGTAACTTCAACTCTTTAAGAGTGACTGCAGATCGGAGGTGAAAGCCTAGCAGCAGCAGCTCCTTTTATAGAGCTGGGTGCTGCTAAAGCGTCCAATGACAGAGATTTGAGCTTGCCGCGCTTGGAGCGACCAATCGCGGCAGCCCGTTTACCAGCCAATCGGATCAGCTCTAAATGACCAATCACGACCCACTGTTCACAGACCAATCAGAAGTGCAGGATTACGAGCCTGCTAGTTTGGAACAGATCCTGCACTAGCTTCTCTCAGTTGATCATCAGAGCCTTTTTTTTAAAAAAACTACCAATTCATCTGAACCAGTAGCATACCACCATTGGTCTGAAGGAAAGCTGTTCCATTGGTTAATTGTCTTCAGTGTTAGGAAGTTTCTCTTCGATTCCAGATTGCTTCTCTTCTTGATTAGTTTCCATTCATTGTTTCTTGTTCTGCCTTCTGGTGCTTTGGAGAATAAATTGGCCCTTTCTTCTTTTAAGGCAGCTTCTCAAATACTGGAGTATTGCTGTCATGTCCCATCCCCCCAGTTCTTCCTTTCTCTAGACAAGCCAAACCCAAATCCTGCAACCATTCTTCATATGTTTTAGTCTCCAGGCCTTTCATCATCTTAGTTGCTCTTCTTTGCACTTTTTCCAAAATCTCAACATCTTTTTTGTAATGTGATGACCAAATCTGGATGCAGAAGTTGTCTTACTGGAACTTTGTAAAGTGGTACTAATACTTCATGTAATTTTTATTCTATGCCTTTGTTTATACAACCAAAGATTGTATTAGCTGTTTTGGCCATTGCTACACACTACTAACTCATGATTAAGTGATTGTCTACTAAGACTCCAAGGTCCCTCTCATGGTTACTCTTTTGGAGCCAGGATTCATCTAATCTGTACTTGTAATTTTGGTTTTTTCTGCCCAGGTGTAAAACTTTGCTTTTCTCCATGTTGAATTTTATTTTGTTCATTGTTTAACACTGGAACTTTTAAAGATGAGATCCTGCCTAAGCAAGGGTTTGGACTAGAAGACCTCCAAGGTCCCTTCCAACTTTATTAATCTAAATTCTACATGTACTAAAGTTTTATTCTATTAGATTTATGAAAATATAATAAAACTGTGATGAAGAAAGAAGCTTATCACTGTGCAAAGATTTCTTCAAAACTACATAAAACATTGCAAAGCTGCTCCCCCTTTTAAATTAGTCGAAGATAGTCTCCCAGCTAAGATACATAGGAAAAATAGAGGAGTCAACTTTAAAAGAGAGGGCCCTTCTTTATTTATATATATATTTTTTTTATTTCTATTGCTGTTGTCTTTGTCATGTGAGAATAAAACCAAAAGTGCATAGTGTCTAAACTGTAGTTACATGATGGAGTGGTAAGGTCATGAAAACATGTCCCAATAAAGGAGAATATTTGTAACTCAGAATTGGAATGAGGGGTCTTTGATGCCCTCTGAGTTTGCTTGTTTTCCTGCAGATGTTTCATTACCTAAACTAGGTAACATCATCAGTGCAAAACATGCCTTTTAGAAGGTCAAGCACTTTTTGTTGCAGGAGATGAACATGAGTTTGACCCTTTGTTGGAAAGTGTTGTTTCTAAGGTCCAGATAGACATACCAGAGATCTTTCTGTTGAAGAAATACAATTAGATAACATCAACTGGCATGGAAAGACACACTTATTATTAGGTGAATTTGGAGTCTCATTAATGTACTGATGCCTTCTATCATTAAGTGTTGTACCTTATGATTTTTGATGTATGTATCTTTTCTTTTCTTTTTTTGATAAAAGTTTTATTGATTTTAACGACAAACAAAAACACACAAAACATAAAACATAACATAAAAATCATCATTCTTCATAAATTTATAGTGTATCGGTTGGTTTACCACTCCTTTCAGTGCATTCGTTTCACAGTCATCAAAACAATTACATTACATAATAACTCACATTATCAATCATCAGTTAAGTATCATAATATCATTATTAAACAATCATTTGACTATAATTTTACAAATTCATACTGAAGCGAGATAACTATTATTGAATTAAATTATTTTATAACAGATCATAGAATCGTACCAAATCTATCTTAATAAAATATTCTAAAAATATTATCAAAACCAAAAAAAATTATATATTCGTTATTTCCTAGATTTCTAAATATTCTGTTATTATATTGTATTATCTAACCATTGATAAAAGAGATTCCAAATTTCATAAAATTGTTTATCTTCTTGTTCTCTAATTTCAAATGTCAATCTACTCATTTCAGCACATTCCAATATTTTCATAATAATTTCTTCCTCTAATGGTATTTTCTCATTCTTCCAATGTTTAGCAAATACAATCCTAGCTGCTGTTAATACATTTACAATCAAATACTTTAAGTTTTTATTATATATATCAGGTAAGATTCCCAATAAGAAAATCTCTGGTTTCAAATCTATGTGTTTCTTTGTCATTTTTTCCAGCCATATGCGAATTCTAGTCCAGTATTTCCTGGCCTCCTCACAAGTCCACCACATATGGTAATATGAGCCAGGTATCTGATGACATTTCCAGCACTTTTCAGATTTATTCTTGAACATTCTTGCTATTCTTGTCGGGGGGAAGTGCCACCTGTAAAACATCTTATACAAATTTTCTTTATATGCTGTTGACATTGTCATTTTATAATTTTGTGCCCACAATTTTTGCCATTTCTCTAAATCAATCCCATATCCAAAATTCTTCCCCCAAGCAATCATTGTTTCTTTAACTTGTTCTTCCTCTAATTTAATTTCCAACAAATAACTGTATAGTTTTTTAATCACTTTTTCATCAGTACCTGTCAAAATCCTATCTAAATCAGTCAATTTATCATAAAATCCTTCTATTTTAGAATCTTTAAGATACCTTGCATGTATTTGTGCATATGAAAACCAATTCATCTTTATACCTTGTTCTTCTAAATTTTGCATCATTTTAAGTTCACCCTTTTTATCCAGTATTTCCCCATATCTAACTGTATGTTCCTTCTTATAGATTGTAGGATATGAAAAAGCTTCAATAGTTGATAACCAAACTGGGATTTTCAAATAATATTGTTTCTTAATTTTCTCCTAATTCAACCATAACGATACTTTGATAATGTCTTAATTGCGGCCTCGAATAGAGAAATACTAGAGAGGCATCTTAGAATGGTTCTCCAGAAATTTAAAGACTCCGGCCTAAAAGTTAAAAAAAATAAATGTCAACTGTGTACAGAGAAAGTAGAGTTCCTGGGGTACCTAATCGATAAGCAAGGCATTCACCCCACTAATAGCAAACTAAGAGTGATCAAAAATGCCCCAAGACCCAAGAATAGGACAGACCTCCAAGCTTTCCTGGGGCTCATTAGCTTTTACAACATCTTCTTGCCCCAGAAGGCGACCGTAGCTGAGCCCCTACATAGACTTCTTGACAAAAAAGCCACCTGGGTCTGGGGACACCGAGAGGAGCACGCATTCCGACAAGTGAAAAACTTACTAACCTCCGATGCTGTTTTAATGCAGTATAACGAGACTTTGCCTTTAATCATTACATGTGACGCGTCACCGTTTGGAGTAGGAGCCATTTTAAGTCATGTGTTACCAAATGGTAGAGAGGCCCCTATTGCCTATTTTTCAAGGACCTTATCGAGAGCTGAATGCAACTATAGCCAAATTGACAAAGAGGCTCTTGCTGTTGTATCTGCTGTGAAACGGTTTCAGGAATATGTGTACGGATGAGTTTTTACTATTATTACTGATCACAAGCCTTTGCTGGGGATTATAGCGGGAGACAAGCCAACACCCTATATATTGTCACCTAGAATGACTCATTGGTCGGAGTTCTTAGCTGTGTACAATTATAAATTGCAACACCGCCCGGGGAAAGCCATTCCCCACGCTGATGCATTGAGCCGTGCCCCACTTCTGGAAACCATCGGCGACCCAGCTCCAACCCTCATGACACTCCAGTTTGAAACCCTACATTCACCGCTGCTAACAGCCAGAGACATCACTATCGAAACGAAACAAGATCCTGTCCTGGCGTGAGTTCTCAGCTGGGTTGAACAAAGATGGCCAGTAGAACAGTAGACTTCACCACTTTCAGAAACCGGCAAACAGAACTTTTCTCGCAGAAAGGCTGCATCCTATGGGGAGACAGAGTCGTCGTCCCAGAGCGGTTACAATGAGCAGTTTTGAAAGCATTGCATGACGGTCACCCCAGCATCATGCGTATGGAAGCACTCGCATGAAGCTACGCATGGTGGCCGGGCATCGATAAGCAGATCGAAGCTTGGGTGAAGACTTGTCTAAAGTGCCAAGAAGTCAGCACTGCCCCATCTAGAGCAACTCCAACGGAGTGGGAAACCCCCCGGGGGCTGTGGTCCCGCATCCACATTGACTTTGCGGGACCTACTAAGGGACATACATTCCTCCTAACAGTGGATGCCTATTCCAACTGGCTCGAAATCCACAAGACTACTACAACTGATTCAGTCATCCGCAATTTAAATAAACTATTCACAACACATGGACTGCCAGACGTTTTAGTCTCCGATAACGGACCCCAGTTCACGGCCCTGGTGTTCGAACAATACTTAATGGACCGGGGCATCTGCCATGTGCTAACCTCGCCGGTGCACCCTGTGGCCAATGGAAGGGCCGAGCGCATGGTCCAATTTCTTAAAAAAAACTCTCCACAAGATGGACCATGGGGACATTGACGACAAACTGAACAGAATACTCCTACTCCAACACATCACCCCACACAGCATAACCAACAAAACGTCAGCTGAACTGTTGATGGGATGCAGGCTTTGCTCCCACCTCAACCGTCTCCACCTGGCCTATGTGCCAGAGAAACCCTGTGGATCTAGCGGAAAGTTCCGCGAATTCAAGAAAGGTGACTTAGTCTTCGCTAAAAATCTTTCCGGCGAACTGTTGTGGGTTGAAGCAACCCTAACCCAAGCCACTGGGCCCAGATCGTACCGCGTACAAACAAGGGGCGGGAAAATATGGAAATGACATATAGATCAGCTTTGCTCTAGGTTGCAACCCAGTTCCCATGACTCCTGTGACCCTCAAACTGAGGGGGGAGGGGATGTTGAGGGAATGAATTCGAGATGCTGGATGACAAAATCGAAGAAAGTCAGCGGCCAGGCGCAATCCATGAGGAAGAATCAGGAAGGGGGTATGCCTCGCCACAGAGAAACACCTCAATGGAGGTGAGCCCGCAGGAACCGGAGGACAACAATGACAGAATTAGTGGCGCTGAATTGTCCTGTGGGGATGTGGAACTGCCTGCACCAGATAAATCAAAAAACGTTCCACCGGAACCGGACTACAGACAGGAACAGTGGGACAGCGCAAATCTAATAGGCAATTGAAACGACCTACATATCTACGCGATTACATTACCTCACCCCTCAAACGGAACCTAGGGGGGAGGGGTGTTATGAACTAATAAAGGCGTTTAATAAATTAAGTTTTAATAACCTTAAGTAAAAAGCAGGGTTCTAATCCTGCACTTCTGATTGGCCGATAATAGCGACATCGGATTGGTCCTTTCTGGGACATCTGATTGGCTGTTAATGGGCCAACTCTCATTGGTTCAAGGGTTTAACACTTCCATGTTTTTCATTGGCTAATAGGATAGCAGCCAATCCTATAAAAGGGTTGCTGCTGCCCTAGGTGATTGCTCTGTTCAGTATGCTTAATAAAGAGTTGAATTTCACTGTTCACTGCCTCGTCTCCGTTCCTTGCACCCATGCGCAGAACTTAACAAGTTCTACACTCCTCTACTCATTGTAGAATATCTTATGCTACCAGACTTGAAATTCTAGGCAAAAAACTTTGAATTATGCCGTCTTCAGTCTGATCTAAGTATGTTATATAAAATCATACATTGCAATGACTTACCTGTCAATGAATGCATCAACTTCAACCATAACAACACAAGAGCACACAATAGTTACAAACTCAGGTTAACAGCACCAAACTTGATTGCAGGAAATGTGACTTCAGCAACAGAGTGGTCAATGTCTGGAATAGTCTACCTGACTCCATGGTTTCTTCCCTAAACCCCCAAAACTTTAGCTTTAGACTGTCTACTTCACCTCTTTCCTAAGAGGTCTATGGGGGCGTGCATAAGCGCACCAACATGCCTACCGTCCCTGTCCTATTGTTTCTTTTATTTTTCTTATATGTACCCATTTCATGTATTCATAACTATGTACATACTTATACCTATTATCTTGTAAGCGGTTGACAAACCAAAATATAAAAAAATTGTTTTTCTGCAGTCCTAATTACTCTTTGAAGTCTGTGTCTGTCTTGTTCAGTTGAAGAACCAAACCAAACAGTTATAGAGGTGCAGATGACAGACTCAATCATTACTCCATAGAACTGTATCAGCAGCTCCTTGGGTAGTTTGAGCTTTCTGAGTTGGTGCAGAAAGAACATTCTTTGTTGTGCTTTTTTAGATAGATAGATAGAATACTTTATTGGCCAAGTGTGATTGGACACACAAGAAATTTGTCTTGGTGTAAATACTCTCACTATACATAAAAAAAAGATGCCTGACTCACTCTTTTTGAGGGACATGTTCTAATGACCTCAAATCTATCTCATATCACTACAGTTCTAGAAACTGAGCAATCACTTTAAATTTTATTTCAAGAACATGTCAGCATGTCAGGCTGGTTAGTGCTAATGTTTTTTTTTTTAATTCCCTGTTTTTCTGCTTAGTCTCTTCCTCAGTCCAAATGTGTGGAAAAATGTCAAACTGGATTTGTCAAACAAGCTCGAGAAGGAGAGCCAGTTTGCTGCTGTGACCGCTTTCCTTGTCCAGAGGGGACTATCTCCACTCAAGAAGGTGCTCAGGCTGAAGATAATGGAAGGGCTTGTAGAAGTGGATTCATCCAGAGTGTTTATATGGAACTGCAAATTAAAAAACAGTTTGAAGCTCAGTTGCTTTCTTGTTAATTTTCATACTGCACAATTTATGATCTAAAGGAAAGAATAGTAAAAAAAAATCTTAAAGGAGAAGCTGGATAGAGACAGAAATGTGAAATATTGAGCAAACTATGACATCCAGTGCCAATATCTCTTCTGCTTTTTATTTTTGAATGTGATCTTCCACATTTATATCTCTAGGAACATTTTTTGAAACTCAAGGCATTATTTTATTATCTCTACAGGACGGTTTAGGTCCGTTGGGACCGACCAGGGGTGAAAATATCAGCTGCGATCTCAGAGCCCCGAGATTGCAGTTGTATCGCCGAAATGAAGCTACGCCTTCCTCCCCACCAAGATATTTTAAACATGATATTTGTACAATGAGAATCTAGTTGATATACCAGAAATAATTGTATAATTGCAGGGGGCTATAATAATGTCATTATTTTAGTTGTATGAGAGTTTATCTGCAATTGTGATACTTTATCATACTGGATTCAAGATCTCAACATCATCAACAAAATATTGTATTCTAAATTGATAGGCCCCAAGTTGTTTGTATTGGAAGAAAAGTCTCCAATTCCCTCTCCACAGGGCTGTGTCTTGAGTCTGCTATTGTTCATCTGGATGACCCATGACTGCTGTGCCAAGTCTGCTATGAATCATATTGTGAAGTATGCAGATGACATAGCAGTGGTGGGTCTTGTCCGGGATGACAATGAAGATGCTTATAGGAAAGAGGTTAAAGCTCTGGTGGACTGGTGCAATAAAAGTAATCTGGTTCTAAATATTAATAGAATAGAATAGAATAAAATAGAATTCTTTATTGGCCAAGTGTGATTGAACACACAAGGAATTTGTCTTGGTGCCTATGCTCTCAGTGTACATAAAAGAAAAGATAAATTCGTGAATAGTCAAGAATCATAAGGTACAACTCTTAATAAAAGTCATAGGATACAATAAGCAATCAAATCATACTAGAAAACAGTCAATATAAATCATAAGGATACAAGTAACTAAGTTACAGTCATACAGTCACAAGTGGGAGGGGTTAGGTGATAGGAATGATGAAAAGATTAATAGTAATAGTAGTGCAGACTTTGCAAATAGTTGGACAGAGTTGAACAAATTATTTGTTTAGCAGAGTGAATGGTATTCTGGAAAAAACTGTCCTTGTGTCTAGCTGTTCTGGTGTGCAATGCTCTATAGCATCATTTTGAGGGTAGGAGTTTAAACAATTTATTTCCAGGATATGAGGGGTCTAAATATTTTCACAGCCCTCTTTTTGACTTGTGCAGTATACAGGTCCTTGATGGAAGGCAGGTTGGGAGTAATTGCTTTTTCTCCAGTCCTAATTATTCTCTGAAATCTGTATCTGTCTTGTTGGGTTGCAGAACCTTTAGTAAAACAAAAGAGATCATTGTAGATGTTAGAAAGAGGCGGCATAGTCATACTGACTGTTTAAATTCTTCTTAAAAGCTTGCAGTGATGGAGTGCCAATGATTTCCAAAGGCAAAAAATATTGGACTAAAATATATTTGGTTAGAAAAAATGATAAAACAACATACAGATTTGAAATCAGAAATATTCCTGCTAGGTATACTACCAGAACAGTATAATAAAGGGAATACATACTTAATTTTGCATGTAGTAATGGCAGCAAGAATAGTGCTTGCACAACAATGGAAAAATGAGGTCCTGACAAATGAAAGTGTAATAAAAAATGTTAGAATGAGCTGAGATGGATTGATTGACACTTAAGATAAAATAAAATGAAGAAACAGAATATTTTTTAACATGTGATTTATTTCACCAATGGTTAACTAACAGAAACAGATGTTAAATGCTAAACAGAATCTAAAAAGATAATAAAAATCTGTATTGGAAATTATTCAGAGATTTTCAGCATTAATTCAGCACCAGAAAAATAAACACAGATGGCTGATGCTTCATTTAATATCTTTATAAACATAATAAGTAGATTTTACAAACCAACATGGAGCAAACTCAGACAGAAGTGGACATGTTACAAGTGCAGAACTTCAGCAGTAACTTCAGCAGCTCAGAAACAGACATCAGTTTCACTTTAGTTCAGCAGGCAAGCAGAGGAGAGAAGCAGTTTCATTTTCAACAGACAGACTCAGAGCTCAACATAGCTTCAGAGTTGCAGAGCTTAATATAGAGCCATGCCTAAACTACTTTTAGTTTCAGTTTCCAGCCTAGGCTAATTCTAGTTTCAGTTTCCAAAACAGTCCTCATTGGCTGACTTAGTTGGTATGCCTATTCATTGGCTGACCTTGTTACGAATAGTTACTTTACTATTCCAGTTCATGAATATACTGACAGAAATTTTTCAAGATGGATAAACTAATGGTATTATTATGTTGTGATTAATATTGATATGTTTATTAAGATTATTAGTATGACTTTGGTTATTGTTATATCTTTATTTAAAATTAACTGTGCCCAGACAACACATTTTCAGATAGACATGGCATTTTTATGTTCTTTAAAAGGAAAATATATCAATGAAATTATATTAAAGAAAGAAAGATATGGTACAATTTTCTGAGATAACATCTACCAGCTCCTTCAGAACTCTGGAATGTAATCTGTCAGATCCTGGTGATTTATATTTGTCAAGGTCTCACCATTTTGTTGCTTATTTTTATTTTTATTTCTAGTTTGCCTTTTACCGTAGTATTTTTGGTACCTTGGGCTTCAATTTCTTTTAGCATAAAGACTGATGCAAACAATGAGCTAAGCAACTATGCTTTCTCCCTTCCTTGCCATCTTCTCTCTTTAGTGGACCTTCTGTTTCCTTGACTTTTGTTTTGTTATTAATATGTTAATTTAAAAAATAATATCTTTGACTTTTTCTGCAAGTCCTTGTTCATTCTGAGCCTTTGCTTTCCTGACTTCATCTTTGCATGTTCTGGCTATCTGCTGATAATCAGCCTTAGTTAAGTGTTCTTTTTTTCCATTTTTTGTATTTGTCCTTTTTGTCTTCCAGTTTGTCAGAGAGATCTTTCTGCAACCATGCTGGCTTCTTTTTGAATTTCTTGTTTCCTTTTTCAATGGTATTATGCTGGACTGGACTTTTACGTGTCAACTCATACAATATTTCTCTGGTCTTTTAGAATTGTCAGTAGAAAGGGAGGGGGGAAAAGTGCAGCAGTTTGCAAAACCAAAACTGCATTCCATAAATGTTTTCATAGAAAGTTTCTAGGCGACCAAAGTTTCTGCTGTGCAAAATTCTCACTGGAGAGTATGATTGATGACTCTTGGTTATGGATTTGTCCCATTGGAGAAAATGAATTATGATACATCCAGGGGGTGGGGAGAAACCAGATGTGTCTCATACAATCAGATACACCCAGGCAACTCTAGCATGTTTACTCCTAATAAATCTTCCTTAAGCTTTGAAAATCTGCCTAGAGACTCATGATTTAAATGGGGGTAACTATCAGAGCCCTGACATTATGATTGCATTTTTCAAAGTTTCCCATGCTTCTTGAGTTGTTTTTGTAAGGGATAACATTGTTTACCCTAACTGGTTTAGGTAAAATAATAAGTATGTTATCATGGTTTATGAGTTAAAATGTCTGCAACTTTAACTGTTGGAATGTAATTAAGTGAGTGGTTGTGAAAGCACCATAAAAGAAGCAAGGAACATCAGCTTGCTCTCTCTGGCTTGATGATCCCTAATTACTGGATGAAGACTGCGTTTTTTCCCTACTGGAATGGGAGAGAGATAAAGGACTGATTTATTTGTAAGTGAACTGACATTGGATATTCTACACGGACTTTTCTACTTGAATATCCTTGAATGGACTGACTAAAATGATACATGACTAATGGACTGTTATTTTGACTATGCTATAATCTCTAAATGGAATAAACTATATTCTGATAGCACAAGCGTTTCTGTTATTTTTACTGTATGTTAACAAACATACAAACTTTATCTCACTCATTTATCTGTGTGCCTATCTGACTAATGCTGCACATTCTGTTTAGCTTGTCTGCTTAACCCTGGTTGGGGAACACAGGCTTAACACTGGTTATGGGCCCAGAAACTGCAAAGTCAGTTTAACTAGGATAAAACAGATTTATGTAAAAAGTGAGAGTTTGTGTTGTTATACGTTACAGTAAACAGACAGCTGTGTTTTATTAATTATAGTTTTATAATCCATATAAGAAAACATGGCACAAGTCAATCTACAAAGTTTGTCTCTTATATCCAAGTTAGATGGAACAAACTATGTATCATGGTCTATGAAATGTAGTCTACTTCTACGAAGAGAAGGTCTGTGGAACATAATTGAAAACCCACCAAACGTAGAGGAATGGGATCCAGAGATTGAGGAAGATAGACAAAAGATAAAAGATTTTATGCAGAAAAATGAACAAGCTCTTTGCATAATAGGACTAACACTGTCTGACCAGCAACTTGTTCATATCCACGGAGAGCAAACGGCTGTTGGGTGTTGGCAGAAGCTGAAGAGGATTTATGTTCAAGATAACGTTGGTGCTCACATAAATCTAACATGGAAGCTTTTCAGCACGCATCTCCAGAAGAATGGTGATATGCTGAGTCATTTGAATTCTATAAAAAGCATTTTTCAAGAACTGCACGAGAAAGAGATTATTTTCTCAGAACTACACCAAGTCTACATAATTCTATCTTCACTTGATGAAAGTTATGATAACTACGTAACTTCCCTTGAAATTTTGCCGAAGGAAAGTTTAACTTTAATTGATATAACTGGCAGATTGATTGAAGAGGCAAGAAGAAGACTTGAAAGAGATCAGTTAAGGAGGGATCTAAATCTAAATCTCTTTAATTGGATTAAATTTGCAGAAAGGAAAACTAAAAAGAAATTAGTAACTCTTATAACAGATAATGGTGCGGAATTTACAAATAATAAATTCCAGAATAGACTTAGAATGTTAGGTATTCAACATAAAATGTCTGCACCATATAGGCTACAACATAATGCCTTTATAGAGAGACAAGGTCAAACACTGCAATCAATGGCACGTACTATATTGTCTGATTCAGGATTACCTGACAATTTGTGGGGAGCAGCAAAAATGTGTGGTAATCATATATTAAATAATGTTGTTAATTCAACAAAAGGTGAATTACCATTCACACTGTGGCATGGTACAAAATCTGATTTAAGTTACATGCACACATTTGGAGCACCAGCATGGGTGCATATCCCTTCACAACTCAGACACAAAGGACAGCATAGAGCTAAAAGATTATTTTTTGTAGAATATGAATCTAATCACAGATCTTATAGATTCTGGGAACCAGGTACATCTAGAGTTTACACCAGTGCTAGTGCTAAATTCCTAGAACATGTAGGATGGAATAGATTAGAGCAAGATTTAAATAACGAAGTAATTATTAAACCCTACAAAAGGCAGGAAGAACAGACTAGTTATAAGAAGAGTCCAATTAAAGAAGAAGTCCATGAAGAACAAATAGAATTAGAACAAGAGGAAACTGTTAATCAGGAAGAGTTAGATAATCAAGAAGAGTTAATAAATGAAAGTCCACCTGTAAGTCCTGTAATACCTAGACGTACTACACGTGTAACTAGACCACCTGATAGGTATCAAGCAAGCATAGTTTGCCAAGTAACTAAAGTTCCAACTAGTGTAGATGAACCTAAGGTGTATCCTGCTAAGGATCAGGAGAATTGGCAAAAGGCAATGGAAAAAGAACTAAATTCATTAAAGGTAATGAAAGTATATGAAGATGCTAAATTACCTCCAGGAGAAAAATCCATTGGGTGCAAATGGATATTTAAAGTAAAAACAGGAAATGATGGAACTATTACCCATAAGGCTAGGTTAGTAGCTCAAGGATTTAATCAAACTGCATCTGATTACCATGAAGTTTTTGCACCAAGTCTTAAAGCAACATCTTTTAGAGCAGCTTTAGTGTGGGCAGCTAAGAAAAACTATATCATTAACCATTTAGATGTAGAAACTGCTTATCTGCATGCACCTTTGCAGCACACTATATATTTTAAAAAGCCAGTTATTATAAAAGACAATAAAGTAAATAGTAATGATTGTTGGAAACTCAAAAAGAGTCTTTACGGGTTGAAACAATCTGGCTTTGAGTGGAACCAATATATTGTGAAAGAGTTAAACAATATAGGTTTTAAATCTGGTTTAGCAGATCCATGTGTGTTTAAAAGAGAAAATAATGGAATGGTGTCATTATTGTTATTATTTACAGATGATATTGCTTTGATAACTAAGACTAATAATGAAGCTAATGAGATTATATCATTATTAGCCAAAAAGATAAAATTAAAGCATTTAGGTGAAATTAAAAAGTATCTAGGATTGACAATTAACAAAACAAAAAATGGATTTAAGATATCTCAAGAAGATAAAATTTGCCAATTAATTAAAACGTATAAAATGGAACTTTGTAAACTGGCAAAGACTCCAATGAGTCAGGAAGTTTGCCAAACTGATGATCAAAGTCTCAAATTTGATAAGTCCATATATCAATCTTTGATTGACAGTTTATCATATATTAGCGATTGGTTAAGGCCAGTTATAGCTTATAGTGTTAATCATCTGGCACGATTTAATTCAGATCCACATCAATGTCATTGGCAATCATTAAAGAGAATTTTAAGATATCTTAAAGGAACAATGAACCATGCATTGTATATAGAACCAAAGGGTGGTTTGAGTCTTCGTACCTATGCAGATGCAAGTTTTGCAACTGACATAAATACTAGAAAATCAACATCTGGGATGGCTATATTATTTGGTAAGACACTAATAGGGTGGAGGTCAATCAGACAACAGCATATCAGCTTGTCCATGATGGAAGTGGAATTTTCATGTCTGTCATTACTATGCACTGACTTAATTCTGTACAAACAGTTATTATTAGGTATGGGTGTAACTGTTGAAGATTCCATTATTGTGTACGAGGACAACCAGGCAGCCATAAAGTTAGCTACTAGTATTTCTGTAAAAACTAGATCAAAGCATACTGATTTAAGATACTTAAATGTTAGAGAATCTGTAAAGAATGGGCTAATTAAATTGGAATACTGCATGACAGAAGAAAACATTGCAGACCAATTTACAAAAGCTCAAGGAATAATCAAGTTTAAAGAAAGTTGTAACAAATATAATTTAAAGGTGTAAATAGTTATATTATTATTATTACCTAAAAGGGGAGAATGTTTGGAATAACATTGATTACCCTAACTGGTTTAGGTAAAATAATAAATATGTTATCATCGTTTATTAGTTAAAGTGTCTGCAACTTTAACTGTTGGAATGTAATTAAGGGAGTGGTTGTGAAAGCACTATAAAAGAAGCAAGGAATGTCAGTTTGCTCTCTCTGGCTTGATGATCCCTAATTACTGGATGAAGACTGCATTTTTTCCCTACTGGAACGGGAGAGAGATTAAGGACTGATTTATTTGTAAGTGAACTGACATTGGATATTCTACACGGACTTTGCTACTTGAATATCCTTGAATGGACTGACTAAAACGATACATGACTAATGGACTGTTATTTTGATTATGCTATAATCTCTAAATGGAATAAACTATATTTTGATAGCACAAACGTATCTGTTATTTTTACTGTATGTTAACAAACATACAAACTTTATCTCACTCATTTATCTGTGTGCTATATGTCTAACGCTGCACATTCTGTTTAGCTTGTCTGCTTAACCCTGGTTTGGGAACACAGGCTTAACAGTTTTCCCGTTTAGGATTTTCATCCATGGAATCTTTCCTAGGCTCTCTCTGAGATAGTTAAAAAAAATTAGAGTTTAAGACCCTGGTTGGATAATTTTCTATTGCTTGTGTTTGTATTATGTTGAATTCCAGTATGATGTGGTCATGTTCATCCCAGGTTCAGGAACTTCAACTCCCTCTATTAGGAAGAATTAGGTCCAGTATAGCTTTACTTCTAGTTTCCTCCTCTACCTTTTAGATGACAAAGTTGTCAGCTAGGTTGGTTAGGAATCTATTTGATCTCCCACTCACTGCAGAATTAATCTCCCAGTTGATATCTGAATAATTGAAGTCTCCCATTACTACCACAGTGTGCTTCCTATATATGTTTGTTAAAAAGTTGGCAAAGAGTTTGTCTATGTCTTCTGATTGGTTGGGTGGCCTGTACTATATGTCTATGGCAATGTCACTTCCCCCATTTTATATTGACTATATACATTCTGTAGGGGTTTTATCTTTGATCATGTCCATTTTTGTAGATGTGTAGCGATCTCTTGGATGTAATGCAACCCCACCTCCTCTTTTTGTAGATGTGTTTCTTTTGAACAATTTGTATCCATTCACCAGTACATTCCAGTCATTCAATCTTGCTGTTCTGTGCAAGATTGCAAATTAAAAATTAAACATATATTTAGTCTTAGATGAGCTGTCAACAAAATATTTCATTGAAAGGACAACAAAGGGAAGAAAAACTAATTAAAAATGAACAAGTTAAAAAAATTAACATCAAATTTTTGAAAACTAGTTAATCTCATACGTGGTTTGAAGAAAAGTGGCATGTGTACATGATTAAAATTTCTTTCCAAAACAACAGAATAACAGAAGACACTAGAAAGCATGACCATATTACTTGGTATTTCTGCAGGAGCATTAGCAAAAGCTGGCTTTCTCCACATTGGTTAAAAGTGCAGATTGTGGCATAGTCCTTAAATACTACATATTTATCCAGGTCCAAGAAGGGATGAGAAAGTCTGTGGATTTCTTGGGTGCTAGAAAGATACAGCCATGATAAATCCAAGAAAGGAGATATATCCAACCACACATATTTCTGCTAAATTTGAGAAACTATGAGATAATTTCCTGAAAGTTAGAATAATCAGTCAGTAGAACAACTTGCTTCCAGAAGCTATGGATGCTCCAACACTGGAAGTTTTTTTTTTTTAACAAAGAGATTGGACAACCTTTTGTCTGAAATGGTATAGAGTTTCCTGTCTGAGCAGGGGTTTGGATGAGAACACCTCCAAAGTCCCTTCCAAATTACTCTGGAGTGTCTACCATTAGAAGAATGAGATGGATGAATTGTTGCAATTTAGTAAGGAGTATTTATGGCCAATAGCACCTCTTTCCCTGACACCACATTTATCGGACACTCAAATATCGATACTTTCAATTCTTTAGGAATTGTTTTGTAAAACTATTATACAGCCATAATTTCAGCTCCCCTCTTATTTTATTTTTACATAATTCAATCAGATGAATAATCCAGATTATCCACATCTTGAAATTATACTGGATAAAGATGGAGAACACTATCTTTCAATTGCCCTTTGATTTGTTCAGCTCAAAATCGGTGGCCCAGCTTATGTACAGGGGACAACTTGGAAGAATTTCTATGCTTGATCTGTTGAAATGTGTTGAGAGTGGAAATTCCTCTAAATCACATTTATACATTTCTTCTGGCTCTAAGATGCTCCTTTGTATTCAAGTCTGTCCTCAGAATGATAATGTAACACTTCGGCACGAAGACGCAGCCCAGCAGCTCAGCACTGGAGGCCAAGGTGGAGAAGACCTGCACAGCCACCGTGTATTTCCCTTTGGTGCTCAGATAGGTGGGCAGGAAGGAGACCCAGATATTGCAAAAGACCAGCATGCTAAAGGTGATGAGCTTGGCTTCATTAAAGGCCCCAGGGAGATTTCTGGCCAGAAAAGCCACCGTGAAGCAAATGGCAGACAAGAAGCCCATGTAGCTGAGAGTGACAACATGACAACAGAACCTTCGTTGCATTGCAGGCTGATCTCTTCAGGTTGGGAGTGAAGGTCTGAGTCATGGAATGGGGGAGAAACTCCAAGCCAGACAGAGCAGATCATAATCTGGATACTAGAAGAAGAAAGGATGATGGAGTTGGCCAAGCTCTTCCTCAACCATCTCTTCTATCAGTTTCCTGGTTTTGTAGCCAGGAAAGCCAGCACCACTGTGATGGTTTTGGCCAAGAGAGAAGAAATGGCAACTGAGAAGACAATGCTGAAAACTGTTTGTCGGAGAAGGCAAGTGGCCTCCCTTGGATGTTGAAGAGAAAAGGAGACAAGAAGCAAAGCAGGAGGATGTAAGAGAGGTCTCGGTTGTTGGCGTTCACAATTGGAGTTTCTAGATGTGTAATGAATATGATTAAAATGAGGCCTGTGGCTGAGAACAAGAATAGGGCAAAAGAGTCCAGAATGATTCCCAGATGTTTTTCATAAGAAAGGAAGGATATAATTCTGGGGATACATTTGATTCTGTCCTCAATTTTTCATCTGGGCACTTGGTGCATTTTTCAGTGTCTGAGTAAAACAAAAGGCAACATTTGAAAAAGTATTCTGTTCTTTCACCTTTTCTGAGAAGTATTGCTTAAAATCTCTTCAGAAAAAAAAGATAAGAAGAATAACATTTTCTGAAAAACAGCAATATTTTTATAGTTTATGATACTGGAAGAAGTCATGGAACCTGAATGATTTCTTGTGTAATTTGCAGAATCTATATTATTAGAGGTAGATATTGAATCAAATAATTTTCTTGACACATTTCCTGGATCCTTACAGATGGCACTTGTTAATATACTTGATGCTGGATGCCTAGTTTTTGAAATTGAATTAGCTAGAAAAAAAGTAAAATTTGAAGATAATAGCAATAGTGGTTAGACTTATATATCACAGTGCTTTACAGACCTCTCTAAGCAGTTTACAGAGTCAACCTATTCCCCCAAGATTCTGGGTCCTCATTTTACCAATCTCAAGGATGGAAGGCTAAATCAGCTTTCAGCCAGTGAGAAGCAACTGCCAAACTGCTAGCAAAAACAAAAAAGAGTTTTGATCTCTCTTTTGACTTGTATTTGTATGACAGTGTTTCAGATGAATCCACTTCCACAAGTCCTGTCCTTTTCCTTGGTGTCTCCACCTTCATGAATGGAGATGGTCCCCTCAGGACAAGGAATGCAGTCATAGCAGCAAGCAGGCTCTCGTTCTCGCTTCTGCTTGACGAATCCAGGATGACAACTTTCCACACATTGGGACTGTGGCAGAGACTAAGCAGAAAAAGAAGAAATATGAAAGAAAATCTATGTGGATGAAGCATGCATGAAAATGGATGTAGAAGTTAACTTTAGCCAAATAGTTCCTGGGCTTCACTTTGATAAATATGAAATCATTGACTCATTCCAAACAGATTTAGAAGAGATAAATACTGGCAGATTGTTCATTTACTCATTCCCTTTGGCTTTTGGCATCAAACATTGAAATAAATGATTTTTCTACTTAAGAAAGGATGGAGGGATGGAATTGGAAAGATTTTAGCCTTAAGTGACAATCAGTTTGGCTCTTCCTCCTGCCTTGTTAACATTTCTCCATTCTACACATAACTATGATTTTAAAGTACAGTGCGATGATCTTGCATTAAATTTTGGAAAAGTATTTATTGTAAAAGATTCATTAAATTTGTATATTGGATTTATTAAATAAAATAAAACTGTAATGAAGAAAGAAACTTCAGAGCAGTAAGATCTCAACAGATTTCTTCTGGAATATATAAAATATTGTAAAACTGCTTCCCTTTGAAAGGAGTCCAAAACCATCCCCCAATTAAGATATAAATGGGGGGGAAAATCCTTTAAAAATATGGCTTTCTTTATTTGTGTGTTTCTTTCCTCAATTCCTATGGCTCTCAACTAAGACTAAAAGTAACTGCTTCATTTCTAGAACTGAGGTGAGATGAGATGCATGAGAGGTCATAAGAACTTATCCCTCAGAAAGGGATATTTTCATCTTCAGCAAGTGGGCAAGAGTAGACTTGTGTCCAGCTCTGTATCTGGGTCTTTTTCTATCAAAGAACTACAATTAGGGGACACCAACTTCCACAGGAAGACAAATCTACATCTTTTATTATTTAAATTTGAACCCTCCTTGTTCCTTAAAGGACTTAACATAGCTAACAATTTAAAAAAAATGCATTCTACGTTTTTCAGATGAATTACCCTCTTACAAGCCAAAACACAAATCTAAGTAGCATTTTCTTTCAATTTTTCCCTTGTTTTTTTCCAACATGAGGAAGGGTTTTTCTTTGAATTAATGTCTTGCTTCAGTGCTTCAGTTTTCTAGACTGTGGGCATTATCTCACATCAAAACAGCCTTTATGGTTTCATGTGATGCATGAACATCTTTGGTGCTTCGTCAGAGGAGCAGAAGGCCTATTGCTTATCCCAGGGGAACAAAAGAGAAGATATGGATAACTCTGGCCAGGTGTGGGCTGCTTAAAAACATTATGGAATGCCAGTGATCTTTCAAAGAGATATTCCTCAATCTGGACAAGGTGAGGCTTATTTTTCACATGGACCAACAGGATCTCTAACTAATGACTTTCATCTGATTCAGTCTAAACTGTAATGCAGATGTTGGTTAAAAGAACCTGAGGCTATTAGGACCACAAATGCCAGCACTATTTCTCACCAGCTGGTCTCCATCCTAAAGAATAATGATCCAACATCCAATATTGGACATGACTGAATCAGTTTAAAATGTTGTTCCTTATCATGGCATCTGAAGGACACTTTTGTGAATCATATTGAAGTCTCCACAATCCATCTAACAAAATGTTAAGTTTTCTCTTGTGTACATTCAATTCCCAGTGATGGAAATTCCCCGCCATGGAGACTAGAGTTAACCCACTTGAAATGGGTCAAAATCTTTAGAAAAAGGAGAAAACACAGCAATGTTTGACCCACCTTGTTGAGCAGATTTAGCCATGAAAGAGCAAATTCGTTAATAATAATTCTCTGTCTTTCAATGCTCCCCATCTTCCTTTTGACCAAATCGCCATCAGGTGAAATCACCAAGAACTCAATATCTATATCTGCAGCTATTTCTCCATTATGGTCCACATAAAGATTCCAGTGGGAAAGATTGTAGAACTGATTCTTCCCCAGAAAGGGATGGAACTAGAATGGAAACATCCAGGAATTTTAAAAGCAGAAACCTTTGTTTTTTATCCCACCTGGTAGGTTCACATATGCCCTTTTCTTCTACAGTTCTTTTTTAATGTGCCAACATGCTAAATTAGGACAACAGGTGTTGCCACTAAGTTCATAAGTGAACAAGAAAAATTCAGCAAAATTTGTCAATCGTATATTGAAAAAATATGTATTGAGAAAATGTAATAGACACATTTGATCAATTATAGTGAACCTTCTACAGCAGGTATCAAATAAATTGAACAACAGCAAAAAAGAAAATATTCACAAACTTCTTGAAAATAAAGGTTGATTACACAAAAGCATGGATTTTTTTCATGATGAAAATTCCCAGGCTAATCTGTTCCCAGGTAAACCAAACAGGAAATACGACCATAGGAGCTAATGCTACTTTACTGGAGTATTATTAAGAGAATCTTGCAAGTCATATTGATTTACAGAAGCTGAAAATCAGGAGTCTGGAACCACCATTTCTAATAGTGTTGTCATTATAGAAGGGAAGGATGGAGCACTCTTCCAAAAACTGAACGATGTTCCACAGAAGCTTAAGATCTGTTCATGATTGTACTAGAGTCTAGAACATGATAAAATGTACTCAGTGATGATATTCTGGATGAATTAAAGGGAAAAAAATCCTAAGAAGAGGAGCAGTTTTACAGCTTTGCAGGTGAACCAGAGAAGATACAGAGACAGATTAACAGAGTTGGAAGGGATCTTATGGATCATCTAATCCAACCCCCTGCAGAAGCAGGAGATCCTACACCATTTCTGATAAATGGTAGTCCAATCTCTTCTTGAAAGTCTCAATTGATGAAGTTCCCACAACTTTCGAAGGCAAGCTATTCCATCGGTTGATTGTTCTCACAGTCAGAAAATTTCTCCTTATTTCCAGGTTAAATCTCTCCTTGTTCAATTTCCATCCATTATTCCTTGTCTGGCCCACAGATGTTTTAGAAAATAACTTGATCCCTTCCTCTCTGTGGCAGCCCCTCAAATATTGGAACACTGCTATCATGTCTCCCCTGGTCCTTAGTTCCAATCCCCTAAACATCCTGGTTGCTCTTCTCTGCACTTTTTTAAAGAGCCTCAACATCTTTTTTTATAGTGTGGTGACCAAAACTGGATGCAGTACTCTAGGTGTGGTCTTACTAAGGCTTTATAGAATGGTATTAGTACTTCACTTGATCTTGATTGTATCCATCTGTTAATGCAACTTAGGATTGCATTGGCCTTTTTGGCTGCCGCTGCACACTGCTGGCTCATGTTTAGTTGGTTGTCCACTAAGACTGCAAGATCCCTCTCACATTTACTGCTATTAAGTCTGGTTTCAGTCTCCCCTTCACTGGTTGGCTTAAAGCAGGGACTGAACAGCTACCAGTCAGAAAATATTTAACTGGGATTTCTGTAGAGAGGTGGGTTAGGCTATGATAACTTGGTAACAGCTTAAGAATATAAAATGATGAAGAATATAAAAGAAAGGAATCCTTCAAATAGGGAAAATCCCCTTAAAATCCTGGAGGAGGAGAAGGAAAAGCAATACCTTCTACAAAAAAAGAATACTGTTCATAAGAAAAGGTTTCAAATAATGTGTCAATACCAAGTCAGCCAGGAAGTGATCTAGTTATGTAGAAACAAGCCACCAAACATTAAAGTTGATTAAATTACCAATTGGGCTGTCTATGGGCCCCTCTTTGCCAGTTTCCTTGCAAAATTGACAAGTCATACGCAGCAAGAAATTCCTCAGAATAACAAGATTTTTTCCCTATATTGCATTGAATACAACAAATGTAACCCTGTACCAAAAAGGATAAATGTAATCAACCAAGTGTAAACTCTGATCTTGTCAAATAAGTCGCATAGGTTGACATGTATTCAAGGTCCATCTAAAGTGCAGGACCACTTGGACAATTGCTGAATACTGAAACCCTTCTTTGAGGAGCATCTAGTGGAAAAATGGGAATTTACTTTTATCATTCAGAGTCTTTGGAACAATTCTGTAACTGATCTGGAAAAGCAATGAAGAAGGCAAATCTAAAATATGAGTTTTTAATCAATCCAACTTTTTGTTTTGATAAACATCCTAGAATAGTTTGTTGATTGGCCATTGTTTAAAATATTCTCAACACAGAATATTAAGAAGACTATATATAAAAATGGAAAACGAGAAACAAATTAACTAAAAACAATAAAAATGTAAGGTCTTGCCTCTCCAATCTTCCCAAGAAAGCAGGGCTCTTGAAAATGCAGTTGTTCCAAATGGAGCTTTTATTGAAATGTTTGTGATAACAAGAGATCTAGGCAAGAACTGAAGCTTCCCACTTAAAACCAGCTATTGAAAACAATGCTAATCAAACCCCTCCTGCACAACATCAATACAGGGAAACAGAAACGTCATATAGAGATTAATACAGAATGCAAGAAACAGAAACTTCATGTAGAGGTTAGAACAGTAATGGAAGAAACAGAAACTTCATATAGCGATCACTCCATTCCTCCCACCTTCCTCCCACCAAAATGCCAGTGTCCCTGTAGAAATATCTGGGACCTGACATGCTGTCCCCCTAGAAAAATGGGAAGTCCACTGAAAAGAAATCAAAATAGGGGAGGGGACACAAAGGAAACATAAAATCAATGAGGTTTGTCAGGATACAGTTGATGAAATATTTTGACATGTTTTTTTGTGAACCCATTCATTGTGTGAGAAGGACAGGTGTTTCCAAGCCACCAGGTACTGAGTGGTCAAGTGGAATTTCATAGAGTCTAGAATTTCGTGAACCTTGAAATGTTTTTCACCCTTTACCATAATGGCAGTGGGGGGGGGGGACAGGGCTAGTAGCCGGACAAAGATAAGATGTGACTTCAGGCTTCAATAAGCTACAATGGAAAATGGGGTGGACTTGTTGTAATGACTTAGAGAGTTGTAATTCCACTGTGACAGGATTAGTAATACAAACTGTGGGGGAAAGGCCCAATATATTTAGGACCCAATTATTTAGATAGCTGCAAATATTTTAGAAACCTGGTGGAAAGGTAAACTTTGTCCCCCACTTTATAAGATTTAGGTTTGGTTCATTTCTTGTCTGCTTCTGCTTTACAAGCAGCCTTGGCTTCATTCCAGGCTTTGCAGACCAGCGGCCAAAGTTTGTCTAAAGTTTGAGGAACCATCTCACCCCAAAGGAAGCATTCTCTAGAACCCATCTGTTAAGTTTGAAGCATGGGCGAGAAAGAATGGAGACGAGCCGGTGAAACGGTGAACTTCAACTCTTTATTTACATGGTGTGACAGCTCAAATTGGATGGCCGCTATAGCCTTCCTTATACAGGCAACCCAATAACTATTTAACCAATAACAATCCAGGAGCGCTAGCTCTGTTAACCAATACAAATGCCCTGTTAATGGCCAATCAGATTCCCCAGGGTGCGGTCACATAGTCCTTAAGGTAGGATGGTTGCTTTATTAGTCTTTTTGATTTTCGCTGTGCATTTTGCATTTGGCTGCAATCTCGCTGAGGTAGATCGTTGTTTGGAGAAGGGATTGCCTCTGGTTCAGAGTTCGCGTTTCCGTTGTCACCAATATCTTCAGCAACTCCCTGAGGTGGACTTACTCCCATCTCTGGTTCCAGTTCCTGTGTCTCTATTCCGCTATCGTTTCCTTCAAATGGGTTTTCCTAGGAAGCCCTTTTATAGGGCAGGCTGCTGATCTAGTAACCAATGAGAAACATGGAGTGTTAAACCCTTGAACCAATGAGAGTGGCTCGTTAACAGCCAATCAGATTCTCCTGAAAGGACCAATCCGATATCGCTATTATCGGCCAATCAGAAGCGCAGGATTAGAACCCTGCTTTTCTAAAGGTTTGATAAAAATTTATTTAAGCGTTTTATTAGTTCATAACACCCCTTCCTCCTGGGTTCCGTTTAAGGGGTGCGGTGATGTAATCCCTGAGGTACAAAGGTTGTTTTGACTGTCAATTAGATTTGCACTGTCCCACCGGTTCCTATCTGTAATCCGGTTTCAGCAAGACGTTTTTGGGCATATCAGGTACCGGTGGTTCCGCATCCTCATTGGATGACTCGGTGCCGCTAATGTTCTCGCTGTTGTACTCCAAACTTTGCGGTCTTGCTTCCATTGAGGTATTCCTCTGTGGTGAGGACACTCCCCTCCCTGATTCTTCTTTGTTTGTCACGCCCGATTGCTGACTTCCTTCGCTCCTGCTTTCCACCATCTCGAATTCGGTTTCTTCGACATCCCCTCCCCCCCTCAGTTTGGGAGTCACCGGAGTCACAGAAACTGGGTTGTAGCCTAGAGCGAAGCTGATCTATATGGCGTTTCCATATTTTTCCGTCGCAGGTTTTCACACAGTACGACCTGGATCCAGTGGCTTGAATTACAGTTGCCTTGACCCTCCCCCACCGGAGAGGTTTCTGGTGAAAACTAAGTCGTCTATCTTGAACTCGCGGCATTTTCTGCTAGATCCACAGGGTTTCTCTGGCTTGTAAGATGGGTGAAGCCGGTCAAGGTGGGAACGGAGCTTGCGTCCCATCAATAGTTCAGCTGGAGTCTTGTTGGTGACGCTGTGCCGAGTGATGTGTTGGAGTAGGAGTATTCTGTTTATTTTATCTTCAATGACCCCATAGTCCATTTTGTAGAGGGTTTTTTTTAACAAATTGTACCATGCGCTCGGCTCTTCCGTTAGCTGCAGGGTACACTGGCAAAGTTAGCGCATGGCGAATAACCCGGTCCGCTAAGTATTGTTCAAAGGGTAGAATGGTAAACTGAGGTCTGTTGTCGGAGACCAGAACATCTGGCAGCCCATGCGTCGCGAATAGCCTGTTCAATTTCCGGATGACGGACTCAGTTGTAGTACTCTTCATTTCGTGGATCTCGAGCCAGTTGGAATAGGCATCCACTGTTAGGAAGAACGTATGTCCTTTAGTAGGTCCCGCAATGTCAACATGGATGCGGGACCACGGCTCCCAGGGGGGTTCCCACTCTGTTGGAGTTGCTTTAGGTGGGGCACTGCTAACTTCTTGGCACTTTAAACAAGTCTTTACCCAGGTTTCGATCTGTTTGTCGATGCCCAGCCACCACGCGTAGCTTCGTGTGAGCGCTTTTATACGCACGATGCCTGGGTGACCATCATGCAGTGTTTTTAATAATGCTCGTTGTAACCGCTCTGAGACGACAACTCTATCCCCCCATAGGATGCAGCCTATTTGCAAAAAAAGGTCTGTTTGCCGGTTCCTGAAGGGGGTGAAGTCATCAGGGGTTTGTTCTACTGGCCATCCCCGTTCGACCCAGCTAAGAACTCGCGCTAAGATAGGATCTCGTTTTGTTTCGATCACAATGTCTCTGGCTGTTAGCGGCGGTGAATGTAGCATTTCAATCTGGAGTGTCATAAAGGTTGGAGCTGGGTTGTCGCCGGTTTCTGGAAGTGGTGCACGGCTCAGTGCATCAGCGTGGGGAATGGCTTTCCCCGAGCAGTGTTGCAGTCTATAGTTATACGCAGCCAAAAACTCCAACCAGCGAGTCATTCTAGGTGATAATATTGGCCTGTCTCCCGCTATAATCCCCAGCAAAGGTTTGTGGTGGGTAACAATAGTAAAAACTCGTCCATACACATATTCATGAAACCGTTTCACAGCAGATACAACAGCAAGAGCCTCTTTGTTGATTTGACTATAGTTACGTTCAGCCTTTGATAGGGTCCTTGAAAAATAGGCAATAGGGGCCTCACTACTGTTTGGTAACACATGGCTCAAAATGGCTCCTACTCCAAACGGTGACGCATCACATGTAATTGTTAAAGGCAAAGTCTCGTTATACTGCATCAAAACAGCATCTGAGGTTAATAAGTTTTTCACTTGTCAGAACACGTGCTCCTCTCGGTGCCCCCAGACCCAGGTTGCTTTTTTGTCAAGAAGTCTATATAGGGGCTCAGCTACAGTCGCTTTGTGGGGCAGGAAGATGTTGTAAAAATTAATGAGCCCTAGAAAAGCTTGGAGATCAGTCTTATTTCTGGGTCTTGGGGCATTTTTGATTGCTTTTAGTTTGCTATTGGTGGGGTGAATGCCTTGTTTATCAATTAGGTACCCCAGGAACTCTACTTTATCTGTACACAGTTGACATTTATTTTTTTTACCTTAAGGCCGGAGTCTTTAAATTTCTGGAGAACCAATTTAAGACGCTTTTCTAGTATTTCTCTATTCGGGGCAGCAATTAAAACGTCATCAAAGTATGGTACGACCCCTTTTATTCCCTGTAATAGCCTCTCCATCAAGCTCTGAAAGATCCCTGGCGCTATGTTAACTCCGAATTGGAGTCGGTTGCACTTAAAGGCGCCTCGGTGCTTAGCGAAGACTTTTCCGCCCCACAGGGAATGGAGGAGGTTTTGTACCACCGGTACCAGGTAAGTGTTCTGTTGAAGGGCGTGATTCAGGGTGGCCCGGTAGTCC
Source organism: Hydrophis major (assembly GCA_033807585.1). Taxonomy (NCBI): domain Eukaryota; kingdom Metazoa; phylum Chordata; class Lepidosauria; order Squamata; family Elapidae; genus Hydrophis; species Hydrophis major. Next base: position 24,802,709 of record CM066329.1, read on the forward strand.
CCACAAATCCTTAACGATTCATCCGGTTTGATGGGTGTTACGATTGGGGTTTCCCAACGAGCGTGGTCTGTTGGTTCTAAAACACCCTGGGCTATTAATTTATCAAGCTGCTCGTCAATCTTTGGTTTAAGGGCAAAAGGTACCCGACGAGGCTTTAGGCAGATGGGGGCTACTTCAGGGTTAAGGTTAAATGATATCAGGGTCCCCTTGTACTCACCTAGTTTGTCTGCAAAGACGTCCTGGAATTCCTGGACGAAGGCCTCCTCCCAGTCATCGCTTCTGGTTTGGTGAATGCCGGCTACCTCGATCCCGAGTGGGGCGAACCATTGAAGGCCTAACAAGCTAGGCTGATCACGGTCGACGACGGTCAGTGGTAAAGATGCAGTACGATTTTTGAATGAGACCTGGACTAGGCTGGATCCAACGACCGGAATTCGGTTCCCTTGATAATCCTTGAGTATGATTCTTTGGGTTCTGAGGTCTTGCCGCCGGATGGCAGGGATTAATTGTTTAAGGGTCTTCCAGGAAACCATTGAGAGGGATGATCCTGAATTTACTTCCATCATGCAGGGCTGGTTTTCAACGACGACCTTCACTCAGATCTTCTTTGCATCTAGTGATGAGGCGTGACCAATTGTAATGGTTTGGTGTGCCTCTTCTCGTTTCGTTGAATTGGCCAGTGGTTTATTTCTGTAGGAGTGGTTGTTCCATTTGTGGTTCAAATGTTCCCAACTCACAGGACGATTCCCTGTGATTTGGCGGTAGTTGGTTCCCCTTTGAAGTGGGCTGGATCCTTGCTTGCTTCTACAGACCTTTCCGATGTGGCCTCTTTTCCCACAAAAGTGGCAGAGCGCGTCGAGGAATTTGTAGTCTGATCGCAGGTGGTTTGCCCCACAACCTGCGCATTAGTGCTGTAGTCTTTGATTCCGCTGGTGGCGTTGGTAACGTTCAGACCGGAGCCGGTTGACCTCCTCCTCATCACTTTCTGATGACGATTCGAGGTCCTCGTGGTGGGTTGCCATTGTGTGTATCTCTAGGCGAGGTGAGGTTTTGCTGGCGAGTTGGCGGAGAGGTGCGTTGGTGTGGCACATTCGGGCAGCCGACTTTCTGGTTGCTTCTGCTGCAGTAGCATCAGCGATGGCATCTGCAAGGCTGATGTCGCCTTTTGCCATCAGCTTACTCTGCACATGTGGTGCATCTAATCCCAGTTTTGCCAGTGCCTTGGCCATCTTTAAAACAGCAGGTCCGCAGTGGGTCAGGAATACTGCTCGGTTTTTTCCCATAGTGGCATCCTTCAAGTTGTTGGTCTCCAGAAACATCTGGAACTAGTCTATGTATGAGTCCCAGTCTTCTTGTGCCGGGTCAAATGGAGCGGATGGTATGGCGCTGCCGGACATGGTTTCCGCTGTCGATGTGCCTTCAGCCACGTGCTCTGTTTTGTGCTCTGTAGTGTTCAGTCAGCTCTGACGTCTCCGCATCCCACCTTCGTCGCCAGTGTTAAGTTCTGCGCATGGGCGCAAGGAACGGAGATGAGGCAGTGAACAGTGAACTTCAACTCTTTATTAATCATTCTGAACAAAGCAAAAACCCTAGGGCAGCAGCAGCCCTTTTATAGGCAGGCTGCTGATCTAGTAACCAATGAGAAACATGGAGTATTAAACCCTTGAACCAATGAGAGTGGCTCCTTAGCAGCCAATCAGATTCTTCTGAACGAACCAATCTGATATCCGTATTATCGGCCAATCAGAAGCGCAGGATTAGAACCCTGCTTTTCTAAAGGTTTGATAAAACTTTATTTAAGCGTTTTATTTGTTCATAACAAGTTTGGTATCTGCTGCTGTTTGGCTCACCCACCCGCCCAAGCTCTTTCCTGCTATGCTGCTTTCCGTGGCACAGCTGAGGTTGAAAAAGAAGGAAAAAGGGGCTTTTGCAAATGCTGTGCACCCACACGTAGCACTTTTCAGCTGTCTGGATGGCACCGCTGATGGTTTTTTCACACACACGTGTAGCGTGTATCAAGCGCACGTGTGTGCAAAGCACATACATATATGCAAAAACATAACTGAACCGGAAGTAACACTGGTTGAATCCCACCCCTGCTTGGTCTTTCCCCACCCCCTGGATGTATATTATCCAATAGGACACATCCATAGCCAAGAGTCATCAATCATGCTGTCCAGTAATAATCTTGCGCACCAGAAGCTTCGGCCACCTTTCAATTATCTATGAAAATATTTAAGGTATGCATTATTCCCCCCACTCCCTTTCTGCTGACAACTCTAAAAGACCAGAGAAATATTATTGAGTTGACACCCTCGCTTTGTCGGCTTACGGGGAGGGAGGAGATTAAGTGTTTTTCTGGTGAGACCAGTCTGTCCAGGTAACCTGGTCTGCCCAAATATGGGATGGAGCATACTGTCTTCACTTTCATCTTTCAGCCCCAATCCAGAAGCTTTTGCAGGCAGTTGCTTCTGTGACAAACTATTTTGTGTTAGATTTAAATTTACCAATAAAGAAATGACCACCCATTGTTAGCTGATATAACATTTAATGTCTTAATGTATAAATTAAAACCAGATATAAAATTCAAAACACATTTGAATGGTTTCTCAAAATGGGCTAAATAAAGCCTGAATGGAATTTAAGAGCAAGACAAGTATGAAGTCTTCCACATAGACGGAGAAAAATGAAACACAGGGCAAGAAGGATGAGAGATTCCAAATTTGATAGTTTTGAAAATGATCTCAAAATAATAGTAGATGCAAACCAAACATGAATCAGCAGTGTGATATCCTAGGAAGAAAGCTAATGCATCCAGAAGAACCTTAGGAAGTGAATGTTGGTTGTAATGGGAAACTCCAAGTGCCCCTTGCAGGAACCACACTTGGAAAAGATGTTGCAGAAAAACTGGATGAGGATTTAGGAAACAGTAACATAGCCAAAGGCGTCAACTCATAAAACTTTCCTATGCCTGTTTTCAAGATGCCATAACCAAGGGAGCGGAGGGAAATCTGAAGGAGCAGTATGGCAATAAAACCAGAAGTAAATTCCACCATTATTTTAAAAAGATTGCAGCTAGGCTACCAGATGTTCTGGCTATGAAAGTCCTTCATTGGAGAATGTGATTTATAATACACCCGGGGGTGGGAGAGGGGAAACAGGTTCACAGGTGATTGTCAATTATCTATGCCAGAATTGGCTTCATTTAGGTTAATGCCTGCATGTTGCTCCTAATAAATCTTTTGAGGTTTTTTTTTGAAGCTTAGCTTTCGTCTCATGATTTAATTAGGGAAATTGCCGGAACTCTGACAAAAGGAACTGCCCATAACCTTGAGGTTAAGGAGGTTCTCCTCAAGTTGAAGAGCCACCTTAGTCCATTGTAGCAGAAAATCAGGAGTCTGGAAACACCTGTTTCAACTAATACAATCTAGGAGCCACGATGATGCAGTACTGAGAATGCAGTACTGCAGGCTACTTCTGCTGATCACTGGCTGCCAGCAATTCGGGTCTTACCAGCTGAAGGTGACTCACCCTTCCATCATTCTGAGGTCAGTAAATGGAGGACCCAGATTGTTGACGACAAGATGCTGACTCTGTAAACCACTTAGAGAGGGCTGTAAAAGCACTGTGAAGTGGTGTATAAATCTAAGTACTATTGCTATTAGCTGTAGAAAGGAGGATAAAGCAACCATCAAATAACTGAAAGACATTACAGAGAAGCTAAGATCTACTGTTATTCCTGAGTGTCAGACATGGAAAAATGAATTCAGTTACAAGAGAGGAGATTCTGACTGAATAAGAGGGAAAAAAGCTTATTTAAAAAGGGAGAGTTTTAACGGTGAGTCAGAGAACCAGAGAAGTTCAGTCTCCTCTTCACTGATTGTCTAATCCAAAGTCTGAGTAGCCATCAACCCGAAAAGCTTTGATTGAGATTTCTGCAAAGATGAGAGGCTGATCTAGGTTGACTTGAAGATTCCTTCAAATAAATGAAAGTAAAATTCTATAGTGCTAATCGTGAACCCATATGTACAGGAACTTATTTAAAAATGCACACCTTTAAAATATTAGCAGTGTTTATTATCAAACAATATCTGTCATAGTTCTTGTTCTGTGAACATTATCATCTAAGCCAAGGCCCCTAAACTTGGCAAGTATAAGACTTGTGGACTTCAACTCCCAGGATTGCTGAGCTAACATGACTAGAGGAGGAATTCTGGGAGTTGAAGTCCACAAGTCTTGAAGCTGTCAAGTTTCGAGACCCCTGGTCTAAGCTGTTAGATTCGACAAACCTTTTGGCATTCTGTAGCACAACTGGACTCATTGGAGAAGAGACTAATGCAAGGAATGATTGAGGGCAAAAGAAGAAGAAGAGGACAGCAGAAAATGAGGTGGGTGGATGGAGTCACTGAAGAAGTCAGTGTGAGCTTAAATGCACTCCAGGGGATGGTAGAGGACAGGAAGGCCTGGAAAAACATTGTCCATGTGGTCACAATGGGTCAGACACGACTTCATGACTAACAAAACAAGCACAACTAGACTGATGTAGTTCCCCTCTTCAAAGGAAATGTAGAATGGATCCTTGTGGGGTCCCCTTACCTCCCACGACTGCAGTCTTGGAGCCTCCAACCTTTCTTTCCCCTTCTTCTTTCTCCTCCTGGATCTGGAGGAATACGCAGCATTCAAGGCATGGGCCAGAGCATTAATGGCACTGTAATAATGGTGGAAGTTATGGATTTGAATCATGTTCTTTTTCTTTTGGGTGTCCAGTGGTGCTTTCTCAATGCATCTTTTCCAGCCTTTGACAGAAAAGATGTGCTTTGAAAAAAAACATAGAAACGACTCATCTCCCAAGGGTGGTTTCACATAGAAATGGAATTTAAAGGTATCCTTTTTGGGCTGTTTTTTCCCCTCAAATTCAACAGTCCAGATACTGTTAATATATTTGAGATGTACACCATTTTTCAGTGGAAATAGTCCAATGAGTGTTGTGATCCAGACTTTCCCTTCAATGGGTCCTGGCAAACGCCTAAATGTTAAATGGAAAGGAAGAATTCTGTCCAAAACAGCACCATATTCTATGTAGTGAAGAAAGACATTAACTTGTGTCCATTTAGAGAGGCCTTCCCTGATGTGTCCTGTTTTTCTAGTTGTTGAGAATTGCTGTGACAGAACCACACAGATTCCATTCTTGACAAACAAAGGAGTCAAAGTCCTCATGAAATTATCTCCACTTTCTGCGTCTGAAGCAAAAAGACCAATCAAGGTCCATCTGAAATGAAGAAGCAGTTGGACAATTGCTGGGTAGAGGATGTCTTTTGGGGGTAAAAGCTGGTGATAAAAGGGCAATTGATTTTTATCATGCAGTGGCTCTGAAAATAATTGAAAACTGATCTGAAAGAGCAACGAAGAATATTGTGTTATATTTGGAGTCAGATCAATTCCAAAATATTAGCTTTAAAGAAATCCAATTTAGAAAAAACATAACGTTAACAAGCCATAACATTAAAAAGACTGTATATAATAATCGTAGCAAAGAAAATAAGTTAAAAAGAGGAAGTGTCAACTCATAAAATATTTTTCTTCTTTTGTCCAATAATTTTTTATTATTTTCCACCAGTACAAATCTTAGTTACTTTTTCAACAACATTGACATCTACATATAATATTGTCTTATATTTTAACATCTATTCGTACACATCTTAGTCTATATTATCTTTGTTTATCATTAATCATCAATACATATTGCCTTTATGTTACAGTTATTATTGTACATCTTTAAGATTGTCTTATTATTTTAACATCTATGCATTCCTATTCTTAACACATATATTACACATATTATTATACATCTTTGATCTTTCTGTCTATCCTATTATATCTTGTGTATCACTTTTTTGAGAATTTTTATTTAATCATCTTTTCCAGGGGTGGGATTCAAATTTCTTAGCAACCGGTTCTGCGGGCGTCACCTGATTTGTGGGTGTGGTCATGTGACTGGGTGGGAGTGGCTTACTGGTGAGTCATGGCTGGGTGGTCATGTGAATGAGGTGGGTGTGGCTACATGGTCATGTGACTAGGGTTTGTCTGGCAACCCAAATTTAAATGGTCCTCACTTAATGACAAGGTCCTCGCTTAGTGGCCAGTTGTTTAGCAAGTGTTTTTTGCCAGTTTCCAAGGCCTGGGGAATCTTGGGGAGGGCAGGGCAGGTGGTCATGTGTCTGGCAACCCAAATTTAAGTGGTCCTCGTTTCATGACCAGGCCCTTAGTTAGTGGCTAGTTGCTTAGCAAGTGTTTTTTGCCAGTTTCCAAGGCCTGGGGAGGCCCAGGCAAGGCCCAGGCAGGTGGCCATGTGGCTAGCAACCCAAATTTAAGTGGTCCTTGCTTAATGAGCAGGTCCTCGTTTAGTGGCCAGTTGCTTGACAAGTGTTTTTTGCCAGTTTCCAATGCCTGCAGAGCCCTGGAGGGAGCAGGGCAGGTGGCCATGTGTCTGGCAACCCAAATTTAAGTGGTCCTCACTTAATGACCAGGTCCTCGCTTAGTGGCCAGTTGCTTAGCAAAACTGGAAATATATGAATTCAGTATTGGTCTCTGCTGGTGTAGCTATTCAAAAGGATGTCGTGTCAAGGTAAGCAAAAATGGTAAAGCAACATATAGATTAAAATTTTAAAACCAGAAATATTTTTGTTGGAACCCACATAAATAAAGTGAGTACAATACATATTTAATGTTACATCTGTTAACAGTGGCTAGAATTATGTTTGCACAACAGTGGAAAAATGAAGAGATCCCCATAGATGAAAATGAAATTAAAAAATTACAATGTGCAGATATGGATTGTGATAAGAGGTAGAAATTAGGTGGAGAATGATCATTGTTATGTATGAATTAAATAAGAAGGTTGATAATTATAAACATGTCGATATAATTAACAAAATTAGAAATAAGCCAATGTAAAGAAATTTAAATAATTTTTCTGTTACACTGCTGTACTTATTGATATTTGTTTCTGCTTTGCTTTTTTATTTATGAAATATTTTATAATAATTTATAATATAATATAAGTACCGTATTTGCCGGCGTATAAGACGACCCCCCAACATTTCCACTCAAAATATAGAGTTTGTTATATACTCGCCGTATAAGACGACCCCCGCACTTGGAGCAAAGGCTGAAACCCGGAAGAGAAAACTTCCCAAAGAAAATTGCATGAGCAGCATCCCATTCCTGGGAGAAAAACAAAAAAACAAAAAACACGAACTCTTCCCGAAGCGCAAAAGCAAGGGAGGAGCAAATTGCCGGTCCCGCCCTGCTGCCCAGGAGGGGCACCACAGTCCACCCCCACCACCTTCTCCCCCCCACTCCCCGAGGCATTACGTGGCTCGGGGCTGGCTGGGCGAAGCGGCCCCACCAGAGACCCTCACGCTCCACCCCCACCCCACCTCTGGATTGGCCTCCGCAAGTGCCCCGAGCCGGGCAGAGGGTGGGGGGGAGGAGCAGGAAGAGAGACTCCGGCTGGGCTTGAAGGGCTTCACCAGTTGCGGAGCTCCGCCCCCCTCGCTCTTGCACGGAGTGACAACAACGTATTTGCCGGTGTATAAGACGACCCCCCCCACTTGGAGGCATGTTTTTCAGTGCAAAAAAGTCATCTTATACACCGGCAAATACGGTATAATAGAATTACAGAGGTGAGGTAAAGTCAGGATAATTATTATAGAATTGGTGATGATGAAATGAACATTATAAAGTAGATTAAGTAAAAATGGTGATTTTCTCACATGAAATGATGTTATGTTAGTAAAGTGTAGTAAGTAGTTAATAATAGTAATAATATCAATATATATAGTGGATTTATGATATAAAGATTAATGCAAATTGGAAGGGAAAGACTGCAGAGATTGTGCACAAGTGATTTGTACCAACTGACACACTGTATATAACTGAAGATGGTTTGTTTTATGTTTGTTTTGTTTGTTTAAAAAAAATAAAAACACTTTTATTTAAAAAAAAATCCATTTATGTATGCTTGCAGGTTTTTGTTTCATTGATGTTGCTATATATTGATTTAAGCAGAAACAGATAATGTATAACAACAACAATGTAACAAGAAGTTGCCTGCCTCATTTTTGGTAAGTTGCCTTTTTTATTTATGCATTTATTTCTTTAGTATCTGTTTTGTTTTTATGATTAATAAAAAAACAAATAAAATACATAAAAAACACAGAAATTTGAATCCCTCACCACTATTAGGGATATTTTTTTGAAGATTTTATCTGGTAGAGAAATCCTCTCAAGGGTCTTTATTGCTCTTCAAGCCATTTATGATTAATTTTAAGGATAAAAAATAGTGATCATGTGGGCTAAAATGTTTACCATTGAAAATATCATTATTTTTGTTAACGTTATATTCAAAGGATGATTTCCCATCTCTGCTATACCTTCCTTTTTAAAGAAGAGCCTTTGTTTAAACATAGAGTCTCTCCTCACCTTCCCAAGCATGAAACTGAAGACCCAAAGCAATGATGAGGATGTCATGAGAAGATATTACACTGAGTGTAATTGTGAAGTATTCTGCCAGACCTAGCAGATTTATCAGCAGCTTGTTAAGTAACATTGATATTGATAACAATAATCATTTAATATTTATAATATTTACTTCATTTATAGTTATAATTGATTAACTACATATTAATATTTGAATATAGGTTGCTTTTTACTTTAAATAATCAATTGACCTTTTCAGGTTAATCTATTTCTAAAATTTTCTATGTGCATTGATGAAGTCTTTATAATACTATAATATAATTTTGTCTCATAATATATTTAGATATATATTTTTGTTTTCTTAAGTTTTCGTGGGTACTTACATGTATGGTATTCAGCTTTGTTTGGGTATTTTCCCACGTCATTATACTTGTGCTTTTAAAGTTGTAGCAAAGTTTTGGCAGAATCTCATCTGCCATCATCAGGCTTCTGTGTTGTGTTCGTCTGTGAGTCAGACTTTCAATCTGACTGTGAGTCAGACTGTGAGTCAGAGTGAAAATCTGACTCACAGATGAACACAATACAGAAGCCTGATGATGGCAGATGAGATTTTGCCGAAACATTGCTACATCTTTAAAAGCACAACTATAATGATGTGAGAAAATACCGGATACATATGTGGAATGGTATAGAATATACAATAGACAAGATTTGTATATAATTAGAGATATAGGAGAAGGTATCTATCACTACTATTACTTGGATTTCATAATAGTGAGAAATAAGCGTAGATTTTACATATGCATGTATTTAATTTAGAACTTTAATTTGAGATTATACTGGATTGTATCTGCATTTACAAGTTCGTTGAATATATTAAAGAATCTAGGAAATTAAGAGATAGATAGACAAATTAGTTAATTAGTTTATCAGTCAATTTAGCTTATTGGTTAATTTTATGACATATTATTTAACAGTGAATGTTAATCTGGGGCAACATAATCAATATAATACAAAAACAGAAACAAATTTTAGGAGAAATGACTTCCATAACTACTACAACGCTTAAAGCTGGAAAGAAGATGACATTAACAACTCCGATGGCAATACCCTCACCAATGTCACAGAAGACAATTGAGGAATTATTAACATTGGAGAGACAGCCTTCTATTATAAATGCCAATATCCATTTGACACTGCTTACTCTACAAGATTCTATGTCAAAGCTACAAGAAATAATGCTGAAAAATCATACAGAGATGAGAGCAGATATAAATGAAATAAAAGAAGAGATGGGGAAATTAAAAGCAGAAATGAAAGCAGATATTTCTAAAGTAAATGAAAAAATTGGAACATTACAGCAAGTGTTGGAGAAAAACGAATTTATTATAAAAGAAATAGAGAAAAGGGCAGATCAAACTGAAAAAAAATTGGAGTGGATGAACACTTAAAGACTGTAAGGAAATGGATGATTCCCTAGTGTATTTAGAAATGGACAAGGCTGCAACATATCTAAGATTCCAAAATATAGTGGAATCAAAAGAAGAAGACTTAGATCAGGTGATGGTGGAAATATTGGCGGAGGTACTGGAAAGAGACAAAGATGAGATTCTGAAAAAATTGGATGAAGTCTACAGAGTAAGTACTAATTATGCAAGACAACACAAATACCCAAGAAAAGTGCATGTACATTTTGCAAGAAGAAAGTACCATTATATATAAAGTATAGAGAGACAAAACAATCAAGTATAAGGACAAAGAAATCTCAGTTCTTAAACAAATCTCAAGAAGGGTTAGAGAAGCAAACAATATTACAAATCCCTGGCGGCTCAATTAAATTGAAAAGGTGTTATATTTAAATGGCTTGTTCCAGAAGGGATGTTAATTACTTGGGGGAAAAGAAAAATTAAAGTAGACTCTTTTGAAAAGCCCAAGATTTCTATGAAAGACTGATAGGCTCTGAAGAGCAGACCAGCAAAGACGAATTAGAACTGGAATCCTAAGAAGACCAAGAGTATCAAAAGAAGGGACAAAAGATGCCAGAAAACTTGAAAAACAGCCAGAAACAACAAGAAGAAAAAGAAGAAAGCAAGGCACAGTGTCAACCACAAGTAGAACTTGGAGTAACTACAAGGCAAAGAGCAAGAAATAATTAGATTTAAACTTTCAAGAAGAATAAGACTAATCAAAAATAAAGAAGAAAAAACAAGAAGTAAGAAAAAATCATTTAGTAACAACAAGAAAGAGAAGATTTTAGATTAAGATCATAGGAACTCAAAAAATATACAACAACAAGGGAGAGAAGAACCAATGATGCACAATCAGCCACAAAGAGAGACAGGAGTAACTACAAGACAAAGAGCAAGAGTCAATTAGGTGATGGATGAAGAAAAGAAAATATTATCAATTAACATAAATGGCCTAACTCTAGGATAAAAAGGAAAAGAATACTAACCAAACTAATTAAACAAAATGCAGATATAATATGTTTACAGGAAACTCATATAAGGAAGGAAGAAGAAAAATATCTAGAATGCCCCAAGCTAGGGAATTTGTATACATCGCCAGCAGATTTTAGGAAAAAGAAAGGGATAGCAGTATATGTGAAGGACGACATGAAAGCAGAGCTAATTTGGACAGACCCCAATGGAAGAATTCTGGTTCTACCAATTTGGATTAAATCAATTCCAATTCTATTCATGGTAATTTATGCCCATAACAATAACCCAAAGGAATTTTTTAAATTACATGGGAAAATAGTGGAATTAGAGAAAAGTAATATTTATATCTTGGGGAATTTCAATGCTATTGTGGACCACCAGAAAGATCACAGTAGCCATGGGAAAAAAGAAGAAAAAAAGAGAACTACGGAAACCATGTGAGGAAATGATGATTGAACTAAATTTGATAGACATGTGGAAGAAATTAAACCCTGAGAAAAAGCAATTTACATTTTACTCTAATCCTCACCAATCATGGACACGAATTGATATGGTGTGGATGAATGGTGAGCTAGTAAATGAATTAAAAGAGATTGAAATCTTACCAAACGAATGGGCAGATCACAATCTGAATCAGATAGTGTGGAAAGATAGGAAGAAACCAAGGAAAAGGTGGACCCTAAATACACAGCTAATTAAAGAGAAAGAATTTATGAATAGACTTAAGGAGAAATTAGATTATTTCTTAAAAGAAAATAACAATGAGGCAACCACAAAACAGAATATTTGGGATACAATGAAGGCAATAATAAGAGGCACAATGATATCATACACCTCTAAAAGAAATAAAGAAAATTATGCCCAACAAAATAAATTAGAACAAAGAATCAAAGAATTAGAAATTCAGCTACAAAACACCTCAAAAGATTGTAAATTGAAAAAACAGATGATAATAACTAAACATAAATTAAATTTAATCGAACAAGAAGGAATGGTTTCAAAGTTGAATACAGCTAGACAGATATTCTTTGAACAGGGAAATAAACCAGGAAGGTGGTTGGCCTACAAACTTAAAAAAGAAAAACAAAAAAGATTGATCTACCAATTAATAGATGAAAACGGGGATGCCCAACAAGGAATAGAACAGAAAAAAGAAATTGCATGTACATTTTTTGAAGATCTTTATAAAAAGAAGGAGGCAAATGAGGTCATGATAAGAAACTATTTGGGTATTACTAAAGTTAAAATAATCAAGGAGGAGATGAAAGAAATGTTAACCACAGACATTATGTGGCCCAAGTTAAAAACATCAATAGAAAACCAAAAGAACAATAACACCCCATGAGCTGATGGGATACCAGGAGAACTTTATAAAAAAATAGGAGAACAAATAGGACCTCTCATGGTGGAAGTATATAATGAGATCCTACTTGCAGCAACAATGCCGGATTCATGGAAGGAGACACTGATATCGTTGATCCCAAAAGAAGATTCAGACTTACGATTTATAGACCAATTATAGACCGATTTATAAACCAAAATTATAGACCAATTTCCCTGTTAAATATTGATTATAAAATATTTACCACAATTATAACAAAAAAAAATATTGAATGAATCTATACATAAAGATCAATATGGATTTCTTCCCAATAGACAAATTAGGAATAATTTAAGAATAGTACTAAATGTTTTGGAATACTACGAAGCCCACCCAGAAAAACAAATAGCCCTTGTATTCTTGGATATACAGAAGGCTTTTGACAATCTAAATTGGCAATTCCTAATCCAACAAATTTACAATATGAATTTAGGCACTAAATTTGAAAACATTGTGACTATAATTTATGATTCACAAAAGGCGAATATTATAATTAATGGAGAGTACATGCGCTCAATAAAAATAGAGAAAGGAGTTAGGCAGGGATGTCCATTATCTCTCCTGCTCTTCATATTATCTTTGGAAACATTGCTTACACGAATTAGACAGAATCCAGGAATAAAAGGACTAAAAATTAAGAAGGTAGAATATAAACTACAGTCATTTGCGGATGATATGGCTTTTTTCATAGAGGAACCAATTGAAACAGGTCAAGAACTATTGAAAGAGTTGGATCAATTTGGGAAAGTTGCAGGACTTAAAATCAATAGGGAAAAAATGAAATGAATAACTAAAAATTTAACAGAAAAACAAAAATTAACATTGGAAAGGATAATGGGATTACAAATAGTAAAGAAAGTTAAATACTTAGGAATTTGGTTGATGGCTCAATGCAAAACCCTAATGGAAAATAATTATAATAAATTATTACAGTAAGCCAAAAAATATTTAGAGATATGGGTTAAATTGCAAGTCTCCTTATTAGGGAGGAGTGCCACTATAAAAATGAACATTCTGTCCAAATTTATTTACTTATTCCAAACCATACCAATAAAAATACACAAAAATTATTTTGCAGAACTTAACAAGATAATCACCAAATTTATTTGGCAAGGGAAAAAACCAAGGATAAACCTAAAGGCAATGCAAGATATGAAGAGCAGGGGAGGTATGGCACTCCCAAATTGGGAATTATACTATAGTGCAGCCTCTTTACTTTGGTTGAAAGAGTGGGTAAACCTGTCGAATAAAAGAATCTTATTTCTAGAAGACCATGACTTACAGAGGGGGTGGCATGCATTTTTATGTGACACTGGAAAAATCAAACAGAATTATTTCCACAGACATATAATTAGAGATTCCTTTTTGGCTAATTGGAATAAAATTAAAAAAACTCATTATTTAAAAATCCCAGTCTGGATCTCAACAATGGAGGCAAATGTTAGGGATAACATTGTTTACCCTAACTGGTTTAGGTAAAACAATAAATATGTTATCATGGTTTGTTGGTTAAAGTGTCTGTAACTTTAACTGTAAGAATGTAATTAAGGGAGTGGTTGTAAAAGCACCATAAAAGAAGCAAGGCACAGCAGCTTGCTCTCTCTGGCTTTATGATCCCTAATTACTGCACAGATTGAAGACTGCATTTTTCCCTACTGGAAAGGGAGAGAGAAAGGACTGTTGATCTTATCAATGGTGAGAGGACTGATTTATTTGTAAGTGAACTGACATTGGATATTCTACACAGACTTTGCTAATTGAATATCCTTGAATGGACTGACTAAAATGAAACATGACTAATGGCCTGTTATTTTGATTATGCTATAAACTCTAAATGGAATAAACTATATTTTTGATAGCACAAGTGTATCTGTTATTTATACTGTATGTTAACTAACATACAAACTTATCTCACACATTTATCTGTGTGCCTATCTGACTAATGCTGCACATTCTGTTTAGCTTGTCTCCTTAACCCTGGTTGGGGAACACAGGCTTAACACTGGTTATGGGCCCAGAGGCTGCAAAGTCAGTTTAACTCGGATAAAACAGATTTATGTAAAAAGTGATAGTTTGTGTTGTTATACGTTACAGAAAACAGACAGCTGTGTTTTATTAATTATAGTTTTATATCCATATAAGAAAACATGGCACAAGTCAATCTACAAAGTTTGTCCCTTATATCCAAGCTGGATGGAAAAAACTATATATCATGGTCTATGAAATGTAGTTTACTTCTATGAAGAGAAGGTCTGTGGAACATAATTGAAAATCCACCAAACATAGAGGAATGGGATCCAGAGATTGAGGAAGATAGACAAAAGATAGAAGACTTTAAGCAGAAGAATGAACAAGCTCTTTGCATAATAGGACTAACACTGTCTGACCAGCAACTTGTTCATATCCGCAGAGAGCAAACGGCTGTTGGGTGTTGGCAGAAGCTGAAGAGGATTTATGTGTGAAATAATGTTGGTGCTCACATAAATCTTACATGGAAGCTTTTCAGGACGCATCTCCAAACGAATGGTGATTTGCTTAGTCATTTGAACTCTATAAAAAGCATTTTTCAAGAACTGCACGAGAAAGAACTTATTTTCTCTGAACTACACCAAGTCTACATAATTCTATCATCACTAAACGAAAGTTATGATAACTACGTCACTTCCCTTGAAATTTTGCCTAAGGAAAGTTGAATTTTAACTGATATAACTGGCAGATTGATTGAAGAGGCCAGAAGAAGACTTGAAAGTTAAGATCAGTTAAGGAGGGAGCAACCTCAAAAAGAAGATATTGAATCTCCTACTGCCTACGCAATTAAAAAGTGTTTTAATTGTGGAGGAAGAGGACATTTGGCAAGATTTTATAAAAAAGCAAAGCGCCAGAACGCTGGCCAGAATACTCAAAGTAATCAAAAGATAAATAAAAATTTAGAGTTAGCCATGTATGTTAACAGAGCTGTAAAAAATAATTTATGGGTGATTGATAGTGGAGCATCCCACTGTATAACAAATGATAACAAAAATTTTATTAAAATGTCCCAGAGTACACAGCAGATATCGTTAGCCAATGGCTGGAAACTGAAAGCTAAAGGTCAAGGTATAGCATATTGTTCTTTTATAAAAGAGAATGTAAAAATGTTATATTACCACAACTTAAGTTTAATTTAATTTCAGTTAGAATTTTGGTTAAACTAGGATATGTAGTTACCTTTAGGGGAGATAACTGCATAATTGAAAAAGAAGATAAGAAAATTACTGCATCTTTAAGAGGTGAATTGTTTGTGTTAAATGATAATGGTTTAGAGGTGGCTAACACAGTTTATGATAACAAGAAACCTCATGATGAATGTATTCACTTGTTACACCGACGGCTAGGGCATTTAAATTTTAAAATGCTTAAAAGAACTGTTCAACTATCTAAAGGAATAAGTTTGAAACCTTGTAATAAGTATTTGCAATGTTTTGCTTGTAATCAAAGCAAAAGCAAGGTCATACCGGCAAATAGAGTTGATGGATTCACTACCAAAGAGCCTTTAGAGGTAGTATTTGCCAATTTAATAGGTCCGAAAAAACCAAGTGTAGGAGGAGCTCGACACATATTAAGTATAATGGACCACTATTCTAGATATGGGTTTTGCTATTTAATGAAGAGCAAAACTGAATCTTTAATTGGATTAAATTTGCAGAAAGAAAAACTAAAAAGAAATTAGTAACTCTTATAACAGATAATGGTGTGGAATTTACAAATAATAAATTCCAGAATAGACTTAGAATGTTAGGTATTCAACATAATGCTGCACCATATAGGCCACAACATAATGCCTTTATAGAGAGACGAGGCCAAACACTACAATCAATGGCGCGTACTATGTTGTCTGATTCAGGATTACCTGATAATTTGTGGGGAGAAGCAATAATGTGTGGTAATCATATATTAAATAATGTTGTTAATTCAACAACAGGTGAATTACCATTCACACCGTGGCATGGTACGAAACCTGATTTAAGTTACATGCACACATTTGGAGCACCAGCATGGGTGCATATCCCTACACAACTCAGACACAAAGGACAGCATAGAGCTAAAAGATTATTTTTTGTAGGATATGAATCTAATCACAGATCTTATAGATTCTGGGAACCAGGTACATCTCGAGTTAACACCAGTGCTAGTGCAAAATTCCTAGAACATGTAGGATGGAATAGATTAGAGCAAGATTTAAATAACAAAGTAATTATTGAAACCTACAAAAAGCAGAAAGATCAGAATTGTTATAAGAAGAGTCCAATAAAAAATGAAGTCCATGAAGAACAAATAGGACCAGAACAAGAGGAAAGAGTTGATCAGGAAGAGTAAGATAATCAAGAACAGGTAGTAAAGGAAAGTCCACCTGTAAGTCCTGTAATACCTAGACGTACTACACGTATAACTAGACCACCTGATAGGTATCAAGCAAGTATAGTTTGCCAAGTAATTAAAGTTCCAACTAGTGTAGATGAACTTAGGATGTATCCTGCTAAGGATCAGGAGAATTGGCAAAAGGCAATGGAAAAAGAACTAAATTCATTAAAGGTAATGAAAGTATATGAAGATGCTAAATTACCTCCAGGAGAAAAATCCATTGGGTGCAAATGGATATTTAAAGTAAAAACTGGAAATGATGGGACTGTTACCCATAAAGCTAGGTTGGTAGCTCAAAGATTTAATCAAACTGCATCTGATTACGATGAAGTTTTCGCACCAAGTCTTAAAGCAACATCTTTGAGAGCAGCTTTAGTGTGGGCAGCTAAGAAAAACTATGTCATTAACCATTTAGATGTAGAAACTGCTTATTTGCATGCACCTTTGCAGCACACTATATATTTGAAAAAGCCAATGATTTTAAAAGACAATAAAGTAAATAGTAATGATTGTTGGAAACTCAAAAAGAGTCTTTACGGGTTGAAACAATCTGGCTTTGAGTGGAACCTATATTTTGTGAAAGAATTAAACAATATAGGATTTAAATCTGATTTAGCAGATCCATGTGTGTTTAAAAGAGAAAATAATGGAACGGTGTCATTATTGTTATTATTTACAGATGATATTGCTTTGATAACTAAGACTAATAATGAAGCTAATGAGATTATATCATTATTAGCCAAAAAGATAAAATTAAAGCATTTAGGTGAGATTAAAAGGTATCTAGGATTGACAATTAACAAAACAAAAAATGGATTTAAGATATCTCAAGAAGATAAAATTTGCCAATTAATTAAAATGTATAAAATGGAACTTTGTAAACCGGCAAAGACTCCAATGAGTCAGGAGGTTTGCCAAACTGATGATCAAAGTCCCAAATTTGATAAATCTATATATCAATCTTTGATTGGTAGCTTATCATATATAAGCAATTGGTCAAGGCCAGATATAGCTTATAGTGTTAATCATCTGGCACGATTTAATTCAGATCCACATCAATGTCATTGGCAATCATTAAAGAGAATTTTAAGATATCTTAAAGGAACAATGAACCATGCATTGTATACAGAACCAAAGGGTGATTTGAGTCTTAGTGCCAGTGCAGATGCAAGTTTTACAACTGACATAAACACTAGAAAATCAACATCTGGGATGGCTATATTATTTGGTAAGACACTAATAGGGTGGAGGTCAATCAGACAACAGCATATCAGCTTGTCCATGATGGAAGTGGAATTTTCATGTCTGTCATTACTATGCACTGACTTAATTCTGTACAAAAGTTATTATTAGACATGGGTGTAACTGTTAAAGATTCCATTATTGTGCACGAGGACAACCAGGCAGGCATAAAGTTAGCTACTAAAATTGCTGTAAAAACTAGATCAAAGCATACTGATTTAAGATACTTAAATGTTAGAGAATCTGTAAAGAATGGGCTAATTAAATTGGAGTACTGCATGACAGAAGAAAACATTGCAGACCAATTTACAAAAGTTCAAGGAGTAATTAAGTTTTAAGAAAGTTGTAACAAATATGATTTAAAGGTGTAAAAGTTATATTATTATTATTACCTAAAAGGGGAGAATGTTAGGGATAACGTTGTTTTCCCTAACTGGTTTAGGTAAAATAATAAATATGTTATCATGGTTTGTTAGTTAAAGTGTCTGTAACTTTAACTGTAAGAATGTAATTAAGGGAGTGGTTGTAAAAGCACCATAAAAGAAGCAAGGCACAGCAGCTTGCTCTCTCTGGCTTTATGATCCCTAATTACTGCATAGATTGAAGACTGCGTTTTTCCCTACTGGAACGGGAGAGAGAAAGGACCGTTGATCTTATCAATGGTGAGAGGACTGATTTATTTGTAAGTGAACTGACATTGGATATTCTACACGGACTTTGCTAATTGAATATCCTTGAATGGACTCACTAAAACGAAACATGACTAAGAGACTGTTATTTTGATTATGCTATAAACTCTAAATGGAATAAACTATATTTTTGATAGCACAAGCGTATCTGTTATTTATACTGTATGTTAACTAACATACAAACTTATCTCATACATTTATCTGTGTGCCTATCTGACTAACGCTGCACATTCTGTTTAGCTTGTCTCCTTAACCCTGGTTGGGAACACAGTCTTAACAGTGATGATACATCCAAATAATCTAGATCTTAATAAAATGATAAAATACAAAGACCTTTTTGATGTGCAAGGATCTTTAAAATCATGGCAAGATCTCCAAGAACAAGGGCTACAAGTAGACCGGTGGGCTTACCTGCAAATTCAAAATAGATATAGCCAGGACAAGAAAAAATTTGGAATTTATGCTAAGCTACAACAATTAGATAAAATCCTGTTAGGCCCAGGTTAAAAAAAATATAACTAAATTTTATAATTATTTATTAGAGATAGAATTAGAAGAGAAAGTAGTCAAAGGCAACATGATAGCTTGGAGTAGAAAAATAGGATGTAGCATTACATTATTAGAATGGGAAAAGGTCTGGAAGGAATAATAAAATTGCAAAATCAACAACATATAAAGAAAATGCCTACAAAATGTTTAATAGGCATCTCTCACCCTCGAAAATAGTGAAAATGTTTCCTAACATGAATCCGAATTGCTGGAAATGTAAAAAGAAACACAGAACATTCTTCCACATGTGGTGGTCCTGCACTGAAGCCCAAAGATACTGGTACAGAATAAAAAAAATGGTTAGAGGATATAACGGTGAAGCAAATTGAATTAAAGCCAGAATTCTTCTTACTGGGGATATTTAATAGACAAATTTCTAAAAAAGTCAAATATATAATATTGCACATTCTTATTGCAGTCAGAATAACCTTTGCACAGTGTTGGGAAAAAACAGATATTCCAAAAGAGGAAACGGTCATTCAGAAAATAACAGCCTGTGCAGAGGTGGATAAATTAACCTTAGCACTTAAGGAAAAAGAAACATCAGAAACTGGGAGTGCTGGTATGATTGGATAGAATAAAAATAGAAAATATATTAGTAAACAACGTAAAATCTAAAAGAGACAGTAATTATATACTCGCAATAAGACGTATTTGTAAATATATCACCGATATTGATAATAAACAAGGAACCATAGACTGTCGACAATAAAATTGCTATTTTTTAATCATTTTTTTTCTTTTTCTTTCTTTCTGTGTGTTGTGTATATGTTTGTTTGACATTTTAGTTGTATAATCAATAAAGTTTGTTTGCTTTTAAAAAAAAGAAAATATCATTATTTTTGTTAACATTATATTCAAAGGATGATTTCCCATCTCTGCTATACCTTCCTTTTTAAAGAAGACCCTTTCTTTGAACATAGAGTCTCTCCATCTTGTTTGAACAAGAGCCAAAAGGTAGTCCTTCCTTCCACAGCTGTAGTTTGGAACATTGGCTTCTCCCATTGAGAGCATATCTAGCAAGGCATCTGAAGTCAGAAGTCTGTTGAAATAATTATCATGGATGTTGTAGCCAAGTGTGAGATTTTTCAGAAGCCTAGGAGTCTTGTTGATCACTTGAATATTAAAAATGTAGCGTAGTACTCTAAATTTTTCAATAGGTAGGCTAACATAAAAATGTTTATGTTATCATCATCATTATGATCAAAAGCAAAATACCATTTCAATTTAATTCTCTTTGCCTTCTGATCAGTGATGGGTTTCTAATTTTTTTCCTACCAGATCCATGAGTAGTCCAATGCATGCGTGTGCACGACTAACACATGCTTTGCATGTGCTTTCAGGGCTCAAAACCCACCCCTTTCGGAATGCTGATAAGTGAGTTGAACCTTTTTTTAACCTCAGCTGAGGCACGGCAATCTACTCTGCTGTGCAAATAAGTTAAGTTAAAAAAACAAGGGAATATAGGAGAGCTAATGGTGGGGGCAGTTGGGAGGGGCTAGTCAGAGGTGGTATTTGCCGGTTCTCTGAACTAGTAAAAATCTCTACTACTGGTACATCAGAACCGGTCCAAAGTGCCTGAATAACACCTCTATTTCTGATGCTTAAACCAATATTGATCCAAAACAAGAGTCAAATGATAGATCCCCATCACCTTTTCTTTTTAATAAGTATTGAGAAGATCAGCTGGAAATAGTTTTCCACTAAGCTTAAGAATGATAAATAAATCGTTATATGAGCCTTGGTGGTGCAGTGGTCAGAGTGCAGTACTCCAGGCTACTTTTGCTGCTTGCTCCCTGCCTGCAATTTGGTAGTTCCAATCTCACCAGATTCAAGGTTGACTCAGCCTTCCATCCTTCCAAGGTAGGTAAAATGAGGACCCAAATTGTTGGGGGCAACATGTTGACTCTGTAAACTGCTTAAAGAGGGCTGTAAAGCACTGTAAAGCAGAATATAAGTCTAAGTGCTATTGCTATTTGTAACAGCACTAATTTTCAACTCCCAAATAACCAGGATTCTAAATCATTCAGTCATTAAAGTACAATCAACTCCGGAGACCATTGGGAAACTTCATCCACCCAGAGCTATGGAGTTTGGTGATATTCCAGGTTGATGGGATTCTAGAGGTAGGATTCAAATTTCTGAACAACCGGTTCTGTAGTAGTGGCCTAATTTGTAGGAATGGCTTGGTGATCATGTGACTGGGGTGGGTGTGGCTAGATGGTCATGTGACTGGAGAGGCCCGGGAAGGTGGCCATGTGACTTGCAAACCAAATTTAAGTGGTCCTCTCTTAATGGGCAGATCCTCTCTTAATGGCCAATTGCTTAGCAACTGTTTTTGCCAGTTTCCAAGGCCAGAGGAACCCTGGGCAGGAGAGGGCAGGTGGCCATGTGACTAGCAAACCAAATGTAAGTGGTCCTCTCTTATTGGCCAGGTCCTCGCTTAGTGGCTGTTAAGGTAATTCCCGGTTAGGAGAATGAGTGCACACAGGGAGACGTATTGAGAGTGGTGAAGAATAACACACAACCAGCACACAGATACACTGTATAGCAAAAATGAAGGTTTTTACTTCCAATAAACGGTTAAGGAAAGTCCAAACACAGTACAAGTCATTCACAGTTAAAGCAGTCAGTTTTCAGTCCAGGGATAATCCAAATAACTACGTCCAGTATCATAAACAGTTCAGTAACAGACTTACATCAAATCCAAGACTAATGATGATTAGCAACAGTCAACAAGGAACAGCAACACTCTCAGCAACAGGACAGAACAACCCAGGTTTCTTGCTCCATCTTATGGCCATTTGAGGAACCACACCCAATTACAATTTTAGCATTTCCTTAAAGAGACAGTATTAAAATGTTTTTCCTGGTTTATATATTTTCCAACCCAACTGTTAGGTGGCTTACATTTCTAACAGTGGCCAGTTGTTTAGCAAGTGTTTTTTTGCCAGTTTCCAAGGCCTGGGGAGGGCAGGGCGAGGCCCAGGAAGCTATGAGGAGCTACAGGGAGAGCAAGCTGAGGCGCAGGCAGCTACGAGGAGCTACAGGGAGGGAAAGGCGAGGATTGGGCAGGTGGCCGTGTGACTGGCTGGCCATGGCTTGTATGTAAATATTATAAATATTTATATAAATATTGATTTTTTTGCAGAAAAAGAGCAACTTTTACCCACATTCAGGCAATGCAGGCAGGCAGATATAGTTGCTCACAGCATCACAGATTCAGTTAAATATCTGTGTTCCTGCCACCGGCTAGCTGAGTCTGCACTGCTTCAGTATTAAGCAAGATTCCTCTCTGCTAAAAAGCAGAGCTGAAGATCTAAAGAGTAGCTTTAGGAATGCTAGGAATGTTGTACTTATCAAAGAGTTCCACGAAAAGGATACTGACCTCTGTAAAACTCAACCTTTAAAAGAAAAGCATTTTTTTGATTCTCCAATTCTTATATGACCGTTTTAATCTAGTAGTTTGAATAAAACACAACCATAAGAGGAATTAGAATCCTGTGGCATTCATATGTTGCTAAACTGTAATTCCCTGGATACCAGGACACCAGACGATAATCGCAGGTTGATTATCACTACTCTGAAAGATCAAACACGTTATTTATAATATATTGTTCTGTCCCACATGTATCCACAGATGAAACTTCAAGTAATATAGTTCAAATACTTTACATAAACAAAACCGGAATCAGAAGATTGAATTGCTCTGTTATCACAGTCCTTTGGCAATCCTCCTAGAATCTGTCCGGCAATTCTGTAAAGTTCGTAACTCACAATGCAGTAAATCAGATGCAAGTCTTTCCAAGGCAAGATTCACTTTGTTTTCCAGCAAATATTTCAAAGTCATGCGCTCCCTTATATCCTCTAAGAAAGGGCGTGTTAGTCTCATTAATTAATCCTTTGCTGGATGTCTCTTTTCTAATTGAGATCCTTTGCTGGATGTCTCTTTTCTAATTGAGATGTCTCAATCTTCCCCTAGATCTGGCATCCAGCCAGCATCCGGCAGTTTCATCACAGCTGGAATCCTCTGATACACTTTCCTGAATAACAGTTAACACCTGAGGTGCAATCAGGGAGGGAGTTCCAAAAGAGGAAGACATCTCTGAAACTTCTAATAAATCAGGTTCATCTCTCAGATTTCAACTCCTCCTATTCCCCCAGACTCCTCTCAAGGTTGCTCAGCAATGCAGGCTCGAATCTCAATGCCATATCTTCCTCCTCACTCGAGCCCACATCTGCTGACCGATCACGTTCAAGTCTCGGAGTCACAACACTATCCCTCACCGCAGGGCCCTTCCCCTGAGTCTGACGAGCTGGATGCGGTTTCGACGGAAAGTGTTCATGGAACCTCTGAAGCATGAACCGTGGAAGCATCCACACAAGAGAAAACCTCCATGCCATCTGCCATCCTCCCGACGAGGTACTGAAAGCATCCTTTCAACAAGCAAGAATCCTGAACACTGACAACCGTGTCATCAGCGGTGGTCTCATCGTTGGGTGCCGATGGAGAAGTCGCACCTTTGGGAGAATGGAGTGTACACAATGGGGAATCAGGAAGCAGAAGGGAACAGTGGAAGACAGGATGAATGCGCATGGAGCACGGCAGGGTGAGTCGATACGCAACAGGATTGATGACCGCCTCAATAGGGAATGGACCAATGAAGCAGTGGTCTAACTTCTTAATCGGACAATCAACCCGAAGGTGCTTTGGGGATAACCACACCTTGTCACCCACAGCTAACGGAGGTGTCGCCCGACCTGAACGATCTGCAAACTGTTTGTAGTCCTCCTTCGCCCATTCCAGTTGTTGCACCACAAATCGGTGAACCAATTGCAACTTCTCGAGAAATTCTCGCATTTCTGGGACCGGGGAGTCCACAATTGACAATGGGAATAATTGTGGATGGTAGCCCACATTCGCATAAAACGGCGTTATGCGAGTAGATGTATGCTGTGAATTGTTAAAGGCAAACTCCGCCAAAGGGAGGTAAGTCACCAATCATTCTGCCGATGGTTGACAAAACATCTCAGATATTGGGTGAGGATGCCAATCAGTTTCTCAGTCCCGCCATCAGTCTCCGGATGGTGCGCTGACACCAAACACACCTGCACTCGTAATGCCGCCATGAGATTCTTCCAAAACCGAGCGGTAAACTGGACACCGCGATCCAAAACCACCCTGTCCGGCAGACCATGTAAATGGAAAACATGCTGCAGAAATAACTGGGCAGTAGTGCGGGCTGATGACAACTTCCGACAAGAGATAAAATGAGCCATCTTAGTGAGCATGTCAACATCACGAGTACCGTCATATACCCTGATGAGGAGGGTACGTGCATCAGAAAGTCCATGGAGATCACCCCCCATGGTCTACCCGGAGTCAGCAGTGGTTGAAGGAGTCCAGGAGGCGTACCCGACACAGCCTTCGCTTGTTGACACATAATACAAGAGGCGACGTAAGAAAAAACATCATGTCTTCCTCCGACAAGAATAGCAAGAATGTTTAAGAACAAATCTGAAAAATGCTGGAAATGTCATCAGATACCCGGCTCGTATTACCATATGTGGTGGACTTGTGAGGATGCTAGAAAATATTGGACTAAAATTCGCATGTGGTTGGAAAAAATGACAAAGAAACATATAGACTTGAAACCAGAGATCTTCTTATTGGGAATTTTACCTGATATATATAGTAAAGATTTGAAATACCTGATTGTAAATGTATTAACAGCGGCCAGGATTGTATTTGCTAAAAATTGGAAGAATGAGAAAATACCATTACAGGAAGAAATTATTAAGAAAATATTGGAACGTGCTGAGATGAGCAGATTGACATTTGAAATTAGAGAGCAAGAGGATAAACAATTTTATGAAATTTGGGATCTTTTTTATAAATGGCTAGATGATAAAATACGATAATAAAATATTTAGAATGTTAGATAGTAAGAAATATCTTTATTTTGCTATTTTGCTATTATTTTGTTATTTGATATTATATTTATAAAGGGTTTTTTAGGATTGATTTGGTATGATTATATGATTTGTTGATTTGTTGAATAATCTGGTTAAAGTATTGTTAGCTCATAAAGCATGAATGATTAAAAGTATAGTCACAAATTTCTTTTTTTTAGTGATATTAGGAAATATAAGTTTGGATTGATAATATGAGTTGTTATGTAACATAATTGTAACTGGGACTATAGAATGAATGCACAAAAATGATGAACCAACTGACACACTGGATGTACATACGAGAGTTGAATGTTTTAATGTTTGTTTGTCTTGTTTGTTTGCAGAAAATTAATAAAAAATCTTTTTTCAAATAAAAAAGAAAAAACATCATGTCGGACTCGGAGCCACCAAAAAGTCCGTGTGACAAGGTGAAGAGTTTTAAAGTAGCCAAAATGGCCAGCAGCAGGATTGTCATGACATTGAGTCATGATGAGGGCTCTAAGTGTCCTTGTGGGTACGTACAATAGTCCTCAATCCCATAGCAAGCTCTCCTCTAGAGTCCATGGGGAGTCAGGTCCAATTTCCCCCATTCTTTGCTGTGACCAAGCATCTACAGTCTGCGCCTCTCTTATTCGAGCCCTCAAATCCACCGGGTTCTGAATAACAGCCAAAGCTTCCGGTGGCAGGACCATACGTGGAGGAAGAGGGCTCTTGGACTATGGTACTCGGGTTTATGAGATAGAGCATCTGCTTTCCGATTTTGTCCACTGGGAACGTATGTGACTGAAAAGTTGAACCTAGTGAAGAACAACGACCACCGGATCTGTTGTTGGTTCAACTTCTTGGCAGTGGACAAATGTTCCAGGTTACGGTGATCCGTCCGAACCTCCACCTTGTGCTGAGCCCCCTCCAGATGATGTCGCCAGGTCTCGAACGCAGCCTTGCTAGCCAGCAACTCCTTTTCCCAAATGGTATAATTGCGCTCAGAAGTTGTGAGCTTTCTTGAGTAATATGTGCTTGGGAAAAAAGGTGCGCCATCCGTTGGAGTTTGTAGCAATACTGCCCCAATAACTACACTGGAGGCTTCTGTCTCGACCACAAATGGATGATTCGGATCAGGATGCCTCAATATAGGTTCGGCAACAAAGGCTTTCTTTAGAGCCTCAAAAGCCCGTTAATACGGGCCCCCCACTGGAACGGGACCTTCCTGCGAAGGAGCTGGGTGACGTGATCCATCAGCTTGGCAAAGTCCAGGATGAAGGTCCTGTAGTAATTAGCGAACCCCAAGAGACGTTGCATGTCCTTTCTTCGATGATGGGGTTCCCAACTATACAAGGCCTCTACTTTCCTCGGGTCTATGGCAATGCCCTCAGAAGAGATGATATGCCCCCAAAACTCCACGGAAGTCTGGAAAAAGAGGCATTTCTCCAGTTTCATATAGATTTTATGCTCCCGAAGATGTTGTAATACCTGATGGACTTGACGAAGGTGGCTATGCCTGGACCGAGAGTATATCAAAATGTTGTCCAGGTACACCACCATGAACCGATCCAGCATGTCCTATAAAATGTCATTCATTAAGTACTAGAAAACTGCGGGAGCGTTGGTCAACCCAAATGGCATTACGGTGTATTCAAAATGTCCATATCAGGTGCCAAACCCCGTCTTCCACTCGTCCCCCTTGTGCATCTGCACCAGGTTGTAGGCCCCTTGAAGATTGAGCTTAGTGAACATAGTGGCCTCCCTCAACCACTCCATCAACTCTGGAATGAGCGGCAAGGGATAACTATTTCTCACTGTGATGGCGTTCAACCGGCGGTAGTCACCGCACAAACATAACTCCCCCATCTTCTTTTTTACAAAAAGAACGGGAGCAGAAAGAGGAGATGAGGATGATCTGATAAATCCCCAGGCCATGTTCTTATCCAGAAACTCTCGAAGAGCAGCCAATTCGGGCTCAGACATGGAATATAATCGACCCTTGAGCAATGGGGCATCAGGTAAAAGGTCCACACAAGATGCCACCACCACACTTCCACGTAGAAAGCAGTCATAGGCTCAATGCGGTGGTAACTGATCCGCCTCCTTCTTGCTGAAAACATCAGAGAAATCGATAGCTCCGGTGGTATGGAAACAGCGGGGGCGGCGATGTCCTGACCAGTGCAGATATGTCTCAGATGATCTACGCACTGAAGACTTGGGAACGAAATGGCATTCTGTGCCCAAGCCACCAAAGGATCAAGCAATCGTAGCCAGGACACGCTGAGAACCAAAGGGAGATGAAGGTCCGAGGTGATATAGAAGCTAATCACCTCCTTGTGGTCTCTGATAACCAAACTCAGCAGTTGGGTAGCAAAGCAAATGGGTCCTGACCTAAGCTCATGCCCGTCAATGGTTTCCAACTTGATGGGTGGTTCCACAGCAACCAAAGGGACATCAAAGCGAGTTACGAAGGCCCGATCCATAAAACTAGTTGTAGCTCCTGAGTCCACCAATGCAACTGCAGGAATCCCCTCCTTCTGGGACTGTAGGAAAACCTGCATGTCCAAAAGTAAATGCCGGGGAAGGCCAGGGTTCACCTCAGCCACTTCGGGTGGTGGGGAGATACGTGCCCGACCTAACGTTTCCCTGAGGTCAGGCCTACCCAATTTTTCTGATGGCCTAGGATTCGATTCTGGCACTGGTCTTCGTGTCCCCCTCCATTTACAAGAACTGGCAAAATGTCCCGGCCCCCCACAATAAAGGCACAAACCTCCCTGGAACCTTCACGAGTGTTCCTGTGCCATCAACCACGGGCGGAGTGCAGCCAACTCCATCTGTTCCTCAGTCCTGGTCACAGTATTGTGGGATACCAAGGGCGCGGGTTGTACTGGAGGTTGCGGCTGTGAGTGGAAGGGTAGTTCCGGAACTGGTTGTTTGCTCTTGCGTTGATGAAGCCAGGCGTCAATACGTAGACATTGTATGACCAAGGCATCCAGGGTTAGAGCCTGCTCTGCGTGCACCAGCTCATCCTGGATGTCATCAGTCAAGCCCTCCTGGAAGGCATCCATGTGGGCTGACTCATTCCAAGTAGAGTCCATGCAGAGCAGATGAAACTCCACAATGAATTCTTGTGATGAAACTCCACAATGAATTCAATGCATGCACGCATTGAAGAAAATAAGAACTCAATCAAAAAGGAAGAACTGACCTCTTCCCTGGTCCAACACCTCAAAGCCACAGGACATGAGATTGACTTTAAAAATACCAGAACTATCGCCAAAACTGAACACTTCAGCAGCAGAATAATCAGAGAAGCCACAGAGATAGAAAAATGCCCACACAGCATGAATAAACAAGATGATACCTCCCGCCTACCAGCCATTTGGAAACCCACCCTCATGAACAGACGAGTACCTAACATGAAGAATGACACCAGACCCACAGCCCTGAGAGCCACACAAGATGCCACCACCATACTTCCATGTAGAAAGCAGACTCACACCCACACAGAAGATGAGACACGACCATGGACCAGAAGCCGCACTGCAGCTACATCACTACCCACTTCAAACCCCTCTGAGCCATACATGAAATGAACTACCCCCCACCAAGAAGATGCAGCACGACCACAAACTCGAAGCCAAACAGCAAGATCACAGCTCACCCGCTCAAATCTCCCAGCAACTATGACTAACCTGAGCACAACCAAGCCCCCAGCTGAACAGAACACGCCTCCAGCCAATCAGAACACAGCCAACCCCCCAACCAATCAGAACACAGCCAAACCCCCAACCAATGAGAACACACCCCCACCCAATCAGAACACAGCCAAGCCACCAGCCAATCAAGTCACACCCCCACTAGCAGTTAAAAGGAAGAAGCAGCTGCAAGCTCACATCACTCTGAGAAGCACAGAGCTGAAGACCAAGCCTGAAGATGAAGAATGAGACTTCATCAAAACGTTGCCTAGATACTTCCAATCTTACGTGGGAGAAAACCCGAATAACCAAAGATACACACACACACACACACACACACACACACACACAGATATATATTCCAGTCCTTGGCAGACTTCCCGGAATCTGTCTGGTAATTCAGAATGTCCATAAATTACAAAGGCCGCTCCACACATATCCTTTCGACACATCAAACACTTTGCTTCCAAGCAAAGTTTGAGAATCACCAAGCTTCCTTAAATCACCTGGATGGGCGTGTCAGTCTCTCTAATCAATGTCTGGCTTGATGCCTCCCTTCAGCTTGATGTTTCAGTCTCCTTATAGTTCTGGCATCAAGCTACGATCTGTCAGTTTCCCCACTCGAAGCCTCTGACTCATTTTGTGGATCAGTTGCTGAGATGAGCAAAGTCAAAGGTTCTGGGGAGGATTATCTCTGCGACAATCTCTCATCCTCCTGGCTCACATCTGTGTCCTCTAAAAATTCAGACTCCACATTCACAGCAGGCTCCAGCCTTCCATCTTCAGAATCATCAAAGTCAAAACTCCCAGCAGGATCGATCCTTCCAGTCACAACATATATAATCTTTTTTTAAGAATACAGTGTGTATTTTAAGAATGTACCAAGCAGAATTCGATTGGAAGTTATGTATTATATTGAATGTTATAATTTTAAAGGTATACATTGAAGCTTAAATAAGAGTTGAATGGATAAAATTAAAAGATATAAAGGTGTCATACTCCAATTAGTAACTACAGGAGAAAATTTGTCTAATGAGAAAAGATCATATGAAATTGAAACAGGACAGACAAAAGTATAAATATAATGATTTGAATTGAGATGAGAGAATCAAAATAAAGTTGAGAAAATTAAAAGAGGGGGAAAAACTATGTAGAAAATGAAAAACAGTGATAAGAAATGAAATAGAACACAAAAATGAGCATGAAATTGAGTTTGTGTCTGTATGAAGAAGTGATAACCCGGGACCATGCTATTTCCAAAAAAAGATGTTTTATTTGTATTATGTTATTTGTTTATGAAAACCCAAATAAAATTTTCAAAAAAAAAAAAAGAATATTCAACATAAAGTTATATAATACATATATTTATTTATAATATTTAAATATAGTTGGATTTGGGTACAATATTTATATAGTTTTTCTATTATGTGGAAGTTACGTACAGAGGCTAAGCATTAAGGCCTTACAAAATTATATATGTGATTTAAAATTTGGATTTAAAATAATACGGTGATAATATTTTTATCTAGTCATTCCCCTCTAGATGCAGGGCAACATGTTCTTGACTCTCTGAAAAAGAATGTTGTTATGTCTAGTCTTCCACATCACTATGAAATCCCCCCTCCCAAATTCCCAGGCACTGAATGTGGCAGCCTCAAAGCTTCCAAGTAAAAAATGGCTTCCAAGGGTGACAGAAAGGAGGCCTCACAGCTGTTCCACAGGCAACATACTAATACTAATACTTTTAACTAAGAAGTATCTTAAAAGATGCTTCCAACATGAAAGGGGACAGGGGAGATATCTGTTTGACCAATATCAATTTTGACACATTTTTCTCCTTGCAATATTATGATGACTTATTTTTTTTTTGAAACAAATTTTTATTAATTTTAAAGATAAAACAACACATCATTAACCATTAAATACATAAATACATAAAACCTCTTAACATTATAAATTTTTACAAGTCGAATAAAACATCATTTTTATACAACATAATTCTAATTTTTCCCATTTCCATATGGACACATAAATATCTTTCAGCAAATTTCTCATTATTTTTCTTTACTCTTATTCAATTTCATTTCTTTTCTATATTTATCCATTTTATAGTCATCATATTCATTTCTTTCTGGCTTGTTTAAATTATTCTCATCTAACATTCCTCCAAGGTTTTATTGATTCTTTTTTTATATATATATATAAAAAACAAATTTTGTTAGTTTTACAAAAAACACAATACACAAACATACAAAACACAAAACATAAACAAAACTAAAAGATCTTTTCTGAAGGTTGTCTGTTCCCGGGTTAAAACTCTTCACACAGACACAAATTCAAACATCATATTCTTCCCATATATCCTTCCATATCTTATTATCATTTTCTTTTTTATATATATATATAAAAACCATTTTTATCAGTTTTATAAAAACAATGCACAAAGAGTCAAGGCATAACAGCTTATAAATTCTTTTCTAGGAAAAAATAATAATAAAAGACCAATAAGACATAACATTTCCAAATTATAATATCAATACTTCATATAGTATTAACTTCATATCTTATCCCTACTTCTCCTTTCCATCCAAATTATTTCTTATTAATTAAAATTTTATTGCCTTTTGTCAATATACAAAATCCAAAAAAAAGCATATATATCCTTCCATATCTTATTACCATTTTCAACAACATTCTTTGTCTGTTCTATTTCCAATTATCCATTCATCTTTTTTTTTCTTTTACTATACTTCTCCTGTACACCAATTGGAGTAACATCTATAACTCATTACCCTAACTTAAAAATACTACGTATAGCAATTTTTCTTGGGATTCTGTTTAAAAGATTCTAAGATTACATAATGAGTTTTATCTTCTAAATACACATATCACAAACCTATGTACCCTCCAGAATCCCTCTTTTAATCTAAATTAAATTCACCCATTATCTCTAAATAAACTTTTTTTCTTTAGGTCTTGCTTCCCCCCATTAAGGCTTCTCCTCCCCCCCTTTCTCTCTTGCTTATTCTTCTCCTTGCCCTTTTTACCCCTTTGCTTTTTCTCCTCGCTTTTCTTGCTCCTTTTCCTTTGCTTTCTAACCTTGCCTCCACCTTTTCGCTCATTTTTCTCTCTTTTGGTTGTTTTTATAATTCTTAAAATCCCCTTTTTCTTATCCTTTTTCTCCTCCTCTCCGGAAGGGACCCATTGTTCATCAAAGATGGCTTCTTCTTCCTCTTCTTCCTTGTCCCAGTCCTTCTGCAGCGTAATCAACTTTTCATAAGTACATAACGCCATTTCTAAGAATTGAAACAAAGCGCCCAAAGTATCTTCTTTTTTATATTTTTGATATTCAATCTCTAGTTCATCCACAAACGATGCCATTATGAAAAGGGAAACTTTTTCCAAAACAACCACAAATATTTTTAATCAAAAACAATCAAAAGCAATTAAAAAAAAGTTCCAAGAATTAATACTTTTCTTCCTTCTTCTCTTTCTCTTTCTGGGGTTAATTTTTAATCAAAGAGGTCCAATTACCATATATCTTCCTTTGGGATTCTAGGCAATCTCCTCCTTTTTCAGCTTCTGCTCCAATTTTTTTTTTCTCCCTTCCCACTTGCAATGTCAATTTTAAATAATCAGAAATCCGTACCTCCAACAAGGGTTTTCCAATTTCTTAAATTTTTCAATGTCCAAAAATCCTTTGTCTCTTAACTTCAACTCTCAAAGCAATCCACTTTCAATGTCCAATATATCCAAATATTTCTGCTGTTTCCATGGGGTGGGAGAGTAAAGAAAAAAAAAAAAGTTCCCTTTAACAGCTTCTCCGCCGCTTTTCGCTCTTCTTAGGGATACAATGTATCCTCCAGCAATTCAAACAGCTCAATTCCAGGCAATTTAAAAGATGTTACTTGACCCGGCTCAGACAGAACTTTCACTCTTCACATTTCCTCCAGCACAATCTTACCCGGTTGCTGGCTTCTTCGTGGCGGCCATTGCTGACCGCCGCTCCACCGCCTTGGGAAAAAGGGGTTTTTCCGGAGAAGGGGGGGTCTGCGACACCCCCACCTCCCTATCCGACTCCCCTCTCTCTTCAGCTGTCCCTACAGGGCAGCCATATCCCCCTGACCCATCTGGATCGGGGGTACCTCGGCGGCTAGCACAGCAGGAATCGCGAGCTGTCGCGAATTCCTGCTGCCCCGAAGCCACGCGAAACCGGAAGCCAATATTATGATGACTTTTGCCTTCTGTCCCAAGAAATACCGAGTCCGGAACTGGTTATTTGCCTGCTCAGAACCAATGAAACAGGGTCCTTCATATTCTGCAAGAATGCATTATTTACAATGAAAATACAATGACCGAGGCAGGGAAGCTTAGGAAAAGAGAGGGCATGTAGTGGTCACATGACCCTACAAGGATGCCACTCATGAAAAATTCTCACAACATGTATAAATTATTTATTTATACATAAAACTACCTGTTAAATATAGCCTCCGATCCTACCTCTTTGAGTTACATTTGTTCAGATGTTCAAAGAATACTATTGTGGTGGAATGTAGCTTAGAGTCCCAGGAGGGAGGGGTTGCTTTTCCCTAGAGGGAAAAGATGCAGTAGAGTTCAAAAGGGCTGGTGACAGGAAGAGGGCTAAGATGCCCCCCTCCCCCACTAGCAGTTCACATGGTATATCTATAGTTGTGCAAATAGCTGCTTTAGTCCGGTGAGATTCTGTCCATAGGTGAATGACAATAAAGACATGACTTATAAGCAACATGTTCTTTGTTCTTGGGGCCTGACAATTTCTGAGGGGGAACTTGTGGAAGTAGCCAAAAGCTTTCACCCAAAGGCATAGTCACAGGGAAAACAGAGTGTTAAGCCTGGGTTCCCCAACTAGGGTTAAGGAGACAAGCTAAACAGAATGTACAGCGTTAGTCAGATAGGCACACAGATAAATGAGTGAGATAAGCTTGTATGTTTGTTAACATACAGTAAAAATAACAGATACGCTTGTGCTATCAAAACATAGTTTATTCCATTTAGAGTTTATAGCATAGTCAAAATAACAGTCCATTAGTCATGCATCATTTAGTCAGTCCATTCAAGGATATTCAGTTAGCAAAGTCCGTGTAGAATATCCTATGTCAGTTCACTTACAAATCAGTCCTTTGTCTCTCTCCCGTTCGAGTAATGCAGTCTTGAGTCCATGCAGTAATAAGGGATTATCAAAGCCAGAGAGAGAGCAAGCTGTCGTCTTGCTTCTTTTAAAGTGCTTTCACAACCACTCCCCTAATTACATTCCCATATTTAAAGTTGCAGACACTTTAACTTATAAACTATGATTATATATTTATTATTTTACCTAAACCAGTTAGGGTAAACAATGTTATCCCTAACATAGAGCATTGACTCAGCTACAGGGTGTCATTCCTGTCAAACAGACAACAAAGGATCAAACTTGGGAGTGTCCTATCAAATTATGTACCTGTCAACAGTGGTGTCCCCCAAGGCAGTGTTCTAGGACCAACCCTCTTCATACTCTACATAAATGATCTCTGTGATCATATAAAGAGCAACTGTATACTTTTTGCTGATGATGTAAAGCTGTTCAATACCACAAACAATAATGCTACCCTTCAAAAATACCTCAACTATGTATCAGAATGGTCAAACAAATGGTAACTTCAAATCTCAACAAATAAATGCTCTGTCTTACATATTGGCAAAAAAAAACCCACAAGAAAATAAAATACAAGCTGAATAGTCAAGATCTTGTTGATGATCGAAGCTCTGTCATGGACCTTGGAGTATTCATCTCTAATGATCTAAGTGCCAGAGCCCATTGTAACTAGATAGCCAAAAAGGCATTAAGAGTTGTTAATCTAATCCTACATTGCTTCTTCTTTGGTAATATCTCTTAGCTGTTTCGCCGAATTCGAGACAGGAAGGGAAACAAAGTTCTCAAGGTAATGATCAAATGAGTCTTTATTCGTCCATACAGTGCTCCGGATTCAGGTAACAACGAGTAACCAAAAGGAATTAAAGTCAGCTCTGGTGCACCTCGCAGCCAGAGTTGTATTTATACAACAATTAACAACTTAATGAGTTTATCCACCATACTGTGAGCGTTACTGCATCACATCTGATCACAATGTAACACCGTATATACCATGCTTTTAGCCATTGATTGTTTATCCCAATTAACTATACTTGTACAAACTATCATATTCCATCATTTTATTTATGCCTATGGAGTACCCTCCACTCCTTTCTAGATCGTTAGTTAAGCAGGCAGCATCCTAATTACTTTGTCTACAACTGCATGTAGTCTGTAACAGCTCAGCGTGTGACGTCAGCAAGGCTCATTATCTCTGTCAAACAGTCAAAGCCCTGGGTTGGGTAGTTAGCAGCACTTCCCCCCTCGATAGCACAGTCTGACATGGCACAACGCATGGTGTCCTGGCTCTAGCATGCCTTGGAGACATGACAATATCACACTACTAACTAGAGCATACAAAACATTTGCTAGACCAATACTCAAATACAGCTCATCAGTCAGGAACCCACATTACGTATCTGATATTAACACAGTTGAGAAAGTCCAGAAATATTTCACAAGAAGAGAAAACCTAGAACTATATCACCTTCGGTCCAATCTAAGTGTAGCATATAAAATCATACATTGCAATGTCGTACCTGTCAATGAATACTTCAGCTTCAACCATAACAGTACAAGAGCACATGATAGATACAAAATCAAGGTTAACCGCACTGAAATACAACTTCAGCAACAGAGTGGTCAATGTCTGGAATACTCTACCTGACTCTGTGGTTTCTTCCCCCAACCGCAAAATCTTTAACCTTAGAGTGTCTGTGGTGGTCTCCCATGGAAAGAATGAGACACAGGCTGGTGTACTCAGGATGGGAGTCCAGAGCAAATTCTAGTGCTCCCTTTTATTGAGAATTTTGTACATAGTAAGCATTCACATTGTGGATTAAAATAATTACATATAGTACACAGAACTGTTTACAGTCATCTGAGCTGCTTAAATGTTTTTGGTGTTTGCTTTTAATTTCCTTGCTTTATCTCAGTGACCCTTAGGCAGACATGTATGTATAAGGTCTTAGACTAATCATTACCCAATACTGAAGTCAAAGTTGATTCCCACATCTCCCCTGTTTTAGTTTTTTGATGATTGCGGATGCCTCGGTAGCTTTTCGCCATCTGCAACAACAGTTCTCCTTCCGTAGGCTTCACCCGACACATTCCTAAAAGTCCAGGGAGACATTGGATACAACAGCATACACAAAGTATAAAAAGCAATATCACTCCAACAATTAGGTGACGAATCCATGAACCATCTGGCAACCAGGACCAAAGTGCAGACCACACATCCAGTCCCTCATCCTCCGATTGTAATGGATTCTCATTCAGGGTTTGTTCCATATGCTGTATAGTAGCTGTAATGTTTGGAGAATAATCAGAGATATACATGCAACAATGTGTATGAATCACAGTGCAAACTCCCCCTTGCGCAGCCAAAATAGTGTCCACCGCATGTCTGGTTTGCAGGACAAAGTCAAGGATATTTCCTTGCTCTTCTTCAAGCAGCTTTAGAGTTTTAATGGTGTCTTTAAACATAGTAACTGTCCAATTGTTTAAACGATGCAAATCTCTATAGTTCATCATGACTCCTAAAGGAGGAATAACTCCCCTTGATATCTGTGTCCAGTAGTCATGATTCAAAACAGAGTTTACTTCCGTTGCGGAACGCGCATTGCGGATATGAGCAGTCCCCAAAGATTTTAAAATGACATGAGATGGGATTACTTTCCCAAAGGTGCAGATTCTTTTCCATCGTGCTGGCATGCGATCATAGGCCATCCGTCCACACAGCAACCATAGATTTGCTCCCAGATGACCAACCATATTTGGTTCAGCATAGATTAATTGTGCAAAGGATTCCATTAACATAGCCAAATGAGTGGGCGGTGGTGCGTATTTCCCATTTGCACATTTGGGCAGCTGGTTTTCTCTCATGGTGGGACAACGTGGCAGGGATAAATGGACACCCATTTTCATTGATCAAAGATATGATATCAAATTTAGAAATATTATGTACAAAGTAAGTGAGATTTTTAGTTTTTATGTCATCCAGATAAACCCGACTTCCATTGCCAATAATAATTGTTTTATTACAAAATGGATATGTTTCCAAGTAAGTCATATTCTCTACTGTCTCATTGTGGGTCCAGCAGATACCCGCCACCTCTTGGATTCGGCTTCCAAGATGCAATGTATTTATGTTACTTGTAGTCCAACTGTTAGACCACATCCCTGAACAACCATAGCATTGTCCCTTATACCAGTCACCTTCGGCCAGAGGTACTGCAACCATTGGAAGTCCTGATATTTTGTCAGTTGGCATGTGCATAAATATCCAACAATCAGTTTTATTATGAAGCTTTGCTAGCTTCCCCATGTCCTGGATCATCGTGTTTCTTTTCTATTCCCCCAAATCCATCCTCTTGCCCCTTTGGCTGATGATAAGGATGCACACAGTGAGCAGGAACCCAAACAACTGTCCCCTCATCTTCAACAGCAGCGTATCCTCGGCCCCAAGTTATCAGCAGGACAGGTCTTTTCCACGTTGGATCTGGTAGTCTCTTATACTGAACTTTCAGTCTTGGCGTACCTGCAGAAGGGGAGGAAGCAAAATGCCTACTGGCTGCTGTAGCAGCGGGAGATCCTGTCATGTTTAAAAAATTTAAAGTGTATAAGGTAATATTAAGAATGTTTTGTATGTAAGACAAGCCATATCCATCCACTTCCCCCGTTTTTGTTTTTGTGTGAAGGAGTGCTTTTTTTAGCATCTGATGAGCTCGGTCCACAATGGCCTGACCAGTGGAATTGTAGGGAATGCCAAATTTATGTACAATTGACCATCGATGACAAAATTCCGCAAAGGTGGTGCTAATGTAAGCAGGGCCATTATTGGTTTTGATCTCCATTGGTGGCCCCACATGTGTGAAGGTACGGAGGCAATGGTTGACTACATGTTTTGTAGCCTCTCCTCGTTGAGGTGTTGCCATAATAAATCCTGAATAGATATCAACGGTGACATGCAGATGGTGCCATGGTTTGAAGGGAGGATGTTGTGTGACATCCATCTGCCATAGTTGACAAGCAGATGTCCCCCAAGGATTTACTCCTTGAGGAAGAGCAGTGGATTGATCACTGCAACTAGGACATTGTTGAATAATAGCTGCAGCTTCTGCAGCAGTGAGACCAAATTGTTTACAAATAGCTTTGACATTTTGATGAAAATAGCTATGTGAGTCCCATGGAGTAACAGGAGAAAGCGAGAGACAGGACATGGCTGAGGCCGCTGCGTCAGCCAAGTCATTCCCTTCCTGCAGCTCCCCGGGAAGTGGCTGGTGGCTGCAAATGTGTGTGATATGTAGAGAATGTGTGCGAGAATGAAGACAGCTTTGCAGAGCTAGAAACAAACTCATAAGATTAGCATCAACAGATGGAGAAAGGTAAGCAAATTCAATGCTAAGAATCAATTGATAAACGTAAAGAAAATCCACAATAAGATTTAGTGGTTCTTGTGCAAATTCCTGTAAGGCCAAAATAGCAGCAGCTAATTCAGCCCTTTGTGCTGAATGCTGAGGAGGGGTAATTTTTGTTTTCCATACCCCTTCCTGTCTCCATGCACAAGCGCCATAGGTCTTACCACCGTCCACATAAACGGTCACTCCCCCAACTGGCTGCTTAGCAATAACTGAATTAAAATTTACAGATACGTTTTGAAGCAACTGGAAATGAGGGTCACTGGGGGTGTGGCAAGAAATCTTCCCTGGCCAATTTTCAAGAGCAATTTGCAATTCAATGGATTGACTATACCAAGTTTCCCACAGAGTGAGGGAGATAGGTAAAAATAACTGAACTAGATCTATGCTATATAAATGCATACTGCGATTTCGGCCTTTGATGAGTAACTCACTATAAAGCATAGCCATAGTAGAAACTGTTTTTCGGGGAGTATTTTGCAAATGTAACCATTCAATGATATAAACCTGTGCTTCATATAATTGAAATAAAGCTGCAGTAGGCAAGGCTGGAGTTTGTAAAATTGCCAAAGCAAATGGAGTATCAGGAATGCATCGATCATGTAATTTTTCCATTATCCAATAACAATTTTTGTGCGAAATTGTGACAGCAAATCTCTACCCCACAAGTTTATATGCAGGGGCAACACAAGAGGTTGAATCCTTGCAGTCTCACCAGTTTCTCAATGCAATGCCTTCAACCAACGTACACTGCTTCTTGCAAACTGCATACCACCCACTCCACAAACAGCTGAAGAGTCCTCAAGTGCCCATTCATTTGGCCATTCCTTTTGGCGTATCACAGAGACATCTGCTCCGGAATCTATAAGGCCAGAAAATGATTTTCCCTGAATTTCAATTGTCATTTTTGGTTGGTCTGTAGTCAAATTTTTTGTCAGCGCTAGCAATTCTGCAGCAACTGGAGAACTGGCCATTTCAGTGCCCAAAACCACCAGTTCGTGGGATCCCAATTAAAGGATTTATAGGGAATGTATGGAAGCAATAATAACTGGGCAATAGAATCACTGGCCATTAATGATGTAGGAGTATCAGTGTACAATTGTATCTTAATAACCCCTTTATAATCTTGATCAGTAACTCCTGGAATAACAAAAAACCCTTTTTCTGATGCAGAAGACATGGGAAGTACTAATCCCACTGTTTTTTCTGGCATGCAAAATGGCCCATGCAAATGAGTGTCCTCAATATACACTTGATTAGGAAAGGTCACATTAATTAAGTTCAACATTTTTAAACCCAAACCTGCACTCCCAGTAATTGCAGGCGATGCTTTTGTGACAGCCTTGGGAGCAGGGCCAGCTGCATGCCCCAAATTTAGTTTCCCGGATTTTGGATCTGATCAGAGCGACATTGATTTGCCCAATGAAACCCTTTTTTGCATTTTGGACAGACCGATTTTGGATGGACGTCCTTAATTTTGTTTTTGTTAAATGCCACCCCCCCCCCCGCAGGGGCATGGCACTGGGCTTTAAAATGGCCAGGCTTTCCACAATTAAAACAATTCCCTGTAGGTTTCATCCCTTTTTGCAATGTCATAGCCAAAGTCTCCATGTTGTAAGCCTGAGAACCCACCACTGCACATGCCTTTAACAGATCAGCCAGAGTAACCTCACCTCTAGCCACCAAGGGCTGTAAGATACGCTTGCAGTCAGCGTTTGCATTTTCAACTGCCAATTTCAGCAAAAGTTCTTTTGCAGCTTCCTCATTAGAGATTTGCCTGGTAATAGCCAATTGTAGCCTTTCCACAAAATCATTAATAGACTCAGATGCTGTTTGCTTAATTTGAGAAAAAGACCGTGCTGGAGTTCCCACATCCTGGATGCGGGATAACGCCCCAAGGAAAGCTGCCATAACCACTGGAAATACGTGATCAGGCAAATTAGCAGCTTGATCAGCAGTAGATTCAAACAAGCCTGCCCCATAGATTTGGTCTGGCATATACAGCACCCCCCGAATTCCTTCCCCGAGTGATAGCTTTCCTTTGGTATTCTGAGTCAAAAACCACATACTGAGTAGAGCTCAATATCATTCTCATTAAATCTTTCCAGTCACTAGGAATCATGTGTGAGGTAGCCAAACTTGTCAGGAGCCCCTTTGTAAAAGGACTTTGAATATCATAATCTTTAACTGCTTTTTTAATTTCCCTAAGAACTGCTAAAGGAATCGGAACCCATTCAGTCTGCAAATTGCCTTGAGCATCCACTTGCCTATTGACTGGAAACAAATTCATCTGGGGAATCTCATCAGGCTCTAATTTCCCCTCATTGAAAGCCTGATGCATCATTGCTTGAACTTTTCCCATTTTTGGTTGGATTTTATCATCCATAGGCATAGGCGCTGTTGGAAATGATAAAGCAGACTCCAGTTTTGGGGTAGGAGGGTGCAATACAATTACTTTATAAGGAGGAGGTTCTACTAAAGTTTTTAAAAGAGGTTGTTGCTGGGTCTCTAAAGCAGTCATAACAACCTTCCAATATATCAAAATTTCAGCTGTTGCCCGTGGCTCTTCATGAAGGATAGTTCCAATTCTCTTCCATGTGTCTAACTTTAAAGAGCCTTTCTCTGGATACCAGGGACATTGTCGCCAGATCTCTTGCAGCAGCTCTCTCACATTATCTTTTGAAAGAACTATTTGCTCCCCCCCAGAGGGTTTAAAGATAAAGAAGTTTGTCCTGACTAACTTCAGCAGCTCACTAACATGCCGTTCCTGTGACTGAGAGAGTTTTCCCCCCATGTTCCCTGAAAAAATCCTATTGTCCAGCAATGGTTAAGTACATACTTTACCTATTCCAGGCGAGGAAACACGGAGGTCCGGACATGTACCACCTGCAGTGGATCATGTCAGGGTCACCACTTGTGGTGGTCTCCCATGGAAAGAATGAGACACAGGATGGTGTACTCAGGATGGGAGTCCAGAGCAAATTCTAGTGCTCCCTTTTATTGAGAATTTTGTACATAGTAAGCATTCACATTGTGGATTAAAATAATTACATATAGTACACAGAACTGTTTACAGTCATCTGAGCTGCTTAAATGTTTTTGGTGTTTGCTTTTAATTTCCTTGCTTTATCTCAGTGACCCTTAGGCAGACATGTATGTATAAGGTCTTAGACTAATCATTACCCAATACTGAAGTCAAATTTATTTCCCACAACTGTCTACTATTGACCTCACTCTTTTCCTAAGAGATCTGTAGGGGTCATGGATAAGAGCACCAACATGCTTACCATCCCTGTCTTATTGTTTTTTTTTATTTTTTGTATATGTATCCATTTCATATATTCATAACTATGTTTATACTTAAACCTATTATCTTGTAAGCGATCGACAAATCAAATAAATAAACAAATAAATAAAATCAATATATAAGCTAGAAAAAAGTGGAATAGATAGCACCACCACTAGATGGACTCACAACTGGCTGACAAAGTGTACTCAACAAGTAGTCCTTAATGGGTCTAAGTCTACATGGAGAGAAGTAAGCAGTGGGGTGCCACAAGGTTCCATCGTAGGCCCAGTACTCTTCAATATCTTCATTAATGACTTAGCTGAGGGAATAGAAGGGGAACTTACCAAATTTGCAGATGATACTATGCTGGCAGGAATAGCTAACACCCAAGAAGATCGGCTCAAGATCCAGATGGATCTTGACAGACTAAAACACTGGGTCATATCTAACAAAATGAAATTCAATGTAGAGAAAAGTAAACTCTTACACTTAGGCAAGAAAAAACAAAAGTACACATATAGACTGGGTGAAACCAGGCTCAATAGCAGTAACTGTGAGAGGGATCTTGGAGTCTTAGTGGACAACCAGCTAAATATGAGCCAGCAGTGTGCTGTAGCCACCAAAAAAGCTAATTAACAGAGGGATTCAATCAAGATCAAGGGAGGTATTAGTGCCACTCTATAAAGCCTTAGTAAGACCACACCTACAGTGCTGCATCCAGTTTTGTTCACCATGTTATAAAAAAGATGTTGAGACTCTAGAAAAAGTATAGGGAAGAGCAACCAGGATGATTAGGGGACTGGAGGCTAAAACATACGATGAATGGTTACAGGAACTGGGCATGACTAGTCTAGTGAAGAGAAGGACCAGGGGAGACATGATAACAGTCTTCCAATATTTGAGGAGCTGCCACAGAGAGGGAGGAGTAGAGCTATTTTCTAAAGCACCTGTAGGCCAGACAAGGAATAATGGATGGAAACTGAACAAGGAGAAATTTAACCTGGAAATAAGGAGAAACTTTCTGACAGTGAGAACAATCAATCAATGGAACAGCTTGCCCATGGAAGTTGTGGGAGTGCCATCACTTGAGACTTTCAAAAAGAGATTGGACTGCCACTTGTCAGAAATGGTGTACTGTCTCCCACTTGGGTGGGGGGTTGGACTAGATGAACTACAAGGTCCCTTCCAATTCTGATTATCTGTTATCTGTGCTATTGCTATTGCTATTAAACCAGTTTCTGGGTGGGTATGGAAAGAAATCAGATGGCATCATGGACCATACTTTGGGAACAAATGTAGATGTCACAGGCCTTTGTGTCTAAAATTTTAAAAAAACTTCAGAATATAAAGTTTTGCAGTGTGTTACACAAATACGGAAGGACAACAGAGAGAAAAAAATAAAAAAGTTCAATCCACTCTATAACTTTCTCCCTATTAAGCAAATGGGACAGTCTATGGGCTGTCAATTTTCTACTCTATGTCTTGGGGGTGGGGGTGGGAGGAGATCCTCAGGTACAATTAATTTTAAAATCAGCTCCAATCAGGATTCATAAATGGAAATCTAACAAAAAAGAAAATCACAAACAGGCCCAACTCTTAACGTTAGATGGGTTCAAGGTATTGATTACTTAATTGGCCTTAGAAGAGAATGCCAACAACCTGGAATATCACCAAACTCCATAGCTCTGGATGGATGAACTTTCCCAATGGTCTCTGAAGACAAATTACTACATTGAAAAACAACAAAAGTCACCTGGGTGTTGAACTATCTTCTTCCAGCGTCACTTTCTGGACAAGACCCGACAGGTAGGTCCACAACTACTACAGAACAGTGCCCCCAGGGATGGAGCTATGATTTTCTTTTTTCCAGCTTCTCCTCTGGAAATGGAGCTCTGGAGAAGTTTGGGCTCCCCAGAGGAGAAGTTGCTTCTCTGTGTAATTTTAAAAATTCTGCCCTTTTAGATCTCATCTGCTACTTCTCCAGTGATTGTCTTTGAGGTAAACATCAGACAGAATCAACATCTTGCATCAGAAAAGGATAAATGCCTCAGTCACACACATATTGTAGCAAAAATTTGGGGACAGGTAGGGACTGTTCAGTTAAATGTTCTTTCTGTCTTTTCCAGGTGAAGCTTGGTTTGTCTCTGTCTGATTCATGAAAGCTTGTAGAATTTCTAAATTGGGAAAATGCTTTGAATTCATCTAACTCTTATTCTTATTCTTCTTTAGAAACAGTACGGGGATTGATTCAGACCTATGAATTATGGATCTTCTGCTTCTATTTCTGTTCCTTCTATCCCAGCCAGTTTCTGGGAGGCTTGGAATGAAGTGTCCATTGAGTTTGAAGCCCCCGGGTAGTAAAAAACCATGGAGCTATTACAGGCCAGGAGACCATCTCATTAGTATAATCAACACTGGAACAAAAATAGTGCGTACAACAACAATGCCTTTCAACATGGCTCCTTATTGTCAGTTTGACATGTAAGTCATTTAGTGTGGTGATGTAACACTAACCCTCTATTTGCTCTTCTAACATTCTCATTCTTTTCTTCTTATTTCACTTATTGCCTATATCGTAGGACCTGTCTAATTTCTTGAACTGTTTTGATTTCCATTGTTCCTCTCTTTTGACTTATTTTGTAGAGAAAGCTAGAATCCAGAAATGGGGCAGGAAAAAAAATATCTTAAAAAGGGCAGATCCTTTCCTGGTCCTATCATGAGTTATTGCTTGAATAAA
Source organism: Hydrophis major (assembly GCA_033807585.1). Lineage (NCBI taxonomy): Eukaryota > Metazoa > Chordata > Lepidosauria > Squamata > Elapidae > Hydrophis > Hydrophis major. Next base: position 24,847,121 of record CM066329.1, read on the forward strand.
AAGTGTAGTTTAAAGTTGTTAGTGAATGCCTCTGCCCAGCACATTTATATATTTTTACAACCACTTTTTCATGATCCTTATAGGAACAGAGAATGACTTCATTTTAGAATTGCTTTTCTAGGTCACTTATGAAACAACCTCTTCCTGTAACAATGATTGTACTTTAATGACTGAATGATTTTGAATCCTGGTTATTTGGCAATTGAAAATTAGTGCTGTTACAAATAGCAATAGCACTTAAACTTATATACTGCTTTACAGTGCTTTGCAGCCCTCTCTAAACAGTTTACAGAGTCAGCATATTGCCCCCAACAATTTGAGTCCTCATTTTACCTACCTTGGAAGGATGGAAGACTGAGTCTGATGAGAATGGAACCTTGAGTCAACCTTGAGTCTGGTGAGATTGGAACTACCAAATTGCAGGCAGGCAGCAAGCAGCAAAAGTAGCCTGGAGTACTGCACTCTAACCACTGCATCACCAAGGCTCATATAACGATTTATTTTTAATTCTTAAGCTTAGTGGAAAACTATCTCCAGCTGTTCTTCCCATTACATTAAAAAGAAAAGGTGATGGGGAACAATCATTTGACTCTTGTTTTGGATCAATATTAGTTTAAGCATCAGAAGCAGAGGTGGTATTCAGGCGATTTGGACCGGTTCTGGTGTACCAGTAGCAGAGATTTTTACCAGTTCAGAGAACTGGCAAATACCACCTCTGACTAGCCTTGCCCACCTGCCCCCACCATTAGCTCTCCTATATTCCCTTGTTTTTTAGCTTAGCTGATGTGCACAGCAGAGTAGATTGCCATGCCTCAGCTGAGGTATAAAACAGTTCAGCTCATTTACCAGCATTCCGAAAGGGGTAGGTTTTGAGCCCTGAAAGCACGTGCAAAGCATGTGTTAGGCGTGCACATGCATGCATTGGACTACTCATAGACCTGGTAGGAAAAAAATTGGAAACCCATCACTGATCAGAAGGCAAAGAGAATTAAATTGAAATGGTATTTTGCTTTTGATCATAATGATGATGATAACATAAATATTTTATGTTAGTTTACCTTTTGATAAGTTTAGGCTACTACGCTACGTTTTTAATATTCAAGTGGTCAACAAGACTCCTGGGCTTCTGAAAAATCTCACACTTGGCTGCAACATCCATGATAATTATTTGAACAGACTTCTGACTTCAGATGTCTTGCTAGATATGTTCTCAATGGGAGAAGCCAATGTTCCAAACTACAGCTGTGGAAGGAAGGACCACCTTTTGGCTCTTGTTGATGCAGCTACTGATGACATCTCCATCCAGATGTCAACATTAGTAGGCATCTACAAAGTCCCTCAGGTTTGTGTGCATGTGTTTTTGTACAGTTAATTTGACTGGGGTGGTAAGCTGGTATGTGATAGATCCAACCGTACCTTCACTTTGAAATTGAAGAACTGCTTTTCAATGTGGCCATTCTAGGTGAAGTGGTTAGGAATTGGGATCTACAGTGTTTAAGAGGCAAAGATCAAAACAGTGATATCCTCTCATGACATCCTCATCATTGCTTTGGGTCTTCTGTTTCATGCTTGGGAAGATGAGGAGAAACTCTATGTTCAAATAAAGAGTCTTCTTTAAAAAGGAAGGTACAGCAGAGATGGGAAATCATCCTTTGAATTTAACAAAAATAATGATATTTTCAATGGTAAACATTTTAGCCCACATGCTCACTATTTTTTATCCTTAAACTTCATCATAAATGGCTTGAAAAGCAATAAAGACCCTTGAGAGGATTTTTCTACCAGATAAAATATTCAAAAAAATATCCCTAATTGTGGTGTGTTCTAGTGATGGGATTCAAAATTCTGTGTTTTTTATGTACTTTATTTATTTTTTTATTAAACATAAAAACAAAACAGATACTAAAGAAATAAATAAATGCATAAATAAAAAAGGCAACTTACCAAAAATGAGGCAGGCAACTTCTTGTTACATTGTTTTTGTTATTCATTATCTGTTTTGGCTTAAATCAATATATAGCAACATCAATGTAACAAAAACCTGCATGCATACATAAATGGATTTTTTTAAAATAAAAGTTTTTTATTTTTTTTTTAACAAAAAAGAAACAAACATAAAACAAAACATCTTCAGGTACATACAGGTTGTCAATTGGTACAAATCACTTGTGCACCATCTCTGCAGTCTTTCCCTTCCAATTTGCATTAATCTTTATGTCATAAATCCACTATATTTATTTATATTATTACTATTATTAATTACTTACTATACTTTACTAATATTACATCATTTTGTGAACAAATCACCATTTTTACTTAATCTACTTTATAATGTTCATTTCATCATCACCAACCTATTCTATAAGAATATATCCTTACTTTACCTTAATTCTGTAATTCTATTACACTTATATTATATTATAAATTATCATATTTCATAAATGAAAAAGCAAAGCAGAAACAAATATCAATAAGTACAGCAGTGTAACAGAAAATTATTTAAATTTCTTTACATTGGCTTATTTTTAATATTTCTAATTAATGTTTATAATTATCAACATTCTTATATAATTCATACAAAGCAATGATCATTCTCTGCCTAATTTCTACCTCTTATCACAATCCATTTCTGCACATTGTAATTTTTTAATTTCATTTTCATCAATGGGGATCTCTTTATTTTTCCACTGTTATGCAAACCTAATTTTAGGCACTGTTAACAGGTGTAACATTAAATATGTATTGTACTCACTTTATTTATGTGGGTTCCTGTTGAGGTATCATATATACTCGAGTATAAGTCGACCCGAATATAAGTCAAGGCACCCAATTTTACCACAAAAAACTGGGAAAACTTATTGACTCGAGTATAAGTCGAGGGTGGGAAATGCAGCAGCTACTGGTAAATTTCAAAAATAAAAATAGATACCAATAAAATTACATGAATTGAGGCATCAGTAGGTTAAATGTTTTTGAATATTTATTTCAAAGAAAAACAGTAAACTAGCTCTGTAAGTGGAAAAGAGAGCCAACAAAACCAATATGGTATCAACAATAACTTTAAAAGTACAAAAACCTTAGCTCAATCAGCAACCAAGCTAAAACACAAGAGTTAAAATCCTTCAAAACTGGATTCCTCATCATCATCTGTATGTCCAAACAGAGTCACTCTCTCCCTTGCAAGAAAAAAGCATGTGTATGTGCTGCATGTACATCCTGTTTTGGAGAGCCACCATCTCTTTCACAGCTCTCCCTCATGCCTCCATTGCATGTGCACACATGCCACGGCTCAGTAGTAGGTCAACATACAGATGTCACACTAGGTTCCCTTCTCAAAAGGAACATCCAACCTTTCTTGAGAAGTACAAACTTCATCTGTTCAGGATTGTGGTGACAAAGGTGAAGGAGGATGGGGCTGAGAGAAGGGAAGGGAAGAAAAGATCATTGACAGGGAGAAAGACAGGGAGAAACACCTGGAAGTGTGAGCCCTCGAGTTTCCTTAGGGAAGACCAGACAACAAGGGGAGAGGAAAGGAGGAGGAGGAAGAGGAGAGTTAAAAAAAAAGAGTGGGAATCCAACTCACGCGTGCCATCAAAGCCAGGGGGAAGCGGGGCTTTCTCCGCCTGCTGCCGCCAGAGGAGTGCGGGGGAGAGTGCGGGGAAAGGGGGTTCGTGCCGAGGCTCCGCAAGCGATTACCAGATTTGCAGCTCCGTTTGTTGATGAAGCTGGAAGCGCGCAACGCAGGAGCTCGCGGGGGCCCCGGGCACCCGTTAATGGGGAAGGAGAGGCCACTTGGGGTCGCCAGGCTCAGGCAGCCTCCCCCGCCCCCTCCCCTAGCAGCGAAGAGCTGCTCCGGGGGCTCCCGCCACGGCGCAGCCAGGCACTTTGTCTCGCTGCCCCTGGAGCAGCTCTTCGCTGCTAGGCTAGGGGGTGGGGGAGCCTGGAAGTTTCTTTGCGAAGCTGGAAGCGCGCAACACAGGAGCTCGCGGGGGCCCCGGGCGCCCGTTAATGGGGAAGAAGAGGCCGCTTGGGGTTGCCTCCTCCAGACGAGCGCCCTGACGGGAGGCGATCGCAGCCGCGATCAGAGACAGATCAAAGACAGAGACGAGGGGTGCCCCCGAAGAGCTCCGACTGCAGCGAAGGCGAGCGGCCACCACTTCCCCGGTGCGCGGCGGCGGGGCAACTCCTGGCGCAGACTGGCCCGAAGTCCGAGTGACTCGCTGAGCCCTGCAAATGGCTGGCCGAAAGACGAGAGGAGGACGCCTGGGCAGCTGCTGCCCCTGGATCCTAACTGGAAAGATCCCACCGCCACCACCGCCTCCCACTCAGGCAGGGTCCCCATTCCCCTGGCCGGCCAGGGGTACAGCCGCTTCCCACTCCCGAACGGCTCGGGCGCCGCTAGTCAGCCTCGCTCAGCGCCCGGGGCAGCATTGCAGGCGCAGCCTTTTGCAGAGCTGCACCGGGCCGCGCCTCACCTCACGTCCTCACCTCCTTCTCTCGCTCTTCTTGACTTGGCAGCGAGCGGCTCCTTTACCCACCTGTTGTATGGGAGCTACCGTGCTCGCCTCCGGAGCAGCCGTCCACAGTTTCAGCTGGGGAGGGAGGGGGGCACAAAGCAGCCCAAACACGTAGCAGTGGAAGGAAGGCGTGCTGGTGTGAGGAAGAGAGAGAAAGACACACATACACACACACACAGACACACACACACACACACACACTTCGCCACTTTGCACCTTGCAAATGCAAAATCCTGGGGTTTTTGCTTTTGCAAGGTGCAAAGCGGCGGGGGCGGATCCCGCGTGCTGGAAAGGGCTTGACTGTATTACGGGGAGAGAGAGAGAGAGGGAAGCTGAGTGGAGCCGAAGCAACCTCGGCTCGCGTTGTTTTCTCAGCCTCGCTTTTGCCTTCTCCCTACATCTTCCCTCTGTTAAAATCCCCCCCACACACACACACAGAGGGGAATCTGACTCAAGTATAAGCTGAGGGCGGTTTTCTCAGCACAAAAAATAGGCTGAAAAACTCGGCTTTTTCTCGAGTATATACGGTAATTCCCCATTAAGAGAATGAGTGCACACAGGGAGACGTATTTGAGAGAAATGTTTGAATAATACAAACACAGCACACAGATACACTGTACAGTAAATGTAGGTTTTTACTTCCAGAAAGGTTTAAGCAAAGTTCAAGATAAGCAGTCCAAAGTCGTTCACAGGAAAATCAGTCAGTTTTTTTCAATCCAGGGATAATCCAATTAGAAAGTCTAGTGTCAAAAGCAGTTCAGTATTAGACTTACATCAAATCCAAGAATATCAGTCAGTTAGGAAAAATAGAGGAACGGCAACATTCTCAACAGAAGGAAAAACAGAGACTCACTCAGACACATCTCTTTTGAGACTTAGACCAAACAACCCAGGTTTCTGGCTCCATCTTTTGACCGTTTGAGTAACCACACTCAATTACAGTTCTACATTTTCTTAAAGATACAGTTTTAAAAAATTTTTTCCTGGTTTATATATTTCTAACCCAAATACCTGTTAGGTGACTTATATTCCTAACATTCTCCCCTTTTGGGTAGGACAATATATACAACCTTACATTCTAATTCCATAATGCTCACAGCTAGCCTTATGCTTTATAGAGCCTTGGGCCTTTGTAAAATGATCTGCTATATTATTTTCTGACATACAGTAATTTAGCTTAATCATCTTACTTTGCACACATTGTCTCACATTTAAATATCTTAAATCTGTGTGTTTTGTTCTTGTTTTAACAGCAATAGTTGAAGCCATCTGTATTGCTGATTGGTTATCTTCATAAACAACAATAGAATCTGTTATTCCCATATCAATTCATAATTGCTGATACAAAACTAATCCGTACATAATAAGGATAAACATGAGAATTCAGCCTCCATTGTTGACAAGCTTAGATGTTTCTAATAGATCTCCATCCAATCAATGCTTTTCCCAATAATACAGCAGTACCTGATGTAGATTTTCGTGTATTTATGTCTGTAGCAAAACTTGCATCAGCTTATGCAGTTAAACTCAGTTCATCTTTAGGCTCCAAAAAAAATGCATAATGCATCATTTTTTTTTCAGATAACTTAACACACGTTTAGCAGCTTGCCAGTGCCTTTCAGTTGGCTCAGCATTATGTATGCAACATTATGTATGCAACACTGTATGCTATATCTGGCCTTGACCAATTACTGAGATAAGATAAACTACCAATCAAGGACTGATAAATGTTCTTATCAAAAACAGGAGTTTGAACATCACTATGGCTAAACTCCTGGCTCATTGGTGTCTTAGCCAGCTTACAAAGTTCCATTTTAAAACTTTTTAGTAATTGGTTAATTTTATCTGCCTTTGAGATTTTGTATCCTCCCCTAGTTCTATCTTTCTTTAAACCAAGATAATGTTTGATTTCTCCTAACTGTTTTATCTTAAATTTCTGTTCCAATTGTGAAATTATTTTAGTAGTTTCTTGTTCAGATTTTGTGATTAATGCTATGTCATCAGTAAACAATAGCAACAATGAAATTACACCATTACTTTCTCTTTTAAACAAACATGGATCAGCCATGCCAGCTACAAAACCTATCTTCATTAATTCTTTAACTATACATTGATTCCACTCAAATCCTGATTGCTTCAAACCATAAAGATTCTTTTTCAATCTCCAGCAATCAGTTGTATTATCATTTTTGAGACCTAAAGTTTTCTTTAAATATATAATGTGATGGAACGGTGCATGCAGATAAGCTGCCTCTACATCCAAATGATTTACAATGTATTTCTCTTTAGCTACCCACACTAATGCTGCCCTTAATGTAGTAGCCTTCAGACTAGGTGCAAACACCTCATCATAGTCATTTGCTGTCTGATTGAACCCTTGTGCTACTAACCTGGCTTTATGGGTAACAGTCCCATCTATACCTGTCTTCAGTTTATATATCCATTTACCTCCTATGGCATGTTTATCTGTTGGTAACTTAACATTTTCATATACCTCCAGTCTTTTTAAAGATTCTACTTCCTTATCCATTGCTTTCTGCCAAGCAGCCTGATCCTTAGCAGGATACAGTTTTAGTTCACCATAATCACTTGGAATTGTATTTATTTGGCATACAACACTAGCCTGATATCTATCAGGTGGTTGTGTTACTTGGGTTGAATGTCTTGATAATACAGGGCTAACTGGTGGACTTCCTTGTGCCACCTGCTCCTGTTCTTCTACCTCCTCCTGTGCCTGTTCTCCCCCATTTTGCCCTGTTCTTCCTCTTTAATGGCTATTGGTGGTTTACTGATTTTATCTTTAGGGACTATTTGGGTGCCAATAATAATATCATTGCTGGATTCCTGTTCCAGTTTATCCCATCCAATGTGCTCTAGAAATTTTGCACTAGCACTACAATAAACACGAGCTGTGCCTTGATCCCAGAATCTAAATGATCTATGGTTGGCCTCATAACCTACAAAAAAATGACTTCTTAACTCTATGTTAACCTTTCAGTCTTACTTGTGAGGGAATATGCACCCATGCTGAAGTTCCAAATGTGTGTAGGTAACTTAAATTTGGTTTTCTGCCATGCCAACGAGTGAATGGCAATTCCCCAGTTGTTGTATTAACCACATTGTTTAACACACGGTTACTTCACAGTATGGCCTCACCCCACAGTGTTTCAGGCAAACCTGAATGAGATAACATAGTGCGAGCCATGGCTTGTAATGTTTGCCCTCTTTGTTCTACAAAAGAGTTGTGTTGTGGTCTGTAAAGTGCAGAAGGTTTATGCTCAACACCAGCCAATTTCAACATAGTTTGGAATCTTTTGTTAACAAACGCAGAACCCATTATCAGTAACTAAAGTAATTACTTTACTCCTCATTTTTCTCTCAGCAAACCTTAGTCAGTTAAAGAAATGTTGGAATGTTTCTGTTTTGTTTTTCATAAGATAGGAGAAACCATATCGTGAGTAATGGTCCATAATACTCAAAATATAGCAGGCACCTCCTAGACTTCATTTCTTAGGACCAATTATGTCAGCAAAAACAACCTCTAAAGGTTCTTTGGTCTTAAACCCATTTAGTCTGTTTGCTGGAGTAAGCTTACTTTTCTCTTGGCTACAAGCATTACAGTTTAAATACTTGCTACAGCGTTTCAATTTTACTCCCTCTGACAATTCAACAGTTTGAGCATTTTGAAATGAATGTGCCCCAAATGTCTATGTAATAAATGTATACATTCATCATGTGGCTTAACATTGTTATAAACTGAGTTAGCCATCTTCAACTGGTCATCATGTATTACATATAAATCATTTTTTGAATTAGCAGTAACACTTTTACCCTCTTTCTCTATTGTACAGTTATCTCCCCTAAAGGTTACTACATAACCAATATTAACTAAAGCCCTCACTGATAGCAAATTAAATTTCAGTGTAGGTACATATAACATAGTTAAATGCTCATTTACCCAAGAACAATATGCAGTACTTTCACCAGATGCTTTCATCTTCCATCCATTTGCCAATGATACATGTTGCTTCCTCATGGACATCTTTACAAACTTTTTTTTTATCTTTACTAATGCATTGCGATGCTCCACTATCAACAACCCATAAATCATGATTTACAGTTGAATTGCTAGACATAGCTAAACCAACATTCTTCTTAGCCTTCTGGTGTTTACTAATATTCTGTTATTTTCCCTTCTTACAGAATCTAGCTTTATGTCCCCTAGCCCCACAAGAAAAAAATTTCCTAACAGTATAGGCAGTTGAACAGAAATCCTCTTCTTGTGGTTGTTCCTTCCTCATTTGGTCCCTAACCAGACGTCTTCTTGCCTCTTCTAACAACTTTCTGGTTATGTCAGTCAATGTCAGTTTATCTCTGGGCAGGACTTCCAGTGAAGATACATAATCATCATAAATTTCATCCAATGAGGAAAGAATGATGTAAACTTGATGTAGCTCTGAAAATATCAGTTCCTTTTCATGTAGCTCTTGAAAAGTTCTTTTCATGAAGTTTAAATGGGCTAATGTATCTCCACCTTTCAGAAGACGTGCTCTAAACAGTTTACGTGTAAGATGTATGTGTGCACCTACACTGTCACAAACATAAATCCTCTTCAAATTCTCCCAACACTTAGCAGCAGACTCTTCTCCATGAATATGGATTGTTTGCTGGTCACTCAGTGTTAGTCCTCTTATACAAAGAATTCATTCATTGTTTTGTTTAAAGTTAGCAAGTTTCTTGGCATCATCCTCATTACTGGATCCCAAGCATTTACATCTGGTGGGTCTTGAACTACATTTCATGAACCTTCTCTACACAGAAGTACACTGCACTTCATAGACCAGGAAACATAGTTTTTTCCATCCAACCAGGTTATCAGTGACTTGTTGAAGTGTCTTGTGCCATCTTTATCAGAATAGTAACCCACAATTAAACAGTAACAGTTGATTGTATGCAGTACTGTGCATTCACACTAACTTTCAGTTATCTTAGTCTGGTATGGCTTGGGCCCATAACCAGTGTCGAGGTAATTCCCCATGAGGAGAATGAGTGCATATAGGGAGACGTATTAGAGAGAAGTGTTTGAATAATACACACAAACCACACAGATACACTGTACAGTAAATGTAGGTTTTTACTTCCAGAAAGGTTTAAGCAAAGTTCAAAATAAGTAGTCCAAAATCATTCACAGGTAAGTTTTTAGTCCAGAGATAATCCAAATATCGAAGTCCAATGTCAAAAACAGTTCAGTAACAGACTTACATTAAATCCAGAAATATCAGTCAATTAGGAAAAATGGAGGAACGGCAATACTTTCCAACAGAAGGAAACAGAGATTCACTCTCTTCTGAGACTAAGACTAAACAACCCAGGTTTCTGATTCCATCTTATGGCCATTTGAGAAACCACACCCAATTATACTTTTGCATTTTCTTAAAGATACAGTTTTAAAATGTCTATCCTGGTTTATATATTTCCATCCCAAAGAGCTCTTAGGTGACTTATATTCCTAACAGTTCCAACAAAAATATTTCTGGTTTTAAAATTTCCATCTATATGTTGCTTTACCCTTTTTGCTAACCTTGACATGGCATCCTCTTGAATAGCTACACCAGCAGAGACCAATACTGAATTCATATATTTCCAGTTTTGCTAAGCAATGGCCACTAAGCGAGGACCTGGTCATTAAGTGAGGACCACTTAAATTTTGATTGCCAGTCACATGGCCACCTTCCCTGCCCCCTCTAGGGCTCCCTGGGCCTTGGAAATTGGCAAAAAACACTTGCTAAGCAACTGGCCATTAAGCATGGACCCGGTCATTAAGTGAGGACAACTAAAATTTGGATTGCCAGACACAGGGCCACCCAACCATGCCAACCCCAGTCACATAACCATGTAGTCATGCCCACCTCAGTCACATTACCACCCAGCCACAACCCAGCAGTAAGCCACTACCACCCCAGTCACATGACCACCAAGCCACACCCACAAATTAGGTGACACCCACAGAACTGGTTATTAGGAAATTTGAATCCCACCCCTGGAAAAGATGATTAAATAAGGATTCTCAAAAAAGTGATACACAAGGTATAATAGAAGGATCAAAGATTTATAATAATATGTGTAATATATGTGTTAGGAATAGGTAGGAATAGATGTTAAAATAATATTTTCTTATTATTTGTAATATAAAGGCAATATGTATTGATGATTAATGATAATCAAAGATAATATAGACTAAGATGTGTACGAATAGATGTTAAAGTATAAGACAATATTATATGTAGATGTCAATGTTGTTGAAAAAGTAACTAAGATTTGTACTGTTGGAAAATAATAAAAAATTATTGGACAAAAGAAGAAAAATATTTTATGAGTTGACACTTACTCTTTTTAACTTATTTTCTTTGCTACGATTATTATATACAGTCTTTTTAATGTTATGGCTTGTGAACGTTATGTTTTTTCTAAATTGGATTTCTTTAAAGCTAATATTTTGGAATTGGTCTGACTCCAAATATAACACAATATTCTTCGTTGCTCTTTCAGATCAGTTTTCAATTATTTTCAGAGCCACTGCATGATAAAAATCAATTGCCCTTTTATCACCAGCTTTTTCCCCCAAAAGACATCCTCTACCCAGCAATTGTCCAACTGCTCCTCCATTTCAGATGGACCTTGATTGGTCTTTTTGCTTCAGATACAGAAAATGGAGATAATTTCATGAGAACTTTGACACCTTTGTTTGTCAAGAATGGAATCTGTGTGGTTCTGTCACAGCAATTCTCAACAACTGGAAAAACAGGACACCTCAGGGATGGCCTCTCTAAATGGACACAAGTTAATGTCTTTCTTCACTACATAGAATATGGTGCTGTTTTGGACAGAATTCTTCCTTTCCATTTAACATTTAGGCGTTTGCCAGGACCCATTGAAGGGAAAGTCTGGATCACAACACTCACTGATTTATATCCACTGAAAAATGGTATACATCTCAAATATATTAATAGTATCTGGACTGTTGCTTTAGAGGAAAAAAAACAGACCCCAAAGGATGCCTTTATACAGTGTTTCTATTGGAATCCACCCATGGGAGATGAGTCGTTTCTTTGTTTTTTTTCAAAGCACATCTTTTCTGTCAAAGGCCGGAAAAGATGCATTGAGAAAGCACCACTGGACACCCAAAAGAAAAAGAACATGTCTTATATCTGGAATTTCCACTATTATTACAGTGCCATTAATGCTCTGGCCCATGTCTTGAATGCTGCGTATTCCTCTAGATCCAGGAGGAGAAAGAAGCAGGGGAAAGAAAGGTTGGAGGTTCCAAGACTGCAGTCGTGGGAGGTAAGGGGACCCGACAAGGATCCATTCTACATTTCTTTTGAAGAGGGGAACTACATCATTCTAGTTGTGCTTGTTGTTGCTAGTCATGAAGTCATGTCTGACCCATTGTGACCCCATGGACAATGTTCCTCCAGGCCTTCCTGTCCTCTACCATCCCCTGGAGTCCATTTAAGCTCACACTGACTTCGTCAGTGACTCCATCCAGCCACCTCATTCTCTGCTATGCTCTTCTTCTTTTGCCCTCAATCATTCCTTGCATTAGTCTCTTCCCCAGTGAGTCCAGTTGTACTCTAGAATGCCTCGTCATGTTAGCTCAGCAATTCTGGGAGTTGAAGTCCACAAATCTTAAACTTGCCAAGTTTAAAGACCCTTCGCTTAGATGATAATATTCACAAAAACAAGAACTATGACAGATATTTTTTGATTATAAACACTGCTAATATTTTAAAGGTGTGCATTTTTAAATAAGTTCCTTTACATATGGGTTTAGAATTAGCATTATAGAATTTTACCTTAATACATTTGAAGGAATCTTCAAATGTATTAAGGTAAAATTCTATAATCTCAATAAATGTATTAAGATAAAATTCTATAATCTCAATCAAAGCTTCTCTGACTGATGGCTGCTCAGTCTTTGGATTAAGACAATCAATGAAGGGGAGACTGAACTTCTCTGGTTCTCTGGCTCACCGCTAAAATTCTCCCCTTTTAAAGAAGCTTTTCCCCCCTCTTATTCAGTCAGAATCTGCTCTCTTGTAACTGAATTCATTTTTACATGTCTGACACGCAGGAATAATAGTAGATTTTAGCTTCTCTGTAATGTCTTTCAGTTATTTGATGGTTGCTTTCTGCAGCTAATAGCAATAGTACTTAGATTTTTATACCACTTCACACCCCTCTCTAAGTGGTTCATAGAGTCAGCATCTTGCCTCCAACAATCTGGGTCCTCCTTTTACTGACCTCAGAAGAATGGAAGGGTAAGTCACCTTGAGCTGATGTGACCCGAATTGCTGGCAGATGGTGATCAGCAGAAGTAGCCTGCAGTACTGAATTCTAACGACTACCTCATCGTGGCTCCTCGATTGTATTACTTGAAACAGGTGTTTCCAGACTCCTGATTTTCTGCTACAATGGACTAAGATCGCTATTCTCCTCTATATTTTTCCTCAAGGTTAAAGGCAGCTCCTTTTGTCAGAGTTCCGGCAATTGCCCTAATTAAATTATGAGCCTCAAGCCAAGCTTCAAAAAAAAAACCTCAAAAGATTTATTAGGAGCAACATGCTGGCATTAACCTACATGAAGCCAACTCTGGCATATATAATTCACAGTCAGGTTGTCCGGATAGACTGGTCTCACCCAAAAAACACTTAATCTCTCTCCCCCCCCCCCCAGTACAGCCAAAAAAATGAGGGTGTCAACTCAAAAATATTTATCTGGTCTTTTAAAGTTGTCAGCAGAAAGGGAATGGAGGGAATAATGCATACCTTAAATATTTTCATAGATAATTGAAAGGTGGCCGAAGCTTCTGGTGCGCAAGATTATTACTGGAGAGCATGATTGATGATTCTTGGCTATAGATGTGTCCTCTTGGATAATATACATCCAGGGGGTGGAGGAAGACCAACCAGGGGCGGGATTTAACTGGTGTTACTTCCAGTTTGGTGATGTTTTTGCATGTGTGTGTGTGTGCTTTGTGAACACTTGCGCCTGATGAAAGCTACATGTGTGTGTGAAAAAACCATTAGTGGTGCTGCCCGGACAGCTGAAAAGTGCTACGCATGGGTGCACAGCATTTGCAAAAGCCTCTTTTTCCTGCTTTTTCAACCTCAGCTGTGCTGCGCAAAGCAATACAGCAGGAAAGAGCCCGGGTGGTTGGGTGGGCCAAACAGCAGCAGACTCCAAACTGGTTCGGTGTCTGCTCCTCTTCAGACCTTCCGGTTCTGTAGAACTGGGCAGAACAGGTAGCATCCCATCCTTGAGACCAAGGGGAGATGAATGATGTGTCTCCGAGTCAGTTTCACTCAGGTAACGCCAACATGATGACTCCTTGTAAATCTTGCTTTAAAAAAAAAAAACTCTGAGAGATGTGACTGGAGACTAAAGATTTGAATGGGGGTGCATTGCTAATTATTTCTTGTCTGTTATCTTTTGGCAAGGCTTGTGCTTATCACACCTAATTATTTTGTAAAAGTATTACAAGGTTTCAGGTCCTTTTGGATTGTGGTTGATTTGTCAGAAAAGGATGTGGGTCAGAACACCCTGAGAGACCATTCTCCCCCAAAAAACATTTAATATGCAATTCCATTTTACCAGGATTTGACCAGCTGTCTGCAAGGAGTATAAATCTTTTGATTCCCCTCCATCCAGTCAGAGCTGAAGAAATTTCTTGGATGAGAAGTGAAATGTTTTCAAAGAAAAACTGGAAACTCCAGTTGCCTCTTGAAAAAAGCACCTTGGGTCAGGTTTTAGTTTTTAAGGAAGGTTTTTTTTTTAAAGAGAAGCTGTATAAAACTCGTATGAAAATAAAACTAATCTGACAGAAATCTCACAATAATGTAGAATTAGCTGGTCTGGGTATGTTTCAGTCTAGTCTTCTGAGAAAATATTAGCCTGAAAGTTTCTTCTTTGATAAATCCATGCTTTCTGGTAATCACCTGTTGTTTTCAATGAGTTTATAAATATTCTCTTCATTTGTGTAATTGATCTGTGATCTGCTCTAGAATGGTTCCTAAAATTGACAAATTTTATAAATTATCATTTTTCCCTGTGAGATGAGAGTATAAAAATAGCAGACTTGAGAACCAGGCTGAGTAAGAAAGCTATCAGGCCTCTAACAAATCCACTCTTATTCAAATCAAAATCTCTAGTCGCATCTCAGAGAAAAGTAAATTGGTTTATTAGAAGTTGCCATATTGGTACGTAGCTGGGGGCAACCGATACTAAATTACATAATACATTTCTCCCTTGACCCTGGTCTTTCCCCAATCCCCTGGATATGACTTCTCCAATGGGACACATCCATCTCCAAGAGTCATCCATCATGCTCTCCAATAACCTTCTTATGCTCCGACAACTTTGGGATGCCAGGTTGATTACCTAAGCATCACAAGAATGCCTTGTTTTCTCCCACTCCCTTTTTCTGGCAGCAAAAAAGACCAAAGGAGTATCTTCTTAGTTGACATAAGCTTTATTAAAGATATTTACAAATAGGACCCCAATTCCCAAACAAGTAGAATAAAGGAGACACCGCCTTTAAGTTATATACTATAACATTTACAGTATATCACATAGAAAAGGTTACATAATCCTTCCTGTTTCTCACACATAGGATTTCTAGAGACTTCCATCACAAAAATAATGTCAGGATTGCCTAGTATTTCTGACATGAAATCTCAAACCCCACTTCAAAGTTAAAAATTTTAACTTTGCAGAATAACAAGTTACAAAAACATGATATACTTATATAAGTGTTCAGATAACTTTAATTAAGAACAAAGGTGGAGTCTCTTTGGTACTATAATTTGTTAGGTAATAGGAAAATAGATATATTTTTTCCATATGTATAACTTTTCCAATACATGAATCATCAGTATTATTGATGAACTTTGCTGAATTTTTCTTTTTCATTTTTAGTGGTAATGTTGTAGCAGATCCTGTTTCCAATTAAGGACACAAGACCATGAAGGGTTGGAGAACACACAGGGTTATTTGCACAAAGGTTCAGCTTCAACCAGGGCATTTACCTTATCAAGCTATACCATAACATATGTACTACAGAAAGGAGAAGTAGTCCTAATTAATCATTTTGTACAATTTAGCATATACGAGTTTATCTAAAAACATCTGTTACTTTCCATACCCAGCTTTGCCATATAGCTTGATACAGAAAATATCTATTTCATAGATCATTATGCTTATAGTTAGATTCAGCAAATTTTCTCAACTTTCACAACATAGAATTAAGCAACTTCTATAATATTTGCAATATAAGCCAAAGAATTTCTGCTAATTATAATAAAACTTGTCTGGTATTTTCCTATCCTGCTTCAGTAAAACCTGTTCTCCCAAACAGGAGTATTTACAAATTAGACCAATGTAGGAGAAAAAAAAACAAAAAGGGATAAGTTGCCATGTTTATTGCTTTTAAAATTTCTGGATGTTCCCTTTCTAGTTTCAATCCTTTCTGAAGAAGAATGATTTTCTCAATCTTTCCAAATACGAACTGTACTTGGACCAAAATGGAGATTTAGCATCTAACCTGGAGATTGTGAGCTGGGTGTTTTTCCCTAAGAAGTCTCTCATCAAAAACAAAATGGTGACTTTTGAAAGAAAGAGAATTATTATCAACCAAGCTTTTTTGTCATGGCTAAAGTTGCACAAAAGAGTGAGAGAAACATTTATGTCTTTTTTCTCTTTTCCAAAGGATTGTGAGCCATTTCATCTGCGCACCCTGGCTTATTGTTGAAATGGACAAGGAGGTCCAAAGCTTTGAGTTCCCATGGAGTTATAATGATGTTCTGCTGTGCCCTGACCCAGAAAACGGAAACATTGAAACATATCTTTGACGCAGAGAATGGAATGGAATAGAATAGAATAGAATAGAATAGAATAGAATAGAATAGAATAGAATAGAATAGAATAGAATAGAATTTTTTATTGACCAAGTTGTTTGGACACACAAGCAATTTGTCTTGGTGCAAATGCTGTCAGTGTACATAAAAGAAAAGATACATTCATCAAGAGTCAAGAATCATAAGGTACAACACTTAATGATAGTCACAGCATACAATAAGCAATCAAATCATACTAGGAAACAGTCAATATAAATCATAAGGATACAAGCGACAAAGTTACAGTCATACAGTCACAACTAGGAGGCGATGGGTGATAAGGTGTGATGAGAAGATTAATAGTAATAGTAGTGCAGACTTTGTAAATAATTGGACAGTGTTGAGGGAATTATTTGTTTAGCAAAGTGATGATGTTTGGGGAAAAACTGTCCTTATGTCTATTTCTTCTGGTGTGCAGTGCTCTACAGCATCATTTTGAGGGTAGGAGTTGAAACAGTTTGTATCTGGGATGTGAGTGGTCTGTAAATATTTTCACAGCCCTCTTCTTGACTCGTGCCACATACAGGACCTCAATTGAAGGCAGGTTGGTATTGTTTTTTCTGCAGTCCTAATTACTCTCTGAAGTCTGCGTCTGTCTTGTTGGGTTGGAGAACCAAAGGTGCAGATGACAGACTCAATCGTTCCTCTAAAGAACTGGATCAGCAGCTCCTTGGGCAGTTTGAGCTTTCTGAGTTGGCGCAGAAAGAACATTCTTTGTTGTGCTTTTTTAATGACGTTTTTGATGTTAGGTGTCCATTTTAGGTCTTGTGATATGATAGAATTTAGAAATTTGAAGAGAAAAGCCTTTGCTGATATCCAATATAATGAGGGACAATTTGAAAGGAATTTCTACTTAGATATGGCTTATGCTTCTACAAGAGAGCACCTTATCTAAAAACCCTTGAATGCAAATGTTCATCTTGATTGTTAGCCTCCTCAAGGTTTTTTTTTGGGGGGAGAATGAAGTCTCCAAATGTAACTAATAACAAACTTTGTATTAGTTTTATACTAATTATGTAATTTGTAATTCAGATATGTTATTGTTTAACTAGTGTAGAACAAATTTGTTCTTCCCTGTCAGTTGTTGTTATCTTATTGAAGATAAGCAGAAAGGACCTTGTCTTGGATACCTAGTTAAGCCTTATAAATATCTCCTTCTGACAACTCCTATCCATTGCCTAGATGCTGCAGCAAAAGATGTCTGGATCACTCTTTTTGAAGGACATGTTCTAATGACCTCACATCTATTTCATATCACTACAGTTCTAGAAACTGAGCAGTCAATTTAAATCTTATTTCAAGAACATGCCAGCATGTCAAGCTGGTTAGTGCTATTTTTTTAAAAAAAAATTCCCTGTTTTTCTGCTTAGTCTCTTCCTCAGTCCAAATGTGTGGAAAAATGTCAACCTGGATTTGTCAAGAAGGCTCGAGAAGGAGAGCCAGTTTGCTGCTATGACTGCATTCCTTATCCAGAGGGGACCATCTCCATTCAAGAAGGTGCTCAGGCTGAAGATAATGTTAGGGCTTGTAGAAGTGGATTTATCCAGAGTGTTTATATGGAACTGCAAACTAAAAAACAGTTTGAAGCTCAGCTGCTTTCTTGTTAATTTTAATACTGTACCATTTATTATCTAAAGGAAAGAAAAGTAAAAAAAATTCTTAAAGGAGAAGCTGGATAGAGGCAGAAGTGTGAAATATTGAACAAACCTTATTACAGTCAGAGCCAATATCTCTTCTGCTTTTTATTTTTGAATGTGATCTTCCAATTTATATCTCTAGGAACATTCTTTGAAACTCAAGGCATTATTTTAGGCCCACCTAATGTAAGGCTAATTTTGATGCATTCTCCATGGGCTTCCTCTTGAGAGTCACTGGGAAGGTGTTGCTGCTGCACAATGAAGTGGACAGTTATTACTGCACCTCAATTGACACATTTTACCATTGCTGCCAGCAGCCATTTCTGGTTACTTGCAGAACTAGTTTTCGTTGTGAGTTAACTAGATTTTATAAGATAAAACATCCTTGAGATCCAGTATATTAACAAGTGTCATCTGGCACAACCCAGGATGTTTGCCCAGAAAAGTTAACTATTTCATTTTCTCACTTCTAATTATGTAGCTTCCTATCAAATATCTGCATGTTACAGAGGAAATTATTCATTTCCAAGAACTTCCCCCAATTTGATACACCTACGCAATATAGTTATACCTGATAGATGATAGGTAGGTAGGTTGGTTGGTAGATAGATAGATAGATAGATAGATAGATAGATGATAGATGATTGATAGATGATGATAGATAGATGATATATGATAGACAATAGAAGATAGATAGATGATAGATAGATAGATATGATAGATAATGATGATATAGATAGCTAATGGATGGATGAAAGATAGATGGATAGATGATGATGATAGATGATGATAGACAGACATATAGATAGAAAGATAGATAGATAGATAGATAGATAGATAGATAGATAGATAGATAGATAGATGTGTGTGAGAGAGAGAGAGATTACAAACAGACATAGAGATAGAAAATTATATTCTTCAGAATTTTTTTGGTTCAACTCTTGACAAATGCTTCTTTGAAAATGCTTGTGGTATCAACTGTTGTGGCAAGAAGTATTTCTTGAAATGTAAAAGGACAGAAGGTTAAAGAAATATTGCTTTGTTGTTTTCTCAGATATGGAACAATGCATGACCTGTCCGGATGATAAATATCCAAACAAAGACCAAGTTCAATGTATCCCAAAAGCTGTATCCTTCCTATTGTATGAAGAATATCTGGGCATCATCTTGGTCTCCTTTGCCCTATTCTTGTTCCTAACTTCAGGTTTTGTCTTAGTTATATTCTTTCAATATCTAGAAACTCCCATTGTCAAAGCTAACAATCGTGACCTCTCTTTTATCCTACTGGTCTCACTCTTGCTTTGCTTCTTATCTCCTTTTATCTTCATTGGTCAACCAAGGAAATTCACTTGCCTTTTGCGACAGATGGTATTCAGCATCACTTTCTCAGTTGCCATTTCTTCTCTCTTGGCTAAGACAATCACAGTGGTGCTGGCTTTCCTGGCCACAAAACCAGGAAACCGAGTGAAGAGATGGTTGGGGAAGAGTTTAGCCAATTCCATCATCCTTTCTTGTTCTGCTGTCCAAATTATCCTCTGCTCCATCTGGCTTGGATCTTCTCCCCCATTCCCTGACTTTGACTTTCACTCTCAACCTGGAGAGATCATCCTGCAATGAAATGAAGGCTCCGTTGTCATGTTCTACATCACCCTCAGCTACCTGGGCTTCCTGGCTGTCATCTGCTTCATACTGGCTTTCTTGGCAAGGAATCTGCCCGGGTCCTTCAATGAAGCCAAGCTTATAACCTTCAGCATGTTGGTCTTCTGCAGTGTCTGGGTGACTTTTGTGCCCACCTACCTGAGCACCAAAGGGAAATACATGGTAGCTGTGCAGATCTTCTCCATCTTGGCCTCCAGTGCTGGGTTGCTGGGCTGCATCTTCATCCCCAAATGCTACATAATCATTCTGAGGCCAGACCTGAATATGAAGGAGCAGCTTACAACCAGAAGAATTGAAGGAATGTGAGACAGGGGGATTTTATGTCTCAGCATTTTCCAACAAGCCACACTTAGAAAATGCTCCAAGCTGCTCTCCATACCTAAGCAGGCCAACAATTTTGGTTGAAATGATTAAAAGGCTGGTGCAAGATTCTGTTCCACATCCTTATCTAGTAGAATTCCAAGATGTTCACTGAGGTCTTTTGAATTCTTAAGATGGCATATCTGTCCTGGACCTTTAGCCTATCTGATATCATGTTTTTGAAACATGATATTTGTGCAATGGAAATCTTGTGCTGATTCCAAAAATATATGTTGGTGGTGCCTGAAAATTTCCATCATTTTAGTTGTATCATCGTTCATCTGCAATTGGTGTGCTTTTCGATATTGGACTCAAGATCACATTAGGAATAGTATAATCTGGATTCAGCAACGAGTCGACTAAGTTATTATGAATAAGTTAAACAAGAAAGTAGCTAACATAGACCATAATAAGATTTTTAGAAAAGGATTTCTACAGAATGGGATCATTGAATGTCCCATTGATGTCAGGGAGAAGTGAAATTGGCCCCAAATGCTCAATCAGAAGCTGTGGTAATTCATACATCACCATATTCTGCTTTTGGACAGTCCAAGAAATCCAAACCAAAGAGTCCAAAGATTGTCATTGGGAAATGAAAATAGACCCTGATCTTATCGATGAGACTTATTCTTCCTCCTTCATTCTTTTATCACTTTCTATCTTTCTAGGATCCAAGAGGTTCTCCGCCTTCCTCAAACCCTTCTTGGAGCTATCAAAAGAATCTCCATTTGGTCTTGACTGAATGTCTATGCAAATTCTCAATCATCCAGGTCATGGTTATCCCAAAGGTGCTTTTTCAAGAGACAACTGGACTTTCTTGTCTTTCTTTGAAGATGTTTCACTTCTCATCCAAGAAGCTTCTTCAGCTCTGACTGGATGGTGGGGAATTGAAGGATTTATAATTGCAGACAGCTGGTCATTTGCATTCTTTTAGAGAGTCATTAAGGCCACCTGGATATTTTTCTGTGTCATTAAGGTCACCTGAGTAGTACAAATGGGTGTGGCATCTTCTTGGAACTGTTGAAAGAAAGTATTCAAACAAGAAAACACAGTTGTCTCTTGAAAAAGTACCTTTAGAATAACTATGACATGGATGGCTGAGAATCTCCATAGACACCTTCTTGGAACTAATCAAATATCCATGTCCTGGTCCATGTCATACAGTTAATGGGGTGATTTTAGGGACAAGATTCTTTCAATCTCCTCCTAGGGGAAAGTCTGTCATCTTTCTGTGCAATCTTCTCCAGCCTTCTAATGAAAATCGACATATGTATAGGAAATGGAAAATGCTGTATTTCAACAAATATTTAACAAATTTTGGAAGTGTATCTGATATTAGCATAGTTGAGAAAGTCCAGAAATATTTCACAAGAAGAGTTCTCTACTCCTCTGCTCATTGCAGAATACTTTATGCCACCAGACTTGAAATTCTAGACCTAGAAAACCTAGAACTATGCTGCCTTCGGTCCAATCTAAGTATAGTATAAAAATCATACACTGCAATGTCCTACCTGTCAATGACTACTTCAGTCTGAACTATAACAACACAAGAGCACACAATAGATACAAACTCAAGGTTAACTGCACCAATCTTGATCACAGGAAATATGACTTCAGCAACAGAGTAGTCAATGTCTGGAATAATCTACCTGACTCTATGGTTTCTTCCCCAAAACTTTAACCTTAGACAGTCTACCAATGACCTCACCCCTTTCCTAAGAGGTCTGTAGGGGGCATGCATAAGCGCACCAGCATGCCTATCATCCCTGTCCTGTTGTTTCTTTTATTTTTCTTATATGTATCCACTTCATATATTCATAACTAGTTTATACTTATGCCTATTGTCTTGTAAGCAATTAACAAATCAAATAAAAAATAAACTCAGGCACCGATCAACAAAATTACCTTCTTTTATAATGAGAGGACAACCTGAGGCTATCATTCCTAGCTCTTGAATGCCTTTTACCATTTTTCTTGTGGCTTCTCCATTTCAACAATAAGCCATGGTGCATTGACTTAGGCCAATGAAATGGCTTGCAATCCTTTGGAAAAGAGAGAAAAGACATAAATGTTTCTCTCACCTTGTTGTGCAACTTTAGCCGTGACAATAGAGCTTGTCTGATAATAAGTTTCTTTCTTTCGAAAGTCACCATTTTCTCCACGATGAGAGACTTCTTAGGGAAATACACCCAGCTCACAATCGCCAGGTTAGCTGCTAAATCTCCATTTTGGTACAAGTATAGTTCGTACATGGAAAGATTGAGAAACTCATTCTTCTCCAGAAAGGGGTGAAACTAGAATGAGAACATCCAGAAATTTTAAAAGCAGTAAACATGGCAACTTATCCCTTTTTGTTCTTACTTCTGCTACAGAGGTCTAATTTGTAAATAGTCCTGTTTAGGAGAACAGGTTTTACCTCTAAAAATGAAAAAGAAAAGTTCAGCAAAATTTGTCAATAATACTGACAATTCATGTATTGGAAATGTTATATATGGAAAAAATATATGTATTTTCTTATTATACTTAAGAAATTATAGTACCAAAGAGACTCCATCTTTGTTCTTAATTATAGTTATCTGAACACTTATTTAAGTATATCATGCTTTTGTAACCTGTTATTCTGCAAAGTTAAAAATATTATGTTCTTGGCTGAAGTGGGGTTTTTAATTTGGCTTGAGATTTCATGTCAGGAATACTTGGTCATCCGAACATTGTTTTTGTGATGGAAGTCCATAGAAATCCTATGTGTGATTAACAGGAAAGATTATGTAATCATTTCTATGTGATATACTATAAATGTTTTTAACCACCTTAAAGGCGGCGTCTCCTTTCTCCTACTTGTTTGGGAATTGGGGTCCTACTTGCAAATATCTTTAATAAAGCTTATGTTAACTAAAAAGATATTCCTTTGGTCTTTTTAGGTGTCAGAAAAAGGGAGTGGGGGAAAAACAAGGCATTCTTGTGATGCTTAGATAATCACCCTGGCAGCCCAAAGTTGCATAAGAAGGTTATTAGAGAATATGATGGATGACTCTTACTGATCATGGTTATCAAGTCTGTTATTTTTATACTCTCATCTCACAGGGAAAAATGATAATTTTTAAATTTGTCAATTATAGGAACCATTCTAGAGCAGATCTCAGCTAAATAACACAAATGAAGAGAATATTTATAAACTCATTGAAAACAACAGGTGATAACCAGAAAGCATGGATTCATCAAAGAAGAAAGTTCTAGGCTAATATTTTCCCAAAAGACAAGACTGAAACATTTCCAGACCAGCTAATTCTACATTATCGTAAGGTTTCTGTCAGATTAATTTTATTTTTATATGAGTTTTATACAACTTTCCATTAAAAAAAAAAACCTCCTTCATCACTAAAACCTGACCCAAAGGTGCCTTTTTCAAGAGGCAACTGGAGTTTCTGGTTTTTCTTTGAAAACTTTTCACTTCTCATCCAAGAAACTTCTTCAGCTCTGACTGGTTGGTGGGGAATAGAAAGATTTATACTCCTTGCAGACAGCTGGTCAAATTCTGGTAAAATGGAATTGCATATTAAGTGTTTTTCTTGGGAGAATGGTCTCTCAGGGTGTTCTGGCCCACGCCTTTTTCTAACAAATCAAACACAATCCAAAAGGAACTGAAACCTTGTAATGCTTTTACAAAATAATTAGTTGTCATAAGCACAAGCCTTGTCAAACATTAGAAGACTTGCCAAAAGATAACAGACAAGAAATAATTAGCAATACAAAAATGTTCAAATACAAACTCAGGTTACTAGAATGTCCACGAGGCTGTAGTTTCAAAATGTCTTTGCCTGCGGCAAAGAACGTTTGTTTCATGGCTGGCTTTTTAACCTCCTGAGAGAGGGGCCATTATCTTGCAGCCTTACTCTGAGTCACCCATGGTGTTGTAACTGCTCTTTCCTACGAGCAATCCTGCACACACTTGGCATAGGCTCCTTGGGAACCTCCTCATCACTGCTGCCAGCCCCCACAATCTCTGAGGGCAGCAGTCCACTCCCTAATGGTCCTGGCCCCTCATCTGAGTCCTCGCTCTCCTCCATCATCCGCAGCTGCTGCCGGCTAACCACAAAACAGGGCAATTTGGTCTACCCCAAAATGGGACAGAACACACCGCTTCTGCTTTCACCTTTCAGCCCTAATCCAGGAATCTTCGCAGGTAGTCACTTCCAAGAAAAACAATTTTGTTTTAAATTAAAATTTACTGACAAAGAAATAAAGGAAGACTAGTATAGCTATTTGAAGATTTTTAGCTCTCATCAGCTAGCTATACCTTTCTAGGATTTGAACCCGGGCTACTGGCCTATTAGGCAGATGTATTAACCTCTAGGTCATGGGCTCCCTTCTGTCAGGGTTCCAACAATACACCCCCATTCAAATCATTAGTCTCTAGTTGCAACTCTCAGAGTTTTTTTTTAAAAAAACCAAGATTTATCAGGAGTGAACATGTCAGCATTACCTGCATGCAGCCGACTCTGAGACACATCATTCATCTCCCCTTGGTCTCAGGGGTGGGATGTTACCTGTTCTGCCCGGTCCTACAGAACCGGCAGCTCTGAAGAGCAGCAGACACTGAATCAGTTTGGTGTCTGCTGCTGTTCGGCACACCCACCCACTCTGTCTCTTTCCTCCTGTGCTGCTTTACACGGCACAGCTGAGGTTGAAAAAGCAGGAAAAAGAGGCTTTTGCAAATGCTGTGCACCTGCGCGTAGTGTTTTTCAGCTGTCTGTGCAGCACCGCTGATGGTTTTTTCACACACGCATATAGCGCGTGTCAGGCTCACGTGTGCGCAAAGCACACACACATGCAAAAACATCACAAAACTGATAGTAACACCGGTTGAATCCCACCCCTGCTTGGTCTTCCCCCACCGCCTGGATGTACATTATCCAAGAGGACACATCCATAGCCAAGAGTCATCAATCATGCTCTCCAGAAAAAATCTTGCTCACCGGAAGCTTCGGACGCCTAGCAATTATCTATGAAAATATTTAAGGTATGCATTATTCCCCCCACTCCCTTTCTGCTGACAACTTAAACAAAACCTTTTTGAATCAGCTAACAAACGAGGTAGATGGCTATTCCATAAACTAAAAAGTAGAAAAGGAAAAAAAAATAATCCAACAACTGAAAGATAAAGAAGGAAATATCTGTTGCCGAATGAAGGGAAAAGAACACATCGTGTTAAGCTGTTTTGGTGAGCTATGCAAACAAGAAGCAATTTCGGAAGAAAAGATAACACAATATTTAGAGGAGAATGGTTTGAATTCAATTTCAGAAGAAAAAATAGAAATAATAAATGGAGAAATAACACCAACGGAGCTTAAAAGAGCAATAGAAAAGCAGAAAGACAACAAAACTCCTGGACCAGAAGGGTTCCCTTGTGAAATATATAAAGAGATGTATGAAACATTCGAACTAATATTATTAGAGATCTACAATGAGGTATTACTAAAAGTGAAATTACCAAAGTCCCAGTCTGAGGCATATGTCACCCTAGTTCCAAAGGAGGGTACCGATCAACAAGAAATCTCAAATTATAGACCAATTTCCTTACTGAATACAGACTACAAAATATTTATGACAATTATGGCAGAAAGACTGAAACCAATCCTAAGTGAAATTACTTATTCCGATCAGAATAGTTTTTTACTAAACAGACAAATTACAAACAAGATTAGAATAGTTTTGAATTCAATAGAATACTACGAAGAACATCCAGAAAAACAGGCAACACTTGAACATTTGAAGAAATGTATTGTTCAAATAAAGTGCCACATTGTATGTATGTGTGTGTGTCTGTCTATGCACAAGCAAACCACCCAAAAGCAACTTGCAGAAAGAAGAAATTAAAGCGCGACAAACCCTGAAAAGAGATAGCAGCATAATCATACTTCCAGCAGACAAAGGGAATGCCACAGTAGTAATGGACAGAAAAGACTATGAAACTAAATTGACAGACTGTTGTGTCCGCGAAATGATGCCAGGAGTCGGTGACTTTAGTGCAAAGCTCTTTATTAGGAAGTTGGAACCGAACTGGCGAAAGGAAAAAAGCCCGCGACTTTTATTCCTTTCGCCGCGGCGGCCGCGGCCAATGGCACCACTTTGAATCTCCCGCGATCCGAATGGACCAATCGCGGGAGATTCTTAGCGAGCCAATCGGCGCGGCTCGCCTGACCAATCGGAGAGCCCCGCGCTTTGGCCAATCAAAGCGCGGGGATCTCGAGTATGTTAATTAAGGACAGAACACCCCTCCCCTCTTGGTTCAGTCCTTACGTTGCGTAGTCACGTAGGTAGGCGGGGCTCCATCTGGTCCTACTTGACCTGCGCAACTCAGTTGTAGGCTGGATCCCGGCCGGTTCGGTCGGGATCTCTGCTGCTCCTGCTGCCGTCGTGGGAACCGGCTGGTCGATCGGGCCGGTCCTTTCTCCATAGCTCCCTCCTGGGCCTTCCGGGTTGGTTGAGCTGCGGGTTTCGCCGCTCCCGCTCGGTCTTTCCGGCTCGGTCGAGCTGGCCTGGCTGTTCCTTCCTGGCGAGGGGTCGTGATGGCTGCTCTCCGGTGAGTACTGCTGGTTTATTCTTCTTTGGTTTCGGTCCCCTGGGTATTCCCTCCCCCCTTGGTTTGTGTTGTGGGGGTTGGTTTCGCCT
Source organism: Hydrophis major (assembly GCA_033807585.1). Taxonomy (NCBI): domain Eukaryota; kingdom Metazoa; phylum Chordata; class Lepidosauria; order Squamata; family Elapidae; genus Hydrophis; species Hydrophis major. Next base: position 24,873,920 of record CM066329.1, read on the forward strand.
GTTTGTGCGCCGGTGGTTTGTTGGTTGGTAGTCCTCGACCTTAGTTGGTCGATGTGGCGTTTCCACGCTCGTCCGTCTGCTGTTTGTAGCCGGTACGAGTGTGGGCCTGTTGCTTGTGTGATGACGGCTGGAATCCATAGTGGGTCTCCCGTCAGGTTCTTTGCGTATACGGGGTCGCCGGGTGCGAAGGTTCGGTGTTTGGTGTTTGAGTCTGGGGGCCTCTCCGGGTTATACGTGGGGTGTAACCTGTCGAGTGGGGACCTTAGCTTTCTGCCCATTAATAGTTCGGCTGGGCTTTTATTGGTTGTGGTATTTGGGGTTATGTGTTGGGTGAATAGTAGTTTGATTATTTTCTCCTGGATCTCCCCGTGGTCTATCTTCCGGATGGTCTTTTTAGTGAATTGGACCATCCGTTCCGCCCTTCCATTCGCCGCCGGGTGCGCCAGTGCTGTCAGCGCATGGCGGATGCCCCTTTCCGCTAGGAATTTTTCGAATTCCAGCGAGGTGAACTGGGGCCCGTTGTCGGAGACGATGACGTCTGGGAGGCCGTGTGTTGCAAAGAGTTTGCAGAATTCTTTGATCACGGCCTCCGTGGTTGTCGTCTTCATGTTGCTTACCTCCAGCCAGTTGGAGTAAGCGTCAACTGTTATGAGGAAGGTGTGTCCTTTTGTGGGCCCGGCGAAGTCTATGTGAATCCTAGACCAAGGTCCCCTTGGGGTTTCCCACTCTAGGACAGGTGCTGTGGGTGGGCTTGGCCTAGTTTCCTGGCATCGTTGGCACCTAGCTACCCAGGCCTCTATTTGTTTGTCCATCCCTGGCCACCAAGCGTAACTTCTGGCCAGGGCTTTGGTCCTAACAATGCCAGGGTGCCCCTCGTGTAGCAGTTCCAAAACCTCCCCTTGAAGCTTTTCCGGAATGACCACCCTATCCCCCCATAGTATGCACCCTTTTAATAAGGAGAGTTCCGTTTGGCGGTTTCGGAACGTTTTGACGGACTCGTCGTTGTCCCTTTCCAGCCACCCTTTCTCCACCCAATGCAACACCCGCGCCAGACATTTGTCTTTATTAGTCTCTCAGGCAATGTCTGACGCGGTTATGGGCAGGTTGGGTAGAGTCTCTATGCTGAGGGTGGTCGTCATGGGTGCTGGGTCGGTGTCGGGTTCCGGTAGCGGCGAGCGGCTTAAGGCGTCTGCATGGGAGATCGTCTTAACTGGTCTGTGTATGAGTTCGTAGTTGTAGGCTGCCAGGAACTCGGACCACCTTGTCATTCGAGGAGACAGAATGTTTGGGGTGGCCCGGTTTCCTGCAAGGATTCCCAGCAGCGGCTTGTGATCCGTTATGATGGTGAAAGTCCGGCCGTAGAGGTATTCGTGGAATCGTTTTATGGCGGCAACTATAGCCAGAGCCTCTTTGTCCAGTTGGCTATAGTTCCGCTCCGGTTTGGTGAGGGTCCTTGAAAAGAATGCGATGGGCGCTTCTTTTCTGTCGGGAAGGGTATGGCTGAGGACAGCGCCGACGCCGAAGGGTGATGCGTCGCATGTGACGGCCAGAGGTAGGGTCTCGTTGAATTGTATGAGGACAGCGTCGGAGGTGAGGAGGTCCTTCGTTCTTTGGAAGGCGGCTTGCTCGCGTTTCCCCCAAGTCCAGGTCGCTGCCTTGTCCAGGAGCCTATGCAAGGGCTCCGCCGCTGTCGCCTTTTGGGGTAGGAAAACATTGTAAAAGTTCAGTAACCCCAAGAACGCTTGTAGCTCAGTCTTTGACTTGGGTGTGGGGGCTTCTTTGATGGCCTTGATTTTTTTGTTTGTGGGCTGAATGCCGTGATGGTCTAGGAGGTAGCCCAGGAATTCTACTCGTTCCGTGCATAGCTGGCATTTCTCCCTCTTGACTTTTAGTCCGGTCTCTTTAAATTTAGTTAGGACCTCCCTTAGTCGACCCTCTAGTTCGTCTTGGTTGGCTGCCGACACTAGGACGTCGTCGAAGTAAGGTACCACCCCCTTGATACCTTGCAATAGTCTCTCCATTAGGCTTTGGAATATGCCCGGTGCCACGCTGACTCCAAATTGGAGTCGGTTGCATTTGAATGCCCCCCGGTGGGTGACTATGGTCTGCGCTTCTGCCGTTTGCTCGTCGACCGGCAACTGTTGATATGCCTGGGTGAGGTCGAGCTTGGCGAAAACCTTGCCCCCTCCCAGTGAGTGCAGTAGGTGTTGCACTACTGGGACGGGGTAGGCGCTTTGTTGCAGCGCGCCATTTAGGGTGGCCTTATAGTCCCCACAGATCCTCACCGACCCATCGGGCTTGATCGGGGTGACTATGGGGGTCTCCCACCGGGCGTGGTCTATGGGCTGTAGAACCCCTTGTTTGACGAGCTTGTCAATTTGCTCGTCTATCTTGGGTTTCAGTGCGAATGGCACCCGCCTTGGTTTCAGGCGTTTTAGGGGGACGTTAGGGTCTAGGTCGAAAGATATAAAGGGCCCTTGGTACTTGCCTAGGTTTCCGTCGAAGACCTCTTGGAACTCCCGGGCCAGTTGCTGCTCCCAGCTGTCGTCGGTGACGTGGTCGACTCCCGTGAGTGCGATGTCGAGCGGGGCGAACTATTGCAGTCCCAGTAGGCTTGGGCGGTCGCGGTCGACGATGGTTAGGGGAAGTCGTTCGGTGCGCCCCTTGTAAGTGATGTTAAAGCTTTTGGTTCCGACTACCGGGATGCGGTTTCCCTGGTAGTCCTTTACAATGAGTCTCTGGCTGTCTACGTTCCTCCTTTGGAGGGTAGGCACCAAACGCTTTATTTCATGCCATGCAATCATGGAGAGGTAGGACCCGGAGTCCACCTCCATTTTGCATGGCTGGCTCTCGATGCCTACCTCCACGTGGACCTTCCGGGCGTCGTTGGTGATGGCGTGGCCGATGGTGACCGTCTGGTGGGTCTCCTCTCTCCACCGGTTGTCGCCGCCTCGCGAGGATTGCCCGTTCCGGTCCCATCGGCTGTCCGAGGGGTGATCTCTGATCCGGGATGGTGTGCTTTCTCTCCTCCGGTCGTTCTGGTCCCATCGTGCTGGGCTGCGATTTTTCTTCAGGCGGCAGACACGGGCGATGTGTCCCTTCTTGTCGCAATGCCGGCAGATTGATTCGAAAAACCGGCATTCCAACCTGGGGTGGTCGCCGCCGCAGCCGGCACAGTTGGTCCTCGACTTACGACCTCGCCGGTTCCGTGAGTCGCGGCCTGTCTGGAGTCGATGGATGTCCTCCTCGTCATCAGAAGTGCCCGATGCCGAGTGTAAATCGCCCTGGTGGGTGGTCGTCTCAGGTTTGGGCTCGGTCGACCTCGCCGGGTTGTTGTTTCCGCTGCGGTCCCCAGTGTTCGGTCTGTGCATGCGGTCGGCGAAACTTCGGGTTGCTTCGGCGGCGGCAGCTGCGGTGAGGGTGTCTGCTAGGCTGATGTTGCCCTTGGCCATCAGCCGGCTCTGGAGGACGGGGTCCCACAAACCGAGCACGATTCGGTCTCGCAGGGCGTCGTTTAGGTTATCGAACTCGCAGAGCCCCCCTAAACGCCGCAGCTCGGCGACGAAGTCGCTGAAGCTCTCACCAGACCTCTGGTCCCGCCGGTAGAACTCATTGCGCCGGATCAGGATGGGTACCTCTGGGGCATAGTGCCGCCGAAGTATGGGTTCGAGGACGTCCCAGTCCATCGCAGTCGCGTCGGCGGGTTTGGCCAGCGCCTTGGCCATCTGGAAGACCTCGGTCCCGCAGTGGGTCAGAAAGACGGCGCGTTTCATTGGGCCGGTGGCGTCCTTCAGGCCGCTGCACTCGAGGTACATGCGGAATCGGTCGGAGATCGATTCCCAGTCCTCGGTGGCGGGGTTGAAGGGTGCGGGTGGTGCGATCTTCGCCATCTCGGTGGTTCGTCTGGCTTCCGTCGGACATGTGGTTCGGTTCAGGGTCTGGATCCCACCCTCGTCGCCAGTGTTGTGTCCGCGAAATGATGCCAGGAGTCGGTGACTTTAGTGCAAAGCTCTTTATTAGGAAGTTGGAACCGAACTGGTGAAAGGAAAAAAGCCCGCGGCTTTTATTCCTTTCGCCACGGCGGCTGCGGCCAATGGCACCGCTTTGAATCTCCCACGATCCGAATGGACCAATCGCGGGAGATTCTTAGCGAGCCAATCGGCACGGCTCGCCTGACCAATCAGAGAGCCCCGCGCTTTGGCCAATCAAAGCGCGGGGATCTCGAGTATGTTAATTAAGGACAGAACACAGACCTACTTCAAGACTCCACATACAAACCCATAAACACAGACCCAACCACATATCTGGAAAAATTAACCAAGAAGAAAATTATAACCAGCCATATGAGCAAAGAGATCCAACAGACGATCATCCCAAGAGAAAAATCTTCCAGATGCCCCAAACTATACGGCCTCCCAAAATTACACAAAGAAGGCATACCTCTCAGACCCATAGTCAGCTCCAGAGGAGCACCACTAGAAAACCTAGCGAAACACTTAGCAAAACAGCTACAGCCCCATGCTGAAACAGCAGCTTCACATGTACAAAACTCATACCACTTCTTGGAAATGATCAAAGATCTACATGTGGAACAAGAAGATCTGCTTGTAAGTTTTGACATGGTTTCACTATTCACTCAAGTCCCGATAAAAGAGACCCTTGAAATCATCAAAAATAAATACCAACCAGCTAAACACCTCATGGAACTAACAGAACACTGCTTAACCAACACATATTTCATATACAAAGGACAAAGATACAAAACAAATTGAAGGAGCCCCTATGGGATCACCACTGTCACCCGTCATTGCAAACCTGTTCATGGAAGAATCCAGAGCCCTGGCCAATGCCATCCACAAACCCAAACTATGGTTAAGATACATCGATGACACATTTGTGATTTGGCCCCATGGAAAAGAAAACCTAAACAATTTCCTAGCACACCTAAACAGCACACACCCCAAAATTAAGTTCACCATGGAAACAGAAACAAACTACCATTCCTAGATGTACTAATCTACAAAAAAGCAGATGGCACACTAGGATACTCCATATACCAGAAGAAAACACACACTAACCGCTACCTCAACGCCCAATCCCACCACCACCCAGCACAAATAAACTCCTTGGCTAAAACACTAATTACTAGAACCAAACACCTGGCAGACAAGACACACATAAAGACTGAACTATGCACCCTGACTAAAGTGCTGACAGCTAATGGCTTCCACAAAAGCAAAATCACCGGCTTGATCCACAAAAACACACTGAGACATAATAGAGACCCAGAAGATGAACAGACCTGTGGCAGAAAGACGGAAACCAATCCTAAGTGAAATTATTTATTCCGATCAGAATAGCTTTTTACTAAACAGACAAAATACAAATAATATTAGAATAGTTTTGAATTCAATAGAATACTATGAAGAACATCTGGAAAAACAGGCAACACTTGAATATTTGTGGATAGATAAATAGATAGATAGATAGATAGATAGATAGATAGATAGATAGATAGATAGATCGATCTTTGGTTTTTCAGGTTTTCTCCCGCGTAAAATTGGAAGTATCTAGGCAACGTTTCGATGATGTCTCATTCATCATCTTCATGCTTGTGTTACTCTGAGAAGCACAGAGCCAAAGACACAAGCCTGAAGATGAAGAACGTTGGCTAGATACTTCCAATTTTACGTGGGAGAAAACTGGAATAACCAAAGATCCATATACATACATACATACATACATACATACATACATACTTACATCTCTTCTATTCCACCAGACTGTCAATCATTTGGAAGCCTGCACTCACAAACAAAAAAATCTCCACACAAGCCAGGCAAACACCTGGGCACAAACAGATCCCCCCTGATACCTCCAGCTCAAACACACCCCAACCAGGCACCCAGATGAAACCTAGCTTCCTAACGAATGATAGCCGTCCATTTACCCGGAGCCAAGCTGCACTAAAGGCCTCCCATAAAGTAATACAATGTTGCCAGCCAATCAAGATACAAAAAGAGCCAAAAAACAGACAGAAGATATTAGAAATACCAATCAAGCAGAACACAGCAAACTCCAAGACCAATAAACACAGATCAAAACTCCCAACCAATCAGGATGAAGAAAAAACCATTCTAGCACAGCAATAGGCTGCCCCAAATTCAAATCTGAAACCACTGTAAAAGTCTGACTCACAGATGAACACTATACAGAAACCTGATGATGGCAGATGAGGTTCTGCTGAAACGTTGCTACAACTTTAAAAGCACAACTAGAATGACGTGGGAAAATACCTGAACAAAGCTGAATACATGTAAGTACCCGCAAAAACTTAAGAAAACATATACATATATACACATGTATACATAAAAATAAGTGTTTTTTTTTTAAGGGAATGTACCAAGCAGAATTCGGTTGACAATAGTTATTTGTTGTAACATAGAGGTTAGAAAATGAATGTTATAATTGTAAAGGCATATATTAAATCTTAAGTAAGATTTGTATGGATAATAATTAAAAGATACAAAGGTGTTACAACCCAGGGGAAGATTTGTCTTATGAGAAAAGAAAATATGAAATTGTAAACAGGACAGACAAAAGTATAAAAACATTGATTAGAAAGATACTAAAACTTAGAAAAAGATATGTAATTGAAATTAGAAAGGAATGCGATAATTAAAAATAAGATTGTAGAAAGCAAGGGAAGGGAAAATTACTGAGAAAATGTGAAAATAGGTATAAGATATGGAATAGAATATAAAAGATGAATATATTAAAGTTTTCCTATACCATCAGCTGGCGCTCTTGTGTCTTTTTCTCTTTAACTTTCTTTGTTGAATATTTTCAATCATTAGCTATTATTTCTTTTCTTTTCAACACACTCAATTTCAGCATTTAGTTATGCGCTTTAAGTGCTCACAGTTCAATATATGTCCAATTTAATTTTTAAACTTTTGTGTGCTGATGTATTTTCCTTTAAATTTCTCCTCCAAATTAGTCCAATAGAGTAATGAAATCAAATCCAAATTTATAAAAACCATTTTTTTTCTCACTTTCTTTGGTCACCACTTCCACACACTTTCCTCCAAAATAGCCCTTTAATATGATACCTCAAAAGCGATGCCCTTTGCCTGCTTCACACTCTGCTCACTACTTCTCTCTCCAGAACAAAACTTAAGTTTCCCGGAATTTTCTTCATCTTCATGGTGGCCATTTTAGACCACCACTGCAGCTTGCCTTTGGGAGGAATTTTCCTGTCTGGGGGGTGGGTTGTGGCTCCACTCAGCCCCCCAGGAGATTTCCTCCTTCTTCACTACCCCACCAGGGTGGCTCCGGTCTTGATCGGGACCTCCAGCAAGTGAGCTTGGGCAAAACTGTGCACAATCGTGGATTATGCACCGACACCGACGAGGAGCAAACCAGAAGTCAACCCACAGCAAGATTCTGTAGTGGTGCTTCTTGTCTAGATTTGAAGGGTTAACATCAATCTTACAAGAGTGAAAATATTTCTTTTAAACCCACTGAATCCCTCCTGCCTCTTTTCATACGTACTCTGTCTCACACAAATACACTGTTAGCCACTGTCAGACAGAATAATTGCTCAAATTAATTTTTAAAAACTTCAGGGTCATTGGTAGTTGCCAAACACCAAATTGCTGTAAATAATGTTCACAGAGTTCTCTTTAGCAGGATTGATTGTGATGATCTCACTCATTCAATAGCTTCCAATTCAAAAATATATACAGCTGATTTTCTTGGATTAATGTCTCCAATCTAAGCGGATATAATTAATATTTTCTTTCAAATACAAGAAATGTTTATAATTCTTCCAATGTCATAACAGTGTTATGTTTCATGGTTTTACATTTATTCCGGATATAAGCTACTCTCTTGGGTTCAGGTCTGGCCTTAAAATAATAATGCAGCACTTAGGTATAAAGATGAAGCCTAGAAGACCAGTGATGGTATGCTCCTGGTTTGGACTGGTTCAGCTGAACTAGTAGTTTTTAAAAAAAGCCTCCTATGATCAGCTGAGAGAAGGAAAAATATCCAATCAGCTGAGAGGAGAATGAAGAGAAAATTGCAGGATTAGCCCTCCCACCTACCCCTGTGGATTTCCTTTTTTATCCTCTCAGCTGATTGGCACTGCAAGCCTCAGCTGGTGTGGGGAAAGCTGCGTGTGCACATTAGGTGCCCGCGTGTTAGGCGTGCATGCACGTACACACGATCACTGAACCAGTAGTGGAACAGTTAGGTTCCCACTGCTGTTGCAGACCACTAATATCTCATGGCTTGTAACATCTCCATGGATATTTTCCACCCTGGTGCTCGAATTTTAGTGGGCTAAACTTCTCAAAGACTGGCTGGGACAACAGAAGTATTAGAAACTCCAGCCTCATGGACATTCCAGTATCCTGAGTTTGTATTTGAAGATTCTTGTATTGCAAATTATTTCTTGTTTGTTATGCTGCATCACCTGTAAAGTCATGGAATCAAATTATTTTTTTAAAAAAACAAGCTTTATTCAATTTTTCACATAAAAACAAAAAACTCTTTTTAGTGGACAACATATTTCTGGATCATCACTTTTACATACAAATATGACAATAGTTATGTATTAATATATGTATAATTAATTCTATCGTTACCTTTTCCATTTCAGACTTTTAGAGAAGAAAAAGAACAAACAAATTAATCCTAATCTCTCACATTAATCTCAATCTAAACATCCTTTCATTTCATTTCAATTATTTCAAATATAATTCTGTAATATTTATTTTAAGAATAAAAATAACAATATATTTTTATATTTATAACAACCTAGCCTAATAAAAAAAAAGATTACTGATGTCTCTCCTTCTTTTTATAGTCTGTATTAGTTTATTAATTTAAATAGTTCTTTAATTTGTCATATTTTCTTTTAATCACACATTCTTTTCTAAGTTCTAGATTAATACAAGTTTTAACACAAGAGAAAAAGAAACAGCCATAGATTTCCCCCCTTTTACTACTTTGAGTGTGACACCTCAGTGGTTAAAGTATACCCTTATTTCCTCATCTTAATTCCCAATAAACCTTTATTTTTAAGTAATTACAATAATAATCATTACATCTTTTCATTTGGATTCCGCAATATATTTTCCCCCCTTAATTTTATTTCTAATTTCAGAAGAGTAAAAGAAAAAATTGACTATTTAATTCCTGGTCACTGATATTGACCTCATTTTTAAACATCTTCACATTCATTTCAATTATTAAAATTTCTTCAATAGACCTTAACTTTTCTTTTAAAGATAAAAATAAAAATGTATATTCATCTAAAAAGAGTTGTGTCCATTCCTCCTCTGATAATCTATATTACCCTATTTTCTAAGTATTTTTTAATTGCAAATATATTCCTATTACCCCTTGTCACCCTGCAGAATCCCCTTTTTAATTCATCAATCATTATCTCTACAAAAACATTTTTTTCATCATTTTACTATTTCCGTATTTCTTTATTTCCTTCACCTGTTTCTTACTGCCTCTCCTCCCCCACTTTTTCCCATATCTTTTCTTATTCCAGTTTAGATCCCTCTCTTTCTTGATGTCTTCCTTTTCCCTTTTCTGCTGCACCTTTCTGCCTTTCCTGATTTCACAGGTATTTCCCTTTTTGATTACCTTCTTAAATCTCAACTTTTTAGCCTCCCTTCTTTCCCCTCGTCTTTGTCGTGTTCTTTGTGTTAATTGTCTATTTAAAATGTGTTAGGAATACACCCTAGCAGAATCTACATAGCAGTCAGGCAGGCAGGCAAAATATTTGAGATAAACGTGTTTGTAGCTTACACTCAGTAAAACAGATACACTCTGCTAGTTAAATGGTTTATTCCATTAAGAGTTTTAGCATAGTCAAACAGTCCATATATCATTCACTATTTCAGTCCGTACGGGGATTACTCAGTTGCAAAGTCCAGTGTTGAAAAAGAGGTCAGTAAATTTACAAATATCAGTCCAGTAATAAATCTTCTCACAGTAGAGATATGAAGAAGTTCAAACCTCCTTTCTTCTTTCAGCAAAAGCAGCAGGGAACCATCAATCCATCATTGTCAGCAAGCAATTCAGTAAGCCAGTAATCAATCAAGTTCTCTTGCTCCCTTTTATGGCGGTTTTAAAGCCACACCCAAAATTACATGCTTTGCAGTTTTAAAGTGACACACACTTTAACTTACAATCATAGTTTATATATATTATTTTACCCAAACTAAGTTAGGTAACCGTGTTATTCTTAACACACTCCCCTTTTGGGTAATATAATAATATATATATCTATTTACAACCTTAAACCATAGTCATCACAACTTTCTTTGTGTTTGACTGAACCTTGGGCTTTTGTAAACTGATCAGCAATATTTTCTTCAGTCATACAATATTCCAATCTTATCAAACCATTTTTTACAGATTGTCTTACATTCAGAAATCTAAGATCTGTATGCTTAGATCTCGTTTTCACAGCAATATTCGTAGCCATCCGTATGGCTGCTTGATTGTCCTCATAAACTACAATGGAATCATTAACAGTTATTCCCATATCCAATAATAACTGTTTATACAGAATTAAATCAGTACATAATAAAGATAGACATGAAAATTCTGCTTCCATTGTGGACATACTTATGTGTTGCTAATTGACCTCCAACCAATCAGTGCTTTTCCTAACAGTATAGCCGTACCTGAAGTTGATTTCCTAGTGTTTATGTCTGTTGCAAAACTTGCATCAGCATATGCACTTAAAATCAGATCATCTTTTGGCTCCAAATACAAGGCATAGTGCATTGTCCTTGTAAGATATCTTAATATACGCTCTAATGCTTGCCAGTATTGTTCAGTGGGTTCAGCATTGAATCTTGCCAATTGATTAATGCTATAGGCAATATCTGGCCTTGACCAATTACTAATATACGATAAACTACCAATTAGTGATTGATAAATGGTCTTATCGAATCGGACTTTGAGCATCAGTGTGGCCAAATTCCTTACTCATTGGAGTTTTTGCTGGTTTACAAAGTTCCATCTTGTATGTTTTTAGTAATTGATAAATCTTATCTTCTTGAGATATCTTATAGCCACCTTTGGTTTTATTTATTGTCAATATAAGATACTGTTTTATTTCTCCTAATTGCTTTAATTTTATCCTCTTACCTAATAATGATATTATTTCAGTAGCTTTATTAGTTTTTGTAATTAAGGCAATATCATCTGTAAACAACAATAATAATGACACTATTCCATTTGTCTTTCTTAAATACACATGGATCAGCTAAACCTGCTTTAAACCCTATATTGTTTAACTCTTTAACAATATATTGGTTTCATTCGTAACCAGATTGTTTTAATCCATAGAGACTCTTATTTAAGTTTCCAACAGTCATTATTTGTTTTATCATCCTTAATTCCTACAGGTTTCTTTAGGTACATGGTGTGCTGCAATGGTGCATGTAGATAGGCAGTTTCTACATCTAAGTGATTTATGATATAATTCTTCTTAGCTGCCCACACTAAAGCTGCTCTCAAGATTGTTGCTTTTAGACTCGGTGCAAATACTTCATCATAATCACATGCACTTTGATTAAATCCTTGAGCTATCAACCTAGCCTTATGGGTAACAGTCTCATTTTTACCTGTTTTTAATTTAAATATCCATTTACAGCTAATGGACTTTTCACCTGGAGGTAATTTAACATTTTCATAAACTTCCATTTGTTTCAATGAATTTAATTCTTTTTCCATTGCTCTATGCCAATTTTCTTGTTCCTTTGCTGGATACATTCTAAGTTCTTCAACAGTAGTTGGAACTTTACTAACTTGGCAAATTACACTTGCTTGGTACCTGTCAGGTGGTCTGGTTTCACGTGTTGAGCGTCTAGGTATTACAGGGCTTACAGATGGACTTTCATGTACTACCTGTTCCTGGTTATCTATTTCTTCCTGTTCAGCTATTTCTTCCTGTTCAGCTATTTCTTCCTGTTCTGGTCCTATGTGCTCTTTTTGTACTTCCTCTTTAATTGTACTCCTCTTATTACTATGTTGTTTTGGTCGTTTGTAGGTTTCTATGATTACATCCTTACTTGAATCTTGCTCCAGTTTTTCCCATCCTACATGTTCAAGGAATTGTGCACTAGCACTACAGTAAACTCTAGATGTACCTTTTTCCCAGAATCTGTATGATTTGTGATTAGATTCATAACCTACAAAAAATAACTTTTTAGCTCTATGCTGCCCCTTATGTCTCAGTTGTCTAGGAATATGCACCCATGCTGGTGCTCCAAATGTGTGCATGTAGCTTAGGTCAGGTTTTCTACCATGCCACCGTGTGAATGGTAATTCACCTGTTGTTAACAATATTATTCAATATATGATTACCACACATTATTGCTTCTCCCCACAAAGTTTCAGGTAATCCTGAATCCGATAACATGGTACGAGCCATTGCTTGTATTGTTTGGCCTAGTCTTTCTACAAAGGAATTATGTTGTGGCCTATACGGTGCAGACTTTTTATGTTCAACACCTGCCATCTTCAGTCTATTTTGGAATTTATTATTTATAAATTCCGTACCATTATCAGTTACAAGAGTCACTTCCTTTTAGTTTTTCTTTCTGCAAACTTCAACCAATTAAAGAAATTCTGATGTTTCCGTTTTACTCTTCATTAAATAACAGAAACCATATCTAGAATAATGATCCATTATACTTAATATATAACGAGCACCTCCCACACTTGGTTTTTGAGGACCTATAATATCAGCAAATATGACCTCTAGAGGCTCTTTAGTTTTAAATCTATTAATTCTATTTGCTGGTATTACCTTGCTTTTTTCTTGACTGCATGCATTGCAGTGCAAATACTTACTGCAAGGCTTCAGTTTTATACCTTTAGACAGTTCAACCGTTTAAGCATTTTAAAATTTATATGCCCTAAACGTCTGTGTAACAAATGTATGCATTCATGAGGTTTAATGTTATTATAGACTGTGTTAGCTACCTCTAACTGATTATAATTTAACACATATTAATTCACCTTTTAAAGTTGCAGTCACTTTTTTACCTTCTTTTTCTATTATGCAGTTTTCTCCCCTAAAGGTAACTACATAACCTAGTTTAATCAAAACTCTAACCGAAAGCAAATTAAATTTGAGTTGTGGTACATATAACATTTTTACATTTTCTTTCATCTTTTACATTTTCTTTTATCCTATGGGAATTCTTTATGAGACATAAGAGTACTGGAGAAAATACTTGATCAAATCCCTAACATTTCATTATGAAAACTTTATTATGAGAATTCTGAGGGCCTCAATTTTTTACTTTACAAATTCAGAGTATACAGTAGCATTGATACCCAAAGCAAATGATTAATAGGAGTTGTCCTTTCACAAACGGAGGGCAACGCATAAATGACCAAATTCAAAAGAAAAAAAATTAACCACAAAGCCAGGTGGTTAAATTGTTCACCCAAACAATTTCTGTCTTATCACAATATTTACCATCAATATCTGATTGAATTGACATTTTTTCTGGAAAAGTAGAATGATACATCGAACTGAGCTATATATATATATATATATATATATATATATATATATATATATATATAACTATATAACTATATATACATATATACATACATACATATATAGATATAGATATAGATATATAGATATATATATATATGTTTTCTTAAGTTTTCACGGGTACTTACATGTCTGGCATTCAGCTTTGTTTGGGTATTTTCCCACGTCATAATAGTGGTGCTTTTAAAGTTGTAGCAACGTTTCAGCAGAATCTCATCTGCCATCATCAGGCTTCTGTATGGTGTTTGTCTGTGAGTCAGACTTTTACAGTGGTTTCAGATTTAAATTTGGGGAAGCCTATTGCTGTGTCAGAATGGTTTTTTCTTCCTCCTGATTGGTTGAGAGTCTTGGTCTGTGTTTATTGGTCTTGGAGTAGCAGAACACAGCAAACTCCAAGACCAATAAACACAGACCAAGACTCTCAACCAATCAGGAGGAAGAAAAAACCATTCTGACACAGCAATAGGCTGCCCCAAATTTAAATCTGAAACCACTGTAAAAGTCTGACTCACAGACAAACACCATACAGAAGCCTGATGATGGCAGATGAGATTCTGCTGAAACGTTGCTACAACTTTAAAAGCACCACTATTATGACGTGGGAAAATACCCAAACAAAGCTGAATGCCAGACATATATATTTTTCCCACGTCATAGTAGTGGGAAAATACCCGAACAAAGCTGAATGCCAGACATGTAAATACCCGCGAAAACTTAAGAATATATATATATATATAATGTATATATATGTATATATATGTATATATATGTGTATATATATATATATATATATATATATATATATATATTAAATTTGATCATTAAACTTGATAATTTGAAACCAAAGAAAATTGTAGAACGGGCTGGAGAATGAGGACAAATGGAAAGAAATTAAAAGCGATATGATGCAAGCAAGAAAAAAACTGAAAGAGGAAAGCAAGATTAAATTTTAAGCTGCAGAATGTGATCACTTTGTCAATAAGGTTTTCCTTGATTCACTGACTTTTTAAAGCATGTAAGCCAAAAGTTGAGTTGTAAAGGAATTCCTTTTTCAATTTTCACTTGAAAGCACTCATGGTGTTCCATTTGCCTCAGTCATTGCAACAGAAAGAATAAGACAGTGCAGTCCAATAATTTTAATTTTTTCTTGATCAACTTTCCCATCCTCCACAGCATTTTAAATCATGTACACCACCCAGAATTCTTTACCAACAGTAGTAGTAAGATTTACAAAGGCTTATTTGGGGAAAGCTGCATTTGAAAAACTTGCCTCACAAGCAAAAAAAACAGGGTGTTTTTTTTTAAAAAAAAGATAATTCCACATTTCTCTTCTAGAGCTTTGGGAACTTGAATTAAAAGCAAGTCCTGGACAAAAATAAGCAGGCAGCACAACACTGATACATTAAAAATGACTGTGTAAAGCAGGGGACTGTGGCCTGTTTAGAACCGGGCTGCACAAGTGGCGAGATGCATGCTGAGCTTCATTCATGCGAGTGGCAGGCAGTTGCGCTCACATGTATAACTCTACTTGCATGAGTGGCAGGCACCTGTGCTTGACTGCAAAGCTCCACTTGCACAAATGGAGCTGTGTGCATGCCTGCCACTTGCGTGGAACTACTTTTTTACCACCCCCACCACCCCCGCAATGCTGGGCAGATGAAAAGGCTGGGGAGCACTTCTGTAAATTCACAATAAAGGTAAAGGTTCCCCTCACACATACGTGCTAGTAGTTTCTGGCTCTTGGGCGGCGGTGCTCATCTCCATTACAAAGCCGAAGAGCTGGCGCTGTCTGAAGACATCTCCGTAGTCATGTGGTCAGCATGACTAAATGCCAAAGGCGCACGGAACGCTGTTACCTTCCCACCAAAGTGGTTTCTATTTTTCTACTTGCATTTTTTACATGCTTTCGAACTGCTAGGATGGCAGAAGCTGGGACAAGTAACGGGAGCTCACTCCGTTACGCAACACTAGGGATTCGAACTGCCAAACTTTCCAATCGACAAGCTCAGCGTCACAATATGGAGATATTAAAAAACATGAAGATATTTAAAAAAAACCCACCACTGCCCAACAAATCAGATATAGTTTTAACTATAATGATGGGGATTTTTTTGGCCAAAGTTAATTTGAGGTCACTAGTTATTCAATTAAAAACACAAATACATGTACTGGAAGAAATTTTCTGCCACATTTTGAGCAAAGAATCCTGGCCTACCATGTTGAATCCTTCTTGGCAACAGATCAGCCAAATAAAAATTGATCCTTGATTATTTACATGTCTTTCCACTGAATTCATATAATCTCTTAAAATGAAGCATTATGCGATCACTGGAACTCTTCCCACCTTTCAGTCCATACTACAGTTTAATATGATTCTTCCCCATCTATGCTTTACAATTTAATATGATTCTCCCCTATTTACATTCCCTGATGTGATGCAAGACTTTTGCTAGGACTGAAGGTTATTGTGAGATATGGGACTGTTTGAATCGATTTTCACTTCCGGGAATTGCTTGATGCTATTTTAAGCTGGGATACTTCTGCGCATAAAATATGTAGCTGTCCTCTGCTGGAATTCAACCTTTTAAGACTATTCACCGCCAAGACTAAGCGCTTTTATACAAGACTTAGTTCAGTTCTTATTTTGAGGCAAGTAGAAAGAACTGTAGGAGGTATTGAAAATTTATCTTAAATCAGGGCTGTCAAACTGGATTTCTTTGAGGGCTAGATCAGCATTGTAGTTCTCCACTGGCCAGGGGAGATGGAACAGATGCCTCCTGCAGCACCCTGCCAGCCAAAACAGGGCACCGGTGTGTGTGTGTGTGTGTGTGTGTGTGTGTGTGTGTGTGCGCGCGCGCATTCTCCCCCTATGCCCTGTTTTCGGTCTGGATGGTCTCCTGCACTTTGATGGCCAAAACGAGGCATGGGAGAGCCCACATGTGCCCCCTGAACCCTGTTTTGGCTGCCAGAGGCAGCACGGACCACTCCTTTGTTATTTTAGGCCAACCCCAGGAGCCAGATTTAAGCACCCCGTGGGCCGAATCTGTCCGACGGGCCTTGAGTTTGACACCCCGATCTAAATGGTAATCGTGGCCGTGTGATCTAAATTCTATGGTGTTTTTTTAAAAATGCGATTCCTGTTCAGCACAGGTTAAAAGGGACAGGCATTCAATCACATGGCCACGGCCCTCATTTTGTCATTTTTAAACTCCAACTTCTAAACACCCCTGGATAGATGTGAAAGACAGGATCCCACATCCAACAATATCCATCCCGCCCGACCTTACAGGCTGCACGCTGTACTTTAAACTCAGTCCTTGGGCGCATTAGAGAGTTCTTCCCCTGCATGAACCTGCTGATGCAGTTTAAAGTCTGAACTGTTACTGAATCGCTTGGCACACAGGGAACATCGATACGGTTTGCTTCCCGTGTGGATTTTTTGATGCGCTTTCAGGTTCATGCTGTACCGGAATGTCAACCCACAGTCAGGACATTTATACGGTTTCTCCCCCGTATGAATTCTTTGATGGGTCTTCATATTCACGCTGTGAGTGAAGCTCTTCCCGCATTCCGAACATTTAAAGGGTTTCTCTCCCGTGTGGGTTTTTTGATGTGTTTTCAGATTCATGTTGTAGCTGAAAGTCATTCCACATTCGGCACATTTATACGGCTTCTCCCCCGTGTGGATTCGTTGGTGTGATTTCAAGTTCATGTTGTAGCGGAAATTCTTGCCACACTCGGAGCATTTGTATGGCTTCTCACCCGTGTGCATCTTTTGATGTGACTTCAGGTTTGTGAAGTTCTTTCCGCACTCTAAGCACTTATAGGTTCTATCTCCTGAATGGGCTCTCTGCGGTTTAGGAAGGCTTACCCGCTCACTTAAGCCACCTCCAAACTCAAGGGATTTCGGAGGTTTTTCTCTACTGTGGCTCGTATTTTTCATTTCTTCGTTACAATCTTCTAGCTTGGGAATTTGAGAGAAGTCAGCCTCTTCAAAAGGGACAGCTTTCTCTCCCCATTTCTGTTTTTCTTCAGACTTCAGTTTATCCTGTTTACTGCTTTTTCCATCATCTGAATGAAATCAATAAGAAGAATCAGAGAAAACTTTACTCTCAACCTTGGAAGAGCTGTTAGATGCAAAGAGACAATGCCTTCAACCAAAATGATAATTAACCACATGATGACTTGAGTTTTATGTTTGCACAGACACTATGGTTTGTAAACCATGATTTATACCTTCAACAGTTTAGAACTGTGGCTTATTCTTTAAACCATCACAAAATAAATCCAAAATGACTTGGCACAAACACTGACATGATGTGCATATATACAAACCAAAAGTTAGTATCAACAGCGAAGCTGATCTGACTGAAGCCATCTTGACAGCTTCAGCATTGGGATTTTGTCAGTATATTAATGAATTGGAATGGAGTTTAGTAACAAGGTCAGCCAATGAATAGGCATAGCAACTAAGTCAGCCAACGAGGACTGTTTTGGAAAGTGAAACAAGCAGTAGCCTAGGCTGGAAACTGAAACTAAAAGAAGTTTAGGCATGACTATATGTTAAGCTCTGCAACTCTGCAGCTATGTTGAGCTCTGAGTCAGTCTATTGAAGATGAAACTAAACTTGCTTGCGTGCTGAAGACTGGAGCTCTGCTCTGAACTTGCAACATGTTTCTGTTTGAGTTTGCTCCATGTTGGAGAAATCTACAACTGGTTTGTACAATCTACTTATGTTTATAAAGATTTTAAATGAAGCATCAGCCATCTGTGTTTATTTTTCTGGCGCTGAATTATCGCTGCAAAACTCTCAAAAAGATTTTTGAGATAGCTGGAATTTTGTAGCCAAAACAAAATACTTTCTCTTGGGAACCAAGGACGTTCTCATACCTGGTCAGAAAAAGGCGGAGTCATGTCACCAGGAAACGAGACAGTGCCGTGATTGGACCATATGTTTGATTGTTTTCAGAAAGTGACAAATGTTTACTTTTAATTAGGTGAAAACTGCGAGAACCTTCAGAGTTGGTTTTCTCCAGATCTGTGCCAATATTTAGAATAGAATGGAATAACAGAGTTGGAAGGGAGCTTGGAGGTCTTCTAGCCCAACCCCCTTGCTTAGGCAGGAAACCGACACCACTTCAGACAAATGGTTATCCAACATCTTTTTAAAAGCTTTTAGAGCTGGAGCATTCAGAACTTCTAGAGGCAAGTTGTTCCACTGATTAACTATTCTGTCAGGAAATTTCTCCTTAGTTCTAAGTTGCTTCTCTCCTTGATTAGTTTCTACCTATTGCTTTTTGTCCTGCCCTCAGGTACTTTGGAGAATAGTTTGACTCCCTCTTCTTTGTGGCAGCCCCTGAGATATTGGAACACTGCTATCATGTCTCCCCTAGTCCTTTTCATTAGACTAGACATACCCAGTTCCTGCAACCATTCTTCATATGTTTTAGCCTCCAGTCCCCGAATCATCTTTGTTGCTCTTCTCTGCACTCTTTCCAGAGTCTCAACATCTTTTTTATATCATGGCAACCAAAACTGAATGCCGTATTCCAAGTGTGGCCTTTCTAAGGCCTTATAAAGTGGAATTAACACTTCACGTGATCTTGATTCTATCTCTCTGTTTATGCAGCCTAGAACTGTGTTGGCTTTTTTGGCAGCTGCTGCCCATGGCTGGCTCATATTTAAATGATTGTCCACTAAGACTCTGAGATCTCTCTCACAGTTACTACTATTGAGCAAAGTACCACATAGACTACCTGTGCATTTGATTTTTTTTGCCTAAATGTAGAACCTTACTTTTTTCACCCTTGAATTTCATTTTGTCAGATAGCGCCCAATGTTCAAGTCTGTCAAGATCCTTCTGCATCTTAAGCCTATCTTCTGGCTATTCCTACCAGCTTGGTATGATATGCACAATATGATATTGTACAGGAGGAGTCTTCAAACTTGACAGCTTTTAGAATTGTGGACTTCAACTCCCAGAATTCCTCCTCCAGTCATGTTAGCTCAGGAATTCTGGGAGTTGAAGTCCACAAGTCTTAAACTTGCCAAGTTCAAAGACCCTTGTACAGCTTGGTACAATATGATATATCCAATAAAGCTATTCTTTTGAGGAATCCACCTGCCTCGGAGTTTTGCTTGCTATGGGCCTATTACTTGGAACCCTGACAGTTTGTTTAGGTGGGCAAAATGTGTTTTGTGAATCCACTTGATCATAATTTATTCACGTGGCTAAGCAAACCATGGCTTAGTGCTATGTGTGAACCCATGACTGAATACTTACCTGCTAATCTGTCTTCTTGAGTATCCTTGATAGATGAATCCTCAGTTACTTCCTGCCATGACGTGAATTTAGTTTGGGGCACTGAAACGAAGTACCAAGAAAATAAAAGAAACAAACGAAATTACTTCAGGAGCATTTTACAGTACCAAACTATTATGGCTTTAAATTTTCTTAATTACAAGTTAAAACACGAATGGCAAGTATTTGTAGTTCTTGCACACCAAAGAGCAACTAGGTTAGCTGGAGAATTTGAAGGTTCCTATAGAAAACAGACAGATCATCTTGGACAAGGAGCCTGGGAGTCAGTATGAATTAAGCTAGTGTTGGTTTTTATTTATTTCTATCCTGCCTTTATTATTTGAGTAGCTAACACCCTGGAAGAATATGACTATATTATGAAGAGCTAACACCCATGAAGATAGGCTCAAAATCCAGATTACAGACTTGGAACACTGGACCCTGTCTAACAAAATGAAATTCAATGTAGAGAAAAGTAAAGTCCTACACAGAGGCAAGAAAAACCAAAAGGACACATATAGATTGGGTGAAATCAGGCTTAATAGCAGTAACTGTGAGAGGGATCTTGGAGTCTTAGTGGACAACCAGCTAAATAGGAGCCAGCAATGTGTAGCAGCAGCCCAAAAAGCCCATGCAATGCTAAGTTGCATTAACAGAGGGATACAATTGAGATCAAGCGAGGTACTAATATCACTCTATAAAGCCTTAGTAAGACCACACCTAGAGTACTGCATCCAGTTTTGGTCACCACACTGTGAAAAAGATGTTGAAACTCGAGAAAAAGTACAGAGAAGAGCAATGTGTGAATAGAGAATAAAGGACGTGGTGGCTTGGTGGCTAAGGCGCTGAGTTTGTCGATCAGAAAGGTCAGCAGTTTGGTGACTTTTGCGTAACGGAGTGAGCTCCTGTTACTTGTCCCGACTTCTGCCAAACTAGCAATTCAAAAGCATGTAAAAAAATACAAGTAGAAAAATAAGGCCCACTTTGGTGGGAAGGTAACAGTGTTCCATCCGCCTTCGGTGTTTCGTCATGCCAACCAGATGACCACGGAGACGTCTTCGGACAGCACTGGCTCTTCGGCTTTGTAACCGAGATGAGCACTGCCCTCTAGAGGCGGAAACGACTAGCACGTATGTGCGAGGGGAACCTTTACCTAATACTCTGTCCTCTTCCTATTTTCCCCACAACAACAATCCTGCAAGGTCAGTTGGGCTGAGAAAGAATTACTGGCTCAAACTCACCCAGCCCACTTTCATGCCTTGGCAGGACTAGAACTCACGGTTTCCCAGTTTCTAACGTGTTACCTTAACCATTAGGCCAAACTGGCTTTCTATTCTCACTGCCTTCCATGCTCGGGCACAGGGGTCTTCAAACTTGATAGCTTTAAGACTTGGGGACCTCAACTCCCAGAATTCTTCCTCCAGTCATGTTAGGTCAGGAATTCTGGGAGTTGAAGTCCACAAGTTTGGAGACCTCTGGTTTACCACAATGGATGGCAGTTATTTCTGATTTCTGGTTATCGTAACCAAGACAAAAACTTACCCAGAGATGGCACCATCCCGTAATTCTCCTCTAGAATGTCCATCTGATTTGGATCTAATGGAGTCCTTTCCTCCGTAGCCACTTTGCTAAAAGGCCCTGAGCCCTGAAAGAAGAAGGAAACCTGTTATTTTATAAGCCAACATTTTCTCAGTGGCCTTTAAATTTCTTAACGGAGAGAAGGTGACAGGACTAATACATCATGCAAAGCCAAAACACGATTCTTTTACTTAATACAAAGGCAAGGCAAGAGGAATTTGTTGAGTACCTGACAAAGTTGTTCAGATTCCTTTCCAGTTGGGACCTGTGGGTGTCACAGGTCCATTAGGGAAGGGGTCACCAACCCCCAGTTGGTGGACTGACACTGGCTGTGAGCATGCCAGCAACCGGGCCCCCGCAAACAAGTTTGGCAGATAATCAGAGTTGGAAGGGACATTGTAGGCAGACCCTACACCATTTCTGACAAATGGCAGTCCAATCTCTTCTTGAAAGTCTCAACTGATGGCGCTCCCACAACTTCCAAAGGCAAGCTGTTCCATTGGTTGATTGTTCTGTCAGAAAGTTTCTCTTATTTCCAGGTTAAATCTCTCCTTGTTCAGTTTCCATCCATTGTTCCTTGTCTTGCCTTCAGGTGCTTTAGAAAATAGCTTGACCCCTTCCTCTCTGTGGCAGACTGTCAAATATTGGAAGACTGCTATCATGTCTGCCCTGGTCCTTCTCTTCCCTAGACTGGCCATGCCCAGTTCCTGTAATCTTTCTTCGTATGTTTTAGTCTCCAGTCCCCTCATCTTCTCTGCACTCGTTCTAGAGTCTCAACATCTTTTTTATAGGGTGGTGACCAAAACTGGATGCAGTACTCTAGGTGTGGTCTTACTAAGGCCTTATAGAATGGTATTAGGACCTCACTTGATCTTGATTGTATCCCTCTGTTAATGCAATTTAGGATTGCATTAGCTTTTTTGGCTGCTGCTGCTGCACACTGCTGGCTCATATTTAGCTGGTTGTCCACTAAGACTCCAAGATCCCTCTCACAGTTACTGCTCTTGAGCCTGGTTTCACCCAATCTGTAGGTGTACTTTTGGTTTTTCTTGCCTAAGTGTAGGACTTTACTTTACTGTTCTACATACATTTTCTCTACATTTCTCTACATACACATCTCTATATACAAGAGAAATCCCCATCAGTGGTATGCAGGCAGCATGCAAAACTATGCCTCCCTTCCTGTCTTGAAAGCTTCCTTTCTCCACGGAACCGGTCTCTGGTACCAATAGGTAGGAGGCTGCTGCGTTAAGGACTGGAGACTAAAACATACGAAGAACAGTTGCAGGAACTGGGCAGTGAAGAGAAGGAGTAGGGGACATGATAGCAGTGTTCCAATATCTCAGGGGCTGCCACAAAGAAGAGGGAGTCAAACTATTTTCTAAAGCACCTGTAGGCCAGACAAGGAATGATGGATGGAAACTGAACAAGGAAAAATTTAACCTGGAAATAAAGGAGAACTTTTCTGACAGTGAGAACAATCAACCCATGGAACAGAAGTTGCCTTCAGAAGTTGTGGGAGCTTCATCACTGGAAGCTTTCAAGAGGAGACTGGACAGCCATCTGTCAGAAATGATATAGGGCAGTGATGGAGAACCTTTTGGGCCCCCGAGTGTTGGTATGATACCCAAAATGCAAGGGGCTCCCTCATGTATGCATATGGCCCCCACGCATGCGACCTGCCCCCCGCGCCTGCACAGCAGAGACAAGCCATTTGTGCCGGCACACAAGCTGCAGGCAAACTTACCTCACTGCGCATCCGTGTACCTCACAGCTGATTTTCGGCCAGTTTGAGGCCTTTTTTGGACTCCCAGGGGCTTGAGAAAGACCTCTGCAGACTTCTGAGGGCGAAAACTAGGCCCGTTTCGTCACTTCCTGTTTTTCCGGAAATGATGAAATGGGCCTAATTTTCCTCCTGAAAAGCCTGCAGGAGTCTTCCTCAAGCCTCTGGGAGGCTGAAAAAGGCTTCAAACCGGCCAAAAATCAGCTGTAAAGTGTAGTGCAGATAAGGGGGCTGCAGCAGCATGGAGAATTGTGCGTGCATGCATAGGGGCCGTGGGGGACACGCATTACTTTCTGGGTGCTGGCGCGCAAGCATGAGCGTTGCAAGCACACGCACAATTTTTGGCACAGGAGCCCAAAAAGGTTAGGCACCACTGATCCAAGTGATGCTGTTCCTGCCCTCCTGCAATGCTTGGAGGCTATGGGGGTCTGGATGGGGAACAACAGATTTGTAAAGAACAAAAGTCCAGTCAAAGGTTTTTGCAAAGTGGCTTGTTCCTCAAGCTGTTTTTGTTTGATAGCCAAGTTTCTGTCATTCTGATGAAAGCTACCCATCCTGCGGACACCTTTACTCATGCGCTTCCCTGCACAATCCTTGTCTTACCTGATCTGACTGCAGAGAAGCAGTGCCTCTCCCACTCTCAATGGCCCCTTGGTTTTCTGTAAGTTAAAAAACAAAGACAGATTTTACACTTCATATCTTTTCTCATGGGATCATGAGAAAAGGCGATCGACTCAATGAGACACCATCCGCTGATCTTTACCGAGAGAAGTGGCCTTATCATTCAGGATTTTCTCAAATGGCAACCTTGGATTCGCGGTGGCTGATAAACTGTCCGGATCAGGAAACTCTGAGGCAGGTCTGGCCAGCATCCCTTGAGCCTGGAACCAGGAAGAAGAATCCATGCAAAGGAAATTACTCATCATTTTTGTGGGTTCAACAACTTGTTCAGTTGTTTTAAGTTAGTAACAGGCTGTTAAATGAATCTGGCTTCCCCCTTGAGGTTGCTGGTCAGAAGGTCACAAAAGACCATCACATGACCCTGGTGTCAACTCATAAAATATTTCTATGGTCTTTTTATTTTATTTTTTTGAAAAAAAGTTTTTATTAATTTTCTACAAACAAACAAGACAAACAAAACATAAAAACATCAACTCTTATATGTACATCCAGTGTGTCAGTTGGTTCATCATTTTTGTGCATTCATTCTGTAGTCTCAAATTACAATTACATTACATAACAACTCATATTGTCAATCCAAATTTATATATCCTAATATCACTAAAAAAAGAAGTTTTTGACTATATTTTTAATCATTCATGCTTAATGAGCTAACAATACTTTAAGCCAGTTTACTCTATAACAAATCATCTAGTCATATCAAATCAATCCTAAAAAATCCTTTATAAATATAATATCAAATAGCAAAATAATAGCAAAATAAAGATATTCCTTACTATCTAGCATTCTAAATATTCTATTATCGTATTTTATCATCCAGCCATTTATAAAAAAGATCCCAAATTTCATAAAATTGTTTATCCTCTTGCTCTCTAATTTCAAATGTCAATCTACTCATCTCAGCACATTCCAATATTTTCTTAATAATTTCTTCCTGTAATGGTATTTTCTCATTCTTCCAATTTTTAGCAAATACAATCCTGGCCGCTGTTAATACATTTACAATCAGGTATTTCAAATCTTTACTATATATATCAGGTAAAATTCCCAATAAGAAGATCTCTGGTTTCAAATCAATATGTTTCTTTATCATTTTTTCCAACCACATGCGAATTATAGTCCAATATTTTCTAGCATCCTCACAAGTCCACCACATATGGTAATACGAGCCGGGTATCTGATGACATTTCCAGCATTTTTCAGATTTGTTCTTAAACATTCTTGCTATTCTTGTCGGGGGAAAGTGCCACCTGTAAAACATCTTATACAAGTTTTCTTTATATGCTGTTGACATTGTCATTTTATAATTTTGAGACCACAATTTCTGCCATTTCTCCAAATCAATCCCATATCCAAAATTCTTCCCCCAAACAATCATAGTTTCTTTAACTTGTTCTTCCTCTAATTTCATTCCCAGTAAATAACCATATAATTTTTTAATCACCTTCTCATCAGTACCCATCAAAATCTTATCTAAATCAGTCTGCTTATCATAAAATCCCTCCGTTTTAGAATCTTCATCATACCTTGAGTGTATTTGTGCATATGAAAACCAATTCATCCTTATACCTTGTTCTTCTAAGTTTTGGATCGATTTAAGTTCACCCTTTTCATCCAAAAGTTCCCCATATCTAACTGTTTGTTCCCTCTTGTAAATTATAGGATAGGAAAATGCTTCAATGGTCGATAACCAAACTGGAATTTTCAAATAACATTGTCTTTTTATCTTCTCCCAATTTAACCACAAAGACTCCCGTACATAATGTCTTCTAAAATAACCCTGTGTTTTAGTTCCCTTATACCATAAGAAAGCATGCCAACCCAACAGCAAATCATGCCCTTCTAATGTCAACAACCTATGTTTCCTTAATGTTATCCATTCTTTGACCCACATCAAATTTGCAGCTTGATAATACAATTCCCAATTAGGCAGACCAAAACCTCCTCTAATTCTAGCATCTTGCAAAAGCTTTAGCTTTATTCTCGCTTTTTTACCTTGCCATATAAACTTCAACATAATTTTATTTAGATCTTCAAAATAGTCTTTTCCAAGCCTTATTGGTATTGTTTGAAACAAAAATAATATTCTAGGTAAGATATTCATCTTGATTGTTGAAATTCTCCCTATTAATGACAATTGCAAGTTTTCCCACTTCTTCAAATCTGTAGCTATCTGTTGTTTAAGTTTAATATAATTATCCTCCTTTAATGTGCTACATCTTGTTGTCAAATATATCCCCAAATACTTAACCTTATTTGTAACTTGAATTTTCAAAAGATCTGCCAATTCTTCTCTCTGTCTCAATAACATATTCTTTGTCAAAATCTTTGTTTTATCTTTGTTTATTTTCAAACCAGCCACCTCCCCATATGACTCTATCCTTTCCAGTAACTTTGGAGCTGTTTCAATCGGATTTTCCAAAATAAAAGCTAAATCATCAGCAAAAGCTTGTAGCTTATATTCTTCCTTCTTAATTTTCATTCCTTTTATGCTTTTATCATCCCTAATATTTCTATTCAAGACTTCCAAGGTCAACACAAATAGCAAGGGAGATAGGGGGCATCCTTGTCTTGTGCCTTTTCTTATATTAATAAGATCTGTAAGTTCCCCCTCCATCATTACCCTTGCTGTCTGTTTATTGTATATAGCTTCTATTGCTTGAATAAATTTTTTGGCAAAACCCATCTGCTCCAATAATAATAACATAAATCTCCAATTCACGTTGTCAAATGCTTTTTGAGCATCTAAGAATATCAAAGCCATTTGTTTTTCAGGATGAGCCTCATAATATTCCAAAGTATCCAAGATTACTCTCATATTGTCTCTAATTTGTCTCTTTGGCAGAAATCCATTTTGATCTGAGTGGATAAAATTGTTTAAATATTTTTTAAGTCTTTCTGCTAAGATTGAAGCAAAGATTTTATAGTCTGCATTCAATAAAGAAATAGGTCTATAATTCTTAATTTGCAATGGGTCAGTCTCTTCCTTTGGTATAAGTGTAATATAAGCCTCTGACCATGTTTTAGGTATCATCTTTTTTAACATAACTTCATTCATAACTTCTAACAATGGGATGCTCAATAGTTCTTGAAATGTTTTATAGAATTCTACTGGAAGCCCATCTGGGCCCGGAGCTTTCCCATTATTTTGTCTCTTAAATGCTTCATTTAGTTCCATCATTGTTATATTGCTTTCTAGCATTTCTTCAGTCTCTTTAGGTATCTTTGGTAGATTAGCTTCCTGTAAATACTGTTTAACTTTTCCTTCATCAATATTCTCTTGTTTATATAATTGCCCATAAAAATCTCGGATAATTTCTTTTTTCTCCTTATTCCCATAACAAACTTGGCCTTGTTCATCTATTAACTTCAATATTTTTCTTGATTCCTTCTCTTTTCTCAATTTATATGCTAGCCATCTACCTGGTTTATTTGCATCTTCAAAATAATTCTGTTTAGAGTTTCTAATTTTCTGTGCCAATTCTTCTTTCTCTATTAAATCCATTTTATGTTTAATTATATCCAACTTCAATTTAATATCCTTTTTCTGTGGCATTTTCTGTAATTCTTTTTCAAGAGTTTTATACTCATTTTCCAAGGCCTTAGAAGCTTGCCTTTTCCTAATGATCTTTTTTCTTGTATAATCTATTATCAAACCTCTAGCATATGCCTTCATAGTGTCCCACACATTTTGCATTGAAGTATCCTCTTTTTTATTTTCTCTAAAGAAAAAAGCCAATTCCTTCTCCATCCATTGTGTAAAATCTTTCTCCTTTAAAATAGTATTATTTAATGTCCATCTCGATCTTTTTTTTTGTCCCTTCCATTTAATTGTCATTGGGCTATGATCTGCCCATGTACTTGTTTCAATGCTTGTTTCTTTAATATTAGATATTAGTTCTGTTGAGATCCAAATCATATCTAATCTGGACCATGATAAATGTCTATTTGAATAAAAAGTATATTGTTTAGCTTTAACGTTTCTTTCTCTCCAAATATCTTTTAAAGTTAATTCATCTGTCATTTTAAAAAAGGACCTTGGGAGAGCCTTTCTATTTTGCTTTGTTGTTGTTGCTATATAGTCCAGTTTATTGTCCACAATTCCATTAAAATCTCCCATCATAATTATATTAACATAGTCCAGTCCAATTATTTTCATGTGCAGTTTTTTATAAAACTCTTCTTGTTTATCATTCGGAGCATAAATTGCAATCAAGAGTATTTTTATGTTATTATCCATTATTTCTACCATTAATACCCTTCCATCTTCATCCGAGTAAGTCAATTTTGCTGGAATAGCCTCTTTAATATATAAAACCACACCTCTTTTCTTACATTGAGTCAAAGAGGTAAATATTTTCCCTAATTTTGGCTGTAATAACAATTGTTCATGTTGTTTTTTAATATGAACTTCTTGTAAACAAATTATATCAAATTTTAATTTCTCTAATTTATGAAAAATTTTCCTTCTCTTAACAGCTGAATTAAGTCCGTTTATATTCATTGTAATCAGTTTTTTTTCCTCCATGATTATGCTTTATATTTAGATCTAACAGCTCTCGTGGGTCTCACTTCACGCTGTTCTTTATTATCAATCTGTCCCCCTATTGCTCCTTTCTCTTTTTCAGTCTCCAGTTGTTCATCTTGAAACACAATTAATGAAGTCTCCTTCTCTGCTTCCTCTCTTCTTCCTCCAAAAAATTCTGCTTGAAAAAGTTCTGCTTTCTCAATTGAGTCAATTCTATATCTCTGCTCTTGCCACGTAAACATTAATCCTTCTGGAATCAGCCATCTATAATTCACTTCATTTTCCAATAGTATTTTGGTCAGAAATTGATATTCTCTTCTCATCTCTCTCACTCTTCTAGGTATTTGTTTCAAAACCACAACCTCTTTACCCTTGTATTTCAGTGTTTTCTCTCTTGCTACTTGTAATATTTGCGTTTTAATGGATTTTTTGGTAAATCTAATATGAACTTCCCTGGGTAATTTGTTTCTCATCGCATATCTTGTATAAACTCGATATATCTCATCTATTCCATCCATCATCTTTTCCTGTGTAATTTCCAAAGCATCTGCCAAAATTTCTATCATTACCGCTGCCAGATTTTCTCCTTTTTCCTCCTCTATATTTTGAAATCTGAGGTAAAATTCTGACCTTTCCATCTCCCACCTCAGCATCCCACCTTTTTCTTGTTCGACCGCTGTTAATCTACTGTCAATATTTTCAATCTTCTTCTCTCTTTGTTTACCTTCTTCCTCAATTTTTTGGAATTTCTCCTCATACTTAACCATCATTTGTTTAATATTTTCCACTTTTTCATCAGTCTTCTCTATTCTTTGTTCAATGGTGTCTGATTTTGTCTTGAGATCTTGAATTCCTTGAATAATCATCTGTAACTGTAAAGATATTTTTTCTTGTTCCTTATCTTGCTTCAACATTGTCTGAATTAAACGTTGTCCTCCAGCTGGTGGGGAAGCAGAGGTAGAAGCAGCAATGCCAGATGGTATTAGTTTCTTGCTCATTTCAATGTTTGCAAAACTTCAAATTCTTCTTAACTTTTAACCCAACTGGTAGGGCAGCCAATTATAATCCAAAATGGAGAACTCCAGTAGTAAAAAACACGAAACCAAAGAGGAAACAGAAAAAAAAGAAGAGGAAAAATCTTCGGGTTTTTCCAGACCCTAATCCAATTACGAAATAATTCACCATAAAAAAGGAAAAAATAGAAAGAAAAAAACAAACAAATCCAAAAATAATAATATTGATTAAAAGCAAAAGAGAAAGGAAAATGCAAAAAGTGGGAGAAGAAAAACAAAAAGCAAAAAATTCCTTCAGGTTCTTCACACCTTAATCCAATTGAGAAATCTCAATAATCCAAAAAAATAATCCAAAAGAGGAAGAAGAGAAAAAAAAAAAAAAAAAAAATCAACCACAACAACAGAATAATCCAAAAAAAAAATATAAAAAGCAAAAAAATCCCAATAAAAATAAAAAAAAATAAAAAAGAAAAGAGAAGAAACTCTGAGGCTTTCCCTTTAAATTAAAAGGCAAAAATAAAAATATATATAAAAAAAACTAACAAATGGGGTACATATAAAAAAAACACACTGCACTTTGTTATTTATCCAAGGCTCTTGTTATGACTCTCTTCTCCAACAGCTTCAAAGCCAAACCTCAAGTGTTAATAACAGTCCAGGAAAGCACCTGCAATAATATTTTGCTGTGCTCTCCCTCTATCTTATCACGTTAAAAAGTCCTTGAGATGAGGTCTTTTTACAATTCTCTCCAATTCAAATAGAGTACTTTCAAGCCTCTAGTTGGCAGTGTTACAAAGTTTCTTAATGCTCTTTCTCAGCCCCAACCGGAAAAAAGAATTAATATATACAAAAAAAAAAGAGAAAAAAAAAATGGCCAAAGGAAGCCTCTATCCTAAAAAAAATAAAAAAGTCAAAGGGAGCCTAAAAGTATATATATAAGAAAATTCAGTCCGGTTACCTAAGTCACAGTAAAATCTTTCCCAAAGAATATAGAAAAAAAAAAAAAAAAACACTCCAAGCCTCAATTTGACAGCACTTTAAAAACGCCGCTCAAACAATTTCAGTCAAAAAAAAAACCCACAGCTTCCTCCTCTCTTCAGAATGAACTTTCCAATCTCATCGAATTTGCAACACAAAAGAGTTTTTCTCACCCAACCAACACACTTCAATCCAGTCACTTTCTTTTCGGAGCTGTCCCGACTTCAGCAGCTATGGAGGCTGCCTCTCCGCCGCCAGCAAAAGGGCTTCTTCCGAATCTAACCAGAGACTTTGCGATGTCTCTGGGATCCTGGAACAGTGCCCTTCGCGATCACCGTCTCTCCGGGACGATTTAGGTCCGTTAGGACCGACCAGGGGCGAAAATATCAGCTGCGATCTCAGAGCCCCAAGATCGCAGCTGTAACGCCGGCACGAAGCTCCGCCTTCTCCTCTATGGTCTTTTTAGAGTTGCCAACAGAAAGGGAGATGGGAGCAGTGGGCAGCTTACATCCCATAAATGTTTTCAAAGATAGTTTCTAGGTGACCGAAGTTTCTGCTGCACAAAATTCTAACTGGAGAGCATGATTGATGACTCTTGGCTATAGATGTGTCCCATTGGAGAATATGAATTAATGATACACCCAGGGGTTGAGGGAAAACCAGGGTCAAGGGTGACAATGAATGATATATCTCAGAATTGGCTACACCCAGGCAGCGCCGGCATGTGTACTCCTAATAAATCTAAGTTTTGGAAATTTGGCTAGAGACTCATGATTTAAATGGGGGGTAACTGCCGGAGCCCTGACAGCTAGCCGACTCTGAGACACATCGGTCCCTGACACCCAGGACTCTACAATTATCATGAGTCACTTGCCAAGTACTTGAATTTTGATCACATGACTGTGGGAAATGCTACAACCGTCGAGTGTGAAAAAATGGTCATAAGTCAGTTTTTTCAGTGCCGTTGTAACTTCAAACAGTTTCTAAGCAAACTGTTGTAAGTCAAGGACTACCTAAGTAACAGGTATGTAGAAATAAATGACTGAATTAATTCATTAATGCTGGAACATGGCAATGAGAAATCACTTCCTTTTTGTGGTCAATAAAACTACATGGATATGACAGCAAGATCTTCATGGGATAGCACCTAATTGAACCTGGCTGATTTTGAAAAAGGTAAGCAAGGCCCAATCTGGCTAGGACCTAAGTGGTGGGCCATTATAGAAACCAAATCAATTAGCCAACCGCCACCAGGGTATCCCAATCTTCATCTTTTAACAACCTTATAATCCCTCGCGGGGTGGAGTCTGGGCAACTGAATGGAACTAGCAGTGTTTTAGTGGCTGGATGCCCTTCCTGTCACCAATGCAGTTTTGTTCAGCAGATAATATTCTCAATAAGCCCAGAGAGAGAAATATCACCTCTACCTAGGATCAAACTCACAACCTCCTGATTGTGAGGTGAGAGCTCCACCTTTAGGCCACCGCACTACTTGAATGTTCCTCTGAATATAAGATCTAATTTAATATTTGAATATCTTATTTACTTTTTATTATTTATTTATTTCAGTCTTTCAGCAGTCCACTCTGACCCCTCTTCACTAATTTCTTCATGTGATTCCTGCCAAGACGTCGACAGTTTTCTTAAAATACTGGTGAACAGTGTTCCTCAAACATATAAAGGTTTATGGTACAGGTAGTCCTCGACTTATGACAACTGAGCTGAAATTTTCTGTTGCTAAGTGAGATTGTTTTACCCCAATTTGCAATCTTTCTTACTACAGTTGTTAAGTGAATCTGGCTTCCGTACTGACTTGTCGGAAGGTCGCAAAAGAGGAATCACATGACCCTGGGACACACCAACTGTCATAAATATGAGTCAGTTGCCAAGTGTCCGAATTTTGATCATGTAGTGGTGGGGACGTCATTGCGATGGTTGTAAATGTGAAAAACAACCATGTCACTTTTTCCATTGATGTTGTAACTTCGAGCGGTCACTAAAGAAACTGTTGTAAGTTGAGGACTAGCTGTATTTCTGTTCTTGGTGGCAACTGCCCAGACTCTTTTAGAGCTTGGGAAGAATTCTTAATAATGATTTCTATTAATTGTATGCTTGATAGCTCAGTGTGTGAGGCGATCCAAGCAATCACACTTCGTTTGATAAACTGTAGTTAAGCAAACCCTGCTGTAGTTTAATAATGTGTGAATAGAGAATGTGTGAATAGAGAATAAGGGACATCGTGGCTCAGTGGCTAAGATGCTGAGCTTGTTGATCAGAAAGGTCGGCAGTTCGAATCCCTAGCGCCGCATCGTAAAGTAGGAAAAATGGTCATAAGGCCCTTTTTTTTCAGTGCTGTTGTAACTTTGAACAGTCATTAACCGAAATGTTGTAAGACAAGCACTAATCTGTACTAACAGAACTGAGGAGATGCCATAACCAATCACCTCGGCCTCATTTTCATTTCCTGGTTGTAATTTATTTATTTTCTGCCTTTATTATTTTCATAAATAACAAAATATATCTAATACGGAGTGGTTAAGATGCTGAGCTTGTCAGTCAGAAAGGTTGGCAGTTTGAATCCCTAGCGCTACGGAGTGAGCTCTCATTACTGGTAACAGCTTCTGCCAACCAGTTCGAAAGCATGTAAAAAATGCAAGTAGAAAAATAGGGACCACTTTGGTGGGAATGTAACAGCGTTCTGTGCGTCATTGGTGTTTAGTCATGCCAACCATGACATGGAGACATCTTTGGACAGCACTGGCTCTTTGGCTTTGTAATGGAGATGAGCATCGACCCCAAGAGCCAGGAACAACTAGCACATGTGTGTGAGGGGAACCTTTACCTTTACTTATACACACACACACACACACACACACATATGTGTATGTCTGTGCGTGCGTGTTGTATATATAGAAAATATGACTAGCAACAGTAGTCAATATCTGGAATGATTTACCCGAATCCGTTGTTACAGCCTCAAACCCTCACAACTTTAATCTCAAACTATCTACCATGGACCTCACCCCATTCCTAAGAGGTCCTTAGGCACGTGCACAAGTGCACCAGTGTGCCTACCGTCCATTTTACTGTCCCCGTTCATGCCAGCTACATGACCACAGAGACATCTTCAGACAGCGCTGGCTCTGTAACAGAGATGAGCACCGCCTCCTAGAGCCGGAAACAAGTAGCACGCATGTGCGAAGGGAATCTTTACCTTTAGAAAATGTCCACTTGCTCAAGATTTCTGCCATCCTGGCATTGGCTATCCCTTTCTTGGGTAAAATCCAGAAAAGGATGGCTTTTTGGATTGCTTTCCAAAACCGAACCAACAATTTAGGAAACCCGATGATAGTGCACTTACTTGTGCGCCCTCTATCTCGCTCAGAAGGAATCCTTCCGCCAAGGCGACGGCCTCCGAGCTGGTCTCCGGCCCGCACTCTCGAACCCAGTTCCCCATCTCCGGTGGTAAAATTTTCAGGAACTGCTCCAGAATCACCAGATCCAAGATCTGAGCTTTCGTATGCCTTTTGGGCTTCAGCCATTTGTGACAAAGGTCGTGAATCCGGCTCCAGACTTCCCGAGGCCCTTCTGCTTCTTGGTAACAAAACTCCCTGAACCGTTTGTGCTGTTCTGACCAGCAAGTGTGCACCCCGCGCAGGATATTCTGCACTTTCTTCCCCCAGAATTCTGCTCCGTTTGCAACATCCAGGACATCGAGGCTCCTTCCAGCTTCCAGGCTGGTCAAATCCTGATCTTCCATCTCTGAATTCAACCCCAAACAGGTTAGAAGATCACGCTGCTGGACAGCCAAGTTTCTTCCGGAAATTCAGGTGGTTGAAACTCTTCAGCCTTAGAACTTGCAAGAAAAGAGATAAGATGTGGATTGTCATTTTTTTTTACTGTGACCACACTGACCCGCATTAAAAATGAAATTTTGTTGCCTGCACTTATCTTATCCATACCCATCTGTAACAGACATATACACATGCTATATACATATAAGGGGATGCAGTGGCTCAGTGGCTAAGATGCTGAGCGTGTCGATCAGAAAGGTCGGCAAGTTCAGCGGTTCGAATCCCTAGCGTCGCGTAACGGAGTGAGTTCCCGTTACTTGTCCCAGCTTCTGCCAACCTAGCAGTTTGAAAGCATGTAAAAATGCAAGTAGAAAAATAGGGACCACTTTGGTGGGATAACAGCATTCCATGCACCTTTGGCATTTAGTCATGCCGGCCACATAACCACGGAGACGTCTTCGGACAGCGCTGGCTCTTTGGCTTTGTAACAGAGATGAGCACTGCCCCCTAGAGCTGGAAACAACTAGCACATATGTGCAAGGGTAACCTTTACCTATATATACACACACACATATGTATATGTGTGCATGCGCCTGCATGTTGTATGTATCAAAACTATGACTTCAGCAACAGAGTGGTCAACACCTGGAATGCCCTACCCGAATCCATTGTTACAGCCTCAACCCCTCGCAGCTTCAACCTCAAATTTTCTACCCTGGACATCACCCCATTCCTAAGAGGTCCTGGGGGGGGGGGCATGCATAAGCGCACCAGCGTGTCTACCGTCCCTGTCCCCATTTATCTGTATTTACTTCCTTTGTTCCTGTTTATGTTCATACCTATACTTGTTATCTTGTACATGTTTGACAAACCAATTATATACACCAGACACACATACATTAATCACTGTCCATTTTGAATATGTAGCGGAAAGAGGAAATTTGGAGAGTTCACAAGGTTGATGCTATATATAGAATATTGGGGAAGGGGAGATGGGACAGACACCTCCTGCCAGCCAAAATGGGATGCAGGGGGGCTTCGCATAGCTCCCTGCATTCCGTTTTTGTCCAGCATAACCAAAATGGGGTACGGGGGGGATGCGCAAGGCCCCCCTGCACTCTTTTTTAGCTGCCAGAGCTACAGTGGACCGGTCCTTTGCTATTTCCAGGCGGGCTCTGCAGGCCAGATTTAAGCACTTTGTGGGCCGAATTCGGCCCACAGGCCTCCAGTTTGACACCCCCAGTATAGGGTTTCCTGCCTCAGCAGGAGGTTGGATTAGAAGACCTCCAAGGTCCCTTCCAACTCTGTAATTGTATTCCAAGGGTGTCAAACTCACTTGCATCAAGGGCCACATCATGGTTGTGTTTGACCTTGGGGATGGGGGGCAGTTTGGGCGTGGCCAGGATGCACAGGGCCAGCTCAACGCCACTCGTTTGGGGCGCACCTGTGTGATGACTCGGGGTGTGGCACAACAGCAACACAGTCAAATAAGCAACGAGTCCCTTTATTATCTCCAACTTTGCCCCAATGTCCAGGTTACCTTTGGATGGAGAAAAACTCTCCCAGGAACAGCTTTTAACCATAGAAAATTCAGCCCAAAACAAGGTACATAAAAATTTTAACTAAAAATCCACAGTTTTTGCCATTTCTCTAAATCAATCCCATATCCAAAATTCTTCCCCCAAGCAATCATTGTTTCTTTAACTTGTTCTTCCTCTAATTTAATTTCCAACAAATAACTATATAATTTTTTAATCACTTTTTCATCAGTACCTGTCAAAATCCTATCTAAGTCAGTCAATTTATCATAAAATCCTTCTATTTTAGAATCTTTAAGATACCTTGCATGTATTTGCGCATATGAAAACCAATTCATCTTTATACCTTGTTCTTCTAAATTTTGCATCGTTTTAAGTTCACCCTTTTCATCCAATATTTCCCCATATCTAACTGTTTGTTCCTTCTTATAAGTTATAGGATACGAAAAAGCTTCAATAGTTGATAACCAAACTGGAATTTTCAAATAACATTGTTTCTTAATTTTCTCCCAATTCAACCATAACGATTCCCGTATATAATGCCTTCTGAAATAACCCTGTGATTTAGTTCCCTTATACCATAAAAAAGCATGCCAACCCGATAATAAATCATGACCTTCTAATGTCAACAATCTAGTCTTTCTTAACGTTATCCATTCTTTAACCCACATTAAGTTTGCAGCTTGATAATACAACTCCCAATTAGGAATAAATTCATGTTTGCTTCCAACCACTTGCTGTGCACAGCTTCCTCTTTTATACACTGTATTCCCAGCCGCAGCTAATGAAGGGAATCAGGGCCCTTTCCTCCCCCATAAGCCACGCAACTCACATTGCTCCCTTCTCTGTTCCTCCCTGCGTGCCCTAGGATGAAGAGGGGATGGGCCTGGGTCTTCCTCTGAACTCCCTCTCCCTTGCTCTGCCCAGCCGGACTTGCCCTTCCCCAGTTTCCTCCACAGCCAATGGAGCCATACTCCCACTCCCTGTCAGCTGTTCGGCTTCCCCTTCAGATTCTGACAGTGGCATGACGATCTGTGGCCGCCCAAGTGCATCTGCCACTGAAAACAGGCTCCCAAACTCCATTTTTGCTGGCAGAGGCACCGCGGGCCGGTCTTTAGTTGTTTCCAGGGTGGCCCCCACAGGCCAGATCTAGGCACCCCATGGGCTGCATCTGGCCCATGAGCCTTGAGTTTGACACTGCTGTTCTATTCTACATGGAATGAAACTGTGACTGAATCTAGATGTGCTTTGGATACCACGAAGACGACAGTAACAAGGAAAACAGGTCATGAAGAGGAGGTG
The DNA here is from genome assembly GCA_033807585.1 of Hydrophis major. Lineage (NCBI taxonomy): Eukaryota > Metazoa > Chordata > Lepidosauria > Squamata > Elapidae > Hydrophis > Hydrophis major. The sequence continues at coordinate 24,911,028 of CM066329.1, forward strand.
TAGCATCCCAGGCAATCCTGCAGTCCCTGCTCAAGCATCATTTTTATGCCATGTCCCAGATAGAAGGAAGTGAACTACCCATAATCTTTTCTGCCGTCATTACCACTCTCTCCATTGCCTTCTTGTCTGAAGCAAAATTACATTGCCGAGATTCAATGGTATTTTTTAAAATCAGGCAGCCGGATAAGTTTCTCCCAGGGGATCTGTAGACTATGATGTTACAGCAGCAGCAAACTGGTCATAAGTCACCTTTTTTCAGTGATGCTGTAACTTCAGTCACTAAATGAACAGTTGTAAGCCAAAGACTACCTAGGGCTACCCAAATCAGATCTCCTTTCCACTCTTTTTAACCCATTCCATCCTTCTTTCGGAGGTTAGTAAATTGAGGGCCCAGATTGTCAAGGGCAAGATGCTGGCTCTGTAAAAACCGCTTAGAGAGGGCTGTAAAGGACTGTGAAGCAATAGATAATTCTAAGCTAGGGGGTCTTTAAATTTGACAGCTTTAAGACTTCTGGACTTCAACTCCTCCAGTCATGTTAACTCAGGAATTCTGGGAGTTGAAGTCCACAAATCTTAAACTTGCAAAGTTTGAAGACCTTTGGTCTAAGTGCTATTGCTAATGATCTATCACTTGTTGTACTCTGTACTATGACCATGATTTATCATTTGTTGCTTGTATGTACACTAAGAGACAAATTGCAATGGAGACAAATTCCTTGTGTGTCTAATCACACTTGGCCAAAAATGAATTATACTCTTTTCTATTATATTCTATTTTCTATTCCATTCCATCCTATCCCTATTCTATTCTATATTCTATTTCATTTTATTCTATTCCATTCCAGCTATTCTATTTCTATTCTTCCATTTCTAATTCTACTCTTCCATTCCATCTATTCTATTTCTATTCTCCTATTTCTAATTCTATTTCTATTCTTCATTCCATCCTATCCCTATTATTCTATTCTGTATTCTATTTCATTCTATTCTATTCCATCTACTCTATTCCTATTCTTTCATTCCATCCTATCCCTATTCTATTCAACATTCTATTTCATTCTATTCTTTCTATTCTTTTATTTCTATTTCTATTCTTCCATTCCATTCCAATCCCTATTATTCTATTATATATTCTATTCTATTCCATTCCTATTTCTATTCTTCCATTCCATCCTATCCCTATTCTATTCTACATTCTATTTCATTCTATTCTATTCCATCTATTCTATTTCTATTCTTCTATTTCTAATTCTATTCTTCCATTCCATTCCATCCTATCCCTATTATTCTATTCTATATTCTATTCTATTATGTTCTATTCCATCTATTCTATTTCTATTCTATTTCTAATTCTACTTCTATTCTTCCATGCCATGCCATTCCATCCTATCCCTATTATTCTATTCTATATTCTATTCTATTATATTCTATTCCATCTATTCTATTTCTATTCTTCTATTTCTAATTCTATTTCTATTCTCCCATTCCATTCCATCCTATCCCTATCATTCTATTCTATATTCCAGTGATGGCTAACCTTTCCCACTTTTGCAGCCAAAGGTGCGCTCCCATCCCTGCGCATGCCTGCACCCATGATGCAATGCGCGTGCCACTCCCCTGCCACCTGCACATATGACCCCCTGCACGGCACGTCTCTGTGCATGCACACGCAATCCCCCACACGCCACATGCCTCTGCACATGCGTGTGCATCTCCCCCATGTACGTCTCCCCCCACGCATGCGTGGCAGATACTCAAATCACCTGGCTGGCGGGGGAGCGTGCCTGCCTGCGCGCGCAGTGGGGCTCTTCCGCGCGACCTCTCATGTGCCAGCAGAAGTGGCTCTGGGTGGCACTTCCGGCACACGTGGCCTAGGTTCGCCATCCCGGCTCTATTCTAGTTTGGAAGCAGATAGATCCCACCAACTATTAGAAGAATAAGTGGAGAACGCCTTTGTCCAAGATATGCACCCTGGAGGTGCGTTCCATTCTTTCACCTACGAGGCGGGCATTAAAAGGAGCATCCTCTCTGGGGCTCCAACACCCACACACCCACCTCCGTGACCCTTCTCCACCTTCAGCTTCCACCCAGAGTTCTAGCCAAATTAAACCACACCACCTCTGGGGGGTTTATCCCCATCCACCCTGATTTTTTTGCCTTTGCTTCCTTCCTAAGGCCTTAAGTCCTGAGCCCTTAAGTCTTCCTCCAAGAAGGGGAACAAGAAAATTAAAACATTGTGGAGGTGGGGAGGAAAAAGACCAGCACTCATGCCCACAACAGGCCCAGTTTTGGCTTTTTTTTTTTTTTAGCAATCACAATTCTTTGCCCATACTTGGGGTTTTTTTTTCCCCTCCCTTGAATACCCCCAAGGAAAGGATTTTTAAACAAAAAAAAAAAAAAACGTTCATCCTACGAGCAAAAAAATAAAATAAAACCCATGCAAAATGTTTGCATATTTTGCAAAAAAAAAAACCAAAACCACCAACCCACCTCCCTTGTGGATCCCATCCCTTCTAAATCCGGGGGGATTCCACCAACCCCACCATATTGGATCCTTGTATGTAAAGGGAAGGGCGGCGGGAATCTCCCTTGGGAAGATCCCAACGGATCCCAATGGGGGTGGTTCCCCCAATTTTTTTAAAAAGGGGAGATTCTGCCCCCCCTTAAATCACCTCCTCCCAAATCTCTCTCTCTTTCTAGCCTTCTCCTTTCCAAGGAGGGAGGGGGGGGAATCAGAAATCAAGGATCTACTTACTCTCTCTGCTGGCTAGGATTGGCCTGAGAGGGGAGACACGGGAAGGAGGGTGGGAAATCAATAGAAAACGGGAGGGGCCGAAAGCAAGGACACGAGCCCCCGTGGAAAGCGTGGAGAGGGCATCCGCGCTGCAAAAGATGGGAAAGGGAGGGGAAAGGAAGGAAGTGCTTACGGGGAGGGGGGGTGGAAAAGAGGAAGCGAGGGAGCCAGCCACGTGGGAAGCTGCGGCAAAGCGGGTTCCGGGGGACAATGGGAGTTGTAGTGCAAGCCTCGGAAGGGGTGGATGGGTACGGTGGACACCAGGGTTGTGCGGGGGGAGGGGGGGCGCGATCATTGCACCCGGTTTGCAATCTTGTAAGAGCTGAGCGTTGCAAAGAAGGAACTCACCTGAGACACGGATCTCCTCTCGCGGGGAGGGTGGGGGGAAGGCAGTGACGGAGGCTTCCCTTTGTGCTCCGCTTCCCAGAAAGAGAAGGAGGAGGAGCCAATCCGGGTGGGGCGGGTCGAGAAGAGGGAGGCAGGCCAATGAGAGGAGGAGAGGCTACCTGGACGGGCAGGCGGCGGCGGCGGGGGGGGGGGGGGGGGCGTTGTTTGCAAGGAGGAGGGAGAGAGTAATGGGGGTTGCAAAATCCGGACGGCCGCCAGAGGGCAGCCCAAGGCGGGCTATGGAAAGGATGCGCTGTTGGGCGGCTGCAGCGGCAATGGTGTCTTTGCAAACCCCGGGGAAAGAATGAAAGGGTTGCTTGGCTGCCCTCTGGTGGCCGCCGGGATATGCATTTGTGTGTGTGTGTGAGAGAGAGAGAGAGAGAGAGAGAGATACCACCACCACCCAGCACAAATAAACTCCTTAGCCAAAACACTAATCGCCAGAACCAAACGCCTGGCAGACAAGACACACATTAAGACTGAACTATGCACCCTGACCAAAGTACTGACAGCTAATGGCTTTCACAAAAGCAAAATCACTGGCTTGATCCACAAAAACACACTGAGACATAATAGAGACCCAGAAGATGAACAGACCCATGGAACAGCTGTCCTGCCCTACATAAGAGGTACTACAGACAAAATTAGTAAGATACTACACAGACATCACATCAAGACTGCCTTCAAAACAGACAGAAAAATAGCAGACATCCTTAGAAACCCCAAAGATAAAATTGACCTGGAAAACCAAGGCATATACAAAGTCCCCTGTGCATCATGCCCGGCCACATACATTGGAGAGACCAATAGAAGAATAAGTACCCGCCTAGATGAACACAAAAATGCAGTCAAAAAGCTGGAACACACTTCCTCATTAGTCCAACACATGGAAGCCACAGGTCATAGCATCAACTTCAATGGCACCAAAACCCTAGCCACTATAGAAAACCCCAGCCACAGAATCATCAGAGAAGCCATAGAGATTGAAAAAAGACCAGAAAGCATGAATAGAAGAGATGATTCCATCAGACTGTCAATCATTTGGAAGATTGCACTCACAAACAAAAAAATCTCCACACCACAAGCCAGGCAAACACCTGGGCACAAACAGATCCCCCTGATACCTCCAGCTCAAACATACCCCAACCAGGCACCCAGATGAAACCGAGCTTCCTAACTAATGATAGCAGTCCATTTACCCGGAGCCAAGCTGCACTAAAGGCCTCCCATAAAGTAACACAATGTTGCCAGCCAATCAAGATACAAAAAGAGCCACAAAACAGACAGAAGATATTAGAAACACCAATCAAGCAGAACACAGCAAACTCCAAGATCAATAAACATAGACCAAGACTCCCAATCAATCAGGATGAAGAAAAAACCATTCTGGCACAGCAATAGTCTGGCCCAAATTTTTGTTCAGGTATTTTCCCACGTCATAATAGTGGTGCTTTTAAACGTTTCAGCAGAATCTCATCTGCCATCATCAGGCTTCTGTATTTCTCGTAGGTTTTGATCTGGTTGTTTATTCCCTCCACAGAAAATACCCGTGGGAAAATACCCGAACAAAGCTGAATGCCAGACATATATATATACATACATACATACATACATATACATATACATATACATATACATATACATATACATATACATACATACATACATACATACATACATACATACATATATATATATATATATATATATATATATATCCTGCATCCTTCAGCTGGATGGTCATCTCAGGTTTATTTAAAGCAGGGGTCGCCAAACTTTTGGACCTCAGCGACCACCAAATTCATAATTTAAAATCCCAGGGACCACTAACCGGTTCTGTGGGCATGGCCTAATTTGTGGGTATGGTGTGGTCATGTGACTGGTTGGGCATGGCTTGTATGTAAATATTATAAATATTGATATAAATATTGATATATTTTTTTATAAAAAAAGAGCAACTTTTACCCAAAATCAGGCAAAGCAAGCAGGCAGATTGAGTTGTTCACAGAATCACAGATTCATTCTATCTGCCATTGGCTAGCTCCGTCTGTCACATAAAATTTTCTTGCAAGCAAACTCACAAAATTAACTCACAACACACAATGTATATAAATATTGAATTTTTTATGAAAAAGAGCAACTTTTACCCCAAATCAGGCAAAGCAGGCAGGCAGATTGAGTTGTTCACAGAATCATTCAGTGATCTATCTATCTGCCATTGGCTAGCTCAGTCTGTCACATAAAATTTGCTTGCCATGAGTCTGCACTGAATCATAGAACCTTCAGTCCTAAGGGAGGTTTGGCTGTGCTTAAAAGCAAAGCCGAAGATTTAAAGACAAGCTAGAAAGCAAGAAATCCAACCATTTCCTGCTTTCTAACTAATCTAAATCTCCCAGCACAGCAGAACAGCTGATGGTCGGAAAAAGGAAAAATAGCAATTTAGCAGGCAAGTTTGCGAGGTAAGGAGTGAGTGGGCAGGGAGGGTTCCCACGGGCCATGTGGGCGGCACAGCCTTGTTTCTGTGCAGCCTGGATTAATTGCTTTGGGGGGGTGCTCTGGGAGTGAGATTTTCTTGCAGCCCATCGGTTGGCGACTGCTGATTTAAACCAAGGGTCTTCGAACTTGACTGCTTTAAGACTTCTGGATTTCAACTCCCAGAATTCCCGAGCTCACATGACTTGGAGGAGGAATTCTGGGAGTTGAACTCCACAAATCTAAAAGCAGTCACATTCGAAGACCCTTGATTTTAAAGCAGGGGTCCCCAAACTTGGCAACTAGATGGTAGAGAATAGCATAGAATAGAAATATTGGAATGGAATAGAATAGAATTCTTTATAGGCCAAGTGTGATTGGACACACAAGGAATCTGTCTTGCTGCAAATGCTCTCAGTGCACATCAAAGAAAAGATACATTCATCAAGAGTCAAGAATCATCAGGTACAACGCTTAATGATAGTCATAAGGTACAATAAGCAATCAAATCATAGAAAATAGAATAGAATGGAAAGGAAAAGGGAATAGGATAGGACAGAATAGGAAATAGAATAGAAAAGGGAATAGGGATTAGAATAAAATGGGGAATAAAATAGAAATAGAATAGAATAGAATTCTTTTATTGGCCAAGTGTGATTGCGCATACAAGGAATTTGTCTTGGTGCAAATGTTCTCAGTGTACATAAAAGAAAAGATACATTCATCAAGAGTCAAGAATCATCAGGTACAATGCTTAATAATAGTCATAGGATACAATAAGCAATCAAATCATAGAAAATGGGAATGGAATGGAAAAGGGAATAGGATGGGACAGAATAGGAAATAGAATAGAATAGAAAAGGGAATAGGGAATAGAATAAAATGGGGAATAGAATAGAAATAGAATAGAATAGAATTCTTTTATTGGCCAAGTGTGATTGCGCATACAAGGAATTTGTCTTGGTGGAAATGCTCTCAGTGTACATAAAAGAAAAGATACATTAGTCAAGAATCGTAAGGTTCAATATATTTTCTGGAATATATTTCTTCTTAGAGAGTAGGAATTCTCCCTTGTGATGAAATCATAACTGTACCTCTAACGGCCTTTGGAGGAATGTAAAAAGAGGAAGAAACAAACTTTTAAAATTTGTAAAGGAATATTATCTTTATTGCCATTTCCTGTGGTAAACTTGTGATGCAGTTGTGTTTATTGTGCCAGGCATATAAATGTGTGTCTGTGTGAGAATGTGGGCAGGTAGCCCCCAACTGAACAGCCGTTCATTTAATGACCAAAAGTTAACAACAGCTCTGAAAAAAAAGCGACTTATGGCCATTTTTCGCACTCATGATCCCCAGGGTCACGGGATCAGAATTCAGACGCTGGGCAAGTGACTCATATTTATGACAGCTGCCGTGTCCTGGGGCCATGGGATCCCCCTTTTGTGACCTGACCGGAAAATTCAATGGGGAAAGCCAGATTCACTTAACAGCTGGGTTATTCACTGAATAAGTGTAGTGGTTCACTTAACAATTATGGAAGAAAGGTTGTAAGACAGGGGGGGAAATTCACTTAACAACCATCTTGCTTAGCGGCAGAAATGTTGGGGCTCAAACAGTGGTCATAAGTTGAGGACTCCCTGGCTGAACTCAACTAGGAGGTCTGGGATTTTGTCATCCTTGCAAAAACTGGGGAGCTGGACCTGCAACACCCCAAAAAATCCCACCAAGGAAACCCAATGAAAAAACAGTCCAAGGGAAGAAAAGACCATTAAAACCCCATGATTTATGGGAGAGCGCCCTGAGGCCCGACTTCGACACTGCAAGTGCGTTCTCTTCGCCAATGATGTGACGCTATTCAACACCATCAACAATACTGCTACCCTTCAAAAAGACCTAAACAAATAAGTGCTCTGTCTTACATATTGGCAAGAAAGAAAGAAAGAAAGAAAGAAAGAAAGAAAGAAAGAAAGAAAGAAAGGAAGGAAGGAAGGAAGGAAGGAAGGAAGGAAGGAAGGAAGAGAAGAAAGAAAGAAAGAAAGAAAGAAAGAAAGAAAGAAAGAAAGAAAGAAAGAAAGAAAGAAAGAAAGAAAGAAAGAAGAAAATAAAATATAAGCTGAATAGTCAAGACCTTGTTGATGATCCAAACTCTGTCAAGGACCTTGGAATACTTATCTCTAATGACCTAAGTGCTAGAGGCCACTGTAACTACATAGCCAAAAAGGCATTAAGAATTGTTAACCTAATCCTGTGTAGCTTTTCCTCTGGTAATATCACACTACTAACTAGAGCATACAAAACATTTGCTAGACCAATACTCGAATACAGCTCATCAGTCTGGAACCTGCATTATGTATCTGATATTAACACAGTTGAGAAAGTCCAGAAATATTTCACAAGAAGAGTTCTCCACTCCTCTACTCCTTGCAGAATACCTTATGCCACCAGACTTGAAATTCTAGACCTAGAAAACCTAGAACTATGCTGCCTTCGGTCCGATCTAAGTATAGCATATAAAATCATACATTGCAATGACTTACCTGTCAATGAATACTTCAGCTTCAACCATAACAACACAAGAGCAAAGAATAGACATAAACTCAAGGTTAATTGCACCAAACTTGATTGCAGGAAATACGACTTCAGCAACAGAGTTGTCAATGTCTGGAATACTCTACCTGACTCTGTGGTTTCTCACCCAAACCCCCAAAACTTTAACTTCAGACTGTCTAGTATTGACCTCACCTCTTTCCTAAGAGGTCTGTAGGGGGCATGCATAAGCGCACCAACCGTCCCTGTCCTATTGTTTCTTTTATTTTTCTTATATGTATCCATTTCATGTATTCATAACTATGTTTATACTTACACCTGTTATCTTATAATCACTTGACATAAAATAAATAAATAAATAAAATAAAAAGGATCGCGGACGGGATGCAAATAAAACGGGACAGCGAGTCGCTCACTTGGCGCAACTGGTGGGCGGGATCCACCAGGTGGCGCTGCCCAGCAAGCGAGCCCTTTGAGAGGCCCCTCCATTCGAGAGGCCCCTCTAGGAACAATGAGTTTTTTCTCTGAAGATTACCTGCAGAAGAATGCGCAGGCGCGATTCTGCTCTTCAATTCCTAAGGAGGAGGGCGGAGCGCGCGTCCTTTCCCAAGTGGAGAGCTCTGAAATACAGGTGGATAGGAAGAGCCAAGAGCTGGGGACTGTAAGGCTTAATTACGTCCCCAGAAGAATGCGCAGGCGCAAACGTGCTCCCCAACCCTTAGTGGCGAGGGCGGAACTAGGAGAGGAGGGCGGAGGGCGCGTCCTTCTCCAGGTGCGGTGGGTGGAGCTTGGAATCCCGGGTCGAATGGGAGGAGCCTTTGGAGCTGGGAATTCTACCTTAACCCTTTAGATGGCCTGCAGAAGAGTGCGCAGGCGCGAACCGGCTCTCCAACGGTGGAAGCGAGAGCCGTTGCGAAGCGGGCGGAGCTTGGAATCCCGGGCGGGGTGGGAGGAGCCGGGAGCGGGGCGCCGGAGGATCCCTTGCAACCCATTGAGGGTTCCAGGTGAGGCGATTCTTCTCCGGATCCTCCTTCCCCTCCTCCTCCTCCTTAAGGTTGGGGGTCTTTTAGATTTGGATGCTTTTATGCGCCCCCCCCCCCCAGAATAAAAGGCTGAGAGGAAGGGAGGAGAGCCAGGCAGAGCTCCGTCTGGTTCAGCTCAGTGTCACCTTTTCCCCCTTGCAGACGCCCCGCAGGGCTTCCAAAGCCCTTTCCTCGCTGGCCTCCCTGGAAGGAGGAAGCGTCCAACGCCCTCCCCCCCTCAATGAACAATCTTGGGACTGCTCCCCCCTCTATTCCCCCCTCCAGCCCATGACCCCTTTCCCACCCTGGGGAGGGGAGGGGTCCTGGCGGGTGGAGAGCCTGGCCCGCAGAAAGGAAGATAACCCCATCCCTCAGAAGTGGCTATCCATGGTTTTTCCTATCCAAAAACCTTCATTTAGGGGTGCTGGAAAGAAAGCCAGAGGGATTTGGGGGTGAAGGTGCTGGAAAGAAAGCCAGGGGGGTTTGGGGTGTCCCGTCCCCCCGCCCCAGGACCCAAACTAAGTGCCAGCATTGGAGGTATCTCCAGCTTGGAAGCTCTGGGAATTAATCTATCCTTTGCAAAGTTACCCGGGTGCTGAAGTAAAGAAAAACTCCAGCACAAATGATTTTTTTGCTTGTCCTAAGAAATACAAGTAATCCTCCTCAAATTACAACCATTTATTATAGTGACTGTTCACGGTTACAACAGCCCCCCCCCCCCAAAGAAAAATGCATGACAACTGGCATGTATTCATGACAGCTGCAGAGTCCCTAGGTCACACCCAATCCCCTTTTGCGACCTTCTGACAAGCAAAGTCAATGGAGGGACGCCAGATTCACTTAACGACTGTGTAACTGACATAAAACAAGGGCAGTGATTCACTTAACCACTGTGGCAAGCAAGGTTGCAAAGTGGGGCAAAATTGTCTTCCTTAGCAACAGAGGTTTTTTTTTTTTTTTGACTCAATTGTGGTCTTAAATCGTGACCGACCTGTACTTCCTTTTTGAAAAGTGATTGTGTTTTGTTTGCATATGCTTTGAAGAGCAGTGTGTCCGGATTCCAGCAATCGCCCTAATTAAATCATGATTCTCGAACCAACCTTCAGAAAATTTCAAAGGATTCATTAAAGGCAACATACTGGCACTGCCCTGTATGAAGCCATCTCTGGCATATGTAATTTACAGTCACCTATGACCCTGTTTCCCCCCTCCCCCCAGGTGTCTCGTAAACTATGGTATAGCATAGTGGTGGCTAACCTTTTAGGCAATGCGTGCGCTCCCCCATGACCCCTGTGCATGCGCACAATCTCCCCCCTCCTGCCGTCCCTTACCTGCACTGCGCCTCACAGCTGATTTTTCAGCTGATTTGAGGCCTTTTTCGGCCTCCCAGAGGCTTAAAAAAACCTGCAGGCTTTTCAGGATGAATAATAGGCCTGTTTCGTCACTTCCAGTATTACAGGAAATGATAAAATGAGGCCTATTATTCATCCTGAAAAGCCTGCAGAAAGTTTTTTTAAGCCTCTGACAGGCCGAAAAAGGCCTCAAACCAGCAGAAAAAAATCAGCTGTGAGGTGCGCACATGTGCAGTATGGTAAGTTTGCCTGCAGCTCGTGTGCCAGCAAAATGGCTCTACGTTCCATAGGTTTGCTGTCATGGGTATAGCACGTTCACAGCCTGGGTGTCATCATTCACGTTCTCCAATTAAACATATTTGGAGCAAAAGCTCTGGTAGCTTAGTTACAATCTTTTAAAGATAAGAGTTGGAATATACTTTTGTTTTCAACTGCTCTTCCTGATTTCCTTCCTCCCCCCCTTTTTTTGGCAACGACTAAAACAAGCATAGGAATGTTTTATGAGTTGACACACCGTCTTCTCAGTCTTCCCTTCAATGTATTTGGACAAGGACATCCTTTCGAAGTCTACAAAGGCAGCTCTCTTTTTTTCTGACTTTTTATTTCCTTGTGTTCCTTTCCCTTAGCTTGAAAACTGAAAGCATTTTTATTTTTTGGGCTGGAAGGATTCTTATCGTTGGAGGCTCAAAGTTCCACATCTCCCGAAATGGCTCAAAGTGCCTCTTCTTGCCATTCTGCTCCATTGACCGAAAGTCCTTTTGCAAATCCAGGACAGACTTCAGATGGGTGTGAACCAGCCTCTCAGTACACCCCAAAAACCACGTCACAAAACCCAGAAGGAAACAGATTCCATGTTGCTTTGCATAGGTCTACTGAGAAGTTCTGGAGAAGAACGAGGAAGGACAACGTCCTGGAAGGAAGAATCACCAGATAGGCTGGAAAACATCAACTTTTCCAGGAGTTCTACAAAGAAACCGAGGCACCCCGAGAATTTTGCAGTCGGTTACACCATCTTTATCGTCGATGGCTGAAGCCAGAGAAACACACAAAAACTCAGATGTTGGACTTGGTGGTCCTGGAGCAATTCCTAGCCATCCTGCCTTCAGAGATGGAGAGGTGGGTGCGGAAATGTGGAGCAGAGACCAGTTCCCAGGCGGTGGCCCTTGCAGAAGGCTTCCTCCTGAGCCAAATAGAGGAAAAGAAGCTGGCAGAAATGCAGGTGAGACAAAAAAACATTGCACCACTAATCCTCGACTTAGCAACAGTTCACTTAGTGACCATCCAAAGTTACAACAGCATTTTGAAAAAAATGACTTACGACAGTTATGAAGGTTGACTCAGCCTTCCATCCTTCTGAAGCCGGTCAAATGAGGGCCCATATTGTTGGGGGGGCAAGATTGTGACTCTGTAAACGGCTTAGAGAGGGCTGTAAAAGCACTGTGAAGTGGTATATGCCATAATTTTTGCACTATAAGATGCTCCAGAACTTAAGACACACCTAGCTTCTTATAATACTGCTGATCAGCTGTTCCTGGCGGCGGAGATCATCTCAATCATTTGCTGCTGCCTGGAACAACTGATTGGCGGTATTCCAGGAGGCTGATCCAACCGCCAATCAGCTGCTTGGCAGCAAAGGCTCCAGCGGTCCCTGACGGGGTTGAGAAGCTTCAGTGGTGAAGTGGGTGTGTCTAGTTTAATGAAAAGGACTATGGGTGACATGATAGCACTCTTCCAACATCTTAGGGGCTGCCACAAAGAAGAGGGAGACAAAGCACTTGAGGGCAGGATAAGAAGCAATGGGTGGAAACTAATCAAGGAGAGAGGCAACTTAGAACTAGGGAGAAATTTCCTGATTGTGAGAACAATTAATCAGTGGAACGATTTGCCTCCAGAAGTTGTGAATGCTCCAACACGGGAAGTTTTTAAGAAGAGGTTGGGTAACCGTTTGTGTGAAATGGTATAGGGCTTCCTGCCTGAGCAGGGGTTGGACTCCAAGGTCCCTTCCAATGTTGTTCTAGTCTACCTGTATGTGAGAAGCCCTCTCTTTTTAGAGAGAACCTGGTTGCAGTGGACCTTAAAATCCTCTTCCTTTTTTTTTCCTTTGGACAGGTTCAGGATCCCTTCATGGAAGTGGGCGCAAAAAAGCCCCGAGCACACACAGACATGTCACCTCTCTCTCAGGAACTGACCTTTGGAGGGATCTCCTAAGAGGATCCACCTCAGATCACATCCGAAGGTAATAAATTAGGTTCTTCATTTGTTAAATGTTTATATAGCTGTACTCCATCAGGAACCGTAACAGGGTGCAGCTGAAAAGAAACATATTACAGAACGTTATCCATTCATTTCTAGGCAGAGATGCCCCCTTTCAAGGCATGTAACATCATCTCTCCCAATGAAGCATTGAGCACCCTGATCCAGCCAATCAACTCCCACTAAATTCCCAAATAGCAACAGCAATAGCACTTGGACTTATATACCGCTTTATAGTGCTTTACAGCCCCCTCTAAGTGGTTTACAGAGTCAGCATATTGGCCCCAACAATCTGGGTCCTCATTTTATCCACCTCGGAAGGATGGATGGCTGAGTCAACCTTGAGCCAGTGAGGATCGAACTCCTGGCTGCGGGCAGAGTTAGTCTGGAAAACAAATTGAACCACCACGCCACCAAATGAATCGGATAAGGCAAGATTGTAAGTCCTGTCTAATGGAAATCGTACTGTTCAGCACCTGCCCACTTTCTTGAAGTCCTGGGAAAATCCTCACCAACTCAAGGTTGACTCAGCCTTCCATCCTTTAGAAGTTTGCAAAATGAGAAGCCAGGATCGAACTCTTGGCTGTGGGCAGAGTTAGCCTGCAATAATTTGTAACCACCACGCTACCACAGCTCCAAATATAAGGCAAGAAGTCCCGTCTAATGGAAATCGTACTGTTCCTCAGCTGCCCAATTCCTTGATGTCCTGGGGAAAAAGCAAATGCAAGAGACAACCTTAAAATCTCTCCCTATTTCAGTAGACTCTTAAGTCCAGACTTAAGGAACCTGAATTCTTCATATCTTCAGGGGGCCTTTCGTGGATTAACAGGAGCCCTTCCCTCTCATGACCAGTAAAGTACCTCCAAGCCTAACTCTTTAGCCTCTCTATTTCACTCCTCACCACCTATTACTCAGTTAATCAGAGAGGTTGGGCCTCTGGGCACAGTCTCGCATCCCCAGATCAGTGTATGCATCTTTATTGCGGTGGTGACACAGTGGTTAGAATGCAGTATTGCAGGCTAATTCTGCCAACTGTCCGCACTTCAATCCTGAGCAGCTCAAGGTTGACTCAGCTTCCACCCTTCCGAGGTGCATAAAATGAGGACCTAGGTTGTTGGGGGCAAAGTTGCTGACTCTCTAAACCACTTAGGGAGGGCTATCAAAGCACTATGAAGCAGTAGATAAGTACTAAGTGCTATTGGTAGTGCTATTGCTCACACCACAGTTGCACCCTATATTTCTAAGCAAGACAGTTGTTAAGCGAGTTTTGCCTAATTTTATGACTTTCCTTGCCACCGTTGTTAAGTGTCCATGGGAAACTCTCAGTCATCCAGGTAATAGTTGTCCCAAAATTGCAGCTGCCTCCTGAAAAAGCAACTTTGCGACAGTTGGAAAGTAAATTAGTGCGGTTCTTAAGTTAGCAACATGGTTGTTAAGGGGATCTGGCTTCCCCGTTGGCTTTGCTTGTTGGAAAGTCGCATGATCTCAGGACACTGTTGAATGTCATAAATACATGGCAGTTGCCAAGCATCTGAATTTCGGTTTTATTTTATTTTATTTTATTTTATTTTATTTTATTTTATTTTATTTTATTTTATTTTATTTTATTTTATTTTATTTTATTATTTTATTTTATTTTATTTTATTTTATTTTATTTTATTTTATTTTATTTTATTTTATTTCTTTATTTTTTATTTTTGTCAATTGCTTACAAGGTAATAGGCATAAGTAAAAACATAGTTATGAATACATGGATACATATAAGAAAAATAAAAGAAACAATAGGACAGGGACGGTAGGCATGTTGGTGCATTTATGCACACCCCCTATAGACCTCTTAGAAAAAGGGGTGAGGTCAGTAGTAGGCAGTCTAAGGTTAATGACCATGGGGTACTGAAACGGTCGTAAGTGTGAAAAATGGCCATTATTTTTACCTGCTGTTGAACTTCAAACACTAAACACTATGAAGCACTATGAAGCAGTAGATAATTATTAAGTGCTATTGGTAGTGCTATTGCTCACACCACAGTTGCATTCTACATTTCTAAGCAAGACAGTTGTTAAGCGAGTTTTGCCCCATTTATGACTTTCCTTGTGACCGTTGTTAAGTGTCCATGGAGACTTTCAGTCATCCAGGTAATAGTTGTCCCAAAATTGTATCTGCCTCTTGAAAAAGCAACTTTGGAACAGTTGGGAAGTGAATTACTTCCGTTCTTAAGTTAGCAACAAAGTTGTCAAGGGGATCTGGCTTCCCCGTTGGCTTTGCTTGCTGGAAAATTGTATGATCCCAGGACACTGTTGAATGTCATAAATACATGCCAGTTGCCAAGCATCTGAATTTTGATCACATGACCATAGGATACTGCAACTGTCATAAGTGTGAATAATGATCATCATTATTTTTACCTGCCGTTGTAACTTCAAACACTAAACGGTACAGGTTTTCCTTGTTCTCATTCCTCCTGGATCCTATGTGGATACAGATTACACCCAGGTCATTATTTTTTACTTTCCCTCTCGTGTTCCCTATCAGCTCATTCCCCAATATGGAACTTGGAATTAATATTTTTGACCTTGGGTTGTTCATACCATGTACAGTTCTACTGTCAGGATTCCGGCAGTCACCCCAATTATATCCTGAGTCTTGAGCCAAACTTCCAAAACTTCAAAAGGATTTATTGGGCGTTTAAATGTCCGACACTGCCTGGGTGTAGCCAACTCTGAGACACATCATTCACTGTCACCCTTGACCCTGGTTTCCCCCCTGCCCCCCGGGTGTATCATAATTCATATTCTCCAATGGGACACCTCCATAGCCAAGAGTCATCAGTCATGCTCTCCAGTTAGAATTTTGCTTGACAGAAAGTTCAGTCACCTAGTTACTATCTTTGAAAACTATTTGTGGACTGCACTTTCGGTTTCCAAGCTGCCACACAGCTCCTCCCTCCCTTTCTGTTGGCAACTCTAAAAAAACCATAGAAATATTTTATGAGTTGACATCTAACTTGCTTCCCATAATGCTCAGTGTGCAACATAAAACTGTTGGGGAAGATTATTGGGGGGCCATATGCTGACTCTTTAACCTGCTTAGTAAGGGCTGAAAAATACTATGAAGTGGTATATAAGTCAAGGTACTATTGATATTACTTACTTGAAGCCTCACTGGTGTGAAAAAAATGCTCCTTTTATATTTTTGGGTATAATTTTTCTCAAGAATGCAGTAGGAATGTTTTCAAAATGCTTTCCTCCATTTTTGTCTTCTTAGGAAATGGAGCAACCCTGCGGTTTCCTGCAAAAATGCCTCTGCTTTGTGGTGGAACTGAAACTGCTGTGGTCATTCCAACTCAGGTAGGAGGGATCAACCTCACGTAAAGTGTTAGTACCAATTTATAATGCCTTGCTAAAACCTACAACTTGGAATATTGAATCCAGTTTTGATCACTGCAATATAAAAAAGCTGTTGGGAGTCTGGAAAGAGAACAGAGAAGAGCGATGAAGATGATTAGAGGACTAGAGGCTAAAATATATGAAAAATGGTTGCAGGAATTGGGTATGTCTAATTTAATTAAAAGAAGGACTTGGGGTGACATGATAGCAATGTTCCAATATCTAAGGGGCTGCCACAAAAAGAAGGGAGCTGTTGTACAAAGCACCTGAAGGCAAGACAAGAAGCAATGAATGCAAGCTAATCAAGGAGAGAAAGAATCTAGAACAGGGGTCTCCAACCTGAGCAACTTTAAGACTTGAGGACTTCAACTCCCAGAATTCCTGAGGAATTCTGGAAGTTGAAGTCCCCAAGTCTTAAAGTTGCTAAAGTTGGAGACCACTGATCTAGAACTAAGGAGGAATTTCCTTAACAGTGAGGAAAATTAACTAGTGGAATAGCTTTTCTTTAGATTTTGTGGGAGCTCCATTGCTGGAGATTTTTAAGAAGAGACTGGACAACCAGTTCTCTGAAGTGGTAAATGGCCTCCTGCAGTGGTGTGGAGCTATAATTATTTATTTGTGTAAACAATTAGATTAGATACCACCCACTTCACTCTCAAGAGTGACCTTGGGTGATTTCCAGATGGTACAAGTAATCCTCAACTTACGACCTCAAGTACAACTTGGAATTTTACATTAAGAGGGATGGTTTGGTTTGTTTGTTTTTGTTAATTTCAGAATTGTATGTCATTTGAAGATATAGCCGTATTTTTTTCGGAAGAGGAGTGGGCCCTGCTGAATCCTGACCAAAAATTGCTGTACAGGGAGAGCACATTGGAAAATGCAAGGAACATTACCTGCCTAGGTAAGAGTTCTTTTTCTACTTTTCTGGTCAGACGTAACCAGCTTACCCGTTTCTGAGAAAATGCTGGTTTGTTCCTTTCCTACAGTGAATGCCCTTAACTGCGTTGAGACCCTCACCAGATCAGGCAGACGGGGCTAAAACTCTTCATGCTGTTTCTTCTCAATAGAAGGGAACAAACACACACGCACACCCCTTATTGAGTTTCTCTTTTGGGTAGGGAGTGCCTTCCATTTTTCTGGAATTCAGAAACCCTAATAGGTCTGAATTCCATGCATCACATGAAGTGTTAATACCACTTTATAATGCCTTGATAAGACCACACTTAGAATACTGCATCCAGTTTTGGTCACCACGATATAAAATAATGTGGAGACTCTAGAAAGACTGCAGAGAAGAGCAACAAAGATGGTTAGGGGATGGAGGCTAAAACATGCTGGAATTAGGCATGTCTAGTTGAATGAATGAAAAGAAAGACGAGGGCTGATATGATAGTAATTTTCCAATATTTGAGGGTTTGCCACAAAGACGAGGGAGTCAAGCTCAGAGGGAGCTGCTGCCAGTTCGCACCGGTTCAAGCAAACCGGTTGTTAAGATTCAGCGCAGTTCACTGAACTGGCAAATCCACCACTGGCTGGCCCCATCCCGCTCGTTTGACCTTGAGCTGGCCAGAATCGAACTTCTGGCAGTCAGCAGAGTTAGCCTGCAATACTGCATTCTAACCATTGTGCCACCATGGCTCATAAGTTGAGAATTACATGTAATGTTCAAATATAGGATGTGACAATAGAGCATGATCCCTGAGGATATCTTAGCTTGGGCCTAGAGGATCTCATGAAACTCACCTCTTTGTTTCTTCTTTTTGTCTCAATCAGGTGAGCGGTGGGAAAGAGAGGACTCTAAGAAGGAGATGGTAGAGAACTTGCCAATAGTCAAAAATGAAATTGGAGAAACGATGTTCCAATGTCAATGGGGAGTTCGAAGTCCTGAGGAAAATCACCTAAACGGAGAGCCAGTTAAAGCTCTCGCTTTTCATCATGCAGATAACAATGTGCTCCTGGCTGAAACAAATCACCAAGGAACCGGAATGTGTCCAGGGTGTGGAAAAATATTGAAGGAGGAATCAGAATTGTGTGGAAATTGCAGAAGGCATCCTGTCGAGGCACAACCTGAAAATAGGGAATGGGCCTTTCCTCTTATTTTAAATCAAAATATATTGTTTGGGGGGAAATTACATAAAGGTGTGAAATGTGATGAGACCTTCAGCCACAGTAGCTATCTAAGTAACCATCAAAAGATTCAGGTCTGCAGGAATCCATATCAATGCATGGATTGCAGAAAGAGCTTCCATCAGAAAAGTCAGCTTATGACTCATGAAAAGATCCACCGAGGAGAGAAACCACATGCCTGCACGGAGTGTGGAAAGAGCTTCATTAGGAGAAGTTACCTGACTTACCACAGGAGAATCCACAGCGGGGAGAAACCCTATCAATGTATGGAGTGTGGGAAGTGCTTCTCTCAGAGAAGCCACCTTACCTCCCATAAGAGGATCCACACAGGGGAGAAACCGTATCGGTGCCTGGAGTGCGGGAAGCGCTTCAGCGAAATAAGTCACCTCACTTCCCATAAAGGGATCCACACCGGAGAGAAGCCCTATAAATGTATGGAGTGTGGGAAGAGTTTTAGTGTGAGCTGTTCCCTGACATCCCATATGAGGATCCACCGAGGAGAGAAACCCTATCAATGCGTGGAGTGTGGGAAGTGCTTCAGTCAGAGCAGTTACCTGAGTTCCCACAGGAGAAGCCACAGAGGGGAGAAACCCTATCCATGTATGGAGTGTGGGAAGCGCTTCTGTCGCAAAAGTGGGCTTACTTGCCATCAGAGGATCCACACAGGGGAGAAACCGTATCAGTGCCTGGAGTTCGGGAAGAGATTCAGTGATGCAAGTTATCTCACTTCCCATAAAAGGATCCACACCGGAGAGAAGCCATACCAATGTCTGGATTGCGGGAAGAGTTTTTGGGTAAACAGTTCCCTTACATCCCATAAAAGGACTCACATGGGGGAGAAGTCATACAAATGTACGGACTGTGGAAAGAGCTTCACTGTAAGCAGTTCCCTTAATTCTCATAAAAGGATCCACATGGGGGAGAAACCATACCACTGTGTGGAATGTGGAAAGAGTTTTAGAAAGAGTAGTTCTGTGACTTCCCACAGAAGGATCCACACAGGAGAAAGCATATGAGTGTACGGACTGTGGAAAGTGTCAACTCATAAAATATTTCTGTGGTCTTTTTAGAGTTGCCAATAGGAATGGGGAGGAGTGTGGCAGCTTGAAACCAAAATTGCAGTCCATAAATAGTTTTCAAAGATAGTAACTAGGTGATTGAAGTTTCTGCCGTGCAAAATTCTAACTGGGGAACATAATTGATGTCTCTTGGCTTTGATGTGTCTCATTGGAAAATATGAATTATGATACACTCGGGATGGGTGAAAAGCAGGGTCAAGGGTGACAATGAATGATGTGTTTCAGAGTCGGCTACACTTAGGCAGTGCTGGACATGTTAACTCACAATAAATCCTTTTGAAGTTTTGCAAGTTTGGCTCGAGACTCATGATTTAATTGGAGTAACTGCCGCAATCCTGACAGAAAGAACTTCAGAGACCCCAGTTCTGAGGTTATGATCCCCGTACAGAAATCCTCTTTATGGGCCAAGTGCGATTGGACACAAAAGGAATTTGTCTTTTTTCGTACAAGGAATGTCATGGAAGTGGATTGTGGGCTAAAATGAGCTGGTATGGCTGAAGGAAGGAAGACGAGGAATTATCGTCCCATATCCCTCTACCAGGGAGATGGGTGGTTAAGAAATTGGATGGATGGATGGATGGATATATCTTTCCATTTCATTTTATAAGATTTAAGATAAGAAATATGGATGAGCTCAACTAGCAGTTCTTGGAAGAGTTACAACTAATTGAGTCTGTCATTTGTACCTCATTAATTGTCTGGTTTGGCCAGGATAGGTACAGACTTCAGTGGACAGTTAGGACTGCAGAAAAAGCAATCACAACCAGCCTGCCTTCCATTGAGGATCTGTACACTGCATGAACTAGAAAGAGAGCTGAGAAAATACCTGTAGGCTCCTCACATCCTGGACATAATCAATTTTATCCCACCCACCCCGCTCAGGATGCTGCTATAGGGCATTGCATACCAAAACATCCAGACAGAAAGATAACTTTGTCCTTCCTCCCCCATGCCATCACACTTTATTTCCACAGCACTCCCTTATTTTTCATTTTTTCTCATTTTTCTCATCCTTCCAATTATCTTCTCCTATTGGTTTCTTAGGATTTTGTCAGTTGTTTGTGACTTATGATTAATGATTGTTACTATGATTTGTGATCTATGACCTATTCATTGCTTTTTATATGTACACTGTGAGCTTATGTACTAGAGACAGTTCTGTTGTACTCTACTCCAGTGGTCCCCAACCACCGGGCCCCGGACCGGTACCGGTCTGTGGATCATTTTTTACCGGGCTGCAAAGAAGTGGGCACCGCCATCTTGTTTCGACGGCGCTTAAGAAAGTGCTTTCGGGTGAGCTTGTCGGTCATTGGTTGGAAAGCGGCATTTGGGTGCCGAAGTAATCCTCGCACCTTAGTTTCATCGAGGGGGGGCGGCTTCGAATGAAGAGCCATCCTGATGGCGGTGGAGTCTCGCGTTAGGAGGAGATTAAGAAAGAGCCCGAAAAGCCCATCGACAAAGGTGCAAAGGAGGAGTTGAAGGTGGCAGGGAGAAGCGGGGGACAGCTGGCTGGCTGGTTGCTTGGCTCGCCTTGCCTTGGTCATGCGTGCTGATGCCGGTACCGGTCTGTAGATCATTTTGTGATGCCAGTACCGGGCCGTACTGCTCTACTCTACTCCCATTCCCATTATCCTGTCCCAGGTGCTGGCAATCTTAAAACACTCAGAGCCACAAAGGTACTAAGCGGAAGCCCCCTGTTCAATTCTGGAGCCAACTGGAAGTCTGGTTTCCCCTTCATAGACACTACTACTAGTGCAGAGTCCTTTTTCCTCTGCTGATTGGAAATCTGGTTCCCCCACCACCATAGAGTCTCTTCCTAGCATGGCATCCTTTTTCCTCTACCTGTCCTAACCGAAAGTCCTATCAGTTGTGAAGCCAAGTGGAAAACCCGCCCCTTGCCATAGAGTCTCCTGGCGTGTTGTGCCATGCTTTCCCCTCCCTAACTGGAAGTTTCTCTCAAAATTTGGCACCAACTGGTGACGGAGCCACAGCAGTGGCATGAAAGAGCCACATGCAACTAGAGCTGCGGGTTGCCGACCTTTGTTCTGTCCTATCCTACCCTACCCTATCATTATTGACAAATACCTATAAACCTGTTCATTACTAGAAAAAGTAGATGTAGGGAATAAGATGGTGGATCCAAATTACTGTAAGGTCTTGGAAGAGCTATAGGTTATTACAGACAAGTACCCATACATCTGATCACTAGAGGCAGTAAATGGACGGATAGTTAGTAGGACTTGGTACCATCTGTCATCTCTCAGTATCTTTCTCATCTCTTTCATTGCTCACTCATTGCTCTCATCTCTTTCATTGCTCATTGCTATCTTTCTCATCTCTCTCACATCTCTCCTCAGTATCTCTCATCATCACTCTCTCTGTATCTCATCTCTTTGTCATTGCTCTCATCTCAGTATCTCTCATCTCTTTTTCTCTCTCATCGCTCACTCTCATCTCTGTATCTCTCGCTTTCTCATCTGTCTCATCACTTTCATATATATCTCTCTCCCGTCTCACTCTCATCTCTCTCAGCTGAGCCAGCCAGTGTTTTGGGGTGGAGAGGAAGTTGCGCGTCTCCCAGTTGCGCAGCCCCAGCAAGGGCCAGAAGAAATGCCCACGAGACCCAACAAGAGATGAAGCTTCACTCCCGCTGTGAAATATGGAGCAAATCTCCATATGGAGCGAATCTCTCCTCAGGTCAGGCAAGGAGTGATTGGGAGGGGTCATCCTGCAGTAGGTCCTCCAGCCGGGTGCACAACAGACCACCAAAATTTTCTCACAGAACACCAATGGTCCACAGAGCACTGCTTAGTGACCTCTGATCTAATCCAACCCCTGCCCAAGCAGGTGACCTTACACCATTTCTGACAAATGGCAGTCTCTTACTGAAAGCCTCCAGTGATGAAGCTCCCACACCTTCTGAAGGCAAGCTTTTTCATTGGTTGATTGTTCTCACTTTCAGAAAGATTCTCCTTTTTTTCAGGTTAAATCTCTCCTTGTTCAGTTTCCATCCATTATTCCTTGTCTGGCCTACAGGTGCTTTAGAAAGTAGCTTGACCCCTTCCTCTTTGTGGCAGACCCTCAAATATTGGAAGACTGCTATCATGTCTCCCCTGGTCCTTCTCTTTACTAGACTAGCCAAGCCCAGTTCCTGCAACTATCTGTATGTTTTAGTCTCCAGTCCCCTAATCATCCTGGTTGCACTTTTCTGCCCTTTTGCTAGAATCTCAACATCTTTTTTATAGTGAGGTGACCAAAACTGGATGCAGTACTCTAGGTGTGGTCTTACTAAGGCTTTATTGAGTGGTATTAATACCTCAATTGATCTTGATTGTATCCCCCTGTTAATGTAATTTAGGATTTTGGGGTTTTTTTGGCCTTCTCCTCTGTTTGTATATGCCTTGTATGGTATAGAATCCCAAGACATTCATTTGATTTAGTACTTAGAGCCTCGAAAGCACAGTGGTTAAGAGTGCAATTCTGGTGACAGCCAGTTGCCTGCAATTTGGCAAATTGAATCTCACCAGGCTCACTGGTTGACCCATCCTTCCATCCTGGGTAAAATGAGGAACCAGATTGTTGGGGGCAAGTCTGACTCTGTAAAAGAGAGAGCTGGTATCCAGCAGGTGGTATTCAGCAGGTTCTGACCAGTTCTGGAGAACCAGTAGTGGAAATTTGAAGTTGTTTGGAAAACTGGCAAATACCATGCTCCGCCCGCATCTATTCCCTGCCTCCCGAGTCCCAGCTGATTGGCTGATTCTTCTTGTGTTGCCCTGCCCAGAACGGACCTGGAAAGCAGGTTAGCGGGATGGGAATGGAAATTTTGCAGTATCCTTCCCCTGCCACGCCCACCAAGCCATGCCATGCCTACCAAGTCACGCCTATAGAACTGGTAGTCAAAAATTTTTTAATCCCACCACTGGGCAGGCTTTATTTATTAATGTAAATCGTCGACTACCTGTACAGGGTGTTATCAGGACAGTCTATAAACCCCCATGTCCTTTCTCTAGCCCGCTAGTTCCCGCCCACACCCACCCCAGGTGATACAGCTGTCAACCATACATAGCTGCCAATCAAACAGCAACATGATTCCTGGTTGCACAGTGGCCTTATTGCGATGGTGGCGCAGTGGTTAGAATGCAGTATTGCACGCTGCCGACTGTCAGCAGTTCGATCCTGACTGGGTCGAGGTTGATTCAGCAACCATCCTTCCATGGTGGGTAAAATGAGGAGCCAGATTGTTGGGGGAAACGTGCTTATTCTGTAAACCGCTTAGAGAGGGCTGTTAAAGCACTATGAAGTCTTAAGTGATATTGCTATAGCTAACATTGAGCAGGCAGGGGAACAGGAAGAGAGACCAGACTGGGACCAGATCCTGTGCTGGCTGGAGTAAATATTTAGCTTAGGAATTAAGGGCTGTCCCCTTAAGGGAATGCTTCATAGGAAATGTAGTTTTATGTCACATGGTCACATCTGTATTCCTGATTGGCCACTGGGTTAGTCTTTGGAGGATGGGGGAGTGGAGACAAATTGGCAATTTGCGGGAATGCATTTGTCTGCATGAATTCCAGCACTGAGAGGGAGCTTTCTTCTGCTCCTGCACAATGGGGATAATATCATTTTTTTGCTCCCAAGCCATAGGCCCATGATGGTGAACCTATGGCATGTATGCCACAAGTGGCATGCAGAGCCATTTGTGCCAGCATGCAAGCTGCAGACAAACTTACCTCACTGCACATGCACGTGCCTCACAGCTGATTTTTTGAGTTGGTTTGAGGCCTTTTTTGGCCTCCCAGAGGCTTACAAAAAGCCTCTGCAAGGCTTTTCAGGTTGATAGGCCCATTTTGTCACTTCCTGTAATACCAGAAGTGACGAAATGGGCCTATAATTCGGCCTGAAAAGCCTTGCAGAGGCTTTTTCCAAGCCTCTGGGAGGCCGAAGGCTACAAACCAGCAGAAAAATCAGCTGTGAGTCACAGTGCAGATAAGGAGGTGGGGATTGCACACATGTGTAGGGGGCGTGGGGGGCACGGATTATATTCTGGGTGCTGGCATGTGAGTGCGTGCGCGCTGGTGCATGTGCAAAAGTTGTCCAGTTGATCTGTATCTTACAACCACGATGGAATTTCCTCCATTGCAGGAGGATGGCAAAGAAGAAAACTAAATATGCAAGAGAACTGGTAGAGCTGTTAAACCTCAATATTTCTTTAATAAATAGGAGGTAGTGTTGTAACTATGTATCATTCATGTGTTTGCAACTATGTATCATTGCAACTATGTATCATTCATGTGTTTGCAACATTGTATCATTCACGTGTAATCATTAACTTCTGTCTCTTCAGTGACCTTTGCAAGGCACGTACAAGGGACAAGGAGCTAGACGGTTGTTAATAAGCTTATCCACACTGTAAATGATCTGTCTGGTATGCAGCTTTGTAAACATGCACATCCTGATGAGATTATCATGTTTGACTTGAGCCTTGATTAAATCATTTTCTTGTAAAAAAGCACAATAAAAGAGCGTGTGCCAAGACATTCGGGGCGCGCTCATCCCGAGGAAACCTCGCTTCCTGTCGTTTCTCTCTCCTTCGCTCCCTATCATGAGCCACCCATCTGATGCGGGATAGCAGATACCGCATTCTGGTGACCCCGACGTGATTCCCTAAGGGGGATACGTAGCGACGCGCCCATATCTTATCAGCTCGATGGGAGCTGTGCATCGCCAGGCCTGAAGCGAATTGCACATCATCGGATCTGAAACATGGTCTCGACTTTCGTAAGTATGGGTGGAAACTTTTCTCAACAACAGACGCAGCATCTGAAGGAATTGAGGGAGTTAGTCGCTTCTTCTAAATATTCTGCTAATTTAAAGGGGTCACCTGTAAAAATGAAACCTATTGCTACATTATTGGCTTATGTGTGGCAACATTGTCCTAATTATTCAGAGGAAGGGTCCTTAAAAATTTCCACTTGGCAAAAAATTGGTGAACATCTCCATAGTCCTCCTCGTGCACCTATTGGCATTTTGGTCACGGAGGAAAATTATGGAGGCTTTAAAAGTCCATTATAAAATAGAAGCAGGGAGTGTGTTTGAATCTCCCCCGCCAAATTATGATAACTTTTCAATTTGCTCTAACTCAGGCAGAAGCTGCTGCCATTATTCAACAATGCCCCACATGTAGTAAGCAAGGACATTCCATTCCCATAGGAGTAAATCCTAGAGGATTAAAAGCTTGTGAAATTTAGCAAATGGATGTAACTCAGTATCCACCTTTTGCCCCTTGGAAATATTTGCACGTTTCAATAGATACATATTCAGGGTTTATTCTGGCCACCCCTCAAAGGGGAAAAACTGTAAAACATGTCATCAATCATTCAATTCGTACCTTTGCCTCGCTGGGACGTCCAAAAGAAATCAAAACTGACAATGGACCTGCCTATACAAGTTCTGCTTTCCAGAACTTCTGTAACAGATGGGATGTAACCCACAAGTTTGGGATTCCCTACAACAGCCAGGGGCAGGCTATTGTGGAAGGAGCAAACTTATCTCTGAAACGTTCTCTTGATCGATATTCGTTGCGGGAAAAACCCCCGAACCTCCCAGCACTGCAAAATTCTCTTAATATTTGTCTTTACACTTTAAACTTTCTTAATCTGACTGGCATTCCTCCCACTTCTGCTGCTTCACGTCATTTTTCCTCCCCCTCACCCCCGCCTAACAGACCTCTGGTATATTATCGCAGATTGCCAGATCCCGCCTGGCAGGGTCCCGCTGAGCTTCTCACTTGGGGACGAGGCTACGCTGCGATCTTACTGCCAGACAAAACCACTTGCTGGATCCCTGGTAGGGCGGTTAGACCCTATCATGGGAATTCCTCCGCTACATCTGTATCTTAAAACTCTTCTTGATATTCTTGCCTATATCTTCTTTGCAATTTCTACCTTACTTCAACAAAACCTATGCTTCCTGTCAAAAGACTATTCGTGTTAAAACCATTTCATTAACAGAAGGCTATTATACTTGTTCCATGTGGGTACGTCATGAAAATGCTACCCGTAGTTTTCACTCTGTCACTTCTGTTTTATTTTAAGAACACTCTACCACTCGCTCTTTTGTTCTTTCTTTACTCTTCCTATGGAAAGGAACCTTAAAATCTTTTCCTCTATTCAATCTAAAACATAGGGGGACCTAAATGTCCTTCTATTGTATTTTGGGTTTCCCCACCCCAACTAACATCCTTGATGAATTACCAAATTAATCTTTATTGTCATTATTGTAATTATTATCCTTTTTCTACTAATTGCATTCCCTCCTCATCTCGTAAATGTTCTACAACTAACTTGTCCATAGCCCTCTCTCCTACTTGTCATGCTTTTATATACCCGAACTTTGATCCTGTCAACAAATGACACTTCAAAAGAACTGTCCATGACGATCCGCAGAAGCCTCATAGAAGATATATTACTTGGACTATAACTGACTTTCAAGGCGTTCGTTTAAGTTCTACAATCAATTTTTCTTGCATAGAAGACTTCTACCCACCACTTCAATTCGATTTGGCAGACGCACCCACACAACCAGGGGATATCCTGCAATCTACAACACTTCAGGAGGAACTTTAACATCACGCCTGAAAGGAATGTATTTTATCCCTAGCAATAATTTTGTTTGGACTTGTTCCACCGGTCTCACGGCATGTGTCCACGGGGATGAAATTGTTAAATCCAAATCATTTTGCATTCAAGTATGGCTTGTGTGTATAACTCTGATGGTTTTATATCCCTACAGGTACCCATGGAATACCCCCTTTTGCAAAATCGTAAAGATTTAGATCTGTTATTATCATTATATTGATATGTATTATAGGACCTTGTTGTTTTAGAATATTGCAATTTTTTAAAAAAATCAATTATCCTCCATAACTGCTAATGTTAATGTGCTATTGCAAGCTCATGTTATATCCTCAACACCGGACGAAAAAATGTCATTGCTGAGTTACCGCTCCTTGGACAACCCTGACGCTGACGGGTCGCACTCTTGCCTAGATGACGGGGACGGCGAACATTTCATAAAAATGGTTCCTGTCTTCTCGGACGAGGAAGAAGACTCGTCATAAATAATAAAAACAGAGATGTTGTAACTATGTATCATTCATGTGTTTGCAACTATGTATCATTGCAACTATGTATCATTCATGTGTTTGCAACATTGTATCATTCACGTGTAATTATTAACTTCTGTCTCTTCAGTGACCTTTGCAAGGCACGTACAAGGGACAAGGAGCTAGACGGTTGTTAATAAGCTTATCCACACTGTAAATGATCTGTCCGGTATGCAGCTTTGTAAACATGCACATCCTGATGAGATTATCATGTTTGACTTGAGCCTTGATTAAATCATTTTCTTGTAAAAAAGCACAATAAAAGAGCATGTGCCATTCGGGGCGCACTCATCCCGAGGAAACCTCGCTTTCTGTCGTTTCTCTCTCCTTCGCTCCCTATCATGAGCCGCCCATCTGATGCGGGATAGCAGATACCGCAAGGTAGTATATATATATATATATATATATATATATATATATATATATATATATATATATATATATATATATATATATATATATATATATATACACATTTTTGCAACCCTAGGTTCTAAGTAAATTCTAAACAGGAGAGCCAATATGTAGATAAATGCAAATTAAGTACTCTTTTTGGAGAGATCAAGTACCCAGAGGCCAACAATGAAAGAGAAAGAATTGAAAATTGGAAGTCTCCTGTTTGACCATGAAGCTGGACTAGAAGATCTTCAAGGTCCCTTCCAACTCTACTACTCAGTGACGTTGAAATTAAGAAAATCAGACCTGGTAGCTGGAGATGTGCAAATTCAGTATTCCTATGCAAGGAAAGACTAAAGTGCCAAGTCCTACTAACCGTCCCTCCATCTAATGCCTCTAGTGATTGGATATATAGCTACTTGTCTCTAATAACCTGTATCTCTTCCAAGAGCTTACAGTAATTTTGATCCTGTCCACCATCTTATTCCCTACATTACTTCCTCTAGTAATGAACAGGTTTATAGGTATTTGTCAATAATGATATGGTTGGGTGGATAGGACAGGACAGAACAAAGGTAGGCAACCTGCAGCTCTGGAGTCGCATGTGGCTCTTTCATCCCTCTACTGTGGCTCCCTGTTGCCGATCCGCACCACAATTTTGAGAGGAACTTCCGGTTAGGGAGGGAGCAGCACACCAGGACGAGACTCTATAGCAAGAGGTGGGCTTTCTGGTTAGCTCCACAATTGATAGGGCTTTCAGTTAGGACAGGTAGAGGAAAAAGGATGTGGTGCTAGGAAGAGACTCTATAGTGGGGGAACCAGATTTTGCAGTCGGCAGAGGAAAAAGGAGACCACAGTAGGATGACTTTCTATGGAGGGAGAACTGGACTTCCGGTTGGCTCCAGAATCGAATATGGGGCTTCCAGTTAGAACCTTTGTGTTTAAGATTGCCAACCTCTGGGACAGGATACTGGGAATGGGAATAGGAATGGGAGTAGAGTAGAATAGAATAGAGTAGAACAGAACAGAACTGTCTCTGGTGCATAAGCTCACACTACATATAAAAAGCAATGAATAGGTCATAGATCACAAATCAAACTTACAATCATTAATCATAAGTTACAAACAATTGATAAATTGCAAGACACCAATAGGAGAAGATAATTGGAAAGATGAGAAAAATGAAAAAAGATAGTGCTGTGGAAATGAAGTGTCATGGCCTGGGGGAGGAAGGAGAAAACTATCTGGTTGTTTTGGTATGCAAAGCCCTATAGCAGCATTCTGAGGGGTGAAGGTAAAATTGATTATGTCCAGGTTGTGAGGCCCCTATAGGTACTTTCTCAACTCTCTTTCTGGTTCATGCAGCATACAGATCCTCAATGGAAGGCAGGCTGGTTGCGACGTTTTTCTGCAATCCTAACTGTTCGTTGAAGTCTGTACCTGTACTGTTTGGCTGCCATGCCAAACTAGACAATTCATGAGGGACAAACGACAGACTCAATAAGTTGTAACTCTTCCAAGAACTTTCAGTTGATCTCATCCACCATCTTAAATCTTATAAAATGAAATGGAAAGATATATCCATCTATCTAATTTTTTAACTGCCCATCTCCCTGAAAGAGGGGTACGGGGCGATAATTCCTCGTTTTCCTTCCTTCAGCCATACCAGTTCATTTCAGCCCACGATCCACTTCCATGACATTTCCTTGTGTGAAAAAAAACAAATTCCTTTTGTGTCCAATCGCACTTGGCCAATAAAGAGGATTTCTGTACAAGGATCATAACCTCAGAACTGGGGTCTCTGAAGTTCTTTCATATAGTTTCTCCTGTGTGGATCTTTCTGTGGGAAGTCACAGAACAACTCTTTCTAAAGCTCTTTCCACATTCCACACAGTGGTACGGTTTCTCCCCCGTGTGGATCCTTTTATGAGAACTAAGGGAACTGCTTACAGCGAAGCTCTTTCCACAGTCCGTACATTTGTATGGCTTTTCCCCCGTGTGGGTCCTTTTATGGTATGTAAGGGAACTACTGATGCTAAAACTCTTCCCGCACTCCAGACATTGGTATGGTTTCTGTCCAGTGTGTATCCTTTTATGGGAAGTGAGGTAACTTGCATCACTGAAGCTCTTTCCGCACTCTAGGCACTGATACGGTTTCTCACCTGTGTGGATCCTCTGATGGGAAGTAAGCCGGCTTTTGCGACAGTAGCGCTTCCCACACTCCGTACATTGATAGGGTTTCTCCCCTCTGTGGCTTCTCCTGTGGGAACTCAGGTAACGGCTCTGACTGAAGCTCTTCCCACACTCCACGCATTGATAGGGTTTCTCTCCTCGGTGGATCCTTTCATGAGTCATAAGCTGACTTTTCTGATGGAAGCTCTTCCCACAATCCATGCATTGATATGGATTCCCGCAGACCTGAATCTTTTGATGGTTACTTAGATGGCTACTCTGGCTGAAGCTCTCATCACATTCCACACCTATATATAATTTTCCCCCAAACAATATATTTTGATTTAAAATAAGAGGAAAGGCCCATTCCCTATTTTCAGGTTGTGCCTCGACAGGATGCCTTCTGCAATTTCCACACAATCCTGATTCCTCCTTCAATATTTTTCCACACCCTGGACATATTCTGGTTTCTTGGTGATTTTTTTCGGCCAGGAGCACATTGTTATCTGCATGATGAAAAGCAAGGGCTTTCTCTGGCTCTTCGTTTAGCTCATTTTCCTTAGGACTTCTGACTCCTTGTTGACATTGGAACATCGTTTCTCCAATTTCATTTTTGACTATTGGCAGGTTCTCTACCATCTCCTTCTTAGAGTCCCCTTTCTCCCATGTTTCGCCTGATTGAAACAAAAAAAAGAAACAAAGAGGTGAGTTTCACATGAGGCTCTAGGCCCAAATTAAGGCACATTCAGGAATCATGCTCTATTGCCATATCCTATACTTGAACATAACATGTAGTTCTCAACTTATGAGCCATGGTGACACAGTGGTTAGAATGCAGTATTGCAGGCTAACTCTGCTGACTGCCAGAAGTTCGATTCTGGCCAGCTCAAGGTCAAACGAGCGGGATGGCCCCACCAACCAGTGGTGGGATTTGCCAGTCCAGTGAACTGCGCTGAATCTTAACAACCGATTCGCTTGAACCGGTGCGAACTGGCAACAGCTCCTTCTGAGCTTGACTCCCTCGTCTTTGTGGCAAACCCTCAAATATTGGAAAATTACTATCATATCAGCCCTCGTCTTTCTTTTCATTCATTCAACTAGACATACCTAATTCCAGCATGTTTTAGCCTCCATCCCCTAACCATCTTTGTTGCTCTTCTCTGCAATCTTTCTAGAGCCTCAAGATTATTTGATATCGTGGTGATCAACACTGGATGCAGTATTTTATGTGTGGCCTTATCAAGGCATTATAAAGTGGTATTAACACTTCATGCGATGCATGAAATTCGGGCCTATTAGGGTTTCTGAATTCCAGAAAAATGGAAGGCACTCCCTTCCCAAAAGAGAAACTCAATAAGGGGTGTGCGTGTGTGTTTGCTCCCTTCTATTGAGAAGAAACAGCATGAAGAGTTTTAGCCCTGCCTGCCTGATCTGGTAAGGGTCTCAATGCAGTTAAGGGCATTCACTGTAGGAAAGGAACAAACCAGCATTTTCTCAGAAACGGGTAAGCTGGTTATGTCTGACCAGAAAAGTAGAAAAAGAACTCTTACCTAGGCAGGTCACGTTTGTTGCATTTTCCAACATGATCTCCCTGTACAGCAATTTTTGGTCTGGATTCAGCAGGGCCCACTCCTCTTCCGAAAAGAATACAGCTATATCTTCAAATGACATACAATTCTGAAATGTAAAAGAAAAAGAAAAACCCATCCCTCTTAATGTAAAGTTCCAAGTTGAGGTTGTAGGTTGAGGATTACCTGTACTATCTGAAAATCGCCAAAGGTCACTCTGAGAGTGAGATGGGTGGTATCTAAGCTTGATAAACAAATACAAATCAATAATTATAGCTCCCAATTCATGCAGGAGGCCCTTTAGCATTTCAGAGAAATGGTTGTCCAGTCTCTTCTTAAAAACCTCTAACAATGGAGCTCCTATAAAATCTAAAGAAAAGCTATTCCACTGGTTAATTGTCCTCACTGTTAAGAAAATTCCTCCTTAGTTCTAGATTGCTTCTCTCCTTGATTAACTTCCATTCTTTGCGTCTTGTCCTGCCCTCAGGTGCTGTGGAGAATAGCTTGACTCCCTCTTCTTTGGGGCAGCCCCTGAGATATTGGAACATTGATATCACGTCACCCCCTAGTTTTTCTTTTCATTAAACTAGACACCGAATTTCTGCAACCGTTCTTTATATGTTTTAGCCTCCAGTTCCCTAATCATCTTCATTGCTCTTCTCTCCACTCTTCCCAGACTCAAAACTGGATTCAATATTCCAAGTTGTAGGTCTTAGCAAGGCATTATAAAGTGGTACTAACACTTTACGTGAGCTTGATCCCTCCTACCTGAGTTGGGATGACCACAGCAGTTTCAGTTCCACCATAAAGCAGAGGCGTTTTTTCAATAACCGTCAGGGTTGCTCCGTTCCCTGATAAGACAAAAATGGAGGAAGGCATTTTGAAAACATTCCTGCTGCATTCTCAAGCAAAATTATACAAAAAAAAAGCATTTTTTCCACATCAGTGAGACTTCAAGTAAGTAATATCAATAGCACCTAAACTTATATACCACTTCATAGTGTTTTACAGCCCTCGCTAAGTGGGTTAAAGAGTCAGCATCTTGCCCGCAATAATCTTCCCCAACAGTTTTATGTTGCACACTGAGCATCATGGGAAGCTAGGTAGATGGCAACTCATAAAATATTTCTATGATCTTTTGAAAGTTGCCAACAGGAGGGTGGAGCAGTGTGGCAGCTTGGAAACTGAAAGTGTAGTTCATGAATAGTTTTCAAAGATAGTTACTAGGTGACTGGCGGGGGGGGGGACGGAAACCAGGGTTAAGAGTGATAATGAATTATGTGCCTCAGGGCCGGCTATTCCAAGGTAGTTCCGGACATTTTAACTCCCAATAAGTCTTTTTGAAGTTTTGGAAGTTTGGCTCTAGAATCAGGATTTAATTGGGGCAATTGCCGGAATCCTGACAGTAGAGCTGTACATGGTATAAATGACCCAAGGTCAAAAATATTAATTCCAAGTTCCATATTGGGGAGGGGGCCAATAAGGAACACCAGATGGATAGTAAAAAATAATGACCCTGGGTGTCATCTGTATCCACATAGGATCCAGGAGGAATGAGAACAAGGAAAACCTGTACTGTTTAGTGTTTGAAGTTCAACAGCAGGTAAAAATAATGGCCATGTTTCACACTTATGACCATTTCAGTACCCCATGGTCATTAACCTTAGACTGTCTACTACTGACCTCACCCCTTTTTCTAAGAGGTCTGTAGGGGGTGTGCATAAATGCACCAACATGCCTACCGTCCCTGTCCTATTGTTTCTTTTATTTTTCTTATATGTATCCATGTATTCATAACTATGTTTTTACTTATGCCTATTACCTTGTAAGCAATTGACAAAAATAAAAAATAAAATAAAATAAAATAAAATAAAATAAAATAAAATAAAATAAAATAAAATAAAATAAAATAAAATAAAATAAAATAAAATAAAATAAAATAAAATAAAATAAAATAAAATAAAATAAAATAAAATAAAATAAAATAAAATAAGAAAAAACTTCCGGTTTGCGTGGCTTCGGGGCAGCAGGAATTCGCAACAGCTCGCGATTCCTGCTGTGCTAGCCGTCGAGGTACCCCCGATCCAGATGGGTCAGGGGGATATGGCTGCCCTGTAGGGACAGCTGAAGATAGAGGGGAGTCGGAAAGGGAGGTGGGGGCATCGCAGACCCCCCCTTTCTCCGGGAAAACCCCTTTTTCCCAAGGCGGTGGAGCGGCGGTCAGCAATGGCCGCCACGAAGAAGCCAGCAACCGGGTAAGAACTGTGCTGGAGGAAGTGTGAAGAGTGAAAGTTCTGTCTGAGCCGGGTCAAGTAACACCTTTTAAATTGCCTGGAATTGAGCTGTTTGTTGCTGGAGGATACATTGTATCCCTAAGAAGAGCGAAAAGCGGCGGAGAAGCTGTTAAAGGGAATTTTTTTTTTTTTTTTTACTCTCCCACCCCACGGAAAAAGCAGAAATATTTGGATATATTAGACATTGAAAGTGGATTGTTTTGAAAGCTAAGATAAGAGACAAAGGGATTTTTGGACATTAAAAAATGTGAGAAATTGGAAAATCTCTGCTGGAGGTATGGATTTTTGATTATTAAAATTCTCATTGCAAGTGGGAAGGGAGAAAAAAAAAAAATTGGAGCAGAAGCTGAAAAAGGAGGAGATTGATTAGAACGTCTTTGTGGATCCCAAAAGAAGATATATGGTAATTGGACCTCTTTGATTAAAAATTAATTCAGAAAAAGAAAGAGAAGAAGGAAGAAAAGTATTAACTTTTGGAACTTTTTTTCTTTTTTTTAATTGCTTTTGATTGTCTTTGATTAAAAATTCTTGTGGTTGTTTTGGAAAAAGTTTCCCTTTTCATAATGGCATCGTCTGTGGATGAACTAGAGATTGAATATCAAAAATATAAAAAAGAAGATACTTTGGGCGCTTTGTTTCAATTTTTAGAAATGGCGTTATGTTCCTTTGAAAAGTTGATTACGCAGCAGAAGGACTGGGACAAGGAAGAAGAGGAAGAAGAAGCCATCTTTGATGAACAATGGGTCCCTTCTGGAGAGGAGGAGAAAAAGGATAAGAAAAAGGGGATTTTAAGAATTATAAAAACAACCAAAAGAGAGAAAAATGAGCGAAAAGATGGAGGCAAGGTTAGAAAGCAAAGGAAAAGGAGCAAGAAAAGCGAAGAGAAAAAGCAAAGGGGTAGAAAGGGCAAGGAGAAGAAGAAGCAAGAGAGAAAGGGGGGGAGGAGAAGCCTTAATGGGGGGAAGCAAGACCTAAGGAAAAAAAGTTTATTTAGAGACAATGGGTGAATTTAATTTAGATTAAAAGAGGGATTCTGGAGGGTATATAAGAGTGTGTTTTTATATGTATATTTAGAATATAAAATTTATTATGTAATTTTAGAATTTTTTTTTAAACAGAATCCCAAGAAAGATTGCTATATGTAGTATTTCTAAGTTAGGGTAATGAGTTATAGATGTTACTCCAATTGGTGTACAGGAGAAGTATAGTAAAAGGAAAAAAAAAGATGAATGGATAATTGGAAATAGAACAGACAAAGAATGTTGTTGAAAATGGTAATAAGATATGGAAGGATATATATGCTTTTTTTTTTTTTGGGTTTTGTATATTGATAAAAGGCAATAAAATTTTAATTAATAAATAATTTGGATGGAAAAGAGAAGTAGGGACAAGATATGAAGTTAATATTATATGAAATATTGATATTATAATTTGGAAATGTTATGCCTTATTGGTCTATTATTATTATTTTTTTTTAGAAAAGAATTTATAAGCTGCTATGCCTTGATTCTTTGTGCATTGTTTTTATAAAACTGATAAAAATGGTTTTTATATATATATATAAAAAAAGAAAATGATAATAAGATTTGGAAGGAGATATGGGTTGAATATGATGTTTGAATTTGTGTCTGTGTAAAGAGTTTTAACCCGGGAACAGACAACCTTCAGAAAAGATCTTTTAGTTTTGTTTATGTTTTGTGTTTGTATGTTTGTGTATTGTGCTTATGGTAAAACTAACAAAATTTGTTTTTTATAAAAAAAAAAAAAGGAAAGAATCAATAAAACCTTGGAGGAATGTTAGATGAGAATAATTTATACAAGCCAGAAAGAAAAGAATATGATGACTATAAAATGGATAAATATGGAAGAGAAATGAAATTGAATAGGAGTAAAGAGAAAAAATGAGAAATTTGCTGAAAGATGTTTGTGTGTCCATATGGAGATGGGATAAATTGGAATTATGCTGTATAAAAATAATGTTTTGTTTGACTTGTAAGGATTTACAATGTTAAGAGGTTTTATGTGTTTATGTATTTAATAGTTAATGATGTGTTGTTTTATCTTTAAAATCAATAAAAATTTGTTTCAAAAAATAAAATAAAATAAAATAAAATAAAATAAAATAAAATAAAATAAAATAAAATAAAATAAAATAAAATAAAATAAAATAAAATAAAATAAATAAAATAAAATAAATAAAATAAATAAAATAAAATAAAATAATAAAATAAAATAAAATAAAATAAAATAAAATAAAATAAAATAAAATAAAATAAAATAAAATAAAATAAAATAAAATCGAAATTCAGATGCTTGGCAACTGCCATGTATTTATGACATTCAACAGTGTCCTGAGATCATGCGACTTTCCAACAAGCAAAGCCAACGGGGAAGCCAGATCCCCTTAACAACCATGTTGCTAACTTAAGAACCGCACTAATTTACTTTCCAACTGTCGCAAAGTTGCTTTTTCAAGAGGCAGCTGCAATTTTGGGACAACTATTACCTGGATGACTGAGAGTTTCCCATGGACACTTAACAACGGTGGCAAGGAAAGTCATAAAATTAGGCAAAACTCGCTTAACAACTGTCTTGCTTAGAAATACAGGGTGCAACTGTGGTGTGAGCAATAGCACTACCAATAGCACTTAATACTTATCTACTGCTTCATAGTGCTTTGATAGCCCTCCCTAAGTGGTTTAGAGAGTCAGGCAACTTTGCCCCCAACAACCTGGGTCCTCATTTTACGTACCTCGGAAGGGTGGAAGCTGAGTCAACCTTGAGCTGCTCAGGATTGAAGTGTGGACAGTTGGCAGAATTAGCCTGCAATACTGCATTCTAACCACTGTGTCACCACCGCAATAAAGATGCATACACTGATCTGGGGATGCGAGACTGTGGCCAGAGGCCCAACCTCTCTGATTAACTGAGTAATAGGTGGTGAGGAGTGAAATAGAGAGGCTAAAGAGTTAGGCTTGAGAGAGAAGGGCTCCTGTTAATCCCCGAAAGGCCCCGTGAAGACCTGAAGAATTAAGGTTCTTTAAGTCTGGACTTAAGAGTCTACTGAAATAGGGAGAGATTTTAAGATTGTCTCTTGCATTCGCTTTTTTCCCAGGATTTCAAGGAATTGGGCAGCTGAGGAACAGTACGATTTCCATTAGACGGGACTTCTTGCCTTATATTTGGAGCTGTGGTAGCATGGTGGTTACAAATTATTGCAGGCTAACTCTGCCCACAGCCAAGAATTCAATCCTGGCTTCTCATTTTGCAAACTTCTCAAAGATGGAAGGCTGAGTCAACCTTGAGTTGGTGAGGATTTTCCCAGGACTTCAAGGAAGTGGGCAGGTGCAGAACAATACGATTTTTGTTAGACAGGACTTACAATCTTGCCTTATCCGATTCATTTGGTGGCGTGGTGGTTCAATTTGTTTTCCAGACTAACTCTGCCCGCAGCCAGGGGTTCGATCCTCACCGGCTCAAGGTTGACTCAGCCATCCATTCTTCCGAGGTGGGTAAAATGAGGACCCAGATTGTTGGGGGCAATAGGCTGACTCTGTAAACCGCTTAGAGGGGGCGGTAAAGCGGTGTATAAGTCCAAGTGCTATTGCTGTTGCTATTTGGGTGTTTGGTGTGAGTTGATTGGCTGGATCAGGGTGCTCAATGTCTCATTGGGAGAGATGATGTCACATGCCTTGAAAGGGGCATCTCTGCCTGGGAATGCCAGCAGCTCAAAGGGGCCTTTGTTGGTTAAGGATTTGCTTATTGGGACCCTGGAGAAACATTGGACTAAGCTTCCAAGCTGAAGCAAATTGTTCAATCAATGAATAACATATGTTTCTTTTCAGTTGCACCCTGTTACGGTTCCTTGTGGAGTACAGCAATATAAACATTTAACAAATGAACAACCTAATTTATTACCTTCAGATGTGATCTGAGCTGCATCCTTTTGGGAGATCCCTCCAAAGGCCAGTTCCTGAGAGGGAGATGCCACGTCTCTCTGTGCTGCGGGCTTTTTTGCACCCACTTCCATGAAGGGATCCTGAATCTGTCCAAAGGAAAAAAAAAGGAAGAGGAT
Organism: Hydrophis major; assembly: GCA_033807585.1. Classification (NCBI taxonomy): domain Eukaryota; kingdom Metazoa; phylum Chordata; class Lepidosauria; order Squamata; family Elapidae; genus Hydrophis; species Hydrophis major. Next base: position 24,949,118 of record CM066329.1, read on the forward strand.
TTTAAGATCCACTGCAACCAGGTTCTCTCTAAAAAGAGAGGGCTTCTCACATACAGGTAGAACAGAACAACATTGGAAGGAACCTTGGAGGTCTTCTAGTCCAACCCCTGCTCAGGCAGGAAACCCTACACCATTTCAGATAAACGGTTGTAAAACCTCTCCTTAAAAACTTCCCGTGTTGGAGCATTCACAAATTCCAGAGGCAAGTTTTTGCTCTGGTTAATTGTTTTCATTGTGAGGAAATTTCTCCTTAGTTCTAAGTTGCTTCTCTCTTTGATTAGTTTCCACGCATTGCTTCTTGTTCTACCCTCAGGTGCTTTGGAGAATAGCCTGACTCCCTCTTCTTTGTGGCAGCCCATGAGATATTGGAACACTGCTATCATGTCTCCCCTAATTCCTTCTCTTCACTAGACAAGACATACCCAGTTCCTGCAAGCGTTTTCCATATGTTTCAGCCTCCCATCCCCTAATAGTCTTTGTTGCTCTTCTTGGCACTCTTTCTACCTCACGGTGATCAAAACTGGATGCCATATACCAAGTGTGGCTTTTCCAAGGCATTATAAAGTGGTATTAAGTAGTTGTCCTTGACTTACTATGACAATTGAGCTCAAAATTCCCATGGCTAATCGAGACATCCTCTAAGTGAGTTTTCCTCCATTTCACGATGTTTCTCGCCAGAGTTGTTAAGTGAATCACTGCAGTTGTTAACTTAGTGATCTGTTTGTTAAATGAATCTGGCTTCCCCACTGAACTTGGTTTGTCGGAAGTTCGCAAAAGGAGATGACAGAATCCTGGGACACCATAACCGTCAGAAATAGGAGCCAGTGGCCAAGCATCTGAATTTTGATCACCTGACCTGGCAATGCTACAATGGTCGTAAGTGTGAAAAATGATCAAGTCACTTTTCCCCACCGTGCTGTTATAGCCATGAACGATCACTAAACGAAAGGTTGTAAGTCAAGGATTTCTACCCTGGGAAATCAGTAGGAAGGGCCACTTAGAATAAACTCAATGATGGAAGGATTTTTAGTAATTAAAAGAAAAATCTTCTTGGTTCCCAAAGTTACTGTCAGGGCTCCAACAAATCCACCCTCGTTCAAACCAAAATTCTCTCTCCGCATGTCAGAGAAAAGTAAATTAGTTTATTAGGAGTGGCCATGTTGGCGCGTGGTTGGGTGCAGCCGATACTGAATTACATCATACATTTCCCCCTTGATCCTGGTCTTTCCCCCACCCCCTGGATGTGACTTCTCCAATGGGACACATCCATCTCCAAGAGTCATCCACCATCCTCTCTAATAACCTTCTTATGCTCCAACAACTTTGGGCTGCCAAAGTGATTATCTAGGCATTTCAGGAATGCCTTATTTTCCCCCACTCCAGTGGTGGTATTCAACCGGTTTGCACCGGATCAGACGAACCGGTAACAAGAATTTGGTGTGGGTCGTCGAACCGGTGGTAAGTTCTGGCTGGTCACGCTCATGATCTGGTTACCCTCCCGCACGATGCTCACTTACCCGCTGCTTGACATTCGCCTAAGGTATTTCTTTCTTTTTTCCCGCTCCTGACAATCAGCTGTGTATAGATCAGCTGTGCCAGGATGCCCCTTGCTGAGGCCCAGGAAAGCAAAAAATGGAGGAGCTCAGCCCCCTCTCCATTTTTTGCCTTCCAGAGCCCCAGAGGAGGCTTAGGGGAGCAAAAACGCCTCCCCAGAGGCTTCTTTGAGGCTAGGAGGCTCTCAAAATGGAGCTTGGAGGGGTGCTGTGCACCCTTCCCATGCTCTATTTTTTTCCTTCCTGAGCCTCAGAAGAGCTTTGGGGGAGCAAAAAGCCCCCCCCCGAGGCTCCTTTGAGGCTAGGAAGTTCCCAATCTGTGCGATGTGGTTGGATCCAGCTCGCAGGACCGTCCTGGAAAATGTAAGGGGCTGGCTTGCATCGCTTCAGACCAGCCTTCCCAACGGGAAGGGGAAACATGCCAGCGGTTTGGGAAGTGGGGTCAAGCTGGCCACACCCACCCAGTCAGCCACACTCCGTGAGTGGCATCAAGCTATCCCTGCCTACCCAGTTGGCCACATCCACCTAGTCACCCCCTTCCCCACTCCCAAGGTCAACCATAGCCCTGAGGTGGCCCTCAATGAAATTGAGTTTGACACTCCTGCAAGAGAGCTTAGATTTACCGTATTTTTTTGCTCTCTAAGACACACTTCAACATATAGACTTGAAGCCAGAGATCTTTTTATTGGGTATCTTGCCAGAAGGATACAGTAGAGAATTGTCATATTTGATTATTAATATTTTAACAGCAGCTAGAATTGTATTTGCTCAAAATTGGAAAAGTGAAAAAAACCTCGATAGAAGAGGTAATAAAAAAAAATAATGGAATGTGTGACACTGACAATTAAGAGAGCAAGAAGAAAAATAATATTATAAAATATAAATTTACATAATATGAATTTTAATTTAAGGTTAGGAGAGAAAGATTGTTAATATTGTGCACAAGAGATATGTAGCAAACGACACACACTGTGCAATGGAAATATGGTTTTATTTTTTGTTTTGTGTTTGTGTTTGTCTGTTTGTTGTCAAAATAAGAAATTCTTTAAAAAAAAAAAACACTTCCCCCTCCAAAAAAGTGGGTGGAAATGCCCATGCATCTTACTGCCGGGGGGGGGGGGGGGGGGAGAAGGGGAGGGTTTGGTGCAACAGCTGCATTCTCCATCGATACCTCTGAACCCCGTCAGGGACCTTGGAGCCTTTGCTGCCAAGCAGCTGACTGGCAGTTGGATCAGCCTCCCGGAATACCACCAATCAGCTGTTCCAGGCAGGAGCGAATGGTGGAGACAATCTCTGCTGCCTAGAACAGCTGATCAGTGGCTGCATTTGTTTTTCTTGACTTCCTCCCCAAAATCTAGGTGCGTCTTACGTTCCAGAGCATCTTATAGTGCAAAAAAATACAGTATATACCTCTTCACAGGGCTTTTACAGCCCTCTCTAAGTGGTTTACAGAGTCAGCATCTTGCCCCTCAACAATATGGGTCCTCATTTGATTGGTCTCAGAAGGATGGAAGGCTGAATCAACCTTCATAACAGTCATAAGTCATTTTTTTCAATGCTGTTGTAACTTTGGATGGTCACAAAGTGAACTGTTGCTAAGTCAAGGATTAACTACACAATGATTTTTTTGTCTCACCTGCATTTCTGCCAGCTTCTTCTCCTCTGCCTGGCTCAGGAGGAAGCCTTCCGTGAGGGCCACCGCCTGGGAACTGGTCTCTGCTCCACACTCCCGCACCCACCTCTCCATCTCTGGGGGCAGGATGGCCAGGAACTGCTCCAGGACCACCAAGTCCAACATCTGAGTTTTTGTGTGTTTCTCTGGCTTCAGCCATCGACGATAAAGATGGTATAACCGACTGCAGAGTTCTCGGGGTGCCTCAGTTTTTTCATAGTACTCCTGGCAAAGTTGATGTCTTCCAGCCCATCTGGAGGTTCTTCCTTCCAGGACGTTGTCCTTCCTCGTTCTTCTCCAGAACCTCTCAGTAGACCCATGTAAGGCAACACGGGATCCATTTCCTTCTGGGTCTCGTGAGGCAGTTTTTGGGGTGTACCGAGAGGCTGGTTCACACCCGTCCAAAGTCTGTCCTGCATTTACAAAAGGACTTTCGGTCAAAGGAGCAGAATGGCAAGAAGAGACACCATGAGCCATTTCGGGAGATGTGGGACTTTGAGCCTCCAACGATAAGAATCCTTCCAGACAAAAATAAAAATGTTTTCAGTTTTCAAGCTAAGGGAAAGGAACACAAGGAAAGAAAAAGTGAGAAAAAAAGAGAGCTGCCTCTGTAAGTTGTCCTTGTCCTAAAACAGGGGTCGCCAATCTTTTGGATCTCAGCGACCACCAAACTCATACTTTTAAATCCCGAGGACCACTATTACAATTTTTTTAAAAAGCTAATATATTTAATATAATTTTTTGTGTTAATTATAACTTTTATATCTATGTTTGTGTGTGTGTGTGTGTGTGTGTGTGTGTATTTTTGGTTATTCGGGTTTTCTCCCATGTAAAATTGGAAGTATCTAGGTGATGTTTCGATGAAGTCTCATTCATCATCTTCAGGCTTGTGTCTTCGGCTTTGTGCTTCTCGGAGTAATGTGAGCTTACTCTGAGAAGCACAAAGCCGAAGACACAAGCCTGAAGATGATGAATGAGACTTCACTGAAACGTCGCCTAGATACTTCCAATTTTACGCAGGAGAAAATCCGAATATCCAAAGATCCACATACAAATACCCACGAAAACCTCAGAAAACAAATACACACACACACACATATACATATATACATACATGACACACACACACACACACACACTTATTTAATTATAACAAAAATGTAAATGCTTAATTATAACAAAATAAAACATTCTAGGCTGGAAGCCTTCCACCTGGCATCTTCCAAAGAGACAGAAGAGCAGGTGGTGTGTGTGTGTGTATGTGAGGGACCTCGGGGCAACTGCCGCTGGGAGAAGCAGAGGCAGAAAGGCGGCTTTGCTCTCCTTGAGGGGCAGCACCCCTTGGCCGCCACTCCAGGGGCTTCTCAGCAGGCATCTGCCTGCTAAAGGACTGCTGCCCTTATTGATTAATTGGGGAAGGGGAGGGGGAGAAAGTGGGAGCTCCTTTCAGTTGTGGGGGGAGGATTGAGAGGCTCAGATCTGCGGCTGAGGAAAAGCTGGGGGGTGCTCTTCCAGCCTCACCTGGAGACAGGTAAGGAAAGGTGTCCCTGGGGGCACTTCGCTTGCTTTAGCACTTCGCTGCCAAACCCAGCCATAGCCAGTGATTATTTGGGGGAGGGGAGAGAGAGAAAGAGAGAGACAGAGAGAGAGAGAGAGAGAAAGCATTTCTAGCATTACCCGGGGAGAAAAGGAGGTGAAACAAAACTCATTCTTTCACTGAGACGTACAAAATGCCAATCTACCCTGTTCCAGTTCTTCGAAATCATCAAACGCTCCCGCTTGCAGTTCCCATGCCTCCTGTGGGGATGCTGCAATGATCGTAAGTGGGGAAAATGTTCACAATTCACTTTTTTTCAGGGCTATTGTAACTATGAACAGTCACTAAACTAATGGTTGTAATTCAAGGACTACCTGTATTTCTTATGGCAAACAAAGCCATTGTGCTGGAGAGTCTGTCTTTACTTCAACACCCAGGTAATTTTGTAAAGGGCAGATAATTCCCAGATCTTCCAAGCTGGAGATGCCTCAGCTCAGGGCCAAGGAGGGGAAAGAGGGAGAGAAAGAGATATTACCATGGCAACTCCACAACACTGTGCAGTAGAATCCATTTTAAGGCAGTACGGTAGAAGCCATTTTAAGGCAGTACGGTAGAAGCCATTTTAAGGCACAACAGGCTGTATTTTAACAGAACACAAGAACACCCCTCTGAGGGCGTGTTAGGAGTGTCTTACCCCGCCCCCCTAGCATTTGTTTCCAGAGAGTTAAGTCATCTATGTACCAAGTGTGGTTGGAAATTGCTCAAGGCGGTCCAGAATTATGCTGGAACAGACACACACGCACAAAATAATTAAAAATTATGTATGTATGTATGTATGTAAAAGTAGAAACAGACATGCTGCAATCTCCAGAACTTAAAATTACATTTAATGTACTTACTGAGCTTTCATCAGCCTCTGCTGACATCATCAGAGTATTAAGCTACCATTACCAAGATGTTTGCCTTTATATAACATTAACCAATTTAGCCCTCTCAAGTGTGATAGGCCCTTTCAACTGTGTCCCATCCATAATTAGTTCTGCTGTGTTTACCTCCATCATGTTGGTCAAAGGAAGCTTATCTCTTGTTATTGTTTCCTCCTGTGCCTGACCCAGTCTGGAATGTTTATCTCTAGGAGGCGATGTTAACAGCTAGCTATCATAATTTGTTGTTTTGCTCGAGACCAAGCTCCTCTGCATTTGGACAGGCCTGGCTATGCCTTCATAGGGTGAGTCCACATGCCCAAAGATTTGGGGGGGGGGTGTTGCCCAATGGGAGCAGGGACAGAGATACACACATATACATATAATTATACATTTAGTACTGCAAGCTACTTCTGCAGCCAGCTGCCCAGAGTTTGGCAGTTCAAATCCCACCAGGCTCAAGGTTGACTCAGCCTTCCGAGGTGAGTAAAATGAGGACCCAGATTGTTGGGGGCGATATGCCGACTCTTAAGAGAGGGCTGTAAAAGCAATGTGAAGTGGAATTGCTATTGCTGTATAGTTTCTGCTGAGGGTAGATCCTTTTATGAGAAGATGACCATTCTGAGCAAAGCTCTTTCCACATTCCCTGAAGTGCTATTGCTATAGATACATATACATACACACATATATAAAATATAATATGTAATACAATATAATATAATATAAAAATATAATATACAATATAACAAAAATAAAATTTATTATAAATATAATAATAATTAATATCAATATCAATATCTAATAATAATAATAATATGGAAGATAACTTTTTCCTCCAGCAACCCCACCCCAAAATATGCTCTGGCTTTTTCTCCAGCACCCCAAAACGAAGGTGTGTGTGAGGGTTGTCTTCCTTCCTGCAGGCCAGGCTCCCCCCCCCCCCCACTCGCCAGCCAGGACTCCTCCCCTCCCCAGGGTGGGAAAGGGGGTCATGGGGTGGAGGCGGGATAGAGGGGGGAAGCAGTCGCAAGATTGCTCATGGGGGGGGCGGCATTGGACGCTTCCTCCTTCCAGGGAGGTCAGTGAGGAAAGGGCTTTGGAAGCCCGGCGGGGCCTCTGGCAAGAGGGAAAAGGCGACGCTGAGCTGAACGGGACGGAGCTCTGCCTGGCTCTCTTCCCTTCCCCCCAGCCTTTTATTCGGGGGGGGGGGATAAAAGCATCCAAATCTAAAAGACTCCCAACCTTAAGGAGGAGGAGGAGGGGAAGGAGGATCCGGAGAAGAATCGCCTCACCTGGAACCCTCAATGGGTTGCAAGGGATCCTCCGGCGGCCCCGTTCCAGGCTCCTCCCACCCCGCCCGGGATTCCAAGCTCCGCCCGCTTCGCAACGGCTCTCGCTTCCACCATTGGAGAGTTGGTTCGCGCCTGCGCACTCTTCTGCAGGCCATCTAAAGGGTTAAAGTAGAATTCCCAGCTCCAAAGGCTCCTCCCATTCGACCAGGGATTCCAAAGCTCTACCCACTGCACCTGGAGAAGAACGCGCGCTCCGCCTTTCCTCTCGCAGCTCCGCTCTCGCCGCTAAGGGTTGGGGAGTACGTTTGCGCCTGCGCATTCTTCTGGGGACGTAAGAAGCCTTAGCGTCCCCAGAGCCAGGCTCCTCCCACCCACCCGTATCTCTGAGGTCACCACCCCACCGACCTGGGAAAGGACGCCCTCTTCCCATTTAGGGGGCGTTAGAGAGCAGGTTCGCGCTTGCGTATTCTTCTGCAGGCAATAGAAGGGTTAAAGAGAAAAAAGAGGTGCCTAGAGGGGCCTCTCCAATGGTGGACCCATCCCTCGCGGTAAGAAGCGTAGCACTTGCTCGCTGGGCAGCGCCACCTGGTGGATCCCGCCCGCCAGTTGCGCCAAGCGAGCGACTCTGACCCGTTTTATTTGCACCCAGTCCGGGATCCGTTCAGTTTCAGATCCCGAAATCGGTCCTCGCTCTAGTTTTGCGTTTGCAGTCGGGGGGCTGCCAGCTTGGAAGACGGTCCTCAGGGTGCTCTCCCATAACGTTTCTTTCTTCTTTTTTTTTTAGACAAATTTTATTAATTTTACAGAAAACACAATACACAAAACACAAAACATAAACAAAACTAAAAGATCTTTTCTGAAGGTTGTCTGATCCCGGGTTGAAACTCTTCACACAGACACAAATTCAAACATCATATTCACTTTATATATCCTTCCATATCTTATTATCATTTTCTTTTTTTTTTTTTTTATAAACCAATTTTATTAATTTTACAAAAACAATGCACAAAGAATCAAGGCATAACAGCTTATAAATTCTTTTCTAAGAAAAAATAATAAAAGAAGAAAACCAATAGAACATAACAATTCCAAATTATAGTATCAATACTTTATCTATTTAACTTCATATCTTATCCCAGCTTCTCCTTTTCATCCAAATTGTTTCTTGTTAATTAAAATTTTATTGCCTTTTATCAATATACAAAATCCAAAAAAACCCATCACAAAACCTTTATATATCCTTTCATATCTTATTACCATTTTCAATAACATTCTTTGTCTGTTCTATTTCCAACTATCCATTCATCTTTTTTCTTTTACTGTACTTCTCCTATACACCAATTGGAGTAACGTCTATAACTCATTACCCTAACTTAAAAGTACTTCATATAACAATTTTTCTTGGGATTCTGTTTAATAGATTCTAAAATTACATAATTAATTTTATACTCTAAATACACATATAAAAAACACAATCTTATGTACCCTCCAGAATCCCTCTTTTATCCTAAATTAAATTCACCCATTGTCTCTGAATAAATTTTTTTTCTTTAGATCTTGCTTCCCCCCCAATGAGGCTTCTCCTTCCCCCTTTTCTCTCTTGCTTATTCTTCTCCTTGCCCTTTTTACCCCTTTGTCTCTTCTCCTCCCTTTTCTTACTCCCTTTCCTTTGCTTTCTAACCTTGCCTCCACCTTTCCGCTAATTTTTCTCTTTTTTGGTTGTTTTTATAATTCTTAAAATCCCCTTTTTCTTATCCTTTTTCTCCTCCTCCCCGGAAAAAAACCATTGTTCATCAAAGATGGCTTCTTCTTCCTCTTCTTCTTTGTCCCAGTCCTTCTGCTGCGTAGTCAACTTTTCATAAGTACATAACGCCATTTCTAAAAATTGAAACAAAGTGCCCAAAGTATCTTCCTTTTTATATTTTTGATATTCAGTCTTTAGTTCATCCACAAGCGATGCCATCATGAAAAGAGAAACTTTTCCCAAAACAACCACAAATATTCTTAATCAAAAATAATTCAAAAAAAAATTCCAAAAATTAATACTTTTCTTCCTTCTTCTCTTTCTCTTTCTGGGGTAAATGTTTAATCAAAGAAGTCCAATTACCATATACCTTTCTTTGGGATTCTAGGCAATCTCCTCCTTTTTCAGCTTCTGCTCCAATTTTTTTTCCTCTCCCTTCCCACTTGCAACATCAATTTTAAATAATCAGAAATCCATACTTCTAATAAGGGTTTTCCAATTTCTTAAGTTTTTCAATGTCCAGGAACCCTTTTATCCATTAGCTTCAATTTTCAGAATAATTCACTTTCAATGTCCAATATGTCCAAACATATCTGCTGTTTCCATGGGGTGGGAGAGTAAAGAAAAAAAAAAAGTTCCCTTTAACAGCTTCTCCGCCGCTTTCAATCTTCTTAGGGATACAATGTATCCTCCAGCAATTGAAAGATGTTACTTGACCCGGCTCAGACAGCACTTTCACTCTTCTTACTTCCTCCAGCGCAATCTTACCCGGTTGCTGGCTTCTTCGTGGCGGCCATTGCTGACCGCCGCTCCACCGCCTTGGGAAAAAGGGGTTTTCCAGGACGAGGAGGGGGTCTGCGACACCCCCAACCCCCTGTCCGGCTCCCCTCTCTCTTCGGCTGTCCCTACAGGGCAGCCATATCCCCCTGACCCATCTGGATCGGGGGTACCTTGGTGGCTAGCACAGCAGGAATCGCGAGCAGTTGCGAATTCCTGCTGCCCCGAAGCCACGCGAAACCGGAAGCTGACATAACGTTTCTTTTTAAAGTGGTCTTTTCTTCCCTTGGACTGTTTTTCTTTCATTGGATTTCCTAGGTGGGTTTTTTGGGGGTGCAGGTCCAGCTCCCCAGTTTTTGCAAGGCTGACAAAATCCCAGACCTCCTAGTTGAGTTCAGCCAGGGGGTCCTCGACTTATGTCCACCGTTTTGTGGCCCAAATTTTCTGCCGCTACAGTTGTTAAGTGAATTTTTCTCCGATCTTGCGACCTTTCTTCCATAGTTGTTAAGTGAATCACTACAATTGTTCAGTGAGTAACCCCAGCTGTTAAGTGAATCTGGCTTTCCCTGTTGATTTTGCCGGTCAGGAGGTACAAAAGGGGGATCGCGTGGCCCCAGGACACGGCAGCCATTGTAAATATGAGTCACTTGCCCAGTGTCTGAATTCTGATCCCGTGACCCTGGGGATCATGAGTGCGAAAAATGGCCATAAGTCACTTTTTTTTCAGAGCCGTTGTTAACTTTTGGTCACTAAATGAACTGCTGTTAAGTTGAGGACTACCTGCCCACATTCTCACATAGACGCACCTTTATACTCCTAGCACAATAAACACAACTACATCACAAGTTTACCACAGGAAATGGCAATAAAGATAATATTCCTTTACAAATTTTAAAAGTTTGTTTCTTCCTCTTTTTACATTCCTCCAAAGGCCGTTAGAGGTACAGTTATGATTTCATCACAAGGGAGAATTCCTGCTCTCTAAGAAGGAATATATTCCAGAAAATATATTGAACCTTAAGATTCTTGACTCTTGATGAATGTATCTTTTATGTACACTGAGAGTATTTGCACCAAGACAAATTCCTTGTATGCGTAATCACACTTGCCCAATAAAAGAATTCTATTTCATTTATATTTATATTCTATTTCTATTCTATTCTATTTCTATTCTATTCCCTATTTTATTCTATTCCCTATTCCCCTCTATTCTATTCTATTCTATTCCATTCCATTCTATTTTATTTCCTATTCCTGTTTCTATTCTATTTCTTATTCTGTCCTATCCTATTCCCTTTTCCATTCCATTCTATTTTATTTTCTGTGATTTGATTGCTTATTGTACCCCATGACTATTATTAAGCGTTGTACCTGATGATTCTTGACTCTTGACGAAAGTATCTTTTCTTTGATGTGTACTGAGAGCATTTGCAGCAAGACAGATTCCTGGTGTGTCCAATCACACTTGGCCAATAAAGAATTCCATTCCATTCCATTCTATTCTATTTCATTCCAATATTTCTATTCTATGCTATTCTGTCCTGTCCTGCTCTATTCTATTCTATTCCATTCTATTTCATTCCAATATTTCTATTCTATTCTATTCTATTCTATTCTATTCTATTCTATTCTATTCTATTCCTATTCTATTCTATTCTATTCTATTCTATTTTATTCTATTCTATACTGTTCTGTTCTGTTCTATTCTGTTCTGTTCTATTTCATTCCAATATTTCTATTCTATGCTGTTCTGTCCTGTCTGTCCTGTTCTATGATATGGCACGTGTGTCACAGGTGGCATGCACAGCCATTTGTGCCAGCATGTGAGCCACAGGCAAACTTACCCCACTTTGCATGCACGTGCCTCCAGCTGATTTTTTTGCTGGTTTGAGGCCTTTTTCGGCCTCCCAGAGGCTTGAAAAAAGCCTCTGCAGGTTTTGCAGGATGAATAATAGGCCCGTTTTGTCACATCCTGTATTTCCGAAAATACCGGAAGTGATGAAACGGGCGTAATATTCAGTCTGCAAAGCCTGTAGAGCCTTTTTTCAAGCCTCTGGGAGGCGGAAAATCAGCTGTGAGGCGCAGTACAAGTAAGGCATTCAGAAGTTGTGGGTGTTTCATCACTGGAGGCTTTTAAGAAAAGACATAGGGCAAATAGTATAGGGCAGTGAAAGCTAGCGTTTTCAGCACTGAGTGCACAAAGTACGCCTGCATGTGTGCAAAACCTCCAAATGCAATGTGTGCGCATCCCTGTGCATGCATCCCACCCTCCACACATGCATGCACACCCTCTGCGCATTTGCCCCACCCTATGCATCCCCGTACATCCCTGCACATGCGTCCTGTCCCTGCGCATGTGCACGCATCTCCCGCATGCGCTCTCCCCCCCCACATGCACGGCAAAGACCCTTCCTGGCCAGCAGGAGGCGTGCGTACATGCGGGGCAGAGCTGAGTTGGGGTGATGGCTCGTGTGCCCACAGAGAGGGCTCTGGGTGCCACCTCTGACACGTGTGCCATAGGTTCGCCATCACGGTTACAGTATGACGTGATAGTGAGGGGAGTGGGGAGGGCTTCTTAGGCGTGGTGTGCCTTGTGTAGAGAGTAGAAAATGTGTGGCTTGAATATTGTACTTTGTGCTTCATGATCTCAATCCACTCTGGGAAGGCCTGCCTTTGCAAATGCATTTTTAATAAACTTTCTATGTTTGTACATCAGAGTTGTCTGTCAAATTAGTGAGCATAAAATAAGATTTGGAATGTTTTTAAATCTCACACCCTCAAATACTGGAACACTGCTCTCGTGTTCCCCTTAGGGTCCTTCTTTCCTCCAGACTAGCCAAACCAAGTTCCTGCAACCATTTTTTATTTTTGTCTCATGATTTTACCAATAGACTCACACACCTTTTTTAGAATAGAGTAGAGTAGAGTAGAGTAGAATAGAATAGAACAGAATAGAATAGAACAGAATAGAAATATTGGAATGAAATAGAATGGAATAGAAAGAGGGAGATGAGAGAGATACATACACAGAGAGACAGAGAGAGAGATGAAAGATAAAGAGAAATAGAGATACAGAGAGAGAGAGATGAAAGATACAGAGAGATGAGAGAAAGATGAGAGAGATACACAGAGAGAGATGAGATACACAGAGAGATGAGAGATACAGAGAAAGATACACACAGAGATGAGAGATGAGATAGAAAGAGAGATATAGAGAAAAGTGGGAGAGAGATACAGAGAGAGAGATACACAGAGAGAGAAATGAGAGATTTTATAAATACATACATGATGAGGGAGATAGAGATAAAGATGAAAGAAAGATGAGAGGGAGAGATATAGAGAGAGAGATACAGGGAGAGAGAGAGAGAGATGCGAGTGGCTGCACGGGATTTAAATTATGAATTTAGTAGTCCCTGAGGTCCGAAAGGTTGGGGACCCCTGGACTAGAAGACCTCCAATATCCACCCTCCCCCCAACTCTGTTCAAGGAAGCCTCCTTTTATTGCTTACTCCAGTTTCCTTCCAAAAGGGGGATTCCCTTCTAAAACTGCTGGTTCGCATCCCCTCCCCTCGTCCCGTCTCTGGGCTCCGTCCCCTCCCTCTCTTCTCCCGTTTCTCTGACTGCCTCGGGGTTGGACTAGAAGACCCCCAAGGTCCCTCCCAACTCTGTCATTCTGTTAAAGAGCGATTCCCTCCTAACTTTACTGCTCCGCATCCCTTTTCCTCCCCTCCTCCCGGTCCCGTCCCTGGGCATCGTCCCCTCTCTCCCTCCCCCCCTCGGTTTCTCTAGCTGCCTGGGCCGAAGAAGCAATGGACTCCCTGCCCAACTGACCCTCCCACCCGGGACCGATTCCCCCATGGCAGAAGGAAGGGGGGCAGGCAGGGGGACCCTCGAGGGGTCAACGCTCCCCGCTCTGCAGAGAATGGGAGGAGCCATAAGCACTTCCGGCTTGGGCTGTGCAAACTCCTGGCGGGGATCGTTCCGGGGAGGGGGATCCACCTGCGTGGCCGGGAAGGAAGACAGGCAGGGAGGCCGGCGGCGATTGCGGATTTTTTCCTGCCCCTATCTCTCGGGGAGCAGAGTCCGGGCGAGGAAGAAACCGCCTCTTTCCTATTGAGAGCCAGGTAAAAAGCTTCTTCTTCCTTCCTCCCTCCCTTCCTAACTTCCTTTTCCTTCGTTCGTTCTTTCCTCCCTCCTTCCTTCCTTTTCCTTCCTCCCTCCCTTTTCCTCCCTCCCTCCTTCCTTCCTGGGAATGCCGGGACAGGTGAGCCTTCAAGGCAGCTTCTTCGGGCGCTGCTAAGATCGCTGCTGCCGTCCCCACTTTCTCCTGGGGGAAATGATTCTTATTCTCCTTTCTTTTCTGCCGGCCCTTCCTGACCGTTTCCCGTCGGTTCCTTTGCTCTGGGGCCAGGAGGCTCGGAGCTGAAGGGCTGCGAAACAGGCGGGGAAGAAAAGGGGGGCGATCCCTCCCAGGCGTTGAAAAAGATGCTGCCCTTTGTTTCTCAACTGTGGAAACTTTATCACATGTGGGCTTCAACCCATAAGTCCCCACGTGTGTTGAAGTCCACAGATCTTACAGCTCCCAAGATTGAGAAACGTTGCTGTCAGCCAGGGGTGAGGAAGTTATGGCTCTTTTATGACTGGTGGACTTCAAGTCCCAGAATTCCCCAGCCAGCTGGCTCAAGTATTTTGGGAGTTGAAGTCCAGGTATTATAAAAGTGCCTTAGTTCCCCATTTGTGTCCCAGCTGTGAAAAAAGATTTTGTACTCTTCCTTGATTCTCTTATAAGGGAAGGTGAACATTATAGCAACATAGAGTAACAGAGTTGGTGCTTTAATGCACACATTCAGGGCTGAGATAATCTGCCTCTGAATCCAATCCCTGGTCCTTCCACACCTTTCAGTTTTCCTCTCATGCAGGATGAGCTTCTGTGTGTTGTTGCTGTGGCTTAAAGGACTCACATAAAGGGTTCCCTAGTTAGCCTAGAAATAGGCTAAAATCAGCCTTTTGCACTGGATGTTCAAGAATATCCTTAGGATGTTTGATAGCCAATTATTCCTTTGCTGTTTGTTCCCCACTCCTAGACCCTCTCATGGCCATGGCTTCATCTCCTGGAATTTCAGTTCTTTGTAGTGGAGGATCAACAGCAGCTGAGCTTCCAACTCAGGTAGGAGGATTCTCCCCTCCCCTCCCCTGCCCTCCCCAGGTGTGTCAATCTCCCAATAACAGAATAACATAATTGGATCTTGGAGATCTTCTAGTCCATCCCCCTGTTTCAAGCAGGAGACCCTATAGCCTTTCAGACAAGTGAGTGTCCAGTCTCTCCTTAAAAACCTCCAGCCCTCTGAAGGCAAACTGTTCCATTAGTTAATTGTTCTCACTGTCATGAAGTTTCTCCTTAATTCCAGGTTGCCTTTATCCACCATTAGTTTCAATCCACTGTTTCTTCTCCTGCCTTCTGGTGCTTTGGAAAATAAATTGAGCCTCCTCTTGTTTGTGGAAACCCCTTAAATATTGAAACACTGCTATTGTGTCTCCCCTGGTCCTTCTTTTCTCTAGACTGGCCATATCCAGTTCCTGCAACTGTTTTTTGTGTCATTTAGTCTCAAAGCCTTTAATTCTTAGTTGCTGTTTGCACTTTTTCCAAAGTCTCCACATCTTTTTTGTAATGTGGTGACCAAAACTGAACTTGGTATTCCAGGTGTGGTCTTTACTCTGGGTTTTTTTTAAAGTGGTGAACGTGAAAGCCCAAAGTAAAGTCCAAGCTTGGCTTTTGTAAAGAGTGCAGCAGCTGCCCAGATTAAGTTGGAGATACTGACATAGACTTGGAGAGTTTTATATAAGCATAAATATACTTAACATGGAAATTTACAGCAGTCTTTGTCACCATCCAGAAAAGGAAGAACATAAGATAGTCAGGAAAACAGAGGAACATCCTGAGGTAAATCTAAGCTTAGCATCATGCAGAACACAGAGAGGGAAAAAAGGAGGGGAAAAAAGGAAATGCCCCCTTTCTACTAATCAGTTACAATTGTGTTCTGGCCTATTGTAGACTTTACTCTTTCAGCTACCAAATTCAATATCCTACATGCTCCTTTCCCCTACTTGGAAGCTGTGGAGGTTTTTCATTAAGAAGACTTGCATATAATTCATTAAAGTGTTCATTGTTAGGAATGTTCATGGAATACGTTGTGTTTTTCTCCCTTCCCTGTGTCAGGATTTGGTATCTTTTGAGGATGTAGCTGTGTTTTTCTCCGTGGAGGAGTGGGCCCTGCTGGATTCTGAGCAAAAAGCCCTGTACCGAGAGGTCATGCTGGAAAACAAGAGGAACCTGGCTTCTTTAGGTAAGGGATTCTGTTACAGTAGTGCAAAATAATTTTTTTAAATTAATGCATGTGCAATCCTCCAGAATTATTATTCCTGTTTTGTTGCTGTATTCTTCTCTAAAGTGCTGATTTTCTAATTTGCAATCTGAGGATTTCATCCTTTTCTATGAAGAAAGGCTTTCTTCACAAATGGACAGTAAGGAGAGTATTGGCCTTCACAATTCCTTCTCTCCCTTTTGTGAAGAATCAAATTCAATCTTGCACATGCTGTGCAGGAAGGGAACAAATAACCAAGTGGAATAGGTTAAACACAAAGAAGGAGTATATAAACCACAGTTTAATACAATATTGTAAATAAAAGACTTTCAAATACTGTGCTCTCTTCTCTCCCTTTTTCTCCCTTCCTCTCTCTCTCTCCCTCTCTCTCTCCCCCTTTCCCCCCACTCCAGGACAAGATACAATCCTTTTCTATCAACTCTTTCTTAGGCTAGAAGTGTCTTCCCAAGGAAAGCAACCAAGCTCTACTCTGGCTCAACATGGAGGTAAGAAACAAAGGAAAAGTGTCAATTTGGAATTGAAAATGAAAATAATTGAAGCCCATGAAGAGAGGAAGAAGGTAAAGACCTTAGGAGAAGAAGGAGGAGTGGCTTGTTCCACCATATGCATGATCCTTAAGGGTAAAGAAAAGATAAAAGAGGCAATTAAATTAGCTTCAGGAGCCGATACCATAATCACGAGAAATAGGACAGGCCTCCTTTCAAAAACAGAACAGCTCCTTGTGCTTTGGATTGATGATCCGATCCCCAAAAGAAGTCCCATTTGTCTTCATCTGATTCAGGGAAAGGCACAGAGGTTTTTGAAACACTAAACCATGCAGTGGGTAAGGAGTATAATGAGACCTTTGGAGCCAGTCGTGGCTGGTTTGCATCATTCCGAAAACGATTTAATTACTATAACTTACGAACAACAGGTAAAGCTGTGTGTGCTGATGAAGCTGCCCAACACTTTACAGACCAACTGGATGAAATTTTACTGTAAATATATATTTACAGTGTGTGTGCATACATACATATATACATACATACATACATACATACATACATACATACATGTGTATGTGAGTAATATTAATTTATATCAAGTTTAAGTCGGCTTTTCTGACTTCATTTCGATACCTATTGACCAACTCCCTGACAGGTTTTTTCCCCCTGGTCTGAAAGGGTGGTGGACGTGAGCAGCTCAGATAAAAGACTTAATTTGTTTGATGTATGCAGTAGATAAGAGTGTCCTTCTCTATATTTCTACTCCTACTTCGTCTGATAAAATGGCCTTAAATCTCCACACTCTCTCCATGAAGTTTCTCATCCTAGTCTGTTTTCGATCCTGCCTCTCGCACTTGTTTTTTTAGAACTTGCTTTCATTTTTTTGCTTTTGGTTTATAATGATGACACTTAAGAGCCCGATAAGAATCCACGGGTTTAACACAAGGATTTATACTCCTTGCAGTTATCTGATCAGAAAGAGTGCTTATGACCAAATGACTGCAAGGTTTATCAATCCTTCCATCCTTCACCGTTCAATCAGAACTGTAAAAGCTTCTTGGATGAGAAGGGAAACATGTTCAAGGAAAAAAGAAATTCCGGTTGCCTTTAGGAAAAAACCCTTTGGGATAAAGAGGAATGAACACCCCAGAGTGAGAACCAGTTTTTTTTTCAAGAAAAAAACCTCTTCATAGAGATGAGGCTGAACCTCATTTCCCAGGTCGAAGGACCTCAACATTTCTATCTTCTCAGATTGAAATTAAACCAATAAGTTCTCCATCATCAAGTCTATTGTTTATTAGTTAGGACTGAGTATTTGTATTTTTACACTATTGTTTATATAATTTTTATCCTTTTAATATAATAAAGCATCAAGAGTTTCTCTATGGCAAACTGGAGGCCAAAAAATGTAATGAACAAATGAATTAATGAAGGCCTCTTTTAAGTGTCCCTTCTGCTTCCTTTGAGCTAAATCTGAAGCAGTAGAGCTGATGGTTCTCGCCCCATAAATTTCAAATTATCTTTGCCAAGATTTTCACGTTTTCATTTTGTACCACCGAGGACAAGAGAGAGCCGAAGGTCAAATCTTATATCAACATAATATCAAGCACAGCACCATGTGTCAGTAACAGACCCAAAAGAATCAAAACTCTGAGATTTGATGATTCCTCAAAGTATAGATTTATTCGCCAAGTCCTATTGGCACAGCCGGTAAAAAGTCTCCGAGGCCCAGTCTCCAAAGGCCCAGAGGTTTTCCCCACCCAATTCAAAGTTCTTCCCCCCAGTCCACTCATCCATCACATGGTCCAATCAGGTCAAGTCTGAGTCCAGTTGTTTTCCTCCAGTGCGTCACCAGGTGCTGATGAAAATGTCCTTGGTTCCCAGGGGAAAGAATTCTATGTTAGCTACACATGCCCAGCTATCTCCCCTCTCCAATTCCCACAGCTCTACCCAGCCTCACTGTGCCAACCCTGAACACGATCCAAAATGGCTTTAGGATTGACACGATGTTGTGAACCAATGCGATTTTGGAGGAAGTTTGATACTGTTCAAATATAGCAATGGTGCTTGAACTTTTTCGCACCTAAGTTTGTGTTAACTTTTCTTTTTTTATTGTTGCAAGCAGGTGACGGATGGCAGATGGAGAATTCCGGCCAAGGGGCAGACGTACCTTTACCAAAAGACAAAACAGAAGCTACAGAAAAGATGTATGGAAAGCAAAGTTCTGAGCAAAACCAGTTAACAGGGGAGTTGGAGAATTGCACTAGTTTACCTTGTCCAGATACCAATGTCTTACTGGACACTGATGATTGCCATGAAAATCAAGTGTGTTCAAGGTATGGGAAAACACTCTGTGATGAATCTGGATTATGTGACTGTGGTGAAAGCCCTGCTGGAAAGAAACAAGATGAAAGCAGGCAACACTCCAGAAGGAACCTTCCTCCTACTTTACATGAAAGAATACAAGGAGGAGAGAAACCGTACAAATGTACGAAGTGTGCAGAAAACTTCGGTACAAGCCACTCCCTTGCATTGCATAAAAAGATTCACAAAGCAGAGGATCCACACAAATGTCTGGATTGTGGAAGGATCTTCAGGCAGAAAAATCATCTTAATTCACATAAGAACGTCCATAAAGAGAGGAAGCAACATCAGTGCATTAATAGGGGAAACAGCTTTGGAAGCAGCACCTCCTTTATTTCCCATCAAAGCCTCCACAGAGAGAAGTTGCATCAACTCAGGGAGGGTAGAACGAGGATTACTCAGAGGAAGAAACTGAATTTCCAGAAAAAAAGCTCCACTGTGAAGAAATTATATAAATGCCTTGAATGTGGGAATTGCTTCCGCTATGCGAGTGTCCTCACTTGCCATAATAGGACCCATACAGGGGAAAAGCCGTATCATTGCACAGTGTGTGGAAAGAGCTTCAATGCAAAAAGTAGCTATATCATACATAGCAGAATCCACACAGGAGAGAAACCATACAAATGCCTGGAGTGTGGAAAGAGCTTCAGGAAAAAAGATTATCTTAAGTCACACGAGAGGATCCACACAGGAGAAAAACCATTTCAATGCATGGAATGTGGAAAGAGCTTCAAAGCAAGATATGGATATATCTTACACAGCAGAATCCACACAGGGGAGAAACCCTTTCAATGCCTGCAATGTGGAAAATGCTTTTCCCGTTCTGATAGCTTTCGTGCCCACAAACGGACCCACACGGGGGAGAAACCATACAAATGCCTGGAGTGTGGAAAGAGCTTCTGTAAAAGCAGCATCTTAACTTCCCATCAAAGTATGCATAGAGGAGGGAAACCAAATCAATGCACTGAGTGTGGGAGGTGCTTCAGTCAAAAAAGTCATCTTAATACCCATAAAAGAATCCACACAGGTGAAAAGCCCTATAAGTGCACCGAGTGTAACAAATGCTTCACCAATTCATGGGGCCTCACTTGCCACAAAAGGCTCCATACTGAGGATAAACCATATGAATGCCACATGTGTGGAAAGAGCTTCAGTGCAAAACAAAGCTATATAATACATAGCAGAACCCACACTGAGGAGAAACCCTATGAATGCTTGGAGTGTGGAAAAAGTTTCAGCACAAGCAGCAGATTAACCTTACATAATAGGATCCACACTGAAGAGAAACCCTATGAATGCGTAGAGTGTGGAAAATGCTTCAAGACCTCCAATGCCCTTACTTCCCATAAGAGGATCCACACAGGGGAGAAACCCTATGAATGCTTGGAGTGTGGAAAAAGCTTTCGCAATACCTCGAATCTAGCCTTACATAATAGGATGCATAAAGGGGAAAAACCTTATAAATGCCTGCACTGTGAAAAGAGCTTCAGTCAAAAAGGTCAACTTAAGCTACACGAGAGGATCCACACGGGGGAAAAACCATTTCAATGCATGGATTGTGGAAAGAGCTTCCGTCGTTCTGCAACCCTTACTGCCCATCACAGAAGCCACACAGGGGAGAAGCCCTTTCAGTGCCTGCAGTGTGGAAAGCACTTTGCTAGTTCTGGTGGATTTCATGCCCACAAACAGACCCACACAGGGGAGAAACCATACAAATGCCTGGAGTGTGGAAAGAGCTTCAGTCAAAAAGGTCAACTTAAGTCACACGAGGGGATCCATACGGGGGAAAAATTATTTCAGTGCCTGGAGTGTGGAAAGAGCTTCAGTCAAAAAGGTCAACTTAAGTCACACGAGAGGATCCACACGGGAGAAAAACCATTTCAATGCATGGAGTGTGGAAAGAGCTTCAGTCAAAAAAATAATCTTAATTCACACGAGAGGATACACAGAGGAGAAAAACCATGCAAATGCCTGGAGTGTGGTAAGAGCTTCAGTCAAAAAGGTCAACTTAACTCACATGAGAGGATCCACACAGCAAAAAAAACATAATGCATGGAGTGTGGAAAGAGCTTTGGTCAAAAAGGTCAGCTTAAGTCACATGAGAGCATCCACACAGGAGAAAAACAATTTCATTGAATGGAGTGTGGAAAGAGCTTCCGTTTCCCTGCATCCCTCACTGACCATTACAGAATCCACGTGGGGGAGAAGCCCTTTCAATGTGTGGAGTGTGGAAATAGTTGCAGCAGCAGTTTAAGCTTACATAATAGAATCCATACAGGGGAAAAGCCGTATCATTGCAAAGTGTGCAAAAAGATTTTCGCACAAAAAGGCAATTTCAATTTACGTAAGAGAATCCATGCTGAAGAGAAGCCATATTAACGTGCAGAGGGTGGGAAATGGTTCAGGATCTCCAATGTCCTTACTTTCCATAAGAGGATTCACACAGGGGAGAAACCCTATAAATGCCTAGAATGTGGAAAAAGCTATAATGATAGTGGCAGTCTTACCTCCCACAATAAAATCCACACAGGGGAGAAACCATTTAAATGCATCAAGTGTGGGAAGAGTTTCAAAGACGGCAGGAATCTTATGCTGCATAAAAGAATCCACACAGGGGAGAAGTCCTATCAGTGTGTGGAGTGTGGAAATAAATGCAGAACTGGGAGTGATCTTAATCAACATAAGAAGTCATATAGTAGGAAAAAATGTGAATTGGTTCCTGTTCTCAAAATTTGCTGCATGAATTAACTTTTGGATATTAGACCTTTGTGCTAGAATAGAGTAGAATAAGATTAGAAACGGTAAGATTAGAAATGGAATAGAATATAGGAATGGGGATGGGAAGGGAATTCTCTCATTGGTCAAGTGTCATTGGACATACAAGGCCTGTGTCTCCAATCAATACGTTCTCAAATGTACGTAACATACAACAAATGATCAACTTTTGTCAATGTGAATAGCAAAGGGAGGGAGGGATTTGGGAACTAACACATCCAGATGTCTGTGAAGATTCTCAGTCATCCAAGGCTGCGGTTCTCCCAAAGTTACTTTTATCAAAAGGCAACTGGACTTATTTATTTCCTTGAGGAGATTTCCCTTCTCATTGAAGAAGTTTCTTCAGTTCTCTTTCTTCTTGAATAAGAAGCGAAATGTCTTAAAGGAGAAACAAAGTCCAGTTGACTTTTAAAAAAAAGCACCTTTGGGATAACACCTTCAGACAACATAAGTCTGCAGAAAGCTGGCTTAGAATCTAGAGATAATGCTGAAAGATTTCAAGAGGAAACATTGCAATCTAAGTGGTGAGGTCCAGACCTGGTGGTGCTGACTCCCCACATTTCCCTAAAATTGGAAGGAATCAAGCAGTGGATCTACTATACCTATGTGGAGAAAGTCAGGCCAGAACAAAGAGAAGCAGGATCTCCAGTGAGCTCTTCACTGGGAGAAAGTGACGGAAGAGAATGAACTCTTGGGTTACTAAGACTCGAGAGTTGTGTCAACAGTGATAACTGGAGGGATGGCGCTGTGTGTCTGCACCACCTTTAACCTTGGTTGTGTTTAACTGATTTCTAGTCTGAGGTACGATATTGATTGTGCTTGATTTTTATGAATGCCCCAACTTATGCAGCAGCTTAAGACTTAGCTTTCACATCTCAGATACAGGCTCTTTTTGGTGGGTAAATTGGACAATTCAGGGAACCAGCTTCAGAAAATACAGGTGGCCCTTGACTTATGACCACTATTAAGCCCCAAATTTTCCATGGCAAAGCAATTTGTTAAGTGAGTTTTGTGCCATTTTACAAGTTTTGCCACAGTTGTTCAGTTAGTAACATGGTAGTGAAGTGAATTTGATTTCCCCTTTGACTTAGCTTGTCTGAAGGTCTGAAACGGTGATCCCATGATCCAACTATCACAAATACAGGCCAGTTGCCAAGTGTCACAATTTTGATCACATGACACAGGGATGCTGCGGTTGTGTGGAAAAAAAATCATAAATCATGTTTTTCAGTGCTGTTGTAACTTTGAACCGTCGCTAAAGAAATGATTGTAAGTTGAGGACTAATCATAAAGCAGCAATTGATTATTTGTTATTAAGGCAGTGAAGGAGTATATGAGTTAAACTAATATTGGCTATTTGCTTTGAATATGAATTGCTTATACTATATAATTGTTCCTGATTAAACCAATATTTGCTTCTGATATGATATACTGCTAGAAATCATGTGTTATGAATTGAGCTTTGTTATTGGCTCCTGCTTATATTATCATATCCTGTCAGAAATGGTTAGGAATTAATTCTAGTGTCAACTCAAAAACATTTCTCTGGTCTTTTAGAGTGGACAGCAGAAAGGGAGTGGGGGAAGTAGTGCATTCCTAAAGTGCTTTCATAGATTAATGGCGAGGCCACAGAAGCTTCTGGCGCGCAAGATTATTACTGGAGAGCATGATTGATGACTCTTGGGTATAGGTGTGTCCCACTGGAGAATATACATCCAAGGGGTGGGGGGAAGACCAGGGTCAAGGGTGAAATGAATGATGCAGAGTCGGCTGCA
This sequence comes from Hydrophis major, assembly GCA_033807585.1. NCBI lineage: Eukaryota > Metazoa > Chordata > Lepidosauria > Squamata > Elapidae > Hydrophis > Hydrophis major. Next base: position 24,972,398 of record CM066329.1, read on the forward strand.
TCCAGGTAACACAGGCATATTCACTCCTAATAAATCTTGTTTGTTTTGACTCTGAGAGATGCGGCTAGAGACTCATGATTTGAATGGGGGTGGATGCCAGAGCCCTGACATCTAGCTGAGTGAATTGTAGCCTTAGTGAATGGTAAGCATTAGTACAAAGTTTCTTATCTTGTTTCTGTCTCTCGCTTCTGTTCTTGGCTTCAAAGCTAGCCCCATCCTTGAAAATAGAGAAGAAACTGTTGTTACCCAGAAATATCAGGAATCCAAATAGGGAGTTTCCTGCCTCATAGATTTTGAATCCTGAAACCATTTTCTGCTGAATAAAAACAACTTGGCCAGGGAGGGAAACCTCCCCTATAGGAACGCTCCATAGATAAGGTGGGCAGAGACAGGGACGCGAACAAAGGATGCTTTAAAGACCACATTGTCTCTCATTGGGTAAACTCTGATTCTAACGGGGTTATAATGTGTATAATACTCTGAGCCACCCTTGCAGGGTGTGACTATTCCTTACATACATTTTGACTGTATTTTGTTTTGGATATAGTTTTGTCACACAGTTTTTGCTTTGGCCATAAATAAAAGCTGATATTTTTTGCAAGCCTCGTCTCGAGTCTCACTCTCTTTGGCATCTCATTGGCTCTGGGAAACTTCTGGGACCTTACAGCAGAATTGTGAACGTTAAGAAAGTTTTGTTTCAGTCTAACTGACCATTGTCAGTTCATTGAAACCCACCTTGGAAAACATAAGGAAGGAATTTCTTCACATCAAATAGGTCAGGGCTTAGACTAGGGGGTCTCCAAACCTGGCGATTTAAAAGCTTGTGGACTTCAACTCCCAGAATTCCTCTGGCACGTATGTTACCATATTGGCTGGGGAATTCTAGGAGTTGAAGTTAAAAGTTGCCAAGTTTGGAGACCCTTGGCCTAGACTTATAGAATTATGGTCTGTTGTTATTGATAGTGCCTTCCTGCTGTAAAGTATTTCAATGTCCAGCACATGGGAAATGGAGAAAAGACTTATTGTCCATATTTCCTTGCTCTTCCAAAAAAGGATTACAAGCATTACAAGACTCCTAAATCTTCTAAATAAAAACTTAAAAACTCAAAATGTACTATGGGAGAAGGCAAAAGGCCCAAACAGGAGAGATTTAAACACCTTGAAAAAGAAGTAGACTGTAAATAGGAAATATCATGGAAAGATATGCTATATTACTACCAAAGCGACATTTACAAATGCATTGAGGTTTCTCTGTGCACACATTAGGATAGACTTAAATCACTTAGTTGAGCTCTGTATTACATATATCAGTATTCGGGAAGGCTAAGATGTGAGTGTAAAACAGGCAGGAATTGCTGTAAAGGGAGATGAGAAAATTTCTTCTGACTTGTAAACTGGGTGGTAAGTGCTATGTAAAGCCCTCCAGTGAGTGTTGGTGGGGTACAAAGGCTTTGAGGGAGATTTCCTTGTGCTGCTTTTTCTGAGGAATAAAGTTTTTCCTTACAATCTTGGCTTCAATTTGAGGTTGGGCACATCTGGCAAAGTGCCTGGAGCAGGAAAGGGGAGGAAAACCAAAAGTGCCTTTGACTTCAAAAGGATCTCTTCCCTTCTTTCAGCCATTTTGGAAGCGCAATTCTTGAGGGAGAAATGGGGAATCCTCCAGGAACCCCCTCTCTGCAAACTAGAAGCAGGCTTCATTAGGCTTGGAGACGTTTGACTATAGGAGAAGAAGCAATGCACTCGCTGCCCAGCTGCCCATCCTACCCAGGATGGGGGGGGGATGGGCAGGCAGGGGGACTCCCGAGTGGGCGGCGCTCTCCGCCTTTTAGGAGAATGGGAGGAGCTGGATGGAGAGGGGAGGAGCTATAAGCGCTTCCCGCTTCGGCTGTCCAAAGTCCTGGTGGTGGATCTGCGTGCGTGGCCGGGAAGGAAGGAAGCGGGGCCAGTGGAGCTCCAGGGAAACCAAATTTTTTGCTGTGCACAACTCTTGGTTTGTCAATTGCTTACAAGATAATAGGTATAAGTAAAAACATAGCTATGAATATATGGATACATATAAGAAAAATAAAAAAATAAAAGAAACAATATGACAGGGATGGTAGGCACGTTGGTGCGCTTATGCACGCCCCCTGAAGGCCTCTTAGGAAAGGGGTGAGGTCAATAGTAGACAGTCTAAGGTTAAAGTTTTTGGGGTTTGGAGAAGAAACCACAGAATCAGGTAGAGTATTCCAGAGATTGACCACTCTGTTGCTCTCGGGAAAGCCGCCTCTTTCCTACCGAGCACCAGGTGAGAAGCTCCTTCTCTCCCTCCTTCCTTCCTTCCCTTCCTTCTGTCCTTCATTCCTAACTACCTACCTCCCTCTTCCATCCCTCCCTCCCTTCTATCTTTCCTCCCTCCTTCCTTCCCTTTTCCCACCTGGGGAAATGCCTGGACAGGTGAGCCTTCAAGGCAGCTTCTTGGAGTCCTCCTAAGATCGCTCCTGCCATCCCCACTTTCTCCTGGGGGAGATGATTCTGCTGGCCTTTCCCGATCCTTTCCCATCACTTTCTTTTCCCCTCTGGGGCTGTTTCAGGTCCAGAAGGCTCAGGGTTGAATGGCTGCTAAAGTGGAAAGGGGGCAATCCCTCCCAGGCCCTCCTGTTTCAGGGAGTTGCTCTGGACGAGCCCCTTCCGGAGAGACCATCAGGCAAAGGCTCTTTCCGATGCCCTTTAATCCTCAGGATGGACTTTCTCTGAGTTACTTTCATTCCCGAATTCCTTTTCATTGTTTCATTTAATTGTGTTTTTAAAGCCTCTTGTGCATCTAAAAAGTATTGTGTGCTTTTAAAAAGGTGTCGTCCTTTGCCTGTAGACCAGCCTGTCCCAACCGTGGCAACTATTAAGATATGTGGAGACTAACTACCAGAATTCCTTATGGGAGTTGAAGCCCAGATATCTTCAAGCTGTCAAGGCTAAAGAAATATTGCTCTAGTCCAGGGGTGGAGAATGAGGGCCCCTTTTATCACTGGCGGACTTCTACTCCCAGAGTTCCTGAGCAGCTGTGACAGGAACTCTGGGAGTTGAAATCCACCAGTCCTAAAAGGGGCCATACTTCCCCACTTCTGCTCTAGACTATTCCAAAGGGAAAGTCCCAGCTGGGAAAAAAGAGTTTTTGTCATCTTCCCTGATTATCTAATAAGGAAGGGTGGACATCCGGATTCTGATGACCAAGATTCTTCCACTGAAAGGGCTGAAAGAAAGAAAATCTGTCCTGAGTGAAGGGAAGGGTGACAGAGAAACCACAATAGGCTTGCTAAAAGTAAATAAAGTATTTGTTGGAGGTGCAAGAAAGAGGTAGGAACATATAAACGTATGTGTTGGGGTTGTGATAGTGCACAAAAAATATGGGAAATTGTGTTTAGAGAAATTAGAGCACTTTTGAATATAAATTTAGATATCTCATCGAGAATTGTATTACTGTTGGTGGTGGAAAAACAGGATATAAATGAAACAAAAAAGGAATTGATTGTAAATTTGATAATGGCAGCTAGATTAGTGATGGCTAAATATTGGGGATGTAATTGGGATATTGAAAGAAATGGTATAATGAAATTTGGAGTATGGCCACAAGTGATAACAACATAAATTTTAAAAAGGGATGATTAAAGCAAACAATTATAATGAAATATGGGGTAATTTTTATAAAAACAATGTTGGTGGAAGGCAAAGGGAATAAACCTACTCAAGAAATATGTTGTTTTGGAAGGGATAAGGACACAATTGAAATATATTGTATATCTTTTAGTTGTTATAGAAGAAGAAATATAAGAAAAAAATGCCTCCGTGGGTGGGGTTGCACTGTAATATTTGTATACTTCATTTTACAAGGATGGAAGGCTGAGTCAACCTTGAGCCTGATGGGATTTGAACTGCCAAATTGCAGGGAGCCTATTATCAGCAGAACTGGCCTGCAGTATAGCACTCTAACCACTGCACCACAGAGTCTCTTAAGTTATGTGAATTTAGCAGCTGGAACAGTGGAGTTTGTACAAGGAGTCAGAACATACATTACAGCCGATTGGTTGGAGGGAGCTTTCTCCTGCACGAGGCAATCTATGCTGTGATTGGTTAATGTGAGTGTAAAGGGGGAAGTTTCCTTGTTTCCCACCTTTTTTCCTCTATGTGTTCTGTAATTTTACCTCAGGATGCTCATCTTAGCCTGATTATCTTGTTTATTGTAAATATTGATGTAAACATATCAATTTTACTGCAAACATATTAATTTTACTGTAAATATATATATAGTGTGTGTATATACTATATAGAGATAGATAGATATTAATGTATAAAACATTAATTTATATAAAGTTTGTGTCAGTATCTCTGACTTCATTTGAGTAACTACTGAGCAATTCCCTGACAGGTTTTTCCTCCTGTCTGAAAGGGTGGTGGATGTAAGCAGCTCAGATAAAAGACTTAATTTGTTCGATGTATCAGTAGATGAAAGTGTCCTTCTCTACATTTCTACTCCTACTTAGTCTGATAAAATGGCCTAAAACCTCCACACTGTCTCCATGACTGTCTCCCATCCTAGCCTGTTTCTGATCTGATGCATAGAAAAGACATCCGATGCATAGAAAACAATCTAATATTCACCCTTTAGCTTATAGTTTAGCTCATCGTATAGTTTCAGATAATAAGGGGGAGTTGGGAGGGCTTTTTAGGCGTGGTGTGCATGGTGCAGGAGGTATAAATGTATTAGTTTGAAAATAGGATTTTGTTTTCCTTGTACTCAATCCACTTGGGAAGGGTCTTGGAGGTCGCGCTTGCAACCGCTTTCTTTTCTAAATGTTTGAAATTGTGAACCAGACTTGTCTTCGTATTGTGCATATAAATTTATTAGGGGTCTTACAACTCACACAGGCATCTTAGAAACAAGTAAAGTAATAACTAGCAGTCAGCACAGGTGTGTTAAAAACAGATCATGCCAAACCAATCTTATTTCATTCTTCAACATAGTGACAAAATTAGTTGATCAGCAAAATACCGTGGACATAATATAGATTTCAGCAAGGCATTCAACAAAGTAGACCATAACCTACTTCTTAGTAAACTAGAAAAAAGTGGAATAGATAGCACCACCAGTAGATGGACTCACAACTGGCTGACAAACCATACTCAACTAGTAGTCCTTAATGGGTCTAACTCTAAATCTACATGGAGGGAAGTAAGCAGCGAGGTGCCACAAGGTTCTCTCTTAGGCCCAGTACTCTTCAATATCTTCATTAATAACTTAAATGAGGGAATAGAAGGGGAACTTACCAAATTTGCAGATGATACTAAGCTGGCAGGAAGAGCTAACACCCAAAAAGATAGGTTCAAGATCCAGATGGATCTTGACAGACAAGAACACTGGGCCATGTCTAACAAAATGAAATTCAGTGTAGAGAAAAGTAAAACCAAGAAAAACCAAAAGTACACGTATAGACTGCGTGAAACCAGGCTCAATAGCAGTAACTGTGACAGGGATCTTGGAGTCTTAGTGGACAACCAACTAAATAAGAGCCAGCCGTGTGCAGCCGCCGCCAAAAAAGCTAATGCAATCCTAAATTGTATTAACAGAGAGATACAATCAAGATCAAGGGAAGTACTAATGCCACTCTATAAAACCTTAGTAAGACCACACCTAGAGTACTGCATCCAGTTTTGGTCACCACATTATAACAAGGATGTTGAGGCTCTAGAAAAAGTGCAGAGGAGAGCAACCAGGATGATTAGGGGAGTGGAGACTAAAATATATGAAAGATGGTTGCAGGAACTGGGCCTGGCCAGTCGAGGGAAGAGAAGGACCAGGGGAGACATGATAGCAGTCTTCCAATATTTGAGGGGCTGCCACAGAGAGGAGGAAGGGGTCAAGCTATTTTCTAAAGTGCCTGTAGGCCAGACAAGGAATAATGGATGGAAGCTGAACAAGGAGAGATTGAACTTGGAAATAAGGAGAAAGACAGTGAGAACAATCAATCAATGGAACAGCTTGCCCTCTTAAGTTGTGGGAGCGCCATCACTGGAGACTTTCAAGAGATTTGACTGCCATCGGTCACAAATGCTGTAAGGTCACCCACTTGGGGGGGGGGGAGGTTGGACTTGTCACTAGATGACCCCCAAGGTCCCTCCCAACTCTTATTCCTCCTAACTTTGCTGCTTCGCAACGCTTTCCCTTCCCTCCTCCCATCCCTGGGCCTTGTCCCCTCCCTTTTCCTCCTGTTTCTCTGACTGCCCGGGGCTAAGCAGCTCTGGACTCCCTGCCCAGCTGATCCTCCCACCCCGGGACCGATTCCGCCGGAACAGAAGGTAGGACCGATTCCCCCGAGTGGGCGGCGCTCCCCGCCGTGCAGAGAATGGGAGAAGCTCTACGCGTTTCCGGCTTGGGCCCTGCAAATTCCTGGCTGGGGTCGTTCCGGGGAGGGGGATCCACGTGCGTGGCCGCTAAGTGTCCAGTGGCGATCGCGGATCCTTTCCTACCCGCATCTCTAGGGGACCGGAGGCGAGGCGAGAAAGAGAGCCGCCTCATTCTTATCGAGATTCAGGTAAAAAGCTCCTTTCCCTCCTTCCTTCCTTCATTCCTCCCTCCCTTTTCCTTCCTTCCTTCCTTCCTTCCTTCCTGGGAAATGCTGGGACAGGAGACCCTTCAAGGCAGCTTCTTAGGGCGCTGCTAAGATCGCTGCTACCGTCCCCACTTTCTCCTGGGGGAGATGATTCTTATTCTTTCTTTTTTTGCCGCCCCTTCCTGACCGTTTCCCGTCGCTTCCTTTGCTCTGCCGCCGTTTCACATCCAGGAGGCTCGGAGCTGAAGGGCTGCGAAACCGGCGGGGAGAAAAGGGGGGCGATCCCTCCCAGGCGCTGCTGTTTCGGGAAGCTGCTAAAGACGAGCCCCCTCCGGAGAGAGCATCGGCTCAAGGCTCCTCCGGACGCCCTTCCATCTCTTCGCCCGCCTTTCTTTCCTCGTTCCCATCGTTCAACTGAACTGCATTTACAAAGCCTTTTAGTGCTTTTAAAAAGGCGTCGCTCTTTCTTGTGGGCCATTGTTTCTCAACCTGGGCAACCTTGTGATTTGTGGGCTTCCATTCACAGAATTTCCCACCTGTGTTGAAGTCCATTTATCTTAAAAGCTCCCAAGATTGAGAAACGTTGCTGTCATCCAGGGATGAGAATGTTGCGGCCCTTTTATGACTGGTTGACTTCAAGTCCCAGAATTCCTCAGCCAGCTGACTCGGGTATTCTGGGAGTTAAAGTCCAGCAGTCATAAAAGACCTGTAGTTCCCCACTTCAAGTCCCAGCTGTGAAAAAAAATATTTTGTAGTCTTCCTTGATTATCTCATAAGGGAAGGTGAACATTATAGTAACATAGAATAACAGAGTTGGTGCTTTAATGCACACATTCATGGCTGAGATAATCTGCCTCTGAATCCAATCCCTGGTCCTTCCACACCTTTCAGGTTTCCTCTCACCCAGAATGAGCTTCTATGAGTTCTAGCTATGGCTGCAAAGGACTCTCATGAAGGGGTTCCCTAATTAATCTAGAAATAGGCTAAAACCAGCCTTTTGCACTGGATGTTCAAGAATATCCTTAGGATGTTTGATAGCCAATTATTCCTTTGCTGTTTGTTCCCCTCTCCTAGACCCTCTCGTGGCCATGGCTTCATCTCCCGGAACCCCAGTTCTTTGTAATGGAGAATCAACAATGGCTGAGCTTCCAAGGCAGGTAAGAGGATTCTCCCCTCCCCTCCCCAGATGTGCCAATCTCCCAATAACAGAATATCACAATTGGAAGGGATCTTGGAGATCTTCTAGTCCAGGGGTCCCCAACCACTGGTCCCCGGACCGGTACTGGTCCATGGAACAATTTCTACTGGGCCGCCGGTTTGCTGGGCACTACCATCTTGTTTTGATGAAAAAGTGCTTCCGGTGAGCTTTTCCGGGTAGAAAGCGGCATTTGGATGCTGAAAGAATCCTCACGCCTTAGTTTCATCGAGGGGAGGAGGCGGCTTCGAACAAAACTAAGGCGCGAGGATTCTTTCAGCACGCATGGCAAGGCGAGCCGAGCGACCGTCCCGAAGCCCATCGACACAGGTACAAAGGTACAAAGTTGAAGGTGGCGGGGAGAAGCAGGAGACGGCTGGCTGGCCGGTCGCTCGGCTCACCTTGCCATGCGTGCTGATGCCGGTATCGGGCCGCGGATGATTTTGTGATGCTGATACCGGGCCATGGCACAAAAAAGGTTGGGGGCCACTGTTCTAGTCCATCCCCTTGTTTCAAGCAGGAGACCCTATACTCTTTCAGACAAGTGGCTGTCCAGTCTCTCCCTAAAAGCTCCCAGCCCAAAACTTCTGAAGGCAAACCGTTCCATTGGTTAATTGTTCTCACTGTCATGAAGTTTCTCCTTAATTCCAGGTTGCCTTTATCCACCATTAGTTTCCATCCATTGTTTTCTCCTGCCTTCTGGTGCTTTGGAAAATAAGTTGTTTGTGGAAACCCCTCAAATATTGAAACACTGCTATTGTGTCTCCCCTGGTCATTCTTTTCTCTAGACTGGCCTTATCCAGTTCCTGCAACTGTTTTTTGTATCGTTTAGTCTCAAAGCCTTTAATCCTTGGTTACTGTTTACACTTTTTCCAAAGTCTCCACATCTTTTTTTGTAATGTGGTGACCAAAACTGAACTCGGTATTCCAGGTGTGGTCTTTACTCTGATTTTTTTTTTAAAGCAGTGAACATGAAAGCCCAAAGTAAAAAGTAAAGTCCAAGCATGGCTTTTGTAGAGAGCGCAGTAGCTGCCCAGATGAAGTTGGAGACACTGACATAGGCTTGTAGACTTTTATATAAACATGAATATATTTAACATGAAAAATTTACAGCAGCCTTTGTCACCATCCAGAAAAGGAAGAAGGTAAGATAGTCAGGAAAACAGAGGAACATTGTGAGGTAAATCTAAACTTAGCATCATGTAGAACACAGAGAGGGAAAAAAGGAGGGGAAAAAGGGAAATGCCCCCTTTCTGCTTACAGCAACCAATCATAGCGTAGATTGCATCCTGCATGAGTCAGCACCCTCTAACTCAGCAGTCGACCAACGGTGGGCCATGAGAAAATTTTGATAGGCCGTAGAGAAATCTCATTCCCAGAGCTCCCCCCCAAAGCAATTAATCCAGGCTGTGCAGAAACACAAGGCTACGCAGCCCACATGGTCCGTGGGAACCCTCCCTGCCCTTTCACTCTTTACCCGGTAAACTTGCCTGCTTAATTCCTATTTTTCCTTTTTCTGACCATCATCTGTTCTGCTATGCCGAGAGATTTAGATTAACTAGGAAGCAGGAAATGGTTGGATTTCTTGATTACTAGCTAGTCTTTAGATCTTCGGCGCAGCACAACTGAACTTTCCTTAGGACTGAAGGTTTGCTTGCAAGCAAATTCAGTGCAGACTCACGGCAAGCAAATTTGAGAGACTGAGCTCGCCGATGGCAGATAGCTAGATCACTGAATTATTTTGTGAGCAACTCAATCTGCCTGCTTTGCCTGATTTTGGGTAAAATTTGCTCTTTTTTAAAATAAAGAATTCAATATTTACATGCATGGTGTGTTGTGAGTTAATTTTGTGAGTTTGCTTGCAAGCAAATTTTATGTCACAGACTGAGCTAGCCAATAGCAGACAGATAGATCTCTGAATGAATCTGTGATTCTGCGAGCAACTCAATCTGCCTGCCTGCTTTGCCTGATTTTGGGTAAAAGTTGCTCTTTTTTTTATAAAAAATTCAATATTTATATAAATATTTATAATATTTACATACAAGCCATGCCCAGCCAGTCACATGACCACCAAGCCACACCCACAAATTAGGCCATGCCCACAGAACCGGTTAGTGGTCCCTGGGATCTAAAATTATGAGTTTGGTGTTCCCTGAGGTCCAAAAGGTTGGCGACCCCTGCTCTAACTAATCAGTTACAAATGTGTTCCGGCCTATTGTATACTTTACTCTTCCAGCTACTAAATTCAATATGCTACATGCTCTTTGCCCTTCTTGGAAGCTGTGGAGGTTTTTCATTAAGAAGACTCGCATGTAATTCATTGAAGTGTTCATTGTTAGGAATGTTCATGGAATATGTTGGGTTTTTTTCCCTCCCTGTATCAGAATTTCGTATCATTTGAGGATGTAGCTGTATTTTTCTCTGTGGAGGAGTGGGCCCTGCTGGACTCTGAGCAAAAAGCCTTATATCAAGAGGTCATGCTGGAAAACAAGAGGAACGTGGCCTCCTTAGGTAAGGGATTCTGTTATGATACTGTAGTGCAATATATAGTACGAGCCTTCACAATTTACTCCCTCCCTTTTGTTAAGAATCAGATTCAATCTTGCACATGCTGTGCAGGAAGGGAACAAATAACCAAGTGGAACAGGTTAAACACAAAGACTGAGAATATAAACCACAGTTTAATACAGTACTGTAAATAAAAGAGTTTCAAATACTGTGCACTATATTGCTGCTAGCAGCGACCATTGTTATGCTTTTGTCAAGGGAAAGAAATGGTCGACAGAGAAGGAAGACATATTCCTGCATTACAGTACTTCCTCCCCCCACCATAACATTGATCTTACTGAACAGCTCTGAGCCAGCCTCTCTCTCTCTCTCTCTCCAGGACAAGATACTGTCCTTTTCCATCAACTCTTTCTTAGGCTGGAAGTGACTTCCCAAGGAAAGCAACCAAGCTCTATTCCGGCTCAACATGGAGGTAAGAAACAAAGGAAAAGTATCAATTTGGACTTGAATATGAAAATAATTGAAGCCCATGAAGATGGGAAGAAGGTAAAGACCTTAGAAAAAGGAGGAGGACTGGCTTGTTCCACCATGTGCACAATCTTTAAGGGTAAAGAAAAGATAAAAGAGGTGATTAAATCAGCTCCAGGAACCGATGCCATAATCACGAGAAATAGGACAAGCCTCCTTTCAAAAACAGAACAACTCCTTGTGCTTTGGATTGACGATCCAATCCCAAAAAGAAGTCCCGTTAATCTTCATCTGATTCAGGGAGAGGCACGGAGCATTTTTGAAATACTAGAGCGAGCAGCGGGTGAGGGGTACAATGAGATCTTTGGAGGCAGTCGTGGCTGGTTTGCACAATTCCGAAAACAATTTAATTACTGTAACTTATGAACAACAGGTAAAGCTGTGTGTGCTGTTGAAGCTGCCCATACTTTCCAGACCAACTGGAGTAAATATAAATATATATTTACAGTATGCCTCTCTCTCTCTCTCTCTTTCTGATATAAAATACATTAATTTATATAAAGTTTTTGTCAGCAGCTCTGACTTCATTTCGATACCTACTGAGCCATTCCCTGACAATTTCCCCCCCCTGGTCTGAAAGGGTGATGGACATGAACAGCTCATATAAAAGACTTAATTTGTATGCACTAGATGGACTCGTAACTGGCTGACAAACCATACTCAACGAGTAGTCCTTAATGGGTCTAAGTCTACATGTATTCCCTCCATTTGACTTAGACCTTGTGAGGTGCCACAAGATTCTCTCTTAGGCCCAGTACTCTTCAATATCTTCATTAACAACTTAGATGAGGGAATAGAAGGGGAACTTACCAAATTTGCAGATGATACTAAGCTGGCAGGAAGAGCTAACACCCAAGAAGACAGGCTCAAGATCCAGATGGATCTTGACAGACTAGAACACTGGGCCATATCTAACAAAATGAAATTCAATGTGGAGAAAAGTGAAGTCCTACACTTAGGCAAGAAAAATCAAAAGTACACATATAGACTGGGTGAAACCAGGCTCAATAGCAGTAACTGTGAGAGGGATCTTGGAGTCTTAGTGAACAACCAGCTAAATATGAGCCAGCAGTATGTAGCAGCAGCCAAAAAAGCTAATGCAACCCTAAATTGCATTAACAGAGGGATACAGTCAAGATCAAGGGAAGTACTAATGCCACTCTACAAAGCCTTAGTAAGACCACACCTAAAGTACTGCATCCAGTTTTGTTCACCACATTATAAAAAAAAATGTTGAGACTCTAGAAAAAGTGCAGATAAGAGTAACCAGGATGATTAGAGGACTGGAGACTAAGGCATATGAACAACGGTTGCTGGAACTGGGCTTGGCCAATCTAGCAAAGAGAAGGACCAGGGGAGAAATGATAGCAGTCTTCCAAAATTTGAAGGGCTTCCGCAGAGAGGAAGGGGCCAAGCTATTTTCTAAAGTACCTGTAGGCCAGACAAGGAATAATGGATGGAAACTGAACAAGGAGAGATTTAATCTGGAAATTAAGCAAAACTTTCTGACAGAACAATCAACCAATGGAACTGCTTGCCCTCGGAAGTTGTGTGAGTGTCATCACTTGAGACTTTCACAAAGATATTCAACTGCCATTTTTCAGAAATGGTGTAGGGTCTCCTGCTTGGGCTGGGGGTTGGACTAGATCACCTACAAGGTTTCTGCCAACTCTGATTATCTGTTATTTTTTATCTGCTTTTGCACTACAGTTTGTGTTAACATTTCTTTTTTTATTGTTGCAACCAGGTGACAGATGGGAGATGGAGGATTCTGGCCAAGAGGCAACAGCACCTTTGCCAAAAGACAAAAAGGAAGAAAAGAGATATGGAAAGCAAAGTTCGGAGCACAACCAGTTAACGGGGGAGCTTGAGAATTGTTCTAGTTTACCATGTCCAGATATAAATGTCTTACTGGATGCAGATGATTGCCATGAAAAAGAAGTGTGTTCAAAGTGTGGGAAAACACTCCAAGATGAATCTGGATTATGTGACTGTTTTCAAAGCGGTGCTGGAGAGAAACAAGATGAAAGCAGGCAACACTCGAGAAGGAGCCTTCCTCTTCCTTTACATGAAAGAATAAAAGGAGAGAAAGCATACAAATATACGGAATGTGCAGAAAGCTTCGGTATAAGCCGCTCTCTTTCATTGCATAAGAAGATTCACAAAGCAGAGGATCCACACAAATGCACAGATCCACAGAAATCATATAAATGCCTTGAATGTGGAAAGAGCTTCCGCTTTGCGAGTGTCCTCACTTGCCATAATAGGACCCATACAGGGGAAAAGCCATATCATTGCACGGTGTGTGGAAAGAGATTCAGGCAGAAAGACCATCTTAAGTCACATGAGAGGATCCACACGGGAGAAAAACCATTTAAATGCATGGAGTGTGGAAAGAGGTTCAATGCAAAAAGTAGCTATATCGTACATAGCAGAATCCACACAGGGGAGAAACCATACAAATGCCTGCAATGTGGAAAGCGTTTTTCCCGTTCTGATAGGTTTCGTGCCCACAAACGGACCCACACAGGGGAGAAACCGTACAAATGCCTGGAGTGTGGAAAGAGCTTCTGTACATCCAGCATCTTAACTTCCCATCAAAGTATGCACAGAGGAGGGAAACCAAATCAATGCACCAAGTGTGGGAAGTGCTTCAGTCAAAAAAGTCACCTTAATACCCATAAACGAATTCACACAGGTGAAAAGCCCTATAAGTGCACCATGTGTGACAAATGTTTCACCAATTCTTGGGGCCTCACTTGCCACAAAAGGCTCCATACTGGGGAGAAACCATATGAATGTCGCACATGTGGAAAGAGCTTCAGTACAAAACAAAGCTGTATCATACATAGCAGAACCCACACTGAGGAGAAACCCTATGAATGCTTGGAGTGTGGAAAAAGTTTCAGCACAAGCAGCAGATTAACCTTACATAATAGGATACATACAGGGGAAAAGCCGTATCATTGCATGGTGTGCGGAAAGAGCTTTGCACGCAATGGCAATTTCAGTTTACATAAGAGGATTCACACTGGAGAGAAGCCATATAAATGCACACAGTGTGGGAAATGCTTCACGACCTCCAATGCCCTTACTTCCCATAAGAGGATCCACACAGGGGAGAAACCCTATGAATGCTTGGAGTGTGGAAAAACCTTTAGCAACACCTCTTCTCTAACCATACATAAGAGGATGCATAAAGGGGAAAAACCTTATAAATGCCTACACTGTGAAAAGAGGTTCAGTGAAAAAGGTCATCTTAAGTTACATGATATGATCCACACAGGGGAAAAACCATTTCAATGTATGGAGTGTGGAAAGAGTTTCTATAACTCTACAAACCTTACTGCTCATCACAGAAGCCACACAGGGGAGAAGCCCTTTCAGTGCCTGCAGTGTGGAAAGTGCTTTGCTAGTTCTGGTGGCTTTCATGCCCACAAACAGACCCACACAGGGGAGAAACCATACAAATGCCTGGAGTGTGGAAAGAGCTTCAGTCAAAAAGGTCAACTTAAGTCACACAAGAGGATCCACACGGGAGAAAAACCATTTCAATGCATAGAGTGTGGAAAAAGCTTCAATGCAAAAAGTAGTTTTATTGTACATAGCAGAATCCACACGGGGGAGAAACCATACAAATGCCTGGAGTGTGGAAGGAGCTTCAGTCAAAAAGGTCAGCTGAAGTCACATGAGAGGATCCACACGGGAGAAAAACCATTTCAATGCATGGAGTGTGGAAAGAGGTTCAATGCAAAAAGTAGCTATATCGTACATAGCAGAATCCACACGGGGGAGAAACCATACAAATGCCTAGAGTGTGGAAAGAGCTTCAGTCAAAAAGCTCGTCTCAAGTCACACGAGAGGATCCACACGGGAGAAAAACCATTTCAATGCATGGAGTGTGGAAAGAGCTTCAATGCAAAAAGTAGCTATATCATACACAGCAGAATCCACATAGGGGAGAAACCCTTTCAATGTGTGCAGTGCAGAAAGAGCTTCAGTCAAAAAGGTCATCTTAAGTCACACGAGAGGATCCACACGGGAGAAAAACCATTTCAATGCATGGAGTGTGGAAAGCGCTTTGCCCGTTCTGATACCTTTCGTGCCCATGAACGGATCCACACAGGGGACAAACCATACAAATGCCTGGAGTGTGGAAAGAGCTTTTGTACATCCAGCATCTTAATTTCCCATCAACGTATCCATAGAGGAGGGAAACCTATTCAATGCACCGAGTGTGGAAAATGCTTCAGTCAGATAAGTCACCTTAATATCCATAAAAGAATCCACACAGGTGAAAAGCCCTATAAGTGCACCGAGTGTGACAAATATTTCGCCAATTCTGGGGCCCTTGCTTGCCACAAAAAGCTCCATCCTGGGAAGAAAACATATGAATGCCGCACATATGGAAAGTGCAAAAAAAAGCTGTAACTTATATAGCAGAGTCCACACTGGGGAGAAACCCCATGAACGCTTGGAGTGTGGAAAAAGTTTCAGCACAAGGGGCAGTTTAAGCTTACATAATAGGATCCAAACAGATGAAAAGCCGTATCATTGCACGGTGTGCAGAAAGTGTTTCAGCTGCAATGGCAATTTCAATTTATATGACAAGATTCACACTGGAGAAAAGCCGTATAAATGCCTTGAGTGTGGAAAATGTTATAATAACAGTAGCAGTTTTACCTCCCAGAACAGAATCCGCACAGGGGAGAAACCATTTAAATGCATCAAGCATGGAAAAAGTTTCAAAGATGGCAAGAAACTAATGCTGCATAAAAGAATCCACACATGGGAGAAGCCCTATCAGTTTGTGGAGTGTGGAATGAATTTCAGAACCAGAAGTGACTTTTAATTAACATAAGAAGACACACAGCAAGAAAAAAATGATATGAATTGGTTTGTGTTGCTTCTCAAAATTTGATTCAGTACCCATAGATGTTTTGCACGAGTTCTGTAGAAATGCATGGAGTAGGGCTTCTGAAGCAGCAGAAACGTCTACCTCCATTAAAAAGAACAGTTCCCTTGTAGAACTAGGAATTAACTTTTGGATAGTAGATCTTTGTGCTGGAGTAGAGTAGAATAAGATTAGAAACAATAACAATAGAAATGGAATAGAATGTAGAAATAGGAATGGGGGTGGGAAGGGAATTCTCTCATTAGCCAAGGGAGATTGGACATACAAGGCCTGTGTCTCCAATGGATATGTTCTCAAGTGTACGTAACATACAACAAACGATCAACTTTTGTCAACGTGAACAGCAAAGGGAGGGGGGATTTGGGACTAACACATCCGGATGTTTATGGAGGTTCTCAGTCATCCAGGCTGCGGTTCTCCCAAAGGTGCTTTTAACAAGGCAACTGCAGTTTTTATTTCCTTGAGGAGATTGCCCTTCTCACCCAAGAAGTTTCTTCAATTCTCTTTCTTCTTGAATGAGAAGTGAAATGTCTTCAAGGAGAAACAAAGTCCAGTTGACTTTAAAAAAAAATAAAAATTGGTTTTTAAGACAAATGTAGACAAACAAAACATAAAAACATCAAGCCATATTCCATATATATACATACAGTGTGTCGGTTTACAAATTGTTTTTGTGTTTCCATTTCGTAGTCTTCAATTACAATTACATTGTATATATTCTCATATTTTCAATCAAATATTAAATACATTAATATTGTTAATCATTTGACTATACTTTTATTCATTCATGTTTTATGAAATAATCCATATTTTACTGAATTTGTTTTATGACAGTTCATATGATAATCTCAAATCTATCCTACAATCATTTTGTAGATATAATAATAAAAGAATACATCTTTATATATTTATTATTTTCTAAGAATCTACATATTTCATTACCATGTTTTATTGTCTAACCATTGATAGAATAGATCCCAAATTTTATAAAATTGTTTGTCATTTTGTTCTCTGATTTCAAATGTCAATCTACTCATTTCACACATTCCAATATTTTCTTAATGATTTCCTCCTGTAATGGCATTTTCTTATTTTTCCAGTTTTTGGCAAATACAATCCTAGCTGCTGTTAATACATTTACAATCAGGTATATAAATTCTTTACTGTATATTTCAGGTAAAATTCCCAATAAAAATATATCTGGTTTCAAGCCTACATGCTTTCTTGTCATTTTTTCCAACCACGTGTGGATTTTAGTCCAATATTTTTTGGCATCCGCACAAGTCCACCACATATGGTAACATGAGCCAGGTATCTGATGATATTTCCAACATTTTTCAGATTTATTCTTGAACATTCTTGCTATTCTTGTAGGGGGAAAATGCCACCTGTAAAACATCTTATACAAATTCTCTTTATATGCTGTTGACATTGTCATTTTATAATTTTGAGACCACAATTTTTGCCATTTCTCTAGATCAATCCCATATCCAAAATTCTTCCCCCAAGCAATCATAGTTTCTTTAACTTGTTCTTCTTCTAGTTTAATTTCTAATAAATATCCATACAATTTTTTAATCACCTTTTCATCAGTACCTGTCAAAATCTTATCTAAGTCAGTCAGTTTATCATAGAAACCTTCTGTTTTAGAATCTTTATCATAACTTGAATGTATTTGCGCATATGAAAACCAATTCATCTTTATACCTTGTTCCTCTAGTTTTTGCATAGATTTAAGTTTACCCTTTTCATTCAATATTTCACCATATATTATCCTATATTTTTATATATTATAGGATAAGAAAATGCTTCAATAGTCGATAGCCAGACTGGAATTTTAAAATAACATTGCCTTTTAGTCTTCTCCCAGTTTAACTACAGAGACTCCCATATATAATGTCTTCTAAAATACCCCTGTGTTTTAGTTCCTTTATACCATAGAAAAGCATGCCACCCCAACAACAGATCATGTCCTTCTAATGTCAACAATCTAGTATTTCTTAATGTTATCCATTCCTTAACCCACATCAAATTTGTAGCTTGGTAATACAACTCCCAATTAGGCAAACCAAATCCTCCTCTTATTCTGGCATTTTGCAAAAGTTTTAACTTTATTCTTGCTTTCTTACCTTGCCATATATATTTCAACACAATTTTATTTAAATCTTCAAAACAATCTTTTCCAAGCCTGACTGGAATTGTTTAGAACAAATATAAACTTCTGGGTAGTATATTCATCTTGACTGTTGATATTCTCCCTATTAATGGCAGTTGTAAATTTTCCCATTTCTCCAAATCTAGCGCTATCTGTTGCTTAAATTTGATATAATTATTCTCTTTTAGTGTACTACATCTTGCTGTCAAATGTATCCCCAAGTACTTGATCTTATTCGTGACCTGAATTTTCAATACATCCGCCAGTTCTTCCTTTTGTCTTGATAGCATATTCTTTGTCAAGATCTTTGTTTTATCTTTATTTTCAAACCAGCCACCTGTCCATGTACCTCTATCTTTTCTATCAATTTTGATGCTGTTTCTAGTGGGTCTTCTAAAATGAAAACCAGATCATCTGCAAATGCTTGCAACTTAAATTCTTCCTTTTTAATTTTCATCCCTTTTATTATATTTTCAGGCATTCATAGGAATGAGTGGAGACAGACTTAGTTGGTGAACTTTCAGCTCTTTTATTACATAGTGACTTAGACTTCACAACAACATCTCTTGCTTATATAGGTAAACTCAATGTGAAATAACCAATAGGGAGCTGTAAAACACTAGCTCCTAAACCAATAAGAATCCCACGTTAAGGGCCAATCGGATTCTCTGAACTCCACCAATCCGATCTAGCTGCTTAACAACCAATCAGAAGTGCAGGGCCAGAACCCTGCACTTTGCCCCAAGCTTGCTTCCATCATAACTATATACATACATAACACCCCTTCCCCCTGGCTTCTTCAATTAGGTTGTGATTATATAGTCCTTCAAATAGGACGGTTGTTTTTTGAGTCTATTAGATTTTCTCTGGACTGGCTGCATGCAGTCCTGCTGAGGTAGAATGTTGTTTGGTAGTGGTTCAGCTTCACGTTCTGGCGTGATTTCCCTTGGAGCGTATAATTCTTCTTCCAGCTCCATTTCCTGAGTTTCGCTTGATTCCTCGCTTTCTTGTGACAGGTTCCCTGGACTGTCATCTTCTTCCATTCCTTCCCCCCGCCCTCAGTTTGATCAGGGGGAAGTTGTTGGCTGGCCGATACTAATCGTGACCGTAATTGGTCAATATGCCTTTTCCACAGTCTTTCATCAATACATTTTACAATATAGGATTTGGGCCCAGTCTCACGTATTATCGTTGCTTCAATCCAAACTGGGTCGCCCGATAAGTTCCTTGCATAAACAGGGTCGCCTACCTTAAAAGTACGGTAGCGTCCACTGGATCCTGCAGGCTTTTCTGGCTCGTAAGCAGGGTGTAGTCGGTCGAGGCGGGAACGGAGTTTACGCCCCATGAGAAGTTCTGTGGGAGTTCTGCCGGTTGTGCTGTGTGGAGTGATATGTTGTAGAAATAGAATGTGGTTTATCTTTTCATTGATATTATCATAGTCCACTTTTTGCAAAGTCTTTTTTACAAATTGGACCATGCGTTCCGCTCGGCTGTTGGTAGCAGGATGCGCAGGCGAGGTGAGCGCATGGCGGATGCCATTGACGGCGAGGTACTGTTCAAATATCAGCGCTGTAAACTGTGGTCCGTTGTCGGATACTAAGACGTCTGGTAGTCCATGAGTTGCAAAGAGTCTATTAAGGACTTTAACAACTGCTTCGGAGGTTGTATTGGTCATTCGATGAATCTCTAACCAATTAGAATACGCATCAACAGTCAATAGCAATGTATGTCCTTTGATTGGCCCTGCGAAATCCAGGTGGATTCTGGACCAGGGTCCCCGTGGTGTTTCCCATTCAGTTGGTGCAGCTTTTGGAGGTGTGTTGCTGGTTTGTTGGCACTTGGTGCAGGCCTTGAACCATTGCTCGATGTGTCGGTCCATGCCAGGCCACCAAGCGTAGCTCCGTGCGAGTGCCTTCATTCGCACAATCCCGGGATGTCCTTCGTGCAAAATTTGTAACAGAGTCTTTTGGAGTCGTTCTGGAATGACAACTCTATCGCCCCAGATGACACAGCCTTTTTGCGAAAAAAGTTCAGTCTGCCTTGTTTTAAAGAGCACGAAGTCATCTGGGACCTGGTCCAATGGCCATCCACGTTCTACCCAGCCTAGGACTCGGGCTAGGGTGTTGTCTCGTCTGGTCTCTCTCGCGATATCTCGAGCCGTCATAGGAGGCGAGTTGAGCATCTCGATTTGTAACGCCGATACTGTTGGTGCCGGATCGTCGAGAGTCTCTGGTAGCGGTGCTCTGCTGAGTGCGTCGGCATGGGGAATGGCTTTCCCCGGGCGATGTAACAATCGATAATTATAAGCAGCTAAGAACTCTGACCATCGAGTCATTCTTGGGGACAATATATAGGGGGTAGGTTTGTCCCCAGCAATTATCCCTAGTAAAGGTTTGTGGTCAGTTACAATGGTAAATGTCCTTCCATACACATACTCATGGAATTTTTTAACGGCTGACACAATTGCAAGAGCTTCCTTATCTATTTGACCATAGTTACATTCTGCCCGGGAAAGAGTTTTTGAAAAGTATGCAATGGGAGCCTCGTTTCCGTTAGGCAGCACATGGCTCAAAATAGCGCCCACTCCAAATGGTGAGGTATCACAAGTTATGACCAATGGTAATGTTTCATTATATTGCATAAGTACAGAATCAGATGTAAGTAAATTCTTTACATTTTGAAACGCTTTTTCTTCTCGGTAACCCCAAACCCACAAAGCTTTCTTATCTAGTAATCGGTGTAGTAGTTCGGCCATAGTTGCCTTATGGGGTAAAAACACATTATAGAAATTAATAAGGCCTAAAAATGCCTGGAGATCTGTTTTGTTACGGGGTCTGGGAGCATTCTTTATCGCCCTTAATTTACTCTCAGTAGGGTGAATACCCTGACTATCAATGCGATAACCTAGAAATTCAACACTGTCGGTATACAGATGACATTTTTCCCTTTTTACTTTCAGTCCCGCTTCTTGAAATTTTTTAAGCACACATTTTAAACGGTTCTGCAGAATTTTTTTACTCGGAGCTGCAATTAACACTTCATCAAAGTACGGAACCACGCCCTCGATTCCTTGCAATAGCTGTTCCATTAAACTTTGGAATATTCCCGGAGCTACACTTACCCCGAATTGTAATCGGGTACATTTAAAAGCACCTCTGTGCGTTACTATCGTTTGAGCTTGGGCCGTTTTGTCGTCTACAGGCAATTGTTGATAGGCTTGAGCCAAATCTAACTTAGCAAAAACCTTTCCGCCTGCCAGGGAATGCAGGAGGTGTTGCACCACCGGTACTGGGTACGCGTTCTGCTGGAGTGCGTGGTTTAGAGTGGCCCGGTAGTCCCCACAGATTCGGATTGACCCATCTGGTTTAATGGGGGTTACAATAGGAGTTTCCCAAGGAGAATGATCAATGGATTGCAGTACCCCTTGTTTAATTAGTTTGTCAAGTTGTTCATCTATCTTGGCCTTAAGGGCAAACGGAACTCAACGGGGCTTTAAACGGATCGGGGCGACCTTAGGGTCGAGGCTAAACGAAATCGGGGTCCCCTTATACTCGCCCAGACGATCTGCGAAGACATCGCTGAATTCAGAAATAAGGTCCTCCTCCCACTCGCAATCACCAACTCGGTTCACGCCGGCCACTTCGATGCCGAGTGGCGCAAACCATTGGAGGCCCAGCAAACTAGGCCTGTCCCTGTCAATGATTGTGAGAGGTAAGTATGCCGTATGCTTTTTAAACGAGACGCGGACTCGACGAGACCCCATCACAGGGATCTGGTTCCCTTGGTAGTCTTGGATAATGAGGCGTTGCATTCGAAGGTCTTGGCGTTGCATGGTAGGAATGAGTTGTTTTAACGTCTTCCACGACACCATCGAGAGGGACGATCCAGAATCGACCTCCATGAGGCAAGGCTGGTTCTCTATAGCCACTGTAACTCGAATTTTTTTGGCGTCTATGGCTGAGGCGTGACCTATAGTGATGGTATGGTGAGCCTCTTCTTTTGGCAATGCTCGATATCTGTGGGTTGCTGGATCTCGCCTTCCAGGACGGTTTCCTGGCGACTGGCGAAAACTGGTTCCCTTCGAGGCCGGGCTTGGTCCCGGTAGACTGCGACAGACTCGACCGATGTGGCCTCGTTTCCCACACTCATGGCAGAGCGCATCGCGGAATTTGCAGTCTGCCCTGGGGTGGTTTGCCCCACAGCCAGCGCAGGGGTGGAAGGTTTTAGAGCGAGGGTCCCGGTTGGACCGCAATTGATGGACCCCTTCTTCGTCGCTGTCTGACGACGAAGAGAGGTCCTCATGGTGCGTCGTAGTAAACTGCTCTTCTGTCTTGGATAAAATGTCGCCTGTCAGTGGGGTAGTTGGGTTTTGGCTTCGCCGTAGCTGTGCTGCAGACTTTTTTGTCGCCTTGGCAGCAGTGGCTTCGGCGAGGGCGTCAGCAAGGCCGATGTCGCCTTTTGCCATCAGCTTGCTTTGCACTCCCAGTGCATCTATTCCCAGAATTAGGCGGTCTCTCAATGCTTCATCTAGGTCTGTGAACCCGCAGAGGCCTCCTAAGTGTCGGAGGTCTGCCACGAAGTCAGCCACACTCTCTCCTTTTCGCTGGCTTCGATTGTAGAACTCGTGGCGTCTCACGAGTGTAGGTACGGTTGGTGCGTAGTGGTCTCTCAATATAGGTTCGAGGTCGTCCCAGCTCATTGCTTTCACTATTCAAGGTTTTGCAAGCGCCTTTGCCATTTTAAAGACAGCCGGGCCGCAGTACGTTAGGAACAGCGCCCGCTTCTTGGCTGGTGTGGCATCCTTCAGGCTGTTCATCTCAAGGAACATTTGGTAATGATCCATGTAGGATTCCCAATCGTCTTGGGATGGATCGAATGGAGCGGGTGGTACGATGCCGCTGGACATGGTTTCCATTGGTGGCGTCGTCTTAGCACGTGCTCTGTTTTCCTTCCAAGTTCCT
Organism: Hydrophis major; assembly: GCA_033807585.1. Classification (NCBI taxonomy): domain Eukaryota; kingdom Metazoa; phylum Chordata; class Lepidosauria; order Squamata; family Elapidae; genus Hydrophis; species Hydrophis major. Next base: position 24,995,244 of record CM066329.1, read on the forward strand.
TAAGTCAGATGTCAGATGTCTCCAAATCCCATCCTCGTCGCCAGTATTATATTTTCAGGCATTCGTAGGAATGAGTGGAGACAGACTTAGTTGGTGAACTTTCAGCTCTTTTATTACATTGTGACTTAGACTTCACAACAACATCTCTTGCTTATATAGGTAAACTCAATGTGAAATAACCAATAGGGAGCTGTAAAACGCTAGCTTCTAAACCAATAAGAATCCCACGTTAAGGGCCAATCGGATTCTCTGAACTCCACCAATCCGATCTAGCTGCTTAACAACCAATCAGAAGTGCAGGGCCAGAACCCTGCACTTTGCCCCAAGCTTGCTTCCATCATAACTATATACATACATAACACCTTTTATAACCTTTTCTTCTCTAATATTTCTGTTTAACACTTCCAATGTTAACACAAACAACAAAGGTGATAGTGGGCACCCTTGTTTTGTTCCTTTTCTTATATCGATAGAGTCTGTCAGTTCTCCCTCTATCATTACCTTTGCCGTTTGGTTATGATATATAGCTTCTATTGCTTGAATAAATTTTTTACCAAAGCTCATCTGTTCCAGCTGTAATAACATTCACATTATCCAATTCACATTATCAAATGCCTTCTGTGCATCTAAAAATATCAAAGCCATTTGTTTTTCAGGGTGTGCCTCGTAGTATTCCAAAGTGTCCAAGATTACTCTCATATTGTCTTTAATTTGTCTCTTTGGCAGAAATCCATTTTGATCAGGATGGATAAAATTGTTTAAGTATTTTTAAGTCTTTCTGTCAATATTGAAGCAAAACTTTTATAATCTGTGTTTAGTAAGGAAATGGGTCTATAGTTCTTGATTTGTAATGGATCAGCCTCCTCTTTTGGGAAAAGTGTAATATAAGTTTCTGACCATGATTTGGGTATCTTCTTTAACATAACTTCATTCATAACTTTTAGCAATGGAAGGTTCAATGATTCTTGTAATGTTTTATAAAATTCTGCCGGAAGTCCATCTGGGCCTGGTGCCTTTCCATTGTTTTGCTTCTTAAGTGCTTAAGTTAACTCCATCATCGTTATATTGCTTTCTAACATTGTTTCAATCTCTTTAGGTATCTGGGGTAGATTAGCATTTTGTAAGTAGTGAAAATGACTAGAAGGGAGTCTCTAGCCTAAAATATAAAGTCAAAAAGGAAAGAAAGAATAGGTGGAAGAAAAAAAAAACCAGCCTAGTTTTAAAATATAAAATGTGTAAAAAATCCAGCAATCAGAAAAAAAATAAAAAAATATTACTTTGACTTCCTGTTTAAAATCGCCACTTAATCACTTCTGTCAAAACTTTTACAGATTCTTTCTTTTCCTTAGGGTGTCCTTTCAAATCTTAAAGTAAAGAAAAAATTCTCACCAAACCAGCACACTTTCTCTTTCTGTTTTCTTTTGTTTCAGAGATGTCCCAACTTCAGCAGCTTTAAGGGCTGCCTCTTTGCCACTGACAAAAAGAGCTTCTCCTGGATCTACCAGGGACTTTGCGGTGTCCCTGGGATCGACAGGATGCACTGTTTACATTCACCATCTCTTTGGGACGGTTTAGATCTGTTTGGACCGTTCAGGAGCAAAGATATCGGCAGCGATCTCAGACCTCCAAGATTGCATGCTGTATCATTGTGACGCCAGCTCTGCCCTCCCAAAAGCTGTTTACGTCCAGTTGACTTTTGTAGAAAAGCACCTTTGGGATAACACCTTCAGGCAACATAAGGCTGCAGAAAGCTGTCTTTCACTCTAAAGATGCTGAAAGATTTCAATAAGAAACATTACAATCTAAGTGGTGAGGTCCAGACCTGGTGGTGTTGACTCCCCATATTTCCCTAATGCTGGAAGGAATCAAGAAGTGGATCTACTACACCCATGTGGAGAAAGTCAGGCCAGAACAAAAAGAAGCAGGATCTCCAGTGAGCTCTTCGCTGGGAGAAAGTGACGGAAGAGAATGAACTATTGGATTAATAAGAGACACGAGAGTTCTGTCAAAAGTTATAATGGGAGGGATGGCACTATGTGTCTGCACCACCTTTAACCTTGGTTGTATTTAACTGATTTCTAGTCTGAGATACGATATCGATTGTGTTTGATTTTTATGAATGCCCCAACTTATGCAGCAGCTTAAGGCTTAGCTTTCACATCTCAGATACAGGCTCTTTTTGGTGTGTAAATTGGACAATTCAGGGAACCAGCTTCAGAAAATACAGATGGCCCTTGACTTATGACCACAAATTAACCCCAAATTTCCATGGCTAAGCAAGACAGTTTAGTGAGTTTTGTGCCATTTTACAAGTTTTGCCACAGTAGTTTAGTTAGTAACATGGTCGTGAAGTAAATCTGGTTTCCCCTTCAACTTTGCTTATTTGACGGTCTCAAATGGTGATCACATGATCCTGTTATTAAGGCACAATCATGAATATTAAAAATGTGTTTTTTCAGTCTAACCGACAATTGCCCATTCATTGAAACCAGTCTTGGAAAACACAGGGAAGGAATTTGGTAACATCAAAATAGGGGAGCGCCTAGACTATGGGTCTCCAAATGTATTTTAAGACTTGTGGACTTCAACTCCCAGAATTCCTCTGGCCCAAATTGTGCAAAAATACACAAATAGGACCAATTTGCACCTGTACAACCATAAAAAGTATGCGGTTAGAAAAACAGAAAGCGTCACGGAAAACTTAGCAACATTTATGGAAGTGTTGAGGTTTCCTTTTGAACAAGTTAGGATGGCTTTAAATAGCTTGGCTGAGGTCTGGATGGCATGTATATAGGAAGGTGTTAGTGTAATGCAGGAATTACTGTAAAGAGCGGTGAAGCAATTCCTTCTGACTCTGAAACATGTAAACTGGCAAATGCTATGCAAAGCCTCCAGTGGGTGTTGGTTGGGTACAAAGGCTTTGAGGGAGATTTCCTTGTGTTACTTTTTCTGCTGAATAAAGTTTTTGCTTACAATCTTGTCTTCAGTGTGTTTAATTTGAGGCTGAGCACATCTGGCAAAGTGCCTGGAGCAGGAAAGGTGAGGAAAACCAAAAGTGCCTTTGAGTTCAGAAGGATCTCTTCCCTCCTTTCAGCCACTTTGGAAGCGCAATTCTTGAGGGGGAAATGGGGAATCCGCCAGGATCCTCTTCTCTGCAAACTGAAAGCAGCTTCATTAGGCTTGGAGCTGTTTTAAGTGGGAGAAATATTTTGTAGATGTAGTTGACTTACAAGCACAAGTGAGCCCCAAATTTTTGTGGTTAAGTGAGACGTTAAGTCAATTTTGCTCCATTTTGTGACCTTTCTTGCCTCAGTTGTTAAGTGAATCACTTCAGTTGTTAAATTAGGAACATGGTTGTTAAGTGAATCAGGTTTTCCTTTGGTGTTGCTTATCGTAAGGTCGCAAAATGGGATCCCCTGACCCCGGGACACTACAACGTTTATAAATGTGAGTCAGTTCCCAGGTGTCTGACTTTGGATCGCGTGACCATGAGGATGCTACAACGGTTGTAAGTGCAAAAAACGGACATAAGTCACTTTTTTCAATGCCATTGTAACTTCGGTCACTGTGGTGGTCTCCCATGGAAAGAATGAGACACAGGCTGGTGTACTTGGGATGGGAGCCCAGAATAAATTTCCAATGCTTCCTTTTATTGAGATTTTTGTGCATAGTAAGCAATTACATTGTGGATTAATAATTAGATATAGTACAGGCTTGTTTGCAGTTGTCTAAGCTGCCTCTTTGTTTGTATTTGTTCTTATTGTTCTCTTTTCTTTGTACTATCTTAGTGACCTTTAGACAGGCATGAATGTGTAAGGCATTATATTAATCATTGCTCAAGCTCAGGCCAAAGTTTATTCCCACAGGTCACTAAACAGATGGCTGTAAGTCAAGGCTGCCTGTATGCTTTAGTTGTTTTTTCTTCTGAAATTCACAGACTTTTAAATATTTCCCGCCTCAGCACTTTTAGTTAATTAAATATTTCCTTAGCTCAGAGGTTTTCTTCAGCTTCAGAGGGAGAAAGTTAATGGGTCTCCCTTATGGATCATCAGGGGGTCCTTTGGTTCCGTATTTATTGGGGGTATTAGAAAAAAGCAGATTCTGTGGGGATTTTTTCCCCCTTTCTCTTTATTCTCCTCTTTTGGGGCAAGGGAGCCACTTCTAAATTGTGTCGCTGTTCGCCATGCTCCACTGACTCTTCAAATATAGGCAATCCTCGACTTACAACCACAATTCAGTCCAAAATTTCTGTTGTTTAATGAGACATTTGTGAAGTGAGTTTGATCCCATTTTATGCTATTTCTTGCTGGGGTTGTTAAACAAATCACTGTAGTTGTTACAGTCGTTGACCAAATCTGGTTTCCCCATTCACTTTGCTTGTCTGGAGCTTCCTGTGATCCTGGGACATGGCAACCATCATAAATATGAGTCAAGTGTCAAGGGGCTGGATTTGTATCACGTGACCATGGGGAGGCTGCACCCGTTCATGTTTTTCCGGTGCCTTTGTAGCTTTGTGCACTAACCCAATGGCCGTAAATTAAGGACTACTTGTAAAGCAGCCACTGATTGTTATTCTGGCACAATCATGAATGTCAGACATTGAAGGGAATAGCTTGTAAGTTGAGGACGATGCTAAGTGGACGATGCTAAGAGAAGCTCCTTTTCCTGCCGAACTTTGCCCCCTCCCTCTCCCCTTTCTCTGACTGCCGAGTGTTGGACTAGAAGACCTCCAAGGTCCCTCACACCTGTTAAAGGGCAATTCCCTCCTAACTTTAATGCCCCGCACCCCCTTCCCCTTCCTGCTCCTGTCCCTGGGCCTCGTCCCCTCCCTCTTCCCCCTGGTTCTCTGGCTGCCTTATTGTTATAAGGAAAAAGAAGCCTTTCCCTTTAAGGAAAGGCAAAACTCTTTCCCTTTGGGAATTCAAATTTCCCAGCTGGGAGATTTACTGCAAAATGATTGGAGATCAGCTGCATTAGAGGGGGGGGGGAGAGAGGGGGAATGGGCAGGCAGGGATACCCCTGAGTGGGCGGCGCTCTCCGCCCTGTAGAGAATGGGAGGAGCTATAAGCGCTTCCGGCTTGGGCTCTGCACACTCCTGGGGAGGGTCATTGCGGGGAGGGGGATCCACATGCGTGGCCGGGAAGGAAGGAAGCCGAGTCCGGCCGAGGAAGAGAGCCGCCTCTTTCCTATTGCGTGCCAGGTAAAAACCTACCTACCTTCCTTCCTGGGAAATGCCGGGGCAGGTGAGCCTCCCAGGCAGCTTCTTGGGGCGCTGACCGTTTCCCATCGCTTCCTTTGAATTCCTTCCGGAATTCGCTTCCATCGTTCAACTGAACTGAGTTTTTAAAGCCTTTTAGTGCATTTAAAGAGGCGTCGCCCTTTTCCTGTGGGCCATTGTTTCTCAACCTTGGCAACCTTATGATTTATGGACTTCCACTCCCAGAATTTCCCACGTGTGTTGAAGTCAACATATATTAACAGCTGCCAAGATTGAGAAAGGTAGCTGTCATCCAGGGATGAGGAAGTTACGGTCCTTTTTCGACTGGTGGACTTCAAGTCCCAGAATTCCTCAGCCAGCTGGCTCACCTATTCTGGGAGTTGAAGTCCAGCCGTTATAAAAGGCTAGCAGTTCCCCACTTCAAGTCCCAGCTGTGAAAAAAGAGTTTTGCAGTCTTCCTCGATTCTGTCATAAGGGAAGGTGAACATTATAGCAACATAGAATAACAGAGTTGGTGTTTTAATGCACACATTCATGGCTGGGATAATCTGCCTCTGACTCCAATCCCTGGTCCTTCCACACCTTTCAGTTTTCCTCTCACCCAGAATGAGCTTCTGTGTGTTGTTGCTGTGGCTGCAAAGGACTCACCTAAAGGGGTTCCCTAGTTAGTCCAGAAATAGGCTAAAATCAGCCTTTTGCAGTGGATGTTCAAGAATATCCTTAGGATGTTTGAAAGCCAATTATTCCTTTGCTGCTTTGTTTCCACTCCTAGACCCTTTCATAGCCATGTCTTCATCTCCTGGAACCTCAGTTCTTTGTAGTGGTGGATCAACAGTGGCTGAGCTTCCAACGCAGGTAGGTGGATTCTCCCCTCCCCAGATGTGCCAATCTCCCAATCACAGAATATTGCAGTTGGAAGGGATCTTGGAGATCTTCTAGTCCATCCCCCTGTTTCAAGCAGGAGACCCTATAACCTTTCAGACAAGTGGCTGTACAGTCTCTCCTTAAAAACCCCCAGCCCAAAACTTCTGAAGGCAAACCCTTCCATTAGTTAATTGTTCTCACTTTCAGGAAGTTTCTCCTTAATTTTAGGTTGCCTTTCTCCATTATTAGTTTCCATCCATTGTTTCTTCTCCTGCCTTCTGGCGCTTTGGAAAATAAGTTGAGCCCTGCTTGTTTGGGGCAGCCCCTCCAGGCCTTTAACAATCTTAGTTGCTCTTTTCTGCCCTTCTTCTAAACTCCAAACAGCCCACCCGCTAGGCTTCCCTCCGCCGCGTGGCTCGGGGCCAGGCGCAAGCGCCCGCGAGTTAAAAGGAAGCCGAAAGGGCTTCCAGGCTTAAACTTTGCACAGGCAAAGTTTGCAGGCGGGAGCGTCTTCCCGCCGAGGAAAGGGAAGGGTTCTGCCCGGTGGGCAGTTGGGTGGGCTGCTTGGAGGAGGCGACCCAGTGGCGCTCTGGGTTTCCCCTCCGCCGCACTGTGCAAAGTTTAAGCCTGGAAGCCCTTCCGGCTTCCTTTTAACTCGTGGGTGCTCGCGCCTGGCCCCAAGCCGTGCGGTGGAGGGAAGCCCGAAGTGCCGCCGGGTCGCCTCCTCCAAGCAGCCCGCCCGCCCACCGGGCAGAACTGTTGTGTATGTACCATAGTTAATAAAGTATGAACTTAAGGTGAAGTGCAGGGTTCTGGCCCTGCACTTCTGATTGGCTGTTAGGCGGCCAGATCGGATTGGTTAGTTCTGAGGAATCTGATTGGCCCTTAACGGAGATTCCTTATTGGTTAAAAGAGCTACGTTCAGAGCTCGTTATTGGACAAATCTTACAAGGGTTGCCTATATAAGGCAGAGTTCACTGTTGTTGTTTAGAGAAGTCACTATGCAAATAAAGAGCTGTAAGTTCACCGTTCAGAGGCTGTCTCTATTTATTCCGACCCATGATCAGTACTTAATACTGGCGACGTGGATGGGATCTGGAGACGTCTGAACCGAAGAAGCCAGGAAGCAACACCGAGCATGTGACAGACGACGCCAACAACGGAACCATGTCCGGCGGCATCGTACCACCCGCTCCGTTCGATCCAAACCAAGAGGATTGGGAATCCTACATGGATCGCTTCCAAATGTTTCTCAAGACGAATGACTTGAAGGACACCATGCCAGCAAAGAAAAGGGCGTTGTTCCTGACGCATTGCGGCTCAGTCGTATTTAAAATGGCTAAAGCACTCGCCAAACCTCGAGAAGTGAAAGCCATGAGCTGGGACGACCTCGAACCCATCCTGAGAGGCCATTACGCGCCAACCGTGCCTACACTCGTGAGACGCCATGAGTTTTATCAGAGGAACCAACGAAAAGGGGAGAGCGTGGCCGATTTTGCGGCAGACCTCCGAAATTTAGGGGGCCTCTGCGGGTTCACCGATTTAGAAGAGGCACTAAGAGATCGAATAATTCTGGGATTAGATGCACTAGGCGTGCAAAGCAAGCTGATGGCGAAAGGCGACATCAGCCTTGCTGACGCCATCGCCGAAGCCACGGCTGCAGAGGCGACCAAAAACTCGGCCGCACAACTACGGCGAAGCCGCACCCCGGTGCCACCACCGGCCAGCGAAATCTCACCTAGCACAGAAGGGCAGCTACTAACAACGCATCATGAGGACTCTCTTCGTCGTCAGACAACGACGAAGAAGGGGTCCATCGACTGCGGTCCGACCGGGACCCTCGTCAAAAGCCCTTACGCCCTTGCGCTGGCTGTGGAGCCAACCATGCCAGGTCCGAATGCAAATTCCGCAACGCACTTTGCCATGAGTGCGGAAAACGAGGCCACATCAGGCGGGTCTGCCGCAGCTTGCCAGGACTCAGCCAGGCCTCAAAAAGGGGCTAACTATCGCCAATTGACAGGAAGCCGTCCTGTAAGGCAAATGCCAGTAAACCACTCCTACAGAAATCCAGCCGTGCAGAGCGAAGAGGCTCACCATACTATCACTATCGGTCACACCTCAACCTTGGACACTAAGAAAATCCGAGTCACGGTAGCCATCAAGAACCAGCCGTGCCACATGGAAGTAGACTCGGGATCGTCCCTCTCGATGGTGTCTTGGAAGACACTCAAGCAACTCATCCCCACAATTCAACGCCAAGATCTCCAATTTCAACGCCTCATTCTCAAGGACTACCAGGGGAATCGAATCCCTGTCGTCGGGTCCTGCCGAGTCCGAGTCTCCTTCAAGAAGCACACAGCGTACTTACCTCTAACGGTCATCGATAGAGACAGGCCTAGCCTACTAGGCCTCCAATGGTTCGCGCCATTCGGCATTGAAGTGGCCGGCGTGAACCGAGTCGGTGGTTGTGATTGGGAGGAAGACCTTATCTCTGAGTTCAGTGACGTCTTCGCGGACAGCTTAGGCGAGTATAAGGGGACCCCGATCTCATTTAGTCTAGATCCAAAAGTAGCTCCCATTCGTTTGAAGCCCCGTCGAGTTCCGTTCACCCTAAAATCAAAAATCGACGAACAACTTGACAAGCTAATTGCTCAAGGGGTATTGAAGCCTACCGATCACTCTCCATGGGAAACCCCTATTGTAACACCCATTAAGCCAGACGGGTCAATCCGAATTTGTGGGGACTACCGGACCACTTTAAACCACACCCTACAGCAGAACGCGTATCCAGTTCCGTTGGTGCAGCACCTCCTCCATTCCTTGGGGGGCGGAAAGGTTTTCGCTAAATTGGATTTAGCTCAAGCTTATCAACAATTACCAGTGGATGAAAAAACGGCTCAGGCCCAAACTATTGTAATGCACAGGGGTGCCTTTAAATGTACCCGACTGCAATTCAGAGTTCGTGTAGCCCCGGGGATCTTCCAGAGCCTTATGGAAAGGTTATTACAAGGAATCAAGAGCATGGTCCCTTATTTTGATGATGTATTAATTGCAGCCCCCACAAACAGAATCTTACAGGACCGTTTGAAATGTGTTCTAAAAAAATTCCAAGAGGCCGGACTTAGGGTGAAAAAAGATAAATGTAAATTGTATACTGACAGTGTTGAGTTTCTAGGATACCGGATTGATAGCCAGGGCATTCATCCTACCGAAAGTAAATTAAAAGCAATCAAAAACGCTCCCAGGCCACGCAACAAGGCCGATCTCCAGGCGTTCTTAGGCCTCATCAATTTCTATAATGTATTTTTACCGCACAAGGCAACTGTTGCTGAACCGTTACACCGGTTATTAGATCAAAAAGCATTGTGGGTATGGGGTTACCGGGAAGAACAAGTGTTCTGGAATGTAAAAAAACTGCTCACATCTGACTCTGTACTCATGCAGTATAACGAGACTTTGCCGTTAGTTATAGGATCCACCAGCCGCTGTCGCACCTTCCAGGTAGGAGACCTTGTTTATGCACGGAACTTATCGGGCGACCCGATATGGATAGAGGCGACGGTAGTACGTGTGACCAGCCCCAAATCCTACGTGGTGCAATGCCTTGACAATAAATTGTGAAACAGCATATCGACCAATTACGGTCACGACTCACAACAGCCAGTCAACAACTCCCCCACGACCAAACCGAGGGGGGGGGAGGTACGGAAGAAGATGAAGTTCCAGGAAACCTGTTCAAAGGGAACGACGAACTAAGCGATACTCAGGAAATGGAGCAGGAAGGAGAAACGTTTGCACCGCAAGGAATGGCAGCTGAACAAGAAGCAGAACCACTGCCAAACAACAAACTACCTCAACAGGATTGCAACCAACCAATCCAACGAAAATCCGAAAGACTTAAAAGACAACCGTCCTATCTAAAGGACTATATAACGACACAGTAATTAAGAAGCCAGGGGGAAGGGGTGTTGTGTATGTACCATAGTTAATAAAGTATGAGCTTGAGGTAAAGTGCAGGGTTCTGGCCCTGCACTTCTGATTGGCTGTTAGGCGGCCAGATCGGATTGGTTAGTTCTGAGGAATCTGATTGGCCCTTAACGGAGATTCCTTATTGGTTAAAAGAGCTACGTTCAGAGCTCGTTATTGGACAAATCTTACAAGGGTTGCCTATATAAGGCAGAGTTCACTGTTGTTGTTCAGAAAAGTCACTATGCAAATAAAGAGCTGTAAGTTCACCGTTCAGAGGCTGTCTCCATTTATTCCGACCCATGTTCAGTACTTAACAAGAACCCTTCCCGCTTATCCCTTGGGTGTCTGCCTCGTTCCTCTCTCAGTCGCTCTCTCGCTGCTCCACCAGCCCAGAAAAGAAAGAGAAAAAGAGGCGAATAGTTATTATTCTCAGCCGAAACAACCAGAAAAGAAGGCAGGCAGGCAGGCAGAACGGAGCACTGGATTGAACCGTGGGCGGCTGTGTTGGGGTGAAGGAGTTAATAAGGAGGAGCTGCGCTGACAGAAAGCCACCCTGCCGGCTTCTTTGAAGCAGTTTCTTCCTGGGCTGGTGGAGGAGCGAGAGAGCGACTGAGAGAGGAACGAGGCAGACACCCAAGGGATGAGCGGGAAGGGTTCTGCCCGGCGGGTGCTGCTTGGAGGAGGCGACCCGGCGGCGCTCCAGGTTTCCCCTCCACCGTGCGGCTTGGGGCCAGGCACGAGTGCCCGAGAGGAAAAAGCAAGCTGCAAGTTGCTGGGAAGTTGCTCGGGTGCTGGGAGCCGCTGTCGTGGTGAGCAGCTCATCGGGCATGTATGCGAGGAGGAGGGCTTTTAAAGTGCTTCCCGAGCAGGACCGCCGAGCCGGGAAATGGGGCACCAAGGCAGGGCAAGGCTCCACCAGCAGCGGCCGAGCTTTAGGTGGGCTTGGATGCCCCTGAGCGTGGTTTGCTGTTTGTTCTCTCCTGGGACTCGCGTTTGGAAAGCGTGGAAAGTAGTAGCAGGAGCAGCTGCGGTGTTACTTTTTCTTATATATTATACAATATATATATATATATATTATAAAGGGCCAATTATAAAATGCAGCAAATTATATATATATATATATATATAATATTCTTATATATAATTTGCTGCATTTTATAATGGGCCCTTTATAATGGCCTTTTATAAAATTGGTTCGGCCCTCGAACACAGATCTGATTTTCCATGTGGCCCCCGACAGAAATTAATTGCCCACCCCTGCTCTAATCAGTTACAATTGTGTTCTGACCTCTTGTAGACTTTACTCTTTCAGCTACAAAATTCAATATCCTACATGCTCCTTTGCCCTACTTGGAAACTGGAGGTGTTTCATTAAGAAGAAGAATCGCATGTAATTCATATAAGTGTTCATTGTTAGGAATATTAATGGAATATGTTGTGGGTTTTTTCCCCTCCCTGTGTCAGGATTTGGTATCATTTGAGGATGTAGCTGTGTTTTTCTCTGTGGAGGAATGGGCTCTGTTGGATTCTGAGCAAAAAGCCCTGTACTGGGAAGTCATGCTGGAAAACAAGAGGAACGTGGTCTCCTTAGGTAAGGGATTCTGTTACTGTAGTGCAAAATAATTTTAATTTTTTCTAAGGTAAAGACCTTAGAAAAAGGAGGAGGACTGGCTTGTTCCACCATATGCATGATCGTTAGGGGTAAAGAAAAGATAAAAGAGGTGATTAAATTAGCTTCAGGAGCCGATACCATAATCACTAGAAATAGGACAGGCCTCCTTTCAAAAACAGAACAGCTCCTTGTGCTTTGGATTGATGATCAGATCCCAAAGCCATTTTGTCCCGTTAGTTTTCATCCTATTCAGGGAAAGGCAGGGAGCATTTTGGAAATACTAGAGCGAGCAGCGGGTAAGGAGTATAATGAGACCTTTGGAGCCAGTCGTGGTTGGTTTGTGCCATTCCGAAAACGATTTAATTACTATAACTTATGAACAACAGGTAAAGCTGTGTGTGCTGTTGAAGCTGCCCAACACTTTCCAGACCAACTGGATGAAGTTTTCCTGTAAATATATATTTACAGTGTGTGTGCATATATATATATATATATATATATATATATATATATATATATATATATATATATATACACATACATATATGTAACATTAATTTACAGTATATCAAGATACCAAGCATAGCATCATATGTCAGGGTTCGAAGTAACAGACTCAAAAGAATCAAAACTCTGAGGTTTGATGATTCCTCAAAATATAAATTTATTCGCCAAGTCCTATTGGCACAGCTGGTGATAAGCCAACTCTGAAGGTCCAGAGGTTTTCCCCACCCAATTCAAAGTTCTTCCCCCCAGTCCACTCATCCATCACATGGTCCAATCAGATCACAGTCCGAGTCCAGCTGTTTTCCTCCCGTGCCTCACCAGGTGCTGATGAGAACATCCTTTGTTCCCAGGGGATAGAATTCTATTTTGGCTACACGTGCCCAGCTATCCCTACTCCCCCCTCCCATTTCCATAGCCCTACCCAGCCTCGCTGTGCCAACCCTGAACACGATCCAAAATGGCTTTAGGATTGACACGATGTTGTGAACCAATGTGATTTTGGAGGAAGTTTGATACTGTTCAAATACAGCAATGGTGCTTGAACCCTTTCACACCTAAGTTTGTGTTAACTTTTATTTTTTTATTGTTGCTAGCAGGAGATGGATGGAAGATGGAGGATTCTGGCCAAGAGGCAGCCGCACCTTTGCCAAAAGAGAAAAAGAAAGAAAAGATATGTGGAAAGCAAAGTACTGAGCAAAACCAGTTAATGGAGGAGCTGGAGAATTGCTCTTGTTTACCTTATCCAGATACCAATGTGCTATTGGACGCTGATGATTGCCATGAAAAAGAAGTGCATTCAAGGTGTGGGAAAACACTCCAAGATGAATCTGGATTATGTGACTGTTGCCAAAGCCCTGCTGGAGAGAAACAAGATGAAAGCAGCCAACACTTCAGGAGGAGCCTTCCTTCTCCTTTACATGAAAGAATAAAAGAAGGAGGGAACCCGTACAAATGTACGGAGTGTGCAGAAAGCTTCGGTACAAGCTGCTTCCTTTCATTGCATAAAAAGATTCACAAAGCAGAGGATCCACACAAATGTCTGGATTGTGGAAGGACCTTCAGTCAGAAAAGTGATCTTAATTCACATAAGAAGATCCAGGAAGAGAGGAAGCAACATCAGTGCATTAATAGGGGAAACAGCTTCGGAAGCAGCTCCACCCTTACTTCCCATCAAAGCCTCCACAGAGAGGAGTCGTTACATCAGCTCAGGAAGGGTAGAATGAGGATTATTCAGAGCAAGGAACTAAATTCTCAGGAAAAAAGCCCCACTGGCAAGAAATTGCATAAATGCCTAGAATGTGGGAAGAGCTTCAGTCAAAAAAATCATCTTAAGTCACATGAAAGGATCCACATGGGAGAAAAAATATTTCAATGCATGGAGTGTGGGAAGAGCTTCAATGCAAAAATTAGCTATATCTTACATAGCAAAATCCACACGGGGGAGAAACCCTTTCAGTGCCTGCAATGTGGAAATCGCTTTTCCCGTTCTGATAACTTTCGTGTCCACAAACGGACCCACACAGGTGAGAAACCATACAAATGCCTGGAGTGTGGAAAGAGCTTTTGTACATCCAGCATTTTTACTTCCCATCAAAGTATGCACAGAGGAGAGAAACCAAATCAATGCAGCGAGTGTGGGAAGTGCTTCAGTCAAAAAAGTCACCTTAATACCCATAAAAGAATCCACACAGGTGAAAAGCCCTATAAGTGCACCGAATGCGACAAATGCTTCACCAATTTTGGGGGCCTCACTTGCCACAAAAGGCTCCATTCTGGGGAGAAACCCTATGAATGCTTCGAGTGTGGAAAAAGTTTCAGTAGAAGCGGCACTTTAACCATACATCATAGGATCCATACAGGGGAAAGGCCATATCACTGCATGGTGTGCGGAAAGAGCTTCGCATACAAAGACAACTTAAATTTACATAACAGGATCCACACTGGAGAGAAGCCATATAAATGCAGAGTGTGTGGAAAATGGTTCAGGACCTCCGATAACCTTGCTTCCCATAAGAGGATCCACACAGGGGAGAAACCCTATGAATGCTTTGAGTGTGGAAAAAGTTTCAGCAGAAAGGGCACTTTAACCTTACATAATAGGATCCATACAGGGGAAAAGCCATATCATTGCACCGTGTGCGGAAAGAGCTTCACATACAAAGGCCATTTCAATTTACATAAGAGTATCCACATCGGAAGGAAGCTGTATAAATGCACAGAGTGTGGAAAATGCTTCAGGCTCTCCAATGCCCTTACTTCCCATAAGAGGATCCACACAGGGGAGAAACACTATGAATGCCTGGAGTGTGGAAAGAGTTTCAGTCAAAAAAATCATCTAAAGTCACACGAGAGGATGCACATGGGAGAAAAACCATTTCACTGCAAGGAGTGTGGAATGCGCTTTGCCCATCCTGGTGGCCTTGATGCCCACAAACGGACCCACACAGGGGAGAAACCATACAAGTGCCTGGAGTGCGGGAAGAGCTTCCGTAAATCCAGCCACCTAACTTCCCACAGAAGAATCCACAGTGGAGAGAAACCATATCAATGCTCTGAGTGTGGGAAGAGCTTCAGTCAAACAAGCAAACTTACTGTCCATAAAAGGACCCACACAGGTGAAAAGCCTTATAAATGTTCTGAATGTGACAAACGCTTCACTAATTCGGGGAATCTCTCTCGCCACAAAAGGATCCACAAAGTGGAGAAACCATATGAATGCGGTATGTGTGAAATGAGCTTCAATGAAAAATATACCTATATCATACATAGCAGGACCCACACTGGGGAGAAACCATATCAATGTCAGGAGTGTGGAAAACGCTTCAGTGATTCTGGAGCACTCAGCATCCACACAAGGATTCATACAGGGGAAAAACCCTATAAGTGCATCGAGTGTGGCATGAGTTTCAGAACAAGTGGTCACCTTGGTATCCACAAAAGGACCCACACTGGGGAGAAACCATATAGATGTCATGAGTGCGGAAAAAGCTTTAGTCAAACACATTCACTCAAGAAACATAGAAGGCTTCACTCGGGAGAAACTCTATAAATGACTGGAGTGTGGAAAATGTTATGATAGTGGCAGTCTTGTTATGATAGTGGCAGTCTCCCACAATGGGATTCACGCAGGAGAAGCAGTTTAAATGCATTGAGTGTGGAAAGAGTTTCAAAGATGGCAGGAATTTTATGCTGCATAAAAGAATCCACACAGGAAAAGCCCTATCAGTGTGTGGAGTGTGGAAAGAAATGCAGATCCAGGAGTGACCTTAATCGCCATAAGAAGACGCACAGCAGGAACAAATAATGTGATTTGGTTTGTGTTGATTCTCAAAATTTGCTTCATGCCTATAGACATTTTGCTGGAGATTCTGGAGAAATGCATGGTGCATGGGAAGGGCTTCCGAAGCAGCAGAAATGTCTTGATCCATTAAAAAAAACAGTTCCCTTGTAGAACTAGAAATTAAATTTCGTTTATTAGATTTTTGTGCTGGAGGTAGAATAAGACTAGAAACAATAGGAATAGAAATGGAATAGAATATAGAAATGGAACTGGGGATGGGAAGGGAATTCTCTCATTGGCCAAGGGAGATTGGATATACAAGGCCTGTGTCTCCAATGCATATGCTCTCAAGTGTACATAACATACATATATCCATATTCAGGAAGGCTAAGATGCGAGTGCAAAACAGGCAGGAATTGCTATAAAGGGAGATGAGAAAATTCTTTCTGAATCTGAAACCTGTAAACTGGGTGGCAAATGCTGTGTGAAGCCCTCCAGTTGGGGTTGGTGGGGTACAAAGGCTTTGAGGGAGATTTCCTTGTGTTACTTTTTGTGCGGAATAGTTTTTCGTTACAATCTTGTCTTCAATGTGTTCAATTTGAGTCTGGGCAGATGTGGCAAAGCGCCTGGAGCAGGAAAGGTGAGGAAAACCAAAAGTGCCTTTGAGTTCAGAAGGATTTCTTCCCTCCTTTCAGCCCCTTTGGAAGCGCAATTCTTGAGGAGGAAATGGGGAATCTGCCAGGATCCTCCTCTCTGCAAACTAGAAGCAGGCTTTGTTAGGCTTGGAATTGTTGAACTAAAAAAATATTTTGTAGAGGTAATTGACTTACAAGCGAGCGACTAACTTTTGTTGTTAAGTGAGATGTTTAATAAATTGATTTTTGTTCAATTTTGTGACCTTTCTTCCTATGGTTAAGTAAATCTGGCTTCCCCATTGATGCTTGTGGAAAGGTCACAAGAGGACATCACATGACCCCTGGACCCTACAAGGGTCATAAATGCGATTCAGTTCCTAGGTGCCTCAATTTGGATCATATGACCAGGGAGATTCTGTCAACAGTCTTTAACACGAGCTACTGACATCAATCAATTTTGGGGGTGGGGGGGTGGGGTGTTGCAGCTTCCAAAGGCCACTAAATGATGGTTGTTGTCGAGGACTATTTGTATAAAGCAGCCATAATTCGTTATTATGGCACAATTGTGAATGTTCATCTGAGGGGACAGGTGAGTTGACAACTGCCCTGTTAGACTCAGTGGAGAAGACAGTCTCCTTTTCCTGCCTACTACTCCACTTTCCTTCCAAAAGGGGGATTCCCATCTAAATGTGTTGCTTCGAATCCCCTGCCCGCCCCGGTTCCTGGGCTTCCTCCCCTCCCTCTCCCGCCTGTTTCTCTCGTTTCCTGGGGCAAAGCAGCCCTGGACTCGCTGCCCAGCTGCCAGGACCGTTGGGGAGAATGGGCAGGCAGGGGGACCTCCGAGTGGGCGGCGCTCTCCGCCCTTTCGAGAATGGGAGGAGCTATAAGTGCTTCCATCTTAGGCTCTGCAAACGCTTAGCTGGGGTTACTCCCGGAAGGAGGAATCCTCGTGCGTGGCCGGTAAAGAAGGCCGGCGGGGCTGCGAGGAAAGCGGATCTTTTGCATCTCTTGAACCGAGGAACAGAACCGCCTTTCCCTGCGGGCGCCAGGTAATAAGCTCCTCCCTCCCTCCCTCCTTCCTTCCCTTTTCCCTCCTGGGGAAATGCCGGGACAGGTGAGCCTTCAAGGCAGCTTCTTGGGGCCCCTAAGTTCGCTCCTGCCGTCCCCACTTTCTCCTGGGGGAGATGATTCTGCCGGCCCTTCCCGATCGTTTCCCGGCACTTTCCTCTGGGGCTGTTTCAGGTCCGGAAGGCTCGGAGTTGAATGGCTGCTAAAGCGGCCGAAGGGAAAGGGGGCGATCCCTCCCAGGAGCTGCTGTTTCTGGAGAGAGCATCGGGTCAAGGCTCCTTCCGATGCCCTTTCATCCTCAGGATGGATTTTGCCTGAGTTTCTTTCGTCCCTGAATTCCTTTTCACTGTTTCATTTAACGGTGTTTTTAAAGCCTTGTCTGCATTTAAAGAGGTATCATCCTTTTCCTGTGGGCCGTTGTTTCTCAACCGTGGCAACTTGATGACATGTTCCCGAGTCAGCTGTGTCAGGAGTTCTGGGAGTTGAAGTCCACCAGTCCTAAAAGGGGCCTTACTTCCCCACTTCTGCTCTAGGCTATTCCAAAGGGAAAGTCCCAGCTGGGAAAAAAGAGTTTTTGTCATCTTCCCTGATTATCTGATAAGGGAGGGTGGACATCTGGATTCTTCCACTGAAAGGGCCGAAAGAAAGAAAATCTGTCCTGAGTGAAGGGAAGGGTGACAGAGAAACCACAACAGGCTTGCTAAAAGTAAGTATACAAATATTGGTTGGAGGTGCAAGAAAGAGGTTGGAACAAAAAAACATATGTGGGGGGATTGTGATAGTGCACAAAAAATATGGGACACTGTGCTTAGAGAAATTAGAGCACTTTTGAATATAAATTTAGATATCTCACCGAGAATTGTATTACTGTTGGTGGTGGAAAAACAGGATATAAATGAAACAAAAAAGGAATTGATTGTAAATTTGGTAATGGCAGCTAGATTAGTGATGGCTAAATATTGGGGACAAAATAGGGATATTCAAAGAAATGAGTGGTATAATGAAATTTGGAGTATGGCAATAAATGATAAATTAACAACAACAAAAAATGTAAAGAAGGGATGATTAAAGCAAACAATTATAATGAAGTATGGGGGATTTTATAAAAACCTGATAAAGATATTGTTATAAAGAAAAAGAAGCCTTCCCCTTTAAGGAAAGGCAGAAGTCTTTCCCTTTGTAAATTCAAATTTCCCAGTTGGCAGATTTACTGCAAAATGATTGGAGGTCAGCTGCATTGGAGGCTGGAATTCGTTTATTCTTTATAGGAAGGCAGGTCAGATCAGAATAGCATTCCTGAGACTAGTCTACTTCATTGTAAGTTAAACCCCTTTTTATAATCTTCAAGACCTTTTTTGATTTGTATGTGAACCCTTTAAAGTCATTTGATTAGTATGTTTGTTTGTTATGGCATTGAAATCCTCTCTTGAGATTGGGATCTTCCATCCTGGGATCCGGGTAGAAGGCAAATAAGTAATTGTTTTATAGTCCAATCTCTGTTTTTCCCTGGCCCTTTGTAGCAGCTGGTTCTTTATAATTAATCAGTTTGCATTTTGTTCAACATCCTGAGCTTTCTCTTATGCCTTTTCTTTGCTACCATGGTTTAAATCTTTTTCTTCCTGCCATGACTTTTTTATTACTGTAAATGTCTCCTTTTCTCAAGTGTCTACTGTTCTTGATTTCTTTTCCATTGGGTGTTTGTTTTTGCTGTTTTTCACAAGTTTTATAGTTTGCCATCTATTTGATTTCTATGGGAAGGGATCTTAGCTAATTTATAGGCTTTTTCTCTGTATCCCATGTGTGTAATTTTTATCTTTCCTTTGTTGTAGAGAATAGGCTTTTTACTGGCACTATTGACAAGGGTGGGGGCTGAATCCCTGCTTGAGTTTCCACTTCTCCTTTCTTTTAGGGGGATTTTCCTGCCCCTTTAATATTTTAAAATTTCTTTTCTTTTTCTAGGAGAGGAGTGAATCACAACCTCCAACACAGTGTTGGTGGAAGACAAAGGGAATAAACCTATTCAAAATATATATGTTGTTTTGGAGGAAGATAAGGGCACAGTTGGAATATATTGTATATCTTTTAATTGTATATATTGTATATCTTTTAATTGTTATAGAAGAAAAAATGTAGGGAAAAAAAGGTCTCAGGTTGTACTATAATATTTGTATTTTTTCTTTTTCTTTCTTTGAATTTCGATGTAGATGTACAATGTATTATTTGTATTTAGAATAGCTTGCTAAAACTCCTTATTGCTGCAGGATCTCGGCATGGCTACTTTGAAACTTACTGCATCTTCTGTCAAACAACCAGCTGTATTTCCTGCTTAAGTAACTTTAATATAAAAGTGTCCTGAAGAAATAATTCAAGGTCTTTCCTAGAAATAATTCAAGGTCTTTCTGAGTTCCTAGAGAACTCAGCTTTCTCCAAACCTGAACACAGGTATAGTTGATTTACCAGCACACTTAGGACCAAAATTTCTGTTACTAAGCCAGGCAGTTGTTAAGTGAGTTTTGCTCTCTTTTATGATCTTACTTGCCCCAGTTGTTACATGAACCTCTGCAGTTGTTGAGTTAGTAACAGCTGTTGAGTTAATGATGGTGAAGGGAATCTGGCTTCTCTATTGACTTCGCTTGCCAAAGGTGGCAACAGGTGATCACATGACCACAAGATGCTGAGACAGTTATAAATAGGAGTCAGTAGACAAGCACCTGAATTTTGATGGTGTGAATGTGGGGATGCTGCAATTCTTGTGTGAAAAGTGGTCATGAATCACTTTTTTCAGCTTTGTTGTAACTTCAGATGGTCACTAAAGGAATGGCAGTAATTCAAGGACTACCAGTATATGTGTGACTCAGAGAATTGGACTCTGCCGCTTTTGTTGGTGCCAAGCCAGACCAAGAACTCCTGATTAACAACTCAGCACAACTCCCTGGATATGGGAGGAGGTCAAGCTCTGTGGTCCTTTAATGCACACATTCATGGCTGAGATAATCTGCCTCAGAATCCAGTCCCTGGTCCTTCCACGCCTTTCAGTTTTCCTCTCACTCAGGACAAGCTTCTGTGTGTTGTTGCTATGGCTGCAAAATTAACCCAGTGTTGCATTCGACCAACATATCCAAGGTCCAGCCTACCAGTGGACAATGTCTCCAAAGGAAAAAAAAAACAAGAAAGTCCAGTTGCCTCCTGAAAAAACACCTTTGGGGCAACCATGGCCTGGATGACTGGACATTCTGGTTTTTCTTCAAAGAGCTGAAGAAGCTTCTTGGATGAGAAGTGAAACCAGAGGTGGTATTTAGCAGGTTCTGACCAGTTCTGTACAACCGGTAGTGGAAATTTTGAGTAGTTCAGAATACCAGCTCAGACTGGCTCCACCCCCTTCTATTCTCTACCTCCCAAGTCTCAGCTGATCAGCTGAGTCTTCTTTTGTTGCCCTGCACAGGAGAACAGAGCTGGAAAGCAGATTAGTGGGGTGGGGAGGGAATGGGATTTTGCAGTAAACTTCCCCACATCCACTAAGCCACACTCACCAAGCCATGCCCACAGAACTGGTAGTAAAAAAGTTTGAATCCCACAGCTGAGTGAAACATCTTCAAAGAAAAACCAGAAAGTCCAGGACTTCCGGTGGCGTTTCCGTCAAAGACTGATCCGAGACCGCAATTGTGCATGGCTTTGATCTGTGTTTACCTTGTTGGAGGGGTCCCTGCAGGATCAGAACCATCTTACCCACCTCAGAGGGGTGGGGGAAGAAGGGGAGACCGCCAGCTGGTTCAAGGGGAGCTGCATCTTCTCTCCCAAACTAGGTATTAACTACTGGAAGACAAGCTGAAATGGTAGTTTAATGGCTGCCCTGAAGACAGAAAGCTGCCAGGACCTAAGTATGCACTGGGGTAATGAAGTGGTGAGCGACGTGTAACCAGATAAAAGAACTATTTTTTTTCTCAGTAACCCCGAGAGGCAGAAAGAGCCCTCACTTAAGAGGATGACAGCGGTGAACAGAAAATAAGAGGAAATATAAGGTAAACAAAATTGGATTATAAAAAGCTACAACAAAATTAGAGACTAAACTTGGAATAATATATATAATTTGTTATTAATTAGACATTGGACAAAATGCTGGCCTGGAATTGACTATATTTAAGATAGCTAATAGTGGAAATGGTTCAAATTAACGTTAATGTAATTGAAAAGAGAAAAGAAAAGAATTTTGAAAAGTGGAAAGTGATACAGAGCACCATTTAATAGTTAAAGATTTTTTTTAGTCATGATTTTATGGAAAATTACTGGTCTTATAATTGTTATAAGATAAAAGACTAACAAAATAACGAACCCCAGAATTTAAAAAAAGGGGGAGAAATTGTAGTAAGAGGATAAATGAATGCAATATCCTGTGATTGTTGGGTGTTGATTGTGCTAAAGAGACAGAAGGATTAATAAGGGCAATAGAGACAAAAGGAGACCTTTGGCAAGGATCAGAACAAAAGGCTTTGAATTTTAATAACTCAGTTGATTTTTTAAAAATGGAAGAAATAAGCAAAGACTTTAAGTTGGAATTGTAAACTGTGAGAGGAATGCTGAAAGAAAGAAGGAATTTACTGGATATGCTGACAAAAAAAATAATGGCGATGCAGTCCGTAGCAGAACAAAAGAATTTCAAAGAGGAGGAGTTAAAGGAAGAGGAAAGTGACTCAGACAAACATGGAAAACAAGAGATATTGCTAAAAGACATTAAAGGAACTAAAACTATGACAATGATGACAGAGTTAACAAATAAAAGAGAAAACGGTCCCAGGATTAAACAAAAGAAGAAATTTTACAAGAAGAAACTTCAAAAAAGACAACAGGAAAGGGTGGGGGAGAAGATGGGTGATTGGCAGATGGAAATAAAAAGGAAAGATTGGAAAAACTTAGAAAAGGGAAAGTTAGTTGAAACCAAGAGAAATGACAAGGCCGAGAAATTTAGAGATAAGGGTTAGATTAGATATAAAAGGGGGATGCCACATGGGAATGTATTTGGGTATTTTATATTAGAAATTTAAAATGGGGAGATTTGAAATTCAAAATTTATTGGGAATTACCCTACGAGTATTATATAACTATATAGGGGAAGAGTGAAGATGAATTATGTTATAATTAAAAGTAGGGGAATTAAACTTTATTTAAATTACAAGGGTAAAATTTGGTTATGTGAAAATAAAAAATATGAAATGGTTATATGAATAGTGTTGGAATAAATACAAGATACAGTATATTGTAAGTTGAGGAATATGCCATGTGGATCCTAAATACATTAATTTTATTCTAATTTTACTTTTTTTTTAGTGTTTATTATATATTGGTCTTGAGTTAATGAACACAATAATGTATAAGGTAAAATGAAATAGATGGTAAGCTGAAAATGGAAATAATAGGGGATAAAGAATTGAAAATAAATGTGAGGAAATAATTTTGATATTGAATTAATGAATTAAAATATGAAATGGAAATTTAATTGAAGAATAGAGTAGATAATAATTTGATGTGATATTAAATAAAATTGAAAATTTAAGTATAATTATGTATAAATGTTGTAATCTAGAATCACGTTACTCACATGAAGAGATGTATAAAAAACAAAAATAAAAAACTTTTATTAAAAAAAACCAGAAAGTCCAGTTGCCGCTTGAAAACACCACTTTTGATAAGTGCTTTATGCTGGCTATGCTTTAAATCAGGGGTGTCCAACCTTGGCAAATTTAAGACTTGTGGACTTCAACTCCCAGAATTCCTCAGCCAACTCCATACAGGGGAAAGCCATATTATTGCACAGTATGTGGAAAGAGCTTCACACAAAAAACTTTGCTAGCTGAGGAATTCTGTGAGTTGAAGTTCACAAGTCATAAAGTTGCCAAGGTTGGACACCCCTGCTTTAAATTCTAATAAACCTCTGAATCCTAAAGGGAGGCTTTTGTGGGCTGCTGTCTGTTCAATTTTTATTAAGTGCAGCTATGCTCATGATTCCGGTTTTTTCTCCTGAAAACCATATCTAGTTCTATCTGAGTTTGACCTGATCGGAATACAACCATAAAATGCAGGAAAATTGCATGCAGTATTCAGAAATAGAAAAAAGTTGAAAGAAACAGCTTTCTGAGGGTAAAGTGGCAGGGGTGAGCTTCAACAATTTTAGCAAGGGGTTCTCTGCCAGGTTGCTGGATGAGCGGGGCCATGGTGGGTGTGGCCTAGTCGGCTTCCTGAACCATGATTGGGGTGGTGGTGGCGTTTTTTCCCTCCCCAGGCTCCGGAGGCTGTCTGGAAACCAAGAATGGGACCACTTCCGGACTTCCCAAACTTCCGGGAGCCCTGTTTTTCGCCCTCCCTTAGCCTCCGCATGCTCCCTGCACTTACCTGCATTCAAAACAGGCCACGTGGGGACTCCTGGGAAGGGTGGGGTGGGCGGGGCCAGCCAGGAATGGAATTTGGGCATTCTCCAAACTGCACAGAATCTTAGCTAGGGCCTCTCCCGAACCCCCAGCAGCCACCCTGTAATGTGGCAAATATTTAGTGTGATGTCCCCTTACACTTTGCTCCTCTAAACCTAATTGGACTGGCACCTCACACGCTGTCATTGCAATCACCTGTGTATGCATCCTACTGTTAAATGACTGCTGTCTATATTTTGCAGCAAGTTTGTGCAAGACATATTTATTTATGTATTTATTGTAAGGCACTCAAGAGTTATTGGAACTTAGCTCTGCTTATTCCTTCATGGTGATTTGCATTATTTGAATGATTGGTCTGAGTCTAACTAATCAACTATAATTGTGTCCTGGGCTATTGTAAACTTTACTCTTCCAGCTACTAAATTCAATATGGTACGTGTTCATTTGCCCTACTTGGAAGCTGGAGGTTTTTCATTAAGAAGAAGACTTGTATGTAATTCATTGAAGTGTTCATTGTTAGGAATATTCATGGAATTTGTTGTTGTTTTTTTCCCCTCCCTGTGTCAGGATTTGGTATCGTTTGAGGATGTACCTGTGTTTTTCCCCATGGAGGAGTGGGCCCTGCTGGATTCTGAGCAAAAAGCCCTGTACTGAGAGGTCATACTGGAAAACAAGAGGAACAAGGCTTCCTTAGGTAAGGAGTTCTATTAAGATATTTAAACTTTTAGGAGCCAAAAGTCAAATATTTTATAATCTTAATAGCAAGCATAGCATCATGTTTGAAACAAATGAGAGTTTGGAAGAATATTGGACTTTTGAACTTTCTGATGGGAATATTTACCGAATATTGATACTGTTCAAATATAGCAATGGTGCTTAATCGCTTTTGCAGTAAATGTTGTGTTAACTTTTATTTCTTTTTTTCTGTTGCAAGCAGGTGATGGATGGGAGAAGGAGGATTCTGGCCAAGAGGCCGCAGCATCTTCGCTAAAAGACAAAACAGAAGTTGCAGAAAAGATGTATGGAAAGCAAAGTTCAGAGGAAAACCGGTTAACAGGGGAGCTGGAGAACTGCTGTGGTTTACCATGTGCAGATACCAATGTCTTACTGGACACAGATGATAGCAATGAAAAAGAAGTGTGTTCAAGGTGTGGGAAAACACTCTGTAATGAATCTGGATCATGTGACTGTTGCCAAAGCCCTGCTGGAGAGAAACAAGATGAAAGCAGACAACACCCCAGAAGGAGCCTTCCTCCTCCTTTACATGAAAGAATAAATGAAGGAGGGAACCCATACAAATGTACAGAGCGTGCAGAAAGCTTCGGTACAAGCTGCTTCCTTTCGTTGCATAAAAAGATTCACAAAGCAGAGGATCCACACAAATGTCTGGATTGTGGAAGGACCTTCAGGCAGAAAAACCATCTTAATTCACATCAGAGGGTCCACAAAGAGAAGAAGCTGCATCAATGCATTCCCTGTGCAAAGACCTTCGGAAGCAGTGCCTCCTTTACTTCCCATCAAAGCCGCCACAGAGAGGAGAGGTTGCACAAACTCCTGGAGAGTAGAACGAGGTTTACTCAGAGCAAGGAACTGAATTCCCAGAAAAAAAGCCCCACTGGGAAGAAATCATGTACATGCCTGGAATGTGGGAAGAGCTTTTGCTCTGCAAGTGACCTCACTTACCATAATAGGATCCATACAGGGGAAAAGCCATATTATTGCACAGTGTGTGGAAAAAGCTTCGCACAAAAAAGCAATTTCAATTTACATAAGAGAATCCACACTGGAGAGAAGCCGTATAAATGCACAGAGTGTGAAAAATGCTTCAGTGCCCCTTGTACACTTTCTTCCCATATGAGGATTCATACAGGGGACAAACCCTATAAATGCTTGGAGTGTGGAAAAAGTTTCAGCAGAAGCGGCACTTTAACCGTACATCATAGGATCCACACAGGGGAAAAGCCATATCATTGCACGGTGTGTGGAAAGAGTTTTGCATATAAAGACAAATTAAATTTACATAACAGGATACACACTGGAGAGAAGCCGTATAAATGTGTAGAGTGTGGAAAATGCTTCAGTGCCCGATGTAATCTTACTTCCCATAAGAGGATCCACACAGGGGAGAAACCCTATGAATGCCTGGAGTGTGGAAAAAGCTTCAACAGACGTGATACACTAATTTTACATAATAGGATGCATAAAGGGGAGAAACCTTATAAATGCCTGAACTGTGGAAAGAGCTTCAGTCAAAAAGTTCATCTTAAGTCACACGAGATAATCCACACGGGAGAAAAACCATTTCAATGCATGGAGTGTGGAAAGAGCTTCCAATGCTCTGCACACCTTATTGCCCATCATAGAATCCACACAGGGGAGAAGCCCTTTCAATGCCTCCAGTGTGGAAAGCGCTTTGCCCGTTCTGGTAGCCTTCCTGCCCACAATCGGACCCACACAGGGGAGAAACCATACAAATGCCTGGAATGTGGAAAGAGCTTCCGTAAATCCGGCCACCTAACTTCCCACAGAAGAATCCACACTGGAGAGAAACCATATCAATGCACCAAGTGTGGGAAGTGCTTCAGTCAAACAAGTAATCTTACTCTTCATAAAAGGACTCACACGGGTGAAAAGCCCTATAAGTGCATTGAGTGTGACAAATGCTTCACCAGTTCAGGTTCCCTCACTTGCCACAAAAGGCTCCACACTGGGGAGAAACCATACGAATGCCGCATGTGTGGAAAGAGCTTTAATGAAAAAAGTAGGTATATCATACATAGCAGGACCCACACTGGGGAGAAACCATATCCATGCCAGGAGTGTGGAAAATGCTTCACTGAGTCTGGAGCACTGAGGATCCACACAAGGATCCACACAGGGGAGAAACCCTATCAGTGCACGGAATGTGGCATGAGTTTCAGGAGAAGTGGTTGCCTTGGTAAGCACAAGAGAATCCACACTGGGGAGAAACCATATACATGTCATGAGTGCGGAAAAAGCTTTAGAGGTAATAATTCACTCAGGAGCCATAGAAGTCTTCACACAGGGGAGAAACCCTATAAATGCCTGGAGTGTGGAAAATGTTATAGGGAGAGTCGCCAGCTTACCTCCCACAATAGGATCCACACAGGAGAGAAGCCATTTAAATGCATTGAGTGTGGAAAGGATTTCAAAGATGGCAGTAATCTTACACGCCATAAAAAAATCCACATGGGAGGAGCCCTATCAGTGTGTGGAGTGTGGAAAGAAATTCAGAACCTGGAGTAATTTTAATTGCCATAAGAAGGCACATAGCAGGAAAAGATGATGTTAGGCGTAATCATCAAAATAGATGGGGAGGGGGTTGACCTGCCTCACGCACCCTTTACCCACTTACCTGAGGACTGCCACAGTCAGACCTCCCATACCCTGACACCTGTTGCACTGCTGCCCGACTTTTGCAACTGGTTACGGCAGCTTGCACGCACGATGCTGCGTAGCTCATTGCTCCAGTGTTGCTCTTCACAGCAGAATGCTATAAGCCTCATCATGCTGGTTCCGCTGTTCAAGCATGCAATAGCACAATACACAACGCAGAAGATACCGAGTAGCAGCCGTAATAGGTGTTGGGGCAGTGGAGGTGTAGCTGCTGTAGTCTTTGGGTGAGTGGGTAAGTACTGGTGCTTATTTTGGAGTAGAAAATAATATAAGTGGGTCTTATTTTGGGGGAAACACAGTTTGTAAAACTAAAACATTTTGCTTTGATGTTATTACTGAACCAAGGAGTCAGAAGCTGTTTCCTTTTTCCTTTCCACATTTCCCCCTTTCCTTTCTCATAGACATAGAGGTACAGAGAGGGGAGAGATTTCTTTGGTTTACTTTTTCTGCACAATAAAGTTTTTGCTTACAACCTTCTCTTCCATGTGCTCCGTTTGAAGCCTTGACATATCTGGTAACGGACTCAGCATTGGGGTAGGAAAGGTGCCATTCAACCCAATGGAACAGCTTGCCCTCCGAAGTTGTGGGAGCGCCATCACTTGAGACTTTCAAGGAGAGATTGGACTGCCCTTTGTCAGAAATGGTGTAGGGTCTCCCGCTTGGGGGTGGGTTGGATTAGATGACCTCCAAGGTCCCTCCCAACTCTTGATTATCTGTTATCTGTTAAGGTAACGAAAAGCAAAAGGGCCTTTTTGTTCAAGACAATCTTTTGCCTTCTTTCAACCACACTGGAAGTGCAGTTCTTGAGGAGGAAATGGCAAACATGCCAGAATCCCTGCAAAGGTCAAGCACATGACATATTGGGAATTATCAGGAGTTTTTTTTCCCCTTCGCTAAACCGGGCAGGGGCCGGTCCAACACGTGTGCATTCAGCCCACCAGCTGTAAGGGTTTTTTTTTTTTTTTTTTGCCTCCTGGGCCTCAGGGAGAAAACACGGGTTAGGGTTAGGGTGTCTTGAAGGAAAAACAAAGTCCAGTTGATTTTTGAAAAAAAAAACACCTTTGGGATAACACCTTCAAGCAACACAAGGCTGCAGAAAGCTGGCTTAGAGTCTAGAAAAGATGTTGAAAGATTACAAGAGGAAACATTGCAATCTAAGTGGTGAGGTCCAGACCTGGCAGTGTTGGTTGTGAAGTGAATCTGGTCTCCCATTTGACTTTGCTTGTCTGAAGGTCTTAAATGGGGATCCCATGACCCTGGGATACTCCAACTATCAAAAATACAGGCTAGTTGCCAAGTGTCTGAATTTTGGGCACATGACACAGGGATGCTGCAATGGTTGTGTGAAAAAATTCATAAATCATAAATGCGACTCAGTTCTCGGGTCTCAAATTGGATCCCGTGACCAGGGGGATTGTGCAACGGTCTTTAACGTGAGCGATGAACATCAGTCAAATTTTGGAGGGCAGTTGCAGCTTCAAGGGCCACTAAATGAATGGTTAAGTGGAGGACTACTTGTGAGGCAGCCATTATTCGTTACTATGGCACAAATTGTGAATTTCTTCATTTGAGGAGACATGTTAGTTGAGGACTGGCCTGTTAGACTCAGTGGAGAAGGCAGCCTCCTTTTCCTACCTACTTCAGTTTCCTTCCAAAAGGGGGGATTCCCTTCTAAAAGTACTGGTTCGCATCCCCTCCCCTCCTCCCGTTTCTCTGACTGCCTCGGGGTTGAACTAGAAGATCTCCAAGGTCCCTCCCAACTAGCAATTCCCTCCTAACTTTGGTGCTCCGCATCCTCTTCCCTCCTCCCTTCCCTGGACTTCCTCCCCTCCCTCTCCCGCCTGTTTCCCTCACTGCCTGGGTCAAAAGAAGCAATGGATTCACTGCCCAGCTGACCATCCCACCCAGGACCAGGGGGGGGGGCAAGCAGGGGGACCCCTGAATGAGCAGCGTTCCCCGCCCTGTAGAGAATGGGAGGAGCTATAAGCGCTTCCGGCTTGGGATCTGCAAACTCCTGGCTGGGCTCGTTCCGGGGAGAGGGATCCACGTGCGTTGGCCGGGAAAGAAGGAAGCGTGGCCGGCGGGACTGCGAAGAAAGCTGGGCTTTTGCATCTCTTGGAAGGAGGAACAGAGTCGCCTTTCCCTGCGGGCGCCAGGAAAGAAGCTCCTTCCTTCCTTCCTTTTCCCCACCTGGCAATCCTGAAGGGAAAATACTTGGCTGGGGGCGTTCCGGGGAGGGGGAATCCATGTGCGGCGAGCGCGGATCTTTTCCTGCGCGCATCTCTCGGGGAGCGGAGTCTGGTGGAGGAAGAGAGCCGCCACTTTCCTTTCGAACTCCAGGTGAGAAGCTCTTTCCTTCCTTCTTTGAAACAGATTAAACAGATAATCAGAGTTGGAAGGGACCTTGGAGGTTATCTAGTCCAACCCCCCCCCCCCCCCCAAGCAGGAGACCCTACACCATTTCTGACAGATGAGAGTCCAATCTCCTCTTGAAAGTCTGAAGTGATGAAGCTCCCACAACTTCCGAGGGCAACTTCTGTTCCACTGGTTGATAGTTCTCACTGTCAGAAAGTTCCTCCTAATTTCCAGGTTAAATCTCTCCTTGTTCAGATTCCATCTATTATTCATTTCTTCCTCCCTCCCTTTCTCCTTCCTTCCTGGGAAATGCCAGGACAGGTGAGCCTTCAAGGCAGTTCCTTGAAGGGCGCTGCTAAGATCGCTGCTGCCATCCCCACTTCCTCCTGGGGGAGATGATTCTTATTCTCCTTTCTTTTCTGCCGGCCCTTCCTGATCCTTTCCCGTCGCTTCCTTTGCTCTGGCGCCATTTCAGATCCAGGAGGCTCGGAGTTGAAGGGCTGCGAAACAGGCGGGGAGAAAAGGGGGGCGATCCCTCCCAGGCGCTGCTGTTTCGGGGAGCTGCTCAAGACGAGCCACCTCCGGAGAGAGCATCAGCTCAAGACTCCTCCTGAGGCCCTTCCAACTCTTCGTCCACCTTCCTTTCCTCCTCGAATTTGTGATCATTGCTCAATTTAACTGCATTTTGTGTGCATTTAAAAAGGCGTCGCCCTTTTCCAGTGGACCATTGTTTCTCAACCTGGGCAACCTTGTGATTTATGGGATTCAACTCCCAGAATTTCCCAGGTGTGTTGAAGTCCACATATCTCAGTAGCTGACAAGATTGAGAAACCTTGCTGTAAGCCAGGGGTGAGGAAGTTACAGCCCTTTTATGATTGATGGACTTCAAGCCCCAGAATTGCTCAGCCAACTGGCTCAGATATTCTGGGAGTTGAAGTCCAGCTGTCATAAAAGGCCCGAGATCCTTTTCTCTAGACTAGCCATATCCAGTTCCTGCAATCGTTTTTCCGTGTCATTTAGTCTCAAAGCCTTTAATCCATAGTTGCTCTTTAGGAGTTGCTTTCATTTTGTTATTTTTTGGTCTATACCGATGACAAGAGCCTGATATAAATCCACGGGTTTATCATAAGGATTTATACTCCTTGCAGTCATCTGTTCGGAAAGAGTCAGAACTGAAGAAGCTTCTTGGATGAGAAGAGAAACTTGTTCAAGGAAAAAATAAAGTCTAGTTGCCTTTAGAAAAAGCTCTTTTGGGATAAAGAGGAATGAACACCCCAGAGTGAGAACCAATTTTTTTTTTTCAAGGAAAAACCTCTTAATGCAGATGAGGCTGAAGCTCATTTCCCAGGTCCAAGGATCTCAACATTTAGATCTTCTCAGATTGAAATGAAACCAACAGGTTCTCCATCTTCAAATCTATTGTCTACTTAGGATTGAATATTTGTATTTTTACACTATTTTATTGTTTATATAGTTTTTATCCTTTTAATATAATGAGGCATCAAGGGTTTCCCTATGCCAAGCTGGAGGCCAATAAATGAATGAATGAATGAAGGCCTCTTTTAAGTGTCCCTTTTGCTTCCTAAAAGCTAAATCTGAAGCAGTAGAGTTGATGGTTCTCGCCCCATAAATTTCAAATGATCTTAGCCAAGATTTTCACATTTTCATTTTGTACCATTGAGGAAAAAAGAGGCACAAAGATCAAATTTTATTCAATTTAATACCAAGCATAGCATAGCATCATGTTTTGAACAAATGGGAGTTTGGGAAAATATTGACACTGTTTGAATACAGCAGTGGTGCCTGATGCCTTTTGCACCGAAATTTCTGTTAACTTTTCTTTTTTTATTGATGCCAGCAGGCGACAGATGGGGGATGGAGGATTCTGGCCAAGAAGCAGCAGCTTTGCCAAAAGAAAAAAAGGAAGTTGCAGAAAAAATGTATGAAAAGCAAAGTTCAGAGGAAAACCAGTTAACAGGGGAGCTGGAGAATTGCTCTGGTTTACCTTGTCCATATATCAGTGTCTTATTAGACCCAGATATTTGCCATAAAAAACAAATGTGTTCAAGGTGTGGGAAAACACACTGTGATGAATCTGGATCATGTGACTGTTTCCAAAGCCCTGCTGAAGAGAAACAAGATGAAAGCAGGCAACACCCCAGAAGGAGCCTTCCTCCTCCTTTACATGAAAGAATAAAAGAAGGAGGGAAACCATACAAATGTACGGAGTGTGCAGAAAGCTTCTGTACAAGCCGCTCTCTTGCATTGCATAAAAAGATTCACAATGCAGAGGATCCACACAAATGTCTGGATTGTGGAAGGACCTTCAGACAGAAAAACCATCTTAATTCACACCAGAGGGTCCACAAAGAGAAGAAGCAGCATCAATGCATCCCCTGTGGAAAGACCTTTGGAAGCAGCATCTCCCTTATTTCCCATCAAAGCCTCCACAGAGAGGAGAAGTTGCATCAACACAGGAAGGGCAGAACGAGGTTTACTCAGATCAAGAATTCTCGGAAAAAAAGCTCCACTGGGAAGAAATCATGTAAATGCCTGGAATGTGGGAAGAGCTTCCGCTCTGCAAGTGACCTCACTTGCCATAATAGGATCCATACAGGGGAAAAGCCGTATCATTGCACGGTATGTGGAAAAAGCTTTGCACAAAAGGGCAATTTCAATTTACATAAGAGGATCCATACTGGAGAGAAGCCGTATAAATGCACAGAGTGTGGAAAATGCTTCGGTGCCTCAGGTACTCTTACTTGCCATAAGAGGATCCATACAGGGGAGAAACCCTATGAATGCCTGGAGTGTGGAAAAAGCTTTAGCAGAAGTGGTGCTCTAACCTTACATAATAGGATGCATAAAGGGGAGAAACCTTATAAATGTCTGCATTGTGGAAAAAACTTTAGTCAAAAAGTTCATCTTAAATCACACGAGATGATCCACATGGGTGAAAAACCATTTCAATGCATGGAGTGTGGAAAGAGCTTCCATTGTTCTGCAACCCTTACTGCCCATCACAGAATCCACACGGGGGAAAAACCCTTTCAATGTCTGCAGTGTGGGAAGTGCTTTTCCACTTCTGGTGGCCTTGATGCCCACAAACGGACCCACACAGGAGAGAAACCATACAAATGCCTGGAGTGTGGAAAGAGCTTCCGTAAATCCAGCCACCTAACTTCCCACAGAAGAATCCACACTGGAGAGAAACCATATCAATGCACTCACTGTGGGAAGCGCTTCACTCAAACAAGTTATCTTACTGTCCATAAAAGGACCCACACAGGTGAAAAGCCTCACAAGTGCTCTGAATGTGACAAAAGCTTCACTGATTTAGGGAATCTCTATCGTCACAAAAAGCTCCACAGTGGGGTGAAACCATTTGAATGCCGCACGTGTGGAAAGAGCTTCAATACAAAAAATGGCTGTGACATACATAGCAGGACCCACACTGGGGAGAAACCCTATCAGTGCCCCGAGTGTGGAAAATGCTTCAGTGATTCTCGAGAACTGAGGATCCATACAAGGATTCACACAGGGGAAAAACCCTTTAAGTGCATGGAGTGTGGCATGAGTTTCAGGAGAAGTGGTTACCTTTGTACCCACAAGAGGATCCACACTGGGGAGAAACCATATACATGTTATGAGTGCGGAAAAAGCTTTAAGCAAAATAATTCACTTAGGAGCCATAGAAGGCTTCACTCAGGGGAGAAACCCTATAAATGCCTGGAGTGTGGAAAATGTTATAATGATAGTGTAAGTCTTACCTCCCACAATAGGATCCACACAGGGGAAAAACCGTTTAAATGCATCGAGTGTGGAAAGAGTTTCAAAGACAGCACAAGTCTTACACTACATAAAAGAATCCACACAGGGGAGAAGCCCTATCAGTGTGTGGAGTGTGGAAAGAAATGCAGAACCAGGAGTGACCTTAATCGCCATAAGAAGATGCACAGCAGGAACAAATGATGTGAATTGGTTTGTGTTTCTTCTAAACATATGCTTCATGTCCATAGAGGTTTTGCAGGAGATTCTGGAGAAATGCATGGAGCATGGGAAGAGCTTCCGAAGCAGCAGAAATGTCTTAATCCACTAAAAAGAAGAGTCCCCTTGTCGAACTAGGAATTAACTTTCGTTTATTAGATCTTTGTGATGGATTAGAGTAGAGTAGAATAAGATTAGAAACAACAAGAATAGAAATGGAATAGAATATAGAAATAGAAATGGGGATGGGAAGGGAAGGGAAGGGAAGGGAATTCTCTCATTGGCCAAGTGAGATTGGACATACAAGGCCTATGTCTCCAATGGATACGCTCTCAAGTGTACATAACATACAACAAATGATCAACTTTTGTCAATGCGAACAACAAAGGGAGGAAGGGATTTGGGAACTAACACATCCAGATGTCTATGGAGATTGTCAGTCATCAGTCTGTGGTTCCTCCAAAGGTACTTTTATCAAAAGGCAACTGGACTTTTTTTTTTCCCTTGAGGGGATATCCCTTCTCATCCAAGAAGTTTCTTCAGTTCTGTTTCTTCTTCAATGAGAAGTAAAATGTCTTCAGGGAGAAACAAAGTCCAGTTGACTTTTGAAAAAAAGGACCTTTGGGAGAACACCTTCAAGACAAGGTGGGGACCGCCACAATGTAAAAAAGATGTTGAGACTGTAGAAAGAGTGCAGAGAAGAGCAACAAAGTGCATTAGGGCACTGGAGGCTAAAACAAATGAAGAATGGTTACAGGAAGTGGGTATGTCTTGTCTAGTGAAGAGAAGGACTAGGGGAGACATGATAGCAGGGTTCCAGTATCTCATGGGCTGCCAGAAAGAAGAGGGAGTCAAGCTATTCTCCAAAGCACCTGAGGGGAAGACAAGAAGCAATGGGTGGAAATTAATCAAGGAAAGAAGCAGCTTAGCACGAAGGAGAAATTTCCTGCCACTTGGAACAATCAAACAGTTGAACAACTTGCCTCCAGAAGTTGTGAATGCTCCAACACTGGAAGTTTTTCAAAAGATGTTGGATAACCATTTGTCTGAAGTGGTGTAGGGTTTCTTGCATAGGCAGGAAGACCACCAAGGTCCCTTCCAACTCTGTTATTCTGTTCTATTCTACAACATCAGGGTGCAGAAAGCTGGTTTAGGGTATAGAGAAGAAGTTGAAATGTTTCAAGAGGAAACGTTGACATTGTTGGAGTGCAGTAATGCAGGCTACTTCAATTTGTAAGTT
Source organism: Hydrophis major (assembly GCA_033807585.1). Taxonomy (NCBI): domain Eukaryota; kingdom Metazoa; phylum Chordata; class Lepidosauria; order Squamata; family Elapidae; genus Hydrophis; species Hydrophis major. Next base: position 25,029,815 of record CM066329.1, read on the forward strand.
CAAATCTCACCAGACTTAAGGTTGGCTCAACCTTCCATCCTTCCGAGATGGATAAAGTGAGGACCCAAATTGTTGGGGACAATATGCTGACTCTATAAACTGCTTACAGAGGGGTGTAAAGCACTGTAAAGAGGTATATAAGTCTATTGCTATTGCAATCAAAGTGGTGAGGTCCAGACCTTGCGGTGTTGACTCCCCACATTTCCCCAATGTTGGAAGGAATCAAGCAGTGGATCTATTACACCCATGTGGAGAAAGTCAGGCCAGAACAAAGAGAAGCAGGATCTCCAGTGAGCTCTTCACTGGGAGAAAGTGACGGAAGAGAATGAACTCTTGGGTTACTAAGACTCGAGAGTTGTGTCAACAGTGATAACTGGAGGGATGGCGCTGTGTGTCTGCACCACCTTTAACCTTGGTTGTGTTTAACTGATTTCTAGTCTGAGGTACGATATTGATTGTGCTTGATTTTTATTAATGCCCTAAATCAGGGGTCCCCAACCATCGGGGCGTGGACTGGTACCGGTCCGTGGAACATTCCCTACCGGGCTGCCGGTTTACTGGGTGCCGTCATCTTGTTTGACGAGAAAGTGCTTCCGGGTGAGCTTTTCCGGTTGGAAAGCAGCGTTTGGGTCCTGAAGGAATCCTCGTGCCTTAGTTTCATCGAAGGTGGGGGGCTTCGAATGAAACTAAGGCGCGAGGATTCTTTCAGCACCCAAGGCAAGGCGAGCCGAGCGACCATCCTGAAGCCATCCCAAAGCAAAGCCCATCGACAAAGGTACAAAGGAGGAGTTGAAGGTGGCGGGGAGAAGCGGTGGACGGCTGGCTGGCTGGTTGCTCGGCTCACCTTGCCTTGTCATGCGTGCTGATTCCAGTACCAGGCCGCGGATCCTTTTGTGATGCCGGTACCGGGCCGCGGCACAAAAAAGGTTGGGGGCCACTGCCCTAAATTATGCAGTAGCTTAAGGCTTAGCTTACACATCTCAGGTACAGGCTCTTTTTGGTGGGTAAATTGGACAATTCAGAGAACCAGCTTCAGAAAATACAGGTGGCCCTTGACTTATGATCACAATTAAGCCCCACATTTCCATGGTAAGCAAGACAGTTGTTAAGTGAGTTTTGTGCCATTTTACAAGTTTTGCCACAGTTGTTCGGTTAGTAACATGGTTTTTAAGTGAATCTGGTTTCCCCATTGACTTTGCTTGTCTGAAGGTCTGAAACGGATCCCCTGACCCTGAGATACTCCAACTATCAAAAATACAGGCCAGTTACCAAGTGTCTGGATTTTGGTCACATGACACAGGGATGCTGCAATGGTTGTGTGAAAAAAATCAAATCATGTTTTTCAGTGCCATTGTAACTTTGAACGGTCACTGAAGAAATGATTGTAGGTTGGAGACTAATTGTAAAGCAGCAATTGATTATTTCTGACTAAGGCAGAATCATGAATGTGAAAAAAGTTTGGTTTCAATCTAAATGACAATTGCCCATTCATTGAAACCCGTCTGGGAAAACATAAGGAAGGAATTTCGTAACATCAAAATTGGGCAGCGTCTAGACTAATGTATTTTAAGACTTGTGGACTTCAACTCCCAGAATTCCTCTGACACACATGTTACTATGCTGGCTGGGGGATTCTGGGAGTTGAAGTCTATGAGTCTTAAAAGTTGCCAAGTTTGTAAACACTGTCTTAGACTTACGGAATTTTGGAATTATAGTCTTGTTTCTTGTGCCTTCTTGCTGTAAAGTATTTCAATGTCCAATGCATTGAAAATGGAGAAAGAATTATAGTCCATATTTCCTTGCTCTTCCAAAAAAGGATTACAAGCATTACGAGACTCCAGAATCTTCTAAATAAAAACTTAAAAACTCAAGATGAACTATGGGAGGAAGCAAAAGGCCCAAATAGGAGAGATTTAAACACCTCAAAAAAGAAGTAGGCTGTGAATCGGAAACATCATGGAAAGCTATGCTCTCTTTACTACCAAAGCGACATTTACAAACGCATTGAGGTTTCTCTGTGCACACATTAGGATAGATTTAAATCGCTTGGCGGAGCTCTGTGTTACATATACCGGTATGCAAGAATGTTAAGATGTGAGTGTAAAACAGGCAGGAATTGCTGTAAAGGGAGATGAGAAAATTCTGACTGAAACTTGTAAACTGTGGCAATCGCTGTGTAAAGCCCTCCAGTGGGCGTTAGTGGGGTACAAAGGCTTTGAGGGAGATTTCCTTGTGTTACTTTTTCAGTGGAATAAAGTTTTTGCTTACAATCTTGTCTTCAGTGTGTTCAATTTGAGGCTGAGCACATCTGGCAAAGCACTTGGAGCAGGAAGGGTGAGGAAAACCAAAAGTGCCTTTGAGTTCATAAGATTTTTTTTCCTCCTTTCAGCCATTTTGGAAGCGCAATTCTTGAGTGGGAAATGGGGAATCCTCCAGGATCCTCCTCTGTGCAAACTGGAAGCAGCTTCATTAGGCTTGGAGCCGCTTTAAATGGGAGAAATATTTTTAAGGGGTAATTGACTTATGACCCCAAGTGAAGCACCAACTTTTGTTGTTAAGTGAGATGCTTGGTAAAATGAATTTTGCTCCATTTCGTGACCTTTCTTGCTACAGTTGTTAAGTGAATCACTGTTAAATTAGCAACATGGTTGTTAAGTGAATCTAGTTTCCCCATTGGCCTTGCTTGTCGGAAGGTCGCAAAAGGTGATCACGTGACCCCTGGATTCTGCAAAGGTCATAAATGCGATTCAGTTCCCAGGTGCCTCAATTTGGATCATGTGACGAGGGGGATTCTGCAACTGTCTTTACCGCAAGTGACAGACATCAGTCACTTTTGGGGCGCAGTTGCAGCTTCCAAGGGCCGCTAAACAATGGTCATTAAGTTGAGGATTACTTGTGAGGCAGCCATTCGTTGTTATGGCACAAATCGTGAATGAGACACGTTGTTAGTTGACAACTGCCCTGTTAAGACTCAGTGGAGAAGGCAGCCTCCTTTTCCTGACTACTCCAGTTTCCAAAGGGGGTTCCCTCCTAACTTTGCTGCTCCGCATCTCTTTCCTTCCCCTTCTCCCCTCCCTGGGCTCCGTCCACTCCCTCTCTCTCTCCTTTCTCTGGGCCAAAGAAGCAACGGACTCCCAGCCCAGTTCACCATCCCACCCAGGACCCCCGAGTGGGCGGCGCTCCACGTGGTGTAGAGAGTGGGAGGAGCTGGACGGAGAGGGGAGGAGCTATAAGGGCTCTGCAAGCTCCTGGCTGGGGCCCTTCCGGGGAGGGGGGTCAACGTGCACGGCACAGAAGGAAGGAAGCGTGGCCGGCGGCGATCACGGATCCTTTCCTGCCCGCATCTCTTGGAGAGCGGATTCCAGTCGAGGAAGAAGCCGCGTGTTTCCTATTGAGAGCCAGGTAGAAAGTTCCTCCCTCCCTCCCTTTTCTTTCTTTCCTTCCTTCCTTCCTGGGAAATGCCGGGACAGGTGAGCCTTCCATGCAGCTTCTTGGGGCGCTGCTAAGATCGCTGCTGCCGTCCCCACTTCCTCCTAAGGGAGATGATTCTTATTCTCCTTTCTTTTTTGCCGGCCCTTCCTGACTGTTTCCCGTCGCTTCCTTTGCTCTGGGGCCGTTTCACATCCAGGAGGCTCGGAGCTGAAGGGCTGCGAAACCTGCGGGGAGAAAAGGGGGGCGATCCCTCCCAGGCGCTGCTGTTTCGGGGAGTGCTCAAGACGATCCCCCTCCGGAGAGAGCATCGGCTCAAGGCTCCTCCGGACGCCCTTCCATCTCTTCGCCCGCGTTCCTTTCCTCGTTCCCATCGTTCAATTGAACTGCATTTACAAAGCCTTTTAGTGTGTTTAAAAAGGCGTCGCTCTTTCCTGTGGGCCATTGTTTCTCAACCTGGGCAACCTTGTGATTTGTGGGCTTCCACTCCCAGAATTACCCACGTGTGTTGAAATCCACATATCTCAACAGCTCACAAGATTGAGAAACGTTGCTGTCATCCAGGGGTGAAGAAGTTACGGCCCTTTGATGACTGGTGGACTTCAAATCCCATAGTTCTTCAGCCAGCTGGCTCATGTATTCTGGGAGTTGAAGTCCAGGCATTATAAAAGTCCCTTAGTGTCCCAGCTGTGAAAATGCAGTTTTTGTATTCTTCCTTGATTGTCTCATAAGGGAAGGTGAACATTATAGCAACATAGAATAACAGAGTTGGTGCTTTAATGCACACATTCATGGCTGAGATAATCTGACTCTGAATCCAATCCCTGGTCCTTCCACACCTTTCAGTTTTCCTCTCACCCAGAATGAGCTTCTGTGTGTTGTTGGTGTGGCTGCAAAGGACTCACATAAAGGGGTTCACTAGAAATAGGCTAAAATCAGCCTTTTGCACTGGATGTTCAAGAATATCCTTAGGATGTTTGATAGCAAATGATTCCTTTGCTGCTTTGTTTCCTCCCCTAGACCTTCATCTCCCGGAACCCCAGTTCTTTGTGGTAGAGGATCAACAGCAGCTGAGCTTCCAACGGAGGTAGGAGGATTTTCCTCTCATCTCCCCAGATGTGCCAATCTCCCAATAACAGAATATCACAATTGGAAGGGATTTTGGAGATCTTCTAGTCCATCCCCCTGTTTCAAGCAGGAGACTCTATACCCTTTCACACAAGTGGCTGACCAGTCACTCCTTAAAAATCTCCAGCCCAAAACTTCTGAATTCCAGGTTGCCTTTCTCCATGATTAGTTTCCATCCGTTGTTTCTTCTCCTGCCTTCTGGTGCTTTGGAAAATAAGTTGAACCCCTCTTGTTTGGGGCAGCCCCAGAAATACTAGAACACTGATATCACATCTCCCCTGGTCCTTCTTTTCTCTGGACTGGCCCTATCCAGTTCCTGCATAAGATAGTCAGGAACATAGGAACATCATGAGGTAAATCTTAACCAACTGTAAGCGTTCCAGAAAACTTCAACTCCAACAATTAGTTCCTTTTATTAGAGTTGTAAAATGGTACATCTGGGAAATCCCGAATGTGAAAATTTTGGGTTTTCCTGCAATAACTAAAAAATTACAAATCTACCCCTTGTATCCCTCATGGCATCAACATGCCCCAATCACCATCCATCCCAACTTCAGACCTCCTCTCAATCACTCCTCAGCCAGGTGCAGAAATAACATGACCTTGACTTAGAAGAAGAATGCTGTTATGTCTAAGCACATAGCTCCAAGAAATTATCCCCTGCCATTTTCCCAGGCTCAAGAATGTGGCAGGGTGGAAGCGTCTGGTGCTAATATGGCTTCCAAAGCTGACAGCATCATGCAGAACACAGAGAAGAGAAAAAGGAGGGGGGGGGAAGGAAACACCCCCTTTATACTTGCAGCAACCAGTCTTAGTGTAGATGTGACCTTACTAAGTTCTAATAAAGCAGTGCTAATATTAATCCCAAAGTGAAAAGAAAAGGCCAAGCTTTACTTCTGTACAGAAATTAAATGTTGAACCCCACTTTCCTTGATTCGGTATTATTCATCTGCTCAGTACTGTGGAAAAAATTAACCCAGTGTTGCATTGGGCTAATGTATCCAAAGGTCAAGCCCGTCAATGGACAACAAAATAATTTGGGGTTGCTCCTCCTGTGGAATCGTCCAAAACAATAAAACATTAACTAGAGGTATTTCTAGCCAGAGGGACTTTGCTTAAACGTTTTCCAGAGAAAATGTTCTGTCAAGGAAATTCTACTGCAGTTGTCCAGATAAAGTTGGAGACACTGACTTGTAGTCCTTTATATACAAATGACATACAAATTTACAGCAGTCTTTGTCATAATCCAGAAAAGGAAGAACATATGATAGTCAGGAAAACAGAAGAACATCATGAGGTAATTCTAAAGCATCATGCAGAACAAAGAGGGGGGGGGAGGGAAAAAAGGGAAACGCTCCCTTTCCACTGACAACAACCAATCATAGGGTAGATTGCATCTTGCATGAGTGAGCACTCTCTAATCAATTACAATTGTGTAATTGCCTATTTTAGACTTTACTGTTCCAGCAACTAAATTCAATATCCTATATGCTTGTTTGCCCTACTTGGAAACTGGAAGTTTTTCATTAAGAAGAAAAGTCACATGTAATTGACTGGAGTGTTCATTGTTAGGAATGTTCATGGAATACGTTGTGTTTTTTTGTCCTTCCCTGTGTCAGGATTTGGAATCATTTGAGGATGTAGCTGTGTTTTTCTCCATGGAGGAGTGGGCCCTGCTGGATTCTGAGCAAAAAGCTCTGTACCAAGAGGTCATGCTGGAAAACAAGAGGAATGTGGTCTCACTAGGTAAAGGATTCTGTTAAGGTATTTAAATTTAGTAGCCAAAGGTCAAATATTCAAATATCATCTTAATAGCAAGCATAGCATCATGTTTGGAACAAATGGGAGTTTGGAAGAAGTTTGATACCCTTCAAATACAGCAATGGTGCTTGATTACTTTCGCACTAAAGGTTGTGCTAACTTTTCTTTTTTTATTGTTGCAACCAGGTGACAGATGGGAGATGGAGGTGTCTGGCCAAGAGGCAGCAACACCTTTGCCAAAAGACAAAAAGGACGTTGCAGAAAAGACGCATGGAAAGCAAAGTTTGGAGGAAAACCAGTTAACGGGGGAGCTGGAGAATTGCTCTGGAGTATTTGGTATTAAGGGAGAATCCTGATTGTTCATAGTTCTTTGGAAATACGTTGTAAGTTGAGGACTCCCCTGTCAGAATAAGGCCTGCAGACAGACTCCCTTTTCCTGACAACAGGAGGAGTTTTGAAGGAGGAGATTGGACAACCCTTTGCCTGTGATGGTACTACAGGTTTCCAGCCTTAGCAGGGGGTTGGACTAGAAGACCTCCAAGGTCCCACCCAGCTCTGTTATTCTGTAATTCCCCCCTAACTTTGCTGCTCCACATCCCCTTCTCTTCCCTCCTCCTGTCCCTGGGCGTTGTCAACTCCCTCTCCCCCCTGTTTCTCTGACCGCCTCGGGAGAAGCAGCCCTGGACCCCCTGTCCAGCTGACCCTCCCAATGGGGACTGCTTCTCCCGGGCAGATGGAGTGGGGGCAGACAGGGGAAGTCCCGAGTGGGTGGTGCCTTCAGCCCTTTCGAGAATGGGAGGAGCTGGACAGGGAGGGGAGGAAGTGTAAAGATTTCCTGCTTGGGCTCTGCAAAGTCCTGGCTGGGGGCCTCCTGAGAAGGGGAATCCATAGGCGGTGGCGGGAAGGAAGGAAGGGAGCATGGCTGCTGCAAAGAAAGCAGATCGTGGATCTGTTCCTGCGCGTATCTCTTGAGCGGAGTCCAGACGAAGAACAGAGCCACCTGTTTCCTTTTGAGCTCCATGTAAGAAGCTTCCTCCGCCTCTCCCTCCTCCTTCCTTCCCTTTTCCCACCTGGGGAATTGCCTGGACAGATGAGCCTTCAAGGCAGCTTCTTGGGGCGCTGCTAAGATTGCTCCTCCAGTCCCCACTTTCTCCTGGGGGTGATAATTCTGCCGGGCCCTCCCGACCGTTTCCAGCCACTTTTTCCCCTGTGGGGCTCTTTCAGGCCCAGAAGGTTCGGGATTGAATGGCTACTAAAGCAGCCAGAGGGAAAGGGGGCCATCCCTCCCAGGAGCTGCTGTTTCAGGAAGTTGCTCAAGACGAGCCCCCTCCGGAGAGAGCATCAGGTCAAGCCTCCTCCTGACGCCCTTCCATCTCTTCTCCCGTGTTTCTTTCCTCCCAGAATTTGGTTCCATCTTCCCTGATTATCTGATAAGGGAGGATGAACATTGTGCATAGAATAACAAAGTTGGAGGGTCCTTGGAGGTCTTCTAGTCCAACCCCCTGCTTAAGGAGGAGGAGTCTATATCCTTTCAGACAGGAAGCTGCTCAGTCGCTTCTTAAGAGCCTCCAGAGAGGGAGCACCTTAGTCAGGATTCTGGTGATCAATTGATTCTTCCCTTGAAAGGGCTGAAATAAAGGACCCATGTCCAATATCTGGGGAAGGGCGATAGAGAAACTCACCAATCTTAGCTCAGCATGAATTATTTGGTGCCTTCCTTACTGCATCTCCTGTCAATCAAAGAGCTGCATTTCCTATTGATGTCACCTAAATATAAAAGCATTAAAGAAATCCTTCTAGGTCTTTCCCAGCCTTTGTCCAAATCTGTAGTCCTCGACTTATGATCACAATTGAACCCAAAAGCTCTGTTGCTTGACGAGAGAGTTGCTCAGCGAGTTTTGCCCCCTTTTACGATCTTTCTTGCTTCAGTCGTTAAGTGCACCACACTGCAGTTCTTGAGTTGGTAACACCAACAGTGGTGAAGGGAATCTGGTTTCTCTATTGACTTTGCTTGTCGGAAGGTTGCAAAAGGGGATCAATGACCCTGGGACACGGCAACCATCACCAATAGGAGCCAGTTGCCCAGGGTCTGAATTTTGATCAGGGCACCGTGGGGAGGCTGCAACGGCCGTGTGAAAAGCTGTCAGGGGTCATTTTTTTCAGTGCTGTGGTCACTAAATGAATGGCTGTAATTCTTCCTGTTAACAGCGGCAGATGGAGACTCGCTCTGTATTCCAGAGTGGGAGCGAAGCCTCTTTTTCTGGCCTTTGTTGATGCTTTGCTTTTTCATGGGGAGAGGTGCATCTTTCTCTCCACCCTGAGATACTGCTGGGCCAGCTGTGGCTGATGCCACTGTTCTCACCACCTCTATGGCCTGCTCGCTGCTCTTGTATCACCTTGCACAGCACACTTAAATTTAGTGTGCTTCAACCACGGGGGAGATAGCATCCCTTCCTCCTCCTGGAGCTCATTAGGATGCAGACCATTGGCTGCAGCCAGTCCAGCTGATGTCTCGGGATGGAGAAAAGTTGCACATCTCTCCCAGCGGCTTAGGTGTGCACAGTACCAACAAGACCATCAATGACCTTTCAAGAGAGACATTCTTCAATCTGGACAAGGTGGGGCTTATTTCTCGCATGGATCAACAGGTTCTCTATCCAGTCATGACTGTATTTCATCATCATAAGGATATCATGGCATATGAAGGACACTTTTGTGATTAGTGTTGAAGTCCCCACAATCCATCTAACAAAATGTTAAGTTTTTTCTTGTGTACATTCAATTCCCAATGAGGGTCATCCGCCATGGAGACTAGAGTTAACCCACTTGAAATGGGTCATAATCTTGAGAAAAAAGAGAAAACATAACAATATTTGACCCACCTTGTTGAGCACATTTATCCATGAAAGAGCAATTTCATTAATAATAACTCTCTGTCTTTCAATACTCCCCAGTTTCCTTTTCATCAAATCCCCATCAGGTGAAATCACCAAGAACTCAATATCGATATCTACAGCTATTTCTCCATTATGGTCCACATAAAGATTACAATGGGAAAGATTGTAGAACTCATTTTTCTCCAGAAAGGGATGGAACTAGAATGGAAACATCCAGGAATTGAAAACGCAGAAACCTTGGTTTGTTATCCCACCTGGTATTTTCATATGTGACTTTTTCTTATAGTTTTTTTTTAAATTGCAAACATGCTTAATGTTGAATGGTTGCAGGAACTGGGCATGGCTAGTCTAGTGAAGAGAATGACCAGCGGGGACATGATACCACTCTTCCAATATTTGAGGGGCTGCCACAGAGAGGAGGAAGAGGTCAAGCTATTTTCTAAAGCACCTGATGGCCAGAGAAGGAATAATGGATGGAAACTGGACAAGAAGAGATTCAACCTGGATATAAGGAGAACTTTTCTGATAGTGAGAACTATCAACCAATGGAACAACGTCTGTTCCATTGGTTAATTCTTCTCACTATCAGAAAATTTCTCCCTATCTCTAGGTTGAATCTCTCCTTGTCCAGCCTTCAGAAGTTGTGGGAGCTTCATCACTGGAAGCATTCAAGAAAAGACTGGATTGCCACCTATTAAAAATTGTGTAGGTTATGCTTGGGTAGAGGTTTCGACTAGATGAGGGCTCAGCAATCTGTGGCTCTAGTGCAGCATGTGGCTCTTTCATCACTCTGCTGGATCCCTGTCACTCAAAATATGTATCACAACCACAAATGTGTGACACTTTAATGAGTTTTTTGACACCCAGTAAGCCAACCATGGATAAATCCAAGAAAAGAAAAAGTTTCAGAAGGAAAAAAAACATTTAATGGTATATGGGCAGATTCATTTGCTTTCACTGCTGATGAGACTGGTTTACCAGCATGCTTAATATGTGGTGAGAAATTGGCAAACAGCAAATGTTTCATATCAAACATATCTGCTACCAACATCTTGGTAAATTATCTGCCCCAGCACTAGATTGTTTAAATCTGTTGGCCTTTCATAGCACAAGAAGGTTGATATATTTCCCTTCTTTCTCTAATGGATTCCATCTCCAGAGAAAGTTTGTTGGATCCTTGTTGGGATCCCATACCTGCCACGGCTGCAACTTTGGAGCCTCCAGTGTCTCTTGGGCCTCATTCCTTCTCCTCCAGGATCTGGATGAATATGCAGCCTTCAGGACATGGGCCAATATCGTAAAGATCATGTAAACATAGTCATTGTTTTCAACAAATATCCCGTTCAAATCGTCTTCTGTCTCCACTGAAGTTTTTTGGATGCATCTTTTCCAGCCTTTGACAGAAAAAACATGCTTTGAAAAAGAACACTGAAAATTCTTGTCTTTATACTGGGAGTCTAAAAAGGAAAAGGATTCAAAAGCACCATATTTTGGGTTTATCATTTGCATAAATTCAAAGCTCCAAATACTGTGGATGTTTTTGTGATATCCGAGATGATACATTATACAGTTTCTCAAAGTTGTGGTGATCCAGATTTTCTCTCTAATGGGTCCTGACAAAATGTCAAGTGTTAGATGAAAAATATGAAATGGGCTTGAAACGATAATGTGTTCTGTGAATTGAACAAAGACATTGACTTGTTTCCACTGAGAAAAGCTGGAATCCCTCAAGGGTGCTTGATGTCCAGTCATTGAGAATTGTTGTGATATAATGACACAAATTTCATTCCTGACAAACAAAGGGGGAAAAGTCCTGAGGAAATTCTCTCCCTCCTCTGTGTCTGGAGCACGGAGACCAATCAAGGTCCATCTGAAGTGCAGGAGCACTCGGACAATTGCTGAATACTGAAACCCTTCCTTGAGGAGCATCCGGTGGAAAAAAGGGAGTTTACTTTTATCACTCAGAGTCTCTGAAACAATTCTATGACTGATCTGGAAAAGCAATAAAGAAGGCAACTCCAAAATATGAATTTTTAATAAATCCAACTTTGTTTTGATAAACATCTTAGAATAGTTTGTTGATTGGCCATTGTTTAAAACATTAAACACAGAATATAAGACGAAAAAAGGAACAAATTAAGTAAAAAGAAAGCAATCAAAATGCAAATCATATCTCACAATCACCACTAGAATGTAATGCAGTTAGACACACATGTGCAAATGTTAACTGAAATATATTGTTCCAATAAAGGGCAATATCATATTTAATTTTGGAAGATTGGTACATCATTTTCTGCTTCTATATTTCAGATTCTTTGTGCAGCCATCATTTTACTTTCTTCTCCAATTTTACAAGAGACAGGGAGGTGTATTTCCTTGTGTAATTTGTCAGTTGTACAGACTAAGACAGTGGTCACCAACTGGTGGGCCACAGAGAAATATCACTCCCAGAGCACCCCCCCAAAGCAATTAATCCAGGCTGCATGGGAACACAAGTCTGCGCTGCCCACATGGCCTGCAGGAACCCTCCCCACCCACTCACTCCTTACATGGCAAACTTGCTGATAAGTTGCTATTTTTCCTTTTCCCCCCCAACCATCAGCTGTTCTGCTGTGCTGGGATATTTAGATTAGCTAGAAAGCAGGAAACCATTGGATTTCTTGCTTTCTAGCTAATCTTTAGATCTTTGGCTCTTTTTGGGCAGCTGCAACATACTGGTGTCTCATATTTAAGTCATGGTCCAGTAGGAAAACTAGATTTCCCTCACAGTTCCTACTGCTCAGCCAGGTATCAACCATGCTATAACGAAATGCATTTAGTATTTCTTGTCTAGGAATAGGGTCTTACTTTTTTCACCATTGAAAATTGCATTTCATTGGATAGAGTTCAGTGCTTAAGTTTGTCAAGATCCTTCTGAATCTTGAGTCCATCTTCCAAAGTGTTAGCAATTTTCCCCAGCTTTGATGAAATTTGATGAAATCCCCTTCTTTTTCCTCATCTAGATCTTTTGTGAAGATGTTGAAGAACACTGGGCCTAAGACAGAATCTTGGGGCACCACTCTGAAGTTCCATTGAGGACTACACATTGAAGGTGGTTGGTTTGTCAAACTCAAAAGCTTAAGGAACCATCTCACCCCAAAGGAATTGGCCAACCCCATCTGTGCCAGCAGAGGAGGCATGCTGCAGAACCAGGAGAAGAATGTTCTCTGCCATTGCTTCTGCCCTTTGGAACATCTTGACCCCAAGAGTGAGGTCAGTTCCCACTCTTCTGAGCTTCTGCAAGAGCCTGAAGCCTGGCCACTTGGCTTGTGGCCCCAATGGGGGAGTGTCATGTTGGAAGTGGTTGATTGATCAATACTATATCTCACCTCCCACTGGGTCATCCTACTCCCTTCCATGTTTTAGGTATAGTTGATAATTTGTTGAATTTTTAGTGCCATTACAAATGCATTTTTCTGTAGTTTTATGATTTTTAATATAAGCTGCTCAGACTCACTTTGCAGTGAGACAGGTGGGAAACAAGTTTAATAAATACCTGAATAAATAAGTCTTCATCAAGAAATTATTTGTCATTTGTTCCCTGAGCAACTATGAACTCTACTCAATAGGAACTTAGCATTTGTTTTTAGCCACAATATCTATTTGACTAAGGGAACAATAATTGATTGGTATTTTATACTGTTTTTTAATATTTAGAAAATATTATTGCTATCTTGCACCCAACAGGATATAAGAAGTATTATTTATACATATGTATAGTAATAGTGGCACTCACAATGTGGATTGTATCTGTGGATTCTGTATTACGATTGAGTTCTTTGTATTTTTAATAGGATGGACTGTTTTGCTCCTTTTGGACAAAAAATAAGTTAAGCAGTTCTGCTTTCTCTCTCTTGCTTGTCAACTTCTTACTACTTTCTTCCACCAATGGATCAATCATTTCCTTGACTTTTTAAAAAGGTATTTTTCCTGTTGAAAGAAGCTCTTCGTTGTTATTGTTTTTGAGTTTTGCCCCAAGCCTTAGCTTGTTTTGAGCCTTAGCTTTTCTCACTTCATCTTTGCATGCTCAGGTTATTTGTTGATATTCTGCCTTAGATATGTGCTCCTCTATACACTTTTTATATTTGTCCTTTTTGTCTTTCAATTTATCAGAGAGTTGTTTTTTTTTATGCAGCTGTTATTTTTCATCTTCATTGCTATTGTGCTAGACTGGGCTTTTTAAATCTCACTTTTCAAAATTTACCAAGCTGCTTGGGTTGTTTTCCCCTTAGGGGTTCTTATTTATGGAATTATATCCACGATATCTCTTGGTTTATTGAGATTAGGTCTCTAAACATCCAAGACACTAGTTTGAGTTGTTCTATTGATTGTGCTTGCATAATGCTGAATTCCAATATTACATGATCACTCCCCCCACCCACCCACCCAAGATTCCTGTAGCTTGAACACATTCTATCATTTCATCTCTATTAGAGAGAATTTAGTGCAGTATGGCCGATCACCTAATTCTCTTCTCTACTTTTTGAGAGTCAAAGTAGTCCGCTAGGTTTGTCAGGAACCTGTTTGGTCTCCCACTTGGTGCAGAATTTGTCTCCTAGTTAATATCAGCGTAGTTAAAGTCCCCCATTACTATTTTGATAATGCTTACAATATACTTAGTTAACTGACTAGCAAAAAGTTCATCTATTTTCTCAACTTGGTTGGGTTGCCTATTGTATACACCGATGGCAGTGCCATTTCCTCCATTTTATATTGATCCAAATTCATTCAAGACAGTTTTCATCATTCTTGTGCTTGATTTATGTAGACATTTATTTATTTCTTATATATAGTGCAACTCCACCTACTATTTTATTTTGTCTGCTTCTTTTTAATAATTTAAATCCCTGTAGCTGTGTATTTCATTTGTGGGTTTCATCCCACCAAGTTTTCATAATGGCAACAATATCATATCAAATTCATGAATTTCTATTTCACCCTATTCCTCATGCTTTGTGTGTTGTGCATAGTCACTTTTCACTGTCTGTATGTTTACTTTCTACATAACCTGTTTTGTGCCTGAGTTCCTCTACTTCCTTACCACCTGTTTTATTAGTGTACATGGTGAAGCATACATTATAAAAAGCTTGAATGTCAGCTTTCAAGATTTTCTCCCTTTGCTTTGCATCTTTTGGCTGTCATAAGTTACAGGGGGAGGAGGGGGGAATGGTTATGGGAAGTGAGCTGGAGGTGTTACAAACCAGAACTGTATAAGCTGGGGGGAGGTAGATTCTTGCTTAGGTTTCTATCCTTTGCTATGCGCAGCTGCAACTCTTTATCAAAATATGTCAAGGTCAACGGCAGAGGCCTCATCACCACCTGGAGATACCCACATGATGATATACACAACTTTTAATTGGATGAGCGAATTGAACTGTTGGGGGTGGGAATGTTGCCATTATTTTGTATATGTCATTTATGCGCCCATTTTCTCAGATTCAGAATTCTTTTGTTGCTACCACTTGATTTCCAGTAAAAGATATCTTTTCTCTGATTAAAGGAGTCTTTGTTTCTTGGATTTTGAATGGAGCACCAGCTGACATTGAGTTTGCTTGACAGCAAGGTGGATATACTTCCTTACACAAACATCAATGTTACAAGCACTGATTACCTTAGTAGTATTAGATTGCTGTGGGCAGAAATGTTCTGGATCAATGAACTCTCTATCCCCATTCTTTAAATGTTCTCAAGAAAATCTGTGAATTTAATGTCAAGTAATTTGGTTCCTTTCTTTGATGGATGCAAAGCATCTCTTTCAGAATTATTTCCACGAATGTGGCTTTTGTTCAGCATTATCATAATTTTTCTAAGATCATGTACAAAATGTGAGCTTTCCATCAGTGCTATACTCTCTTATTTTACTGAAGACCCTTTGATTGTACATGCAGCCTCTCCTCACCTTCACAAGTATGCATCAGAAGCCCCCACAGCAATAGAGTTGGTATGAAAAGAGAATATGACTATTTTGATACATGCCCTCATCCAAATGTGTATCTCAGTTCAACAAATCTGAAAAATGCTGGAAATGTCAACAGATACCTGGCTCATATTACCATATGTGGTGGACTTGCGAGGACGCCAGAAAATATTGGACTAAAATTCGCATGTGGTTGGAAAAAATGACAGAGAAACACATAGACTTAAAACCAGAGATCTTCTTATTGGGAATTTTACCTGATACATATAGTAAAGATTTGAAATACCTGATTGTAAATGTATTAACAGCGGCTAGGATTGTATTTGCTAAAAACTGGAAGAATGAGAAAATACCATTACAGGAAGAAATTATTAAGAAAATATTGGAATGTGCTGAGTAGATTGACATTTGAAATTAGAGAGCAAAGGATAAACAATTTTATGAAATTTGGGATCTTTTTTATCAATGGCTAGATGATAAAATACGATAATAGAATATTGACACTATATTTATAAAGGGTTTTTAGGATTGATTTGGCATGATTATATGATTTGTTACAGAATAAATTGTTTAAAGTATTGTTATCTCATAAAGCAGGAATGATTAAAAGTATAGTCAAAAATTTCTTTTTTTTAGTGATATTAGGACATATAAGTTTGGATTGACAATATGAGTTGTTATGTAACATAATTGTAATTGAGACTACAAAATGAATGCACAAAACTCATGAACCAACCGACACACTGGATGTATATATGAGAGTTGACGTTTTAATGTTTTGTTTGTCTTGTTTGTTTGTAGAAAATTAATAAAATTCTTTTCAAAAAAAAATGTGTAGATTATGCTTGGGTGGAGGGTTCGACTAGATGAGGGGTCAGCAACCTGTGGCTCTAGTGCAGCATGTGTCTCTTTCATCACTTTTCTGCAGATCCCTGTCACTCAAAATATGTGTCATAACCACAAATGTGTGACACTTTAATGAATTTCTTGACACCTAGTAGCCCAACCATGGATAAATCCAAGAAAAGAAAAAGTTTCAGAAGAAAAAAAAACATTTAATGGTATATGGGCAGATTCATTTGCTTTGACTGCTGATGAGACTGGTTTACCAGCATGCTTAATATGTGGTGAGAAATTGGCAAACAGCAAATGTTTAATATCAAACATATCTGCGACCAACGTCTTGGTAAATTATTTGCCCCAGCACTAGATTGTTTAAATCTGTTGGCCTTTCATAGTAGAAGAATGTTTCCCTTCTTTCTCTAATGGATTCTATCTATAGAAGAAGCTTGTTGGATCCTTGTTGGGATCCCATACCTGCCACAGCTGCAACTTTGGAGCCTCCAGTGTCTCTTGGGCCTCCTTCCTTCTCCTCCAGGATCTGGACGAATATGCAGCCTTCAAGACATGGGCCAGAGTCATAAAGACCATGTAAACAGAGTCACTATTTTCAACCAACATACCATTCAAATCATCTTCTGTCTCCACTGGAGTTTTTTGGATGCATCTTTTCTGGCCTTTGACAGAAAAAACATGCTTTGAAAAAGAACACTGAAAATTCTTGTCTTTATACTGGGAGTCTAAAAAGGAAAAGGGTTCAAAAGCACCATATTTTGGGTTTATCATTTGCATAAATTCAAAGCTCCAAATACTATGGATGTCTTGGTGATATCCAAGATGAGTCATTATATAGTTTCCCAAAGCTGTGGTGACCCAGATTTTCTCTCTAATGGGTCCTGACAAAATGTCAAGTGTTAGATGAAAAATGTGAAATGTGTTTGAAACAATAATATGTTCTGTGAAGTGAACAAAGACATTGACTTGTTTCCACTGAGAAAAGCTGGAATCCGTCAAGGGTGCAAGAGGTCCAGTCATTGAGAATTGTTGTGATATAATGACACAAATTCCATTCCTGACAAGCAAAGCGGGAAAAGTCCTGAGGAAATTCTCTCCCTCCTCTGTGCCTGGAGCAAGGAGACCAATCAAGGTCCGTCTGACATGCAGGAGCACTCGGACAATTGCTGAATACTGAAATCCTTCCTTGAGGAGCATCCGGTGAAAAAAGGGAGTTTACTTTTATCACTCAGAGTCTCTGAAACAATTCTATGACTGATCTGGAAAAGCAATAAAGGAGACAATTCCAAAATATGATTTTTTTAAAAAATCCAACTTTGTTTTGATAAACATCTTTGAATAGTTTGTTGATTGGCCATTGTTTAAAACATTAAACACAGAATATTAAGAAGACTTTATATAAAAAGAAATAAATTAAGTAAAAAGAATAACAATCAAAATGCAAATCATATTTCTCAATCACCACTAGAATGTAATGCAGTTAGACACACATGTGCAAATGTTAACTGAAATATATTATTCCAATAAAGGGCAATATCATATTTAATTTTGGAAGATTGGCACATCATTTTCTGCTTCTATATTTCAGATTCTTTGTGTAGCCATCATTTTACTTTCTTCTCCAATTTTACAAGAATTGTCAGGAATTCTTTTGTCAGGAACCTGTTTGGTCTCCCACTTGGTGCAGAGGCAAAGTTGTCTTTTAGGGTTTTCAGGAACCCGTCTGATCTCCCCCTTGGTGCAGAATTTGTCTCCTAGTTAATATCAGCATAGTTAAAGTCCCCCATTACTATTTTGATTATGCTTACTGTTCTGTCCTGAATTTGCATACTCGAAATCCCCGCGCCTTGATTGGCTAAGGCGCGGGGATTTCTGATTGGCCAGGCGAGCCGCGCTGATTGGCCCGATTGAAGTCTCCCGCGATTGGTTCACTCCAAGAGCGGGAGACTTGAATCGCTGCCATTGGCCGCGGCCGCCGCAGCGAAAAGGATAAAAGCCGCGGGCTTTTTCCTTTTCGCCGGTTCGGTTCACAACTGTTTAATAAAGAGCTTGAATGATAGTCACTGACTCAGAGCGTCTTTTTGCGGACACGACACTGGCGACGAGGATGGGATCCCGACCCTGAACCGAACCCCGTGTCCAACAAGAGCCAGTTCCAGCGCAAGAGATGGCGAAGATCGCACTGCCCGCCCCATTCAACCCCGCCACCGAGGACTGGGAATCGTACTCAGACCGGTTCCGTATGTACCTTGAATGCGCCGGAATGAAGGACGCCCCGGGCCCGCTAAAACGCGCCGTCTTCCTTACTCACTGCGGACCAGAGGTCTTCCAGATGGCCAAAGCATTGGCCAAGCCGGCAGACGCAACCGCCATGGACTGGGACGTCCTCGAACCTATACTGCGGCACCATTACGCCCCCGAGGTCCCCATCCTAATACGGCGCAACGAGTTTTACCGCCGAAATCAGAAACCAGACGAAAAATTGAGCGACTTCGTCGCCGAGCTGCGGCGCCTAGGAGGACTCTGCGAGTTTGAAGGTCTGAACAGCCTCATAAGAGACCGATTCGTGCTCGGCCTATGGGACCCTACACTCCAGAGCCGGCTTATGGCCAAGGGCGACATCAGCCTAGCAGATGCCCTCACCGCAGCCGCAGCCGCAGAAGCAACCCGCTCGTCTGCTGACAGCATGCGAAGATCTGACGCGAAGGGCGGAAACAACAACCCGGCAAGGTCGGCCGACCCTAGAAGCAAATCAACCGCACACTATGGAGAATTCCAGTCAACCTCCAGCACGTCGGAAGACGAGGAGGACATACATCGCGTGCAGACGGGACGCGGCGACCAACGGAATCGAAGAGGTCGTAGGTCGAGAACCAACTGTGCCGGGTGCGGCGGCGACCACCCCAGGTCAGAATGCCGATTTTTTGACTCTATCTGTAGGCATTGTGAACGATGGGGTCACATCGCTCGAGTTTGCCGCCAAAAGAAGACCCGCAGCCCGCCAAAATGGGAACAACACGACCGGAAGAAGGAAAGCCCCCCGCCCAGGACCAGAGAGCGCCAACCGGACGGTCGGTGGGACCGTGCCCAACGATCTTCAAGAGGCGGCGACGGTCGGCGAAAGGAAGAGACACACCAGACGGTGACCATCGGCCACGCCATCTCCGACGGCGCCAGAAAGGTACACGTAGAAGTCCATATTGAAGGCCAACCATGCAAGATGGAAGTGGACTCCGGGTCCTACCTCTCCATGATTGCATGGCGCGAGATTAAACGGCTAATACCCACCCTCCATAAGAGGAACATTCATACCCAAAAAATCATTATAAAAGACTACCAAGGGAATCGCGTCCCGGTAGTGGGCACCAAGAGCTTTAATGTAACCTACAAGGGCCGCACCGAACAACTGCCACTCACTATCGTCGATCGCGACCGCCCAAGCCTACTGGGTTTACAATGGTTCGCCCCGCTTGACATCGCGCTGACAGGAGTCAACCACGTCGCCGACGACGGTTGGGAACAGCGGCTAGCCCAGGAGTTCCAGGAGGTCTTCGATGGAAGCTTGGGCAAGTACCAGGGGCCCCTTATCTCGTTTGACCTAGACCCAAAGGTTCCCCCCAAGCGGCTTAAACCTAGGAGGGTACCATTCGCCCTGAAGCCTAAAATTGACGAGCAGATCGACAAGCTCGTCAAACAGGGGGTGCTGCAGCCGATAGACCATGCCCGATGGGAGACCCCTATAGTGACCCCAGTCAAGCCAGATGGGTCCGTGAGAATTTGCGGGGACTATAAGGCCACCCTAAATGGCGCATTACAACAAAGCGCCTACCCAGTCCCAATCGTGCAACATCTGCTGCACTCACTGGGAGGGGGCAAGGTCTTTGCCAAGCTCGATCTCGCCCAGGCATATCAGCAGTTGCCAGTAGATGAGAAAACGGCGGAAGCCCAGACCATCGTGACCCATCGGGGGGCCTTCAAGTGTAACCGACTCCAATTCGGAGTCAGCGTGGCACCAGGCATCTTTCAAAGCCTGATGGAATGTTTGCTACAGGGCATCGAGGGGGTGGTGCCCTATTTTGATGACGTATTAGTGGCGGCGCCAAACGAAGCCGAATTAGAAAACCGACTCAGACAGGTCTTAACAAAATTTAAAGTGACGGGACTTAAAGTTAAACGAGAAAAATGCCAACTATGCACAGAGCAAGTGGAATTCTTGGGCTACCTTCTAGACCGGCATGGCATTCACCCTACAATTAAAAAAGTGAAAGCCATCAAAGAAGCCCCCACCCCAAAGTCTAAAACGGAACTACAAGCGTTCTTAGGGTTGCTGAATTTTTATAATGTTTTCCTACCCCAAAAGGCTACGGCGGCGGAGCCTTTGCATAGACTCCTGGATAAGGCGGCAACCTGGACTTGGGGGAGACGAGAGCAAGCCGCCTTTCAAAAAACCAAAGACCTCCTCACCTCCGACGCCGTCCTGATTCAATTCAGCGAAACCTTGCCCTTAGCTGTCACTTGCGACGCATCACCTTTCGGCGTCGGCGCTGTCCTCAGCCATACCCTCCCCGACAAAAGAGAAGCACCCATCGCCTTTTTCTCCAGGACTCTGACTAAACCGGAGCGGAACTATAGCCAGCTGGACAAAGAAGCTTTGGCTATAGTTGCCGCCGTTAAGCGATTCCACGAATACCTGTATGGCCGCCCGTTCACCATTGTGACAGATCATTGCTGGGCATCCTCGCTGGAAACCGAGCCACCCCGAACATTTTATCACCCCGGATGACAAGGTGGTCCGAGTTCCTGGCAGCCTACAGCTACGAACTGTTACACAAGCCAGGTAAGAAAATTTCGCACGCGGACGCCTTAAGCCGTTCACCCTTACCAGACTCTGATCCTGACCCAGCACCAACAACAAACACCCTTAGCATTGAGAACCTACCCATTACCGCATCGGACATTGCCAGGAGACCAGACCCAGCCCACCCGCAGCACCCATCCGGGACTGGGAAACACCAAGGGGGCCCTGGTCCAGAATCCATTTAGACTTTGCTGGTCCAACGAATGGGCATACTTTTCTGATCACAGTTGACGCTTACTCCAATTGGTTGGAGGTAAGCGACATGAAATCCACTACCACGGAGGCCGTCATCAAAGAACTGTGTAAACTGTTTTCCACGCACGGCCTCCCAGACGTCGTCGTCTCAGACAACGGGCCCCAGTTTACTTCCCTCGATTTTGAGAGGTTCTTGGCAGAGAGGGGCATCCGCCACGCATTAACAGCACCAGCGCATCCGGCGGCGAACGGTAGGGCGGAACGGATGGTACAGTGTACAAAAAAAACCCTCCGGAAAATGGACCACGGGGAGATCAACGACAAAATCAATAAACTCCTCTTCATACAACACATCACCCCGAACACCACTACCAACAAAAGCCCAGTCGAATTACTAATGGGCAGGAAGCTGAGGTCCTCACTCGACAGGTTACACCCAACACACAACCTGGAGCGGCCCCCAGACTCCAGTTCCAAATACCGGACATTCGCCCCCGGTGACTTAGTCTACGCAAAAAACCTGACGGGGGACCCCCTATGGATCCCAGCCGTCATCACTCAAATCACAGGTCCACGGTCGTACCGGCTCCAAACCACCGACGGGCGAGCCTGGAAACGACACATCGACCAGCTCAGGTCACGAACGGCAACAGACCTCAACCCCCAAGACTCGAACCAAGGGGGGAGGGAATACCCGAATAAACTAGCGCAGGAAAAAATCCAAAAGTACTCACCGGAACGCAGCCATCGCGAGTCCCCACCGGAGAAGAATCACCTGGCCAGCTCAACCGACTCGGAGAAACCAAGCGGGAGCGGCGAAACCCGTAGCTCAACCGACCCGGTAGGCCCAGGCGGGAGCCACGGAGAACGAACCGGCCCGATCATCCAGCCGGTTCACACAGAGGGAGGAGCAGCCAAAAAGATGACCGCTCCGGCCGAGATACAGCTTGCAACTGAGTTGCGCAGGTCAACTAGGGCTAGACGGAGCCCCGCCTACCTGCGTGACTACGCTACGTGATGGACTATACCAAGAGGGGAGGGGTGTTCTGTCCTGAATTTGCATACTCGAAATCCCCGCGCCTTGATTGGCTAAGGCGCGGGGATTTCTGATTGGCCAGGCGAGCCGCGCTGATTGGCCCGATTGAAGTCTCCCGCGATTGGCTCACTCCAAGAGCGGGAGACTTGAATTGCTGCCATTGGCCGCGGCCGCCGCAGCGAAAAGGATAAAAGCCGCGGGCTTTTTCCTTTTCGCCAGTTCGGTTCATAACTGTTTAATAAAGAGCTTGAATGATAGTCACCGACTCAGAGCGTCTTTTTGCGGACACGACACTTACAATATACTTAGTTAACTGACTCATCTATTTTCTCAACTTGGTTGGGTTGCCTATTGTATACACCTATGGCAGTGCCATTTCCTCCCTTTTATATTGATCCAAATACATTCAAGACAGTTTTCATCATTCTTGTGCTTGATTTATGTAGACATTTATTTATTTCTTATATATAGTACAACTCCACCTACTATTTTATTTTGTCTGCTTCTTTTTAATAATTTAAATCCCTGTAGCTGTGTATTTCATTTGTGGGTTTCATCCCACCAAGTTTTCGAAATGGCAACAATATCATATCAAATTCATGAATTTCTATTTCACCCTATTCCTCATACTTTGTGTGTTGTGCATAGTCACTTTTCACTGTCTGTATGTTTACTTTCTATATAACCTGTTTTGTGCCTAAGTTCCTCTACTTCCTTACCACCTGTTTTATTAGTGTACATGGTGAAGCATACATTATAAAAAGCTTGAGTTTCAGCCTTCAAGATTTTCTCCCTCTGCTTTGCATCTTTTGGCTGTCATAAGTTACAGGGGGAGGAGGGGGGAATGGTTATGGGAAGTGAGCTGGAGGTGTTACAAACCAGAACTGTATAAGCTGGGGGGAGGTAGATTCCTGCTTAGGTTTCTATCCTTTGCTATGCGCAGCTGCAACTCTTTATCAAAATATGTCAAGGTCAACGGACAGAGGCCCCATCACCACCTGGAGATACCCATATGATGATATAGACAACTTTTAATTGGATGAGCCAATTGAACTATTGGGGGTGGGAACGTTGCCATAATTTTGCATATGTCATTTATGTGCCCATTTTCTCAGATTCAGAATTCTTTTGTTGCTACCACTTGATTTCCAGTAAAAGATATCTTTTCTCTGATTAAAGGAGTCTTTCTTTCTTAGATTTTGAATGGAGCACAAGCAGACATTGAGTTTGTTTGACAGCAAGGTGGATACACTTCTTTACACAAACATCAATGTTACAAGCACTGATTACCTTAGTAGTATTAGATTGCTGTGGGCAGAAATGTTCTGGATCAATGAACTCTCTATCCCCATTCTTTAAACGTTCTCCAGAAAATCTGTGAATTTAATGCCAAGTAATTTGGTTCCTTTCTTTGATGGATGCAAAGCATCTCTTTCAGAATTATTTCCACGAATGTGGCTTTTGTTCAGCATTATCATAAAATGTGAGCTTTCCATCAGTGCTATACTCTCTTATTTTACTGAAGACCCTTTGATTGGATAAAGAGACTTTCCTCACCTTCACAAGTATGTAGCAGAAGCCCCCAAAGCAATAGAGTTGGTATTAAGAGAGAATATGACTATTTTGATACATGCCCTCGTCCTAATGTGTATCCCAGTTCCCAGCCATGATACCTACAATGGACATAGTGAAAAGCAGCTCTTGAATTCCATAGAGAAGATATGATTGAATCTATCATGCATTCAACATCACCCAACTCTCTTTAGTATATAGACAAATAGACACACAAACCTGTGGGACTTTGTAGGGGCCTACTAATGTTGATATCTGGATGGAAATCTCCCTGTCAGCTGCATCAAGGAGAACCAAGATGTTGTCCTTCCTTCCACAGCTGTAGTTGGGAACATTGGCTTTTCCATTAGACAGCATGTCCAGCAAGACTTCTGAAGTGCCAAGTGTGTTCAAATAGTTGTCATGGATATTGTAGCCAAGTGTGAGATTGCACTGGAGCTGGATATTCTTGTTGACCTCTTGAATAGTGAAAATAAAGTGTTCTATTCCTTTGGTAGCATAAGGGTCACTAATGTAAAAAAAAGTGCTTTGGTTAATACAAGCATCATCAATAGCAGCCATACAATATCATTTTACCAATTTCATCCTCCTTATCAACACATGATTATTGAGTCTGAAGCCAACACTGAATGAAAACCAGAGGCAAATGATTGTTACCCATCAAAATTTAATATTTGTAAATGTTGAGAAAATGGGAAGCAGGTAAGAATCACAAAGTCTATTTATAGCAGCAGTAATTTTCATCAGCACAGCACCCGGTATGTAAAATAATTCCTATTTTAAAGTACAAACATCATAAAAGGAAGAGGGTATTTCATAAGTGACTAAGAAAAGCTGTTATAAAACCAAGTTATCTTCTATTCCTATAAGGATCAGGAATCCAAGATCAATGAGCAGTTATAAAAATATGGAAATCATTTGGTCATGGTTAACTACAACAATCACTACTTTGAACAAAGTATTCCGGTCAATCATTCTAGATTAGACCTGAGGAGGAAAATAATGTGGAATTCTTTCAGGGTTTGGTTTTGGGTTTTTTTTTTTTGGTTCCTCTTTGTATTTGTGTGTCTTCCACTAAATAAGACAAGAGAAGAAACCCGTGGAAATCTGATCAATCAACAAAATCAATCAGTTCGTGCAATATAGGAATAGGCAGAATAAGGAGAAAACAATGAGAGTGTTAGAACTGCAGGTGGAAGGAGTACAATTTCATTGCACTGAATAACTTACAAGTAAGACTGAGTATAAGGAAGCAGGTTGAAAAACAACATTTCCTGTTTTAATGTAACTGCACTGGTGACTACCCCGATGAGATGGTCTCCTGGCCTGTAGTAGCTCCATGGTCTTTCTCTATCCAGGTGCACCGAATTCAATGGGCACTTCAGTCTAAGCTTCCCAGAGACTGTATGGGACACCAGTAGCATTGAAAGCAGAAACAGGAGGTCCATAATTCATAGAGCTGAATCAATTGCCTGTTTCCAAAGAAGAGTTAGATGATTTCAAAGCCCTGCTGTCGCGTCCTGGTCCTGAATAAGGGACCCTCGCAAGGGTGAGGAAGGGGCGGGGCCCTCGCAAGGGCGAAGAATCCAATCCTGGATATGGGACCCCCACAGGGGTGAGGGAGGACAGGTCGCAGTTCGCCCGGGCAATGCTGTCTAGGGTACGTGGTTAGCGGGACTCTCGCAAGAGTGAGGAATTCAATTAGCACACTTCTCATGCAGGTTTGTTCAAGGTGGCGAAGTACACGCTGCACGGGTGGAGAAAGCATGGATGTTCTGGCTCCAACCCCGGCTAGCAGTGCTGCAACGCCTTTTATTGAGCTTATAAAACCGGAACAAGGAAGTACATTAATTTTTCCATATAAGGTAATCATAAATCATTCACCGCAAACAGGAACAAGGAAGCACATACAGTATTGCCATATAAGGTAATCATAATTCA
The DNA here is from genome assembly GCA_033807585.1 of Hydrophis major. Lineage (NCBI taxonomy): Eukaryota > Metazoa > Chordata > Lepidosauria > Squamata > Elapidae > Hydrophis > Hydrophis major. The sequence continues at coordinate 25,055,443 of CM066329.1, forward strand.
TTCACTGCGCCGTGACAGGATGCTGTCTTTTAGGAGTGTTTATTGCGCATGAGCAGGATGCTGTTAGTGTTTTAAGGAGGAACTAGGATGTTTCTAATGTTTTAAGGAGGAACTAGGATATGTGATTGTGTTGTGTCGCTTCATCTCACCCTTTTTTCTTTTATTCAAAGAGCAGATTCTAAACAGGATTCAACTCCATAGGCTGCATGCTAGAGGAGATACCTTCCGGTACCACCCTATCATGCTTCCCTGGAAAGTCTATCTCTGTCTCCGAATCACTGGAGCATTCAAAAGGTGATTTGCGAGAGTCCTCCTGGCTAATTAGATGATAGGCGTATTGTTTGAAAAGAGCTTCAACAGTTATTTGTGATTTTGCTTCAGCAATAGCAGTTAGACTACGTTTGATCATAGAAATAAAAACAGGTAACAAACAAGGTAAGAGAAAACATCCTGTAGCAATCATGGCAACCATAATAAACACGGCCTTTAAAGCAGGAAATTTTGGTAGGACGCCATCAAACATTTCTCCTATATCCCATTTTTTCCAAGTCTGTACAGGCACATGTGCTATTTTCACCATATCATGTACCAATTGTCCCACCATTTCCCCACTACATGCCTGGCAAAGATCACTGAAGAGATAAGAATTTTATGTTTACATGAAAAAGATACAATGCAGACAAGAGTCTGATGTTTACATAAAGATACAATGCTAGGATGGTACAGAATTGCACTGAAGTCTTCTTCCTTGTCCAAGAAAACAGGAACTAGTTTTCTGAAATGTTCTCCGTCCCCGTCATCTAGGCAGGCGTGCGACCCGTCAGCATCAGGGTTGTCCAAGGAGCAGTAACTCAGCAATGATATTTCTTTATAATACATATCAATATAATGATTATTAATGGTCCTGCCAACGCAGTTAAAAAGGTTGTAAGCCATGGTGAAATAGAAAACGAACCTTGATACCAATTATACATGTGTGATCTTTCGTATTCTCTATCTTTTAAGCGTTTTTCTAATTCATTCATAGAATCCAGCACGACCTCACTGCTATCAGCATAGAAACAACATTCTCCTTTAAATCACCACCCCTGCTATCAGCATAAAGACAACATTCTCCTTTAAGCACAGCACACAACTTTTTTCTTTAAGCACATTCTTCTTTAAGCACAGCACACAACTTTCTTCTTTAAGCACATTCTTCTTTAAGTACAGCACACAACTTTCTTCTTTAAGCACATTCTTCTTTAAGCACAGCACACAACTTTCTTCTTTAAGCACATTCTTCTTTAAGTACAGCACACAACTTTCTTCTTTAAGCACATTCTTCTTTAAGTACAGCACACAACTTTCTTCTTTAAGCACATTCTTCTTTAAGTAGAAAACGAAACCCCCCCCCCTGCTATCAGCATAAAAACAACATTCTTCTTTAAAGGCAGCACACAATCCCCCTTGTTTTAAAAATAACAGAGCTAAGCCTCTACGATTTTGCAAGAGAGGGGGTGTTCCATGGATACCTATAGAGATATAAAATCATCAGAGTTATACACATTAATTTTTGGTATGATGGTGATGTCTGCTTCTGCAGGGCACGCCGGTATCGTCGGGAAAGAGTGGGAGTAGGCGGTAAGATCGGCAAAAGATGTACTGTAAGAAAGGTTTCATAAGGTAGTTTTGGGAGACTCAGATGACAATCATATGCCGCATAATCCTCAGCAGTGACGTGGAGCAAAATCAGAGATGTTTGACAGTTGGAGGAGATGATGATGCGATTCTGAGATGGATAGATAGCCTTGCCATTTCTCTGCCATGTCCAGTAAGCAGGATGCCTGACAGGATGTCGTTGTTTACAGGCCAAGACAGTTCTATTCCCTTTTGGAATATATAAACGACAGACTGGTACGCGGATATAGGCATTCAGGCGATCGAGGAGGTCAACACAGTTTTTTGGGGTTACCTTGAGCAATGGTGCAAAATTGTTTAGGTCCTTAAGCGGAGCTGTCGATGTAAGATCAGGGACCCCTGGGCCAGGCAGAGTCCGTTGAGCAGGCTGCGCCATGATGCCCAGAGAGTGCCACTTATCATCCTCCTCCTTGTGAGCTGGTGGGAGAATAGGTGTGCGTATGAAGCCTGCAAGGGCACGAGGGTGCCTGATCCGTGAAGGAGGTCGGAAAGATCTGTGTAAGAGTGGGTAGGAAATGCCAAGAGACCACTGAGGGAGCGACGTCATCTGCCAGATGCAAGGAATAGGACCACAGGGCACGCGGCAACAGTGAAGAGCCTTCGTCTGATTTTGGGAAGGTCGGATCCGCTGGGGAAAGACTGAAAAAAGAGGGGGGTTTGCAGAAGAAAGAGTGGAAAGGAGGAAAAAATGATGGCTGAAGAAGGTATTATTTTGCGTGAAGCCATGCAGAGCATATATGCCAACAGTAGAAGGGTGAACAGTTACCGTGAAGAAGAGGTAGCAAGGGTTGTAAACATAAGATATGTCGATAAGGAGTGAGGGGTTAATTACTTTATTATTGAAGGTGAAGGAATAAGAGCAGTTTTGAATCTCATTATCTTCAAAAGCAAAGGAAACATGGGCCCCAAGTGGGGCTATTATACCCGAAGGTGAGGCTTTAAATAAACAAGGAAGAGAGGGAAAGAGAAGAGTCAGGCAGAGGAGAAGGGAGAGGCTTTCCATGATATGGTCGGACGCAGCGACCAGGGACCCACAGAACCCTGTCTGGTAGTTGAATGGCTGCGTATCCTTTGCCCCAAGTAATCAGGGAGACAGGCCCCTTCCAGTGAGGGTCAGGCAAATGCCTGTAATAGACAAGAGGGTGGGAGGAAGATAAAGAGGCTTTAGAGAAATGCCGTTCTGCTGCTGTAGAAAGAGGTGTGCGAGAAAGATTAATGAAATTAAGAGTATAAAGACAAATGTTTAAAATATTCTGATACGCTGGGAGGCTAGGGGGGCTAGGCCCTTTTACCCTGTTGTACCGATTGAGGGCTGTTTTTAGAGTTGAGTTAGCCCTTTCAACCAAGGCTTGGCCTTGGGAATTGTATGGAATACCAAACTTGTGGACAATGGACCATTGGTGACAAAATGAGGAGAAAACAGAGCTAGTATAAGCCGGACCATTATCCGTTTTCAAATTTTTTGGGCATCCCAGCGTCAGAAAGGAACGAATGCAATGATTGATGACATGGTTTACCGCTTCTCCTCTTTGAGCCGTAGCCATGATGAATCCCGAGAAGGTATCCACAGAAACATGGATATACTTCCAAGGGGCAAATGGGGTATATTGGGTGACATCCATTTGCCATGTTTCACAGGCCTCAGTTCCCCTTGGGTTAACGCCTTCAGGGGAGCTATTGGCCTGCAAGCTGCATGTGGGACATTGTTGAACAATGGCTTGAGCTTCGGTTTTGGTTAAGTCAAATTGTTTAGCCAGGGCTTTAGCATTTTGATGGAAATAATCGTGGCTTTCTCCTGCTGTCAAAGGAGAGGGCTGAGGCATTTTTATTATGACTGGCATCATTTTACATGCTTCATCTGCCATGTGGTTTCCTTCGGAAAGAAAGCCTGGGAGGTGCTGATGACTACGGATATGGGCCACGAACAAAGGGTCCTGTCGTGCCCGGAGTAACGTCTGGAGCTGTAAAAAATGTTGGATTAAAGGGGTAGGGACATTTGGAGAGATATATGCATCAAAAACATTTTTTGCAACATAGGAAACATACAGGCTGTCAGTAATGACATTAAGTGGTTGTGAAGGGAACAGAGTCAGAGCTAAATTGAAGGCTTTTAGTTCAGCTTGCTGAGCAGATTCTGTGGAGGGAGTCAAATGTTTTTTCCATTGGCCATCCTCTTTCCAGACGCATGCGCCACTCCCTTTAGATCCGTCAGTAAATATTGTGAGGGCATTTTGCAAAGGAAATTGATGTATAGATGAGGCTAATGTGATAGGCACCATCTTTAAAAGCTGTAGTCGCTGATCAGGGGGCAAATGACATGATATATGACCAACCCAATCAGTGAGGGCACCCTGTAGGGTGTCAGACTGCTGATATAGTACCTCCCACATAGCTAATTTGCAGTGTGTGTATATGTTGGTAAGATCTATCCCCATCAGATTCTTACTTCGATGGCGACCCTTGATAATCAAATCCGCAGCTTGGGCTGCTTGATTGTAAATATTTTGTTTCGGGGTATGTTGTAAGTGTAACCATTCAAGAATCAGAATCTTTCTCTCCGTAGTTAACTGTATGAGGATACCTGTAAGTAGCTAGGCAGTGTGGAGTAGTGCTAAATGTATAGGAAAGTTGGGGATGGCACGATCCACCCATCTATGTTGTATAATATGGTTTATGTTCCTCAATGCCTCCTTCTGAGGGGGGGTGAGAATGATTAAATCTGCAGGATTTTTGTGATCTACCAATGCCTGAAAGAGAGGGGAAAGAGCACTGGTGTGCAGGGCAAAATAAGGACGAGCCCAGTTGATAGTACCTAAAATTTGTTGCAATCGTACCAAAGTGATTGGATTAGGAAGTGCAATCTGGGGCAAAACTGGAGCTGAATTTGAAAGTAACACCTTATGTCCCAGATATTGAAAGGGGTAGTGTTGTTGAACTTTATCCGGTGCAATATGTAACCCTGCAGAGGTAAGACAATGCTGTAAAAACCCAAGCGATTTATGAAGTTGCTCTGAGGATTCTTCCGTTGCGATTAGAATGTCATCCATGTAATGATACACCAAGTAGGAAGGATGTTTTTTCCTGTATGGAAGTAAAGCTTTATCAACAAAATATTGACACATGGTAGGGGAATTGACCATTCCCTGTGGTAGGACTTTCCATTGATATCGGGTGGTGGGTTTGCTATTGTTGTACTCAGGGACAGTGAAAGCAAAGAGACATTTATCACGTTCTGCTAGTGGAATGCAGAAAAAACAATCCTTCAAATCAATAACGATCAAGGAATATATTTGTGGAATAAGATTAGGATTAGGGAGACCACACTGTAGCGCCCCCATAAGAAAAACAGGAGTATTATAAGGGCTAGTGGTGGGTTCCAGGTGGCCAGCCTTCAACTGTTCGGTGACAATGTCGTGCAGGGCATGAAGTTTTTCAGATGGTAATGGCCATTGATCAACCCACACGGGGGCGGAGGTGGTTAGTGTGAGGGAAAGAGGACGAGGGGCAGAAAACGCCATTTAAGGAATGTGTAGAGAGAGCTGTAGCTGAAAAAGCAAGTCACGCCCCCACAGATTGCAATGCAAAGGTAATATATAAGGTTTGAGAACAGCAGTGATATTAGAACAAGAGGAAGTAGCAAACAGATTGCGCGTGCTGACCTTGGCAGCCTGAGCTCCACCGACACCTTGGACAGAAGAAGCCGGTTGGCAAGGCCAATGAGCAGGCCACTCCTGAGAGCGAATGACAGACACGTCAGCACCAGTGTCTATGAGGCCAGTGAAGGAGATACCATCCAGCAAAACCGTGAGGGTCGGTTTTGACAGCGAGACCGGCTGTTGAAGAGCATAAAGAGATGGGGGACTATGAGAGGGAGGAAGGAAGATAAGAGTAGCAACTACAGTTCCCTTGAGAAGGGAGAAAATCCTGTCTCCTGTCCCAGCAAGCCCTAGGTGATGCAAAGATTCAGAATCAGGGAAAAGAAAGGGAGAAGCAACAACTCCTTCAATAATAAGAGTGGAAGTAGGGATTAACAGTGCAGGGGTAGCAGGGGGAAAATGGGCAGTTCTTTGGAAGCGTTGCTTATTGACAGGATCAGAGCTCGGGTATATAAAAACATGACAAGCAGGAGAGAGGCTTATGGACAAATTAGTTGTAGAACATTTACCAGATGAGGAAGGAATACAATTAATATAAAAAGGATAATAATTACAATAATGACAATGAAGATTAACTTGATCATTCATTAAGAACGTTAAGTGGGGTGGAGAAACCCTTGATACAATATAAGGACATTCAGATCCCCTTATCTCTAGATTGAATAGAGGAAAAGATTTTAAGTTTCCTTTCCTTAGGAAGAGTAAAGAAGAAACAAAAGAGCGAGGGGTAGAGTGTTCTTTTAAAATAAAACAGAAATGACAGAGTGAAAACTTATGGATAGTATTTTCATGACATACCCACGTGGAACAAGTATAATAGCCTTCTGTTAATGAAATGATTTTAACACGAATAGTCTTTTGACAGGAAGCATAGGTTTTGTTGAAGTAAGGTAGAAATTGCAAAGAAGATATAGGCAAGAATATCAGGAAAGATTTTTAAGATACAGATGTAGCAGATAAATTCCCATGATAGGGTCTTACTGCCTGACCAGGGATTCAGAGAGTGGTTTTTTTCTGGCAGTAAAATCACAGCGTTTCCTTTCCCCCAAGCTCAGCAGGACTCTGCCAAGCAGAATAATGACAGTCTGTCAGGAGGGGTAAAGGGGGGGAGGAAAAATGACAAAAAGCAGTAGAAGTAGGAGAAATTTAGATTTAAGTTTAGGAACTTTAGAGTAAAAAGACAAATGTTAAGAGAGTTTTGCAATGCTGGGAGGTTCGGGGTTTTTTCCCCGCAATGAATAAGAGCACGTTTCAGAGACAAGTGAGCTCATTACACAATAGCCTAATAGCCTGCCCTCCGGGCTGTTGCAGGGAATTCCAAACTTGTGGATTACATCCCATCTGTTACAGAAGTCCTGAAAAGCAGAACTTGTGTAGGCAGATCCATTGTCTTCTTTGATTTCTTTTGGACGTCCCAGCGAGGCAAAGGTACGAATTGAATAATTGTTTTACAGCTTCTCCCCTTTGAGGAGTGGCCAGAACAAATCCTGAATATGTATCTATTGGAACGTGCAAATATTTCCATGGGGCAAAAGGTGGATACTAAGTTACATCCATTTGCCAAATTTCACAAGCTTTTAATCCTCTAGGGTTTTACTCCTATGGGAATGGAATGTAGCAGCTTCTGCCTGAGTTAGAGAAAATTAAAAAGTTATCATAACTTGGCAGAGGAGATTCAAACACACTCCCTGCTTCTATTTTTTGATGGACTTTTAAAGCCTCCATAATTTTCCTCCAAGTGACCAAAAAGCCAATAGGTGCACGAGGAGGACAATGGAGATATTCACCAATTTTTTTGCCAATATGGAAAATTTTTAAGGACTCTTCCTCTGAATAATTGGGACAATGTTGCCACACATAAGCCAATAACGTAGCAATAGATTTCCTTTTTATGGGAAAGCCCTTTAAATTAGCAGAGTATTTAGAAGAAGCGACTAGCTCTCTCAATTCCTTCTGCTGTTGAGAAAAGCCTCCACCCATACTTACTAAAGTCGAGACCATCTTTCAGATCCGATGAGGTGCAATTCGCTCAGGCGCCTGGCGATGCACAGCTCCAACCGAGCTGATAAGTATGGGCGCGCCGCTGCGTATCCCCCTTAGGGAAATGTCGTCACTTGTTTTCTTGTGACTGCATGTGCTAAAAATCCTTTACTTTTCTGAATCGAATTTGCCCTTTTCACTAGATTCATAAGCTCCTCCCTATGCTCTGAGGAGTCTTGAGGTTTGCGGAGCCCATTACTTACGATTCGAAAGCCGATGCCCGGTGCGTAGTAACGGGAGTGAAAAGAGAGCCTCCTTAGACAAGGAGCACTCCTTGACGTATCCCGGACGAGCCCCCAGCTGTCGCGTCCTGGTCCTGAATAAGGGACCCTCGCAAGGGTGAGGAAGGGGCGGGGCCCTCGCAAGGGCGAAGAATCCAATCCTGGATATGGGACCCCCACAGGAGTGAGGGAGGACAGGTCGCAGTTCGCCCGGGCAATGCTGTCTAGGGTACGTGGTTAGCGGGACTCTCGCAAGAGTGAGGAATTCAATTAGCACACTTCTCATGCAGGTTTGTTCAAGGTGGCGAAGTACACGCTGCACGGGTGGAGAAAGCATGGATGTTCTGGCTCCAACCCCGGCTAGCAGTGCTGCAACGCCTTTTATTGAGCTTATAAAACCGGAACAAGGAAGTACATTAATTTTTCCATATAAGGTAATCATAAATCATTCACCGCAAACAGGAACAAGGAAGCACATACAGTATTGCCATATAAGGTAATCATAATTCATTCACTGCGACGTGACAGGACGCTGTCTTTTAGGAGTGTTTATTGCGCATGAGCAGGATGCTGTTAGTGTTTTAAGGAGGAACTGGGATGTTTCTAATGTTTTAAGGAGGAACTAGGATATGTGATTGTGTTGTGTCGCTTCACCCTCCCAGAAAATGTAAAATTGAATGGCTTTCCTTTTTCACCAGGTCTCTAAAAGATGCACCATCAATGCTATAGAGTAACCAAAATTTTTAGCCCACACAATCATTGTTTCCTTTACTTGCTCTTCTTCCATTCTAATACTCAGCAAATAGGTATAATTTTTTAAAATTAATTTCTCTTCATTTCCTGTTAGGATCTGGTCCAATTCTGTTGGTCTTTATAAAAAACATATATTTTAGCATCTTTTTAAAATATCTTAATTGTATTTGTAAATGCAGCCACCATGCTAAATCTATCCCTTCTCTATTCAATTCCTGTTTGTTTTTCAGTTCCCCTTTCTCATTCAAGATACCTTTATATATGTAAAAGCGAAATACCACTCACACATCATCACAAAATCTCCAAAACTGTAAAGTCTACAAACTTGAAATTTGGCATATATGTTCGTCTTGGCTTCTAGGTGCTCACTAAGAAATGATTTTTTGAAATGACCATCAGAGCATTAGTACTTTGTATGTTATTATTAACACACTTTGATACTACTCCCCTCCCCACCTGAAAAGAAATCTGTTCCAAATGCAAAACAGGAGGAGAGGAGTTTCAGTTTCAGTTTCACAGCACCAAGCAGCTTTAGTACAGAACAGTTGAGCTAAGCCACACCCAACCTTCTTGCTCACACAGCAGATACTATTTCAGTTTCTAAACAGCCCTGACAGGATGACCATCCACTGACAGGATGCTAGCCAGATGAATACCGATGGATGAATAGGCAGAGGCACATTTTTTTCTTCCTTATTTTTCTCCCCAAAAACTTGCCTGATCACATAGTTTCCTAGTGAAGCACAAGTATACCCTGCTAGTATCTTATAATTTTTCCCATATCAATCAAGTTTGGATGTATCAATGCATCTATCGTGGAGGCAGGTGTTTTCAAATAATGTTTTCCTTCATTTGTGCCCATACCAAGAACAAAGCTTTTCTAATACAATGTCCTTGGAAATATTTGTGTATTAAATATAAAGCACTATGGGGTGGTATATAAATCTAAGTGCTGTGCATCTATGGAGATTCTCAGTCATCCTGGTCATGATTGTCCCAAAGATGCTTTTTTTCAAGAAGCAACTGGACTTCCTTGTTTTTGTCTGAAGATGTTTGACTTCTCATCCAAGAAGCTTGAGCATAATGGGACTTACCCCAAGCAAACATAGAATTGTCCTGTATGTTATTAACAGACTAGCTCCCCTACGAAACTATGTGATTGGGCTTAGTTTTTGGGGAGGAAAATAAGGGGAAAAAATGTGCCCCTGCCTACAAGCATCCATCGGTATTCATCTGGCTAGTATTCTGTTAGTGTGTGAGACTTGAGTGCTGTTTGGAAACTGAAACAATATTTGCTGTGAGCAAGGAGACAGCAAGGAACCTAGGCATGGCTTAGCTCAACTGTTCTGTACTAAAGCTGCTTGGTGCTGTGAAACTAAAACTGAAACCGAAACTCGTCTCCTCTGCTTGTGTTTTGCACTTGGAACAGGTTTCTTTTCAGGTGGGGAGGGGGAATAGAACTCCTCAGCATCAGTGTGTGTTAATAATAAATACGAACACTAAATACTAATGCTCTGATGGTCATTTTGAAAAATCCTTTCTTAGTGATCCCCTAGAAGCCAAGAGGAACAGCATACGTGCCAAATTTCAAGTTTGTAGGCTTTACGGTTCTGGAGATTTTATGATGATGCATGAGGGGTATTTCGCTTTTATATATAGAGATTAATAGAGTTGGAAAGGACCTTGTAGGTCATCTAGTGCAAACCGCCCCCCCTCCCCCGCCCAAGCAGGAGAAGGGAAGAGCTGCTTCAGCTCTAAAGTGCTATGAGTTGCCTACGTTCAGCAAACGGCCTCCGTGGGCGCCTGGTTGAAGGACGTATATAAAAATGAATCCCCCTTCGCGGAGTCAGGAAAAAGGCGAGAGCGGCGAAGCCCCGCCTCCGGGGAGGAGGGTCCTCTGAGGGAGGGCGGGGCCAGCAGTTGCCATCAAGCTGCGGACATCCCATCGAAGGGGTTGGACGGCGGTACGGGAGGGGGCGCAGGGGTCGGGGTCAGACAGGCGATGGCGGCGCTGGACATCTCCCCGGAGCAGCTGGCGTGCAGTCTGGCTGAAGCCGAGACGCTGCTGGCGGCGCGCGTCTCCGAGCCGGTCCGGGCCCGCTGGCGCTGGGCGGTGAAGCTGGACGAGCCGACGGACCTGGAGCGCTTCTGCGCGCAGCTGAGCCAAGCCCGGCATGGCCGGGAGGCTCTGCTAGCCCGGGACGCGGCGCTATCGGAAGCTGAGCAGGAGCGACTACAGGGACTGCTGCGGCTGGAGATGGCTCTCTTGCGTGGCATCCAAGCGCTGGCCGAGGGCGCGGGGCCGGCCCCGACTACGACGGGAAGGAGGCGTGGGAGGAAGCCCGGCGGGGCGTCGCTGCGGGCGGCTCTGCTGGGACTGGCGGCGGAGCTGGAGGCAGAGGAGGGACCGGGCCTGCCCGGGGACGTCGGGCTTGCTCTGCAGCTCGCCCTGGAGGCGCTGCTGGAAAAGCGGCCGCGGGAGGCTGTCCGAGCGCTGCAGCGGGAAGAAGGGCGCGCCCGGCCGAAGCGGCTGCTGGCTCTGATCCAGGCCCTGCAGGAGGAAGACTGGGCCGAGCGAGGGGACGAGCTGCCCCTGCAGGAGCTGTGCCCGCTGTTGAAGAAAGCGCTGCGCCTGGTGTGCAAGGAGCGGAGTTGGCCGGCTGGTGACCTGAAAAGGGCTCTTTGGATAGGCCCGCTGGAGGAGGAGGAGGATGCTCAGAATGGGACTTTGCCAGAAGCCTCTTTGGAGGGGTCAGGACTGAGGCACAGGTCCCCCCAAGAGTTGTCCATAGAGAGCCCCCCAAAAGACCCTCACCAGGATCGTCTTGCGCCAGGAAAGATTGTGCCCACTGACCTAAAGCCTCACCTTCCAAACGAGGCTGCATGCGGACTTCAGGTGGAGATGGACTCTTTGAAGTATGCTCCCGAGAGGAAACTGGAAGACCTTCTGAATGCTCTCCGGGAAACAACCAGCAGGAAGATGGGCGTGCTGCCATCCAGCTTGTGGGACCAGGGCCCCCGGAAAGCGTGCAGCCACCTCCACCAGCTTTGCCACCAGTGGCTTCAGCCCGAAAAGAACACAAAGGGGCAGATGCTGGATCTGGTGATCCTGGAGCAATTCCTGGCTATTCTGCCCTCAGAGATGGAGAGCTGGATCCGGGAATGTGGAGCAGAGACCAGTTCCCAGGCGGTGGCCCTGGCTGAAGCTTTCCTCCTGAGCCAGAGGGAGGAAAAGAAGGAAAAGGTAGAAGTTCAGGTGAGATACCTTCAGCTGGTAAGCTTAAAGTGGGACTCAAAGAATAACCATAGGTTAGGATTCTTAACAGTTTTACCTAATAATGTTTTGAAGATGCTAAGGAAAGATGTTTAAGGCAAATTGTTCCATTGAGCAGACTGCGAGAATCTGCTTTTACTTTCTTCCGCAAATTCTCTTAATTGCACTTCTTTGCTTCTCCAGGCCCTTCATTTCCAGAGGCCTGACTTGAAGTCCATCTCTGTGAACACTGAGGAAAGGAGGGATTTTCCAGATCCTTCCCGGGAGTTGGTCTTCAGTGGGGTCTTCCACGAAGATCAAAGTCAAGACACTTTCTACAGTAAGAGAGCATTCTTTGGGGAGAAAGCTGTTGTACTTCGTTCTTTTTGGATCTTCTTTGCATCCCTATGTTAGTAATGATGTTTCTTAAAATTCTGCTTTTGACATTTTTACTCACAGAGAATGGAAAGTCCACATTCATAGGTTCTTCTCCTTTTTCTGATGGGGTTGAAAAAACAGTTGAACCTCTAACTCAGGTTTTGTTTATTTTATTTTTATTTACTGGATTTGTGTGCTGCCCAGTTCATCTAGGGGTAAGAGAAGAAATGTCAGGGAAGATAGGTTACAGATAATCCTCAACTTACGATCACAATTGAGCCCAAAATTTATGTTGCTAAGTGAAATATTTGTGAAGTGAGGTGGCCTCATTTTATGACTTTTTTCTCACAGTTAAGTGAATCATTACATTTGTTAAGTTAGTAACAGGGTTGTTCAGTGAATCTGCATTCCCCATTGAGTTTGCTTGTCAGAAAGTCTCAAAAGCTGATCACGTGACCCAGGGACTGCATTCGTCATAAATATGAACCAGTTGCCAAGCAGCTGAATTTTGATCATGTGACTATGGGGATGCTGCAACAATCATAAGTGTGATAAACCATCATAAGTCTGGTTTTTTTCAGTGCCGTTGTAACTTTGAATGGTCACTAAATGAACTGTTGTAAGTTGAGGACAACTTGTATTATGCGGTCTCTTGTTATAGGCTCTGTATATAATACTGTATATTGTTTATAGCAATATAAAATGGGGGCTCAGCTTCAGTAATGCTTAACTCTCCTCTCAAAACTGCTTTGGATCTGACAAAATTGTCAAAATTGGATTGAGTGTCATCCAAATATTGAATGGACTTCACAAATCTAATCTTTCAATGAACCCTCTGTACACTCTTGGGAAAGTGTGTGTATATGAGGGAGCAGGACTGATCCATCAAGAGATCCTCAGTCCATTGGCTAACATGTTAAGAAGATCCCAGCAATGCATGGTTCTGCAACTGGCTGGCAAGACGCAAACCAGTGATATGCCTATCTGTGAATTGATCCAGAAAGATAGTTTGGTTCATTCACAGAAGGGACATAAAAGTTGTGCAAGTATGGTTTATTTGAGCCGGTGACCATTTCCAACCAATGCTTCTGAGAAACCAATAAATAACACTATTTAATTGTAGCTTGTACTATTTTAATTGTTAAAATTGAACCAGTTGACTTATACAAAGGGAGACTGGTGTTCCCTTAAATATCTGGGACCTTTGGTATAAAGTGCTTTATTTATAGGTTACAATAATTTAATTCAAATTTATTAGCCCCCCAAGATAAAGCAGTTCTGAATCATACCAAGAACCAGTTCTGCATTTTGAACCAGTTAAAGCTTCCAGATAGTCTTGAAGAGCAGCCCCTAGAAAAGTGCATGAATGACTGAAGATCCTCCCCATCTAGGAAAGGATGCAAATAGCATACAAAGTTTTTACAAAGTCCTTTCTGGTCATGGAGGAAGTCACCTCAGATTGTGCACCAATCTTGAAAAGAGATGTGCTACCCTATCCAAGATCAGAGATGAAATATCTCCAGATCTGAGTGGTTATGGACCTAAGCAGATCTAATCTGTTTCCTCAGATAATGTGCTTTGTCCACAACTGTTACTACATTGGTCAAATGCTGTGAACTCTGCTTTTTTTTTTACATCAAGTTTTTAACCCTGCAGAGCATGTGCCTTTTAAAAGGTGATTGGACTTTGATTTTTTTCTTTCTTTGAAGATGTTTCACTTCTCATCCAAGAAGGTTCTTCAGCTCAGTTATTCACCCAACTTCTTGGATGAGAAACAAAATGTCTTGGTGGTGGGGAGTCCAGTTGACTTTTGAAAATACCTTTGGGGACAACCATGACTGAGAATCTCCATAGACATCCTGCAGAGTATGCCTATTTAATCTATTGCAAGTTTTTTGGGATTCTAGAAACCAAAGAGAGAATTTATGACATTTGGGGGGAGGATGTAAATTAATAACTGCATCTATGGGAGCATGTGCCTGGTTTTTAAGTCAATTGCAATGATCATAAATGTCATTGTTATGGATGCGGTTTTGTCAAAAACTGAACATCCATGTGCTGGATGTGCTGCAAATGGCAGTAAATGCAGCCATGCTGCTCTGGGCCTGAAGTATGGTCATGTAACCATGTGGTGGTGGAGGCGTGAGCATCGGAACTTTAAATGCGGGTCATAGGTCCCCTTTTTCAAATAGGTTGAAATATCTCCAGATCTGGATGATTACAAACTGAAGCTTGACTGAAACATCTAAAGACTCCTCAGGTAATCTGCTTCATCTAAAAATCTTATTTCAGTCAAATGCTGTGAACAGACAGCTTTTTTCACATCAGATTTTTACCCCTGCAGAAGATGTCTGTTTAACCCACTGCAAATCTTTTTGCTTTGGGATTCTCGAATCAAATGGAGAGAATTTTGAAAATAAAATTTGGATGCTCATAGGGATATATGCCTGTTTGCAGGTTCTTGTCTCTTTAGCAGAGGTGGCTGTATGTTTCTCTGAGGAGGAATGGTCTCAGCTAGATCCTGTTCAGAAAGACCTGCACAGAGAAGTCATGCTGGAGAACTCCGGAAATGTGGCCTTTTTGGGTAAGGCCCCCTGCCCTGCCCCCAGATGCTTAGAAGAAATACTTTGTGAATAAATAGAGCCAGCTATGTTTCCTCTTTTAAAGGTTCATAAAATGATCTTACCTGGCTAGGAAAAGGAGGGGTGCTGTCATTTTACAGTTAAAAAATTCATTTAATGACACTAGAGGTAACTGTTGTTACTATGTTGACTCCTATTTCTGTACCCCAAATTCCTCCCTCTTTTCACTATATACTTGTTCTTTTCCCAGTTAATAGCAAGAATTTCAAGATAAGCAAAAAATTAGATGTAGTTAGTACAACTCCTTGCTCCCATCCTCCCACTTCTCCATCTCTGCAATAAATATTACAAACTTCTTCTCCCTGATTCCTCACTTTCTTAAATTGAATTCCAGCTGTGAGTAGAATTCCCTTAATAAAATTAATTTATTGAGTAAAATGTATAACGGTGTAAACATGCTTTTATATTTAAATAAGTGGATTTTGTGACAGTTTAAGAAACTTATAAATAAGTATTCTATTATTATATTGTACAGTTTTCTTCATATTATTGTTATAACAAGCTGTCACTCAAAGTCCAGCTTTTGTAAGGCTTTGATCAGAGTATTTAATGTTAGTCAGCAGAACACCTTTCAAAACAGTGGAGAATCCTTGGCAGATTTTCACTAGTGAATTTACACTTACCTTCTATGCTATGAATTATTATTTTGTTTCCTTTACCTTGCCTCAATTTTCATTCATTCTTTTTCTCTTAAGGAAATAATGTTCAAGAAAACAAGGAAATCTTCCAACATTCAGGGATGAAGAGAGAAGAAAGGAGTTTTCATACTCAATGGAAACAACAGAAAATGAAAGAAATCTGTCAAACAGGAGTAACAGGAGCTTAACTTTCCCATCCATTGAAATTCAAGGAGATCAGAAAGGTAATCCAATTGTGGAAAATGTGGAAACATTTGAAGAGAGCTTAGATCTATATGAACATTACACAATTCACATTAAAGAAGAGGATCTAGGCGAAAAGGTTGAAAAAAGCTACAATTGTACTTCTAGCATTTCTTTATGTGGAGAAGCCAAAATGAGAAATAAAACATATAAAAGTATAGAGAATGGAAAGTATTTGAGTGGCAGCAGTTCTCTTATTCCTAGTGAAAGGACTGACTCAGGGGAAAACCCGTATAAATGTGTGGAATGTGGAAAGAGTTTCAGCCAGCGTGGTAATCTCAATTCCCATAAAAAAATCCACACAGAAGAGAAACCTTATAAATGTGATGAATGTGGAAAAAGCTTTACTCAGAAAGTCAATCTTAATTCCCATAAAATGATTCACACAGGGGAGAAACCATATAAGTGTGAAGAGTGTGGAAAGAGCTTTACCCAAAATATTCAATTGACTTCACATCAAAGAATTCATACAGGGGAAAAGCCATATACATGCATGGAATGTGGGAAAAGCTTCAGGTGGAGCACTCAGCTTACTTCCCATCAAAGGATCCACACAGGAGAGAGACCATATAAATGCATGGAATGTGGGAAGACTTTCAGTGAGAGCAGTTCTCTTACTTTCCACAAGAGGATCCACACAGGGGAGAAACCATATAACTGCATGGAATGTGGAAAGAGCTTCAGCATGAGCAGTTCACTTACCTACCATAAAAGGATCCACACAGGGGAAAAGCCATATAAGTGCTTGGAGTGTGGAAAGAGCTTTACGCAGAACATTCAACTTCTCATAAAATGATCCATACAGGGGAGAAGCCATACAAATGCACTGAGTGTGGCAAAAGCTTCAACACAACCAGCAACCTTGCTTGTCACAAAAGAATCCACACTGGGGAGAAACCATACAAATGTATGGAGTGTGGAAAGAGTTTTACTCAAAATATTCAACTCACTTCCCATGTAAGGATTCACACAGGGGAGAAACCATATGAATGTAAAGAGTGTGGAAAGAGCTTTACTCAAAAGATTCAACTTACCTCTCATAAAAGGATCCACACGGGGGAGAAACCATATAAGTGCAGAAATGTGGAAAGAGCTTCCGTAATAATGGGTCCCTTACTCTTCATGAAAGGATCCACACTGGAGAGAAACCGTATACATGCATGGAGTGTGGAAAGAGCTTCAGCCGGGGCAGTCATTTTGCTTCCCATAAAACAATCCACACAGGAGAAAGGCTACACAAATGCCTCGAGTGTGGAAAAAGTTTCCGTGAAAACACTTCTCTTACTATTCATATAAGAATCCACACTGGGGAAAAGCCATATAAGTGCTTGGAATGTGGAAAGAGGTTCCGTGAGAATGGGTCATTTACATCCCATAAAAGAATCCATATAGGAGAGAAGCCATATAAATGCATGGAGTATGGAAAGAGCTTTACGACAAGCAGTAATCTTATATCCCATATGCGGATCCATTTAGGTATGAATGTGTATTTTTAGATATACCGTGTTTCTCACGTAATAAGGCCGGGCCTTATTTTTTTTTTGACCCCCCAAAAAATGGCTAGGACGTCTTTTTGGGGCTGACTTAATTCGCCCCCCTTGCATCTTCGGGTGGGTGGGCGGGCAGCGACAGCTTGGATATTCGGGAGACCTTCGGGTTCGGGCCACTGTTGCTTTCCCTTCTCCTTTGCTGCCGCAACATTATGCACACACCCGCAGCTCATTTTCCCAGCTCTGCCCAGCAGTTACGGCTCTGGCGTGGCCCTGGCAGGATGGGGGGGGTCCGGCGGGGTGGTGCGGGTGTGTGCGTGCCTCCTCCTGCCCCTCGTTCCCAGATCTCGCCAGGTGAGCCGCAGCTTCCTCAACTCTCAGCAAGCAGGAGGAACCTCCTGCCCTCTCCTCCTCAGCGCAGATGTTGACCTTGAGGGGAGAGAGAGGGAGAAATCCTCTCGGGCGAGCGCCTTCCCCGGCAGCCCTCCGGCAGCACGAAAGGAGGAGCCACTGGTAGGGGAAACCGAGCCACGGAGGTGGGAAGGACGGGCTGGCAGGCGCGAACCTCGCTCGTTCTCCCCGCGTCGGGCTAAGGCTGTTTCTGCTGCAAGCGGCTCAGACCTGCTGCTGCTGCTCCGCAGCCGCCTGCCTGGCCTTTCTTTGAGGGGGAAGGGGCTGAAGGGACCAGTGCGTCAGAGGCACGCAGTGTAGGGAGGTTGGAGAGGAATGGAAGAGGCCCCGGGAAATTAGCCTCCCCATGTAGGATTGGGCTGCCCTCTCGGGTGGGGGAGGCTTTGTAAAATAATTCGCTTTACCTTCGAAAGCAAAGGGAAGACGGGAACGCCTGAAGCCAAGTGTCTCCTCAGGGCTCCGGTTGCAGGGAGTAACCCTGACTGGCTGCGCGTGGCTGCACCAAACGCCGCGGCGTTGCTCTAACGCCACGGCAGCGAGGGAGAAGGAGCAGCAAGGGAGAAGGGAACGCAATGGTGGAAGGTCTCCCGATATGAAGTGTGTTAAGTACTGAGCGTGGGCGCGAAGAATGGAGACGAGCCGGTTAAACGGTGAACTTCAAAACTCTTTACATGGTGTAACAGCTCAGTTCAATGGCTGTTACGGCCCTCCTTATATAGGCAACTTATTAGATATTCAACCGATGAAAACCATGGAGCGCTAGCTCCGTTAACCAATGGGAGAGGCTCATTAATGGCCAATCAGATCCACCTGAATGGACCAATCTGATCTCGCCATTAACGGCCAATCAGAAGTGCAGGGCCAGAACCCTGCACTTGACTTCAAGCTCTTGATAACTTTATTAACACATTTATTCATTCACAACACCCCTTCCCCCCGGGTTCCGTTTACGGGGTGTGGTTACGTAGTCCTTGAGGTAGGCCGGTTGTTTTGTTAGTCTATTTGACTTTCGTTGTGCACCCAGTATTTGGCTGCAATCTTGTTGAGGTAGGACATTGTCTGGTGAAAGAGGTGCCTCTAACTCTGAGTTCGAACTTCCGTTGTCACCAACATCTTCGGTATCACCATGAGGCGAGCTCACTCCCATCCCTGATTCTTCTTCACGTGTCTCCATTTCGCTGTTGTTTCTTTCATTAAAGCTTTCTGCTATTTCAAGTTCATCTTCCTCCGTATCTCCTCCCCCCTCAGTTTGGTCATCAGGGGACTCGGAGATCCCTGGCTGCAGCCTTGATTGTAGTTGATCAATATGGCGCTTCCATGGTCTATCATCACGGCATTTCACGAGGTACGATCTAGGGCTGGTTACTCGGACCACAGTCGCCTCGATCCACAACGGATTGCCCGACAAGTTCTTAGCGAATACCAAGTCGTCTACCTGGAAGGTACGGCATCGCCCGCTGGATCTGTGTGGTTTCTCAGGTTTGTACGATGGGTGTAGCTGGTTGAGGAGGGAGCAGAGCTTCCGCCCCATTAGTAACTCGGCGGGAGTTTTGTTGGTGACGCTGTGCGGAGTGATATGCTGCAAAAGGAGTATCCGGTTTATTTTTTCTTCGATATTGTCATAGTCCATTTTGTGTAGTGTTTTCTTGACGAATTGTACCATGCTCTTGGCCCTTCCGTTGGCCACAGGATGCGCCGGCGAAGTCAGCGCATGGCGAATACCGCAGTCCGCCAAGTACTGTTCAAAGGACAGCATGGTAAATTGGGGCCCGTTGTCGGATACCAGAATGTCTGGTAATCCGTGTGTTGTAAATAGTCTGTCCTGTTTCTTAATGACCGCTTCAGTTGTTGTGTTCTTCATTTCATGGATTTCGAGCCAGTTCGAGAAGGCATCCACTGTTAACAAGAATGTGTGGCTTTTGGTAGGTCCTGCAAAGTCCAGATGAATACGGGACCAGGGTCCCCGCGGTGTTTCCCATTCGGTTGGGGTTGCTTTCGGTGGGGTGTTGCTTACTTCCTGGCATTTGTGACAAGCTTTGACCCATGTCTTGATCTGTTTGTCGATGCCCGGCCACCACGCGTAGCTTTGTGCAAGGGCTTTCATGCGCACAATGCCGGGGTGGCCATCATGCAAGGTTCTTAGTACTGCTCGTTGTAGCCGCTCTGGGACAACGACTCTATCTCCCCAGATAATGCAGCCCTTCTGTGAAAACAATTCTGTTTGTCGACTCTTGAATGGGGCGTAGTCATCAGGTATCTGGTCCAATGGCCATCCGCGCTCAGCCCAACTAAGGACTCGGGCTAAGGTGGGGTTGCACTTCGTTTCCATTGCAATATCTCGGGCTGTTAATGGCGGTGTTTGAAGTGTCTCGATCTGCAACGTTGTCACTGTAGGCGCGGGATCATCAATGGTTTCTGGAAGTGGTGCTCGGCTCAATGCATTGGCGTGGGGAATGGCCTTCCCCGGGCGGTGTTGCAGCCGATAATTATAGGCAGCCAAGAATTCTGACCAGCAAGTCATTCTGGGAGATAATATATAGGGGTTGGCTTATCTCCCGCTATTATTCTCAGCAAAGGTTTGTGGTCAGTCACTATAGTAAAGGCTCGGCCGTACACGTACTCATGAAATCTCTTGATAGCAGACACAATAGCAAGGGCTTCTTTATTGATCTGACTGTAATTGCATTCAGCTTTTGAAAGTGTCTTTGAGAAATAGGCAACAGGGGCTTCACTACCATTTGGCAAAACGTGGCTCAAAATGGCACCTACTCCGAAAGGCGATGCATCACACGGATTCTAACTGCTGAACTGCCGATCTTTCTGATCGACAAGCTCAGCGTCTTAGCCACTGAGCCATTGCGTCCCCTATCTGAATGTTGATAGCACCTCGCAAATCAAATCCTTTTGGCGAGCTCTTTCCACACTGTTGTAACATTGTTGGAGGGGTGGGGTGGGGGGCGGGCAAGATTGATCCCCAGGGAGACCTTGCAATGTATCAGTTAAAATGTTAGAAAAGATCCCACCAGTATGTCCTCCTGCAGTTGACATGTAGAATGAGAATCAGTCAGAGGCTATCCATGAATTGATCCAGAAAAATATTGTCTGCATTCACAAAAGGACCCTGGCAGTCCTGCATACTCAGGATACTTCATACACTGGCCATTTCCAACCAACTACAATAAAATGAACATAATTAAAATAGAGTACAATACAGGATAACAATAGTGAATTGTGTATCTAAATAACTCTAATCTGATAGGTTATCTTGATAGGATTATCCCTGACTATCCTAACTGAAGACTTGGAAAAGCAGGCTTTCTGGAATGCCAACAAGGTGGGAGACACTAACTCCGAATAAGATGTCCCTATAACCAGTGGTGGGATTAAAAAAAAAAATTCTACCGGTTCTGTGGGCGTGGCTTGGTGGGTGCGGCAGGGGAAGGATACTACAAAATCCCCATTCCCTTCCCACTCCTGTAGGAAAGTTATTGCAAAAGCCCATTCCTTCCCCACCCCACTAACCTGCTTTCCAGCTCCGTTCTCCTGTGCAGGACAACAAAAAAGACCCAGGCAATCAGCTGGGATTTGGGAGACACAGAATAGATGGGGGCAGGGCCAGTCAGAGATGGTATTTGCCGGTTCTCCGAACTACTCAAAATTTCTGCTACCGGTTTTCCAGAATTGGTCAGAACCTGCTGAATGCCACCTCTGCCTGTAACCCACTACAAATCTCTGCTTTGGGAATTCTTGAAAGAAAATGAAAGAATTTCTAAATAAAATTTCTCTGCTTTTTGTAGGTTCTTGTGTTGTTTGAGGAGGTGGCTGTGTATTTTTTCGAGGAGGAATGGTCTTGGTTAAATCCTGATCAGAAGGCCCTATACGGAGAGGTTATGCTGGAAAACTCCAGAATTGTGGCCTTTTTAGGTAAGGTTCCCTGCTTTCTCATTAAATGCTTAGAAGAAATACTTTATGGTCAGATAGATGCAATTTTCTGTTTTAAAAAATTTCCAAACAATCTTGCCTGGCTAGGAAAAGGAGGGGATCTATCATCTTATTGTTGAGAGATTGATTAAATGGCATTACAGGTAGTCCTCAACTTATGACAGGTTGCTTAATACGTGTTTGAATTAATAACAGTGCCCCAGAAATAGAACTATGACATGCCTAAAATTATCAGCCACACAGACCTTTGTGATTGTATCACTAAGATTCAGCCACTTTGGAAGTGAAACGGTGACTATTTGGGGCCCTCACCAAGTGTCTGGAGTCATGTGATTGCCCTTCGGTACCCCAGAAACCACCCATGCTTATGATTTTTTTATTTTGAGGCTCATGTGATTGCAAACAGCCAGGGTCTGAACAGCAAGTCTGTGGTTCTCTCCTCCCCCACTTGATGTGAGCATGTGACATCCAAGGACTTTGCAGCTGGCATGCCTTTACTTGCCAAGGTCACATGAGGGATCGACATCCAAGACACCCCATTGCTGTTGCATGCACAACCAGCGAAGCAAAGTGTTACAAGAAAGGTAAGTACTTTTTCTGTATTGACTTGTGTTTGGCTTTAACTTTCCCCCCAGTTTTCCTAGAGATTTGTATGGCAGTGTGCATGTTGCATCCTCTTCCTGTCTAATTTTCAGTCATATTTAATAGCACTCTTGTACGGGTTTACTCTTTTTAATTTTTTAAAAATTCCAATATTTTCCTTCCTTTAGAAGCAGAAAGCAGCCAGGTTAACCACATGCTTCTGTATTATTTATCATCAAAGCTGACACCTGCCAGAGCATAGAAAAACTCAACCAGTTAGAAGATGTCAAGATGTGGAAAGACCTGTCCCACAGAATTGCTAAGAGTTGGACACAATCGAACATTTTATATCAACATCATCATCACTATATTACTGGTGTATGGTAAGCATTTTATCTACTATAGCAGTGATGGATAACCTTTTTGGGCTCCCGTGCCAAAAATTGTGCTTGCACTTGCACATGCTCATGTGCCAGCACCCAGAAGGCAATGCACGCACCCCTCCGCATGCATGCACAATCTCCCCCTGCTTTTCCCTTACCTGCACTGCACCTCACAGCTGATTTTTGGCCCCTTTGAGGCCTTTTTCAGCCTCCCAGAGGCTTGAAGAAGGCCTTTGCAGGCTGAAAAATAGGCCCGTTTCATCACTTCTGGTATTTCCAGAAATACAGGAAGTGATGAAACGAGCCCATTTTTCAGCCTGCAAAGGCCTTCCTCTAGCCTCTGGGAGGCTGAAAAAAGCCTCAAATGGGATGAAAATCAGCTGTGAGGTGCATGTATTCACAGTGAGGTAAGTTTGCCTACGGCTCACGTGCCGGCACAAATGGCTCTGTGTGCCACCTGTGGCATGTGTGCGCTAGGTTCACCATCACGGTACTATAGTGTTTTAGTCTTTGTTGTTGATCTAGGACAGAGTTCTACAACTTTTTTGGGTTGGCGGCCCGGCCCAGGGTTGTGGTGGAAGAGGGGATGATTTTTGTGAGAGGGGCAAGTGCATGTGCACACGTGCTCATGACATTCATGGGAATGCTCGTGTGAGAGGTCATGAGCACCCGCGATGATGCTAACATGAGTGGGGCTGTGAGCACCCACGACGACACAAGCATGAGTGGTGCTGTGTGCACCTAGAGGTGCATGCACTGGCCGGCCATTCATGTGTCCCAGTGGCAATTTAGCCCATAGCCCAGTGGTGAGCCATGGCCCACAGGTTGGGGATCCCTGATCTAGGATGTTTCTGTCAGCTCTGAGATTCAGCTCAGATTGTTATAAAAATTGCAAGAGGAGTAGAGGAGTTGGAAAGTTCAAGGTTATCAAGGCGCAATGGAAGGGTTAAAGGCAGAGAAGTGTTACCTCCTAGAGCGGAAATGAGCGAGAGAAGACAAGTGTTAACTCCTAGAAGGGAAATAAGCGAGACGCGAAAAGACAAGTGTTAGCTCCTAGAGCGGAAAAGAGAGAAGCGGCTTGTAAAACATCGGCTCACGTAGAAACCTCGTCTTGCCCCCCTCCCCCCCTTCCCCAGGAGCTAGTGCGGGCAACATTGTCTCGCGCACGCTCCGTTTGATCTCTGAAGCTCCCGAGATGGTCGGCTTCTCCCCGGGAAAATTCTTCGCCCGAAACTCGGAGGCCGCGCGTTGCAAAACGGGCTGGCAATTCACATCTGCAAGTGGGGCGGAGCCGAGAGGACTCAGTCCCTCCTCTTTCCCCCGCGCCGAACTCATCGGCCGGGGACCCGTGGCGCACCGCCGGTGGCTTTCTAGGGTCTGCAGGGCCGAGGGCGAAGGGGTCATAGAGATTTGCATGGAGAGGGGGAAGGGATAAAAAGACCCTCCCCTATTTTCCCCCTTTGGCAGAGGGGCGGGGAGACTCCGGAAGCTGCTGGTGTAAAAGCGCTGGGTGCCCCTCCCCGTGGGAAAGGAACGGTGGATTTTCCCACGCCTGGCACAGCCCGCTAGTCCAGGTGGGAGAGGCCTTTAACAGGGAATTCTGGGTGCTGTAGTCCAGCATATTTGATGGGGAGTTCTGAGTTTACAGTGCTGCACCCACAGCAGCGGAGCTCCTGCAAACTGTAGAGTTGCTAGACGCCAACAACCAGATCCACCCATGAAGAGTTCAATGAGTTAAAGTTTAATTGCTCCTGTCTTTCACCCAGACATCGTCCCAGATTGGTGGTTTGCACCTGGTCCAGACTAGTTAAGGTTCAACAGCATTCAGACTTTGTCATTTTGTACCCATTTGTAAGGACGTAGGGATTTAGATTCCAGACTCATTCTCTCTACTTGACTCCTCCCCCTGGCTCTTCCAAGCTCTCTTGACAATAGTAGAATTATAACTACACCCTTTTGACGTGCCTAGTAAGTCTCCCACATCTGTAGGAGCCCCAATATTCTACCTGCAGTCAGCGCCCCTAGTGGCAAGGGAGTGAAAAACCAGAAAACCCAGTTGCCTCTTGAAAAATGCACAATTGGGACAACCATGACCTGGATGATTGAGAATCTCCATAGACAAAGTTGTTACCCAACCACATCTGGAAAGCCCCCAACCCTTCTGTTCAACAAAGGGTGGGAGTGTTAGTGGGAGGGACAAGGAAATCAGGTGAGCCTTGTGACGGACGGCTGAAACTATCCTAGAAAGCCAAGCTCACAGTTGGGGAAAAGAGACGGAAAAGGAAGCTCTTTGGGGGAAATTACCCTGGCAGTCAGAAATGTGTCCCTTTGCACTCAACTCTTATGTTTCCACGGTAGCACATTTTGATGTGAAGGCTCTGATCTTTCAGTCCAAAGACTGAAATTATCTAGTGACACTTTTGTTTGCCTAAAGCCAAGTTCTCAGCCGGGAAATAATTACATTTCAGTCCTCCAGGGTCAGTGTGGGAAGCGAACTGCACCTGACTCCCTGTGTCTGTCAAAAGTCTCCCCTGGAGAATTTGCCAAAAAGCAGAGCTGAAATCTTTATGATAATTTGCCCTGTCGGGACATCCCTGACTAATTCAATTATTGGACTCAAAGATTGTTGGGTGTTTCTCTGGAGAGCAATCAAATAAATCCCTGTATGGTTAGGGTAGAGCTAGAATTAAATCAGCCCTCAAGAATTAATAGGTATGGGAACTCAGTCCTTGAAATTGGCTGAGGAGGGAATATATCACACCTGTGGTTGAAGGAGAAAAACAAATCTGACATTAGTTGGCATGGTAGTTAAAGAGAAAACTCCAGGGGTCTGGTTAATGCCCGAGCATGTCACAGAACTGAAGTAACTTCCTGCTAAGTTAGAGTCAACATTTATTTTGAAAGTTAATGCTCAAGGGCATCACCACATAACAGCTGCTTGCAAATAGTCTGACAGAGTCTAGAAGAACAAAATCAACTTTTGTCAAAACTGGTCATCAGGACTGTGTAGTTAAAAATATATTTCATACACACATGTAAACATACAGAGAACTTAAAGAAAACCAAATGAAAACACTGAAATGATGCATTTCACTCCATGGAAAGAAGAAAGGATAAAAGTTTTATAGGAGTCAAGAAGCAGAATGCAGACTCTGAAGAAATTGCACAGTGGGAGATAGGTTAATGTCATTGCCCAGAAGATCTTTGGTTGCCCTCTCCCCTCTTTGGAAGAGCTTTATAGCTCCCACTGCCTTAAGAAAGTTCAAAACATTCTCAAAGACCCATCCTGGGCACCCTTTTTTTGAACTATTACCATCTGGCAGATGGTACAGAATAATAAAAACAAGGACAAATAGGCTGAAAAACAGTTTCTATCCCAGGGCAGTAGCTCTATTGAATTCTACTGTATAGTGCAGTGTTGGTGTGATGTTGGGGGTTTTCAATTCAATGTGTGGAGTGTGAAGGATGTGTGTGTCAGCTTTGGAAGCCATATTCCATGCTGCCACATAGCCTGAGAAAGTGGGAGGGGGGTGATTTCAATTGAGTAGTTCTAAGTAGACAAAATAAAATTCTTTTGTTCTAGGTTATTAAATGTGGTGCAGGATGGAAAAAGGATCTTACTCTTGGATGGAATGTGATTGGTCCATGTGATGTGATGATGGCAAAAAGGGGATGGTTTGTAGTTTGGGACATTGTGGGAAGTCCAGAAAACTTTTAGTTTCGAGATTCCACAGATGTGCCAGGTGCTATTCTTATAAAGGTACTTTTGAGATTATGCTTGTCTCGGAGTTACTGATTGGAATGGAGGGTTGCTGGAATGCTGATAGTGTGTTTGTGTTTATTTTCATGGTCATGATGTGTACTGAAGATGGTGTTTGATTTCATTGTATGAGGTGCAATGGCAATAAAGTAAACTAAAACAAAGGGAACTTTGAGGAAATGATTGTCTCGGAATTGTCTGTTTTGGAGGTTGTTACTTGGAACGCTGACACTTGTATTTTGGAAAACAAATTGACCCCCTCTTCTTTGTGGCAGCCCCTCAAATGCTGGAATACTGCTATCATGTCCTTCTTTTCTCTAGACTGGCCACCCAATTCCTGCAACCATTCTTCATATGTTTTGCCTTTAATCATCTTAGTTGCTCTTTGCACTATTCCCCAAATATCAACATCTTTTTTGTAATGTAACCAAAACTGGATGCAGTATTCCAGGTGTGGCCTTACTAAGGCTTTATAAAAGGTAAAGGTTCCCCTCACACATACATGCTGGTCATTTCCAGCTCTAGGGTGCGGTGCTCATCTCCTTTACAAAGCTGAAGAGCCAGCACTGTCCGAAGATGCCTCCATGGTCATGTGGCTGGCATGACTAAACACCGAAGGCACATGGAGCGCTGTTACTTTCCCATCAAAGCGGTCTCTATTTTTCTACTTGTGTTTTTACATGCTTTCTAATTGCTAGGTTGGCAGAAGCTGGGACAAGTAACAAGCTCAATCTGTTATGCGCCGCTAGGGATTCAAACTGCCGAACCGCCGACCTTTCTAATCAACAAGCTCAGCGTCTTAGCCACTGAGCCACCGCGTCCCTTTATAAGGCTTTATAAAGCGGTGCAAATACCTCACCTAATTTTGATTCTATGCCTCTCTTTATACAATCAAGAATTGCATTAGCTTTATTGGCTGCTGCAGCACACAACACCCTTCCAAGGCCATCCTGGCTAGCATTGACTTGTTGCTCATAGAGCCGTGTTGGATCTGTGTAAGCCAAAACGGGGACATTGCTCTAGCTCATTTTCAGTTGGTTGAAAGCCTTTTCACTCTGCTCAGTCTACTGTGCTTGAACTGACTCCCAGGATTTCCTGGGTCTGTTATCCTGGTGGAGCTGACCCAAACTGTCGGACATCAAGCCGGCTCCATTCCTTTCCTCATCATGATCTGATGTAACAGCCTCCTCAACAGTGGTGGGATTCAACTTTTTTTTTAACCACTGGTTCTGTGGGCATGGTTTGGTGGGTGTGCTTTGCATGTGTTTGTGCCAAACGCACACTTTGTGCACACGCAGAGGGTTTGCTACTGACCACCTGCAATCCTGCACTCTCCCTGTATCTTCAACGGACATGCGGCAACCCACTGTGCTGCACAAAGCAACTGAGCTTCAAAACCAGGAAATAAAGGACAGTATAGAGCCGGGGCAGGCAGGCAGGTGAACCAGTTCGCTCACAGATGATCTTTGGAGCTACCGGTTCGGCCAAAAGTTGTGGTATTCTCCTCTGTTACCTTTATGGCCTGTTCCATCCAGACTTTGTATTCTTCTTCCCCTCTTGCACTGCTTGTATCCTGGAAAAGGCACACTTTTGCATTTAAGACCATTAAAGTGTCTCATGGTCACTTCATCTCCATTTGGGCACTTTGCATCTGATGCACATTTATAAGTATCATAGTAACCTCTGGTTAGGCAATTGTCACCTCCATTCTTTACAAATGTCTTCCTATAAGCAAAGTGAATGGAGAATGCAGAAAGTATTAAGGTATTGAAGATTTAATAGCTGACCAGCTGCTGTAAGACTACTGTAAATGTTGATGCAATGAGAATGAGTCAGCAGGGTTATTGCCACTTTAAGAAACTGTTTATATTAAAGGCGGCTATGAGAGAATGTATCTCTCTCTCCTTGTGTTCTATTTCCATTGTAGTTCTCTGTGCAGAGTAATGAAGATTGCTTGCTTGCCTGGTATGTGCCTAACACGTATATGTATGTATATAACTGTCTTGTATATTAACCATTGTTAAAAGACAAAGCCTCTGTGTGCTGTGTTGTGCTCCTGGCTTGTGCTGCAAGCACTCTGAGAGAAGGAAAATAATACTTTGCTAAACTCCTGTAGTTCAGTTCAGTCTTAAAATCAATACATGCATATCTAGTAGAACAGATAGGGGATGCGATGTCTCAGTGACTAAGATGCTGAGCTTGTCGATCAGAAAGGTAGTGTCAGCCTCAAGATACCTTCCCCTTCTACCTTTCTGCTATTGTTTCATTATTTCTCTTGGCTGTCATGGCAACGGTGGGAGGGGGGATTTTAGATGGGAAGAAAGCTGGAGGTGTTTGCATTCCTTGCTGGGCTAGCAAGGGGAGGGGGGATTCTTGTCTTTAACTTTCCGTTTCTTGGCTATCTTCTGTCCTCTTTTGCGCAACTGCGAACTTTTATCGAAATATGTCAAGGTCATTTGACAAGGCGTCTCATCACCATCTGGAGATGACCACATGAGCTGTTTCAAAAGTTTTAATTGGAAGAATCATTTGAACTTTGGGGGGTGGGAGCAAACCTATTTCTTTGTATGTGCATTCTACCCACCAATTTCTCAGTTTCGGAATTGCTTTGTAGCTACCACTTTATTTCCCAGTAAAAGAATAACTTTGCTCTACACCATGGAGTCTGAGTATTTCTTTCTTGGGATCTAGAAGGAGCGCAGCCTGACATTATTCCGAAACTCCCAAATCGACCCACCCGGAGAAAACACAAATTTTCTTCCAAGGGGGTTTTATCTCATGTCGTCTCCAACCAGCGATGAAGAGGATCAGGGAGCTGCGGGGGGGCAGCCGAGGTGGCTACTGGAGACGTCGGTGACTGACCTGCTGGCCGATCTGACTCTGGAAGGAACCCCAGCCGAGATGCCCAGATGGTCGTTGGGGGTTGGTTGGAGAGACCCTGAAGACCCCCCTCCTTCCAGAATCACTGTAAGACGAAAAGGTGCGAGGGAACAGCTATGGCAGGAGGGGGAGGAGATGGAAGGCAAACTGGATCAAGCCGAGAAATTCTCTATGGATGTTCCTGAGGAGCCCGGCACGGCTCAAAGGTATGAGGGGGAAGGGGGAGCGAGATCAGCCCGGGAGAGCCAAGCTACCTCTACCTCCCTTGCCCAGCCTACGCCAGCGCAGCCGCCCGCTGCCGCCCGGGGAGCCCCAGCAATAGGGGTGGTTCCTGGAAGACGCCACCTGCCCCCCCTAGATGTGAAGTTTGGAGGAAGAGATTTGGGATTTTTCCTGGTACAAGTTGGGAGTTATATGGCAGAGTTCACCTCTGAAGCAGCCAAAGTGAGATGCGTCACCAGAACCCTGGAAGGGATGGCAGCAGATTGGGTGGTGACTTTGTACAATGATAACTCCCCCCAACTGCAAACCCTCGATGTTTTCATGACTGCACTGAGGAGAAGGTTTGAGGACCCTCTGGCAGAGAGAAAGGCCAGAATCAGAATGAAGACCTTAGTCCAAGGGGGGAGATCGGTGGCAGACTACACCCAAGAATTCAGGCAGCTGGCATACCACATCCGAGGTTGGTCCCAGGAGTCCCTGGTGGAAGCCTACAAAGATGGCTTAAATGTATACCACACGTGCATCTCCAGAAGGGATCCACGTGAGTTACAGTCATGGTACTTGCTGGCGGAAGAGGTGGACATTGATCTAGCCAGAAACAGACGCAGAGGAGGTCCCGCCTGGAGAAAACCGCTTCCCCCACGTCTCCGAGAGACCTCAGCCCCCCAACCAAGAGGGATGGTGGCAAGAACCAAGACCACGGCATGTTTCTGTTGTGGAAAGGAGGGCCACCGGATGGCGGATTATCGGGTAAAGGTGAGCCCACTGAAAGCACGGGACCCCGGGAGGAAGCCAAAAAACCCCTCAACCAAACCCCGTGAGACCGGGCTGAAGACAAGAGAGGTTGTAGAGGTCGCCCTTTCGGCGGGAGAGGAGCTGGGACCTCCAACCCCACTCGACAAGAACGAGAAAGATTCGGAAGATGACGTCCCGGTAAGTCCTAACCAAGGGCCCATGACCATCCCAATAAAGTTAAGGCGGCCCACCTCGGGGACTGAGGGAGTGATGTTGGCCTTACTGGACTCGGGGTGCACGAGGTGTGTAATTAACATGAAAGTGGTTAAGGGGATGGGCATGGGACTGAGAACTTTAAAAACACCCATATCCTTTTGCCAACTGGATGGGTCGGTGGCAGGAGGTTGCCCCGCATGTTTTATAACAGAACCCCTAGAGATGACCATGGGAAACCACCATGAGACCCTGTGTTTTATTGTGGCCCCTGGGATGGAACAGCCTCTAATATTGGGACTACCATGGCTTCGGAAGTGGAATCCCCATGTAAACTGGAGAGAGGGGTGGATACGCATCCGCACCGATCGGCCACCGGAAGGGGAGGAGCAACCCTATCTGGAAGGGGAGGAGAAATCCCATCCGAAGTCCCAGGTACCCGCCGAGATAGTTTTTACAGGTGCCGAACACATGGAAGGAGAGGAGAAAATCCCGAAGGAGTATTGGGACTTAAGAGAGGTGTTTAGTGAAGAGGCTTCCGACGAGCTCCCCCCACATCGGTCGACCGATTGTAGCATTGAATTCCTGCTGGGGGTGACGCTCCCGAAACCGAAGATGTATCCGATGACACTGGGGGAGTTGGAGGAATTGAGGGCGTTTATCGACAAGAACTTGCAACGGGGTTTCATCACGCCTGCCAGACCTCGAGTGGCGGCCCCTGTGATGTTCCGCGAGAAGAAAGATGGCTCCAAACGTCTGGTAGTTGTCTATAGAAACCTGAACGCAGAACATGTACCCCCTCCCTCTGATGAAGGACATGTTAGTCCACCTGGCAAAGGGGAAGATTTTCACAAAGCTGGACTTGAGAGAGGCGTACTACCGAATTCGGATAAAGGAGGGAGACGAGTGGAAGACTGCGTTCAACTGCCCAATGGGTTGTTTCCAGTTCAATGTTCTCCCTTTCGGCTTACAGGGGGCGCCTGCTGTTTTCATGCAACTGATCAATCAAGTGCTTCATGAACATTTATACAAAGGGGTTCTGGTATACCTTGATGATATTCTTATCTACATGGAGACTAGAAGCGACCACGTGAAGTTGGTACGCTCTGTGTTGCACAAGCTGAGGGCCGCCAAACTGTACGCCAAACTATCCAAATGTGAGTTCCATCAAGAAAAAATCGACTACTTGGGATATCGTATCTCCCCCGAAGGCATTGAAAAGGACCCAGAAAAGGTGTGAGCCATTTTGGACTGGGCCCCACCGAAAACTCATAAACAGCTTCAAAGTTTTCTGGGATTTGCCAATTTTTATCGCCAATTCATCACGTCTTTTGCAAAAATAGCCATGCCCATCACCAACCTCCTGAAAACAAAGGGGGAATTGAAACCAAAGCCCAGTCAACCATTGAATTGGACTATGGAGTGCCAAGCTGCATTTGAAAAACTTAAGAGACTTTTTGCTGCAGAACCAATACTGAAACACCCCGACATGGACGCCCCTTTCGTGATCCAAGCTGATGCAAGCGATGTAGCAGTGGGGGCAGTCTTACTCCAATTAAATGAGAAGGGGACACTACAACCATGCGCTTACACTTCTCGTAAATTCGCTGAGACTGAAAAGAGATGGGCCGTTCGGGAGAAAGAAGCGTTTGCAGTCCGTTGGGCTTCACTAGCTTGGAGGCATTTTTTGGAAGGAGCGAAACACCCATTTGAAGTGTGGACTGATCATAAAAATCTAGAAGCTTTGAAAACCCCTCGGAAACTATCCCCTAAACAAGTTAGGTGGGCTCAGTTCTTCAAGCGATTTAACTTCTCCTTGAAATATATCCCAGGGGGAAAAAAATTTATGGCAGATGCTTTGTCTAGAATGCCTCAATACAACAGTATCCGTAAAGAAGTGATAAGGCCAATCGTGTCCACTACACAATTGGCTGCCCCTGTAGTTACCCGTGCACAGAAAAGAAACCAGGAGAGGGATCTACCCACTGATCTGATGGAACAGTTTAAGGAGGCTTTGAAGACGGATGAGTGGTTTCTGGCAAATGCGAATAACTGCACCATTCGAGATGGCCTAGCCTGGATGGGGGTGAAATTGTATGTACCAAAAAACCTGAGAAGCCATGTATTGCAACAAACTCATGATTCCAAAGTGGCTGGTCATTTTGGTTTTGTGAAGACTTTACATTTGGTGAAACGACAGTTTTGGTGGCCTTCCTTGAAAAAGGACATCGAGACTTATGTGGCGAGTTGTCCGATTTGCGCCTCAGCAAAAAGACCTCCGGGTAAGCCACCAGGACTGTTGCAGAATGTGGCCAGACCAACTGCCCCTTGGAAGGAAATTTCCATGGACTTTATAGTAGATCTACCTGAGAGCAGTGGACACACGGTCATTTGGGTGGTGACTGACTTGTTTTCCAAACAAGCTCATTTCATCCCTTGCTCAAAGATCCCTTCGGTGAAGTCCCTAGCCAGACTCTTCATTCTTCATGTTTACAGATTGCATGGTGTACCTGAACGTGTAGTTTCTGATCAAGGAGTCCAATTTACCTCGAATTTCTGGAGGGAATTTCTGAAGTTAATAGGCTCCACCCAAAGCTTAAGCTCCGCCCACCATCCCCAAACTAATGGAGCCTGCGAGAGGACTAACGGGGTACTAGAGCAATACCTCCGATGCTACATAAATTTTCAACAAGACAACTGGGTGGATCTGTTACCTTTCGCGGAGGTGGCGTATAATAACTCTGTTCACAGTAGTACGGGGTTCACTCCTTTCAAAATAGCAACGGGGCAAGATTTTGTACCCATACCTGAACTGCCTGGTGAAAACCCAACTGTCCAGTCATTGAGTGATTGGATATCTCAGCTTCAACTTAATTGGCCGGTCGTCCGCAAAGCTTTGGACGAGGCGCACCAATCTCATAAGAAATTTGCTGACAGAAAGCGAGCTCCGCAGATGTCATATCAAGTGGGCGATAAAGTATTTCTCTCGACCAAGTATTTACAAACTACCCAAAAATCAAAGAAGTTGGGTCCTAAGTATGTAGGACCTTTCCCCATTGAGAGGATTATAAATCCTGTAACTGTTCAACTGACTTTACCAAAGACTCTTCGTCGTATTCATCCTGTTTTCCATGTTAGTTTGTTGAAACCAGAACGCACCTGTACCTTGAGACCGACCCAGTCTGATCCCCCCGTGCCAATATTAATTGAGGGGGAACAGCATTTTGAAATTAAAGAAATTCTGGACTCTAGAAAATGGAGGGGTCATACCCAATATCTTGTAGCTTGGAAGCACTTTCCTCCGTCCCATTCTGAGTGGGTAAATGAAAAGGACCTTAGAGCTCCTGAACTGTTAAAGAAATTTTATGCCAAATATCCTGATAAACCATAGAGATGTACAATAATGTTAACATGTAATTATCTTGTTTTCTTTCAGGGACTTATGTCCTTTTTCTAGGGGGTCCGAATGTCAGCCTCAAGATACCTTCCCCTTCTACCTTTCTGCTATTGTTTCATTATTTCTCTCGGCTGTCGTGGCAACGGTGGGAGGGGGGATTTTAGATGGGAAGAAAGCTGGAGGTGTTTGCATTCCTTGCTGGGCTAGCAAGGGTAGGGGGGGTTCTTGTCTTTAACTTTCCGTTTCTTGGCTATCTTCTGTCCTCTTTTGCGCAACTGCGAACTTTTATCATTTGACAAGGCGTCTCATCACCATCTGGAGATGACCACATGAGCTGTTTCAAAAGTTTTAATTGGAAGAATCATTTGAACTTTGGGGGGTGGGAGAAAACCTATTTCTTTGTATGTGCATTCTACCCGCCAATTTCTCAGTTTCGGAATTGCTTTGTAGCTACCACTTTATTTCCCAGTAAAAGGATAACTTTGCTCTACACCATGGAGTCTGAGTATTTCTTTCTTGGGATCTAGAAGGAGCGCAGCCTGACAGGTATGCAGTTTGGCAGTTCAAATCCCTAGCATTGCGTAATGGAGTGAGCTCCCATTACTCATCCCAGCTTCTGCCAACCTAGCAGTTCAAAAACATGTAAAAATGCAAGTAGAAAAATAGGGACCACTTTGGTGGGAAGGTAACAGCATTCCATTCACTGTCAGCATTTAGTCATGCCACATGACCATGGAGATGTCTTCAGACAGCGCTGGCTCTTCAGCTTTGTAACGGAGATGAGCACTTCCCCCTAGAGCTGGAAACAACTAGCATCATATGTTATTTAAATCTTCAAAGTAATCTTTTCCAAACCTAATTGGAATTGTTTGAAACAAATATAAAATTCTGGGTAATATATTCATCTTGATTGTTGAAATTCTCCCTATTAGTGACAGTTATAAATTTTCCCATTTCTCCAAATCTATCTGCTGTTTAAATTTGATATAATTATTCTCTTAGTGTACTGCATCTTGCTGTTAATTGATTCACTAACCCAAAAGATGATGATGATGACAGTGGGAGGCAGGAGTCACTCTCTCCCTTGCAAGAAAAAAGCATGTGTGTGTGCTGCATGTACATCCTGTTTTGGAGAGCCACCATCTCTTTCACAGCTCTCCCTCATGCCTCCATTGCATGTGCATACATGCCATGGCTCAGTAGTAGGTCAACATACAGATGTCACACTAGGTTCCCTCCTCAAAAGGAACATCCAACCTTTCTTGAGAAGTACAAACTTCATCTGTTCAGGATTGTTGTGACAAAGGTGAAGGAGGATGGGGCTGAGAGAAGGGAAGGGAAGAAAAGATCATTGACAGGGAGAAAAACAGGGAGAAACACCTGGAAGTGTGAGCCCTCGAGTTTCTTTAGGGAAGACCAGACAACAAGGGGAGAGGAGAGGAGGAGGAGGAGGAGGAGGAGGAGAGTTAAAAAAAAAGAGTGGGAAGCCAACTCACGCGTGCCATCAAAGCCAGGGGGAAGTGGGGCTTTCTCCGCCTGCTGCTGCCAGAGGAGTGCGGGGGGGGGAGTGCGGGGAAAGGGGGTTCATGCTGAGGCTCCGCAAGTGATTACCAGATTTGCAGCTCCATTTGTTGGCAAAGCTGGAAGCGCGCCCGTTAATGGGGAAGGAGAGCCCGCAGCTCCGAAAGTCTTTTCACCATTGGGGACTGAACAGGAGAGCCGCAAACGCCACGATCCCCAGGAAAGGGCGGCCCTCTTCCTCTTCCACACCAGCGCAGGCCAGGCATGGTGCCGTAGCGGCTGACTCGAGTATAAGCCGAGGGCGGGTTTTTCAGCACAAAATATGGGCTGAAAAACTCGGCTTATACTCGAGTATATACGGTAGTTTGTCTCCTTAACCCTGGTTGGGGAACCCAGGCTTAACATCCCCAAAACTATAATTCTCCTGTCTTATGAAGAACATCTGGGCATTATGCTGGTCTCCTTTGCTCTCCTCTTGTTCTTAACCCCAGTCTTCATTTTAATCATAAAATACATAGAGACTCCAATTGTCAAAGCCAACAACCGGGACCTCTCCTACATCCTCCTGGTTTCCTTGCTGTTTTGTTTCCTGTCTTCTTTTCCCTTCAATCGCAAATCAAAGAAGGCCACCTGCCTTCTAGGACAAACCATATTCAGCATTGTCTTTTCAATAGTTGTGTCTTCTGTGTGGGCCAAAACAATCACAGTGCTGCTGGCATTCCTGGCCAGAAAACCAGGGAACAGAGTGAGTAGGTGGTTGGGGAAGAGTTTGGCAACTCTATCATTCTTTTTTGTTCTGCTGTCCAGATGTTCATCTGTGCTATGTGGCTGGGAGTATCTCCCCCATTCTCTGACCTGCACTCCCAGCCTGAGGAGATCATTCTTCAATGTCATGAAAGTTGTGTTATCATGTTTTATGTTGTCCTCGTCTACATGGGTTTCCTTGCTGTCATTTGCTTCACAGTAGCTTTCCTGGGCAGAAATCTGCCTGGGGCCTTCAATGAAGTCAAGCTGATCAGTTTTAGCATGATGGTCTTCTGCAGCATCTTGGTCTCCTTCCTGCCCACCTATTTGAGTGCTAAAGGAAAATCCATGGTGGCCATGCAGATCTTCTCCATCTTGGTGTCTGGTGCTGGGCTTCTGGGATGTATCTTCTTCCCCAAATGTTACATTATCACCCTGAGACCAGATCTAAACACAAAGAAGCATCTAATGATAAAAATAGGGAACTAAAATTGTTTTTTAGCCTCATAATCTGAAATTTTTCATTGTCATTATTAGACTTACATACTTCCTTTGCATCTGCTTGAGAATTAAGATTATTTAAAACCAAAACAAATAAAGTATAAGACCAATGAAATTAAAATCCAACATTCAAGATTGATGACAGCGCCAGAAGAAGGCAGAGCCTCCTCATTGACGGACCGTAGATCATGACTCTCTGTGGCTATGGTCCGTGCTCTTTCGTTGGAGAGCCCCGATCATTACAATTAGGGGCTGAAGCTGCCTTGGAGGGGCAATGGAGTAAGGGGAAGCCACAAGCCAGGTTGCGGGGAGCCGCATCTCACCCCTGGGCTTGGTCTTTCCCCCCCGAAGACAACTGCAGTGGTGGTTTAAAATGGCCACCTCGAAGAGGAGGACTCAGCTGGATTAAAATTTGTGCAGGAGGGAAGAAAGAGGTGGATAACATCTGAACTGGGACAACTGGCCAATACAACTAAACAAAAGTACCCCGGGATTAAGGTAACATGGAATTTTTAAGAAAAGAAAAGTGAGCGGCGAAATTACAAAGGGACAGGAAAAAAAAAAAGAACATATTTTTGACAGCTAAGCCAGGCTTTGAACTGGGAAAGGAAGAAGCTGGAACTAAAGATTTAACTAAATTGGACTAAAATATTTTGGGAATAAACAGGCATTAAAAAAAAGCTGGATTTAAGATTGTCAAAAAATAATAATAATAAAGTTTACAAATTGGAGATTGGACTGTGCTGGAATATTGAGGTTCAAAAAACCCTAAATAAAAAAACAGGGGAAAAAGGTGAAGACTTTGTATAATGGAGAGTGCCATCTTTTGACAAAAATTTGAGCTCAAACAAAAGGGAAAGCATCCTATTTCTGAATGAACTTGTGTGAATATTGTAAGGAATAACAAGGTTACCTAACGTAGTTTGGGTAAAATAATATATATAAATTATGATAGTGAATTTGTGTGTGTCACTTTAAACAGCAAAGCATGTAATTTTGGGTGCAGCTGTAAAACCACCATAAGAGGGAGCAAGATAATTTGATTGATTGCTGGCTTATTGAATTGCTTGCTGATTATGATGGATTGTTTGTTTGTTAACTGCGTGTTTCCTGCTGCTGAAGGAAGAAAGGAGGTTTGACTTTCTTCATATCTCTACTGCAAGAAGATATATTCCTGGACTGATATTTATAAGTTTACTGACCTCTTTTTCGACACTGGACTTTGCAACTAAATAATCACCGGACGGACTGAACTAGTGAATGATATATGGACTGTTTTGACTATGCTAAAATTCTTACTGGAATAAACTATTTAACTAGCACAGTGTATCTGTTTTACTAAGTGTAAGCTACAAAAATGTTTATCTCACATATTTGCCTGACTGCTTGACTGCCGTGCACATTTCTGCTAGGGTGTATCCCTAACAGATATAACATTAAAGAAATATTGAAACAAAGTATGAATCTTAGAAAGTGAAAGCAGAACCAGAATAAAGAAAAAAGCAAGGAAAGACTGACTGTGCGATTGATTGATGTTTTTGGTATAAACCTTGGGCTGGAATAACTGAGAACTTTAGAAAATTAAAAGAAGAAAGAAGGAAAGTAAATGTTTTTTTTGTGGACTTTAATGATCATAAAATGTAAGAGTGTGTAATGATGATATCTCTGCAGGAATTAAAAATGGAACTTAAAAATATGAGAGAATTACTACAGGAAAGAGGCGAATCACTTTGCTCTGTGTTAAAAAAATGGAAATGGCGATTGACGAACAAGAAGAAAGAGCTTCAGAGGAGGAGGAGTCGATTCAAGAAGAAGACATTTTAAATAGACAATTAACACAAAGAACACTACAAAGAAGTGGGGAAAGAAGGAAGGCTAAGAAGTTGAGATTTAAGAAGGCAATCAAAAGGGGAAATACCTGTGAAGCCAGGAAAGGCAGAAAGACCCAGAAGAAAAGGGGAAAGGAAGATATTAAGAAAGAGAGGGATATATACTGCAATGAGAAAAGATATGGGGAAAAGGGGGAGGAGAAGCAGTAAGAAACGGGTGCATGAAATAAAGAAATATGAAAATAGTAAAATGTTGAAAAGAAATTGTTTTTTCAGAGATAATGGTTGATGAATTAAAAAGGGGATTCTGCAGGGTGACAAGGGTTAATAAGAATATTTCTGCAAGGAGAAGGCGGAGCTTCGTTTCGGCGATACAGCTGCGATCTCGGGGCTCTGAGATCACAGCCGATATTTTCGCCCCTGGTCAGTCCCAACGGACCTAAACCGTCCCGTAGAGACGGGGATTGAGAAGGGTACTGTTCCAGGATCCCAGAGATATCGCAAAATCTCTGGTTCGATCCGGAAGAAGCCCTTTTGCTGGCGGCGGAGAGGCAGCCCCCATAGCTGCTGAAGTCGGGACAGCTCCGGAAAGAAAGTGGCTGGAGTGAAAGTGTGTCGGCTGGGTGAGAGAAACTCTTTTGTGTTGTAAATTCGTTGAGGTTGGAAAGGTCATCCTGAACAAAGAAGGAATCTGTGAGACTTTTTTTTTTTGACTGAAATCGTCTGAGCGGCGTTTTTTAAAGTGATGTCAAATTGAGGCTTGGGTTTTTTTTTTTGTTTTCTTTATACTTTTTTGGGGGGATTTTAGTGTGACTTTGTAGGTAACCGGATTGAATTTTCTCTCATATATATTTTTATGCTCCCTTTGATTTTTTAACTTTCTTTAGGATAGAGGCTCCCTTTGGCTATTTTTTTTTGTTTCTGTATATATTACTCCTTTTTTCTGGCTGGGGGGGAGGAAGAGCATTAAGAAACTTTGCAACACTGCCAACTAGAGGCTTGAAATTATTTTATTTGAATTGGAGAGAATTGCAAAAAGACCTCTTCTCAAGGACATTTTAACGTGATAAGATAGAGGGAGAGCACAGCAAAATATTATTGCAGGTGCTTTCCTGGACTGTTATCAACAACACTTGAGGTTTGGCTTTGAAGCTGCTGGAGAAGAGAGTCATAACAAGAGCCTTGGATAAATAAACAAAGTGCAGTGTGTTTCCTTATATATACCCCATTTGCTAGCCTTTTTCTAAATTTCAATTCTAGTAATATTCTTATTTTTGCCTTTTATTTTAAAGGGAAAGCCTCAGAGTTTTTTCTTAATTTTTCTTTTCTTTTTTATTGGGACTTTTTTGCTTTTCCTATTTATGTTTTTGGACCACTTTGTTGTTGTTGTTTTTTTTTTGGACTATTGAGGGAACTTTTTGTTTTTTTTCTTTTTTCTTTTTTCTTTTTTTGCTCTTAATCAATATTATTATTTTTGGATTTGTTTGTTTTTTTTCCTTTTTATTTTTTCCTTTTTTATGGTGGACTAATTCGTAATTGGATTAGGGTCTAGAAGAACCTGAAGATCTTTCTTCTTCCTTTTTTCCTGTTTCTTCTTTGGGTTCGTGTCTTTTACTATTGGAGTTTTCCATTTTGGATTATAATTGGCTGTGCTACCAGTTGGATTAAAAGTCAAGAAGAATTTGAACCTTTGGAAGCATTGAAATGAGCAGGAAACCAATAACATCTGGCATTTCTGCTTCTACCTCTGCTTCCCCACCAGCTGGAGGACAACGTTTAATTCAGACAATGTTGAAGCAAGATAAGGAACAAGAAAGAGTAACTTTACAGATGATTATGCAAGGAATCCAAGATTTCAAGACAAAATCAGACATCATTGAACAAAGAACAGGAAATATTGAACAAAGAACAGAAAATATTGAACAAAGAACAGAAAATATTGAACAAAGAATAGAGAAGACTGATGAAAAAGTGGAAAACATTAAACAAATGATGATTAAGTATGAGGAGAGATTCCAAAAAATTGAGGAAGAAGGAAAACAAAGAGAGAAGAAGATTGGAAATATTGACAGTAGACTAACAGCGGTTGAACAAGAAAAAGGTGGGATGTTGAGGTGGGAGATGGAAAGGTCAGAATTTTACCTCAGATTTCAAAATATAGAAGAGGAAAAAGGAGAAAACTTGGCAGTGGTAATGATAGAAATTTTGGCAGATGCTTTGGAAATCACAGAGGAAAAGATGATGGATGGAATAGATGAGATATATTGAGTCTATACAAGATATGCGATGAGAAATAAATTACCCAAGGAAGTCCATATTAGATTTACCAAAAAATCCATTAAAACACAAATATTACAAGTAGCAAGAGAGAAAACACTGAAATACAAAGGTAAAGAGGTTGTGGTTTTAAAACAAATACCCAGAAGAGTGAGAGAGATGAGAAGAGAATATCGATTTCTGACCAAAATGCTATTGGAAAACGAAGTGAATTATAGATGGCTGATTCCAGAAGGACTAATGTTTAGGTGGCAAGAGCAGATATATAGAATTGATTCAATTGAGAAAGCAGAATTTTTCTATGCAGAATTTTTTGGAGAAAGAAGAGAGGAAGCAGAGAAAGAGGTCTCATTAACTGAATTTCAAGAAGAACAACTGGAGACTGAAAAAGAGAAAGGAGCAGTAGGGGGACAGATGGATAGCAAAGAACAGCGTGAAGTGAGATCCACGAGAGCGGTTAGACCTAAATATAAAGCATAATCATGGAAGAAAAAAAACTGATTACAATGAATATAAATGGACTTAATTCAGCTGTTAAAAGAAGGAAAACTTTTCATAAATTAGAGAAATTAAAATTTGATATAATTTGTTTACAAGAAGTTCATATTAAAAAACAACATGAACAATTGTTATTACAGCCAAAATTGGGGAAAATATTTACTTCTTTGACTCAATGTAAGAAAAGAGGAGCGGTTCTATACAGTAAAGAGGCTATCCCAGCAAAATTGATTTACACGGATGAAGATGGAAGAGTATTAATGGTAGAAATAATGGACAATAATATAAAAATACTCTTGATTGCAATTTATGCTCCGAACGATAAACAAGAAGAGTTTTATAAAAAGCTACACATGAAAATAATTGGACTGGACTATGTTAATATAATTATGATGGGAGATTTTAATGGAATTGTGGACAATAAATTGGACTATATAGCAACAACAACAAAGCAAAATAGAAAGGCTCTCCCAAGGTCTTTTTTTAAAATGACAGATGAATTAACTTTAAAAGATATTTGGAGAGAAAGAAATGTTAAAGCTAAACAATATACTTTTTATTCAAATAGACATTTATCATGGTCCAGATTAGATATGATTTGGATCTCAAGAGAATTAATATCCAATATTAAAGAAACAAATATTGAAACAAGTACTTGGGCAGATCATAGCCCAATGACAATTAAATGGAAGGGACAAAAAAAAAGATCGAGATGGACATTAAATAATACTATTTTAAAGGAGAAAGATTTTACACAATGGATGGAGAAGGAATTGGCTTTTTTCTTCAGAGAAAATAAAAAAGAAGATACTTCAACGCAGAATGTGTGGGATACAATGAAGGCATACGCTAGAGGTTTGATAATAGATTATATAAGAAAAAAGAATATTAGGAAAAGGCAAGCTTCTAAGGCCTTGGAAGATGAGTATAAAATTCTTGAAAAAGAATTACAGAAAATGCCACAGAAAAAGGATATTAAATTGAAGCTGGATGTAATCAAACATAAAATGGAATTAATAGAGAAAGAAGAACTGGCACAGAAAATTAGAAACTCTAAGCAGAATTATTTTGAAGATGCAAATAAACCAGGTAGATGGCTAGCATATAAATTGAGAAAAGAGAAGGAATCAAGAAAAATATTGAAGTTAATAGATGAACAAGGCCAAGTTTGTTATGGGAATAAGGAGAAAAAAGAAATTATTCGAGATTTTTATGGGCAACTGTATAAGCAAGAGAATATTGATGAAGAAAAAGTCAAACAGTATTTACAGGAAGCTAATTTACCAAAAATACCTAAAGAGACTGAAGAAATGCTAGAAAGCAATATAACAATGATGGAACTAAATGAAGCATTTAAGAGACAAAATAATGGGAAAGCACCGGGTCCAGATGGGCTTCCATCAGAATTCTATAAAACATTTCAAGAATCATTGAGCATCCCATTGTTAGAAGTTATGAATGAAGTTATGTTAAAAAAGATGATACCTAAAACATGGTCAGAGGCTTATATTACACTCATACCGAAGGAAGAGACTGACCCATTGCAAATTAAGAATTATAGACCTATTTCTTCATTGAATGCAGACTATAAAATCTTTGCTTCAATCTTAGCAGAAAGACTTAAAAAATATTTAAATAATTTTATTCACCCAGATCAAAATGGATTTCTGCCAAAGAGACAAATTAGAGACAATATGAGAGTAATCTTGGACACTTTGGAATACTATGAGGCTCATCCTGAAAAGCAAATGGCTTTGATATTCCTAGATGCTCAAAAAGCATTTGACAACGTGAACTGGAGATTTATGTTATTATTATTGGAGCAGATGGGTTTTGCTAAAAAATTTATTCAAGCAATAGAAGCCATATATAATAAAGAGACAGCAAGGGTAATGATGGAGGGGGAACTTACAGATTTTATTAATATAAGGAAAGGCACAAGACAAGGATGCCCCCTATCTCCTTTGTTATTTGTGTTGACCTTGGAAGTGTTGAATAGAAATATTAGGGATGATAAAAGCATAAAAGGAATGAAAATTAAGAAGGAAGAATTTAAGCTACAAGCTTTTGCTGATGATTTAGCTTTTATTTTGGAAGACCCGCTAGAAACAGCTCCAAAGTTATTGGAAAGGATAGAGGCATATGGAGAGGTGGCTGGTTTGAAAATAAATAAAGATAA
The DNA here is from genome assembly GCA_033807585.1 of Hydrophis major. Taxonomy (NCBI): domain Eukaryota; kingdom Metazoa; phylum Chordata; class Lepidosauria; order Squamata; family Elapidae; genus Hydrophis; species Hydrophis major. Next base: position 25,098,511 of record CM066329.1, read on the forward strand.
AACAAAGATTTTGACAAAGAATATGCTATTGAGACAGAGAGAAGAATTGGCAGACCTTTTGAAAATTCAAGTTACAAATAAGGTTAAGTACCTGGGGATATATTTGACAACAAGATGTAGCACATTAAAGGAGAATAATTATATTAAACTTAAACAACAGATAATTACAGATTTGAAGAAGTGAGAAAACTTGCAATTGTCATTAATAGGGAGAATTTCAACAATTAAGATGAACATTTTACCTAGAATTTTATTTTTGTTTCAAACAATACCAATTAGGCTTGGAAAAGACTATTTTGAAGATTTAAATAAAATTATGTTGAAGTTTATATGGCAAGGTAAAAAAGCGAGAATAAAGCTAAAGCTTTTGCAAGATGCTAGAATTAGAGGAGGTTTTGGCCTGCCTAATTGGGAATTGTATTAACAAGCTGCAAGTTTGATGTGGGTCAAAGAATGGATAACATTAAGGAAACATAGGTTGTTGACATTAGAAGGGCATGACTTGCTGTTGGGCTGGCATGCTTTTTTATGGTATAAGGGAACTAAAACACAGGGTTATTTTAGAAGACATTATGTACGGGAGTCTTTGTGGTTAAATTGGGAGAAGATAAAAAGACAATGTTATTTGAAAATTCCAGTTTGGTTATCGACCATTGAAGCATTTTCCTATCCTATAATCTACAAGAAGGAACAAACAGTTAGATATGGGGAACTTTTGGATGAAAAGGGTGAACTTAAATCGATCCAAAACTTAGAGGAACAAGGTATAAGGATGAATTGGTTTTCATATGCACAAATACATTCAAGGTATGATGAAGATTCCAAAACGGAGGGATTTTATGATAAGCAGACTGATTTAGATAAGATCTTGATGGGTACTGATGAGAAGGTGATTAAAAAATTATATGGTTATTTACTGGGAATGAAATTAGAGGAAGAACAAGTCAAAGAAACTATGATTGTTTGGGGGAAGAATTTTGGATATGGGATTGATTTAGAGAAATGGCAGAAATTGTGGTCTCAAAATTATAAAATGACAATGTCAACAGCATATAAAGAAAACTTGTATAAGATGTTTTACAGGTGGCACTTTCCTCCGACAAGAATAGCAAGAATGTTCAAGAACAAATCTGAAAAATGCTGGAAATGTCATCAGATACCCGGCTCGTATTACCATATGTGGTGGACTTGTGAGGATGCTAGAAAATATTGGACTATAATTCGCATGTGGTTGGAAAAAATGACAAAGAAACATATAGACTTGAAACCAGAGATCTTCTTATTGTGAAATTTACCTGATATATATAGTAAAGATTTGAAATACCTGATTGTAAATGTATTAACAGCGGCCAGGATTGTATTTGCTAAAAATTGGAAGAATGAGAAAATACCATTACAGGAAGAAATTATTAAGAAAATATTGGAATGTGCTGAGATGAGCAGATTGACATTTGAAATTAGAGAGCAAGAGGATAAACAATTTTATGAAATTTGGGATCTTTTTTATAAATGGCTAGATGATAAAATACGACAATAGAATATTTAGAATGTTAGATAGTAAGGAATATCTTTATTTTGCTATTATTTTGTTATTTGACATTATATTTATAAAGGGTTTTTTAAGGATTGATATGATATGATTATATGATTTGTTATAGAGTAAACTGGTTTAAAGTATTGTTAGCTCATAAAGCATGAATGATTAAAAATATTGTCAAAAACTTCTTTTTTTAGTGATATTAGGATATATAAGTTTGGATTGACAATATGCGTTGTTATGTAACATAATTGTAATTGAGACTACAGAATGAATGCACAAAAATGATGAACCAACTGACACACTTGATGTACATATGAGAGTTGATGTTTTTATGTTTTGTTTGTCTTGTTTGTTTGTAGAAAATTAATAAAATCTTTTTCAAAAAAAAAAAAAGAATATTTCTGCAATTAAAAATATTTAGAAAATTGGGTAATATAGATACTGATAACTCTTATTAAAAATCAAGGGGGAAAATATGCTGCGGAATCCAAATGAAAAGATCTAATGATTATTATTGTAACTTCTTAAAAATAATGGTTTATTGGGAATCAAGATGAGGGAATCAAGATATATTTTAATCATTGATGTGTCACACTCAAAGCGGTAAAAGGGGTGAAACCTAAACTTGTTTTTTTTTTTAGAGATGGAAAGGGAATATGACAGACTAAAGAACCAACTAAATTAAAAAGTTAATATGGACTATTAAAAGCAAGGAGAGACATTGGTAACTTATTATTATTATTATTATTATGCAAACACATATTGTTTATCTTTATTTTTAAAATAAATATTAAAGGATTATATTTGAAATGATTGAAATGAAACAAAAAGATGTTTCGATTGAGATTAATGAAAGAGGCTAGAATTAATGTGTTTGTTTCTCTCCTTACTGCAAATTTGGAATGGAAAAGGTAATAATAGAATTAAGTATGCATATATGAATGTATAATTGCTGTCATATTTGTATGTAAAGGTGATGACCCGGAAATATGTTGTCCACTAAAAAGAGATTTTTGTTTTTAATGTGAAAAATTGAATAAAATTTGTTAAAAAAAAAAAAGATTGATGACAGCGTATACTGGATGTATGAGAACAGTGACTTACAATGGATGCTGAACAAATATGTCCTTTACCTAGACTATCAGCCTTAACAAGACTATAGTGCTTTACCAGACAGTGCCAATTTCCACTCATTGTCATTTAATAACTTTGGTCTGCTGCAACATGTTGAGAGTTGAAATTCCTCTGTCACACATTTTTTCTGGTCGTAAGTTGTTCCTTTATATTCAGGTCTGATCTCAGAATGATAATGTAGCACTTGGGGATGAAGATGCAGACCAGCAGACCAGCACTGGAGGCCAAGATGGACAAAACCTGCACAGCCACCCTGTATTTCCCTTTGGTGCTCAGGTAGGTGGGCAGGAAGGAGACCCAGACATTGCAGAAGACCAGCATGCTGAAGGTGATCAGCTTGGCTTCATTGAAGGCTCCAGGGAAATTCCTGGCCAGAAAAGCCACCAGGAAGCAGCTAGCAGCCAGGAAGCCTAAGTAGCAGAGAGTGATGTGGAACATGACAACAGACCCTTCATTGCATTGCAGAATGATTACTCCAGGATGGGACTGAAAGTCAGAATCAGGGAATGGGGGAAAAACTCCTAGCCAGGAGAAGCAGATGATAATTTGGACAGAAGAACAAGAAAGGATGATGAAGTTGGCAAAGCTCTTCCTCAACCATCTCTTCATTTTGTTTCCTGGCTTTGTGGCCAGGAAAGCCAGCACCACCATGATGGTTTTAGCCAAGAGAGAAGAAATGGCAACTGAGAAGACGATGCTGAAAATTGTTTGTCGGAGAAGGCAAGTGGCTTTCCTTGGTTGACCAATGAAGAGAAAAGGAGACAAGAAGCAAAGCAAGAGGGAGACCAAGAGGATGTAAGAGAGGTCCCTGTTGTTGGCTTTCACAATGGGAGTTTCTAGATACTGTGTGAATATGATTAAAACAAGCCCTGTAGTTAGGAACCAAAATAGCACAAAAGAGACCAGGATGATACCCAGAGGTTCTTCATAAGTCAGGAAGGTTATAATTTTGGGGATATATTTGATTCAGTCGTCATTTGGATGTTGATTATCTGGGCACTTGGTGCACTTTTTTGTATCTGAAAAAAAAAAGCAATATTTATTTAATATTCTGCCCTTTTCAAGCCATACCTTTTTTGGACAACAGCAAATAATTGCAGGAGCATTTTCCAAGATGCATTTCTTAATATCTCCACAGAAAAAAAAGATAAGGTGAACTGTCAACCCTGAAATTATTCAATTTCATTGTACATGTTGTGCATTGACAATAAGGATTTGATTTGATTTGATTGATTTGAAGCTGAACTGAGTGAAGCCACCTTGGAGCTTCAGTGTTTCCACACTGGAGTGAGGGATAGGGAGGGGGGATTAGAGATAGCTGGGCTTGTGTAGTCAAAATAAAATACTTTCTCAAGACTTTCCCCTGGGAACCAAGGATGTTCTCACACCTGGCCAAGAGAGGGAGGAGTGATGTCACCAGACCAGCGGACACTGCAGCGATTGGGCCATGTGGCTGACTGTTTTCGGTTGAGGGAAAAACTTTTATTTTTAATTAGGTGAAAACCAAAGGGCCCTTCAGAGTTAGTTTCACCAGATATGTGCCAATATGATTTTTCCAATAAAGCTATTCTTTGAGTAATTCACTCGCCTTGCAAATTTTTTCTTGCAATGGATTTATTACTTGGAATCCTGACAGGAACATCTATATCTATATCTATATCTATATCTATATCTATATAATCTATATCTATATCATCTATCTATCATCTATTTATTTATTTATCTATCTAGACTATGTAATTGGGGAAGACCTAGGACTTGAAGTAATGTGGAAAACCTGCATAGGAACCTATATTCTTAAAGGTAAACAATAATCTAGACAAACATCTTGGATCCTGCCAGATGTCACTTATTAACATACTGAATCCAGAGAATGTTTCTTTTGTAAAAACTGGTTGGCTGCCAGAGAAAATTAGCCCTATAAATAATCTGAAATGACTACCGAGTAATATAGGTGTAATGAGGTTCACCCATAATTGTCCACACCACTTCATTGTGGACCAGTGATACCTTCCTATTGATCCTCAAGGGGAGATCCATATAGAACACATTTCAAAAATTCTAAGAGTTTGACCTAGGAAAATTTCTCTCAAAACATTGTGATGTTCTTAGAGAGGGAAATGTGGAATGACACATCAAAACTAAAAGCAGAAATGTTTTCTCTAACCTATCATGTCCTCCTACCTCTATTCATTCCCTCCTTCAAAGTCTTTCCTTTCCTTTAGATAAGGAATGGCACAGTTTGAAAACAAGAAAAGAGTTGAGCTTCAATCTGTCCTTTATGAAAATCTGTCTTGCATTTTCATGACAATACTGAGGGTGAATCCACCTCCACAAAATCTGCTCTTTTCTTTATTGCTGTTCCAACCCAGCTCTACAAACATGACAAACCCTCTGGCGTGAACTCAAAAAATTCCTTTATTAGGAATGTCAGCAGCCCTGGCAAAAAGTTTATCTTGCAGGCTAATAAGTCTATCTGGCCAGAAGATGAATAGAATAGAATGGAATAGAATGGTATGGAATGGAATAGAATAGAATAGAATAGAATAGAATAGAATAGAATAGAATAGAATAGAATAGAATATTGGCCAAGTGTGATTGGACACATAAGGAATTTGTCTTGGTGTAAATACTCTCAGTATACATAAAGAAAAGATACATTCATTAAGAATCAAGAATCATAACGTACAACACTTAATGATAGTTATAGGGTACAATAGTTGTCTGCCACACCTATTCATCTCCACCCCCTGCCTTTTATCCCCAGAGCTAGGGTGGGGCCTTGCTAGCAGCTGTGGCTCTTCTTTCCCCAGGATTGGCCCATGGATTTCCATTGTTCTCCTCTCCTCTGCCTTCTGTATAGCTGTGCATCAGGCACTGGACCTAGATGTTCTTCCTCTTCTTCATCAATCAGCTCCAGACCTGGGAGCTGTTGACTCTCCATCTGAAGGCTGATGGCCCAGGCTCCATCTCTCTCTCTCTCTGCTAGCTCCATTCCCTCTTCCCCCTTGGAGTTCCCAGGTTTCCTTGATTGCTGACCCTGATTCCCATACCTCCTCCTTCTCTGATTCGGCCATTGGAGGGGCCAGTGGCTGCAGCCACAACAGATGTTACCACCTTCCCAAGTGGAGATAGTCCCCGCTGGACAAGGAACACAGTCATAGCAGCAAATTGGGTCTCCATCCTGAGCTTGCTTCACAAATCCAGGATGACAACTTTCCACACATTTGGACTGAGGCAGAGACTAAGCAGGAAAGCAAGAAATGCCAAAGAAAATGTGTTAGGGCTCCCATTTATGGAAAATGGAAGTAGAATGAACATTAGCCAAGTAGTCTTTGGGATTCACTTATGTAAATATTAAATTATTAACTCATTCATAACAGATGTAGGAAATATAACTACTGGCAGATTCTTCATTTAGTTCCTCTCTTTTTCTTCTGGTGTACTACATAGCAATAAAGGTCTTTTTCAATTTAATAAAGCCTGGAGGGTTGAAATTGAGAAATATTTAAGCATTAAGTGACAGCCAGTGGATTCTTCCTAATGGGTGTATCAACCCATATTCCCCCATTCTTCATAGATCAGGGGTCTTCAAACTTGACAGCTTTTAAGACTTGTGGACTTCAACTCCCAGAATTCCTCCGCCAGTCATGTTAGCTCAGGAATTTGGGGAGTTGAAGTCCACAAGTCTTAAACTTGCCCAGTTTGAAGTCCTTTGTTCATAGATCCATGAGTTTTAAAGGGCGATGATCTGTTCACATTTTAAGTTTTGTTTTATTAGATTTGTTAAATTAGAATACAACTGTGTTGAAGAAAGAAATGTCTGACTAGTAGGATCTGGAAGGTTCTTTATGACATGAAATGTTGCAAAGCTACTCTCCTTTGAAAACAGCCCAAAATAGTCTTCCAGTTAAAATACAAGTGAAAAAAAAATCCTTATAAATTAGGATCATCAAACTTAAAGGTGTGAATGTTTTTTATTTATTTGTATATTCATTTCTTCAATTTATATGGCTGCCATACTGTTCATCTAAAACCAAAATTGAATGCCTGGTTTCTAGAACTGCAGTAAGATGACGTAGAGATGAGGTCATGAGAACCTCTAAAAGGATAAGTTGGACATATTTTACTGCAGCACATTGGACATGAGTACAAGTCAATAAGGGATATTTATGAAGTCCAGCTTAGTATCCAAAAAACTGTCTTTTCTACAAGAGGTTTATAATTAATCAGTGGACATGCAGATCTACATATATTATTTGTTAAATCTGGAATGTCCTTTTTGCCTAGAGAGACTTAAAGTAGATAACAATGAAGAGAAACAATTGCATTCAAGGGATTTTCAGGTGAAGTCCCCTCATTTAAGCCAAAGGACAAACCCAAGGTCTATGGAGATTCTCAGTCATTCAGGTCATGGTTGTCCTAAAGGGTTTTCTTTCAAGAGGCAACTGGACTTTCTTGTTTTTTGTTTGAAGATGTTTTGCTTCTCATCCAAGAAGCTTCTTCAGCTCTGACTGGATGGTGGTTCTGGATCCTTCCATTCCCCACCATCCAGTCAGAGCCAAAGAAGCTTTTTGAATGAGAAGCAAAATGTCTTCAAGGAAAAAAACAAGGAAATCCGGTTGACTCATGAAAAAGCACCATTGGGAAAGGAGAAACCTAAGTAGCATTTTCTTTGAAATTGTCCCTCATTACTTCTGATATCAAGAAGGGTTTTTCTTTGGCATTAGCTCATTAGTTCATATCCAAACCATAATCATGTGAATTTGGACCTGCTTCCTAGAAGAAGAAGGCCTACTGCTGTTTCTTGGTGGGTTAAAAGAGAGGAACAGGTTACGCTGGCAAAATCTGGGCTGCTTAAAAACATCAATATTGACCTGCCCTCTCAGTGGACATTTTCATTAACCAGCTCAAGTTGAAGCAGAAGTCAACAGAATTGCCTCCTTTGCTATTTCAAGAATCAAGCAAATCTGAAGGTATCAAATAATCCCCAGCACTTGAAGGCCTCTTTCAGAAATTTAATGGAAATACCAGATTGTAGAGGGACACAGAAGAGTCATGATCTATGTCCTAAAGCATAATAAAATGGGTCCTACAGCTTTGGAAAACAGACAATACAACAATATTTCCCATACCTTGTTGAGGAACATCAGCCTTGAAATACCATCTTGGTTGATGGTAAGTTTCTGTCTTTCAAAACTTCCCAGTTGTTCTTTGATAGGATCCTCCTTTGGGAGAATCACCAAGCTCAGGATGTTCAGATCTGCTGCTACATCTCCATTTTGGTCTCAGTACAGTTTTTGTTGGGATAGATTGCAAAATTCATTCTTCTCCAGAAATGGATGGAAATAGAATCAAAACATGCAGAAAATTTAAAAGCAGGAAACATTGTTTCTTATTCCATGTGGTGTCTTCACATTTGAATCTTCCTTCTATATTGTAAATATACTTAGTTTGGAGCACAGGTGTCACCATGATCTTCAAAAGTGACAAAGTTTCATCAAATTTGACAAATACATATCAACAAAATGCAACTGACAAAAATTATAGGCAGGAAAAAGGTAGGAAAAATGCTAAACCAAGTCAAAAATCAATAAGATTCAGATTAACAGAGTTGGAAGGACCTTGTAGGTCATCTAGTCCAACCCCCTGCCCAAGCAGGAGACCCTACACCATTTCTGACAAACGGCAGTCCAATCTCTTCTTGAAAGACTCAAGTTATGATGCTACCATAACTTCTGAGGGCAAGCTGTTCCATTGGTTGATTGTTCTCACTGTCAGAAAGTTTCTCCTTATTTCCAGGTTGAATTTCTCCTTATTCAGTTTCCATCCAATATTTCTTGTCTGGCCTACAGAAAATAGCTTGATTCCCTCCTCTCTGTGGCAGCCCCTCAAATATTGAAAGACTGCTATCATGTTTCCCCTGATCCTTCTCTTCACTAGACCAGCCATGCCCAGTTCCTGTAACCATTCTTTGTTTTAGTCTCTAGTCCCTTAATCATCCTGGTTCAAACAAGCAAATAAAAAAAATTAAGAAAACAACAATAACAGGGAACAATCCAGAAGGCATAGATTTTTCAAGAAGAAACTTCTCAGGTAAATCTTTTACCAAATAAGCCAGATAGGAAACATGAAAAGTGAACTAATGTATAAATTGTAAGACTAGATAAACAGAATCCATAAGAATCTCAGGCCTACACATTCTGGTTTGGGGAGATCTCAACTCAAGTACAAAGTCTCCCTGCAGACACCGCATTTGCACGAAACCTGGGTTCTATTTAAGTAATGGCAAAGAAACCAAGAAAGAGCTCAAAGGAGCATCTGGTATTTTTGAGGAAAGACAACAAAGGGATGAGCCATATCAATCTACTAGAGCTGAAAATAACAAATATGAGAGCATCTTTTTCAACTAACAATCTCTTATTTGGAGAATTAAGAATACAACACTCATCTAATAACTGAAGAATATTTCTCAGAAGGTTACAATCCGTTCACTTATTTTAGAGTGTTGAACATGAAAAAATGAACTTACAAGAGAGGGGATTCTAACTGAATGAGTTTTAAAAAATTGTTTGAAGTATGAACCATTGTAGAGCTGGGCCAATCAGCCAGAGACATTCAGTCTCCCCTTTACTGAATGGTTTAATTCAAAGATTGAGCAGCCACCAATCAGAAAAGCTTTAACTGGGATTCCTGCAGAGAGGCAGAGTTGACAGATTTAACCATAGTTTCAGTCAGGAAAATGTGACCATCCTAGACCAAGCCAAGTCCAAAAATGTCAGGGAATTCATAGAAACCTGGCACACTGACAAGTCAGCCATCAATACACACATGGACATTAACAACATTTATAGCTGCAATGGCGAACCTATGGCATGCATGCCACAAGTGGCACGCAGAGCCATTTTTGTTGGTACGCGAGCCACAGGCAAACTTACCTCACTGTGAATGTGCGCGCCTCACAGCTGATTTTTCTGCTGGTTTGAGGCCTTTTTCAGCCTCCCAGAGGCTTGGAAAAAGCCTCTGCAAGGCTTTTCAGGATGAATAATGTTATGTCCTTCATTAACATACTCGAGATCCCCGCGCTTTGATTGGCCAAAGCGCGGGGCTCTCCGATTGGTCAGGCGAGCTGCGCCGATTGGCTCGCTAAGAACCTCCCGCGATTGGTCCGTCCAGACTGCGGGAGATTCAAAGCGGTTCCATTGGTCGCGGCCGCCACGGCGAAAGGAATAAAAGCCGCGGGCTTTTTTCCTTTCACCAGTTCGGTTCCAGCACATCTAATAAAGAGCTTTGCACTAAGTCACCGACTCCTGGCATCATTTCACGGACTCAACACTGGCGACGAGGGTGGGATCCAGACCCTGAACTGAACCACGTGTCCGACGGAAGCCAGACGAAGCACCGAGATGGCAAAAATCGCACCGCCCGCCCCCTTCAACCCCACCACCGAGGACTGGGAATCGTTCTCCGACCGATTCCGCATGTACCTCGAGTGCACCGGCATGAAGGACGCCTCCGGCCCACGGAAACGCGCCGTTTTCCTCACCCACTGCGGGACCGAGGTCTTCCAGATGGCCAAAGCGTTGGCCAATAGCGCCGATGCGACCGCGATGGACTGGGACGTCCTCGAACCCATTCTCTGGCAGCACTAAGCTCCAGAGGTACCCATCCTGATCCGGCACAACCAGTTCTACCGGCGGGACCAAAGATCGGGTGAGAGTTTCAGCGACTTCGTCGCCGAGCTGCGGCGCCTCGGGGGGCTCTGCGAGTTCGATAACCTAAACAACGCTCTGAGAGACCGAATCGTGCTCGGTTTGTGGGACCCCGCCCTCCAGAGCCGGCTGATGGCTAAGGGCAACATCAGCCTAGCAGACACCCTCACCGCAGCCGCAGCCGCAGAAGCTACCCGAACTTCCGCCGACAGCATGCGCAGACCGGACACGAGGGACAACCCGGCGAGGTCGACCGAGCCAAAAACCAAGACAACAACACACCAGGGCGACTTCCACTCGGCATCCAGCACGTCCGATGACGAGGAGGACATCCATCGACTCCAGACAGGGCGCAACCCACGGAACCGGCGAGGTCGTAAGTCGAGGATCAACTGTGCCGGCTGCGGGGGCGACCGGTTTTTCGATTCAATCTGCCAGCATTGCGACAAAAAGGGACACATCGCCCGTGTCTGCCGCCTGAAGAAAAACCGCAGTCCGGCACGATGGAACCAGAGCGACTGGAGGAGGGAGAGCACACCACCCCGGACCAGAGATCGCCCCTCGGACAGCCGATGGGACCGGAACGGACGATCCTTGTGAGGCAGCGACAACCGGCGGAGAGAGGAGACCCACCAGACGGTCACCATCGGACACACCATCACCAACGACGCCCGGAAGGTCCATGTCGAGGTACGCATCGAGGACCAGCCTTGCAAAATGGAGGTGGACTCCAGGTCCTACCTCTCCATGATTGCATGGCACGAGATAAAGCGGTTGGTGCCTACCCTCCAAAGGAGGAACGTAGACAGCCAGAGACTCATTGTAAAGGACTACCAGGGAAACCGCATCCCGGTAGTCGGCACCAAAAGCTTTAACATCACTTACAAGGGGCGCACCGAACGACTCCCCCTAACAATCGTCGACCGCGACCGCCCAAGCCTACTGGGTCTGCAATGGTTCGCCCCGCTCGACATCGCCCTCACGGGAGTCGACCACGTCACCGACGACGGCTGGGAGCAGAAACTAGCCCGGGAGTTCCAAGAGGTCTTCGACGGAAACCTAGGCAAGTACCGAGGGCCCCTTATATCGTTCGACCTAGACCCTAATGTCCCCCCCAAACGCCTGAAACCAAGGCGGGTGCCATTCGCACTGAAACCCAAAATAGACGAGCAAATTGATAAGCTCGTCAAACAAGGGGTCCTGCAGCCCATAGACCACGCCCGGTGGGAGACCCCCATAGTCACCCCGATCAAGCCCGATGGGTCGGTGAGGATCTGTGGGGACTATAAGGCCACCCTAAATGGCGCGCTGCAACAAAGCGCCTACCCCGTCCCAGTAGTACAACACCTACTGCACTCACTGGGAGGGGGCAAGGTTTTCGCCAAGCTCGACCTCGCCCAGGCATACCAACAGTTGCCGGTCGACGAGCAAACGGCAGAAGCGAAGACCATTGTCACCCACCGGGGAGCATTCAAATGCAACCGACTCCAATTCGGAGTCAGCGTGGCACCGGGCATATTCCAAAGCCTAATGGAGAGGCTATTGCAAGGTATCAAGGGGGTGGTACCTTATTTTGACGACGTCCTAGTGTCGGCAGCCAACCAAGCCGAACTAGAAGGTCGACTAAGGGAGGTCCTAACTAAATTTAAAGAGACGGGACTAAAAGTAAAGAGGGAAAAATGCCAGCTTTGCACGGAACGAGTGGAATTCCTGGGCTACCTCCTAGACCGGCACGGCATTCACCCCACAAGCAAAAAGATCAAGGCCATCAAAGAAGCCCCCACCCCCAAATCAAAAACTGAGCTACAGGCTTTCTTGGGGCTACTGAACTTTTACAATGTTTTCCTACCCCAAAAGGCGACGGCGGCGGAGCCATTGCATAGGCTCCTGGACAAGGCGGCGACCTGGACTTGGGGGAAATGGGAGCAAGCCGCCTTCCAAAGAACGAAGGACCTCCTCACCTCCGACGCCGTCCTCATACAATTCAACGAGACCCTGCCTCTGGCCGTCACATGCGACGCATCACCCTTCGGCGTCGGCGCTGTCCTCAGCCATACCCTTCCCGACGGAAAAGAAGCGCCCATCGCGTTCTTTTCAAGGACCCTCACCAAACCGGAGCGGAACTATAGCCAACTGGACAAAGAGGCTCTGGCTATAGTTGCCGCCATAAAACGATTCCACGAATACCTCTACGGCCGGACTTTCACCATCATAACGGACCACAAGCCGCTGCTGGGAATCCTTGCAGGGAACCGGGCCACCCCGAACATTCTGTCTCCCCGAATGACAAGGTGGTCCGAGTTCCTGGCAGCCTACAACTACGAACTCATACACAGACCGGGTAAGACGATCTCCCATGCAGACGCCTTAAGCCGCTCGCCGCTACCGGAACCCGACACCGACCCAGCACCCACGACGACCACCCTCAGTATAGAGACTCTACCCAACCTGCCCATAACTGCGTCAGACATTGCCCGAGAGACTAATAAAGACAAACATCTGGCGCAGGTGTTGCATTGGGTGGAGAAAGGGTGGCCGGAAAGGGACAACGACGAGTCCGTCAAAACGTTCCGAAACCGCCAAACGGAACTCTCTTTGTTAAAAGGGTGCATTCTATGGGGGGACAGGGTGGTCATTCCGGAAAAGCTACAGGGCAAGGTTTTGGAACTGCTACACGAGGGGCACCCTGGCATCGTGAGGACTAAAGCCCTGGCCAGAAGTTACGCTTGGTGGCCAGGGATGGACAAACAAATAGAGGCCTGGGTAGCTAGGTGCCAACAATGCCAGGAAACTAGCCCCAGCCCACCCACAGCACCCGTCCTAGAGTGGGAAACCCCAAGGGGACCTTGGTCTAGAATCCATATAGATTTTGCCGGGCCCACAAAAGGACACACCTTCCTAATAACAGTTGACGCTAACTCCAACTGGCTGGAGGTAAGCAACATGAAGACGACAACCACGGAGGCCGTGATCAAAGAACTCTGCAAACTCTTTGCAACACACGGCCTCCCAGACGTCGTCGTCTCCGACAACGGGCCCCAGTTCACTTCGCTGGAATTCGAAAAATTCCTAGCGGAAAGGGGCATCCGCCATGCGCTGACAGCACCGGTGCACCCGGCGGCGAACGGTAGGGCAGAACGGATGGTCCAATTCACTAAAAAGACCATCGGGAAAATAGACCACGGGGAGATCCAAGAGAAAATCAACAGACTACTCTTCACCCAACACATAACCCCAAACACCACAACCAATAAAAGCCCAGCCGAACTACTAATGGGCAGAAAGCTAAGGTCCCCACTCGACAGGTTACACCCCACGTATAACCCGGAGAGGCCCCCAGACTCAAGCACCAAACACCGTACCTTCGCACCCGGGGACCACGTATATGCAAAAAACCTGACGGGAGACCCTCTATGGATCCCAGCCGTCATCACCCAAACAACAGGCCCACACTCGTACCGGCTACAAACAGCAGACGGACGAGCGTGGAAACGCCACATCGACCAACTGAGGTCGAGAACCACAAACCAACAAACCACCGACGCACAAACAAACGAACCCAACCCCCGCAACGCAAACCAAGGGGGGAGGGAATACCCAGGGGACCGAATCCAAAGAAAAATAAACCAGCAATACTCACCGGAACGCAGCCATCACGACCCCTCACCAGGAAGGAACAGCCGAGCCAGCTCGACCAACCCGGAAAGACCGAGCGGGAGCAGCGAAACCCATAGCTCAACCAACCCGGAAGGCCCAGGAGGGAGCTATGGAGAAGAGACCGGCCCGATCGACCAGCCGGTTCCCAAGACAGCAGCAGGAGCAGAGGAGATCCCGACCGAACCGGCCGGGATCCAGCCAACAACTGAGTTGCGCAGGTCAAGTAGGACCAGACGGAGCCCCGCCTACCTACATGACTACGCAACGTAAGGACTGAACCAAGAGGGGAGGGGTGTTATGTCCTTCATTAACATACTCGAGATCCCCGCGCTTTGATTGGCTAAATCGCGGGGCTCTCCGATTGGCGTGGCTCGCTAAGAACCTCCCGCGATTGGTCCGTCCAGACCGCGGGAGATTCAAAGCGGTGCCATTGGTCGCGGCCGCCGCGGTGAAAGGAATAAAAGCCGCGGGCTTTTTTCCTTTCGCCAGTTCGGTTCCAGCACATCTAATAAAGAGCTTTGCACTAAGTCACCGACTCCTGGCATCATTTCGCGGACTCAACAAATAATATGCCCGTTTTGTCACTTCCAGTATTACAGGAAGTTACAAAATGAACCTATTCATCCTAAAAAGCCTTGCAGAGGCTTTTTCCAAGCATCTGGGAGTCCGAAAAAGGCCTCAAACCAGCAGAAAAATCAGCTGTGAAGCATAGTCCAGGTAAGGGTGTGATGGTGGGATTGTGCATGCACGTGCAGGGGGTGTGGGGTGTGTGCATTGCATTCTGGGTGCTGGCACATGAGTACGTGTGTGCTAATATGCGTGCAATTTTTGGCACAGCAGCCCAAAAAAGTTAGCCACCATTGATCTATAGACTATGCAAAAGAGGTTATCACCCAGTCCAAAAAATACCCAAAAGACTTCAGCACTTCTTTACCAGCAATCAGCACCCAGATCAGCACAGATATACTCGAAGTTAACATCAGACAAACAGTCAAGTAAGCAATACCTCAATCAAGAAACTGCTAAACAGCCATCAATAAACAGCCCAACCAAAGAGTCTCTAAGGCTGTTGTCCCCACCCACACAGACAGGCAAGACACCAGAATATAAACTGACAGCAAACTGCACACCTTACTAGCACTGATATTACCTAGTTTGGGTAATGAAATGTCTGCAAGAAAATAAGGAAGCTCAGAGAGCACCTAGGATTCCTCATGTCAACCCTGAGCTATAAGTATTCTCCTTTATTAGGAGAGGTTGTGCTAGCTGGTCTCAGGACATACTTCATATATATGAAGGTAAAATTCTACAATGCTAATCACAGGCCCATAAATATATTTAAAATAAATATATACTCCATAAACTAGCAAAATATACTTTGATATTAAATTATATCTGTCATGGTACCCACTGCTTGGGACCGTAATTAATATTTAATTGTATTTATATGTTAGGGTGTGTGTATGTGTATGAGTGTGTATAACATGTCTATATGCGTGTTATGTATGTGTACACTTTTGAGAGCAGGTAACAGAATGTCATTTTTAATGTGTGCCATTGTGCCCACAGAAAAAAATGTCAATGAAGGATCTTCTCTTCTCTTCATCTATTTTCCCTACCCTACCTTACCTTACCGTACTTTACTTTACCTTATCCTCTCCTCTCCTCTCTGCTCCTCTCCTCTCCTCATCTCATCTTATCTACCCTACTTTATCCTACCCTACCTTACCATCTTATATCATCTCTTCTCTTCTCTTCTCTTCTCTTCTCTTCTCTTCTCTTCTCTTCTCTTCTCTTCTCTTCTCTTCTCTTCTCTTCTCTTCTCTTCTCTTCTCTTCTCTTCTCTTCCCTTCCCTTCCCTTCCCTTCCCTTCCCTTCCCTTCCCTTCCCTTCCCTTCCCTTCCTTCTCTTCTCTTCTCTTCATCTATCTTTTCTACCCTACCCTACCTTACCTTACCATATTATCCTATCCTATCCTATCCTATCCTATCCTATCCTATCCTATCCTATCCCATCTTATCTGGAATTAGATTGCCCAAACCTGTGGGTCTTTTGTAGCAAAAGAAACCTGAGATGGTTCCCTCCTTTCTCCTTGGATTCCTTGTCAAAAGGAACTCCATTTTATGGATCCTTATTGGGACTCCGTACCTCCCATGATTGCAGCCTTGGATATCCAAAACTCTGATTGCCCTTCTTCCTTCTCCTCCTTGACCTAGAGGAATAGGCAGCATTCAAGGCATGGGCCAGAGTCTTAATGACAGTGTAAACCCGGTGCTTATTTGTGATCCTGTTCCTGTTCCATTTCTCTTGGGTCTCCAGTGGGAATTTCTGGATGCATCTTCTCCGGCCTTTCACAGAAAAAAAGTGCTTTGAAAAAAGACAGTGAAAAGACCAATCTTGAAATTTGGGTTCTACAAAGAATTTGGGATAAAAGTCATGATCTCTTGGTCTTTTTTTTCTTCTGAAAAGCAAAGGTCCAAATACTGTGGAGGTATTTGAAAAGCTTGTGTTTTCTCATTGAAAATCCCCCCAAGACTGTCATAATCCAGACTTTCCCTTCAATGGGTCCTGGCAAACGCATAAGTGTTAAATGGAAAGGAAGAATTCTGTTCAAAAGGGAAACGTATTCTATGAAATGAACAAAGACATTGACTTGTCTCCAGTTAGAGATGGCATCCCTGAGGGATTCTATAGATGCAGTTGTTGATATTTGTTATGATATAACAACACAAATACCATTCCTGATAAGCAGAGGGGCAAAAGTCCTCATGAATTTTTCTCCATTCTCTACATTTGGAGCAAACAGACCAATCAAGGTCCACCTGAAATGGAGGAGCAATTGGACAATTGCTGGGTAGTGGATCCCTTCTTTGGGGACCGTCCGGTGGAAAAAAGGGAATTGACTTTTATCATTCAGTTCTTCTGAAGTAGTTGCATAACTGATCCAGAAAAAGCAATGAAGAATGCCGTATTTATATTTGGAATCAGATCAAGTCCAAAATGTTAGGGTTTTTTTAAAAAAATAAACCTAACTTGGCTCTCCTGAGCATATTAGAATAGTTGATTGTTGATTGGCTATTAGGCCATATCAAGATACAAAATATGTGTCAGCCTCCAAGTCTCCTTTTTCTGTTTATCTTTCCAGCTGCCATACAAAGGGGGGGAGGGAAGAATAATTAGATTTTATGGGGGGAAGGGTGCTTGAGATTTAGGTTGGTGAAATGTAAAAGTTGGGATGTTTTCTTGACTATGTTTGCTTGCTTACTGCACAGATGTAGCCCCTTATCTACCTAAGCCAAGGTCAACCATCTTGGCATACCAGATGTGTGAAACACCTCCTGAAGATGCCCCACATGACATTATACACATCTCAAATTGGATGGCCAATTTGAACTATTGGGGGTGGGACCCTGGGATAACTTTCTATATGTGATTTTTGTGCCTATTGCTTCAGATCTCATACAATGTCAGGTGAGGCTCCATTCAAAATCCAAGAAAGAAAACCTTAGACTCAATTGTTTTATAGAAAATTGACATAGTAACATCAGAAGAATACAAAATCTGAAGCAATAGGCATGAAAATCGCATATGGAAAGTTACCCTAGGATCCCACCCCTGACATTATACATGATCTGACAATATGAAACATAGAACATTAATCAGGGTGCATATAAAATAGAATAAAGGAACAATTTCATTTAAAAAGTATCAGAATACAGAATGCAAATCAAGCTTCTGTATTACCCCCAATATTTACCACAATCAGAACCACGTATGTAAATCTCATTTAAACTTTTAGTTCCAGTTTACAGATTAACAGAGTTGGAAGGGACCTTGTAGGTCATTGAATTCTGACTGCATGGGGAAGATATTGTCCTTAATATAAGGTCATTCATTCAAGATACTGATCCCTCTCTTTCTTATGCAATTGACATTCAAAATAATACATGTGTTAGATCATCTATCTCAGGAGCTTCACAAACACTTAACGATGGTGTTACTAATTTGAGAACTGCAGTGATTCACTTAAGAAATGTGGCAAGAAAACTCATAAAATGGGGCAAAATTCAATTGACAAATTTCTCACTTAGCAAAGATAAATTTTGGATTCTATTGTAGTTGTAAGTTAAGGATTACATATATTCATATTTGTTGACTACATACTTTCTAATCTCAGTTGATCATGGATTTGTATTAATGGCTAGGGTATCACTGAGACAGTGTAAAGAATAAAGTTAATCTTGAAATAAAGAATCTCCTATGATTATTACTGAGCATTATAATTGTCCCAGGTTAATAAAATGGTTAGTGATAACTGTAAGTGCACAAGACACTTATCTATAGATAAGAATCCATTGGGTTCTTTTCAAGAACCTGGGTTTGTTTATCATTGAAAATATTAGTTTTGCAATACAAAATATCACTGATGCACCATCCTTTTGTACAGAACACTATGATTGGATGAAGAACAACTAGACACAAGAACAGTTTTTCCCCGAACACCATCACTCTGCTAAACAAATAATTCCCTCAACACTGTCAAACTATTTATTAAGTCTGCATTACTATTACTATTAATCCTCCCATCCTTCCATTCACCCACCTCCTCCCACTAAACAAATAAATGCTTTGTCTTACATATTGGCAAAAAAATAAATAAATAAGAAAATAAAATACAAGCTGAATAGTCAAGACCTTGTTGATGATCCAAACTCTGTTAAGGACAGAGTACTTAAATCAGAAAATAAAATACAAGCTAAATAATCAAGACCTTGTTGAGGATCCAAACTTTGTCAAGGACCTTGGAGTACTCATCTCTAATGATCTAAGTGCTAGAGCCCACTGTAACTACATAGCCAAAAAGACATTAAGAGTTGTTAACCTAGTCCTACGTAGCTTCTTCTCTGGTAATATCATACTACTAACTAGAGCATACAAAATATTTGCTAGGCCTATACTTGAATACAGCTCATCAGTCTGGAACCCATAGCATGCATCTGATATTAACACAATTGAAAAAGTCCAAAAATATTTCACAAGAAGAATTCTCTGCTCCTCTACTCATTGCAGAATACCTTATGCCACCAGATTTGAAACTCTAGACCTTGAAAACTTAGAACTACGCCGCTTCCGGTCGGATCTAAATATAGTATATAAAATCATACATTGTGTCCTACCTGCAAATGAATATTCCAGCTTCAATCATAACTGTTATGTATTAAAATGGACTACTCGAAATCCCTGCGCCTTGATTGGCTAAGGCGCGGGGATTTCTGATTGGCCAGGCGAGCCGCGCCGATTGGCCCGATTGAAGTCTCCCGCAATTGGTTCAAACCAAGAGCGGGAGACTTGAATTGCTGCCATTGGCCGCGGCCGCCGCGGCAAAAGGTATAAAAGCCGGAGGCTTTTTGCCTTTTGCCGGTTCGGTTCAACTACTGGAAATAAAGAGCTGTTAATGAAAGTCACCGACTCAGAACCTTTTTTCGCGGACACGACACTGGCGACGAGGATGGGATCTCGCCCCTGAACCGAACCCCGTGTCCATCTAAGAACTAGCGACAGCAAAATGGCGAAGATAGCACCGCCCGCCCCCTTCAACCCCGCCGCCGAGGACTGGGAATCGTACTCGGATAGATTCCGTATGTACCTGGAATGTGCCGGCATGAAGGACGCCCCGGGCCCGCTAAAACGCGCCGTCTTCCTTACGCATTGTGGACCAGAGGTTTTCCAGATGGCCAAGGCATTGGCCAAACCGGCAGACGCGACTGCCATGGATTGGGACGTCCTCGAACCCATACTGAGGCGCCATTACGCCCCCGAGGTCCCCATCCTAATACGACGAAATGAATTTTACCGAAGAAACCAGAGACCAGACGAAAAACTGAGCGACTTCGTCGCTGAATTAAGGCGCCTAGGTGGACTCTGTGAGTTTGAAGGATTGAATAGTCTCATAAGAGACCGTTTCGTACTCGGATTGTGGGATCCGACACTCCAGAGCCGACTTATGGCCAAAGGCGACATCAGCCTAGCCGATGCCCTCACCGCAGCCGCAGCCGCAGAAGCAACCCGCACGTCAGCAGACACCATGCGAAGATCCGACGCGAAGGGCGGAAACAACAACCCCGCGAGGTCGGCCGACGCAAGAAACGAAGCAACCGCACACTACGGCGACTACCAGTCAACCTCCAGCACGTCAGATGATGAGGAGGACATACATCGCGTGCAGACGGGACGCGGAAACCAACGAAACCAAAACAGTCGTAGGTCAAGGACCAACTGCGCCGGGTGCGGCGGCGACCACCCCAGGTCTGAATGCCGTTTCTTTGATGCTATCTGCAGGAATTGCGACCGAAGGGGCCACATCGCCCGAGTTTGCCGCCAAAAGAAGACCCGCAGCCCGCCAAGATGGGAACAGCAGGACAGAAGAAGAGAGAACTCCCCGCCCAGAGCCAGAGAGCGCCAGCCAGCAGGTAGATGGGACCAGAAGCAACGACCTCAAAGAAGCGGCGACGGTCGGCGGAAAGAAGAAACCCACCAGACGGTGACCATCGGCCACGCCATCTCCGACGGCGCCAGAAAGGTACACGTAGAAGTCCACATCGAAGGCCGGCCATGCAAAATGGAAGTGGAATCCGGGTCCTACCTTTCCATGATTGCATGGCGCGAAATAAAAAAACTAGTGCCTACTCTACAAAGAAAAAACGTGCTTGCCCAGAAAATCATCATAAAAGACTACCAAGGTAATCGCGTTCCGGTAGTGGGCACCAAGAACTTTAACATAACCTACAAAGGCCACACCGAACAACTGCCACTCACAATAGTCGATCGTGACCGCCCGAGCCTGCTGGGTCTGCAATGGTTCGCCCCGCTGAACATCGCGCTGACAGGTGTCAACCAAGTCTCCATTGAAGCCTGGGAACAGCAGCTAGTCCAGGAGTTCCAGGAGGTCTTCGATGGAGGCTTGGGCAAGTACAAGGGGCCCCCTATCTCGTTTGATTTAGACCCAAGGGTTCCCCCCAAGCGGCTTAAACCTAGAAGGGTGCCCTTTGCTTTAAAGCCAAAAATTGAAGAGCAGATCAACAAACTCGTCAAACAAGGGGTATTAAAACCGGTAGACCACGCCAGATGGGAGACCCCTATAGTGACCCCAGTAAAGCCTGATGGGTCCGTGAGAATCTGCGGGGACTATAAGGCCACCCTAAACAGCGCGCTACAGCAAAGCGCCTACCCAGTTCCAATAGTGCAACATTTACTGCACTCACTGGGAGGGGGAAAATTTTTTGCCAAGCTCGACCTCGCCCAGGCATACCAGCAACTGCCTGTGGACGAGGAAACGGCAGAAGCCCAAACAATTGTGACACACCGGGGGGCCTTCAAGTGTAACAGACTCCAATTTGGAGTCAGCGTGGCACCAGGCATCTTCCAGAGCCTGATGGAACGTTTGCTACAGGGCATCAAGGGGGTGGTGCCCTATTTCGATGACGTATTAATAGCGGCGCCAAACGAAGCCGAATTAGAAAACCGATTAAGACAAGTCTTAACAAAATTTAAAGAAACAGGACTTAAAGTCAAACGCGAGAAATGCCAACTTTGTACACAGCAAATAGAATTTTTGGGTTACCTCCTAGACCGGCAGGGCATCCACCCTACAACTAAAAAAGTTAAAGCCATCAAGGAAGCCCCCACCCCGAAGTCCAAAACAGAACTACAAGCATTCCTAGGCTTACTAAATTTTTATAATGTCTTCCTACCTCAGAAGGCAACGGCGGCGGAACCTTTACATAGACTCCTAGACAAGAAGGCAGCATGGACTTGGGGGAGACGAGAACAAGCCGCCTTTCAGAAAACCAAAGACCTCCTCACCTCCGACGCCGTCCTGATGCAATTCAGTGAGACTTTGCCCTTAGCTGTCACTTGCGACGCATCACCTTTCGGCGTCGGCGCTGTCCTCAGCCATACCCTCCCAGACCAGAGAGAAGCACCTATCGCATTTTTTTCCAGAACTCTGACTAAACCGGAACGGAACTATAGCCAGCTGGACAAAGAAGCTTTGGCTATAGTTGCCGCCGTTAAGCGTTTCCACGAGTACCTGTACGGCCGCCCATTCAAAATAGTCACTGATCATAAACCACTATTGGGCATCCTCGCTGGAAACCGTGCTACACCAAACATCTTGTCGCCCCGCATGACAAGATGGTCTGAATTCCTGGCAGCCTACAGCTACGAACTGTTACACAAGCCAGGTAAGAAAATTTCGCACGCGGACGCTTTAAGCCGCTCGCCCTTGCCGGACTCTGACCCTGACCCCGCACCAACAACAAACACCCTGAGTATCGAGAGTTTGCCCATAACCGCATCTGATATTGCCAGGGAAACCATTAGGGACAGACAATTGGCGCAAGTCTTACATTGGTTAGAAAAAGGCTGGCCGGAAAGAGACATTGACGAGACTTTTAAAACATTCCGGCAGCGCCAGACTGAACTTTCACTGTTAAGAGGTTGCATCCTGTGGGGTGATCGGGTGGTAATTCCAGGCAAATTGCAAAGTAGGGTCCTAGAGATGTTACACGAGGGTCATCCTGGCATCGTCAGGACAAAAGCCCTGGCCAGGAGTTACGCTTGGTGGCCAGGGATGGACAAACAAATTGAAGCATGGGTCGCCAAATGCCACCGGTGTCAGGAAACCAGATCCAGCCCACCCACAGCACCTATCCGGGACTGGGAAATACCACGGGGACCCTGGTCCAGAATTCACTTAGACTTTGCTGGCCCCACAAATGGACACACTTTTCTAATCACAGTCGATGCATACTCAAATTGGTTAGAGGTGGCTGACATGAAAACCACCACCACAGAGGCTGTCATTAAAGAGCTGTGTAAACTGTTCTCCACACATGGCCTCCCAGACGTCATTGTCTCAGACAACGGGCCCCAATTTACATCCATCGAATTCGAACGGTTCCTGGCCGAGAAAGGTATCCGCCACGCATTAACAGCACCGGCGCATCCGGCGGCGAACGGTAGGGCGGAACGGATGGTCCAGTTTACAAAAAAGACCCTCCGGAAAATGGACCACAGGGAGATCAACGAAAAAATCAACAAACTACTTTTCATACAGCACATCACACCCAATACCACAACCAACAAAAGCCCTGCAGAGCTCCTGATGGGCAGGAAGCTGCGGTCCCCACTCGATCGTCTGCACCCAACCTATAACCTGGAGCGACCCCCGGACTCAAGCTCCAGGTACCGGACTTTTGAACCAGGCGACTTGGTCTACGCCAAAAACATGACGGGGGACCCCCTATGGATCCCAGCCGTCATAACCCAAATCACTGGCCCACGGTCGTACCGGCTCCAAACCATCGATGGGTGAGCCTGGAAACGACATATCGACCAGCTCCGGTCTCGAGCAATGACTGACCTCAACCCCCAAGACACGAACCAAGGGGGGAGGGAATACCCGGTAACACAAACGCAGGAGAAAATTAAATTTAAAAACTCACCAGAACGCAGCCTTCGCGAGTCCCATCCGGAGAAGAGCCGTCCGGCCAACTCTACCGACTCGGAGAAGCCAAGCGGGAGCGGCAAAATCCGTGACTCAACCGACCCGGTTGGCCCAGGTGGGAGCCACGACGAGAGAACCGGCCCGATCATCCAGCCGGTTCTCACAGAGCCAGGAGCAGCCAAAAAGATGACCGCTCCGGCCGAGTTACAACAAGGAAGTGAGCTGCGCAGGTCAACTAGGACCCGACGGAGCCCCGCCTACCTACGTGATTACACCACGTGAAGGACCGTACCAAGAGGGGAGGGGTGTTATGTATTAAAATGGACTACTCGAAATCCCTGCGCCTTGATTGGCTAAGGCGCGGGGATTTCTGATTGGCCAGGCGAGCCGCGCCGATTGGCCCGATTGAAGTCTCCCGCGATTGGTTCAAACCAAGAGCGGGAGACTTGAATCGCTGCCATTGGCCGCGGCCGCCGCGGCAAAAGGTATAAAAGCCGGAGGCTTTTTGCCTTTTGCCGGTTCGGTTCAACTACTGGAAATAAAGAGCTGTTAATGAAAGTCACCGACTCAGAACCTTTTTTCGCGGACACGACAATAACAATACAAGAGCACACAATAGATACAAACTCAAGGTTAGCCACACCAAAATTGACTGCAGGCAATACGACTTTAGCAACAGAGTGGTCAATATTTGGAATACTCTACCTGACTCTGTGATTTCTTCCCCAAGCCTCAAAAACTTTAACCTTAGACTGTCTGCTATTGACCTCACCCCCTTCCTAAGAGGCCTGTAGGGGCCGTGCATAAGCGCACCAATCATGCCTACCATCCCTGTCCTATTGTTTCTTTTTATTTTTCTTATAAGTATCTATCTCATGTATTCAAAACTATGTTTATTCTTATACTTATATCTTGTAAGCATTTGACGAATCAGATAAATACTAAAATACTAAATACTAATAATCTAAGTGCTAGAGCCCACTGTAACTACATAGGCAAAAATGCATTAAGTGTTGTTAACCTAATCCTGTGTAGCTTTTTCTCCAGCAATATCACACTACTAACTAGAGCATACAAAACATTTGCTAAACCAATACTTGAATACAGCTCATCTGTCTGGAACCTGCATTATGTATCTGATATTAATACATTTGAGAAAGTCCAGAAATATTTCACAACGTGCCTACTGCCCCTGCCCTACTGATTTTTTTCTTATATGTATCCATTTTATGTATCCATAACTATGTTTATACTTATACCTGTTATCTTATAATCACCTGACAAATAAATAAATAAATAAATAAAACCTTGCTGCTTGTATCCTAATGATTTTATTGATTGCTTCCTAGTATGATTTTACTGCTTATTGTACCCTATGACTATTATTAAGGGTTGCACTTTATGATTCTTGACTCTTGATGAATGTAACTAAGCTGGCAGGAATAGCTAACACCCAAGAAGATAGGCTCAAGATCCAGATGGATCTTGACAGACTAGAACACTGGAACATATCTAATAAAATGAAATTCAATATAGAGAAAAGTAAAGTCCTACACTTAGGCAAGAAAAACCAAAAGTACACATATAGACTGGGTAAAACCAGGCTCAATAGCAGTAACTGTAAGAGGGATCTTGGTGTCTTAGTGGACAACCAGCTAAATATGAGCCAGCAGTGTGCAGCCGCCACCAAAAAAGCTAATGCAATCCTAAATTGTATTAACAGAGGGATACAGTCAAGATCAAGGGTACTAATACCACTCTATAAAGCCTTAGTAAGACCACACCTAGAGTACTGCATCCAGTTTTGTTCACCACATTGTAAAAAAGATGTTGAGACTCTAGAAAAAGTACAGAGAAGAGCAACCAGGATGATTAGGGGATTGGAGGCTAAAACATACAACGAACGTTTGCAGGAACTGGGCTTGGCTAGTCTAGTAAAGAGAAGGACCAAGGGAGACATGAAAGTGGTCTTCCAGTATTTGTGATCCTGTTCTGAACAAGGAGAGATTTAACCTGGAAACAAGCAGAAACTTTCTGACAGTGAGAACAATCAACCAATGGAACAGCTTGCCCTCGGGAGTTGTGGGAGCACCATCAGTTGTGACTTTCAAGAAGAGATTGGACTGCCATTTGTCATAAATGGTGTAGGGTCTCCTGCTTGGTTGGGGGGTTGGACTAGATGACCTACAAGGTACCTTCCAACTCTCATTATCTGTATCTGTATCTGTATCTTTCTTTTATTTACACTGAGAGCATATGCACCAAGACAAAATTATTTATTTATTTTTGGTTTGTCAATTGCTTACAAGATAATAGGTGCAAGTAAAAAAACATAGTTATGAATACATGGATACGTATAAGATCAACAATAGGATTCCTTGTGTGTCCAATCACACTTGGCCAATAAAATATTCTATTCTATTCTATTCTAAAGAGCCTTTCCTCACCTTCACAAGTATTACAACAGAAGACCATGAAACAATGGGGATGGTGTCATAAGAAAATTGAACTGCTTTGATCCCTGCTGTCTGCCCACTGTGGATCTCAATCCCTATCAATGACAATACAATGGTCATAGTGGAAAGCAGTTATTAAATTTCATAGAGATGTTATGGGTAGATTTGTCATTCACCCAATATTACCCTGCTCACTTTACCAGATAGAGCAACTTACACACAAACACAAACCTGTGCAATTTTGTACATGCCTACTAATGTTGACATCTGGATAGAGATGTCACTGTTAGCTCCATCAAGAAGAGCCAAAAGGCTGTCATTCCTTCCACAGCTGTAGTTGGGAACATTAGCTTCTCCAGTAGAGAGCATGTCTAGCAAGGCATCTGAAGTGCCAAGGGTGTTCAAATAGTTGTCATGAATGTGGTAGCCAAGAGTGAGATTGTGCAGGAGGTGGGGATTCTTGTTCACCACTTGAATGGCAGAAATGAAGCATAGAATTCTAGACTGATCAGTAGATAATTTACTGTAAAAAACATTCATGTTAGCATCATCATCATCAATATAATCAAACATCAAAACCAAACTATTTTTATTTATTTGTTCCTCTT
Organism: Hydrophis major; assembly: GCA_033807585.1. Taxonomy (NCBI): domain Eukaryota; kingdom Metazoa; phylum Chordata; class Lepidosauria; order Squamata; family Elapidae; genus Hydrophis; species Hydrophis major. Next base: position 25,125,126 of record CM066329.1, read on the forward strand.
TTTCTCCAGAAGCCTATTGAGTCTTAAATCAATTTTAATCAAAAAGCCATGGCATAGACACCCATTATCATTCATTTTCTAGGAAAGTTGAGAAGATGGGATGGAGATACTCATCCACCAGATTTAGTAGTGACAAATATGTCATTAATTGTAGAAGTGCTGATTTTTATTTGTCCAATAACTAGACTCCAAAGTCATTAAATCGTTAAAGAACCATCATAGCTGGCAAAGAAAAGCAACAGTAAAAAGAATCCCAACCTGTATTCTTACAATATGTAAATGGGCAGAGCAGAAGCACCTACAAACATTTCAATAACCACTTTAAACAAATGATCAGAATCAGAATACCTTTATTGTCACTATCCACGTGTACAATTTGCATCATACGCATACACAGTGAAATTAAGCGACTCGTCCTTCAGTGCAACATACACACCAGAAATATACATAAAATCTCTAAAAAAAAATTATGATAAAAGAATAAAAAGAATAAAAGAATAAAAGAATAAAAAAAAATACCCTACTGTGCCTGTCCCAGTAGGAATTATTGCACATGCCCGCCAACACAACAACAATAGTGATCATATTGCACAAAATTTGTTCACAATTATTTACAGTGTATCTGGCAGTATTTAAAATCAGTGCATGTGCAAATTCAAGGTAGTTATGGCTTTCGGGAAAAAACTGTTTTTAAGGCGGTTTGTCCTTGACCAGATGCTCCTGTAACGCCTCCCTGAGGGCAACAGGTCAAACAGTCCATAACCAGGATGAGAGCTGTCTTTTATGATGTTCACAGCTCTACTAAGACAGCGGGAGGAATAAATGTCCGACAGGGAGGGAAGAGGGCAGCCGATGATCTTCTGAGCTGCTTTGACTACCCTCTGTAATCTCTTCCTGTCTGCCATGGTACAGTTGCCATACCACACTGTGATGCAGTATGTCAACAGACTTTCAATGGACGCACGGTAGAAGGTAATCAGCAGGTTAGAGTCCAGATTGTGCTTCCTGAGCACCCGCAGGAAATGGAGTCTCTGCTGGGCCTTCTTAATGACCGCCGTGGTATTTTCCGTCCAAGAGATTTTATCAGCAATGATGACACCCAGAAACCGGAAGGTGTGGATCCTCTCCACCTGCTCTCCATCGATGTAAAGGGGAGCCAAATCGGTGTTATGCCTCCTAAAATCCACAATGAGTTCCTTAGTTTTCTTGGTGTTCAGAACTAAGTTGTTGTCCAAACACCAAGCTGTTAACATCAGGACCTCCTTCCTGTAAGCTGCCTCGTCTCCCTTCGAAATGAGTCCAACCACTGTGGTGTCATCAGCAAACTTCACAATGAGGTTGCTGTCGTGCCGTGGACTACAGTCGTGGGTGTAGAGGCAGTACAGGAGTGGGCTCAGCACGCAGCCCTGTGGGGAGCCAGTGCTGAGTGTACAAGTGGAAGAGAGGTGGGGGCCAAGCCTCACAGTCTGGGGCCGATCGCTTAGGAAGTCTTTTATCCAGGCACATGTAAGGGAAGGCAAACCTAATATGTCCAGTTTTTTAACCAGTATTCCTGGGATAATTGTGTTAAAGGCAGAGCTATAGTCCACAAAGAGCATCCGGACATAGCTCTGCTGCTGCTCCAGGTGGCTCAGCGCAGCGTGCAGAGCTATGGCTATAGCGTCCTCTGTAGACCGGTTTGTACGGTAGGCAAACTGATGAGGGTCGAAATCCAGGGGGAGATGATTAATGATGTGCCGGAGCACCAGCCTCTCAAAGCACTTCATAACTACAGGAGTAAGCGCCACTGGACGATAGTCATTGAGGCTGGAGATGGGGGATTTCTTCGGCACAGGGATAATTATAGCAGATTTCAGACAAGATGGTATAACTGCCTGGGCCAAGGAGAGGTTAAAGATGTCTTTGAAGATGGAAGCGAGCTGGGGAGCACATGCCTTGAGCACCTTGCCAGGAACTCCATCTGGACCGGCTGCCTTCCTGGGATTCACCGCACAGAACACCCGTCTGACGTCATCCTCCGTCACAGAATATATACTGGGTGGAATAGTGGAGCTGGGTATAGTTGAAGGTGGGAATAGGGCTGGTACAGCTCTATGATGTTGAGGGACTTCAAAACGAGCAAAGAAGTTATTCAGCTCCTCTGCTAACGCTGCACTCAGATGTTCTGTTGTCGCATGACAGCCCCTGTAATTAGTAATGTCATGTATGCCCTTCCACACCTCCCGTGTGTTATGGCTGGACAGATGGAGCTCTATGCTCCTCCTGTGGTCTATCTTGGCTTTTATGATCCCCTTCCTCAAGTCGGCTCGAGCGGCTGTATACAGGACTCTGTCACCTGACTTGAAGGCTACATCTCGGGCTTTGAGGAGTCTGCGGACTTGAGTAGTCATCCAGGGTTTCTGGTTTGGGAAAACCCGGATGTTTTTATCTACAGTCACATTTCCGATACAGAACTTGATATAGTCCAGCACCGTACTCGTATACATTTCCAGCTCCTGATGTTGAAACGTATTCCAATCTGTCTGCTCAAAGCAGTCTTGTAGTCTGCTGAGTGCATCCTCCGGCCAGGTCGTAATAGTCTTTATAATAGGCCTGCCCCTACATCTGAGGGGGGTATAGGCTGGGGGTAACAAGAGGGAGAGATGATCTGAAAGCCCAAGATGGGGGAGGGGTATGGCTCTGTATGCATGTTTGATGTTGGTATAAACGTGATCCAGAGTATTTCCTCCCCTCGTAGCACACTTAACATGCTGGTAGAATTTCGGGAGTACAGTTTTCAAGATTGGCCTGATTAAAATCTCCTGCAATGACGTGAACACCATCGGGATGAACCCGTTGCTGTTCATTTATGGTGTTCAGCAGGAGAGAGAGTGCCTTATCCATGTTTGCACCGGGTGGAATATACACCGCCGTGACAATCACGACAGTTAGCTCTCTCGGTAGAAAAAAAGGCCGACATCTTACAGACATATACTCAAGATCAGGGGAACAGTGATTATCTATAATTGTCCCGTTATTACACCAATTCTCATGTACATACATACAGAGCCCCCCCCCTCTACTCTTACCAGAGTCCCTCGTTCTATCCCAGCGTAAAAAAGTACGACCTGCAAGCTGCATGCTAGCGTCAGGAATCCCGGGATGTAACCAAGTTTCGGTAATTACCATAACGCAGCAGTCTCGAACGTAGCGATTACCAGCGAGTTGTAAGTTCAGATAGTCCGTTTTATGCACCAGGGATCTGGCGTTGGCAAGATACAGACTCGGGAGAGGTGGCTTGTATGGATGTTTCCTCAGCCTTAGCATAACACCAGACCTACAGCCTCGCCTCTGCTTCCTCTCCCTCCTCCGTCTGCGCCGCCTCCTAGTCCCGACAACAATCCACGGAGAGCCCGCTGGTCTCGCTATCTCGTCAGGGATGTTATGTAAACGATGAAAAGCACTCAAAACAGACGTCTGGTGTCGGTTTCCTATGCCTATGATGTCCAGTCGTGAGTATAATTGGATCGTAGAGCCAAAAGTCCACAGATGATTGGATTGAGGGGATATTCCGCATTTTAAAAAAAATTCTTTCTGCCCCATCTTGGGATTTCAGTCTCTTCCACAAAAAAGACAAAAGAGGGAAAGCATCGTAATCAAAACAATTCAAGAAATTAGTCAGGTCCTGCAATATATATAGGATTACATGAAATATGATGAAAAGAACTGTAAATGAAAGGAGTTCTATTCCATCACACTGAATGACTTATGTCTCGGACTGTTTATAAGGAGCCATGTTGAAAGGCAATGCTGAATGGGATATTGTTGTTGCAGTGAGGACTATACTAATGAGATGGTCTCCTGGCTTGTAATAACTCCATGGTCTTTTTCCATCTTGGTGCTTCAAACTCGGAGGGCACTTCATTCCAAGCTTCCCACAGACTGGTTGGAACACTAGCAGCATCAGAAGCAGAAGTAGAAGATCCATAATGTGAGTCACAGTGATGCAGTGGTTAGAGTACTGTATTGCAGGCTACTTCTTTTTTTTTTTTTTTTTTTAAAAACAAATTTTATTAATTTTACAGAAAACACACAAAACACAAAACATAAACATGACTAAAAGATCTTTTCTGAAGGCTGTCTGATCCCGGGTTGAAACTCTTCACACAGACACAAATTCAAACATCATATTCACTTTATATATCCTTCCATATCTTATTATCATTTTCTTTTTTTTTCTTTTTTTAAAAACCAATTTTATCAATTTTATAAAAACAATGCACAAAGAATCAAGGCATAACAGCTTATAAATTCTTTCCTAAGAAAAAATAATAAAAGAAGAAAACCAATAGAACATAGTCATCTAAATTATTTCTTGTTAATTAAAATTCTATTGCCTTTTATCAATATACAAAACCCAAAAAGACATAACAAAACCTTTATATATCCTTCCATATCTTATTACCATTTTCAATAACATTCTTTGTCTGTTCTATTTCCAACTCTCCATTCATCTTTTTTCTTTTACTATACTCCTGTACACCAATTGGAGTAACGTCTTTAACTCATTATCCTAACTTAAAAGTACTTCATATAACAATTTTTCTTGGGATTCTGTTTAATAGGTTCTAAAATTACACAATAAATTTTATACTCTAAATACACATATAAAAACACAATCTTATGTACCCTCCAGAATCCCTCTTTTATCCTAAATTAAATTCACCCATTGTCTCTGAATAAACTTTTTTTCTTTAGATCTTGCTTCCCACCATTGAGGCTTCTCCTCCCCCCCTTCTCTCTTGCTTATTCTTCTCCTTGCCCTTTTTACCCCTTTGTCTCTTCTTCTCCCTTTTCTTACTCCCTTTCCTTTGCTTTCTAACCTTGCCTCCACCTTTCCGCTCATTTTTCTCTTTTTTGGTTGTTTTCTCAATTCTTAAAATCCCCTTTTTCTTATCCTTTTTCTCCTCCTCCCCGGAAAAAACCCATTGTTCATCAAAGATGGCTTCTTCTTCCTCTTCTTCTTCCCAGTCCTTCTGCTGCGTAGTCAACTTTTCATAAGTACATAACGCCATTTCTAAAAATTGAAACAAAGTGCCCAAAGTATCTTCCTTTTTATATTTTTGATATTCAGTCTTTAGTTCATCCACAAGCGTTTTTCATGAAAAGAGAAACTTTTCCCAAAACAACCACAAGTGCTTTTAATCAAAAATAATTCCAAAAAAAAATTCCAAAAATTCCAAAAATTAATACTTTTCTTCCTTCTTCTCTTTCTCTTTCTGGGGTTAATGTTTAATCAAAGAGGTCCAATTACCATATACCTTTCTTTGGGATTCTAGGCAATCTCCTCTTTTTCAGCTTCTGCTCCAATTTTTTTTCCTCTCCCTTCCCACTTGCAACATCAGAAATCCATACCTCTAATAAGGGTTTTCCAATTTCTTAAGTTTTTCAATGTCCAGGAACCCTTTTGTCTCTTAGCTTCAACTTTCAGAATAATTCACCTTCAATGTCCCAACATATTTCATATCTGCTGTTTCCATGGGGTGGGAAAGTGAAGAAAAAAAAAAGTTCCCTTTAACAGCTTCTCCGCCGCTTTCGATATTGTTAGGGATACAATGTATCCTCCAGCAATTCAAACAGCTCAGTTCCAACAGATTTGAAAGATGTTAATTGACCCGGCTCAGACAGCACTTTCACTCTTCTTGCTTCCTCCAGCACAATCTTACCTGGTTGCTGGCGCCATTGCTGACCGCCGCTCCACCACCTTGGGAAAAAGGGGTTTTTCAGGACGAGTAGGGGGTCTGCGACACCCCCAACCCCCTGTCCGGCTCCCCTCTCTCTTCGGCTGTCCCTACAGGGCAGCCATATCCCCCTGACCCATCTGGATCGGGGGTACCTCGGCAGCTAGCACAATAGGAATTGCGAGCAGTCACGAATTCCTGCTGCCCCGAAGCCACGCGAAACCAGAAGCCTGTATTGCAGGCTACTTCTGCTGACTGCCAGCTGCCTGCAATTTGGCAGTTCCAAGCTCACCAGGCTCAAGATTGACTCAGCCTTCCATCCTTCCAAGGTGGGTAAAATGAGGGCCCAAATTGTTGGGGGCTATAGGCTGACTTTGTAAACAGCCTAGAGGGCTGTAAAGCACTATAAAGCAGTATATAAGTCTAAGTGCTATTGCTATTGCTATTTAGATGACTGAATCAATCCCCTTTCTGTTTCTAAACAAGAACATGAAGCAGATTTAGAAGAATTCAAAGCACTCTCACAAGATGGAAATGTAGTGGCTTTCCTGATTCAGAGACAATTCAAGCTTCACCAGGAAAGGAGACAAAAGAATAAGGAAGAACACAGCCTCTGACTGTCTCAAAACTTGTTTCACACAGAAGCATTGTTGTTTTCTAATATAAGATCCCTTCCATGTTGCTTCAGTTTGATGTATGCATCAAAGGCAAAAACTGGAGAAGGAGTAGAAAAGGTGTTAAAGACCAGGGTGGTGATAATTACAGTGAGAAATAACTTCTCTGGGAATTTGAATGTCTTTGGGATTCCATGTGCTAGTGAAAAATCAGAGATACACTGCTGGGAGTACTATTCAGTAGTGGTAGTGGTCCTTCGTGTCAGGACATTTATAGAAAGTGATGTGTGAAGAAAGTAGTTGAACACTAAGGAATTAACTTCTTCTGTCTTTCAACTTAGTGTCTTGTCTCCATCACTGAGAAACAGTATGCCTCCATCCTGAGCAACAATGATAACTCAGAGGAATGTGACTATATAACACAGTGGTGGTGAACCTATGGAACATGTGCCACAGGTGGCACGCATAGCTCTCTCTGTGTGCACATGCACCATCAGCCCAGCTCAGCTCTGTCATACATGTGCTTGTGCCTCCCGCTGCCAGCTGGTTTTTGGGTTTCTGCCTTGCATGCTTAGGAGGCAGGGCACATGCATGGGGGTCGGTTGGCATGCATGTAGGGTGCATGCACAGGGTGGGGTGCATGCACGGGGGCTGGGTGTATGTATAGGGCACATATGCTTGCCATAGGTTTGCCACCACTGTGTTATACTTAATTGTGTTACATTGTGTTATGTTACATTTAATTATTTAAAAAATTAAATAATTAAATAAATTTGTTGAATTGTCCTGTGACAAACTGTCCCAGTTATCTCATGACAAGGTGGCCATGGTGTGTTTCCCACAGTGAGTTGTCTGTCATGAGCTGTTCACAGCAAATTGGCCATGGTGAATTGGCAGTGGTGAGTTGTTCCATTCCAAACAGTCCATTTCTGACTTTTGATGAGGTGGCTCTATCAGGGATGGTGTCAAGCCTCCATGTCCCCTGAAATAAAATCCAAGGCATCCATCTTCTCTTTAAAATCTGTTTATTAGGAACACATCAAATTGGCAAGAACTTGGTGTAATTCTGATTCTGGTTAGATTCCAGAATTACATCCAGTAAAAAGCAAAAATTTGAAACTTTCCCCCCAGAGTCACTGTCTCCAATACATTCTCAGTCCATCAGTCTAGTGACTCCAAACTCCACCTTCTTCCAGCTGCAGGGATCTTCTCTGTTCCCACAGGAAAGAATGCCACCTAGACATAACATTTCCCCTTTATCTCTATAATTCCCCGCTTTCAACAGCTAGAGAGTGGCGAGCCTGAAATACCATTACATTCCTTTGCAGAAAGTCTAAAGAAGCTAAGAAAAGAATACAAAAAAAAACAAACCCCAAGAATAAAATATGGCTACACATATGTCATCTTCAGGGTTGACAGATGGTGCACAATATGTGAGTATTTCTGAACTCAGCCCCTTGCTAGGTGTGGCCTGAAGAGACCACTACACACTCTACCATGTTGCCATGAAAATAAGAACCTGTCTTATATATATATATTTTGCCACCAAAAAAAGGCACCAGATCTTATTTGTGGGGGATGCCCTCCACTGACTAACCTCACTTGCGTGCGTCGCCCCCTTTTCGCTGTCAGAGACCTTCAGGAAAGCCTTGCCAGCTGCAGAAGAATTGGGCAAGCAAGGCAGGTGTCGGGGTATGCGAGGCCTGGCTACAACTGTCCAAAAGTAAGTATAGGGCAGCTTTATCCCCCATTCCCTACCCTAGCTTAATTTTTACCTGTGCATTCTGATGTGGGTGGGATCTTAATTAGGGCTTATTTTTGGGGGGGATAGGCCTTTTATTGGGTGCATGTGTAAAAATCAAGCTAGGACTTACTTTCAGGGTAGGTCATATTTTTAGGGAAACAGGGTACATGGGGGGGGGGCTTCTTGAAAATTACGCAGAAGTTTGAACTGATCCAGAATGACAATGATGGGAGGATGCCTCAGTATTCTCATATTGCACCTCTGCTTTATCACACCATTGGTTGTCAGTTTGATTCTGGATGTGATTCAAGACTCTGGTTGCTACCTATAAAGCCCTATATGGCATAGGGCCTGGTTACTTGAAGGACAGTCTGTCTCCTATCATTTCTGCATTAGTGATATCATCCACTAGGTTTGGAACACTCCAAATATCTTTGTTGAAACAATGTCAAGTATTGGGACCACTGTTGGGCACCTTCTCTTTGCCTGCCCTCTGGAATGAGATTCCTGGATAGATCCAGAAGGCCCTCAGCCTTCTGATGTTTTGAAGGGCCTCCTGAAGCATGTTCTGGAAAGTAGTCCCAAAGGTGATTTTTCAAGAGGACTTTCTTTGTTTTTCCTTGAAGATATTTTGCTTCCCATCTAAGAAACTTCTTCAGTTCTTCAGTTTGAATGAGAAGTAAGGAAAAATAAAGTCCAATTGCCTTTTGAAAAAGCATTTTTGGGACAACCATGGCCTGGACGACTAAGATGCTTCATAGATGTTCTGGAAAATAGGAAAAATTCTGGCTTCCACACATCAAACATCATATCTTTGGTAGGGAGTTAGTACAGAGCCCAATGTCAACTAAAAATACTTCTTTGGTATTTTTAGTTGCTAGCAGAAAGGGAGCGGGGGAAAGTAGGGCATTCCTTAAATGCTTCAGATAATTGCTAGGCAGCCCAAGCTGTTGGTGCACAAGATTATTACTGGAGAGCATGATTGATGACTCTTGGCTATGGATGCATCACATTGGAGAATATATATCCAGGGGGTGGGGTGCTGACTCCGGAGATTCCGCAGCCTGGCAGCAGCGAAGCAGAGCACCCTGAGGAGCTTGCTCCCAGTGTGCTTATGCGCAGAGCTGCTAGAAGGCAAGAGCAGCTGAGACAAAAGGGGCAACTCAGGAGTAAGGCTTGGAGATGATTGCCCCCCCCCCCTAAGGTATAAAGGAGGTGCAAAGGAAGAGAAACCTTTGCAGGAAGCAAAGTTGTTCACTCTGTTCAGTTTAAACCTTGAAGCTCTGTGTGGACTTTGTACTTTGGTTGTTGTTTTTTCCCAGTTAATTTAGCACTTTAGTTGTTGGCAGCAATTCAAAGGAGATAAAGGTGGGTGCTTCATCTCGAGGGACAGTTTGGGACTCGTTACGGGCTGGCCAATCTAATCACTTGGGGCATAATGTTCAAAAGAGCAGGTACCATGACAGATATGTTTGGATATTAAACACTGCTAATGTTTAAAAGGATGTATGCATTTTTAAATAATTTCTAAGAAAATCTTATCACATTCATAGTTATCGCACATGTGTGTGATGTACTAAACACATGTGTGATATGTGATGCTGACTAGGAAATATGAGATATGGAGAGGGAGGATCCTGCAATGGAGTAATGGGGACAGAAAAAAAACTAGTTAACTCCAGAGGTGGGCTACTGTTGGTTCGCACCAGTTTGGGCAAACTGGTAGTTAAGATTCTGCGCAGTTCAGCAAACTGGCAAATCCCACCACTGGCTGGACCTGCCCCTGCTCATTTTTCAATCTGTTTTCCAGGCCATTTTTGGATGCATTTTGGAAAAGTTTTTGCGTCAAAAACAGCCCCTCAAATGGCCTGAAAACTGTTAAAAATAGCCAAAACAGGCCAAAAAATGGGTGGGGGTGGGGCCTGCCAGTGGTGGGATTAGTTCCAACTGGCCAAATCCTACCTCTGCCTTTGAGGCAAGTGGCCAGGAGGTGGGGCTGGATGTGATGAGTGATGTCACCCACCAGTCACATGTCCAACAGGCCACACCTATCCAGCCAGAGAACCGGTTGTTATTGAAATCCTACCACTGGTTAACTCCGTAACTTATCAAGCCATACAAGTAGTTGGTGAGAGATTTCTACTTTCTGAGCTGAGAAGTGAAACGTCTTCAAAGAAAAACCAGAAAGTCTAGTTGCCTCTTGAAAAAAGCACCTTTGGGACAACCATGACTTGGGATGACTGAGAATCTCTATAGAATAGAATAGAATAGAATAGAATAGAATAGAATAGAATAGAGTAGAATAGAATAGAATAGAATAGAATAGAATAGAATAGAATAGAATAGAATAGAATAGAATAGAATTCTTTTATTGGCCCAGTGTGATTGGACACATAAGGAATTTATCTTGGTGCAAATGCTCTCCGTATACATAACAGACAAGGTACATTCGTCAAGAATGATAAGGTACAACACTTAATAATAGTCATAGGGTACAATAAGCAATCAAATCATACTAGGAAACAGTCAATATAGATCGTAAAGATACAAGCGACAAAGTTACAGTCATACAGTCATAAGTGGGAGGGAACAGGTAATAGGAACAATGAGAAGATTGATATTAATAGTGCAGACTTTGTAAATAGTTGGACAGTGTTGAGGGAGTGATTTGTTTAGCAGAGTGATGGAGTTCGGGAAAAAACTGTTCTTGTATCTAGTTGTTCTGGTGTGCAGTGCTCTATAGTGTCGTTTTGAGGGAAGGAGTTGAAACAGTTTATGTCCAAGATGTGAGGCATCTGTAAACATTTTCACAGCTCTGTTTTTGATAGATATTCTGCTTTCACACTTTCGTTTCATTTATAATGTAGCTTTTCAATATAATAAAATTAATTCATCTGGTCAACCCAAAGATGCCTTTTCAAGAGGCAACTGGACTTTCTCGTTTTTCTTTGAAGACATTTCACTTCTCATCCAAGAAGCTTCTTCATCTCTGACTGGATGGGGAGGAATGGAACAATTTATATTACTTGCAGAATCCTTTCATTTCCCACCATCCAACCAGAGATCAAGAAGCTTCTTGCATGAGAAGTGAAACATCTTCAAAGAAAAACCAGAAAGTCCAGTTGCCTCTTGAAAAAGCACCTTTGGGACAACCATGACCTGAGTGACTGAGAATCTCCGAAGGTATTCATCTGGTCAAGTTTACCATTTTGTCCCGCTATTAGCTTGGCAATTTTCTTTTTGACAAATCCATAATTTCCAGTTATCACCCTGTTTTTCAAGTAGGTTATAAACAATCTTTTTATTTCTTATTTCTTCAATTTATTTGTGACCTGCTCTACAATGTTCCTTTATAATTGAATAATTTTGACATTTATTTTGTCAATATGTGTTGTGTCAACAAATATTGCTAAACCATGTTTTTTCACTTGTTTTCCTATCTAAGCATACTTGCAAGTTAGTCAACTGTGCAAGAAAGATTCAAATGTGAAAAGATATATATAAAAAAAGCTTTCTACTTTTAAAATCCTTGGATGTCCCATTCTAGTTCCATGCCTTTCTGAAAAAGAATGAATGTTGCAATCTTTCATGGAGGAAACTGTACTTGGACGAAAACGGAGATGTAGCAGCAGATTTGAATATCTTGAGCTTCTTGATTCTCTCCAAGGAAGATCCCATCAAAGAGCAACTGGGGAGTTTTGAAAGACAGAATCTTATTATCAGCCAAGATGCTACTTCAAGGCTAAAGTTACTCAACAAGGTAGGTGTATCCCAAAGGCTTAGGAACAATTTCAAGGTAGATCTTCACTGAGACTTCAATGTGGGAAAGAAAATCCTTATGCTTTTCTTTGATGAGCTGGAAGACTTTGATATAGGTGACCAAGGTGTCTTCCAGATGCTGTAGTATGGAACACTTTTTAAGGGATGCTGGATGATTATTTTTTAGGATACAACTTATGGTCTTTGGGGTTCCCTCTACAATCTGGTATCCCCATAAAAATGGAGAGAGAGGCCATCAAGTACTGGAGATTGTAGTGCTAATAGCCTTGTTCCTTGCTTTTAAATACCAAAGAATAAATTATTCTGTTGACCAGGATCTACATTCAGGTTTGGACTGAATCCAATGAAATGAAATGATAAAAAGATGAGGTTCATTGGTAATAACAGGAAATAAGTTTTGTAAGTTAGATTTACTTGATTATGATTGAAGAGGTTCATATCAGAGGTGGTATTCAGCAGGTTCTGACCAGTTCTGGAGAACCAGTAGCGGAAATTTTGAGTAGTTCTCCAAACTGGCAAATACTGCCTCTGACTGGCACTGCCCCCATCTATTCTCTGCCTCCCGATTCCCAGCTGGGTCATCTTTTGTTGCCCTGCACAGGAGAATGGAACTGGACCCAGCCTGGATGGCTTGTCTCTAAGAAGTGATGTTAACTTGCCAGCTATTGCATTTTTTTGCTTTGCTCATGACCGTGTGGTCGGCCCGGTTCATTCTTCATTATTCCTGTCTATTTTAGCTTGAGGCATCTCTGCCAGGCTCCTCTGTATTTGGACAGGCCTGGCTGTGCCTTCCTAGGATGAATCCACATGGCCAGGGGTCATCGGTCCTTGCTCCCTGATGGGAAGTCGTCTCTGCTCCTCCTGCAGGGTCTTTCCTGGTGTCTCAATGCTTGGTAGGCTGGTGGTAGTTCGATATTCCTATTGATGCCTATTGATAGAATTGCTGTATATATTTTAAGATGAGAAGCTAGACAAATGTTTTATATCTATTTATTTTATTTCTATTTCTGCTTAGGATTATTTTCCTTCTCTCAGTATCAGTTGTCACCCAAATAAAGTCTTTCTTGAAATGTGAAAGGAGAAACTATAAATGAAATATTAATTTCTGTTTTCTCAGATACTGAAGAATGCACCATGTGCCTAGATGATAAATTTCCCAACAAGGACCGTTTCCAATGTACTCCCAAAATAATAACCTTCCTGTCCTATGAAGAACCTTTGGGCTTCATCACAACCTCCTTTGCCCTGCTCTTATTCCTAATCACAGGTATGGTTTTAATTGTATTCATTAAATACAGAGAAACTCCCATTGTCAAAGCCAACAACAAGGACCTCTCTTACATCCTCCTGGTTTCCCTCCTGCTTTGCTTCTTATCGACCTTTTTCTTCTTTGGAAAACCAAGGAAAGCAACCTGCCTTCTTCAAAAAGTAGTCTTCAGTATTTTCTTCTCAATTGCCATTTCTTCCCTCTTGGCCAAAACAATCACTGTGGTGTTGGCCTTCATGGCTTCAAAACCAGGAAACCAAATGAAGAGATGGTTGGGGAAGAGGCTGACCAACTCTATAATCCTTTCTTGTTCTACTGGCCAAATGATCATCTGTGCCATGTGGCTGGGTTTTTTTTTTCCTCCATTCCCTGTCTCTGACCTTCATTCTGTTCCTGGAAAGGCTATCCTCCAGTGCAATGAAGGCTCTGTCATCATGTTTATTGTTGATCTTGGCTATATGGGTTTTTTAGCTGCCATTTGCTTCATGATAGCTTTTCTTGTCAGAAACCTGCCTGGGACCTTCAATGAAGCCAAGCCAATCACCTTCAGCATGCTGGTCTTTTGCAGTGTCTGGGTCTCCTTCCTGCCCATCTACAGGAAAATATATGGTGGTTGTGCAGATCTTCTCCATTCTGGCCTCCAGTGCTGGCCTGCTAGGCTGCATCTTCATCCCCAAGTGTTACGTTTTCATCCTTAGACCAGATCTAAACACTAAGGGACATCTAATGATAAAAGTAGTAAAATAGTAGTAAAATTGTTTCTTAGGCTCAAAGTATGTAATTATTCATTCCAAATACTATTGGATTTCCATGCTTTCTTTGCATCTGTTTGTCAATTAAGCTTGTTTAAAAATGAAGGAAATAAAAATATGAAAATGTAATATAAATCAAATCAAAATTAAAGATAATCATCAAAAATAAAATAAATGAATTAATAAAATTATCATGCAGTCAAGGAAGGAAAGCATGAGAAATGAGATCGTTATACTAATATAAGACGGATCCAGCAGAGACGTGACTCCAAAGAGTATGGGTGGAAGTCCTGTGGAATTCAAGCAGAACCAAGGACCAATATTCAAGGCTCAATCCAATATTTATTTATTTAATCAGTGTACACTGGAGGAACTCCCTCTAGAAAATAAATGGGAGGGATTCCACAGGGGAAAGGATGTGCTCAGTAGTGGGATTCTCACTGGTTCACCTGAACCATATGAGAGAGAGAGAGAGAGAGAGAGAGAGAGAGAGAAATCAACTAAGGTGGTAGGGAAAAACAACTGGTTCATCGGCCAAAATTTATTCTGTCTGTCAAGTTCTCTAATTTGTTTCAGTGGTGGACCTAAAAATACTGAGTTAACTATATATCTGCATTTCTTTCTGTCATTTACATGCTGTCTAATCTAGCTACATTCCTTCAACTGGATCTGAAGAGCTGTAGCTCACAAAAGCCAAATCTGTCCAGAGTTTTGCAGTGTTAATTCAGTGCCAGAAAAATAAACACAGATGGCTGATGCTTCAATTTAACATCTTTATAAACATAAGTAGATTTTACAAACCAGTTGTAGATTTCTCCAACATGGAGCAAACTCAAAGAGAAACATGTTTCAAGTTCAGAGCAGACCTCCAGTCTTCAGCAAGCAAGCAAATTATTTTCTCTTTTACTTTAGTTCATCAGGCAAGCAAGAGGAGAGAAGCAGTTTCATTCTCAACAGATAGACTCAGAGCTGCAGAGCTTAATATAGAGCCACACCTAAACTACTTCTAGTTTCAATTTCCTAGGCTACTTCTAGTTTCCAAACAGTTCTCATTGGCTGACTGAGTTGCTATGCCTATTCATTGGCTGACCTTGTTACCATGCTCCATTCCAGTTCATGATTATACTCTGATGAAATCAATGTGCATCCCTTCCAGATAAGAAATGCAACTCCAAGACAAAACCTGACCCTGAGACATCAGGAACATAGGGACTCCCAAACACACTACCAAGCACTTGGCAATCTTTGAGGGGAAGGATGGGGAAATTCAGGGGTGGGCTACTAAGAGTTTGCATGGGTTTAGGCGATCCTCTAGCCAAGGTTCTGTACAGTTCACTGAACCCGCAAATCCTACCCCTGGCTGGCCCCACCCACTCTGCCCCACCCCTCCTACCTCACCCACCCCTCCCAGGAGTCTCCATGTGGCCTATTTTGGATGCCAGGTAAGTGCAGAGCCTGCACAGAGGTTCAGAAAAGGCAAAAAATGGACCACCTGGAAGTTCCGGAAGGACCTCCAGAGTGCCTCTGGACCCCGGGGGAGGCTATTTTTGCTCTCCCGGAGGCCCGAGGAAAGCCTCTGGAGCCCAGGGAAGGTGAAAACACCTTCCCACCATGGTGCTGCAGGAGACCGACTAGGCCATGCCCACCATGCCCACCCAGCAACTGGGCAGAGAACCAGTTGCTAAAATTTTTGGAGCCTAACCCTGGGGAAATTCTCAAAAAAATTCACAGATGACTAAGCCAAACAGTTATCACTGCACCATCTAAAAAACAAAAACAAAACAGAAGGTCCAGAAGGTCCCCCGAAAACAGTTTCTGGGAAGGTATTGCAAGAAATCATGTCTCATCATGGACTATGCTGTGGGAATTGTCACCATGACAACTGTAGACAGGATGCTGTATATTTGGTAAAATAACCAACTTCAGAATATAAAGTTTCTTAATCAAGTCTCATCCAAAAATTGATATTTCTAGAAAAATTTTTCTCTAAGATGCTCTTCTCCAGCTACTCCTCTGGTAATGGAGTCCTGAAGAAATGTAAGGTCCCCAGAGGAGAAATTACTTCTCACTGTGTAATTTTCAAATTTCTGGTCTCTAGGCCTCTTCTAGTACTTCTCTGACTGTCTTTGAGATAAACAACAGACTGAAGCAACATGGAAGGGATCTTGCATTAGAAAAGGATAAATGCCTCAGTCACACACAATAGGGCACTGGTTTTGGTACAGTTACGGACTGTGTCCTTGAATGTACTTACTCTTCTTTCCAGGTGAATCTTGGGTGATCTCTGTCTGAATCCAGAAAGTCACTAGAATTTCCACATTATAAAAGTGCATTCAATTTATCTAACTCTTATTGTTCTTTCTTAGAAAGAGGAAGGGGTTTGATTCAGACCCATGAATTATGGACTTTCTGCTTGTGCTCCTGTTGCTGCTGGTGTCCCAGCCAATCTCTGGAAAGCTTAGAATGAAGTGCCCGTTGAGTTTCGAGCACCAGGATGAAAAAAAACCATGGAGCTATTACAGTCCAGGGGACCATATCATTAGTATCATCAACACTGGAACAAAGATATTGCGTACAATGATGTTGCCTTTCAACACGGCACCTCATTGTCAGTTTGAATTGTAAGTCATTCACTGTAATGGAGTTTCATCCCTCTATTTGCAGTTCTTATTATTTTCTTCTTATTTCACTTATGCCTGTATTGTAGGACCTATCTTATTTCTTGAATTATTTTGATTTTCATTGATTCCCTCTTTTGTCCCATTTTGTAGAAAAAAATCTTGAATCCAAAGATGAAGCAGTGGAAAAAAAGCTGAAAAAAGTCCAGATTCCATAACTTTCCTGCTCTAATCCTTAGTTATACTTCAATACCAATTTTGGTATCAAGTAATTATTGAATAGACTGTACTTACCTCTTCCTAACTCATGTTCATATTTTTACAACCACTCATCCGTATTCAATGCCTGAAGATACCGTGGTGGGATTCAATTTTTTTTACTACTGGTTCTGAGAGCGTGGCTTGGTGTCCATGGCTTGGTGGGCAAGGCAGGGGAAAGATACTGCAAAATTTCCATTCCCACCTCACTTCAGAGGAAGGATATTGTAAAATCTCCATTCCCTCCCCACTCCTGCGGGAAGGTTACTGCAAAATCCCATTCCCTCCCCACCCCACTGACCTGCTTTCCAGTTCTGTTCACCTGTGCAGGGCAACTAAAGAAGACCCAGCCAATTGGCTGGAACTCAGGAGGCAGAGGTCAGATGGAAGCTGGGCCAATCAGAGGTGGTATTTGCCAGTTCTTCAAACTACTCAAAATTTCCGCTACCAGTTCTCCAGATCTGGTCAGAAGCTGCTGAATACCACCTCTGGCCTGATCCTTGTAGGAACAGAGAATGACCTTATTTTAGAATTGCTTTTTTGGGTCATATGTGAAACAGCTTCTTCCTATTATGTTAGTTCTATTTTATTGATTGAATGATTTTGAATCCTTATTACTTGTCAGTTGAAAATTAGTTCTTCTACAAATAATTCGATTTGTGATTCTTAACTTTAGTGGAAAGGTATCTCCATCTCCTCTCCCCAACACTCATTAAAAGAATGAGCTGATGGGTAACTCTCATTTCCCTCTGGTTTTGGATCAGTATTGGCTTAAGGTTTGTGGTGACAAAGACCATTAAATTGAAAAAAAAATATGTTGCTTTTTCTCTTAATGATGATCTTTATAACATGAACCTTTTTATCTTAGTTTACCTTTTGATAAGTATAGACTGCTATGCAACATTTTTAATATTCAAGTTGTCAACAAGATTCCAAGGCTTCTGCAAAATCTCACACTTGGGTACAATATCCATGACAACTATTTGAACACACTTTTGACTTCAGATGCCTTGATGGACATGCTCTCAAGTGGAGAAGCCAATGTTCCCAATTACAGCTGTGGAAGGAAGGACAACATTTTGGCTCTTGTTGATGCAGCTACTTATGACATTTCCATCCAGATGTCAACATTAGGAGACACCTACAAAGTTCCTCAGGTTTGTATGTCTACTTTCCTATAGGTAAACTGAATGGAGTGGTGGGTCAGTATGTGATAGATCCTTTTGGAATTGAAGAACTGATTTCCATCATGGCCATTATATGTATTATGATTCGGGATTGGGATCTACAGTGTTTAGGAGGTAAGAATCAAAGCAATGATATCTTCTCATGACATTATCATCATTTCTTCTGCTGCACATTTGGTAATACAAGGAGAGGTTCTCTATTCAATTGAAGGATCTTCTGTAGAAAAGGAAGGTGCTGCAGAGATGGGGCATCATCTTTTGTACACAGTCTTAGCAAAAATAATATAATCCAAATGTATTATATATTTGATTTGATTTGATATGTCAATCGCTTACAAGAAAATAGGTATAAGTATAAACATGAGTAAGAATACAGGAAGTAGGTATGAATAAATGGGGACAATAGGACAAGGATGGTAGGCATCATTGTGCCCTTATGCACGCCCCTTACAGAGCTCTTAGGAAATGGGGTGAGGTCAATAGTGGATAGTTTGAGGTTAAAGAATTGGGGAATTAGAGGACGTTGCAACAAAGTCAGGTAGTGCATTCCAGGCATTGAGACTCTGTTGCTGAAGTTGTACTTTCTGCAATCAAATTTGGACTGGTTAACATTGAGTTTGTATCTGTTGTGTGCTCTTGTATTGTTGTGGTTGAAGCTGAAGTAGTCATTGACTTGTCGGACATTGTAGCAGATAATTTTGTGTACTATGCTTAAGTCCAACCATAGGCAGCATAGTTCAAAATTGTCCAAGTCTAAATTTCAAGCCTGGTGATATAGAGTATTTTGTTACAAGCAGAGGAGTGTAGTCCTCTTCTCGTGAAATACTTCTGGACTCGCTCAATTGTATTAATGTCCAATATACAGTGTGGATTCAGACAGATGAGCTGTATTTAAGTATTGGTGTAGCAAAGGTTTTTGCCCTAATTTAGCAATTCTATATTTCCAGAGGAGAAGCTTCATAAGATTAGATTTACAACTCTTAATGCCTTTTTGGCAATGCTCTGATGCTTAAGTCATTAGATATGAATACTCAGAGGTCCTTGACAGAGTGAAGGTCTCAACAAGGTCATATCCACCTAGTTTGGATTTGGTGTGCTGATTTTTTTTACCAATGTGTAGGACAGAGCATTTGTTAGGCGAGATTTGGAGTTGCCAATTGTTTGACCATTCAGATACATAATCAAGGTCACTTTGAAGGACAGTAGCATTGTTGGTGATGTTGAATAGTTTGACATCATCTGTGAAGATGATCACAAAGGTCATTTATACAGAGTATAAAGAATGTGGGTCCTAGAATGCTGCTTTGGTGGGTCCTAGAATGCTGTTAACTGGAGCAAGGTTTGATATAGCGCTTCCTATTTTTACTATTTGTTGCCTGTTTGACAGGAATGCAGTAATCCAGTTATGAAGGGATCCAGAAATGCTGTAAGAGTTTTGTTTTAACAGTAGTTTGTCATGTACCACTGAATCAAAAGCTTTGCAGAGGTCTATGTAAGTTCTGTCTATTGCTTTACCCTGGTCAAGTAGAGTGACAACTATACAATGTGTGTACAAAATGTTTTATGAGTTGAGGCATAAGAGTAGTCCATATGCTTTTGCAGTATAGGAGTTGTAGATTGTAGGACAATTTTTTCTTGAAACCAAATTGTTTTTTGGAGAATAGGTTGTTTGATTCTAGGTGGAGGGTGATGAATTGGTTAATGAAAGATTCCACGACTTTGCACACAATTAGATTGGTCTGTAATTTTCAACCAGGCTGGGGTCACCTTTTTTGAAGATAGGGATGACTGTTGCTAAGAACCATTGGTTCAGTAAGGAGCTGGTTCTGAATTATATCTTACAAATAAATTTTAGGGGTTCTGCTGTGGCAGAGGAGAGCTTTCTAAAAAAGTATGCACATAATCCATTGGGGCCAATAGATAGGGATGGTTGGGGGTTTCGTAGTGCCTTTTCTACGTTATCTTCTGTAAAGTTAATATGTAGTAAATCATGACAGTTAGTTGTGGTATGACTAGAAAATGCGGTGCATGAGCCACTGCATGCCCTTGGATGAAGAGAGGATGGGCCTGGGTCTTCCTCTGAATGCCCAGCCAACCTGTGCCCTTCCCCAGTTTCCTCCACAACCTCTGGAGCCACACTCCCACTCCCTATTGGCTGTTCCTTCTCTCCTTCAGGGTCAGATTCTAACAGGGGCATGACACAAAGACTGAACTGAAGAATGTGTTGAAGAGGTTGGCCTTAACGGCTTCATCGCTGCTGTCATTTGGATCCCATTTGATCCTTTTAGGGGTGGGATGGTTCTTGAGTCTTTAAGTTGGTGTTTACAAAATTGTTGAAGGTGCGGGTAGATTTTGTACGTAGGAGGTTTTCCTCTTGTTTGCAGTAGCAATTTGTGCATTCTGCCTTTATCTGTTAGCATAAGGTGCTGTATTGATTTTTAAAGTTTGCTTCATAGCTAATTTTGTTTTCACATGATTTTTTTTTATTATTGAAGTTTCCTTATTGTTATGGGTAATTTGTTTTTTTTGGGGGGGGTTACTAATGGTACACATAGTTTAATGACTCTAAGTTCAAGCAAGAATGCATTATAATGGTCTTCTGTAGTATTACAGTTAGAGAACAGAATGCGCCATTCAAGAGATGATAGCTCAGCATCTATGAGATCATAATTGGCTTTTTTGTATTTTGGGGATCCATCATTATGATCTTTTTTTTGAGAGCGCAAATTGAGACAAAAGTCAATCATACTGTGGTCACTGTTTGAAAAGGGTTCTCGTATTTGTAGGCCATATATCGAGTTTGAGCTGTTGCAGAAGATGAAGTCAAGGCAGTTGTTGAGTCTAGTGTTGTTAGTTACTAATTAATCCAGTCCCACTGTAGTAACAACATTGTACAGGGTTGCATGTATGGGTTCGGATGTACATTCATTTAGAGTCCAATCTATAAGTGGTAGATTGAGGTCACCAAGGAAAATAAGGGGCAAGAGGCAGCCCACATCAACAGTGAAGTTAGCTTGTTTGCATGAACTATGTCATAATCAGGGGCTCTGTAGCATAGTAAGAAGCTGATAGTGGTATTTAAGGACAGTTCACAGACGATGGTCTCTGGAAGAGCAAGCTCCTCTGTAATTTGAATCTTTCTTAGATTTAGGGATTTTTTATAGAAGGTAGCAACTCTACCTCCTCTACGGATTTCATGATCTGACCGATAAATGTGATATTCTCTGACTGTGGTAATGGAGTCTGGAAAAGATTCATTCAACCATGTCTCACAGACTAATATAACGTCAAATGTGGCTGTGCTTAGTAAGATGAGAAATTCATGTATTTTGTTTGTGAGGCTTCTTGCATTGAGTAATTTGCATTTCAGATAGTAGTGGGTCTGGAGGAAGTAAGGGGTGTGTGTGCCTAATGTTAGATGTTCAGTTGATGGTTATTGGGATGTAAGTTGAAGGTCTTGCTTCTGATACATTTTGCATGGTAGTCAATGTATAAGTTGGTATTTCCTTGTTCTCAGAGTCTTTTGAGTTCAGAGCGTGGTTCACGGGACCATACACATTGCTATAAGGCTAGGGAGAGAATGGAGATTCTTATGGTTGGTGTTGCTCTTGGTGAGTGAATTTATAGTGTATAATTTATCTTATATGTACCTGATAAAAACACATACTATACATTTTATGAATTCACAGGGAGCACTGTCATTAATCAACTACTTTATTTTAAAAAACTACAAGCAGGTTAGTCAACCTGTTAAATATATATTTTCTTTACCCTAAAGCATTTTTGATGAAATTCATCATGAATGGCTTGAAGAGTGTTATAGCTCCTGTGAAAGACTTTCTGCCAGCTGAACTATTCAAAAAATTTTCTGTGATGACACAGGACAAGGCGTGAAGACCACACAGCCATCTGAGAGTTCAAACTCCCCTTTAATGCTCCAAATTTCCCCAAACCTCTCATATTCTGGGCAGGTCCCAGAGCAAAGAGTGCAGACACACATATACACATGGCAGCCTTTGGCTGCCACAGTTCAGCAAAGGAACAGGAAAATGAGTCCACGGAGCAAGAAACAAACAATGAGTCCACAAAGCAAGGAACAAATAAAGTTCATGAAGCAAGGAAGCAAAAATGAGTCCACAAAGCAAGGAAGAAGCAATGAGTCCATGAAGCAAGGAGCAAAACATGAGTCCATGAAGCAAGGAATAAGCAATGAGTCCATGAAGCAAGGAATAAGCAATGAGTCCACGAACCAAGGAAGAAGCAATGAGTCCATGAAGTAAGGAACAAACAACAAGTCCTGCAAACTCCAAATGTCTTTGATGGCACGCAAAACTCTATAAATTCAGTGTTTGTTCCCCCAAAATGCCCTCCCTGTAGAGTCTCCTGAAATTTCAATCCTTAGGTGTGCCTTGTGAAGAGGGGTGGAGTGCTCTCTTCTGAAGCAATTGAGTCAGCATGTGCTGTTCCCACCTTCTATCCACTCTCCAGGCTCGGGGATCAGGAGGGGGCCATCTTTGCTCATTGCCTGAGCTCCATCGTGCCTCATTTCCAATGCTTGCCCTCTCTCAGTCATCCTGCCCCTGTTCCTCCATGCTAACAAGCCATCCCAATCCTGAAGGGCCCTGGGCTGCCTCATCCTGGTCCTCCCCACATTCCTCTGAAGCCAACAAAGCCACCCCCTCAATCTTTGTCAGCTCCAATTCTGGCTGGTCCTCCTCTGCAGACTCAGGCTCCGATGGGGCCATGATAATTTTTCCTAATGGTACTGAATGGTATTAGAAGGTTCATTTACACATATTAATAGTTCCTGCTAACCTTCAGTTGGGTTTAAGATGGCAGTTGTATATATATCATTAATCAATTTAGCCCTTGTACGCGTAATAGGCCCTTACAAATACCTCCCACTTGTAATTAACCTTTTTTTTTGCTTCAGTCATGTTGGTCAAAGGAGGTTTATCTTTTGTTACTGTTTCCTCCCTTGTCAGACTCAGCCTAGAATGCTTATCTCTAAGAGGAGATGTTAACCTGCCATTTGTTGCTTTGCTCATGACCTTGTCGTTGGCCCGGCTTGTTCTTCATAATTCCCGTCTGTTATAGCTTAAAGCAGCTCTGCTGGGTTCCTCTGTATTTGAACAGTATTTTCTAAAGTGCCTGTAGGCTAGACAAGAAATAATGGATGGAAACTGAACAAGGAGAGATTTAACCTGGAAACAAGGAGAAACTTTCTGACGGTGAGAACAATCAACCAATGGAACAGCTTGCCCTCGGAAGTTGTGGGAGCGCCATCAGTTGAGACTTTCAAGAAGAGATTGGACTGCCATTTGTTAGAAATGGTGTAAGGTCTCCCACTTGTGTGGGGGGTTGGACTAGATGACCTACAAGGTCCCTTCCAACTCTGATTATCTGTATCTGTATTTGTAACAGGCCTGGCTGTGCCTTCATAGGATAAATCCACATGCCCAGGGATGCGGAGGGGGGGGCATCAGTCCCTGCTCCCTGATAGGAAGTGGTCTCTGCTCCTCTTGCAGGGTCTTTCCTGGTGTCTCAGTGCTTGGTAAGCCAGTGGTAGTTCAACATGCCTATTGATCATCTGTAGCCACTTGGTTGTTTCCCCTATGTAATTGCTTGCAGTCACTACAGTTGATGTGGTAAACCACTGAAGATGTTTCCTCCTTGGATAGAGTTTCCTTTGGGCACATCACTCTCATTCTTAGAGTTTGGTCTGGTTTGTGCTGAAGAATGAGCTGGACTGACCACAAGGTCACTTGCAAAGCAACAAATTGCAATAGCTGGCAGGTTATCATCACCTCTTAGGGATAAGCATTCCAGGCTGGGTCTGACAAGGGAGGAAACAACAAGAAAAGATAAGCCTCCTTTGACCAACATGACTGAAGCAAAAACAGGGTTAATTACAAGTGGGAGGCAGTTAGAAGGGCCTATTACATGTCCAAGGGCTTAATTGATCAATGATATATAAAGGCATAGATCTCTGTAATGGCAATGATGATGTCAGCAAAGGCTGACAAAAGCTTAGTAAGTATAATAAATATAATTTTAGTTCCAGGGAGCACAAGATGTCTGTTTCTTCTTTTACAAGTATACCCATTGGTCTAATTGACATTGTGGCTAAAATCCTCAGATCCTCTTGAGTAGAGTTGAGAGTGGGTAGATGAACAAAGAATTTTTGCTGAAGAACAAGTAAGCTTTAGACGGTGTTTTGCCTAACCAAGGGCACTTAGCATCTAGTCCTCAATGAAACTACATCTACATTGAGGGAAGCATTCAGTGAGGTACCTCAAGATTCTCCTCTTAGGCACAGTGCTCGATTATTAGTGTTACATTAAATATATGGAAACTGACAGACTCCCCAAAACCTGTGTATTAGAAGTGACAATTAAAGAAAAGACAATTTCAATGAAAGATATGTGGTCTTCCTGTTTCTTGAGCAACTGGAAAAGAAGCTAAAATGTTTGCTGTCCAAAAAAATCAGATATTGAAGCAGAGAAAGATGCAAACATATTCAATAAGGATGGCATATTGAAATGAATGATGCTCTACAAATGTACTTCCAAATTGGCAAGTATTTTGGTGCAGAAATGCCTGGATACCTTAAGGTGGTATTTATTCAAGCAGGATATGAGCACTGGATAGAAAGGTCAAAAATGGAAGATTTAATCAAGACCCTTGTAATGAAGAGACTTGTATTTGCTGAGTTCTGGAGACAGACAAAACACATCTATTATTTGAATATAAATTATACAAGAAAGAGATCAGTATCTTGGACTGCAGATTAGATCATTTAGATCCTTATAACAAAATAAATATTTCCTGTTGGTCAAATTTTTTTTAAAATGCATTCAATATTGATCTTTATTTGAACAAAATATTTCAGTGTACATCTGGATATGTGGGTTGGAGGTGTGGATTGATAGAGAAATATGATTTGTATTCTTTATTCTTATACTTTTGAACTCATGTTCTTTTATACTCTTATTACATCGTCTTGTTAATGTTATATATTTTTATTCTTTATTTTAGTAAGGATTAATGACTAATCAACAATAAACTATTTCAATAAGTTCATGAAATTGTTGTCATGCCCCTATCAGAGTCTGAATCACAGGAGGAAGATGAACAACTGACAGGGAGTGGGAGTGTGGCTCTGTTGGCTGTGGAGGACTCTGGGGAAGGGCAAAGTCCGGCTGGGCAGAGCAGGGAAGATATAGAACAAGGGAAAGAGAATTCAGAGGAAAACCCAGGCCCACCCCCTTTTCTTCCTAGGGCATGCAGGGAGAAATGGAGAAGAGAGCAATATGGGTTGTGTGGCTTGTAGGGAAGGAAAGGACCCTGATTCCCTTCATTAGTCACACCTGGGAATGAAAATTTAAAAGAACTGAAAGCTGACTGCAGCAGCTGCTGGCATCTTCTGAAATGTTTGAGTTTTGCTGTGCTGTCACGTCTTGAATTCTTGCTCCTGTCCTGCCAAACTAATTACCTCAGTTTGGCTTGATTGGATTTATAGTTACAGTTTTTGTTGACCATGTTTTGGACTTGATTCTCTGAAGTCAAAGGCTGCTCCGGGAGAGTTTTTCTCCAGCCAGAAGATAAGCTGGACATTGGAGGCAAAGTTGGAGTTAATAAAGGGACTCTAATTGATTATCTGACTGTGTTTCCTTTGTGCCATGCCCCGGGTCATCACAATTGTATTTCTTTAATATTTTGGAATTGATCTGACCCCAAATATAATGCAGCATTCTTTATTGTTTTTTTCAGCTTGGTTTTGCATTATTTTCAGATTTGCTGCATGATAAAAGTCAATTACCCTTTTATCACAGTTTTTACCCCCAAAAAGGGATCCTCTACCCAGGAATTGTCCGAGTGCTCCTCCATTTCAGATGGACCCTGGTTGGTCTCTTTGCTCCAGACACAGAAAATGGAGAGAATTTCATGAGGACTATTACTCCTTTGCTTGTCAGGAATGGAATTTGTGTTGTTGTATCACAACAATTCTCAACAACTCAACTTACAGTACCTCATGGTGATTTCCTCTCTAAGTGGAGACAAGTCAATGTCTATTTTCATTACATAGAACATGGTGCTGCTTTGGACAGAATTCTTCTTTTTCATTTCATACTTACGCGTTTGCCTGGATACATTGAAAGGAAAGTTTGGATCACAACTCTCATTTCACTTTATCCACTGTGGGACCACAGAGGTCTCAAATATGTGAATAGTATCTGGACTGTTGATTTTGAGAGAAAAAAGGGGCCAATAAAGGATGCCTTTATACCCTATTTCTTTGTGGAACCACCCTTTGGGCACCAGTCATTTGTCTGCTCTTTTTCAAAGCAAGTTTTTTCTGTCAAAGGCCGGAAAAGATGCATTGAGAAATCACCACTGGCGATAAAACAGCAAAAAACAACGGTGCGGAATTTCCACCATTGTTACAGTCCCATTATGACTCTGGTCTATGCCTTGAATGCTGCATATTCCTCCATATCCATGAGGAGAAGGAAGGAGAGGAAAGGGAGTTTGGGTGCTCCCAGGTTGCAGCCATGGCAGGTATGGGGTCTTGACAAGGATCCATTAATCTTAGTTCCTGTTAGGAAAAAATAACAAGGAGAAGATGTCAGACCATATCAACCTATTTGTATTAATGGGATTACAAGTTTGCTCAATCTAATCACTTAAGCAAAAATGTTCACAAGAACAGAACTGACAGACATTGTTTGATATTAAACACTGCTAATTCAAAAATGATACATGCTTATTAAAATAAATTCCTGTAGGTAATTTGTGCTTAAAAGGTCTGTGATTAAGATCATGGAATTTTACATTCATAAATTTGTTGGAGCCCTTTAGATCATGTATTCCAACCCCTCTTTTCTGCAGGAACCCTAGTAAAAACTTTTCTGAATAAAATGCATTAAGATTGTTATAATGATAAGATATTGAGTAATTTTTAATATGAATGTAATCATATTACTATAGCAAGAAATGTATACTAAATATAAATATTTGCACAAGATATATGTACCCAGATGACACACTTAATTGAAAGATGGATTTGTAGTAAAATAAAATAAAAAATGGTTTAAAAAACATCTGACGGATGGCTTCTCAGTCTTCAGATTCTCCCTCTAAGAGCTTTTATTAGTTGGAAAATATGTCCCCAAAGTCCTTCTGATTTTCTGCTTCAGTAGACCAACATGGCTCTGTTGTTCTTTCTTGGTTTTCCTCAAGGCTAAAAGCAGCTCCTCCTCAGTTCCACAATCTGTTAAAAATGTGTAATCAGAAAAGCAGGAAGAGCCCATAACAATATAAAAAGGGAAACTCAGATAGGATCCACCCTAAATTCCCAGGTTGTAAAAATAATAGGAGGGGCATTTGTACCTCCAGACATGCATAGTGGCCTTGCATCACAAGATGAGTAGCATATACATTTGATAACGATGATGTAGACCAGGGTTGTTAAACTCAAGGCCCACAGTATGTTTAATCTGGCCTGTGAGGCTAGTCTGGAACTGTCAAAGGATCAGTCCACAGTGCCTCTCGCAGCTAAAATGGGCTGTGTGCAGCCCCTGCAACTTATTTCCACCCTCTATGGCCTCCTGCAGCACTCTGCCAACCAAAAACAGACTGGAAAACAGCCCAAAATTGGCCCGAAAACAGGCCAACATAGGTTGAAATGGGCCAAAAAAGGGCCAAAAGCCAGTCTGAAAACGGGTTGGAAAATGGGCTGAAAGGGTCAAAACAGGGTAAAATGGATCAAAAACCAGGCCGATCAAATGGGCAAAAAGATGGGGTTGAAAACAGCCAGCAGAGTGCTGCAGGAAGCCATGAAGGGTGAAAATGAGGTGCAGGGGGGCTATGTGCGAACCGCATGCATCCCATTTTAACTGGCAGGTTGCCACAGGAGGCATCCATCCTGTGCCCCTCCCCCCACCAGCCTGTGAAAAACTACAATGCTGATTCAGCCCTTGAAGAAATCCAGTTTGACACCTCTGATGTAGACAAATAGATAGACAGACAGATAATATTCTCTTAATGTAGCCATAACGCAGAATTAGCTCATCTGGATGTATTTATAATGCGGTCTATCTGGGAGAAGATTAGCCTGGCAACTTTCTTGACAATCAATTCTTTATAACAAGCACCTGTCGTTGTCAAGGAATTTATGAATATTCTCTTTCTTTGTGCAATTTATTGATGATTTAGAAAGTTTCTTATAATTGACAAATTTTGTCAATGATATTGTTTTCAAACATATATTGTCAATATATGATTGACAAATTTTGCTGAATCTTTCTTTTTCATTTTTGAAGATCGTGGTTAAACCTCTTCTACCAACTAAGGATATTTGCAAGTTAGACCTCTATGAAATGAGAAAAAAGGGCAAATTAACCAAGTTTAATGCTTTTGAAATACCTGGATGTTCCCATTCTAGTTCCATCCTTTTCTGGAGAAGAATGAGTTTTGCAATCTTTCTGAATTCAAACTGTACTTCGACCAAAATGGAGATTTAAAGGCTGATCTGAGTATCTTTAGCTCGGTGTTTCTCCCCAAAAAGAGTGCCGTGGAAGACAAACTGGTGACTGTTGAAGAAGAGAGAATGATTTTCAACCAAGATCATCTCTCATGGCTAAAGTTGCACAACAGGGTAGGAGAAATATTGGTGTCTTTTCGAAAGGCTTCTGACCAATTTCATTGGGCTAAGCCTATGCACCCTAGCTCAGTGTTGAAATGGAGAAGCTGCATGTGAATGGTAAGAGAGGGCTAATCCCTCAAGTGCTAGAGATTGTGATCCACTTCTTCCTTGTCTTCAAAGAGCAAACAAGAAGATAAATTTATTGACCAGTGCCTGAATTCAAGTTTGGACTGAGGTCCTTTTGTTCTACTTGGAAATAAGTTTTGAAACTAAGATTAACCTTGTCTTGGTTGGGGCCACTGTCCCATAGAAAAGCAGGGCATAAAGTTTCTAAGAAACCCAGACCTGGCTAGACTTATCTACTCCAATCTTTCATTCCACTGGGATAGTGCAATTGGCCTTCTGCTTTAATGAAGGAGGTCCAAGAATTTGGGAAGAAATTCTGGGAAGAAAATGAGTTCTAAATTTCACTAATAACAAATATGGATTTATTCTTCCAAGCCAGTTATTGTTACCTAATTGTAGTTCTTCAACAGAAAGGACCTTCTCTTGGATACCTAGCTGGGCCTTATAAATCCCCCCCCCTTACTTTCTGCAGCAAAAGATTCCTGACTTACATTTTCTGAGGGACCTGTTCTCATGACTTCACCTCTACCTCATATCATAATAGTTCTAGGAACTCAGTGGTCACTTTTATTTCAAGAGTATGTCAGCATGTCAGGATGGTTAATGCTAACACATATACTTTGGCATTTTTTGTGTTTCTGCTTAGTCTCTGCCTGAGTCCAAATGTGTGGAAAAATGTCATCCTGGATTTGTCAAGCAGAAGCGAGAAGGAGAGCCATTTTGCTGCTATGACTGTGTTCCTTGTCCCAAGGGGACCATCTCCACTCAGGAAGGTGGGTGACACCAAAGAAAAGGGAAGGCCTGGAGGAAATGGATTCATCCACGGCAATTTTCATAAAAGTGAAAGTTAAAGGACAGAATGAATCTCAACAGATTTTTTGTTTATTTTCAAACTGCATGATTTCTCATCAAAATGAAAAATAGTAAAGACTTTGATAGGGATTAGAGAGCATGGCATATTGGACAAGTTTTGCTACTGCCAGAGAAAATGCTGCTTTTTACATCTATCCTTCCACATTTGTCTTTCTTGGAACATCTGGGTTCTTTGAAACTTAGAGAATTAGGTCCACTTCCTGGAAGGATTATTGCAATAATCTGCATGGGCCACCCCTTGTGGATTACTGGAAGGTATACTTGTCCACAATGAAGTGGTATGGACAGTTATGGGTGCATCTCATCACACCAATATTACCATTTATCCCAGTAGTCATTCCAGACTATTTGCAAGATCCTACCTTTTTCTTCCAGCCAACTAGATTTCGCAAGAGAGGCATTTTCCAAGTCCAGTAGGGTTTTAGATCCATGTGGAAGGATCCAATAAATGTGCCTTCTAAGATGAACTGATTCATTATTTACTTCTAATAACCTGAGTTACCATGAAAATTCTGTGGAACACATAGGAAATCATATTGGTCCTAGGATTGTTCCTGGTTTCATAGATGTTAGCTCTGTATGGTTTAGAAAATGATTGTCTTCCTATCTTCTTTTTGAGCAGTTATTAAGAAATACATTTTGCAAACTGCTGCTGGTATCAGCTTTTATCCCCAAAGATGTTACTTGAAATGTGAAGGGCAGAATGTTAAAGAAATATTGGTTGTTGGTTTTCTCAGATACAGAAATGTGTACCAAGTGTCCAGATGATCAATATCCAAATGAGGAACGAGTCCAATGTATCCTGAAAGTTATAACCTTCCTGTCTTATGAAGAAGATCTGGGCATCATCCTTGTCTCTTTTGCCTTACTTTTCTTCCTAACCACAGTCCTTTTCTTAATTATATTCATTCAATACCGAGAAACTCCTATTGTCAAAGCCAACAACCGAGACCTCTCTTACATCCTCCTGGTCTCCCTCCTGCTTTGCTTCTTGTCTCCTCTTCTCTTCATTGGTCAACCAAGGAAAGCCACTTGCCTTCTCCGACAAACAGTTTTCAGCATCGTCTTCTCAGTTACCATTTCTTCTCTTTTGGCCAAGACAATCATAGTGGTGCTCTCTTTCCTTGCTACAAAACCAGGCAATTGGGTAAAGAGATGGTTGGGAAAAAGTTTGTCCCACTCCACCATCCTTTCTTGTTCTGCTGTCCAAATAATCATCTGTTCCATCTGGCTGGGAGTTTTTCCCCCATTCATTGACTCTGATCTCCACTCCCAGCCTGGAGAGATCATCTTGCAATGCAACGAAGGCTCTGTTTTCATGTTCTACATCACCCTCAGCTACCTAGGCTTCCTAGCTGCCATCTGCTTCATAGTGGCTTTCCTGGCCAGGAATCTACCTGGGACTTTCAATGAAGTCAAACTGATCATCTTCAGCATGTTGGTCTTCTGCAGTGTCTGGGTGACATTTGTGCCCTCTTACCTGAGCACCAAAGGGAAATACATGGTGGCTGTGCAGGTCTTCTCCATCTTGGCCTCCAGTGCTGGTCTACTGGGCTGCATCTTTATACCCAAGATCTACATTATCATTTTGAGGCCAAACTTGAATACAAAAGAGAAGCTTATGAGCAGAAGAAATGTAAAAATGTGAAATAGAAGAATTTTGACTTTCAAAATTTTCCAAGATTCCAACCCTTGATTATGATTAGTTGGACAATAATCCTTGTCCAGCAAATTGCAGATGGCCATTTAAATCTTTTGAGTAGGGCAGTTATCATATATACCCTGTCCCCTTAGCTGAGCTGTGAAATGTCCCACAAATATATTTTAAACATGATATTTGTGCAATGAGAATCTTGTTGATATACCAGAAATAATTGTATAATTACAGGGGGCTGTAATAATGCCATTATATTAGTTGTATGATAGTTTATCTGCAATTGTGGTAGTTTTTCATATTGGACTCAAGATCTCAACATCATCAACACAATATTGCATTCTGAATTGATAGGCCCCAATTTGTGTGTATTGGAAGAAAGGTTTCCAACTCCATCTCCACAGGGCTGTGTCTTGAGTCTGCTATTGTTCACCTTGATGATCCATGATTGCTATGCCAAATCTGCTATGAATCATATTGTGAAGTATGCGGATGACACTGCAGTGGTGGCTCTTGTCTGGGATGACAATGAAGATGCTTATGGGAAAGAGGTGAAGGCTTTGATGGACTGGTGCAATAAAAGTAACCTTGTTCTAAATGTTAGTAGTATAGAATAGAATTCTTTATTGGCCAAGTATGATTGGAGACACAAATAACTTGTCTTGGTGCTTATGCTCTCAGTGTACATAAAGAAAAGAAACATTCATCAAGAGTCAAGAATAATAAGGCACAACACTTAATGATAGTCATAGTGTACAGTAAGCAATCAAATCATATTAGGAAACAGTCAATATAAATCATAAGGTTACAATAAGTGACTAAGTTACAGTCATACAGTCACAAGTGGGAGGGGTTAGGTGATAGGAATGATGAAAAGATTAATAGTAATAGTAGTGCAGACTTTGTAAATAGTTGGACAGAGTTGAACAAATTATTTGTTTAGCAGAGTGAATGGCATTCTGGAAAAAACTGTCCTTGTGTCTAGCTGTTCTGGTGTGCAGTGCTCTATAGCATCATTTTGAGGGTATGAGTTTAAACAATTTATTTCCAGGTTGTGAGGGGTCTAAATATTTTCACAGCCCTCTTTTTGACTTGTGCAGTATACAGGTCCTTGATGGAAGGCAGGTTGGTAGTAATTGCTTTTTCTCCAGTCCTAATTATTCTCTGAAGTCTGTATCTGTCTTGTTGGGTTACAGAACCTTTAGTAAAACAAAAGAGAACATTGTAGATGTTAGAAAGAGCCAGCATAGTCATACTGACTGTTTAAATTCTTCTTAAAAGCTTGCAGTGATGGAGTGCCGATGATTTCCAAAGGCAAAAAATATTGGACTAAAATATATTTGGTTAGAAAAAATGATAAAACAACATACAGATTTGAAACCAGAAATATTCCTGCTAGGTATACTACCAGAACAGTATAATAAAGGGAATACATACTTAATTTTGCATGTAGTAATGGCAGCAAGAATAGTGTTTGCACAACAATGGAAAAATGAGGTCCTGACAAATGAAAGTGTAATAAAAAATGTTAGAATGAGCTGAGATGGATTGATTGACACTTAATATAAAATAAAATGAAGAAACAGAATATTTTTTAACATGTGATTTATTTCACCAATGGTTAACTAACAGAAACAGATGTTAAATGCTAAAGAGAATCTAAAAAGATAATAAAAATCTGTATTGGAAATTATTCAGAGATTTGCAGCATTAATTCAGCACCAGAAAAATAAACACAGATGGCTGATGCTTCATTTAATATCTTTATAAACATAATAAGTAGATTTTACAAACCAACATGGAGCAAACTCAGACAGAAGTGGACATGTTACAAGTGCAGAACTTCAGCAGTAACTTCAGCAGCTCAGAAACAGACATCAGTTTCACTTTAGTTCAGCAGGCAAGCAGAGGAGAGAAGCAGTTTCATTTTCAACAGACAGACTCAGAGCTCAACATAGCTTCAGAGTTGCAGAGCTTAATATAGAGCCATGCCTAAACTATTTTTAGTTTCAGTTTCCAGCCTAGGCTAATTCTAGTTTCAGTTTCCAAAACAGTCCTCATTGGCTGACCTTGTTACGAATAGTTATTTTACTATTCCAGTTCATGAATATACTCTGACAGAAAATTTTCAAGATGGATAAACTAATGGTATTATTATGTTGTGATTAATATTGATATGTTTATTAAGATTATTAGTATGACTTTGGTTATTGTTATATCTTTATTTAAAATTAACTGTGCCCAGACAACACATTTTCAGATAGACATGGCATTTTTATGTTCTTTAAAAGGAAACTTTTTCAATGTAATTATATTAAAGAAAGAAAGAAAGATATGGTACGATGTTTCTGAGATAACATCAACCAGCTCCTTCAGAGCTCTGGTATGTAATCTGTCAGATCCTGGTGATTTATATTTGTCAAGGTCTTACCATTTTGTTGCTTATTTTTATTTTTATTTCTAGTTTGCCTTTTATCATAGTATTTTTGGTACGTTGGGCTTTAATTTCTTTTAGCATGAAGACTAATGCAAACAATGAGCTAAGCAGGTATGCTTTCTCCCTTCCTTGCCATCTTCTCTCTTTAGTGGACCTTCTGTTTCCTTGACTTTTGTTTTGTTATTAATATGTTAATTTAAAAAATAATATATTTGACTTTTGCTGCAAGTCCTTGTTCATTCTGAGCCTTTGCTTTCCTGACTTCATCTTTGCATGTTCTGGCTATCTGCTGATAATCAGCAGTTAAGTGTCCTTTTTTTCCATTTTTTGTATTTGTCCTTTTTGTCTTCCAGTTTGTCAGAGAGATCTTTCTGCAACCATGCTGGCTTCTTTTTTAATTTCTTGTTTCCTTTTTCAATGGTATTATGCTGGACTGGACTTTTATGTATCAACTCATACAATATTTCTCTGGTCTTTTAGAATTGTCAGCAGAAAGGGAGAGGGGAAAAGTGCAGCACTTTGCAAAACTGAAACTGCATTCTATAAATGTTTTCATAGATAGTTTCTAGGCGACCAAAGTTTCTGCTGTGCAAAATTCTAACTGGAGAGTATGATTGATGACTCTTGGCTATGGATTTGTCCCATTGGAGAAAATGAATTATGATACATCCAGGGGGTGGGGGGGAAACCAGATGTGTCTCAGAGTCAGATCCACCCAGGCAACTCTGACATGTTTACTCCCAATAAATCTTCTTTGAGCTTTGAAAATCTGCCTAGAGACTCATGATTTAAATGGGGATAACTATCAGAGCCCTGACATTATGATTGCATTTTTCAAAGTTTCCCATGCTTCTTGAGTTGCTTTCCCCTTTAGGATTTTCATCCATGGAATCTTTCCTAGGCTCTCTCTGAGATTGTTAAAAAAATTTAAAGTTTAAGACCCTGGTTGGATAATTTTCTATTGCTTGTGTTTGTATTATATTGAATTCCAGTATGATGTGGTCATGTTTATCCAAGGTTCAGGAACTTCAACTCCCTCTATTAGGAAGAATTAGGTCCAGTATAGCTTTACTTCTAGTTTCCTCCTCTACCTTTTAGATGACAAAGTCATCAGCTAGGTTGGTTAGGAATCTATTTGATCTCCCACTCACTGCAGAATTAATCTCCCAGTTGATATCTGAATAATTGAAGTCTCCCATTACTACCACAGTGTGCTTCCTATATATGTTTGTTGAAAAGTTGGCAAAGAGTTTGTCTATGTTTTCTGATTGGTTGGGTGGCCTGTACTATATGTCTATGGCAATGTCACTTCCCCCCCTTTATATTGACTATACATTCTGTAGGGGTTTTATCTTTGATCATGTCCATTTTTGTAGATGTGTAGTGATCTCTTGCATGTAACACAGCCCCAACTCCTCTTTTTGTAGATGTGTTTCTTTTGAACAATTTGTATCCATCCACCAGTACATTCCAGTCATTCAATCTTGCTGTTCTGTGCAAGATTGCAAATTAAAAATTAAACATATATTTAGTCTTAGACCAGCTGTCAACAGAATACTTCATTCAAAGGAGAACAAAGGGAAGAAAAACAAATTAAAAATGAACCAGTTAAAAAAATTAACATCAAATCTTTGAAAACTAGTTAATCTTGTTAGGGATAACATTGTTTACCCTAATTGGTTTAGGTAAAATAATAAATATGTTAATCATAGTTTGTAAGTTAAAGTGTCTGCAACTTTAAATATAGGAATGTAATTAAGGGAGTGGTTCTGAAAGCACTTTAAAAGAAGCAAGACTGCAGCTTGCTCTCTCTCTGGCTTTGATGATCCCTAATTACTGCATGGATTCAAGACTGCTTTACTCGAACGGGAGAGAGACAAAGGACTGATTTGTAAGTGAACTGACATAGGATATTTCTACACGGACTTTGCTAACTGAATATCCTTGAATGGACTGACTAAATGATACATGACTAATGGACTGTTATTTTGACTATGCTATAAATGGAATAAATTATATTTTTGATAGCACAAGCGTATCTGTTATTTTTACTGTATGTTAATAAACATACAAACATATCTCACTCATTTATCTGTGTGCCTATCTGACTAACGCTGCACATTCTGTTTAGCTTGTCTCCTTAACCCTGGTTGGGGAACCCAGGCTTAACACTGGTTATGGGCCCAGAGGCTGCAAAGTCAGTTTAACTAGGATAAAACAGATTTATGTAAAAGTGAGAGTTTGTGTTGTTATACATTACAGTAAACAGACAGCTGTGTTTTATTAATTATAGTTTTATATCCATATAAAGAAAACATGGCACAAGTCAATTTACAAAGTTTGTCCCTTATATCCAAGCTTGATGGAACAAACTATGTATCATGGTCTATGAAATGTAGTCTACTTCTACGAAGAGAAGGTTTGTGGAACATAATTGAAAATCCACCAAACGTAGAGGAATGGGATCCAGAGGATGATGAAGATAGACTAAAAATAGAAGAATTTATGCATAAAAATGAACACGCTATTTGCATAATAGGGTTAACATTAACTGACCAACAACTTGTTCATATCCACGGAGAGCAAATAGCTGTTGGGTGTTGGCAGAAGCTGAAGAGGATTTATGTTTGAGATAACGTTGGTGCTCACATAAATCTTACACGGAAGCTTTTCAGGGCGCATCTCCAAACGACTGGTGATATGCTGAGTCATTTGAAAACTATGCAAAGCATTTTTCAAGAACTGCATGAGGAAGAGCTTATTTTCTTTGAACTACACCAAGTCTACATAATTCTATCTTCACTAGATGAAAGTTATGACAACTACGTCACTTCTCTTGAAATTTTGCCTAAGGAAAGTTTAACTTTAACTGATATAACTGGCAGATTGATTGAAGAGGCCAGAAGAAGGCTTGAAAGAGATGAGTTAAGGAGGGAACAACCTCAAAAAGAAGATAATGAATCTTCTATTGCATACGCAATTAAAAAGTGTTTTAATTGTGGAGGAAGAGGACATTTGGCAAGATTTTGCAAAAAAGGAAAGCGCCAGAACACTGACCAGAATACTAAATGTCATCAAAAGATAAATAAAAATTTAGAGTTAGCCATGTATACTAACGGAGCTGTAAAAAATAATTTATGGGTGGTTGACAGTGGAGCATCCCACTGTATAACAAATGATAACAAAAATTTTATTAAAATGTCCAAGAGTACACAGCAGATATCGTTAGCCAATGGCTGGAAACTGAAAGCTAAAGGTCAAGGTATAGCATATTGTTCTTTTATGAAAGAGAATGTAAAAATGTTATAATTACCACAACTTAAGTTTAATTTAATTTCAGTTAGAATTTTGGTCAAACTAGGATATGTAGTTACCTTTAAAGGAGATAACTGCATAATTGAAAAAGAAGATAAGAAAATTACTGCATCTTTAAGAGGTGAATTATATGTGTTAAATGAACCTGTTAACCTTTTTTGTGCCATGGCCCGGTACCGGCATCACAAAATGATCCGAGGCCCGGTACCGGCATCAGCATGCATGACAAGGCAAGGCGAGCTGAACAACCGGCCAGCCAGCCATCCCCCGCTTCTCCTCGCCACCTTCAACTCCTCCTTTGTACATTTTTTGTGTTTTCTTAATCTCCTCTGCCATCGGGACGGCTCTTCGTTCGAAGCCGCCCCCCCCCTTCGATGAAGCTAAGGTGCGAGGATTCCTTCAGGACCCAAAAGCCGCTTTCCAACCGGAAAAGCTCACTTTCTCGTCGAAACAAGATGGCGCCCAGCAAACCGGCAGCCTGGTAGAAAATGATCCATGGACTAGTACCGGTCCGGGGCCCAGTGGTTGGGGACCCTTGCTTTAATGCACACATTCATGGCTGAGATAATCTGCCTTTGAATCCAGTCCCTGGTCCTTCCACACCTTTCCGTTTCCCTCTCATCCTACATGCTCCTTTGCCCTACTTGGAAACTGTGTAGGTTTTTTTTATTAAGAAGAAGACTCGCATGTAATTTCTTGAAGTGTTCCTTATTAGCAATATTAATGGAATACGTTGTATTTTTTTTTCAACTCCCTGTGTCAGGATTTGGTATCATTTGAGGATGTAGCTGTGTTTTCTCTGTGGAGGAGTGGGCCCTGCTGGATTCTGAGCAAAAAGCCTGATACCTAGAGATCATGCTGGAAAACAAGAGTAACATGGCCTCCTTAGGTAAGGGGCTCTGTTAAGTTACAGTATTTAATAGTTATTTAGTAGCTGGAAAAGTGGAGTTGTACAAGGAGTCAGAACACACAGTTACAGCTGATTGGTTGGAGAGAGCTGTCTCCTGCATGAGACAAACTATGCTGTGATTGGTCAATATGAGTGTAAAGTGTTTCCTGCCTTTTTTCCTCCGTGTGTTCTGTAATTTTACCTCAGGATGCTCCTCTTAGCCTGATGATCTAATTTATTATAAATATTGATGTAAAATATATTGATTATAAACATATTCATTTACATACATACATGGATAGAAACAAAGATATATAACATTAATTTATATAAAGTTTGTGTCAGCATCTCTGACTTCATTTGGATACCTACTGAGCAATTCCCTGACAGGTTTTTCCCCCCTCTGAAAGGGTGGTGGATGTGAGCAGCTCAGATAAAAGACTTAATTTGTTTGATGTATGCAGTAGATAAAAGTGTCCTTCTCTATATTTCTACTCCTACTTAGTCTGATAAAATGGCCTTAAATCTCCACACTGCCTCCATTAAGTTTCCCATCCTAGCCTGTTTCCGATCCTGCCTGTTTCACTTTGTAGAGAGCTTTTAGAAGTTGCTTTCATTTTGTTGTTTTTGGTCTATAATGATGACACTTAAGAGCCTGATAAGATTTATCACAAGGATTTATACTCCTTGCAGTCATCTGGTCGGAAAGAGTGCTTACAACCAAATGCCTGCAAGGAACATCAATCCTTCCATCTTCCACCATTCAATCAGTACTGAAGAAGCTTCTTGGATGAGAAGAGAAACATGTTCAAGGAAAAAAGAAAGTCCAGCTGCCTTTAGAAAAAGCCCCTTTGGGAGAAAGAGGAATGAACACCCCAGAGTGAGAACTAGTTTTTTTTTTCAAGGAAATGCTCCTTCATGGAGAAGATGTTAAAGCTTATTTCCCAGGTCCAAGGATCTCAACATTTCTACCTTCTCAGATTGAAATTAAACCAACAGGTTCTCCATCATCAAGTCTATTGTCTTTTACTTAGGACTGAGTATTTATATTTTTACACGATTTTATTGTTTATATAGTTTTTATCCTTTTAATATAATAAGGCATCAAGGGTTTCCCTATGGCAAGCTGGAGACCAATAAATGAATGAATGAATGAATCAAGGCCTCTTTTAAGTGTCCTTTTTGCTTCCTAAAAGCTAAATCTGGAGCAGTAGAGCTGATGGTACTTGCCCCATAAAATTTAAATGATCTTAGCCAAAATTTTCACATTTTCATTTTGTACCATTAAGGAAAAGACAGACACAAGGGTCAACTTAATACCAAGCATAGCATCATGTTTTGAACAAATGGGAGTTTGGAAGAATATTGATACTGTTTGAAAACTGCAATGATGTTTGATGCCTTATTCACCTAAGTTTCTGTTAACTTTTCTTTTTTCTGTTGCAAGCAGGTGATGGATGGGAGATGGAGGATTCTGGCCAAGAGGCAGCAGCAACTTTGCCAAAAGACAAAAAGGAAGAAAAGTTCATTAATTCCAACATGGAACAAGATTAAAAAGAATCATTATATTAAAATACCGAACTGGTTGTCAACTATAGAAGCACAAATCTACCCAAATGCAATGGATCTGGGGAAAAAAAGAGGCATTATGAAGACTTATTAGACACACAAGGAAGATTAAAAATGAGACAAGAATTACAGCAACAAAATATAAAGATAGATTGGTGGCCATACATGCAAATTCAGGCAAGATACAAAAAGGACAAAGAACAATTTGGTTTCTGCATGGAAAAGCATCAATTAGATAAAATTTTACAAGAAATGGAAAAGAAAATGATCTCAAGAATATATAATTTTCTGCTAGATTTTAAAATGGAAGAGGAGGTGGTCAAAGAGACGATGGTGGTCAAAGAACATTAGACTGGGTGAAACCAGTTCAATAGCAGTAACCGTGAGAGGGATCTTGGAGTCTTAGTGGACAACCAGCTAAATAGGAGCCAGCCGTGTGCAGCAGCAGCCAAAAAAGCTAATGCAATCCTAAATTGTATTAACAGAGGGATACAATCAAGATTAAGGGAAGTACTAATACCACTCTATAAAGCCTTAGTAAGACCACACCTAGAGTACTGCATCCAGTTTTGTTCACCATGTTATAAAAAAGATGTTAAGACCGTAGAAAAAGTGCAGACAAGAGCAACCAGGATGATTAGGGGACTGGAGGCTAAAACATACAACGAACGGTTGCAGGAACTGGGCTTGGCTAGTCTAGTAAAGAGAAAGATCAGGGGAGACATGATAGCGGTCTTCCAATATTAGAGGGGCTGCCACAGGGAGGAAGGGGTCAAGCTATTTTCTAGAGCTCCTGTAGGCCAGACAAGGAATAGTGGATGGAAACTGAATAAAGAGATTTAACCTGAAAACAAGGAGAAACTTTCTGACAGTGAGAACAATCAACCAATGGAACAGCTTGCTCTCGGAAGTTGTGGGAGTGCCATCACTTGAGACTTTCAAGAAGGGATTGTACTGCCATTTGTCAGAAATGGTGTTGGGTCTCCTGCTTGGGGTTGGACTAGATGACCTCCAAGGTACCTTCCAACTCTGATTATCTGTTAATCTGTTAAAAACAGCTGCAAGGATTTCGTACGCACCACTCTGGAAAGAAAAAAAGATTCCACGAGAAGTCATGGTTATATATATATATATATACAATATATATATTGTATAGAGATGGACAGGGTAACGATGAAAATAAAAGACAAAAAAGATTCAATTTACCATAAGGCTTGGTATGCCTGGTTTGAGTGGTTTAGAAATAAAAAGAAAAGAAAATAGCAATTAGGAAAAGAATGAGGGAATATGTAAATATACCATAGAGAAGATTGATATGTAAAGATAAAAGATATTGATTTATAGCAAGAGTAAGATGTAATGGTAAAGGAGTAAGTAAATATATATACTGAAAAGTGTAAGGAGATGACTTAAAGATGACTTGATATTGATAACAATATATAAAGTTTTATGTTTTTTAAAATTTGAAAACTTAATAAAGCTTATTTACAAATATTAATAATACCAAGCATAGCATCATGTTTTGAACAAATGGGAATTTGGAAGAATATTGATACTGTTTGAAAACAGCAATGGTGTTTGATGTCTTTTGCACCTAAATTTGTGTTAATTTTTCTTGTTTTCTGTTGCAAGCAGGTGACAGATGGGAGATGGAGGATTCTGGCCAAGAGGCAGCAGCACTTTTGCCAAAAGACAAAAAGGAAGAAAAAATGTACGGAAAGCAATGTTTGGAGCAAAACCAGTTAACGGGGGAGCTGGAGAATTGCTGTGGTTTACCTTGTCCAGATACCAATGTCTTACTGGACACCGATGATTGCCATGAAAAAGAATTGTGTTCAAGATGTGGGAAAACACACTGATGAATCTGGATTATGTGACTGTGGCGAAAGCTCTGCTGGAGAGAAACAAGATGAAAGCAGGCAATGCTCCAGAAGGAACCTTCCTCCTACTTTACATGAAAGAATACAAGGAGGGAAACTGTAAAAAATGTACAGAGTGTGCAGAAAGCTTCGGTACAAGCCGCTCTCTTGCTTCGCATAAAAAGATTCACAAAGCAGAAGAGCCACACAAATGTCTGGATTGTGGAAGGACCTTTAGTCAGAAAGAGCATCTTAATTCACATCAGAGGGTCCACGAAGAGAAGCAGCAGCATCAATGCATCCCCTGTGGAAAGACCTTTGGAAGCAGCGCCTCCCTTACTTCCCATCAAAGCCTCTACAGAGAGGAGAGGTTGTGTCAATGCAGGGAGGGTAGAATGAGTTTGAGCTTCCTGAGTTGGCGCAGAAGGAACATTCTTTGTTGTGCTGTTTTTGATGACGTTTTGGATGTTAGGTGTCCATTTTAGGTCATGTGACATCGTAGAACCTAGAAATTTGAAGGTCTCTACTGTTGATACGGTGTTGGCTAATATTGTAAGAGGTGGTAGCATGGGAGGGTTTC
Organism: Hydrophis major; assembly: GCA_033807585.1. NCBI lineage: Eukaryota > Metazoa > Chordata > Lepidosauria > Squamata > Elapidae > Hydrophis > Hydrophis major. The sequence goes on from CM066329.1 coordinate 25,167,016, forward strand.
TCCTAAAGTCTACCACCATTTCTATGGGTTTGAGTGTGTTCAGTTCCAGATTGTTCCGGTTGTACCACGAGGCAAGTTGTACAACCTCCTGTTTGTATGTGGATTCATCATTCTCTTGAATGAGACCAATCACTGATGTGCCATCTGCAAACTTCAGTATTTTAACAGATGGATCGTTCGAGATGCAGTCATTGGTATATAGGGAGAAGAGAAGTGGAGAAAGCACCCAGCCTTGGGGAGGGGGGGCTGTGCTGATTGTGCAGGTATCAGGTGTGATTCTGCCTAGCTTCACCTGCTGCTTCCTGTCTGTTAGGAAGCTAGAGGATCTCATGACCCTGGGACACCACAACGATCATAAATGTGAATCAGTCCCCAAGGGTCTGGATTTTGATCACATGACTATGGCGATGCTTGAATAGTTAAAAAAACAATTGTAACTCACTTTTTTCAGTGCTGTTATAACTTTGAATGGTCACTAAATGAAATGCAAGTCAAGAACCATCTGTCCTGCATAGAAGTAGTTTTTCTTCTGAACTTCAAATACTTTTAAATGGAGGGGTTAAATATTACCCCGCTCAGATCTTTTAAACATTTTTTACCTCAGGCATTTTAAATCATTAAATATTTCCTAGCTCGGAGGTTTTTTTCCACTTCAAAATGGAAGTGTTAGTGGGACTCTCTTACGGAGAAATAAATGGTTCTGCGTTTATCTTTATTCTCCTCTTTTGGGGTAAGAAACTTTGGACTGAATTGTGATTGTCTAATACATCTCAAAGTTGCCTTGCTCTCAGATGGACCCCATGGATCCTTCAGACACAGGTTGTCGTCCACTTACAACCGCTGTTCTCTCCAAAATTTCCGTTGCTAAGTGGGACATTTAGTAAGTGAATTTTTATGCCATTTGAGGATATTTCTTGCCAGGGTTGTTGTGTGAAACATCACAGTTGTTAAGTTAGTAACACAGTTGTTCAGCAAATCTGGCTCCCCCATTTCTTCTCCGAAGGTCGCAAAAGACGATCCCATGACCCGGGGACACTGCAACTGTCATTAATGCAAGTCGGTTGTCAAGCGGCTGAATTTTGACCACCTGACCATGGGGATGCTGCCACTGGCCTTCTTGAGTGGGAAAAACCATCCTAAATCACTTTTTTCGATGCCCTTTGGAACTTCTAACTAAACAGACGGTTCTGAGTTGAGGACTGCTTGCAAAGGAGCAATGGAGTATTTGCTGTTAAGGAACAATCCTGATTGTTGGTAGTTCTAAGGAAATACGTTGTAAGTTGAGGACTCCCCTGTCAGAATAAGTGCATGCGGGACAGACTCTTTCCTGACAACAGGAGGATTTTTGAAGGAGGAGATAGGACAATCCTTTGCCTGTGATGGTACTACAGGGTTTCCAGCCTAAGCAGGGGGTTGGATTAGAAGACCTCCAAGGTCCCTCCCTGTAATTCCCTCCTAACTTTGCTGCTCCGCATCCCCCTCCCTTCCCTCCTCCCGTCCCTGGGCGTCGTCCCCTCCCTCTCCCCGCTGTTTCTTTGCCCGCCTCCGGAGAAGCAGCCCTGGACTCCCTGCCCAGCTGACCCTCCCACTGGGGACCGCTTCCCCGGGCAGTTGGAGCGGGGGCAGACAGGGGAAGTCCCGAGGTGGCGGCGCTTTCGGCCCTTTCGACAATGGGAGGAGCTGGACGGGGAGGGGAAAGAAGTGTGAACATTTCCTGCTTGGGCTCTGCGAAGTCCTGGCTGGGGCTCTCCCGAGAAGGGGGATCCGGGGGCGGGAAGGGAGGGAGCGTGGCCGGCGGGGGTGCGAGGAAAGCGGATTGTGGATCTGTTCCTGCGCGCATCTCTTGAGGAGCGGAGTCCGGGAGAGGAACAGAGCCGCCTGTTTCCTTTTGAGCGCCAGGTCATAAGCTCCTCCCTCCCTCCTTCCCTTTTCCCACCTGGGGAAATGCCTGGACAGGTGAGCCTTCAAGGCAGCGTCTGGGGGCGCCCCTAAGATCTCTCCTGCTGTCTCCACTTTCTCCTGGGGGAGATGATTCTGCCGGCCCTTCCCGATCGTTTCTCGGCTCTTTCTCTTTCCCCTCTGGGGCTGTTTCAGGTCCGGAAGGCTCAGGGTTGAATGGCTGCTAAAGCGGTCGGAAGGAAAGGGGGCGATCCTTCCCAGGAGCTGCTGCTTCTGGAAAGAGCATCGGGTCAAGGCTCCTTCCGATGCCCTTTAATAGATTAGAATTCTTTATTGGCCAAGTGTGATTGGACACACAAGGGATTTGTCTTGGTGCAAATACTCTCAGTATACATAAAAGAAAAGATACATTCGTCCAGAATCAGGATTGTCTGCCCCAGTTTCTTTCATTCCTGAATTCTTTTTCACTGTTTAATTTAACTGTGTTTTTAAAGCCTTGTGTGCATTTAAACAGGCATGTCATCCTTTTCCTATAAACCAGCATGTCTCAACCTTGGTGACTTTTAAGATATGTGGACTGCAACTCCCAGAATTCTCCAGCCAGCAGAGGATAGCTCTCTGGGGAATTCTGGGATTTTAAAATTGCTAAAGTTGAGAAACATTGCTGCAGGCTATTCCAAAGGGCAAATCCCACCTGTTAAAATAGTTTTTGTTTCTCCTGGGATGATCTGATGGGGAGGGTGAACATTATGCTGGTCAGGATTCTGGTGACCAAGAATGCAGGAACTGGGTATTTGCAGGAACTGGGTATTTGCAGGAACTGGGTATTTCTAGTTTCAGGAGAAAAACCTCATTATGAGCATAGTGGCACTTGTAAGAAATTGAACAGACAAGCACACCATAAGGTATCTCCCTTAGGGTCCTTTATTAAGGATAATAATTTATTAAGGATCCTAAGTGGTTTATTAAATTTCAAATTATAACAAACAGCAAGTACTTAGACAAAAATCAGTTGTTGGCCCCAACTCACATATACCACAAGGAACAAGACTCTCGTAATTCTGCCCCATTGTCACAGCAAATGAGGCAGTTTTCTCTTCCTCAGTGTCACAACATTGTTATTTTTTACATGCATTACAAGTTGATAGTTCCTCTTTTCCCTCCATCTTGCCTCACCTCATCCTGCAAACTCAGCTACCAACAATATTGAGACATAAGGTTTCAACATATTTGCAGGTTAAACAAGTATGCTTGTTTTTAATAAAAATAAATTATATACATAAAAAGTATATTACTTTTTATAGACACTTTATCATTGAACACCATGATTTTAAACAGATTACACAGATTAATATTGAGTGCAATAAACCTTGCCAAAGAAATATCAGGTTCAATAGGCATCGATCAAGAAGCAAAGGCCTAAGTTATGATTAGTTTCCCCTCATGCTAATTCTGGGGTCTTTAAACTTGACAGCTTTAAGACTTGTGGACTTCAACTCCCAGAATTCCTCCTCTGGTCATGTTAGCTGAGGAATTCTGGAAATCCACAAGTCTTCAAGTTTGAAGATCCTTGTGCTAGTTTAATGAAAAGAAGGACTAGGGATGACATGATAGCAATATTCCAGTATTTGAGCGGCTGCCACAAGGAAGAAGGGGGTCAACCTACTCTCCAAGAACACCTGAAGGTAGGATAAAATGCAATGGATGGAAATTAATCAAAGAGAAAAGCAACTTAGAACTAAAGAGAAATTTCCTAACAGTTAGAACAATTAACCTGTGTAACAATTTGCCTCCAGAAGTTGTGAATGCTCCAACACTGGAGGTGTCAAGCTTGGTGGTGCTTTAATGCGCAAATTCTGGCTGAGATAATTTGCTTCTGAATCCAATCCCTGATCTATCCACACCTTTCAGTTTTCCTCCCACCCAGTGTTAGCAGATTCTGTGTGTTTTTGCTGTGGCTGCAAAGGACTCAAATAAACTGATTCCCTAGTTAGCATCAAGTTATGTAGAATCACCCTTCTGCACTGTAGCTTCAAGAATAGGGCTGGATGTTGGATAACCAATTATTCCTTTGCTCTTCTCCCCCCCCCCCACTCCTAGACCTTTTCATTAATTTAACTGTGTTTTTAAAGCCTTGTGTACATTTAAAAAGGTATCGCCCTTTGCTTGTGGGCCATTGTTTCTGGTGTTTTATGAGTTGACAGTAGGAAGATTCTCCCCTCCCTTCCCCAGATGTGCCAATCTCCCAATAACAGAATAACACAATTGCAAGGGATCTTGGAGATCTTCTAGTCCATCTCCATTTCAAGCAGGAGACCCTATAGCCTTTCAGACAAGTGGGTGTCCAGTCTCTCCTTAAAAACCTCCAGCCCACAACTTCTGAAGGCAAAATGTTCCATTAGTTAATTGTTCTCACTGTCATGAAGTTTCTCCTTAATTCCAGGTTGCCTTTCTCCACCATTAGTGTCCATCCATTGTTTCTTGTCCTGCCTTCTGGTGCTTTGGAAAATAAGTTGAGCCTCCTCTTTTTTGTGGAAACCTCTCAAATATTGAAACACTGCTATTGTGTCTCCCCTGGTCCTTCTTTTCTCTAGACTGGCCAAATCCAGTAACTGCAAATGTTTTACAAATGTTTTAGTCTCCAGACCTTTAATTATCCAGACCTTTAATTATCTTGCTCTTCTCTGTACTTCTTCCAAAATCTGAACATCTTTTTTGTAATGTGGTGACCAAAAGTGAATGCAGTATTCCAGGTGTGGCCTTACTAAGATTTTATAAAGCAGCACTACTACTAAGCCCAAAGTGAAAAGAAAAGTCCAGGGTTGACTTTTGCACAGAAATTAAATGTTGAACCCCATATCCCTTGATGTGGCATCATGATTCAACGGGTCACCGCAATGGGTAAAATTGGTGTTGGGTTTGGCCAACTTACCCAAAGTCTAGCTCATCAGTGGAAAGCAAAGTAATTTGGGGTTGCTGCTCCTGTGGAATCAGCCAAACCAATAAAACATTAACTAGAGTTATCTCTTGCCAGAGACACTTTGTTTCTGTAAACTTTATGTCAAGAAATTGAAAGCAGCTGTCAAGATGAAGTCACGTAATCTGAACTTGTAGACTTTTATATAAATATATTTAAAATGCAAATTTACAGCAGTCTTTGTCACCATCCACCAAAGGAAGAACATAAGATAGTCAGGAAAACAGAGGAACATCCTGAAGTAAATCTAAAGCATCATGCAGAACACAGAGAGGGAAAAAAGGGAAACGCCCCCTTTACTGACAGCAACCAATCATAGCATAGACTGCATCCTGCATGAGTCAGCACTCTCTAATCAGTTACAATTGTGTTCTGGCCAATTGTAGACTTTACTGTTCCAGCTACTAAATTCAATGTCATAAATGCTCATTTGCCCTACTTGGAAACTGGAGGTTTTTCATTAAGAAGACTCACATTGGAGTATTCATTGTTAGGAATATTCATGGAATAAGTTTTATTTTTATTTTTTATTTATTTGTCAATTGCTTACAAGATAATAGGTATAAGTAAAAACATAGTTATGAATACATGGGTACATATAAGGAAAATAAAAAAGATATATAAAAGAAACAATAGGACAGGGACGGTAGGCACGCCCCCTACAGACCTCTTAGGAAAGAGGTGAGGTCAATAGTAGACAGTCTAAGGTTAAAGTTTTTGGGGTTTGGGGAAGAAACCACAGAGTCAGGTAGAGTATTCCAGACATTGACCACTCTGTTGCTGAAGTCGTATTTCCTGCAAAAGGAAGAATATAAGATAGTCTGGAAAACAGGAACATCCTGAGGTAAATCTAAAGCATCATGCAAAACATAGAGAGGGGAAAAAAGGAGGGAAAAAAGGGAAACGCCCCCTTTCTACTTACAGTAACCAATCGTAGCATAGATTGCATCCTGTATAATCAGTTACAATTGTGTTCTGGCCTATTGTAGACTTTACTGTTGCAGCTACTAAATTTAATTTCCTACATGCTCATTTGCCCTACTTGGAAACTGTGGAGGTTTTTCATTAAAAAGACTCACATGTAATTGATTGGAGTGTTCATTGTTAGGAATATTCATGGAATTTGTTGTGTTTTATCCCCCTCCCTGTGTCAGGATTTGGTATCATTTGAGGATGTAGCTGTGTTTTTCTCCGTGGAGGAGTGGGCCCTGCTGGACTCTGAGCAAAAAGCCTTATATCAAGAGGTCATGCTGGAAAACAAGAGGAATGTGGCCTCCTTAGGTAAGGGATTCTGTTACAATATTGTAGTGCAAAATATTTTTTTTTAAATTAATGCATGTGAAGTCCTCCAGCATTATTATTTGGTTTTTGGTGCCATATTCTCTAAACTGTGAATTTTCAAATTTGCAAGCTGATTTATCTGAGGTTTTCATGCTTTTGTATGAACCCTGGCTTTTCTTCACAAATGGACAGTATGGAGAAATTGGCCTTCACAATTCACTCTCTCCTGTTTGTTAAGAATCAGATGCAATCCTGCGCATGCTGCGCACGAAGGGAAAAAAGAACAAAGATGTATTTATTAGAAAATTTATATTGCTGCCTATTTGCACATGGCGACTCCAAGCGGCTTAGAGGGGTATAGAACATCATATTAAAACAAATAAAACAAATAAAATAATAAAATAAAATAGTCCCACTCCCCTCACCCCGGTGAAAGCAGAAGAAAAAAAGAAAGTCCAGTTGCCTTTAGAAATAGCATCTTTGGGATAAAGATGAATGAACAGAGTGAGAATCAGTTTTTTTCAAAGGAAAACCTCTTCAAGGAGATGAAGCAAGCTGGGAGGCCAATAAATGGAATGAACGAATGAACGAACGAACGAACCAATGAATGAGCGAATATAGGACCATTTTAAGTGTCCCTTAGAACTAAATCTGAAGTGGAAGAAGTGATGGTTGACCCACCCCTACCCCAATGTTTAAATGATCTTATCCATAATTTTCAGGTTTTCATTCTGTATCATGGAGAACAAGCATACCACCATGCTTTGAACCAATGGGAGTTTGCAGGAAGTTTGATACGGTTCAAATCTCAGCAATGGTGTTTGATCCCTTTCGCACTAAAGTTTGTGTTAACTTTTCATTTCTTGTTTTCTGTTGCAAGCAGGTGACGGATGGGAGATGGAGGATTCTTGGGTGTTGGCAGCAGCACTTTTGCCAAAAGAGAAAAAGGAAGTTGCAGAAAATACGTATGGAAAGCAAAGTTCTGAGGAAAACCAGTTAATGGGGGACCTGGATAATTGCTCTAGTTTACCATGTGCAAATACCAGTCTCTTATTGGACACAGATGGTTGCCATGAAAAGGAAATGTATTCAACCTATGAGAAAACACTCTGTGGTGAATCTGGATTATGTGACTGTGACGAAAGCCCTGCTGGAAAGAAACAAGATGAAAGCAAGCAACACTGCAGAAGGAACTTTCCTCCTCCTTTACATGAAAGAATACAAGGAAAAATGTACAAATGTATAGAGTGTGCAGAAAGCTTCGGTACAAGCTGCTCTCTTGCTTCACATAAAAAGATTCACAAAGCAGAGGAGCCACACAAATGTCTGGATTGTGGAAGGACCTTCAGGCAGAAAAATCATCTTAATTCACATAAGAGGGTCCATGAAGACAAGAAGCAGCATCAATGCATCCCCTGTGGAAAGACCTTTGGAAGCAGCGCCTCCCTTATTTCCCATCAAAGCCTCCACAGAGAGAAGTTGTTTCAACTCAGGAAGGGTAGAACGAGGATTACTCACATCAAGGAACTGAATTCCCAGAAAAAAAGCCCCACTTGGAAGAAGTCATGTAAATGCCTGGAATGTGGGAAGGGCTTCCACTCTGCAAGTGAACTCACTTGTCATAATAGGATCCATACAGGGGAAAAGCCGTATCATTGCATTGTGTGTGGAAAGAGCTTCACCCAAAAACGCCATTTTAATTTACATAAGAGGATCCACACTGGAGAGAAGCCCTTTCAATGCCTGCAGTGTGGAAAGTGCTTTGTCAGTTCTGGTGGCCTTTATGCCCACAAACTGACCCACACAGGGGAGAAACCATACAAATGCCTGGAGTGTGGAAAGAGCTTCCGTAACTCTGGCTATCTAACTTCCCATAGAAGAATCCACAGTGGAGAGAAACCATATCAATGCACTGAGTGTGGGAAATGCTTCACTAAGCCATATAGTCTTACTGTCCATAAAAGGACCCACACAGGTGAAAAGCCTTATAAGTGTACTGAATGTGACAAATCCTTCACGAATTCGGGATATCTCTCTCGTCACAAAAGGCTCCACACTGGAGAGAAACCATATGAATGCCGCACATGTGGAAAGAGCTTCAATACAAAAGATAGGTATATCATACATAGCCGGACCCACACTGGGAAGAAACCATATCAGTGCCAGGAGTGTGGAAAACGCTTCAGTGATTCTCAAGAACTGACGATCCATAAAAGGATTCACACAGGGGAGAAACCCTTCAAGTGCACAGAGTGTGGCATGAGTTTCAGGAAAAGTAGTTACCGTGGTATCCACAAGAGGATCCACACTGGGGAGAAACCATATACATGTCATGAGTGTGGAAAAAGCTTTAGTCAAACTAGTTCACTCAGGAGCCATAGAATGCTTCACTCAGGGGAGAAACCCTATAAATGCCTGGAGTGTGGAAAATGTTTTCGTATGAGTGGGCAGCTTATCTCCCACAATAGGATCCACACAGGGGAGAAACCATTTAAATGTATCGACTGTGGAAAGAGTTTCAAAGACTGCACGAATCTTACACTACATAAAAGAATCCACACGGGAAAAGCCCTATCAGTTTGTGGAATGTGGAAAGAAATTCAGAACTGGGAGTAACATTAATTGCCATAAGAAGACACACATCAGGAAAAAATGATATGAATTGGTTCAGGGTGATTCTCAAAATTTGCTTCATGTCCACAGATATTTTGCAGGAGATTCTGGAGAAATGCATGGAGTGTAGGAAGGGCTTCCAAAGCAGCAGAAATGTTTTGATCCATTAAAAAGAAGAGTTCCCTTGTAGAACTAGGAATTAACTTTCGTTTATTAGATCGTTGTTCTGGAGTAGAGTAGAATAAGATTAGAAACAACAAGAATAGAAATGGAATTGAGTATAGAAATAGAAATGGGGATGGGGATGGGAAGGGAATTCTCTCATTGGCTAAGTGAGATTGGACATAGAAGGCCTGTGTCTCCAATGCATACGTTCTCAAGTGTACATAACATACAACAAGCGATTAAATTTTGTCAATGCGAACAGCAAAGGGAGGAAGGGATTTGGGAACTAACACGTCCAGATGTCTATGTAGGTTCTCAGTCTTCCAGGCTGCGGTTCTCCCAAAAGTACTTTTATCAAAAGGCAACTGGATTTTTTTTCCCCTTTGCGGAGATTTCCCTTCTCATCCAAGAAGTTTCTTCAGTTCTCTTTCTGGAATGAGAAGCAAAATGTCTTCAAGGAGAAACAAAGTCCAGTTGACTTTTGGAAAAAAAAAACACCTTTGGGATAACACCTTCAGGCAACATAAGGCTGCAGAAAGCTGACTTGGAGTCTAGAGAAGTTGCTGAAATATTTCAAGAGGAAACATTGCAATCTAAATGGTGAGGTCCAGACCTGGTGGTGTTGACTCCCAACATTTCCCTAAAATTGGAAGAAATCGAGCAGTGGATCTACTACACCCATGTGGAGAATGTCAGGCCAGAACAAAGAGAAGCAGGATCTCCAGTGAGCTCTTAATTGGGAGAAAGTGACAGAAGAGAATGAACTAATGAACAAATAGAAGACTTGAGAGCTTTGTCAAAAGTAATAAATGGAGAGATGGTGCTTTGTGTCTGTACCACCTTTAACTTTGGTTGTGTTTAACTGATTTCTAGTCTGACATACGATATTGATTGTGCTTGATTTTTATGAATTCCCTAATTTATGCAGTAGCTTAAGGCTTAGCTGACACATCTCAGATACAGGCTCTTTTTGGTGGGTAAATTGGACAATTCAGGGAACCAGCTTCAGAAAATACAGGTGGCCCTTGACTTATGACCACAATTAAGCCCCATATTTCCATGGCCAAGCAAATCAGTTGTTAAGTGAGTTTTTTTAAAAAAAACAATTTTATTGATTTTCTACAAACAAAACATTAAAATATCAACTCTCTTATGTACATACAGTGTCGGTTGGTTCATTGGTTTTGTGCATTCATTTCGTAGTCTCAATTACAGTTATGCTACATAACAACTCATATTGTCAAGCCAAACTTATATATCCTAATATCGCTATTAAAAAAAACATTTGACTATACTTTTAATCATTCATGCTTTATGAGATAACAATACTTTAAATAGTTTATTCTATAACAAATCATATAATCATACCAAATCTATCCTAGAAACACTTTATAAATATAATGTCAAATAACAAAAGAAAAAGAAAAAATAAAGATATTCCTTTCTATCTAACATTCTAAATATTCTATTATCGTATTTTGTCATCTAGCCATTGATAAAAAAGATCCCAAATTTCATAAAATTGTTTATCCTCTTGCTCTCTAATTTCAAATGTCAATCTTCTCAGCACATTCCAATATTTTCTTAATAATTTCTTCCTGTGATGGTATTTTCTCATTCTTCCAGTTTTTAGCAAATACAATCCTAGCCACTGTTAATACATTTACAATCAGATATTTCAAGTCTTTATTGTATGTATCTGGTAAGATTCCCAATAGAAAGAACTCCGGTTTCAAATCTATACGTTTCTTTGTCATTTTTTCCAACCACATGCGAATTTTAATCCAATATTTTTTAGCGTCCTCACAGGTCCACCACATATGGTAATATGAGCCTGGTATCTGATGACATTTCCAGTATTTTTCAGATTTGTTCTTAAACATTCTTGCTATTCTTGTCGGGGGAAGTGCCACCTATAAAACATCTTACACAAATTTTCTTTATATGCTGTTGACATTGTCATTTTATAATTTTGAGACCACAATTTTTGCCATTTCTCTAAATCAATCCCATATCCAAAATTCTTCCCCCAAACAAACATAGTTTCTTTAACTTGTTCTTCCTCTAATTTAATTCCCAGTAAATAACCATATAATTTTTTAATCATCTTCTCATCAGTACCCATCAAGATCTTATCTAGATCAGTCTGTTTATCATAAAATCCCTCTGTTTTAGAATCTTCATCATACCTTGAATGTATTTGTGCATATGAAAACCAATTCATCTTTATACCTTGTTCCTCTAAATTTTGTATCGATTTAAGTTCACCTTTTCATCCAATAGTTCCCCATATCTAACTGTTTGTTCCTTCTTATAAATTATAGGATAGGAAAATGCTTCAATAGTCGATAACCAAACTGGAATTTTCAAATAACATTGTCTTTTTATCTTCTCCCAGTTTAACCACAAAGACTCCCGTACATAATGTCTTCTAAAATAACCATGTTTTAGTTCCCTTATACTATAAAAAAGCATGCCAACCCAACAGCAAATCATGACCTTCTAGTGTCAACAATCTAGTCTTTCTTAATATTATCCATTCCTTGACCCACATCAAACTTGCAGCTTGATAGTACGATTCCCAATTGGGCAGGCCAAAACCTCCTCTAATTCTAGCACCTTGCAAAAGCTTTAGCTTTATTCTCGCTTTCTTACCTTGCCATATAAACTTCAACATAATTTTATTTAAATCTTCAAAATAGTCTTTTCCGAGCCTAATTGTTTTGTGCCATTTTACAAGTTTTGCCACAGTTTTTTGGTTAGTAACATGGTTGTGAAGTGAATCTGGTTTCGCATTTGACTTTGCTTGTCTGAAGGTCTAAAACAGGGATCCCATGACCCTGGGATACTCCAACTATCAAAAATACAGTCCAGTTGCCAAGTGTCCGAATTTGGTCACATGACACAGGTATGCTGCAACAGTTATGTGAAAAAATTCATAAATCATGTTTTTCAGTGCTATTGTAACTTCAACAGTTCACTGAAGAAACAATTATACATTGAGGACTAAATGTGAAGCAGCAATTGATTATTTGTTACTACGGGAGTGAAGGAGTATATGAATCAAACTAATAAAGGCTATTTGCTTTATGAATTGCTTATGCTACTATAATTGTTCCTGATTAAACCAATATTTGCTTCTGATACAATATACTGCTAGAAATCATGTGTTATGAATTGAGCTTTGTTATTGGCTCCTGCTTATATTATTGTATCCTGTCAGAAATTAATTGTAAGGAATTAATTCTAGTGTCAACTCAAAAACATTTCTCTGGTCTTTTAGAGTTGACAGCAGAGAGGGAGTGGGGGATGTAGTGCATTCCTAAAATGCTTTCATAGATTAATGGCTAGGCCACCAAAGCTTCTGGTCACGCAAGCTTATTACTGGAGAGCATGATTGATGACTCTTGGCTGTGGATGTATCCCACTGGAGAATATACATCCAAGGAGTGAGGGGGGCAAATCAAAGTCAAGGGTGAAATGAATGATGTGTCTCAGACTCAGCTGCATCCAGGTAACACCGGCATGTTCACTCCTAATAAATCTTGGTGGGTTTTTTTTTTCCCCTAAGAGATGCGGCTAGAGACTCATGATTTGAATGGGGGTGGATGCCAGAGTCCTGACATCTAGCTGAGTAAATTGTAGGCTTGATACTAGTTAGCATTAATTGTAGCCTTGATGCAAAATTTCTTATCTTGCTTCGCTTCTGTTCTTGGCTTCAAAGTTAGCCACATCCTTGAAAATAGAGAAGAAACTGTTGTTACCCAGGAATATCAGGAACTCGAATAGGGAGTTTCTGAATCCTGAAACCATTTTCTGCTGAATAAACAACTTGGCCAGGGAGGGAAACCTCCCCTATAGGAATGCTCCATAGATAATGGCGGCGCGTATAGACGCAGCGGCTCATGGCTCTCCCGTTCGGTGCTCTTTTCGGTGCTTTTTTCCGCTGTTTGTATACGTCTTCTGGACTATCGGCTCTACGAGCCAACTCTATACACGATCAGATATTATAGACATTGGAATTCAATGCCAGATGTCTGTTTCGAGGGACTTTCATCGCGTCCATAACATCCCCGATGAGATAGCGAGACCAGCGGGCTCTCCGTGGATTGTTGTCGGGGCCAGGAGGCGGCGAAGACGGAGGAGGGAGAGGAAGCAGAAGCGAGGCTGTAGGTCTGGCGTTATGCTTAGGCTGAGGAAACATCCATTCAAGCCACCTCTTCCGAGTCTGTATCTCGCCAACGCCAGATCCCTGGCACATAAAACGGATTATTTACAGCTACAGCTCGCTGGTAACCGCTATGTTCGAGACTGCTGCGTCATGGTAATTACTGAAACATGGCTACATTCTGGGATACCTGACGCTAGCATGCAGCTGGCAGGCCGTACTTTTTTACGCTGGGACAGAACGAAGGACTGTGGTAAGAGCAGAGGAGGGGGGCTCTGCATCTACGTACATGAGAACTGGTGTAATAATGGGACAGTTATAGATAATCATTGTTCCCCGGATCTTGAGTACATGTCTGTAAGATGTCGGCCTTTTTTTCTACCGAGAGAGCTAACTGTTGTGATCGTTACGGCGGTGTATATCCCGCCCGACGCAAACACAGATAAGGCACTCTCTCTCCTGCTGAATACCATAAACGAACAGCAGCAGGCTTACCCTGATGGTGTTCATATTATTGCAGGAGACTTTAATAAGGCCAATCTGAAAACTGTACTCCCGAAGTTTTACCAGTATGTTAAGTGTGCCACGAGGGGAGAAAATACTCTGGATCATGTTTATACCAACATTAAACATGCATACAGAGCCATACCCCTCCCCCACCTTGGGTATTCAGATCATCTCTCCCTCCTGTTATCCCCAGCTTATACCCCCCTCAGACGCAGTAGCAGGCCCATTACGAAGACTGTAACGATTTGGCCTGAGGATGCACTTAGTAGACTTCAAGACTGCTTTGAACAGACAGACTGGAAGATGTTCCAACATCAAGAGTTGGAAATGCATACAAGTACGGTGCTGGACTATATCAAGTTCTGCATCGGAAATGTGACTGTAGACAGAAACATCCGGGTCTTCCCAAATCAGAAACCCTGGATGACTACTCAAGTCCGTGGACTTCTTAAAGCCCGTGACGTAGCCTTCAGGTCGGGCGATAGAGCTTTGTATACAGTCGCCCGAGCTGACCTGAGGAGGGGGATTAAGAAAGCCAAGATGGATCACAGGAGGAGTATTGAGTCCCACTTGTCTAGCCATAACACACGGGAGGTGTGGAAGGGCATACATGACATCACTAATTATAGGGGTTGTCACGGAACAACAGAACATCTGAGTGCAGCGCTAGCAGAGGAGCTGAATAACTTCTTTGCTCGTTTTGAAGTTTCACAACAGCGTACAGCTGCACCAGCCCTACTCCCTCCTCCAATTACATTCAGTTCTGCTACCCCACCCAGTATTTTTTCTGTGACGGAGGATGACGTCAGACGGGTGTTCCGAGCAGCGAACCCCAGAAAGGCAGCTGGCCCAGATGGAGTCCCTGGCAAGGTGCTTAGGGCATGTGCCCCCCAGCTTGCCTCCATCTTCAGAGATATTTTCAACCTCTCCCTGGCCCAGGCAGTTATACCATCCTGTCTGAAATCTGCCATAATCATCCCTGTGCCGAAGAAATCTCCCATCTCCAGCCTCAATGATTACCGCCCAGTGGCGCTTACTCCTGTAATCATGAAATGTTTTGAGAGGCTGGTGCTCCGGCACATCATGAATCATCTCCCCTTGGATTTTGATCCTTATCAGTTCGCTTACCGCACTAATCGGTCTACGGAGGATGCCATAGCCATAGCTCTGCACGCTACGCTGAACCATCTGGAGCAACGGCAGAGCTATGTCCGGATGCTTTTCGTGGACTACAGCTCTGCCTTTAATACAATCATCCCAGGAATTTTAATCAAAAAACTGGATACATTGGGTTTGCCCCCCCTTACTTGTGCCTGGATAAAGAACTTCCTGAGTGATCGGCCCCAGATTGTGAGGCTTGGTCCCCACCTTTCTTCCACACGTACGCTGAGCACTGGCTCCCCACAGGGCTGTGTGCTGAGCCCACTCCTGTACTGCCTCTATACCCACGACTGTAGTCCACACCATGATAGCAACCTCATTGTGAAGTTTGCTGATGACACCACGGTGGTTGGACTCATTTCGAGGGGAGATGAGGCAGCTTATAGGAAGGAGGTCCTGATGTTGGCTGCTTGGTGTTCGGACAATAATTTAGCTCTGAACACCAAGAAAACTAAGGAACTCATTGTGGACTTTAGGAGGCACAACACTGACCTGGCTCCCCTTTACATTAATGGAGAGCAGGTGGAGAGGGTCCATACTTTCCGGTTTTTGGGTGTTACTATTGTTGATAAGATCTCCTGGACGGAAAACACCACGGCAGTTATTAAGAAGGCTCAGCAGAGACTCCACTTCCTGCGAGTGCTCAGGAAGCACAATCTGGCCTCCAGCCTGCTGATTACCTTCTATCGTGCGTCCATTGAAAGCCTGTTGACATACTGCATTACAGTGTGGTATGGTCATTGTACTATGGCAGACAGGGAGAGACTACAGAGGATAGTCAAAACAGCTCAGAAGATCATTGGCTGCCCTCTTTCCTCCCTGTCAGACATCTATTCCTCACGCTGTCTTAGTAGAGCTGTGAACATCATAAAAGACAGTTTCCATCCTGGTAACGGACTGTTTGACCTGTTGCCCTCGGGGAGGCGCTATAGGTGCATCAGGTCAAGGACAAATCGTCTTCAAAACAGTTTTTTTCCCAAAGCTATAACTACCCTGAACTTACATATGCACTGACTTTAAGTCCTGTCAAACATATTGTAAATAATACTTTGGGACAATTGGGAAATTTTTGTGCAATATATCATGACTATTACTGTGCTGGCTGACAAGTGCAATAACTCCTACTGTGAATAGGCACAAATTAAGTGCAATAAGCTGGTAATTTTACTCATTTTATTCTTCTTTGTTGTTTTAGATATTTTTAGATATTCTTATGCACATTCTCTTTTTAACATGTATGGTTGTACTGAACGACGAGTCGCTTAATCTCACTGTGTATGCGTATGATGCAAGTTGTACACGTGGATAGTGACAATAAAGGTATTCGTATTCGTATTCGTATTCGTATTCGTATAAGGTGGGCAGAGACAGGGACGTGAACAAAGGACGCTTTAAAGACCACATTAACTCTCATTGGGTAAACTCTGATTCTAACGGGGTTATAATGTGTATAATACTCTGAGCCACCCTTGCAGGGTGTGGCTATTCCTTACATACATTTTGACTGTATTTTGTTTTGGATATAGTTTTGTCACACAGCTTTTGCTTTGGCCATAAATAAAAGCTAATTTTTTTGCAAACCTCATCTCGAGTCTCACTCTCTTTGGCATCTCAGTGGCTCAGGGAAACTTCTGGGACTTTATAACAGAATCATAGACGTTAAGAAAGTTTTGTTTCAGTCTAACTGACCATTGTCAATTCATTGAAACCCACCTTGGAAAACATAAGGAAGGAATTTCTTCACATCAAATAGGTCAGGGCCTAGACTCGGGGGTCTTCCAAACCTGGCGATTTAAAAGCTTGTGGACTTCAACTCCCAGAATTCCTCTGGCACGTATGTTACCATATTGGCTGGGGAATTCTAGGAGTTGAAGTTAAAAGTTGCCAAGTTTGGAGACCCTTGGCCTAGACTTATAGAATTATGATCTGTTGTTATGGATAGTGCCTTCCTGCTGTAAAGTATTTCAATGTCCAGCACATGGGAAATGGAGAAAAGAATTATGGTCCATATTTCCTTGCTCTTCCAAAAAAGGATTACAAGTATTAGGAGACTCTAGAATCTGCTAAATAAAAAGTTAAAAACTCAAGATGAACTATGGGAGGAAGCAAAAGGCCCAAATAGGAAAGATTTAAACACCTCGAAAAAGAAGTAGGCTGTGAATCGGAAACATCATGGAAAGCTATGCTCTATTGCTACCAAAGCGACATTTACAAACGCATTGAGGTTTCTCTGTGCACACATTAGGATAGATTTAAATTGCTTGGCGGAGCTCTGTGTTACATATACCAGTATGCAAGAATGTTAAGATGTGAGTGTAAAACAGGCAGGAATTGCTGTAAAGAGAGATGAGAAAATTCTGACTCTGAAACTTGTAAACTATGTGGCAATCGCTGTGTAAAGCCCTCCAGTGGGTGTTGGTGGGGTACAAAGGCTTTGAGGGAGATTTCCTTGTGTTACTTTTTATGCGGAATAAAGTTTTTCCTTACAATCTTGTCTTCAACGTGTTCAATTTGAGGCTGGGCACATCTGGCAAAGCGCCTGGAGCAGGAAAGGTGAGGAAAACCAAAAGTGCCTTTGAGTTCAGAAGGATCTCTTTCCTCCTTTCAGCCATTTTGGAAGCGCAATTCTTGAGGGGGAAATGGGGAATCCACCAGGATCCTCCTCTGCAAACTGGAAGCAGCTTCATTAGGCTTGGAGCTGTTTTAAGTGGTAGAAATATTTTGTAGATATAGTTGACTTACAAGCACAAGTGAGCCCCCCATTTTTGTTGTTAAGTGAGACATTAGATCAATTTTGCTCCATTTTGTGACCTTTCTTGCCTCAGTTGTTAAGTGAATCACAGTTGTTATATTAGGAACATGGTTGTTAAGTGAATCAGGTTTTCCCTTTGGTGTTGCTTGTCATAAGGTCGCAAAAGGGGATCCCCTGTCCCCAGGACACCACAACGGTCATAAATGTGAGTAAGTTCCCAGGTGACTGAATTTGGATCACGTGACCAGGGGGATGCTGCAACGGTTGTAAGTGCAAAAAATGGACATAAGTCACTTTTTTCAATGCTGTTGTAACTTCACTCACTAAACGAATGGCTGTAAGTCGAGGCTGCCTGGACCGTTTAGTCGTTTTTCTTCTGAAATTCATAGACTTTTAAATATTTCCCATCTCAGGGATTTTAGATAGTTAAATATATTAAATATTTCTTGGCTCCGAGGTTTTCTTCAGCTTCAGAGGGAGAAAGTTAATGGGTCTCCCTTATGGATCATCAGGGGGTCCTTTGGCTCCCCATTTATTAGGGGTAATATTGGAAAAAAGCAGATTCTGTGGGGATTTTTTCTCTCTTTTCTCTTTATTCTCCTTTTTTGAGGCAAGGGAGCCACCTCTAAGTTGTGTCGTTCTTCGTCATGCCCCATCGACCCTTCAAATACAGGCAATCCTCAAGTTATGACCACAATTCAGTCTGTTGCTAAGTGAGACATTTGTGAAGTGAGTTTGGTCCCATTTCACGCGATTTCTTGCCATGGTTGTTAAGCAAATCACCGCAGTTGTTACAGTGGAAGAGGAAATCTGGCTCCCCCATTGACTTTGCTTATCCGGAGCTTCCTGTGATCCTGGGACATGGCAACTGTCATAAATATGAGTCAGGTGTCAAGTGGCTGGATTTTGGTCATGTGACCATGGGTTGGCTGCACCTGTCTTTAGTGCGAAAATGTCACCTTTTTCAGTGCCTTTGTCGCTCCGGCCACTGATCCAATGGCCATAAGTCAAGGACTACTTGTAAGGTAGCCATTGATTGTTATTCTGGCACAATTACGACTGCTAGTCATTGAAGGGAATAGGTTGTAAGTTGAGGACTATGCTAAGTGGGTAAGAGAAGCTCCTTTTCCTGCCGAACTTTGCCCCCTCCCTCTCTCCCCTTTCTCTGACTGCCTGGGGGTTGGACTAGAAGACCTCCAAGGTCCCTCACACCTCTGTTATCTGTTAAAGGGCAATTCGCTCCTTCACTTTAATGCTCCGCATCCCCTTCCTGCTCTCATCCCTGAGCCTCGTGCCCTCCCTCTACCCCTTGGTTCTCTGGCTGCTTGGGGCGAAGCAGCCCTGGACTCCCTGCCCAGCTGACCATCCCACGCAGGACCGATTCCCCCCGGGTCTTTAGTGTGAGAAAGCCACTGCCTTCAGTGCCCATCCCGCCCAGGACCGGGGGTGGGGGGGAGAGGGGGAATGGGCAGGCAGGGAGACCCCTGAGTGGGCGGCGCTCTCCGCCCTGTGAAGTACTGGGAGGAGCTATAAGCGCTTCCGGCTTGGGCTCTGCAAACTCCTGGTGAGGGTCGTTCCGGGGAGGGGGATCCACATGCGTTGGCCGGGAAGGAAGGAAGCCGAGTCCGCCCGAGGAAGAGAGCCGCCTCCTTCCTATTGAGTGCCAGGTAAAAACCTTCCTTCCTTCCTGACCGTTTCCCGTCGCTTCCTTTGAATTCCTCCCGGAACTCGCTTCCATCGTTCAACTGAACTGAGTTTTTAAAGCCGTTTAGTGCATTTAAAGAGGCGTCGCCCTTTTCCTGTGGGCCATTGTTTCTCAACCTTGGCAACCTTGTGATTTGTGGGTTTCAACTCCCAGAATTTCCCACGTGTGTTGAAGTCCACATATATTAACAGCTTCCAAGGTCAGGGGTGAGGAAGTAAGGGTCTTTTATGACTGGTGGACTTCAAGTCCCAGAATTCCTCAGTCAGCTTACTCTGGTATTCTGGGACTTGAGGTCCAGCCGTTATAAAAGGCCAGTAGTTTCCCACTTCAAGTCCCAGCTGTGAAAAAAAAAAAGATTTTGTAGTCTTTTGTAGCTAAAATCAGGATTTTGCGCTGGATGCTCATCCTTAGGATGTTAGATAACCAATTATTCCTTTGCTGTTTTTTTTCCCACTCCTAGACCCTCTCATGGCCATGGCTTCAACTCCCGGAACCTCAGTTCTTTGTAGTGGAGGATCAACAATGGCTGAGCTTCCAATGCAGGTAGGAGGATTCTCCCCTCCCCTCCCCAGATGTGCCAATCTCCCAATAACAGAGTATCACAATTGGAAGGGATCTTGGAGATCTTCTAGTCTGTCCCATTTCAAGCAGGAGACCCTATACTCTTTCAGACAAGTGGGTTTCCCTGCAATAAGTAAAAAATTCTAAATCTACCCCTTGTAGCCCTCATGGCATCACATGCCCCAATCACCATCCATCCCAACTTGAGATGTCCTCTCAATCACTCCTCAGCCAGGTGCAGAAATAACATGACCTTGGCATAGAAGAAGAATGCTGTTATGTCTAAGCACATAGCTCCAAGAAATTATCCCCTCCCATTTTCCCAGGCTCAAGAATGTGGCAGGGTGGAAGCGTCTGGTGCTAATATGGCTTCCAAAGCTGAGAGCATCAAGCAGAACACAGAGAAGGGAAAAGGGAGGGGGGGAAAAGAAATACCCCCTTTATACTTACAGCAACCAATTGTAGCGTAGATTGCATCCTGCCTGAATCAGCTCTCTAACTAATCAGTTAAAATTGTGTTCCGGCCTATTGTAGACTTTACCCTTCCAGCTACTAAATTCAATATCCTACATGTTCCTTTACCCTATTGGAAGCTGTGGAGGTTTTTCATTAAGAAGAGAAGTCACATGTAATTGATTGGAATATTCATTGTTAGGAATGTTCATGGAATATGTTGTCCTTTTCCCCCCTGTCTCTGTGTCAGGATTTGGTATCGTTTGAGGATGTAGCTGTGTTTTTCTCCGTGGAGGAGTGGGCTCTGCTGGATTCTGAGCAAAAAGCTC
This sequence comes from Hydrophis major, assembly GCA_033807585.1. Classification (NCBI taxonomy): domain Eukaryota; kingdom Metazoa; phylum Chordata; class Lepidosauria; order Squamata; family Elapidae; genus Hydrophis; species Hydrophis major. The sequence goes on from CM066329.1 coordinate 25,187,587, forward strand.
TGTACCAAGAGGTCATGCTGGAAAACAAGAGGAACGTGGCCTCATTAGGTAAGGGATTTAAATTGAGAAGCCAAAGCTCAAATGTTCAGTCATCTTAATAACAAACATAGCATCATGTTTGGAACAAATGGGAGTTTGGAAGAAGTTTGATACCCTTCAAATACAGCATGGTGCTTCATTGCTTTCGCACTAAAGGTTGTGCTAACTTTTCTTTTTTTATTGTTGCAATCAGGTGATAGATGGGAGATGGAGGTTTCTGGCCAAGAGGCAGCAGTACCTTTGCCAAAAGACAAAAAAGAAGTTGCAGAAAAGATGTATGGAAAGCAAAGTTTGAAGCAAAATCAGCTAACGGGGGAGCTGGAAAATTGCTCTGGTTTACCTTGTCCAGATATCAATGTCTTGTTGGACACCGATGATTGCCATGAAAAACAAGTGTGTTCAAGGTGTGGAAAAAGACTCTGTGATGAATCTGGATTATGTGACTGTGGTGAAAGCCCTGCTGGAGAGAAACAAGATGAAAGCAGACAACACCCCAGAAGGAGCCTTCCTCCTCCTTTACATGAAAGAATAGAAGAAGGAGGGAAACCGTACAGATGTACAGAGTGTGCAGAAAGCTTCGGTACAAGCTGCTCTCTTGCATTGCATAAAAAGATTCACAAAGCAGAGGAGCCACACAAATGTCTAGATTGTGGAAGGACCTTCAGACAGAAAAACCACCTTAATTCACATAAGAGGGTCCACGAAGAGAAGCAGCAGCATCAATGCATCCCCTGTGGAAAGTCCTTTGGAAGCAGCACCTCCCTTACTTCCCACCAAAGCGTCCACAGAGAGGAGAAGTTGCATCAATGCAGGGAGGGTAGAATGAGGTGCAAGGAACCAAATTCCCAGAAAAAAATCCCCACTGGGAAGAAATCATATAAATGCCTAGAATGTGGGAAGAGCTTCCGCTCTGCAAGTGACCTCACTTGCCATAATAGGATCCATACAGGGGAAAAGCCGTATCATTGCACGGTGTGTGGAAAGAGCTTCGCACAGAAAAGCAATTTCAATTTGCATAAGAGGATCCACACAGGAGAGAAGCCGTATAAATGCACGGAGTGTGGAAAATGCTTCAGTGCTCGATGTAATCTTACTTCCCATAAGAGGATACATACAGGGCAGAAACCCTATGAATGCCTGGAATGTGGAAAAAGCTTTAGTGGAAGCGGTGCTCTAACCTTACATAATAGGATGCATAAAGGGGAGAAACCTTATCAATGCCTGAACTGTGGAAAAAGGTTCAGTCAAAAAGTTAATCTTAAGTCACACGAGATGATCCACACGGGAGAAAAACCGTATCAATGCACCAATTGTGGGAAGAGCTTCAGTAATCCATATACTCTTACTGTCCATAAAAGGTCCCACACAGGTGAAAAGCCTTATAGGTGCCCTGAATGTGACAAATGCTTCACTGATTCGGGGAATCTCTCTCGTCACAAAAGGCTCCACACTGGGGAGAAACCATACGAATGCCACACGTGTGGAAAGAGCTTCAGTGCAAAAAATATCTATGTCATACATAGCAGGACCCACACTGGGGAGAAACCGTATCAATGCCAGGAGTGTGGAAAACACTTCAGTCATTCTGGAGCACTGACGATCCATAAAAGGATTCACACAGGGGAGAAACCCTATAAGTGCACGGAGTGTGGCATGAGTTTCAGGACAAGTGGTTGCTTTGTTATCCACAAGAGGATCCACACAGGGGAGAAACCATATACATGTCATGAGTGCAGAAAAAGCTTTAATCAAAATAATTCACTCAGGAGCCATAGAAGGCTTCACTCAGGGGAGAAACCCTATAAATGCCTGGACTGTGGAAAATGTTTTCGTGTGAGTGGCCAGCTTACCTCCCACAATAGGATCCACACAGGGGAGAAACCCTATAAATGCTTAGAGTGTGGAAAATGTTATAATGATAGTTCCAGTCTTAGCTACCACAATAGGATCCACACTGGGGAGAAACCGTTTAAATCCATCGAGTATGGAAAGACTTTCAAAGACGGCAGGAATCTTATGCTCCATAAAAGAAGCCACACAGTGGAGAAGCCATATTAATGTGTGGAGTGTGGAAAGAAATGCAGAACCAGCAGTGACTTTAATTGCTGTAAGAATACGCTCAGCAGGAAAAAAAATGATGTGAATTGGTTCGTGTTTGATTCTCAAAATTTGCCTCATGCCCATAGAAATTATGCAGGAGATTCTGGAGAAATGCATGGAGCATGGGAAGAGCTTCCGAAGCAGCAGAAACATCTTGATCCATTAAAAAGAAGAGTTCCCTTGTAGAACTATGAATTAACTTTTGGATATTAGATCTTTGTGCTCGAGTAGAATAGAATAAGATTACAAACAATAAGAATAGAAATGGAATATTATATAGAAATGGGGATGGGAAGGGAATTCTCTCATTGGCCAAGTGAGATTGGACATACACCAGATGGCAATGGAGATTCTCAGTCATCCTGTCTGCGGTTTCTCCCAAAGGTACTTTTATCAAAAGGCAACTGGACTTTTTTTTTTCCCCTTGAGGGGATATCCCTTCTCATCCAAGAAGTTTCTTCACTTCTGTTTCTTCTTCAATCAGAAGTGAAATGTCTTCAGGGAGAAACAAAGTCCAGTTGACTTTTGAAAAAAAGGACCTTTGGGAGAACACCTTCAAGACAAGGTGGGGACCGCCACAATGTAAAAAAGATGCTGAGACTGTAGAAAGAGTGCAGAGAATAGCAACAAAGTGCATTAGGGGACTGGAGGCTAAAGCAAATGGTTGCAGGAAGTGGGTATGTCTAGTCTAATGAAAAGAAAGGGTAGGGGAGACATGATAGCAGTGTTCCAGTATCTCAGGGTCTGCCACAAAGAAGAGGGAGTCAAGCTATTCTTCAAAGCACCCGAGGGGAGGACAAGAAGCAATGGGTGGAAACTAATCAAGGAGAGAAGCAGCTTAGAACTAAGGAGAAATGACAGAACAATTTATCAATGGAACAACTTGCCCCCAGAAGTTGTGAATGCTCCCACACTGGTAGTTCTTAAAAAGAGTTTGGCAAACATTTGTCTGAAGTGGTGTAAGATTTTCTTCCTAGGCAGGAGATTGAACTAGAAGACCTCCAAGGTCCTTTCCAACTCTGTTATTCTACTCCTACTCTACTCTACTCTACTCTACTCTACTCTACTCTACTCTACTCTACTCTACTCTACAGTATAGAGAAAATGCTGAAATATTTCAAGAGGAAACATTGCCACTGTTAAAGTGCAGTACTGTAGGCTGCTACTGCTTGCTGGCTGCCTGCAATTTAGCAGTTCAAATCTCACCAGGCTCCAGGTTGACTCAACCTTCCATCCTTCCGAGGTAGGTAAAATTGAAGCAGAATAGAACATTTCCAGAAAAGTATTCTTATAATTAGCAGAAGTTTCTTAGCAAATATTATGGAAGTTGCTTAATACAATATTGTGTAAACCACAAAATTTCTAAACCAAAGAATTAGACACGTTCCTATAAACAAGGGTGGGTATGGAAAATAACTGAGGGTGTAAGATAAGTACGTATATGCTGAAGTGTGTAAAATGACTAATTATATTTACTTCTCCTTTCTGTAGTACGTATGATATGGTATAGCTTGATAAGAGAAACGCCCCGGGCTAGGCTGAGGCTGTGAGCTGTATAAAAGTAACACCTCAGGAAAAGCCGGGGATTCAGAATTTGCCATGCTAATGCTCTGAACTTTTGCGCAAATAAACCTGTATTCTCCTACCCTTCATGGTCTTGTGTCCTGATTTGGAAACAGGATCTGCTGCAACATTTATGGCGACCCAGATGGGACACAAGGGGCCCTGAGGCCCGCTGGAGGGTCCACCCCAGGTGCCAGTGCTTTGGTGAGTTGAAGGGAACATCTTAGGCGCCATCAGTCCTTTGAATCCGAGAGACTTCCCGATACTGCTGTGTTCTGGTGATGGCGGTTGACACCTCCAAGAACCACTGGTGAAAGGTAAGGAGACCAGGACATCTTCCAGCCGGCCAGTGGAGAAGGAACATGCCTGCAGGCACCTGGCAAGATTTGGACTTGGGAAGCAATCCCTCCCTGTAAGCAGGGACAGAGGAGAGGACTGATCACCCACTCTTAAGCAAAGTTGGGAGGACTTGTCAGGAATGATTCAGGTGAGCGGCTACTGCGGTTCCCATTGGTGACTGTGAGTGTCCAACACCGTGGGCAGTAGAAAGCGAGTGGTGTCCACAGTTTCCATCGGAGACCGTGTGCACCCGGCTCCCTGGGTCAGACGTGACTGTGTGGAAATCTCTGGAGGAAGAGAGGAAGGACCCCATATCTTCTTCTAATCCTTCTTCCCAATTGTCTTGTCTGGTGACCTGGGTGGCTCATGGGAGATGGAGAAAGTATGCCCCTAACCCAATTGGGACGTATGCTAAAACATTTTAAGCATATGAATCTCAGGACTATGGTCTTAAGTGGAGTAGACATAAGCTGCAGGTGTTTTGTGAGGGAGAATGGCCAACATTTGGAGTGGGGTGGCCAGCCATAGGTACTTTAGACACCTCTATAGCAGTACAGGTTCATCAGTTAGTATTCCATCCTACACTAGGACACCCAGACCAAGCTCCTTACATAGATGTCTGGCTCGACCTATTAAACCACCCTCCACCATGGCTTAGAAAATTCAAAATACAACGGTGCAGGCTCCTAGTATCACGAACTTTACCATTGACCAAACTAAAGAAGTCCACCCCAGTCATGCCTAGCTGCCCAGAAGAACTACCGCATCCACCCCCATACGTACCCCCTCTTGGCTTAAGAAGGATATCAGATGAGGGAGAATCCTCTGGGGCATCAGGATTAATAGCCCGACTAGACCGGATATCCCCATTCATGAGAAGCCCTGGGGATCCACCAGATACGATAGATCGATCGGCCCAAGCCGATCTTTCACCCCCGGGGACCTCTGCCCAGGGAGAACCCCAGGTTGGCCCCCAAGTAGACCCTAAACAAGAGGCTGAACCAGTGGCAGCAAGGACAAGAACTAAAACAAAACAAACGTCCCTGACAAGCACCGCTTAGGCAGGTTGACCACCTGGTAACAAATCATGAGGACCCCACAGCATCGGTCACCTTACCACTGTTCCAACATGAACCATTCACTATGTCAGATTTACTTAACTGGAAACTACACTATGGCCCCTTTAGTGAAAAACCTACAGAAGTACCAGATTTAGTGAAAACTGTAGTAGACACACACAATCCCATTTGGATGGATCTCCAACAACTAATGGGAACTCTGTTTAATCTGGAAGAAAGGGAAAAGATTAAAAATGTAGTAACTGAGATATTAAAGCCTGATGTCAGGGCATATGGGAATCTAGCAGCATATGTTGAGGCTCACTTCCCATCCCAAGACCCTAAATGGAATCCTTACAACCATATGGACCATTTACGAGACTACCAGTCAATAATTGTGCAAGCCATCCGTTTGGCAGGAAAGCCTACAGTGAATATGTCAAAACCCTCCCTGGTGTTGCAGGAGCCCACCGAAAGCCCTGAAGCATTTGATGCCTGTCTTATTGACGCTTACCGCATGTATACTCCCATAGGTCCCACGGATCCGGTGAATGCCCGAATGTTGACTGTTAGGGATAACATTGTTTTACCCTAACTGGTTTAGGTAAATAATAATATGTAATCATAGTTTGTATGTTAAAGTGTCTGCAACTTTAACTGTGGGATAGTAATTAAGGGAGTGGTTGTGAAAGCACTTTAAAAGAAGCAAGGCTGCAGCTTGCTCTCTCTCTGGCTTTGATGATCCCTGATTACTGCAAGGAAACAAGTCTGCATTGCTCGCACGGGAGAGAAAACAAAGGACTGACTTGTAAGTGAATTGACATAGGGTATTCAACACGGACTTTGCTAACTGAATATCCCTGAATGGACTGACTAAATGAAACATGACTATTGGACTGTTATTTTGACTATGCTATGAACTCATAATGGAATAAACTATATATTTGATAGCACAAGCGTATCTGTTATTTTTACTGTATGTTAATAAACATACAAGCTTAGCTCACTCATTTATCTGTGTGCCTATCTGACTAAGCTGCACATTCTGTTTAGCTTGTTTCCCTAACCCTGGTTGGGGAAACCAGGCTTAACACTGGTTATGGGCCCAGAGGCTGCAAAGTCAGTTTAACTAGGATAAAACAGATTTATGTAAAAGTGAGAGTTTGTGTTGTTATACATTACAGTAAACAGACAGCTGTGTTTTATTAATTATAGTTTTATATCCATATAAGAAAACATGGCACAAGTCAATTTACAAAGTTTGTCCCTTATATCCAAGTTGGATGGAACAAACTATGTATCATGGTCTATGAAATGTAGTCTGCTTCTACGAAGAGAAGGTTTGTGGAACATAATTGAAAATCCACCAAACGTAGAAGAATGGGATCCAGAAGATGAGGAAGATAAATTAAAGATAGAAGAATTTATGCATAAAAATGAACAAGCAATTTGCATTATTGCTTTAACCTTAACTGATATGCAGCTTGTTTATATCCACGGAGAGAAATCAGCTGTTGGGTGTTGGCAGAAGCTGAAGAGGATTTATGTTCAAGATAATGTTGGTGCTCACATAAATCTAACACGGAAACTTTTCAGTACACATCTCCATAAGAATGGTGATATGCTGAGTCATTTGAAAACTATGCAAAGCATTTTTCAAGAACTGCACGAGAAAGAGCTTATTTTCTCTGAACTACACCAAGTCTATATAATTCTATCTTCCCTTGACGAAAGCTATGATAACTACGTAACTTCACTTGAAATATTGCCAAAGGAAAGCCTAACTTTAACTGATATAACTGGCAGATTGATTGAAGAAGCCAGAAGAAGGCTTGAAAGAGACGAATTAAGGAGGCAGCAACCTCAAAAAGAAGATAATGAAACTCCTACTGCATATGCAATTAAAAGGTGTTTTAATTGTGGAGGAAGAGGACATTTGGCAAGATTTTGTAAAAAGGCAAAGCGCCAGAACGCTGGCCAGAATACTAAAAGTCATCAAAAGATAAATAAAAATTTAGAGTTAGCCATGTATACTAACGGAGCTGTAAAAAATAATTTATGGGTGGTTGATAGTGGAGCATCACATTGTATAACAAATGATAACAAACATTTTATTAAAATGTCCAAGAGTACACAGCAGATATCGTTAGCCAATGGCTGGAAACTGAAAGCTAAAGGTCAAGGTATAGCATATTGTTCTTTTATAAAAGAGAATGTAAAAATGTTATATGTACCACAACTTAAGTTTAATTTAATTTCAGTAAGAATTTTGGTTAAACTAGGATATGTAGTTACTTTTAAAGGAGATAACTGCATAATTGAGAAAGAAGATAAGAAAATTACTGCATCTTTAAGAGGTGAATTATATGTGTTAAATGATAATGGTTTAAAGGTGGCTAACACAGTTTATGAAAATAAGAAACCTCATGATGAATGTATTCACTTGTTGCATCGAAGGCTAGGGCATTTAAATTTTAAAATGCTTAAGAAAACTGTTGAATTATCTAAGGGAATAAGTTTGAAACCTTGTAATAAGTATTTGCAATGTAATATCTGCAATCAAAGCAAAGCCAGGGTCACACCTGCTAATAGAGTTGATGGATTTACTACCAAAGAACCTTTAGAGGTAGTATTTGCAGATTTAATAGGTCCTAAAAAACCAAGTGTAGGAGGAGCTCGTTACATACTAAGTATAATGGACCACTATTCTAGATATGGGTTTTGCTATTTAATGAAAAGCAAAACTGAAACGTATCAAAATCTATTTAATTGGATTAAATTTGCAGAAAGGAAAACTAAAAATAAATTAGTAACTCTTATAACAGATAATGGTACGGAATTTACAAATAATAAATTCCAGAACAGACTAAGAATGTTAGGTATTCAACATAAAATGTCTGCACCATATAGGCCACAACATAATGCCTTTATAGAGAGAAGAGGCCAAACATTACAATCAATGGCACGAACTATGATGTCTGATTCAGGATTACCTGACAATTTGTGGGGAGAAGCAATAATGTGTGGTAATCATATATTAAACAATGTTGTTAATTCAAAAACAGGTGAATTACCATTCACACTGTGGCATGGTACAAAACCTGATTTAAGTTACATACACACATTTGGAGCACCAGCATGGGTGCATATCCCTTCACAACTTAGACAAAAAGGACAACATAGAGCTAAAAGATTATATTTTGTAGGATATACATCTAATCATAGATCTTATAGATTCTGGGAACCAGGTACATCTAGAGTTTACACCAGTGCCAGTGCTAAATTCCTAGAACATGTAGGATGGAATAGATTAGAGCAAGATTTAAATAATGAAGTAATTATTGAACCCTACAAAAGGCAGAAAGATCAGATTAGTTATAAGAAGAGTCCAATTAAAGAAGAAGTCCATGAAGAGCAAATAGGACCAGAACAAGAGGAAACAGTTGATCAGGAAGAGTTAGATAATCAAGAAGAGTTAATAAATGAAAGTCCACCTGTAAGTCCTGTAATACCTAGACTTACTACACGTATAACTAGACCACCTGATAGATATCAAGCAAGTATAGTTTGCCAAGTAACTAAAGTTCCAACTAGTGTAGATGAACTTAGGATGTATCCTGCTAAGGATCAGGAGAATTGGCAAAAGGCAATGGAAAAAGAACTAAATTCATTAAAGGTAATGAAAGTTTATGAAGATGCTATATTACCTCCAGGAGAAAAATCCATTGGGTGCAAATGGATATTTAAAGTAAAAACTGGAAATGATGGGACTGTTACCCATAAGGCTAGGTTAATAGCTCAAGGATTTAATCAAACTGCATCTGATTACGATGAAGTTTTTGCACCAAGTCTTAAAGCAACATCTTTAAGAGCAGCATTAGTGTGGGCAGCTAAGAAAAACTATGTAATTAACCATTTAGATGTAGAAACTGCTTATCTACATGCACCATTGCAGCACACTATATATTTAAGAAAACCAGTAGGTATAAAAGACAATAAAGTAAATAGTAATGATTGTTGGAAACTCAAAAAGAGTCTTTACGGGTTGAAACAATCTGGGTTTGAGTGGAACCAATATATTGTGAAAGAGTTAAACAATATAGATTTTAAATCTGGTTTAGCAGATCCATGTGTGTTTAAAAGAGAAAATAATGGAACGGTGTCATTATTGTTATTATTTACAGATGATATTGCTTTGATAACTAAGACTAATAATGAAGCTAATGAGATTATATCATTATTAGCCAAAAAGATAAAATTAAAGCATTTAGGTGAAATTAAAAAGTATCTAGGATTGACAATTAACAAAACAAAAAATGGTTTTAAGATATCTCAAGAAGATAAAATTTGCCAATTAATTAAAACGTTTAAAATGGAATTTTGTAAACCGGCAAAGACTCCAATGAGTCAGGAAGTTTGCCAAACTGATGATCAAAGTCCCAAATTTGATAAGTCTATATATCAATCTTTGATTGGTAGCTTATCATATATCAGCAATTGGTCAAGGCCTGATATAGCTTATAGTGTAAATAAGCTGGCACGTTTTAATTCTGATCCACATCAATGTCATTAGCAATCATTAAAGAGAATTTTAAGATATCTTAAAGGAACAATGAACCATGCATTGTATATAGAACCAAAGGGTGATTTGATTCTTAGTGCCTATGCAGATGCAAGTTTTGCAACTGATATTAACACAAGAAAATCAACATCTGGGATGGCTATATTATTTGGTAAAACACTAATAGAGTGGAGGTCAATCAGACAACAGCATATCAGCTTGTCCACGATGGAAGCGGAATTTTCATGTCTGTCATTATTATGCACTGATTTGATTTTGTACAAACAGTTATTATTAGACATGGGTATAACTGTAAAAGATTCCATTATTGTGTACGAGGATAACCAAGCAGCTATAAAGTTAGCTACTAGTATTGCTGTAAAAACTAGATCAAAGCATACTGATTTAAGATACTTAAATGTTAGAGAATCTGTAAAGAATGGGCTAATTAAATTGGAATACTGCATGACAGAAGAAAACATTGCAGACCAATTTACAAAAGCTCAAGGAGTAACTAAGTTTAAAGAGAGTTGTAACAAATATGATTTAAAGATGTAAATAGTTATATTTATTATTATTTCCTAAAAGGAGAGAATGTTAGGGATAACATTGTTTTACCCTAACTGGTTTAGGTAAATAATAATATGTAATCATAGTTTGTATGTTAAAGTGTCTGCAACTTTAACTGTGGGATAGTAATTAAGGGAGTGGTTGTGAAAGCACTTTAAAAGAAGCAAGGCTGCAGCTTGCTCTCTCTCTGGCTTTGATGATCCCTGATTACTGCAAGGAAACAAGTCTGCATTGCTCGCACGGGAGAGAAAACAAAGGACTGACTTGTAAGTGAATTGACATAGGGTATTCAACACGGACTTTGCTAACTGAATATCCCTGAATGGACTGACTAAATGATACATGACTATTGGACTGTTATTTTGACTATGCTATGAACTCATAATGGAATAAACTATATATTTGATAGCACAAGCGTATCTGTTATTTTTACTGTATGTTAATAAACATACAAGCTTAGCTCACTCATTTATCTGTGTGCCTATCTGACTAAGCTGCACATTCTGTTTAGCTTGTTTCCCTAACCCTGGTTGGGAATGGCATTTATCTCACAAAGTGCCACAGACATACGCCGTAAATTACAAAGACTTGAGGGAGCACTAGGTAAGCCCATGTGCGAGCTAATGGAGGTGGCGCGGAAGGTTTTTGTAAACAGGGAAAAAAGAAGAGCGCAAGAAAGATAAAAAATTGCAAAGAAAAGCTGAACTAATGGCGGTAGCTATGATGTGGACCCCAAAGGATAGAGGAGGCAGCCGAGCAAGGGGCAACAGATCAGGTTTAGGACGTAACCAGTGTGCTATTTGTAAGAAGGAGGGACACTGGAAGGGTGAGTGTCTGGAAAGGAACCAAAAAGAGAGGCCAGATGGAAGAAGAAGAGGGAATTTCTGAGGAGGCCTCCGAGGACCCCCGAGAGGAAGCCGGGGAGGGCAAGGTTATAGGGAAGGATTTGAAAGAACCCCTCTCATAGGCTTGGCAGAGGTGGAAGAATGGGACTGAAACCGACTGGGTTCAGATTGCCTCCCAGAACCTATGGTCTGGCTAAATGTAGGAGGCAAACCTATTACCTTCCTAGTAGACACTGGAGCCGCACGGTCAGTCCTAACCCAGCCCTTAACCCAGGCCTCCCCCCACACCATTAATATCCAGGGGGCAACAGGAAGTATTTTACAGCGTCCCTTTTTGGAGCCCCTCGTGTGCACAACTTAAGGACAAACCATAACACATCAATTTGTGCATAGGCCAGACTGTCCTATCCCACTCCTGGGGAGGGATTTGTTGTGCAAACTTTGAGCTCAGATCTCCTTTGAAGAGGATGGAACAATGACACTGGGATATGGGAAGATAAACGTAACAATACCCAGAGAAGAAGAGTGGAGGTTCATGGCGGCCAGGGACAAGGGATGGGGAGATGAGGATGAATGGAAGCAATTCAGTGTTCCACATTTGTGGGCTGAGGATAACCCCCCAGGCTTTGCCAGTCACCACCCTCCCATCATAGTGGAAGAGCTACCAATGAAAGCGCCTGTCAGAATCCGACAACGGGCATACCCCAGGCATATTATCCAAGCAATTCAAGAAATTATTGATCTATACTTGAGATACCATATTCTGGTGCCCACCGAATCCAAATGGAATACCCCAATATTGCCCGTTCCAAAGGGGGAAGGTAGGTTTAGGCCAGTTCAAGACCTCAGGATTGTTAATTTGGCCACTGTAACCATCCATCCGGTGGTCCCAAATCCATATGACATTTTAGGCTTGATCCCCCATAGGGGATGCTTTCTTTACAATACCTATACACGAGAGCAGTCAGCACTTATTTGCATTTGAGTGGAAAAGCCCTTTAACTGGTCGGAAGCAACAGTATACATGGACCAGATTGCCCCAAGGGTTTAAAAACTCACCTACTCTTTTTGGGGCTGCCTTAGCTAAAGACCTAGAAGCTTTGACTATACCCCCTCCTGATGTGGTGTTGCAGTATGTAGATGATCTGTTGATTACTGGACACACAAAAGATACCTGCTGGAAAAACACACACAAGTTGTTATTCCTATTGCAAGACCTGGGATATAAGGCCTCTAAGAAAAAAGCACAGTTGGTTTTAGAAAAGGTCCTATATTTGGGTTATGATATAGAACAGGGGAAACATACCTTAGGTCATGAACGTAAAGAGGCTATATGTCAGCTCCCGACACCTAACAACAGGAGAGACTTGAGAGGATTTTTGGGAGCCGCAGATTTTTGTCGTGTCTGGATCCCTAATTTCAGCCTCATTGCAAAACCCCTTTATGAAGCTACTAAAGGGCAGGATAAGGAGCCGCTACATTGGGGAACACAGGAAGCCACTAGTTTCTAATTGCTCAAGCAAGCGCTGTTGCAAGCCCTCAGTCTAGGCCTCCCGGATTTGGATAAACCATTTCAAGCCGGGGGTTCTAATGCTCTGAACCTTTTGCGCAAATAAACTTGTATTCTCCTACCCTTCGTGGTCTTGTGTCCTGATTTGGAAACAGGATCTGCTGCAACAAAATGAGGACCCAAATTGTTGGGGACAATATGCTGACTCTATAAATTGCTTAGAGAGGGCTGTAAAGCACTGTATACAGGTATATAAGTCTATTGCTATTGCAATCTAAATGGTGAAAGGTCCAGACCTGGCGGTGTTGACTCCCCAAATTTCCCTAATTTTGGAAGGAATCAAGCAGTGGATCTACTACACCCATGTGGAGAAAGTCAGGCCAGAAAAAGAGAACAGCTCCAGTGAGCTCTTCACTGGGAGAAAGTGACAGAAGAGAATGAACTATTGGATTTTTCAGTCTGAATATTGCCAATTCATTGAAACCCACCTTGGAAAACATAGGGAAGGAATTTCTTAACATCCAAATAGGTTAGTGCCTAGACTAGGAATCACCAAACCTGGCAATTTTAAGGCTTGTGGACTTCAACCCTCAGGATTCCTCTGGCACACATGCCGGCTGGGGAATTCTGGGAGTTGAAGCCTACAAGTCTGAAAGTTGTCAATTTTGGAGACCCCTGGCCTCGACTTATGGAATTATGGCATGTGGTTTTTTTCTAGTGCCTTCCTCTTGTAAAGTCTTTTGATGTCCAACACACTGGAAATGGGAAAGAATTATGGTGAATAGTTCCTTGCTTTTCACAAAAAGAATTAGAAGCATTGTGAAATACCAGAATCTTCACAATAAAATCTCAAAAGGGGGAAGATGGTGAAGAGGCCTAAGATTCCTTGGAGAAGGCTCAGGTTTCCCAAGGAACAAGGCTGGATGCACAGTGTGCCCTCTGGCAATTGGCAGGCCAGAATCTCATCAGGGGTGGTGAATCTTGCTCCTTTTTTGACTTGTGGACTTCAACTACCAGAATTCCTGAATCAGCCATGCCGGCTCTGGAATTCTGGAAATTGAAGTCCACAAACCATAAACGGGCCAAGGTTCCCCACCCCAGGTCTAAATAGAAGGATCCCTGGAGATTCAATTAACAGGTTAAATTTAGAATAAAGGTGTAAATGCTTCAGCTTACTGAACCAGAGGCCCAAATGTACTATGGGAGAAGGCAAATGGCACAAATGGGAGAGATTTGAACACCTCAAAAAAGAAGAAGTATGTTGTAAATTGGAAGAATCAAGGAAAGCTATGCTTTATTACTGCCAAAGCGACATTTACAAACATGTTGAGGTTTCTCTGTGCACACATTAGGACAGATTAAAAATAGCTTGGCTGAGCTCTGTATTACATATACAGGTATGCAGGAAGGCGAAGATGTTAGTGTAAAACAGGCAGGAATTGCTGTAAAGGGAGAAGAGGAAATTCCTCATGACTCTGACTTGTAAACTCGGTGGCAAATGCCGTCTAAAGCCCTCCAGTGGGTGTTGGTGAGGTAAAAAAGCTTTGAGGGAGATTTCCTTGTGTTACTTTTTCTGTGGAATAAAGTTTTTGCTTCAATGGGTTCAATTTGAGACATTGGCATATCTGGCAAAGCGCCTGGAGCAGGAAAGGTGAGGAAAACCAAAAGTGCCTTTGAGTTCAGAAGATCTTTTTCCTTCTTTCAGCCCCTGTGGAAGTGCAATTCTTGAGGGGGAAATGGGGAATAAGCCAGGAACCCCCCTCTGCAAACTGGAAGCAGACTTCATTAGGCTTGAAGCTGTTGAACTAAAAGGTATTTTGTAGAGAGAATTGATTTAACGACCACAAGTGAGCCATCAACTTTGTTGTTAAGTGAGACATTTGGTAAAGTGAATTTTGCTCCATTTTGTGACCTACCTTGCTACGATTGTTAAGTGAATCTGGTTTCCCCATTGACGTTGCTTGTGGGAAGGTCGCAAGAGATCACATGACCACTGGACTCTACAAGGGTCTGTTGAAAGGCCTGAAAAATGCCTTTTTTCTGAGGATTCGACTTTCCTGCTGGGAGAGCTCCAGTGCAAGGATACAGACAACTGCTTGAAAGCTGGATCTTTTTATTTTCAGGAAGGTGAGAGCAAGAAGCAAGAAGCCTGCATTCCTGGGGCTAGCTAGCTTTGTATGATAAGCCCCTGATTTTTATACTTTCTCCTTTTGTGTGTGAGTGCTTGTGTTTGTATTTCTTAATGTTTTAAATCCTGTCAGGGGTTGTCTTCATTTCCGCCGGAGGGTAAATTCCGTGGGGTGGTTTGATTGGATTATCAGTTTTGTCCTAAAGTTTTCTTATATTTGTTTTGTGGCAATCTCCTGTCTGTCTCCTTTGTAATATATTTTGTGCCTTTTGTCTGTTTGTTTTGCTGATTTGGCATGTCTTGTGTTTGTAAGGGTTTTCTTTTCTTGTTTCCCTAGTTTTCTTAATTATTTGGGCTTTCGTTTAAGGGGCTTCTTTAATACCTTTTATTTGATTTCTTTTCCTATGCAAGTTTGTTTTATGGCTGGCTTGATGTTCCCTTTGGGCTTTTCCTGCTTGGGTGACACCACTGTCCTCGTGAAGTTCCCTTTCCACAGGTCATAAATGCAATTCAGTTCCCAGGTGAAGGGAAAATATAATAAGTTACTCTTTTATAATAGTGTTTTATGTGTTGTTAAGCTAGAATATTCCTCTTACTCCTTTTGTTACACCCTACCCTAACCCCCACCCTAACCCCCAAAGTGTATTCAGTTAAAAGTATGTGATAGCTTGTCACAATTTTCTTGGAAAACAGGAACATCCACCCAGGACCAGATAACAAGTAAATAAGATAAGGGATATCCTCCCAAGGTGAACCTCAGAAGTAAAACAAGATAAGATATCCGATGCATAGAAAACAATCTCATGTTGACCCTTTAGTTTATAGTTTAGCTCATTGTATAGTTTCAGATAATAAGGGGGAGTTGGGAGGGCTTCTTAGGGGTGGCGTGCATTGTGCAGGGGGTATAAATGTATTAGTTTGAAAATAGGATTTGTTCTCCTTGTATTCAATCCACTTGGGAAGGGTCTTGGAGGCCACGCTTGCAACCGCTTTCTTTTATTTGGTTCAATAAATGCTTGAAATTGTGAACCAGACTTGTCTTCGTATTGTGAGTATAAATTTATTGGGGGTCTTACATCTCACATAGGCATCTTAGAAACAAGTAATAACTCGCAGTCACCACGGGTTTCTTAAAAACAAATCATGCCAAACCAATCTTATTTCATTCTTCAGCATAGTAACTAAACTAGTTGACCTGCAAAATACTGTGGACATAATATAGATTTCAGCAAGGCTTTCAACAAAGTAGACCACAACCTACTTCTTAGTAAGCTAGAAAAAAGTGGAATAGATAGCACCACCACTAGATGGACTCGCAATTGGCTGACAAACAGTACTCAACTAGTAGTCCTTAAAGGGTCTAAGTCTACATGGAGGGAAGTAAGCTGTGGGGTGCCACAAGGTTCTGTCTTAGGCCCAGTACTTTTCAATATCTTCATGAACAACTTAGATGAGGGAGTAGAAGGGGAACTTACCAAATTTGCAGATAATACTAAGCTGGCAGGAATAGCTAACACCAAGAAGATAGGCTCAAGATCCAGATGGATCTTGACAGACTAGAACACTGGGCCGTATCTAACAAAATGAAATTTAATGTAGAGAAAAGTAAAGTCCTACACTTCCAAACCAGGCTCAATAGCAGTAACTTGGAGTCTTAGTGGACAACCAGCTAAATAGGAGCCAGCAGTGTGCAGCAGCCATCAAAAAAGCGAATGCAATCCTAAATTGTATTAACAGAGGCATACAATCAAGATCAGTACTAATCCCACTCTATAAAAGTACTAATTAGTACTAATAGAAGTACTAATGTCACTCTATAAAACCTTAGTAAGACCACACCTAGAGTACTGCATCCAGTTTTGGACACCACATTATAAAAAAGATGTTGAGGCTCTAGAAAAAGTACAGAGAAGAGCAACCAGGATGATTGGGGGACTGGAGACTAAAATATATGAAAAACGGTTGCAGGAACAGGGCCTGGCCAGTCTAGGGAAGAGAAGGACCATGGGAGACATGATAGTAGTGTCTCAATATTGAAGGGGCTGCCACAGAGCTATTTTCTAAAGCACCTGTAGGCCAGAAAAGGAATAATGGGTGGGAACTGAACAAGGAGAGATTTAACCTGGAAATAAGGAGAAACTTTTTGACAGTGAGAACAATCAACCAATGGAACTGCTTGACCTTGGAAGAAAGAAATTGGGCTGCCAACTGTCAGAAATGGTGTAGGGTCTCTTGCTTGTGGGGGTGGACTAGATGACCTACAAGATCCTTTCCAACTCTGCTCATCTGTTAAAGAGCTATTACCTCCTAAGTTTGGCACTCCGCATCCCTTTCCTTCCCCCCCTCCCCTCCTTGTGCTCCGTCCCCTCCCTCTCTCCCGTTTCTCTGATTGCCTGGGGAGAAGCAGCCCGGGACTCCCAGCCCAGCTGACTCTCCCACCCGGGACAGATTCCCCTGGGGCAGAAGGAAAAGGGGAGGCAGGGGGACCCCCGAGTGGGCGGCGCTCCCCGCCCTGCGGAGAATGGGAGGAGCTATATGCGTTTCCGGCTTGGGCTCTGCAAATTCCTGGCTGGGGTCGTTCCGGGGAGGGGGATCCACTTGCACGGCAGGGAAGGAAGGAAGCGTGTCCAGCGGCGATCGCGGATCCTTTCCTGCCTGCATCTCTAGGGGACCGAAGGCGAGGCGAGAAAGAGAGCCGCCACATTCTTATCTTGAGCCAGGTAAAAAGCTTCTTCTTTCTTCCCTCCTTCATTCCTCCCTCCCTTTTCCTTCCTTCCTGGGGAATGCTGGGACAGGATACCCTTCAAGGCAGCTTCTTGAGGCGCTGCTAAGATCGCTGCTGCCGTCCCCACTTCTTTCTTTCTTTCTTTCTTTCCCTCCTCCCTCCCTCCCTCCCTTTCTATCTTCCCTCCCTCCCTTCTTTCCTGGGAAATGCCGGGACAGGTGAGCCTTCAAGGCAGCTTCTTGGGGCGCTGCTAAGATCGCTGCTGCCGTCTCCACTTCCTCCTGGGGGAGATGATTCTTATTCTCCTTTCTTTTTTGCCGGCCCTTCCTGACCGTTTCCCGTCGCTTTCTTTGCTCTGGGGCCGTTTCACATCCAGGAGGCTCGGAGCTGAAGGGCTGCGAAACCGGCGGGGAGAAAAGGGGGGCGATCTCTCCCCGGAGCTGCTGTTTCGGGGAGCTGCTCAAGACGAGCCCCCTCCGGAGAGAGCATCGGCTCAAGGCTCCTCCGGACGCCCTTCCATCTCTTCGCCCGCCTTTCTTTCCTCGTTCCCATCGTTCAATTGAACTGCATTTTGGGTGCATTTAAAGAGGCGTCGCACTTTCCTGTGGGCCATTGTTTCTCAACCTGGGCAACCTTGTGATTTTTGGCTTTAACTCCCAGAAATTCCCACGTGTGTTGAAATCCACATATCTTAACAGCTCCCAAGATTTAACCCAGGGGTGCGGAAGTTAGGACCTTTTATGACTGGCGGACTTCAAGTCCCAGAATTCCTCAGCCAGCTGGCTCAATTATTCTGGGAGTTGAAGTCCAGCCGTCAAAAAAAAAAAAAAAAAAAAAAAGGCCAGTAGTTCCCACTTCAAGTCCCAGCTGTAAAAGAAGAGTTTTTGTAATCTTTGATTATCTCATAAGGGAAGGTGAACCTTATAGCAACAGATTTGGTCCTTTGATACACACATACATAGCTGAGATAATCTGCCTCTGAATCCAATCCCTGGTCCTTCCACACCTTTCAGTTTTCCTCTCACCCAGAATGAGCTTCTGTGTGTTGTTGCTGTGGCTGCAGAGGACTCACCTAAAGGGGTTCCCTAGTTAATCTAGAAATAGGCTAAAATCAGCCTTTTGCACTGGATGCTCAAGAATGTCAAGATGTTTGATAGCCAATTATTCCTTTGCTGTTTTTTTCCCCACTCCTAGACCCTCTCATGGCCTTGTCTTTATCTCCTGGAACCCCAGTTATTTGTAGTAGAGGATCAACAGTGGCTGAGCTTCCAACACAGGTAGGATTCTCCCCTCCCCTCCCCTCAATTGCCAATCTCCCAATAACAGAATAACACAATTGGAAGGGATCTTGGAGATCTTCTAGTCCATCCCCTTGTTTCAAGCAGGAGACCCTATATTCTTTCAGACAAGTGGGTGTCCAGTCTCTCCTTAAAAGCCTCCAGCCCACAATTTCAGAAGGAAAACTGTTCCATTAGTTAATTGTTCTCACTGTCAGGAAGTTTCTCCTTAATTCCAGGTTGCCTTTATCCACCATTAGTTTCCATCCACTGTTTCTTCTCCTGCCTTCTGATACTTTGGAAAATAAGTTAAGTCTCCTCTTTTTTGTGGAAACCCCTCAAATATTGAAACACTGCTATTGTGTCTCCCCTGGTCCTTCTTATCTCTAGACTGGCCATATCCAATTCCTGCAACTGTTTTTTGTGTCATTTAGTCTCATAACCTTTACCCTTGGTTGGTCTTTGCACTTTTCCCAAAGTCTCCACATTTCTTTTTCTAATGTGGTGACCAAAACTGAACTCTGTATTCCTGGTGTGATCTTTACTTTGGGTTGTTGTTTTTTTTTTTGAAAGTTTTATTTGGATTTTCACAAAACATAATACAAATAAAATATCTTTTTTGAGAGCAGCATGATTCCAGGTTATCACATCTCCATACAGACATAATCTCAGTTACATATTAATCTTTATATTCTATTTCATGTCTTGACACTATTTTATCATTTTCTCAATAATTTTTCCCTTCCCTTACTTTCCTCAACTTTATTTCTGATTATCTTATTCTTTCTAATTCAATTACATAGCTTTTTCTAAATTTCTATATCTTTTTTTTTAAACAAATTTTATTAATGTTTGAAGACATAGGACATAAAAGCATAAAACCTCCTTTCTAAAAATTACTTATAAGTTTTAACAAGACAAATAAAACATCATTTTTAAGGCATAGTTCCACATTGTCACATTTCCATTTAAGCACATATATATCTTTTCCAAATTTCTCATTGTTTCTCCCTTCACTTTTATTCAATTATATTTCTTTCTATCAAGGTTTTATTAATTCTCAGTCAAACATAAACACCCAAAATACAAAACATAAAACAAGACATAAAAAGATAAAACCTCCTTAATTATCATTTGTACATGTCTTTTCCAAATTTCTCTCCCTTTAGTTTTATTCCTCCAAGGTTTTATTAATTCACAATCAAACAGAGCTAACCAAAACACAAAACATAAAACTTTTTTTGAAAAGTGGCTTAGCCCGGGTTACATCTTTTTTCACAGACCAAAATCAAATTCATGCTCACCTTATATACCGTTCATATCTTATTGACCATTCTATATTTTCTACATAACTTCTCCCTTCTTTTCACTCTCTTAATTATATTTTGTTTATTTCATTTCAAAATCATTATGCTTGTATCTTTTGTCCGTTCTTTTCCAATCATCTATTTATCTCTTCTCTTTTGCAAAGAATTTCCCCTGTAATCACTTTTATAGTATGAGGCCTTTCTATCTTTCCCCTAAAGTAACCCTTAAAATAATACATAATTTCCATCCTGATTCTGCTTAGTACATTCTACATGTTGCATTTTAAAATAAAAAAACAATAAACTTATAATATAGTTAAGTATATAATTTCCATTCTAGTTCTAGTTCTAATTCTAATTAATACATTATTTTAGAATAAGAAGATGAAATAGTAAATTTATAATAACATTGAAACAATAACAAATTAAACAATAACTAAGCATTAATCATTTTACACATTCTCTAATATTTTATTAAATATTGAGATCTATCATTATTAAACATTTTAATATTTTAATATTTTGTTAAATCTTATAATATTCCAATAGACTATTTCAAATGCAAATACTACAATACTATCTTATGTACTCTTGCAGAATCTTTCTTAATTATACACTATCTTTTATCCCTTATCTCTAAAAAAAAATCTTCTTTTTGGCATCTTGTTTCAGACTGTGGCTTTTTTCCCCTTTTTGCTTCCCTTTCTTCTCCAGTCTGGTCTTTTTGCCCCCCCCCCTAAACTCCACCTTTTTAACTTCCCCTCTCCGTTGTAGTTCTCTTTTCAATTGCTTTCTAACATTGTACCTTTTTTTCACCTTTTTTTTTTCTTGGTTGTTTATTGAATCTTAAATTCTCATTTTTCCTTCCTCTCTTCCTATTTTTTTTCTTAATCAAACTTTTTTGTCCATTAAAGATGGCTTCTTCCTTTTCTTCTTCTTCTCCTTCTCCTTCCTCAAGTATTTGCTGGTACGTAGAAACCACCATTTCTAAAAAGTGGAAGGCAGCTCCCAAAAAATCCTTGTCATTTTGTTCTCTTTCTTTTAATTTTTCATATTCCATTTTTAGTTCATCCACAGATAATGCCATTGTAAATTTTTAAGAACAACCCAGATGTTTTTAGTCTTAAAAGTAATTTCCAAATGTCAAAGTTATCAAACAATCCAGACAAACAGAAATTATTTCCTCTTCTTCTCTTTGCAATTTTTCCTCCTGGGGCAAAATCCCAAATATATTTTAAAGCTGTATTACAGTTAGTTGCTGGTCTTATAATCTTCAAGGCGTCTCCTCCAACAAATTTTTAAAGATTTTTATTTTAGTCCTCTCCTTCCCACTTATAACAAAGAGCTTATTTTTACCTTAAAGAAGCAGGTTTTTCTGTGCTCATTTGCTTTCTCCGCAAGGAAGGGCAGTGAACTTTCCTTCAGCACTTTCGCCGCTGTAACAATCTTTTGGAAACAAATGTATCAATCCACAAGTCAGGCTTCCAGGGTGTTTATCTGGTTGAAGATTCCTTTGTGGCTGCATTTCTGACAGCCGTTCCACCACCTCAGGAAAAAGGAGTCTAGCCGGCTGAGGAAGGAGGGTGCAATATCCCCAGACTCCTGCCCAGATCTCCTCTGTCTTCCGCTGCCCCTTCAGGGTAGCGACAACCCCCAAATCCAATTGGATCGGGGGTACCTCAACGGCGAGCGCAGCAGGGACCCGCAGAGAAGCAGATTCCTGCCGCCGCTGAAGCCTTGCAAATGGAAGTTTAAATTTCTATATCTTTCTAATCATTATATTTGTACTTGTCAGCCTTCGAGATTTTCTTCCTTTGCTTTGCATCTTTCAGCTGTCATAAGTAACAGGGGGAGGAGGGGGGAAAATTATGGGAAGTGAGCTGGAGGTGCTACAAACAGAATTGTATAAATTGGGGGGGGGATACATTCTTGCTTAGGTTTCTATTCCTTGCTCTCTCTTCTATGCTATGCGCAGCTGCAAACCTTTATCCAAGTATGCCAAGGTCAACGGACAGAAGCCTCATCACCACCTGGAGATGTCCACATGATGATATTCACGACTTTTAATTGGAAGAACCTTTGAAACTATTGGGGGTGGGAACATTGCCATTACTTTGTATATGTGATTTACGCACCCATTTTCTCAGATTCAGAATTCTTTTGTTGCTACCACTTGATTTCCAGTAAAAGATATCTTTTCTCTAATTAAAAGAGTCTAAGTATTTCTTTCTTGGATTTTGAATGGAGCACCAGCTGACAGTACTTTTTTCTGTCCTGCTTACAACTTCATACATTCCTTTTCCAGGGAAAAGAAAAAAAGGGAAAAGAAAAAAAAAACAATTCCCTCCCCTTCCAGGCATTAAAAAGCAAGGTTTCCCTTGTGATTACCAAATAGAGTTTATCACCTTTATATCTTATAGTTGTTATCCATTCAAATCTCATTTAACATTTAATTTATACATTATGCAATTATAATTATATACTCTGCATTTTTTTTAAGTGGTGAACATGAAAGCCCAAAGTAAAAAGTAAAGTCCAAGCTTGGCTTTTGTAGAGAGCGCAGCTGCTGCCCAGAGGAAGTTGGAGACACTGACATAGACTTGGAGAATTTTATATAAACATAAATATATTTAACATGGAAATTTACAGCAGTCTTTGTCACCATCCACAAAAGGAAGAACGTAAGATAGTCAGGAAAACAGAGGAACATCCTGAGGTAAATCTAAAGCATCATGCAGAACACAGAGAGGGAAAAAAGGGAAACTCCCCCTTTCTATTAACAAACAACTAAACGTAGCGCAGATTGCATCCTGCATGAGTCAGCATTCTCTAACTAATCCGCTACAGTTGTAGACTTTACTGTTCCAGCTACTAAATTCAATATCCTACATGATCCTTTGCCCTACTTGGAAATTGTGGAGGTTTTTCATTAAGAAGAAGATCTGCGTGTAATTCATTGGAGTGTTCATTGTTAGGAATATTCATGGAATATGCTGTCCTTTCTCCCCCCTGTCTCTGTGTCAGGATTTGGTATCATTTGAGGATGTAGCTGTGTTTTTCTCCGTGGAGGAGTGGGCTCTGCTGGATTCTGAGCAAAAAGCCCTGTACCAAGAAGTCATGCTGGAAAACAAGAGGAATGTGGCCTCATTAGGTAAGGGATTTAAATTTAGTAGCCAAAGGTCAAATGTTCAATCATCTTAATAACAAACATAGCATCATGTTTGGAACAAATGGGAGTTTGGAAGAAGTTTGATACCCTTCAAATACAGCATGGTGCTTCATTGCTTTCGCACTAAAGGTTGTGCTAACTTTTCTTTTTTTATTGTTGCAACCAGGTGACAGATGGGAGATGGAGGTTTCTGGCCAAGAGGCAGCAGCACCTTTGCCAAAAGACAAAAAAGTTGCAGAAAAGATATATTTGGAGCAAAACCAGCTAACGGGGGAGCTGGAAAATTGCTCTGGTTTACCTTGTCCAGATATCAATGTCTTATTGGACACTGATGATTGCCATGAAAAAGAACTGTGTTCAAGGTGTGGAAAAAGACTCTGTGATGAATCTGGATTATGTGACTGTGGTGAAAGCCCTGCTGGAGAGAAACAAGATGAAAGCAGGCAATACCCCAGAAGGAGCCTTCCTCCTCCTTTACATGAAAGAATAGAAGAAGGAGGGAAACCGTACAAATGTACAGAGTGTGCAGAAAGCTTCGGTACAAGCCGCTCTCTTGCTTCACATGAAAAGATTCACAAAGCAGGGGAGCCACACAAATGTCTAGATTGTGGAAGGACCTTCAGACAGAAAAACCACCTTAATTCACATAAGAGGGTCCACGAAAAGAAGCAGCAGCATCAATGCATCCCCTGTGGAAAGTCCTTTGGAAGCAGCACCTCCCTTACTTCCCACCAAAGCGTCCACAGAGAGAAGTTGCATCAACACAGGAAGGGTAGAATGAGGTTTACTCAGAGCAAGGAACCGAATACCTGGAAAAAAATCCCCACTGGGAAGAAATCATATAAATGCCTAGAATGTGGGAAGAGCTTCCGCTCTGCAAGTGACCTCACTTGCCATAATAGGATCCATACAGGGGAAAAGCCATATCATTGCACAGTGTGTGGAAAGAGCTTTGCAAAAAAAAGCAATTTCAATTTACATAAGAGGATCCACACAGGAGAGAAGCCGTATAAATGCACAGAGTGTGGAAAATGCTTCAGTGCCCGATGTAATCTTACTTCCCATAAGAGGATCCATACAGGGGAGAAACCCTATGAATGCCTGGAATGTGGAAAAAGCTTTAGCCAACGCTGCTCTCTAACCTTACATAATAGGATGCATAAAGGGGAGAAACCTTATCAATGCCTGAACTGTGGAAAAAGGTTCAGTCAAAAAGTTAATCTTAAGTCACACGAGATGATCCACACAGGAGAAAAACCATATCAATGCACCAATTGTGGGAAGAGCTTCAGTAATCCATATAATCTTACTGTCCATAAAAGGTCCCACACAGGTGAAAAGCCTTATAAGTGCCCTGAATGTGACAAATGCTTCACTGATTTGGGGAATCTCTCTCGTCACAAAAGGCTCCACACTGGAGAGAAACCATATGAATGCCACACATGTGGAAAGAGCTTCAGTGCAAAAAATGTCTATGTCATACATAGCAGGACCCACACTGGGGAGAAACCTTATCAGTGCCAGGAGTGTGGAAAACTCTTCAGTCATTCTGGAGCACTGACGATCCATAAAAGGATTCACACAGGGGAGAAACCCTATAAGTGCCAGGAGTGTGGCATGAGTTTCAGTAGAAGTGGTGTCCTTGGTATTCACAAAAGGATTCACACAGGGGAGAAACCCTATAAGTGCCAGGAGTGTGGAATGAGTTTCAGTAGAAGTGGTGTCCTTGATATCCACAAGAGGATTCACACAGGGGAGAAACCATATACATGTCATGAGTGCAGAAAAAGCTTTAATCAAAATAAGTCACTCATTTTCCATAGAAGGCTTCACTCAGGGGAGAAACCCCATAAATGCCTGGACTGTGGAAAATGTTTTCGTGTGAGTGGCCAGCTTACCTCCCACAATAGGATCCACACAGGGGAGAAACCCTATAAATGCTTAGAGTGTGGAAAATGTTATAATGATAGTGCCAGTCTTACCTACCACAATAGGATCCACACTGGGGAGAAACCGTATCAATGCACTGAGTGTGGGAAGCGTTTCAGTCAAGCAAGTTATCTTACTGTCCATAAAAGGACCCATACAGGTGAAAAGCCTTATAAATGTCCTGAATGTGACAAACGCTTCACTAATTTAGCGTCTCTCTCTCGTCACAAGAGGATCCACACTGGGGAAAAACCCTATAAGTGCCAGGAGTGTGGCATGAGTTTCAGTAGAAGTAGTGTCCTTGGTAACCATAAGAGGATTCACACAGGGGAGAAACCCTATAAGTGCACGGAGTGTGGCATGAATTTCAGGACAACTTATTACCTTGGTATCCACAAGAGGATCCACACAGGGGAGGAACTGTATACATGTCATGAGTGTGGAAAAAGCTTTAAACATAATGATTCACTCAGGATCCATGGAAGGCTTCACTCAGGGGAGAAACCCTATAAATGCCTGGACTGTGGAAAATGTTTTCATGTAAGTGGCCACCTTACCTCCCACAATAGGATCCACACAGGGGAGAAACCCTATAAATGCTTAGAGTGTGGAAAATGTTATAAAAATAATGCCAGTCTTACCTACCACAATAGGATCCACACAGGGGAGAAACCCTATAAATGCCTGGAGTGTGGAAAATGTTTTCGTGTGAGTGGCCAGCTTACCTCCCACAATAGGATCCACACAGGGGAGAAACCCTATAAATGCCTGGAGTGTGGAAAATGTTTTCGTGTGTGTGGCCAGCTTACCTCCCACAATAGGATCCACACAGGGGAGAAACCCTATAAATGCTTAGAGTGTGGAAAATGTTTTCGTGTGAGTGGCCAGCTTACCTCCCACAATAGGATCCACACAGGGGAGAAACCCTATAAATGCTTAGAGTGTGGAAAGACTTTCAAAGACAGCAGGAATCTTATGCTCCATAAAAGAAGCCACACAGTGGAGAAGCCATATTAATGTGTGGAGTGTGGAAAGAAATGCAGAACCAGCAGTGACTTTAATTGCCGTAAGAATACGCTCAGCAGGAAAAATATGATGTGAATTGGTTCGTGTTGATTCTCAAAATTTGCTTCATGCCCATAGAAATTATGCAAGAGATTCTGGAAAAATGCATGGAGCATGGGAAGAGCTTCCGAAGCAGCAGAAACATCTTGATCCATTAAAAAGAAGAGTTCCCTTGTAGAACTATGAATTATCTTTTGGATATTAGATCTTTGTGTTAGAGTAGAATAGAATAAGATTACAAACAGTAAGAATAGAAATGGAATTGAATGTAGAAATGGGGATGGGAAGGAAATTCTCTCATTGGCCAAGGGAGATTGGACATGCAAGTCCTGTGTCTCCAATGCATACGCTCACAAGTGTACACAACATACAACAAATGATCAACTTTTGTCAATGGGAACAGCAAAGGGAGGGAGGGATTTGGGAACTAACACTTCCGGATGGCTATGGAGATTGTCAGTCATCCAGGCTGCGGTTTCCCCCCAAAGGTGCTTTTATCAAAAGGCAACTGGACGTTTTTTTCCCCTTGAGGGGATTTCCCTTCTCATCCAAGAAATTTCTTCACTTCTGTTTTTTCTTCAATGAGAAGCGAAATGTCTTCAGGGAGAAACAAAGTCCATTTGACTTTTGAAAAAAAGCACGATTGGGAGAACACCTTCAAGACAAGATGGGGACTGCCACAATGTAAAAAAGATGTTGAGACTGTAGAAAGAGTGCAGAGAATAGCAACAAAGATAATTAGGGGACGGGAGGCTAAAACAAATGAAGAATGGTTGCAGGAAGTGGGTATGTCTTGTCTGGTCAAGAGAAGTACTAGGGGAGACAGGAGAGTAGTGTTCCAATATCTGAGGGATTTCCACAAAGAAGAGGGAGTCAAGCTATTCTCCAAAGCACCTTAAGGTAGAACAAGAAGCAATGGGTGGAAATTAAGCAAGGAGAGAAGCAACTTAGGAGAAATGTCCTGAGAGAACAATTTATCAATGGAACAACTTGCCCCCAGAAGTTGTGAATGCTCCCACACTGGTAGTTCTTAAGAAGAGTTTGGCAATCATTTGTCTGAAGTGGTGTAGGATTTCCTTCCTAGGCAGGGGATTGGACTAGAAGACCTCCAAGACCTCCCTTCCAACTCTGTTTTTCTACTCTACTCGACAGTATAGAGAAAATGCTGAAATATTTCAAGAGGAAACATTGCCACTGTTAAAACTGCAGTACTGCAGGCTGCTACTTGCAATTTGGCAATTCAAATCTCACCAGGCTCAAGGTTGACTCAACTTTCCATCCTTCTGAGGTAGGTAAAATGAGGACCCAAACTGTTGGGGACAATATGCTGACTCTATAAATTGCTTAGAGAGGGCTGTAAAGCACTGTAAACAGGTATATAAGTCCAGACCTGGCGGTGTTGACTCCCCACATTTCCCTAATTTTGGAAGGAATCAAGCAGTGGATCTACTGCACCCATGTGGAGAAAGTCAGGCCAGAACAAAGAGAAGCAGGATCTCCAGTGAGCTCTTCACTGGGAGAAAGTGACCGAAGAGAATGAACTAATGAACAAATACAGGACTCGAGAATTGTGTCAAAAGTGATAACTGGAGGGATGGCGCTGTGTGTCTGCACTACCTTTAACTTTGGTTGTGTTTAACTGATTTCTAGTCTGACATACAATATTGATTGTGCTTGATTTTTATGAATGCCCTAAATTATGAAGCGGCTTAAGGCTTAGCTTTCACATCTCAAATACAGGCTCTTTCTGGTGGGTAAATTGGACAATTCAGGGAACCAGCTTCAGAAAATACAGGTGGCCCTTGACTTATGATCACAATTAAGTCCCACATTTCCATGGCCAAGCAAGACAGTTTTTAAGTAAGTTTTGTGCCATTATACAAGTTTTGCCACAGTTGTTTGGTTCGTAACATGGTTGTGAAGTGAATCTGGTCTCCCATTTGACTTTGCTTGTCTGAAGGTCTTAAATGGGGATCCCCTGATCCTGGGATACTCCAACTATCAAAAATACAGGCCAGTTGCCAAGTGTCTGAATTTTGATCACATGACACAGGGATGCTGCAATGGTTGTGTGAAAAAATTCATAAATCATTTTTTTCAGTGCCATTGTAACTTCAACCATTCACTGAAGAAATGACTGTAAGTTGAGGACTAATCGTAAAGCAGCAACTGATTGCTATTAAGGGATAATTATGAATGATAATGTGTTTTTTCAGTCTAACCGACAATTGCTCATTCATTGAAACCAGTCTTGGAAAACACAGGGAAGGAATTTGGTAACATCAAAATAGGGGAGCGCCTAGACTAGGGGTCTCCAAATGTATTTTAAGACTTGTGGACTTCAATTTCCAGAATTCCTCTGGCCCACATTGTGCACAAATACACAAGTAGGACCGATTTGCACTTGTACAACCCAAAAAGAACTATGCAGTTAGGAAAACGGGAAGTATTGTGGAAAGCTAAGCAACATTTATGGAAGTGTTGAGGTTTCCCTGTGAACAAATTAGGATGGTTTTAAAGCGCTTGGCTTAGCTCTGGATTACACAAATACAGGAAGGCTAAAATGTGAGTGTAAAACAGGCAGGAATTGTTGTAAAGGGAGAAGAGGAAATTCCTTCTGACTCTGAAGCGTGTAAACTGTGTGGCGAATGCTGTGTAAAGCCCTCCAGTGGGCGTTGGTGGGGTACAAAGGCTTTGAGGGAGATTTTCTTGTGTTACTTTTTCAGTGGAATAAAGTTTTTGCTTACAATCTTGTGTTCAGTGTGTTCAATTTGAGGCTGGGCACATCTGGCAAAGCACCTGGAGCAGAAAAAGTGAGGAAAACCAAAAGTTCCTTTGAGTTCAGAAGGATCTCTTCCCTCCTTTCAGCCATTTTGGAAGTTCAGTTCTTGATTGAGTGGGAAATAGGGAATCCACCAGGATCCTCCTCTCTGCATTAGGCTTGGAGCCGTTTGAGTATAGGAGAAGGTAGAGATTAGGGGTAATTGACTTATGACCACAAGTGAACCACCAACTTTTGTTGTTAAGTGAAACATTCGGTAGAGTGAATTTTGCTCCATTTTGTGACCTTTCTTGCTACAATTGTTAAGTGAATCTGGTTTCCCCATTGAAGTTGCTTGTGGGAAGGTTGCAAGAGGAGATCCCATGACCCCTGGACTTTACAAGGGTCATAAATGCGATTCAGTTCCCAGGTGCCTCAATTTGGATCACGTGACCAGGGGGAGTCTACAACGGTCTTTAGCGCAAGTGACAGACATAAGTCCACTAAATGATGGTCATTAAGTTGAGGACTACTTGCTAAGCAGCCATTATTCGTTATTATGGCACAATTGTGAATGTTGTCCATTTGAGGAGACATGTTGTTAGTTGGGGACTGCCTTGTTAGACTCAGTGGAGAAGGCAGCCTCCTTTTCCTGCCTACTCCAGTTTCCTTCCAAAAGGGGGATTCCCTTCTAACTCTGCTGCTCTGCATTCCCTTCCCTTCTTCCTTCCTTAGCTCCCTCCCCTCCCCCCGTTTCTTCGGCTGCCTGGGCCAGCTGACCATCCCACCCAGGGGGAGCGGGGAGTGATGGGTAGGCAGGGGGACCCGCTGCGGGGCGGCGCTCTCTGTCCTGGAGAAAGTGGGAGGAGCTATAAACGCTTCCGCCTTGGGCTCTGCAAACTTCTGAGGAGGGGAATCCACATGCCTGGCCTGGAAGGAAGGAAGCGTGGCCGGCGGCGATCGCGGATCATTGGCTGCACGCACCTCTCGAGAAGCGGCGTCTGGGCGGGGAAGAAGCCGCATGTTTCCTATTGAGAGCCAGGTAAAAAGCTCTTTCTTTCTTTCTTTCTTTCTTTCTTTCTTTCTTTCTTTCTTTCTTTCTTTCTTTCTTTCTTTCTTGTCTTTCTCTCCTCCCTCCCTCTCTCCCTCCTGGGAAATGCCGGGACAGGTGACTCTTCCATGCAGCTTCTTGGGGGCGCTGCTAAGATCGCTGCTGCCGTCCCCACTTCCTCCTGGGAGAGATTTCAACTCCCAGAATACATGAGCCAGCTGGCCAGTCACTCCTGTCCTTGCTCTTGCGGCGGCGGCTGCTCTTCTGGGGCGCCCAAACCGGCCAGGCGCTCTGGAGCACAGATGCGCCGTGGGCTGGAGCCGCGCAAGAGCCCCACTCAGGCGGAGAGGATGGCTGGGGGGGAGGGAAACCCCGGCCCGCCCGTCCTGGCCCACAGCTCTGCCCCTCAGCTGCTTCCAGGCGAACTGCCTGCATGGCTGTTGACGACCCAGCCAGCAAATGCTCGCGGAAGGAACGCCGGGGTAAGAAGTGCGCTGGCCAAGAAGCAGTCGGCTCCCTTGGCAGAAGTGAGGGGGTGTGTGTGTGTGTGTGCGTGTCTCTCTGCTGGCTTGCTCTGGGTGGCGGGCTGGAGAGGGGCGCTTCCTCCCGTCCACCGTTGGGGCGAAGCTCTCCCACCTGCTGGCTCCCCAACCGAGGAACACCGGCGTTCCCGTTTTTTAGCGCGCGGTGCCAAAAAAAGTTGGCCGTCGCTGTTGTAGTCCATCCCCTTGCTTTAAGCAGGAGACCCTATACCAGCGAAGCCTGGCCTTTTAGAGACCGAGTGCCCCCAAACTGCAACCCAAAACACACTTTCTTCCCCTCGAGGCGGCATTCCCCACCCAACTTTCTCTCCCTGTCCAGGGCTGTGCAATGGGGGAGTCGGTGGGGAGGACCCGCCACCTCGCGGGGGCAGGCAGGGAGACACGAGGAGCCCCGAAAGGCTAGGCTGGGCCAGCGGATAAGAAACCGGCCAACGGGTTTGCGCATGCTTATCCGAAACCAGAAGAGCATGTTTGTTTGTTTTTTGTTTCCTGTTTCCGGCTCGCGGACGCGTTCCCGTTTTTTAGCGCGCGGTGCCAAAAAAAGTTGGCCGTCGCTGTTGTAGTCCATCCCCTTGCTTCAAGCAGGAGACCCTATACCAGCGAAGCCTGGCCTTTTAGAGACCGAGTGCCCCCAAACTGCAACCCAAAACACACTTAATTATTGCAAAGTGCCAACCCAGCAATTTAACCTGAATAATGAGGTTTTTGATACCTAAAATGATAAAACAAGGCAGAGTTCACCTATTTTTTCTAAGAAAAACGTGATAAATGCACTTTCATGCCCCTTCATCCCCCCCCCCCCCATTTTTAAATATTACATTTAACCAGAAAAAGAAAACAAATTGTAATGTCGTTTTGTTGCAGCAGATCCTGTTTCCAAATCAGGACAAGAAGGGTAGCAGATACAGGTTTATTTGCGCAAATGGTTCAGAGCATTAGCATGGCAAATTCTGAAACACACATCCCCACCCCCTCTTCCTGAGGTGTCATTTTTATACATCTCACAGCTTCAGCCTAGCCCAGGGTGTTTCTCTTATGAAGCTATACCATATCATATGTGCTATAGAAAGGAGAAGTAAGTCTTAGTCATTAGTGCTTATCTTACACCATCCGTTATTTTCCATACCAACTCTTGTTTAGAGGAACATATTAAGTTCAGTACATTTGTGGTTTTTACAGTATCATAGTGTGGGGTGGGGGCTTGAAAAACCACCAAAGATTCGATATTAATCCAAGGAAAACAGCTTTATTGTAGCATTTCTGCAGAAACGGGTTCCTACCCTGGTAGGTGGGAGGAACCCCGAGCAAAATTTTGCATTCTATTTTATACTCTAACCTACCGCCCCATCCGAGGATGGCTTGGTTTACAATCTACCTATTGAATTTCAGCATACAATTCATTACCTAATATGGGACATCAGGAAGTTAAATGCCTCCTTAACATGTACACATTCTCCCAGGTTTTCCCAGAACACAAGGTGTCAACGTTTCAAATTCTCCCTCTGCAGTAGAAATGTATCAACTGATAGTTTTGAGATTTGAGTCACAGCTATACAATACACAATGGATTTATTCATTTTCTCCCCTCACAATTCCCTTCTCTTCTGCTTATATTCTTGACTCAAACTCACGCAACAGATCCCCAGTCTCTTTCAGAGCCATCTCCTTCTGAAACATCATCAGAGGTTCTTCCTCCTGCTTCCCGGATCTTGAACCTAAAGTTTTCCCTAATCTTCCACACATTGCTATTACACCAGGGAAACACTGAACACAACAACACAACATCACATAGCATATAATAATTAATATAATTCCCATGATTGTAGATCTCAACCAAGCAGTGCTGGGAAGCCAAGACCATAATGCCCCCCCACAAATCTAGAAATGAGGAATCACCTCTTTGTAATAATGGATTAGAACGAATGCATTCCTCCATCGTTTGCACTGTTTTTGTAATATTGGGTTGAAAATCATGGATATATACACAGCAATGGGAATGAATCAAAGCACACACACACCCTTTTGCAGCTAATACAATGTCTAATGCATATCTATTTTGCAAAGCCACTTTTCTAACTTCAGAAAGTTCCATGTTGAGCATTTTGATTGTCTTGATAGTATCATTAAACATGGCTACTGTAAAGTTATTCAGAATATGTAAATCTCTATAATTCATGGCTACTCCCAACAGTGCCAGCATTCCCCGTGCTATCTGTGTTTTCAACCTTCCCCCCAACGTTAGTCCTGAACTGATTTCTCTTTTGTTCCGAATCCGTCCCTGGGGTAAGGTATTCAATTTATATATTACTGGTATCACATATCCCATGGTACAAATCCCACTCCAACGTGGTGGCATTTCTCTATACGCATGTTTCCCACACAACACCCACCTAAAATTTTCCATGGTGTACGTTTGATTCGAAGTCCGAGTCCAATTGATTATATCTTTAAAATACATACACATCCGGTATTGGTCATGATTAAAATAACTCGATGATGAGTGTTAGAATAACTGTGGTTACTACAAAATAAAGGCATATCAAAAGTTTTGTTGCATTTTTCCCAATCACCCAAATCCACTCCTTTGGATACATTTCTCTTGAAACACACATATGCTTTTTTCTCTCAAATGGACAAATACCTTCCCGGATAGATTTCTTTTCATAGGAGCCTGTTCAAATTTATTTCCCTTTGGTCTCAAATCCTGTTGACTTAGTGGGATTGCATGTAATGTTAAACCCTCCCCTGTCTTCCCTGGCATGTGCATGCACATCCAGCAGTTAGTTATGTTCAATGCTTGTGATACCTTCAAATCCTTCATGTATGTATTGTCTTCCCATAAATCTGTCCCCAAGTCTCCAGCTGATCCAATATATGGAATCTGTCCTTCTGATGCAATCATCAGTACTATCATCAAGGTGGTTAGCTCAGTCCAGGGTCCAATCTTCTTCATCTTTTTAAGGTGAGCTTCAGCGGCTGACCGTCCACTGGAACTGCCCTCCACGTAGAATTTGGATCTGGTGCCTTTTTGACTCTGCTGTAATGCATCCAGCCTCCTTCTCGAGTGCGAACTGCAGATTCAGTTATCAACAGCACCTGGTATGGGCCTTCCCTGCTAGGTTGCAGCTTCTCACTTCTCCAAGTCTTTATCAGGACCCAATCTCCAGTTTCATAGGGGTGTTGGCTTCCCGCAAGTGGTGGTCGTTGTGCCAACAATCCCTGTTTATGAAGAGAAAACAAACACCTGGACAGTGTCTGCAAATATTTTCTCAGAAACAAATCTTTAAATTCAGGTATAGGATTTCCCAGTCTGGCCAGGTAGGGTCGCCCCATTAACATTTCAAAAGGGGAGATCCCTGTGTCTTTCCTTGTTCTAATTCTAAGGAGTGCCAAGGATAAGTTCTTTGTCCATGGTAACCCATTTTCTAATTGTAATTTGGTCAAATGTCTCTTCAATTCCCCGTTCGCCCTTTCCACTTTCGCACTGCCAAGGGGTGTGCAAATCCCATTTCACCCCAACAGCTCCCATCATAGATTGCAACACTTTTTGTTTAAAATATGTCCCCCTGTCAGAATCAATAGCTTCCATCATCCCATATCGTGGAATGATTTGTTCTAATAGGATCTTGGTTACTGTGGATGTTATGGCTCTTCTAGTCAGATAGGCCTCTACCCATCCTGTCAATTGATCTTTAATCACCAATAGTATTTCCAACAGATACTCTGGGCTAGTGTTCACATCTTTGGGCTCTAAACATGTGGTTTTACAGCCATCACCAATGCTTCCATTCCACAGTGACTTTCCTCATGTACCTTCTCCAGAATTCCTCTCATTACATTCACGGGAACCACCCTCACCCCCTCTGAAGTTCTCCACCCATCCTCAGTTAATGTACACCTTTCTTTTTCCAAATCATCTTTCTCTTTTCCCTCAGGTTTCCAATCCTCATCCTCTTCCATTTCTAGCAAGGGAATTAATGCCATTACCAGCTTTATTTCCCCTGCAGCTTTTTCACCCATTTGTCTGCCCACCTGTTTCCAACTACCTCTGGGGTATTCCCTTTCTGATGAGCATTCACATGTACTATTGACACTTGATTTGGCAGTTGTAGGGCCTCCAGAACCTGTTCCACAAGCTGTAACTTGTTTCCCATCAGCCCTGATAAAACCCCTCTCCTGCCAGATCTTACCAAAGGTATGGACCACACCCCAGGCGTATTTGGAATCAGTCCAAATTGTCACATCAATTCCTCAGCCAATTCCAAGGCTCTCTTCAAAGCAAACAACTCGCACTTTTGTGCAGATCATGAAGGAAGGGAGCCTTTTTCTATGACCTCCCCTTCTCCTGTCACGACTGCAAATCCTGACTTCCTCTTTCCTTCCTTAACCCTGCTTGATCCATCCACAAACCATCTCTCCCCTCCTTTCAAAGGAGTTTCTTCCAGATCCTCCTTTTGTCATCAGATCTACTTGCAACAAACAATCATGATCCTCAGCATCCCACTCCTGTCTTCTTCCTTCTAAAAATTCTGCTGCATTCGAATTCCTGTCTGTCCCAATCTCTACATCAGAACTGGTTCTCAAAATGGTCTCATATTTGAGAATCCGCCCCTATGTCATCCAAGTTGTTGCCAACTGACTTAGCACAGAAGTAACCTGGTGGGGTGAATGCCCTACAAGCCCCCCCCCCCAAAGATTAACTTCCTGCTCTCTACCACCAACATAGCTGTAGCAGCCACAGCCTGCACACACACCAGCCATCCTCTCACCACCAGCTCCAGAGTTTTGCTCAGAAAAGCGATGGGCTGGTATTGCCCCCCCTTTCTTCTGCGACAGCACTCCTAGTCCCGTTCCCTGAGCTGCTGACACATACAGATGAAATGGGAGCTTCAAATTGGGCAAAGCCAAAACCAGTGCGGATGACAATGCCTTCTTTAAAACTTCCCATCTCTCATCATCTCCCTCTAACCATTCTATACTCTCTCCTTTTCCTACTAGCTTCCTGTGCAAGAATTGGGCTAACACAGTGTATTGGTCCACCAAAACTCTGCAATCCAAGAGCTTTATTTCACCTTCTTTTCCACAAACTGGATCTTTTCCCTTGAAACTGTCAATCCCTGCTCCTTCAGCCAATTTAGCAAAGCTACAAATGTTGCTCTGACTTCTCCCTCTTTCTCTCCAGTCAGCAACAAATCATTCACATATTGAATCAACATAAAAGACACTAACTTTCCAAAGCCTGTCCAAATCTTCCACTCTCAGGATCATTCCATTCAAATGCAAACAGGTCTCTACTTCCCTCCTCAAGGGGGCATGCCCAGAAGGCATCCTTCAGATCAACCCCTCTCTCCCCCTTCTACTCATTGAATATTGTGGGGTCCAAAGCTTTGTCACCCCAGGCTGCACTTGAATCTTAATTGGCTGAATGTTCATTCACCCTGCCTTCTCTCCTCCTGCCCAGACTTCATCTGAAATTGCTCTCTCATCTTCCACAGTCATCTTCCACATCCTTACTCCCTTCCCGGTATCCCATAGCTGGATACCAAACACAGGCAACAGATCTCTCCTTAGCAAATTCACTCCAGCAGCCTCAGTCACCACTTCATTCATTTCCAGTCTGATTTGTTCAAACACCCTCACATCTTGTGATTTTCCACTCACCCCACTACTTTTAACATTTTCCTTGATCTATGTGCACCCTTTATCGGGTCACACACAGAAGTCCGGCTTACGCTGGTATCAATCAGAAGCAGCCGCTCCTAATGGTCAGGACCCACTGAAATGTTTACCAATGGCTCCCCGCAGGTCCTCTTAAAGGAGCCGGAACAACTCTAATCATACAATGCATAACTCCTCTCCTCCCGGTTGGTAGGACACTCGCGTGCAAAGTGTCCTTCCTTCCCATATCTGAAGCAACTCCTATCCATTCCAGGCTGTCTCATTCCCATCCTTCTGAAACCTCCTCCTCTGAAACTTCCTTGCATTCCGCCTCGCCTTCTCTCACCCTGGCCTCCCATTGCCCCCCTTACACAATCCACACTTTTCTTCACCTCATTTTTAGCTGCAGCCTGCACAGCTGCAACCATCATCTGTGACTTCTGTCTGGTTTTTACAGTGTCTCTGTAGTTCTAACTGTTCGACCACCTCATGAGCATTCTCATGAAGTTTTGGGAGAGTCTTTTTCAATTCTCACAACTCAGCTGGTTTTATGGGGGCAGCCACAAAGACTGTCACTGGGTTGCCTGCAGCACTGATCCCATTAGGAACTTCCCTAAGAGGAAATGCATCCACTTCAGGTTTTTCTGTGAAGGGAAAATTTTGAACACTTCTCTTCTCAACTGTTCCACTTCTTTTCTCAGTCGCAGATAGGGAGGGGGTTGAGGAGGGGGTTGTGCCACCGACAATGACGGTGGTGCCATAGGAACGTTGGCGGGCGCATTATTCAAATTAGGATTTGCGGGCGGCGAACTCTGCAGCCAATCGTCCGTCTCACTCTCATTGTCTTTTTGTTGAGACATGTATTGACCCTCGATTGGAGGGATGGGACCTTCAAATTTCACATGCTATGTATGCAATTTGAGTGGTCATTTTGTGTTGGAGAATATAGTCTCTCAATTTGGTTATCCAATAGGTACTGGTTTTCCCCTTAGGACTCCAGTGATATGGAAATTTAGGATCAATCAGAGGATATTTTGGCCATCGGTCTCGACAAAGTTAAATCATGTTTTTCTTTTCGAGATGTCTGGTGAATCCCTTTAGATTCGGGGAGAACCTACTGCTCGAGTAGCTGTCCCAGGGGCGAATCTACCGGAATTGATTTCCTGCCATTGTCAGTTTTTCCCTGTCCCAGACAGGCTTCTTCCTGGTCTCCAAGACCCTTGCTTTGTCCGTTTCCCATCTCTACTCTTCCAGACTCCCAGAGTCTTGACTCACCAGTCCAGTCCTCCAGCAGACGCTGGATTCTCCCAGAGAGTTTAAGGACCCCTCTCTTTCAGACTCCTAGTCGTAGTCCTCCAGCAGACGCTGGATTCCCCCAGGGAGTTTAAGGACCTCTTCCCCCCCTTTTCTTTTTCTGACTGCAAATGAAAGGAACAAAGTTTTACCTGATCACTCCAGACCTCTGAGGTAGTGGATGTGTGAGCGTTCCCAACTCAGGCTTTCCTCTATTCTCTTTTCGATAGTCCCAGACTATCAGCCGGTAAAACACTGTTTCCAAGGATCGTCTGGATTTCCAGTCGCCTCTGGAGCCGACCAGAATTCGGGGAGGAGGCACCTCTCAATGGGAGGTCGTGGCCACTACTCACCTAGTACCCGGCTTCCGGAAGACCACTGTTGAGGCTCCTGGCTTGGCTCGCCAAATTGTGGGGTGGGGGCTTGAAAAACCACCAAAGATTCAATATTAATCCAAGGAAAACAGCTTTATTGTAGCATTTCTGCAGAAACGGGTTCCTGCCCTGGCAGGTGGGAGGAACCCCGAGCAAAATTTTGCATTCTATTTTATACCCTAACCTACCGCCCCATCCGAGGATGGCTTGGTTTACAATCTACCTATTGAATTTCAGTATACAATTCATTACCTAATATGGGACATCAGGAAGTTAAATGCCTCCTTAACATGTACACATTCTCCCAGGTTTTCCCAGAACACAACGTGTGATTGTTCAACGTTTCAAATTCTCCCTTTGCAGTAGAAATGTATCAACTGATAGTTTTGAGATTTGAGTCACAACTATACAATACACAATGGATTTATTCATTTTCTCCCCTCACAATAGGTTACAGGATCATATTAAGCAACTTCTAATACTTGCAAGCAGAAGCTACAAAGCTTCTGCTAATTATGAAAACTCTTTTCTGGTAATTTTCCACTTTGCTTCAATTTCTCTTTTTCCCCCTCTCTATTTCTCTCTCTCTTTCTCCCACTTTCTTTCCCTCCCTCTCTTTCTCTGTGTCTCTGTTTCTCTCACACTCTTTCCCTCCCTCCCTCCCTCCCTCTTTCTTTCTATCTCTCTTTCCCCCCTTTCTTTTTCCCTCTCCTGTCTCTCTTTGTTTCTCTTTCCCTCCCTCCCTCTTTCTGTCTCTCTTTTCCTCACTCTCTTTCTCCCTCTTTGTTTCTCTTTCCCTCTCTGTCCCTCTTTCCCACCTTCCCCCTCTTTTCTTCTCTCTCTTTAGTTGTATCTGTTTCTCTCTCACACTCTTTTCCTCCCTCCCCCTTTCTATCTCTTTCCCCGTCTCTCTCTTTCCCTCGCTTTCCCTCCTACTCTCTCTTTCCCTCTCCCTGTCTGTCTCTCTGTTTCTCTTTCCCTCCTACCCTCTTTCTATCTCTCCCCCTCTCTCCTCTCTTTCTCTTTTTCTGTCCCTCTCTTTCCCTCCCTCCCTCTCTTTCTCTTTCTTTGTTTCTCGTTCTGTCTCCTTTCCTCCCACTCTCTTCCCCCTCTTTCCCTCCCTCTCCCCCCCTCTTTCTCTGTCTCTCTCATCTATCTATCCACCCCTCCAGCTATCTATCGATCTATCCATTAATGTTCTCCTGCCCAGCTTCACATGTGAATTCAATCACTTGGGCTGTGGAGACTGGCAGGAAGAACCAAGCATTGGAGATCCATGCAAAATAAGGTAACTCCTAACTGTATCCTGTCGGGGAGACCACACCTCTTCCCTCTCCTCCCGTGGCGGGAGTCCGGGTAGTCTGAAGGCAGCTCCCTCCTTGGAGAGTTCAGCAAGCAAACAAATGGCACTACAGCTGGGAGGCGGCAGGGCAAAGCCTGACCTCTGGCCAGCGAGAGCGGAGCAGGCTGGGTGTGCAACTTCTGTGCGTTCGGCAGCTAAGGCTCCAGCTGTTCAGATCAAGTTAGAAATACTTAATCTGGGCTTGTAATCCTTTATATACAGATAAATATATTTAACATGGGAAATGTATTTTAAGCAGTTTCTGTCACTATCCAGAAAAGGAAGAACGTAAGATAGTCAGGAAAACAGAGGAATATCATGAGGTAAATCTAAAACATCATGCAGAACATAGAGAGGGGAAACAACCCTTTTCTACATAGAGCAAGCAATCATAGCATAGATTGCATTCTGCATGAATCAGCACTCTCTAACTCTTCCATTACAATTGTGTTCCAGCATATTGTAGACTTTACTGTTCCAGTTACTAAATTCAGTATCCTACATGCTCCTTTGCCCTACTTGAAAGCTGTGGAGGTTTTTCATTATGAAAAAGACTTGCATGTAATTCATTGAAGTGTTCATTGTTAGGAATATTCATGGAATACGTTGTGGTTTTTTCCCCTCCCTGTGTCAGGATTTGGTATCATTTGAGGATGTAGCTGTGTTTTTCACCGTGGAGGAGTGGGCCCTGCTGGATTCTGAGCAAAAAAACCTGTACTGAGAGGTCATGCTGAAAAACAAGAAGAACAAGGTCTCCTTAATTAAGGGATTCTGTTATGATAATGTAGTGCACAATATTTTTTTTAATTAATGAACATCAAGTCCTCCAGCGTTATTATTTGGTTTTTGTTGCTGTGTTCTTCTCTAAACTACTTGTTGAGGTAATTCCCCATTAGGAGAATGAGCGCACACAGGGAGACGTAGTGAGAGTAGTGAAGAATAGCACACAGCCACACTGTATAGTAAAATGTAGGTTTTTACTTCCAGTAAAACGATTAAGCAAAGTTCAACAAAACAGTCCAAGTCATTCATGGTTAAAGCAGTCAGTTTTCAGTCGAGGGATAATCCAATAACAAAGTCCAGTATCAAAAACAGTTCAATAAAAGACATCAAACCAAGACCAACGATAATCAGCAAGTCAATGCAGGAACGCAACACTCCAGAAAAGGACAGAACATCCCAGGTTTCTAGCTCCATCTTATGGCCGTTTGAAGAACCACACCCAATTACCATTTTAGCATTCCCTTAAAGAGACAGTATTAAAATGTCTATCCTGGTTTATATATTTTCCAACCCAACTGTTAGTGACTTAGATTCCTAACATTCTCCCCTTTGGATAGGATAATATATACAACCTTACATTCTAAATCCATAATCCTCACAGAAGCCTTATGCTTTACAGATTTAACACCTGCGATGTTATTTTCTGACATACAGTATTCCAGCTTAATCATCTTACTTTGCACACATTGTCTCACATTTAAATATCTTAAATCTGTGTGTTTTGTTCTTGTCTTTACAGCAAGATTTGAAGCCATTTGTATTGCTGATTGGTTGTCTTCATAAACAACAATAGAATTTGTTACATCAATTTCCATGTCAATCAATAGTTGCTTATAATAAACTAAATCTTATAATAAACTAAATCTGTACATAATGAAGACAAACATGAGAATTCAGCCTCCATTGTTGACAAACTTAAATTTTTCTGTTGAATAGACCTCCATCCAATCAACATCTTTCCGAATAATACCACAGTACCCAATGTAGATTTACGTGTATTTATGTCTGGAGCAAAACTTGCATCGGCATATGCAGTTAGACTTAGTTCATCCTTAGGCTCCAAATACAATGCATAATGCATTGTTTGTTTCAGATATCTTAACACATGCTTAGCAGCTTGCCAGTGCCTTTCAGTTGGCACAGCGTTAAACCTCGCTAATTGGTTAACACTGTATTCTATATCTGACCTTGACCAATTACTAAACTACCAATCAAGAACTGATAAATGTC
The DNA here is from genome assembly GCA_033807585.1 of Hydrophis major. Classification (NCBI taxonomy): domain Eukaryota; kingdom Metazoa; phylum Chordata; class Lepidosauria; order Squamata; family Elapidae; genus Hydrophis; species Hydrophis major. The sequence goes on from CM066329.1 coordinate 25,228,806, forward strand.
TTTATCAAAAATAGGACTTTGAACATCACTATGGCTAAACTCCTGGATCATTGGTGTCTTAGCTGGCTTACAAAGGTCCATTTTAAAATTCTTTAGTAATTGGTTAATTTTATCTGCCTGTGAGATTTTGTATCCTCCCCTAGTTCTATCTATCTTTAAACCAATATATTGTTTAATTTCACCTAACTGTTTTATTTTAAATTTCTTGTCTAATAGTGAAATTATATCAGTAGCTTCTTGTTCACTTTTGGTGATTAATGCTATGTCATCAGTGAACAATAGCAACAATGAAACTACACCATCACTTTTCTTTTTAAATAAACATGGATCAGCCATGCCAACTACAAAACCTATCTTAGTTAATTCCTTAACTATACACTGGTTCCACTCATATCCTGATTGCTTCAAGCCATAAAGACTCTTTTTCAATCTCCAGCAATCAGTTATATTATCATTTTTTATACCTAAAGGTTTCTTTAAATAAATAGTGTGTTGCTCTAACAATGATTATCACAACAGGCAACACTCTCCAGAAAAGGACAGAACATCCCAGGTTTCTAGCTCCATCTTATGGCTGTTTGAGGAACCACACCCAATTACAATTTTAGCATTCCCTTAAAGAGACAGTATTAAAATGTCTATCCTGGTTTATATATTTTTCCAACCCAACTGTTAGGTGACTTACATTCCTAATACTGCTGATTTTCAAATTTGCAAGATTATTTATCTGAGGTTTTCATGCTTTTGTATGAAGCCTGGCTTTTCTTCACAAATGGACAGTATGGAGAGTATTGGCCTTCACAATTCACTCTCTCTCATTTGTTGGAATCAGATGCAATCCTGTGCATGCTGTGCATGAAGGGAAAAAAGAACAAAGACTTATTTATTAGAAAATTTATATTGCTGCCTATTTGCATATGGTACTCAAAGCGGCTTACAGGGTTATAAAACATATTAAAAAATTAAAACGAATAAAAGAAAATAATAAAATAGCCCCACTCCCCTCACCCTGGTGACAGCAGAAGGAAAAAAGAAAAGTCCAGTTGCCTTTAGAAAGAGCATTTTTGGGATAAAGATCAACGAATAGAGTGAGAATCAGTTTTGGGTTTTTTTGAAAATTTTATTTGGGTTTTCACAAAAAAACCCCATAATACAAATAAAACATTTTTTTTTGAAAAGAGCATGGTCCTGGGTTATCGCTTCTTCATACAGACACAAACTCAATTTCATGCTCATTTTTGTATTCTATTCCATATCTTATAACTGTTTTACATTTTTTACATAGTTTTTCCCCTCTTTGAATTTTCTCAACTTTATTTTGATTATCTCATCTCAATTCAAATCATTATATTTATACTTGTCCTGTTTCAATTTCATATTATCTTTTCTCATTAAACAAATTTTCCCTTGTAGTTACTAATTGGAGAATGACACATTTATATCTTTTAATTTTATCCATTCAACTCTTATTTAAGCTTCAATGTATACCTTTAAGATTATAACATTCAATATAATACATAATTTCCAATCAAATTCTGCTTGGTACATTCTTAAAATACACACTATATATTTTTTTTTTGAAAAGAATTTTATTGATTTTCTACAAACAAAAAAGACAAACAAAACATTAAAACATCAACTCTCATATGTACATCCAGCGTGTCGGTTGGTTCATCAGTTTTGTGCGTTCATTTTGTAGTCTCAATTACAATTATGTTACATAACAACTCATATTGTCAATCCAAACTTATATATCCTAATATCGCTATTAAAAAAAACAACTTTTGACTATACTTTTAATCATTCATGCTTTATGAGATAACAATACTTTAAACAGTTTATTCTGTAACAAATCATATAATCATACCAAATCAATCCTAAAAACACTTTATAAATATAATGTCAAATAACAAAAACAAAAGAAAAAATAAAGATATTCCTTACTGTCTAACATTCTAAATATTCTATTATCGTATTTTATCATCTAGCCATTGATAAAAAAGATCCCAAATTTCATAAAATTGTTTATCTTCTTGCTCTCTAATTTCAAATGTCAATCTACTCATCTCAGCACATTCCAATATTTTCTTAATAATTTCTTCCTGTAATGGTATTTTCTCATTCTTCCAGTTTTTAGCAAATACAATCCTAGCAGCTGTTAATACATTTACAATCAGGTATTTCAAATCTTTCCAATATGTATCAGGTAAAATTCCCAATAAAAATATCTCTGGTTTCAAGTCTATGTGTTTCTTTGTCATTTTTTCCAACCACATGCGAATTATAGTCCAATATTTTCTAGCGTCCTCACAAGTCCACCACATATGGTAATATGAGCCAGGTATCTGATGACATTCCCAGCATTTTTCAGATTTGTTCTTAAACATTCTTGCTATTCTTGTCGGGGGAAAGTGCCACCTGTAAAACATCTTATACAAATTTTCTTTATATGCTGCTGACATTGTCATTTTATAATTTTGAGACCACAATTTTTGCCATTTCTCTAAATCAATCCCATATCCAAAATTCTTCCCCCAAACAATCGTAGTTTCTTTAACTTGTTCTTCCTCTAATTTAATTCCCAGTAAATAACCATATAATTTTTTAATCACTTTCTCATCAGTACCCATCAAGATCTTATCTAAATCAGTCTGTTTATCATAGAATCCCTCCGTTTTAGAATCTTCATCATACCTTGAATGTATTTGTGCATATGAAAACCAATTCATCTTTATACCTTATTCCTCTAAGTTTTGAATCGATTTAAGTTCACCCTTTTCATCCAATAGTTCCCCATATCTAACTGTTTGTTCCTTCTTATCAATTATAGGATAGGGAAATGCTTCAATAGTCGATAACCAAACTGGAATTTTCAAATAACATTGTCTTTTTATCTTCTCCCAGTTTAACCACAAAGACTCCCGCATATAATGTCTTCTAAAATAACCCTGTGTTTTAGTTCCCTTATTCCATAAAAAAGCATGCCAGCCCAAGAGCAAATCATGACCTTCCAGTGTCAACAATCTAGCTTTTCTTAATGTTATTCATTCCTTGACCCACATCAAACTTGCACCTTGAAAATACAATTCCCAATTAGGCAGGCCAAAACCTCCTCTAATTTTAGCATCTTGCAAAAGCTTTAGCTTTATTCTCGCTTTTTTACCTTGCCATATAAACTTCAAGATGATTTTATTTCAATCTTCAAAATAGTCTTTTCCAAGCCTAATTGGTATTGTTTGAAACAGAAATAGAATTTTGGGTAAAATATTCATCTTGATTTTTGAAATTCTCCCTATTAATGACAATTGCAAGTTTTCCCACTTCTTCAAATCTGTAGCTATCTGTTGTTTAAGTTTAACATAATTATTCTCTTTTAATGTGCTACATCTTGCTGTCAAATATATCCCCAGATACTTAACCTTATTCGTAACTTGGATTTTCAACAGATCTGCCAGTTCTTCTCTTTGTCTCAGTAGCATGTTCTTTGTCAAAATCTTTGTTTTGTCTTTATTTATTTTCAAACCAGCCACCTCACCGATATGTCTCTATCTTTTCCAATAACTTTGGAGCCGTTTCTAGCGGATCTTCCAGAATAAAAGCTAAGTCATCAGCAAAAGCTTGTAGTTTCAATTCTTCCTTTTTAATTTTCATTCCTTTTATGCTTTTATCATCCCTAATATTTCTATTCAACATTTCCAAAGTCAACACAAATAGCAAAGGAGATAGGGGACATCCTTGTCTTGTGCCTTTTCTTATATTAATAAAGTCTGTAAGTTCTCCCCCCATCATTACCTTTGCTGTCTGTTTATTGTATATGGCTTCTATTGCTTGAATAAATTTTCTGGCAAAACCCATCTGTTCCAATAGTAATAACATAAATCTCCAGTTCATGTTATCAAATGCTTTTTGAGCATCTAAGAATATCAAAGCCATTTGCTTTTCAGGATGAGCCTCATAGTATTCCAAAGTATCCAAGATTACTCTCATATTGTCTCTGATTTGTCTCTTTGGCAGAAATCCATTTTGATCTGGGTGGATAAAATTATTTAAATATTTTTTAAGTCTTTCTGCTAAAATTGAAGAAAAATTTTATAGTCTGCATTCAATAAAGAAATAGGTCTATAGTTCTTAATTTGCAGTGGGTCAGCCTCTTCTTTTGGAATAAGTGTAATATAAGCCTCTGACCATGTTTTGGGTATCATCTTCTTTGACATAACTTCATAACTTCTAACAATGGGATACTCAATGATTCTTGAAATGTTTTATAGAATTCTGCCGGAAGCCCATCTGGACCTGGTGTTTTCCCATTATTTTGTTTCTTAAGTGCCTCATTTAATTCCATCATTGTTATATTGCTTTTTAGCATTTCTTCAGTCTCTTTAGGTATCTTCGGTAAGTTAGCATTCTGTAGATACTGTTTGACTTTTTTCTCATCAATATTCTCTTGTTTATATAGTTCCCCATAAAAATCTCGAATAATTTCCTTTTTCTCCTTGTTACCATGACAAACTTGGCCTTGATCATCTATTAGCTTCAATATTTTTCTTGATTCCTTCTCCTTTCTCAATTTATATGCTAGCCATCTACCTGGTTTATTTGTATCTTCAAAGTAATTCTGTTTAGAATTTCTAATTTTCTGTGCCAATTCTTCTTTCTCTATTAATTCCATTTTATGTTTAATTACCGTATATACTCGAGTATAAGTCGACCCGAATATAAGCCGAGGCACCCAATTTTACCACAAAAAACTGGGAAAACTTATTGACTCGAGTATAAGTCGAGGGTGGGAAATGCAGCAGCTACTGGTAAATTTCAAAAATAAAAATAGATACCAATAAAATTACATGAATTGAGGCATCAGTAGGTTAAATGTTTTTGAATATTTATTTCCAAGAAAAACAGTAAACTAGCTCTGTAAGTGGAAAAGAGAGCCAACAAAACCAATATGGTATCAACAATAACTTTAAAAGTACAAAAACCTTAGCTCAATCAGCAACCAAGCTAAAACACAAGAGTTAAAATCCTTCAAAACTGGATTCCTCCTCATCATCTGTATGTCCAAACAGAGTCACTCTCTCCCTTGCAAGAAAAAAGCATGTGTATGTGCTGCATGTACATCCTGTTTTGGAGAGCCACCATCTCTTTCACAGCTCTCCCTCATGCCTCCATTGCATGTGCACATATGCCATGGCTCAGTAGTAGGTCAACATACAGATGTCACACTAGGTTCCCTCCTCAAAAGGAACATCCAACCTTTCTTGAGAAGTACAAACTTCATCTGTTCAGGATTGTGGTGACAAAGGTGAAGGAGGATGGAGCTGAGAGAAGGGAAGGGAAGAAAAGATCATTGACAGGGAGAAACACCTGGAAGTGTGAGCCCTCGAGTTTCCTTAGGGAAGACCAGACAACAAGGGGAGAGGAGAGGAGGAGGAGGAGGAGGAGAGTTAAAAAAAAAGAGTGGGAAGCCAACTCACGCGTGCCATCAAAGTGGGTTGCTGTGGTATCCAGGAAGGTGTTTTGGGGAGCCAGGAGGCCCCTCATCACCGGCATTTTAAGACTTGGTCAAGAACATCGCCATCATCCAGTTTGGAAGGGGGAAAAAACCCAGAGGTATCTGAGAAGGACGGGAGCCGAGACGGGGCCCTTCGCTTCCTCTCCCCGAGACAGGCCAGGGGGAAGCGGGGCTTTCTCCGCCTGCTGCTGCCAGAGGGGTGCGGGGGGAGAGTGTGGGGAAAGGGGGTTCGTGCCGAGGCTCCGCAAGCCACCGCCGCCTCCTCCAGACGAGCGCCCTGATGGGAGGCGATCGCAGCCGTGACGGCAGAGACCGCAAGGTCAGACAGAGATGAGGGCGCCCCCGAAGAGCTCCGACTGCAGCGAAGGCAAGCGGCCACCACTTCCCTGGTGCGCGGCGGCGGGGCAACTCCTGGCATAGAAAGCCGAGAGGAGGACGCCCAGGCGGCTGCCGCCCCTGGATCCTAACTGGAAAGACCCCATCAGAGGGATCAGAGGGTTCTGCCTGCCCTCGTAAAGAGGCGATTACCAGATTTGCAGCTCCGAAAGTCTTTGGCGGGAACATGGCTGCCTGGGGCAGCGTTGGGGACTGAACAGGAGAGCCACAAAGGCTGCGCTCCCCAGGAGAGGGCGGCCCTCTTCCACTTGGCGGCTCCCGCCACGGCGCAGCCAGGCACTTTGTCTCGCTGCCCCCGGAGCGCATATGCTCTTCGCCGCTAGGGTAGGGGGCGGAGGAGGCTGCCTGAGCCTGGCGGTTTGTTGGCGAAGCTGGAAGCGCGCAATGCAGCAGCTCCCGGGGGCCCCGGGGGCCCATTAATGGGGAAGGAGAGCCCACTTGGGGTCGCCTGTGTGGCCCTCAGCAGGTAGACAGCCGCGGCGGCGATGCTGCCCTGGAGGCGCGATCGGTTGCAGCCACGCCAGCGCAGGCCAGGCATGGTGCCGTAGTGGCTGTTGGAGGAACTGCGCCGAGGCGGAGGAGGAAGGAAGGCGGGCGCGGACGGGCAAAGCAAGCAGGGACCCCCTTCTCCAGCCCTGCTTGGGGTGAAGATTAATCGCATGGGCAGCAGGTCAGAGGGGAATCTGACTTGAGTATAACCCGAGGGCGGTTTTTTCAGCACAAAAAATGGGCTGAAAAACTCGGCTTATACTCGAGTATATACGGTACATCCAGCTTCAATTTAATATCTTTTCTGTGGCATTTTCTGTAATTCTTTTTCAAGTCTTTTATACTCATCTTCCAAGGCCTTAGAAACTTGCCTTTTCCTAATATTCTTTTTTCTTAAATAATCTATTATCAAACCTCTAGCATATGCCTTCATTGTATCCCAAACATTCTGCGCTGAAGTATCTTCTTTTTTATTTTCTCTAAAGAAAAAAGCCAGTTCCTTCTCCATCCGTTGTATAAAATTTTTTTTTCTTGAAGATAGTATTGTTTAATGTCCATCTGGATCTTTATTTTTGTCCCTTCCATTTAATTGTCATTGGGCTGTGATCTGCCCAAGTACTTGTTTCAATATTTGTTTCTTGAATATTAGATATTAATTCTGTTGAGATCCAAATCATATCTAATCTGGACCATGATAAATGTTTATTTGAATAAAAAGTATATTGTTTAGCTTTAACATTTCTTTCTCTCCAAATATCTTTTAAAGTTAATTCGTCTGTCATTTTAAAAAAGATTTAGGGAGAGTCTTTCTTTTGCTTTGTTGTTGTTGCTATATAGTCCAGTTTATTGTCCACAATTCCATTAAAGTCTCCCATCATAATTATATTAACATAGTCCAGTCCAATTATTTTCATGTGTAGTTTTTTATAAAATTCTTCTTGTTTATCATTCGGAGCATAAATTGCAATCAAGAGTATTTTTATATTATTGTCCATTATTTCCACCATTAATACTCTTCCGTCTTCATCCGTGTAGATCAGTTTTGCTGGGATAGCCTCTTTAATGTATAGAACCACTCCTCTTTTCTTACATAGAGTCAAAGAAGTAAATATTTTCCCTAATTTTGGCTGTACTAACAATTGCTCATGTTGTTTTTTGATATGTACTTCTTGTAGACAAATTATATCAAATTTTAATTTCTCTAATTTATGAAAGGTTTTCCTTCTTTTAACAGCTGAATTGAGTCCATTTATATTCATTGTAATCAGTTTTTTTTCTTCCATGATTATGCTTTATATTTAGGTCTTACAGCTCTCGTGGCTCTCACTTCACGCTGTTCTTTACTATCCACCTGCCCACCTACTGCACCTTCCTCTTTTTCAGTCTCCAGTTGTTCCTCTTGAAACTCAATTAATGAGACCTCTTTCTCTGCCTCCTCTTCTCTCCTTCCAAAAAATTCTGCATGGAAAAGTTCTGCTTTCTCAATTGAATCAATTCTATGTCTCTGCTCTTGCCACGTAAATTTTAATCCTTCTGGAATCAGCCATCTATAATTCACTTCGTTTTCCAATAGCATTTTGGTCAGAAATCGATATTCTCTTCTCATCTCTCTCACTCTTCTGGGTATTTGTTTTAAAACCACAATCTCTTTACCTTTGTATTTCAATGTCTTCTCTCTCACCACTTGTAGTATTTGTGTTTTAATGGATTTTTTGGTAAATCTAATATGGACTTCCCTTGGTAATTTATTTCTCATTGCATATCTTGTATAAACTCAATATACCTCATCTACTCTATCCATCATCTTTTCCTCTGTAGTTTCCAAAGCATCCGCCAAAATTTCTATCATTATCGCAGCCAAATTTTGTCCTTTTTCTTCTTCTATATTTTGAAATCTAAGATAAAATTCTGACCTTTCCATCTCCCACCTCAACATCCCACTTTTATCTTGTTCAACCACTGTTAATCTACTGTCAATATTTCCAATCTTCTCCTCTCTTTGTTTACCTTCTTCCTCAATTTTTTGGAATCTCTCCTCATACTTCACCATCATTTGTTTTATATTTTCCACTTTTTCATCAGTCTTCTCTATTCTTTGTTCAATAGTGTCTGTTTTTGTCTTGAGATCTTGAATTCCTTGCATAATCATCTGTAAAGTCACTGTTTCTTGTTCTTTATCTTGCTTCAACATTGTCTGAATTAAACGTTGTCCTCCAGCTGGTGGGGAGACAGAGGTAGAAGTAGAAATGCCAGATGATATTGGTTTCCTGCTCATTTTAATGCTTCAAAAGCTTCAAATTCTTTTTAACTTTTAATCCAACTGGTAGAATAGCCAATTATAATCCAAAATGGAAAAATCCAATAGTAAAAAGCCCAAAACCAAAGAAGAAAAAGGAGAAAAAGAAGAAGAAAAATCTTCAGGTTCTTCTAGACCCTAATCCAATTACGAAGTAGTCCACCATAAAAAATGAAAAATAGAAAGAAACCCCCCCCCCAAAATAATAATATTGATTAAGAAGAAAAAGAACAAAAAAGAAAAAAGAAGAAATTCCTTCAGGTTCTTCACACCTTAATCCAATTGGGAAGTCTCAATAATCAAAAAGAAAAAACAGAGTGGTCCAAAAACATGGATAAAAAAAGCAAAAGGATCCCAGTAAAGATAAGGAGAAAAAAAGAAAAATAAAGAAAAAGCTCTGAGGCTTTCCCTTTGAAATAAAAAGCAAAAATAAGAATATTACTAGAATTAAAATTTACAAAGAGGCTGGTGAGTAGGGGTATCACAAGTAATATATATATATAAGAAAGCACACTGCACTTTATTTAGTTGTTCAAGGCTCTTATTATGACTCTCTTCTCCACTAGCTTCAAAGCCAAGCCTCAAGTGTTGAAATATTGATGAGTCCAGGAAAACAGCTGTAATAATATTTTGCTTTGCTTTCCCTCTATCTTATCACACTGAAATGTCCTTGAGAAGGAGTCTTCTTACAGTTCTCTCCAATTCAAATAAAATATTTTCAAGCCTCTAGTTGGCAGTGTTACAAAGTTTCTTAATACTCTTCCCCCCCCAGCCAGAAAAAAAAGATAATTTATACAAAAAAAAAAGAAAAAATAGCCAAAGGGAGCCTCTATCCTAAAAGAAAATTAAAAAATCAAAAGGAGCATAAAAATATATGTAAGAGAAAATTCAATCCAGTTACCTACAAAGTCACACTAAAGTCCCCCCCAAAAAAAGTAAGAAAAAGAAAAAAAAATCTAAGCCTCAATTTGAACATCACTTTAAAAAACGCCGCTCACACAGTTTTTGTCAAAAAAAATCTCACAGGTTTCTTCTCTATTCAGAGTGCCCTTTAAATCTCAGCGAATTTACAACACAAAAGAAGTTTCTCACCCAGCCGACACACTTTCACTTCCAGCCACTTCCTTTCCGGAGCTGTCCCGACTTCAGCAGCTTTGGAGGCTGCCTCTCCGCCGCCAGCAAAAGGACTTCTCACGGATCAAACCAGAGATTTTGCGATATCCCTGGGATCCTGGGACTATGCCCTTCATGATTACCGTCTCTACAGGACGGTTTAGGTCCATTGGGACCGACCAGGGGTGAAAATATCGGCTGCAATCTCAGAGCCCCGAGATCGCAGCTGTATCGCCGAAACGAAGCTCCGCCTTCTCCCCCTAAATACACACTATATTCTTAAAAGAAGTTTATATATATATGTAAATAAAGCACTCATTCCATTCCAATTCAATTCAATTCTATCATTAATATTCATTAAAATCTTAATATCTTTAACATTTCTTTTCAATTAAATATACTTCCTTAGGAACACTTATAAACTTTCCATAATTAATTAATTCTCCCCCCCCATATTTCTTTTCACTTATATTTTATAAATCAATAATTAAAATGTTCCCATCCTTTCCTAATTTAATTCTCTCATTCATTTTATTTCATTTATTAATATTCCACTAGATTATGGTAAATATTTTATCCATTTTAACCATATTTTCTAAAATTAATTATATTTGTAATATAACAATACTATCTTGTGTACCTTTGCAGAATCCCTTTTACAATGAAGTTTTCACCCATTATCTCTAAACAGGCTTATACTTTCAATTCTTATACCTTTTCCCTGTTTCTCTATATCTTGTTTCTGTCCTTTATAACTTCTTTTCCTTTCCTTCTTTCCCTTCTCCTTCTCCCCCCCTTTTTACCCCCTTGTCTCTTTACTTCTAATTCTCTCTTCTGTAATCCCCTCTTCTGTTGCTTTCTAATGTTATACTTAATGTTTCAAACTATTCCTTTTTTTGGTTGTTGTTTTTTTTTTCAAATCTTAAACTTTTCATTCTCTTTCCCACTTTCCTTTTTTTCCCCTACATAAAATTACTTGATCATTAAAGATGGCTTCTTCTTTGTCCCAATCTTCTTGTTCTGCAAGTTTTTTTCAAAGGAAAACCTCTTCAAGGAGATGAGGCAAGCTGGGAGGCCAATAAATGGAATGAACGAATGAACGAATGAATGAATGAACCAATGAATGAGCGAATATAGGACCATTTTAAGTATCCCTTGGAACTAAATCTGAAGTGGAAGAGGTGATGGTTGACCCACCCCTACCCCAAAGTTTAAATGATCTTATCCAAAATTTTCAGGTTTTCATTCTGTATTATTGAGGACAAGCATAGCACCATGCTTTGAACCAATGGGAGTTTGCAGGAAGTTTGATACTGTTCAAATCTCAGCAATGGTGTTTGATCCTTTTCACATTAAAGTTTGTGTGAACTTTTCTTTTTTTGTTTTCTGTTGCAAGCAGGTGACGGAAGGGAGATGGAGGCTTCTGGCCAAGAGGCAGCAGCACCTTTGCCAAAAGACAAAAAAGAAGTTGCAGAAAAGATGTATGGAAAGCAAAGTTCTGAGGAAAACCAGTTAATGGGGGACCTGGATAATTGCTCTAGTTTACCATGTGCAAATACCAGTCTCTTATTGGACACAGATGATTGCCATGAAAAGGAAGTGTGTTCAATCTATGAGAAAACACTCTGTGGTGAATCTGGATTATGTGACTGGGGCAAAAGCCCTGCTGGAGAGAAACAAGATGAAAGCAAGCAACAGTGCAGAAGGAACTTTCCTCTTCCCTTACATGAAAGAATAAAAGGAAAAACATACAAATGTACAGAGTGTGCAGAAAGCTTCCGTACAAGCCGCTCTCTTGCTTCACATAAAAAGATTCACAAAGCAGAGGAGCCACACAAATGTCTGGATTGTGGAAGAACCTTCAGGCAGAAAAATCATCTTAATTCACATAAGAGGGTCCATGAAGACAAGAAGCAGCATCAATGCATCCCCTGTGGAAAGACCTTTGGAAGCAGCGCCTCCCTTATTTCCCATCAAGGCTTCCACAAAGAGAAGTTATTTCAACTCAGGAAGGGCAGAACGAGGATTACTCGCATCAAGGAACCGAATTCCCGGAAAAAAAGCCCCACTCGGAAGAAGTCATGTAAATGCCTGGAATGTGGGAAGAGCTTCCGCTCTGCAAGTGACCTCACTTGCCATAATAGGATCCATACAGGGGAAAAGCCGTATCATTGCATGGTGTGTGGAAAGAGCTTCACCCAAAAAGGCCATTTCAATGTACATAAGATAACCCACACTGGAGAAAAGCCCTTTCAATGCCTGCAGTGTGGAAAGTGCTTTGCCAGTTCTGGTGGCCTTAATGCCCACAAACTGACCCACACAGGGGAGAAACCATACAAATGTCTGGAGTGTGGAAAGAGCTTCCGTAACTCCAGCTATCTAACTTCCCATAGAAGAATCCATAGTGGAGAGAAACCGTATCAATGCACTGAGTGTGGGAAATGCTTCACTAAGCCATATTGTCTTACTGTCCATAAAAGGACCCACACAGGTGAAAAGCCTTATAAGTGCCCTGAATGTGACAAATGCTTCACTGATTCGGGGAATCTCTCTCGTCACAAAAGGCTCCACACTGGAGAGAAACCATACGAATGCCGCACGTGTGGAAAGAACTTCAGTGAAAAAAAGAAGTATATTGTGCATAGCAGGACCCACACTGGGGAGAAACCATATCAGTGCCAGGAGTGTGGAAAACGCTTCAGTCATTCTGGAGCACTGACAATCCATAAAAGGATTCACACAGGGGAGAAACCCTATAAGTGCACAGAGTGTGGCATGAGTTTCAGGAAAAGTAGTTACCTTGGTATCCACAAGAGGATCCACACTGGGGAGAAACCGTATAAATGTCATGAGTGTGGAAAAAGCTTTAGTCAAACTAGTTCACTCAGGAGCCATAGAATGCTTCACTCAGGGGAGAAACCCTATAAATGCCTGGAGTGTGGAAAATGTTATGGTGAGAGTGGCCAGCTTACCTCCCACAATAGGATCCATACAGGGGAGAAACCATTTAAATGTATCGACTGTGGAAAGAGTTTCAAAGACTGTATGAATCTTACGCTCCATAAAAGAATCCACACAGGGGAGAAACCGTTTAAATGTATCGAATGTGGGAAGAGTTTCAAACACCGTATGAGTTTTACAGTCCATAAAAGAATCCACACAGGGGAGAAGCCATATAAATGCACAGAGTGTGGAAAATGCTTCAGTGCCCCAAGTAATCTTACTTCCCATAAGAGGATCCATACAGGGGAGAAACCCTATGAATGCTTGGAGTGTGGAAAAAGTTTCAATAGACATGATACACTAATTTTACATAATAAGATGCATAAAGGGGAGAAACCATATAAATGCCTGCAATGTGGAAAAAGTTTCAGTCAAAAAGGTCATCTTAAATCGCACGAGAGGATCCACACAGGGGAAAAGCCATTTCAATGCAAGCAGTGTGGAAAAAGCTTCCATTGCTCTGCAACCCTTACTTCCCATCTCAAAATCCACACAGGGGAGAAGCCCTTTCAATGCTTGAAGTGTGGAAAGAGCTTTGCCCATTCTGGTGACCTTCATGCCCATGAACGGACCCACACAGGGGAGAAACCATACAAATGCCTGGAGTGTGGAAAGAGCTTCCGTAAATCCAGCCACCTAACTTCCCATAGAAGAATCCACAGTGGAGAGAAACCATATCAATGCACCAAGTGTGGGAAGCACTTCAGTCAAGCAAGTAATCTTACTCTCCATAAAAGGACCCACACAGGTGAAAAGCCTTATAAGTGCACTGAATGTGACAAATGCTTCACTAATTCGGGGAATCTCTCTCGCCACAAAAGGCTCCACAAAGTGGAGAAATGATACAAATGCCTGGAATGTGGAAAGAGCTTCCGTAAATCCAGCCACCTAACTTCCCATAGAAGAATCCATAGTGGAGAGAAACCGTATCAGTGCACCGAGTGTGGGAAGCGCTTCAGTCAAACAAGTCACCTTAATATCCATAAAAGGATCCACACAGATGAATAGCCTTTTAAGTGCTCCAAATGTGACAAACGCTTCACCAAATCAGGGCCCCTCACTTGCCACAATGGCTCCACATTGGGGAGAAACCATATGAATGTCGCATGTGTGGAAAGAGCATCAATGGGGGGGAAGTATATTGTACATTGGAGAACTCACCTGGGGAGAAACCTTATCAGTGCCAGGAGTGTGGAAAATGCTTCAAGGATTCTTGACAACTGACGATCCGTAAAAGGATTCACACAGGGGAGAAACCCTGTAAGTGCACAGAATGTGGCATAAGTTTCAGAAAAAGGAGTAACCTTGGTATCCACAAGAGGATCTACACTGGGGAGAAACCATATACATGTCATGAGTGTGGAAATAGTTTTAGTCAAAAATAATCAAGAACCAAAGAAGGCTTCACTAAGGGAGGAAAACTTAAAAATTCCTGGAGTGGGGAGAATGTTATAATGATAGCGGCAGTCTTACCTCCCACATGAGGCTCCAGACAGGAGATAAACCATTTAAATGCATCAACTGTGGAAAGAGTTTCTGACCCAGCGGTAATCTTATGCTCTATAAAAGAATCCACACAGGGAGAAGCTGTATCAGTGTGTGCAGTGTGCAAGGAAATTTGGAAGCTGTAGTGACTTTAATTGAAATTAGAAGATGCATATCAGGAATAGAGATTAATTGGTTTGTGTTGATTCTCAATATTTGCTTCTTGCCCAGGACAATCTGTAGAAATGTGTGGTGAATGAGAAAGGGCTTCCAAAGCAGTAGAAGGTTTTTGATCCATTAAAAATAAGAGTTTCCTTGTATAATCAGGAATTAACTTTTGGATACAGAGTTTCCCACAAAATAAGAAATTTTGGGGTGCTCCAAAATAAGCCCTCAGGCTTATTTTGGGGGAAACTGAAGTGAGTAATTACAGTGAGTAATTGTAAAGCACCAATTAATTGTCACTCTTAACAATCATGAAAGTGAAGAATGTATTTTTTCAGTCTAACTGACAATTACCAGTTAATTGAAGCCCACCTTGGAAAATATAGGGAAGGAATTTCTTAACATCAAAATAGGTTAGCGCCTAGACTAGGAATCACCAAACCTGGCAATTTTAAGGCTTGTGGACTTCAACCCTCAGGATTCCTCTGGCACACATGCCGGCTGGGGAATTCTGGGAGTTGAAGCCTACAAGTATGAAAGTTGTCAATTTTGGAGACCCCTGGCCTCGACTTATGGAATTATGGCATGTGGTTTTTTTTCTAGTGCCTTCCTCTTGTAAAGTCTTTTGATATCCAACACACTGGAAATGGGAAATAATTATGGTGAATAGTTCCTTGCTTTTCACAAAAAGAATTACAAGCATTGTGAAATACCAGAATCTTCACAATAAAATCTCAAAAGGGGGAAGATGGTGAAGAGGCCTAAGATTCCTTGGAGAAGGCTCAGGTTTCCCAGGGAACAAGGCTGGATTCACAGTATGTCCTCTGGCAATTGGAGAAAGAAGAATTGGCGCAGAAAATTAGAAATGCCAAACAGAATTATTTTGAAGATGCAAATAAACCAGGTAGATGGCTAGCATATAAACTGAGAAAGGAGAAAGAATCAAGAAAAATATTGAAGTTAATAGATGACCAAGGTCAAGTTTGTTATGGTAATAAGGAGAAAAGGGAAATTATTCGAGACTTCTATGGGCAACTATATAAACAAGAGAATATTGATGAGGAAAAAGTCAAACAGTATCTACAGAATGCTAACCTACCTAAGATATTTAAAGAGACTGAAGAAATGCTAGAAAGCAACATAACAATGATGGAATTAACTGAAGCACTTAAGAAACAAAATAATGGGAAAACACCAGGTCCAGATGTGTTTCCGGCAGAATTCTATAAAACATTTCAAGAATCATTGAGCATCCCATTGTTAGAAGTTATGCATGAAGTTATGTCAAAGAAGATGATACCCAAAACATGGTCAGAGGCTTATATTACACTTATTCCAAAAGAAGAGGCTGACCCACTGCAAATTAAGAACTATAGACCTATTTCTTTATTAAATGCAGACCATAAAATCTTTGCTTCAATTTTAGCAGAAAGACTTAAAAAATACTTAAATAATTTCATTCACCCAGATCAAAATGGATTTCTGCCAAAGAGACAAATTAGAGACAATATGAGAGTAATACTGGATACTTTGGAATACTATGAGGCACACCCTGAAAAGCAAATGGCTTTGATATTCCTAGATGCTCAAAAGGCATTTGATAATGTGAACTGGAGATTTATGTTGTTACTATTGGAACAGATGGGTTTTGCCAGAAAATTTATCCAAGCAATAGAAGCCATATACAATAAACAGACAGCAAAGGTAATGATGGAGGGAGAATTTACAGACTTTATTAATATAAGAAAATGCATAAGACAAGGATGTCCCCTATCTCCTTTGCTATTTGTATTGACTTTGGAAGTGTTGAATAGAAATATTAGAGATGATAAAAGCATAAAAGGAATGAAAATTAAAAAGGAAGAATTTAAACTGCAAGCCTTTGCTGATGACTTAGCCTTTATTTTGGAAGATCCGTTAGAAACAGCTCCAAAGTTATTGGAAAAGACAGAGATATATGGTGAGGTGGCTGGTTTGAAAATAAATAAAGACAAAACAAAGATTTTGACAAAGAACATGCTACTGAGACAAAGAGAAGAACTGGCAGACCTGTTGAAAATCCAAGTTACGAATAAGGTCAAGTATCTGGGGATACACTTGACAGCAAGATGTAGCACATTAAAAGAGAATAATTATATTAAACTTAAACAACAGATAGCTTTAGCTTTGAAGAAATGGGAAAACTTACAATTGTCATTAATAGGGAGAATTTCAACAATCAAGATGAATATTTTACCCAGAATCCTATTTCTGTTTCAAACAATACCAATTAGGCTTGGAAAAGACTATTTTGAAGATTTAAATAAAATCATGTTGAAGTTTATATGGCAAGGTAAAAAAGCGAGAATAAAGCTAAAGCTTTTGCAAGACGCTAGAATTAGAGGAGGTTTTGGCCTGCCCAATTGGGAAGTGTACTACCAAGCTGCAAATTTGATGTGGGTTAAGGAATGAATAACATTAAGAAAGACTAGATTGTTGACACTAGAAGGTCATGATTTGCTGTTGGGTTGGCACGCTTTTTTATGGTATAAGGAAACTAAAACACAGGGTTATTTTAGAAGACATTATATACGGGAGTCTTTGTGGTTAAATTGGGAGAAGATAAAAAGACAATTTATTTGAAAATTTCAGTTTGGTTATCGACTATTGAAGCATTTTCCTATCCTATAATTGATAAGAAGGAACAAACAGTTAGATATGGGGAACTATTGGATGAAAAGGGTGAACTTAAATCGATTCAAAACTTAGAGGAACAAGGTATAAAGATGAATTGGTTTTCATATGCACAAATACATTCAAGGTATGATGAAGATTCTAAAACGGAGGGATTCTATGATAAACAGACTGATTTAGATAAGATCTTGATGGGTACTGGTGAGAAGGTGATTAAAAAATTATATGGTTATTTACTGGGAATTAAATTAGAGGAAGAACAAGTTAAAGAAACTGTGATTGTTTGGAGGAAGAACTTTGGATATGGGATTGATCTAGAGAAATGGCAAAAATTGTGGTCTCAAAATTATAAAATGACAATGTCAATAGCATATAAAGAAAATTTGTATAAGATGTTTTACAGGTGGCACTTTCCCCCGACAAGAATACAAGAATGTTCAAGAATAAATCTGAAAAATGCTGGAAATGTCATCAGATACCTGGCTCATATTACTATATGTGGTGGACTTGTGAGGACGCTAGAAAATATTGGACTAAAATTCGCATGTGGTTGGAAAAAATGTTAAAGAAACGTATAGATTTGAAACCGGAGTTTTTCTTATTGGGAATCTTACCAGATGCATACAGTAAAGACTTGAAATATCTGATTGTAAATGTATTAACAGCGGCTAGGATTGTATTTGCTAAAAATTGGAAGAATGGAAGAAATACCATCGCAGGAAGAAATTATTAAGAAAATATTGGAATGTGCTGAGATGAGTAGATTGACATTTGAAATTAGAGAGCAAGAGGATAAACAATTTTATGAAATTTGGGATCTTTTCTATCAATGGTTAGATGACAAAATACAATAATAGAATATTTAGAATGTTAGACAGCAAGGAATATCTTTATTTTTTTTTCTCTTTTTGTTATTTGATATATCTATAAAGTGTTTATAGGATAGATCTGGTATGATTATATGATTTGTTATAGAATAAACTGTTTAAAGTATTGTTATCTCATAAAGCATGAATGATTAAAAGTATAGTCAAATGATTTTTTAATAGCGATATTAGGATATATAAGTTTGGATTGACAATTTCAGTTGTTATGTAATATAACTATAATTGAGACTATGAAATGAATGCACAAAACTGATGAACCAACCGATACACTGTATGTACATAAGAGAGTTGATGTTTTTATGTTTTGTTTGTTTGTAGAAAATCAATAAAATTGTTTTTTTAAAAAAATGAATAATTGCCCATTCATTGAAACCGGTCTTGGAAAACACAGGGAAGGAATCTGGTAACTTCCATCAGCACCTAGAATAGGGATCTCCAAATGTATTTTAAGACTTATAGACTTCAACTTCCAGAATTCTTCTGGTACACATTGTGCACAAATACACAAATAGGACCGATTTGCACCTGTGCAACCCTAAAAAGCATGCAGTTAGAAAAACAGGAAGTATCGTGGAAAGCTAAGCGACATTTATGGAAGTGTTGCGTTTTCCCTGTGAACAAATTAGGATGGTTTTAAAGCGCTTGGCTTAGCTCTGGGTGACATGTATGCAGGAAGGCTAAGATGTGAATGTAATACAGGCAGGAATTGCCATAAAGGGAGATGAGAGAATATCTCATGACTCTGAAAAGTGTAAACTGGCAAATGCTGTGCAAAGCCCTCCAGTGGGTGTTGGTGGGGTACAAAGGCTTTGAGGGAATTTCTTTGTGTTACTTTTTCTGCGGAATAAAGTTTTTGCTTCCAATCTTGTCTTCAACATGTTCAATTTGAGGCTGGGCACATCTGGCAAAGCGCCTGGAGCAGGAAAGGTGAGGAAAACCAAAAGTGCCTTTGACTTCAGAAGGATCTCTTTCCTCCTTTTTAGCCATTTTGGAAGCACAATTCTTGAGTGGGAAATGGGGAATCCGCCAGGATCCTCCTCTGCAAACTGGAAGCAGCTTCATTAGGCTCAGAGCTGTTTTAAGTGGTAGAAATATTTTTTAGATGTAGTTGACTTACAAGCACAAGTGAGGCACAAATTTTTGTTGTTAAGTGAGACGTTAAGTCAATTTTGCTCCATTTTGTGACCTGTCTTGCCTCAGTGAATCACGAGTTAAATTAGGAACATGGTTGTTAAGTGAATCAGGTTTTCCCTTTGGTGTTGCTTGTCGTAAGGTCGCAAAGGGGATCCCCTGACCCTGGGACACCACAATGGTCATAAATGTGAGTCAGTTCCCAGGTGTCTGAATTTGGATCACATGTCTATGGGGTTGCTGCACCAGTCGTGTCAAAAACGAACATAAGTCACTTTTTCAATGTTGTAACTTTGGTCACTCAACAAATGGCTGTAAGTCGAGGCTGCCTGTATCGTTTAGTCATTTTTCTTCTGAAATTCATAGACTTTTGAATATTTCCCACCTCAGTCCTTTTAGATACTTAAATATATTAAATATTTCTTGGCTCTGAGGTTTTCCTCAGCTTCAGAGGGAGAAAGTTAATGGGTCTCCCTTATGGATCATCAGGGAGTCCTTTCGTTCCGCATTTATTGGGGGTAATATTGGAAAAAAGCAGATTATGTGGGGATTTTTTCCCTGTTCTCTTTATTCTCCTCTTTTGGGGCAAGGGAGCCACTTCTAAGTTGTGTCACTGTTCGTCATGCCCCATCGACCCTTCAAATACAGGCAATCCTTGACTTATGACCACAATTCAGTCTGTTGCTAAGTGAGACATTTGTGAAGTGAGTTTAGTCACATTTTACGCTATTTCTTGCCAGGGTTGTTAAGTGAATCACCGCAGTTGTTACAGTCGTTGAGCAAATCTGGCTCCCCCATTGACTTTGCTTGTCCGAAGCTTCCTGTGATCCTGGGACATAGAAACCGTCATAAATATGAATCAGGTGTCAAGTGGCTGGATTTTGGTCACATGACCATGGAGAGGCTGCACCCGTCTTTAGTGCGAGAAAGTCACTTGTTTTCAGTGCCTTTGTAGCTTTGGCCACTGATCCAATGGCCTTAAGTCAAGGACTACTTGTAAGACAGCCATTGATTGTTTGTTACTAGGGCACAATCATGACTGTTAGTCATTGAAGGGAGTAAGTTGTAAGTTGAGGACTATGCTAAGTGGATAAGAGAAGCTCCTTTTCCTGAAGATCTTTGTCTCCTCCCTCTCTCCCCTTTCTCTGACTGCCTGGGGGTTGGACTAGAAGACCTCCAAAGTCCCTTACACCTGTTAAAGGGCAACTCGCTCCTTCACTTTAATGCTCCGCATCCCCTTCCTGCTCCCGTCCCTGGACCTCGTCCCCTCCTTCTCCCCCCTGTTTTTCTGGCTGCCTGGGGCGAAGCAGCCCTGGACTCCCTACCCAACTGACCCTCCCACCCGGGACCGATTCCCCCGGGGCAGAAGGTAGGCGACAGGCAGGGGGGACACCCGAATGGGCGTCTCATCCCGCCATGTCGAGAATGGGAGGAGACGGGAGAAACTATTAGCGCTTCCGGCTTGGGATGTCCAAACTCCTGGCGGGGGTCCTTCCGGGGAAGGCGATCCAGGTTTGTGGGCGGGAAGGAGGGAGGTATGGCCGGTGGCGCTCGCGGGTCCTTTCTTTCCCGCATCTCTCGTGAAGCGGAGTCCGGGCGTGGAAGAGAACTGCCTCTTTCTTATTGAAAGCTAGGTAAAAAGATCCCTCCTGCCTCCCTGCATCTTTCTTTCTTTCTTTCTTTCTTTCCTCCCCCCCTTCCTTCCTTCCTCCCTCCCTCCCTCCTTTCTGGGAAATGCCGGGGCAGGTGAGCCTTCAAGGCAGCTTCTTGGGGCACTGCTAAGATCGCTGCTGCCGTCTTCACTTCTTTCTTTCTCTTTCTCTTTCTCTTTCTTTTTCTTTCTTTCCTCCCCCCCCCCTCCCTCCCTCCCTCCCTCCCTCCTTTCTGGGAAATGCCGGGACAGGTGAGCCTTCAAGACAGCTTCTTGGGACGCTGCTAAGATCGCTGCTGCCGTCCCCACTTTCTCCTGGGGGAGATAATTCTTATTTTCCTTTCTTTTCTGCCGGCCCTTCCTGACCGTTTCCCGTCGCTTCCTTTGCTCTGGGGCCGTTTCACATCCAGGAGGCTCGGAGTTGAAGGGCTGCGAAACCGACGGGGAGAAAAGGGGGGCGATCCCTCCCAGGCGCTGCTGTTTCAGGGAGCTGCTCAAGACGAGCCCCCTCCGGAGAGAGCATCGGCTCAAGGCTCCTCCGGACGCCCTTTCATCTCTTCGCCCGCCTTTCTTTCCTCGTTCCCATCGTTCAATTGAACTGCATTTTAGGGTGCATTTAAAGAAGCGTCGCTCTTTTCCTGTGGGCCATTGTTTCTCAACCTGGGCAACCTTGTGATTTGCGGGCTTCAACTCCCAGAATTTCGCACTTGTGTTGAAGTCCAGATAGCTCAACAGCTCACAAGATTGAAAAACGTTGCTGTCATCCAGGAGTGAGGAAGTTATGGCCCTTTTATGACTGGTGGACTGCAAGTCCCAGAATTCCTCAGCCAGCTGGCTCAAGTATTCTGGGAGTTGAAGTCCAGCGGTCAAAAAAGACCAGTAGTTCCCCACTTCAAGTCCCAGCTGTGAAAAAAAGATTTTGTAGTCTTTTGTAGCTAAAATCAGCCTTTTGCACTGGATGCTCAAGAATATCCTTAGGATGTTCGATAACCAATTACTCCTTTGCTGTTTTTTTCCCACTCCTAGACCCTCTCATGGCCATGGCTTCATCTCCTAGAACCTCAGTTCTTTGTAATGGAGGATCAACAGTGGCTGAGCTTCCAACGCAGGTAGGAGGATTCTCCCCTCCCCTCCCCAGATGTGCCAATCTCCCAATAACAGAATATCACAATTGGAAGGGATCTTGGAGATCTTCTACTCCATCCCCCTGTTTCAAGCAGGGGACTCTATAGCTTTTCAGACAAGTGGGTGTCCAATCTCTCCTTAAACACCTGCAGCCCACAACTTCAGAAGGCAAACTGTTCCATAAGTTAATTGTTCTCACTGTCATGAAGTTTCTCCTTAATTCCAGGTTGTCTTTCTCCACTGATGGATTTCAAAGACCAGTGACTGTGCAGGGTGCCAAGATGTCTGACTGCATGGGCAGTTTTTATTACATTTATAGGGTTTTTATAAGAAGACAAAGGCAACATAGATACAGCATCTGGATTAGAGAATAGATCCCACATGGGTGAAACCTCTCAACCACATTGGTACAACCTCCCAACCAATCCTTAAGACTAGTGGTGATGTTAGTAAAATGAAGTCACCTATAAGTGCGGAAAGTCTGGGACTTTCTACCTTCACCAAGATATAGGGAATGAGAGCATGCCAGGAGCCAAAAGGCCCCTATAGGTCTAGGATGCTGCAGTGTGCTGCTAGCATCACCTGCAGGATCTCAATTGCTCCACGATTAGTTTCCATCCATTGTTTCTTTTCCTGCCTTCAGGGGCTTTGGAAAATAAGTTGAGCCCTTGTTTGGGGCAGCCCCTCAAATATTGAATCACTGCTATCATGTCTCCCCTGGTCCTTCTTCCATTCCTTCAACCGTTTTAGTCTCCAGCCTTTAATTATCTTAGTTGCACTTCTTTCAAACTCTGAACATCTTTTTTGTAATGTGGTGACCAAAAGTGAATG
The DNA here is from genome assembly GCA_033807585.1 of Hydrophis major. Classification (NCBI taxonomy): domain Eukaryota; kingdom Metazoa; phylum Chordata; class Lepidosauria; order Squamata; family Elapidae; genus Hydrophis; species Hydrophis major. Next base: position 25,251,563 of record CM066329.1, read on the forward strand.
CAGTATTAGAGGTGTGGCCTTACTAAGATTTTATAATGCAGTACTAATACCAAGCCCAAGGTGAAAGGAGAAATCCATGGTTGACTTTTGCACAGAAATTAAATGTTGAACCCAACTTCCCTTGATTCGGCATGATTCATCGTGTCACCGCAGTGGGTAAAATTGGTGTTGGGTTTGGCCAACTTACCCAAAGTCTAGCTCCGTGATGGCGAACATATGGCACGTGTGCCAGAAGTGGCACAAACAGCCATTTCTGATGGCATGTGACAGGTTGCCTGGGAGAGCCCCACTGCGCATGTGCATGTGCCCCCCCACCAGCCAGCTGATTGTATCTGTTGCACATGTGCAGGGGGCAGGGCATGCAGAGGATTGTGTGTGCATGCGCAGGGGTATGAGGTGTATGTGCATCATGGGTCCATGCACGCCCACTTTCAGCACACAAAGTAGAAAAGGTTAGTCATCACTAGTCTAGCTCATCAACGGAAAGCAAAGTAATTTGGGGTTGCTGTTCCTGTGGAATCAGCCGAACCAATAAAAAATTAACTAGAGTTATCTCTAGCCAGAGGCACTTTGTTTCTCTAAATGTTCTCCAGAAAAGATAATCTGTGAAGGAACTGCAAGCAGCTGTCAAGATAAAGTTGAAGACACGTCATCTGTACTCCTTTATATAAATATATTTAACATGCAAATTTACAGCAGTCTTTGTCACCATCCAGAAAAGGAACAATGTAAAATAATCAGGAAAACAGAGGAACATCCTGAGGTAAATCTAAAGCATCATGCAGAACACAGGGGAAAAAGGCGGGGAAAAAGAGAAACACCCCCTTTAATACTTTCACCAACCAATCATAGCATAGATAGCATCCTGCATGAGTCAGCAGCACCCTCTAATAATCAGTTACATTTGTGTTCTGGCCTATTGTAGACTTTACTCTTTCAGCTACCAAATTCAATATCCTACATGCTCTTTGTCCTACTTGGAAGCTGTGGAGGTTTTTCATTAAGAAGAAGAATTGCGTGTAATTCATTGAAGTGTTCATTGTTAGGAATATTCATGGAATACGTTGTGTTTATTTCCCCTCCCTGTGTCAGGATTTGGTATCATTTGAGGATGTAGCTGTGTTTTTCTCCATGGAGGAATGGGCCCTGCTGGATTCTGAGCAAAAAGCCCTGTACCGGGAGGTCATGCTGGAAAACAAGAGGAACGTGGCCTCCATAGGTAAGGGATTCTGTTACTGTAGTGCAAAATATTGTTTTTAATTAATGCATGGGAAGTCCTCCAGCATTATTATTTTTTTGTTGCTGTATTCTTCTCTAAAGTGCTGATTTTCAAATTTGCAAGCTATTTATGTGAGGTTTTCATCCTTTTCTATGAAGCCTGGCTTTTCTTCACAAATGGACAATAAAGAGAGTATTGGCCTTCACTATTCACTCTCTCCCGTTTGTTAAGAATCAGATTCAATCTTGCACATGCTGTGCAGGAAGGGAAGAAATAGCCAAGTTGAATAGGTTAAACACAAAAATGGAGTATATAAACCACTACTGTAAATAAAAGACTTTCAAATACTGTGCACTATATTGCTGCTAACAGCGACCATTGCTATGTTTTTGTCAAGGGAAAGAAATGGTCAACAGAGAAGAAAGACACATTATTGCCCTACAATACTTCCTCCCCGAACCATAACGTTGATCTTACTAAACAGCTCTGAGCCAGCCTCTCTCTCTATCATGCCCCTGTTAGAGTCTGAATCCGAGGAGGAAGACGAACAACTGACAGGGAGTGGGAGTGTGGCTCCATTGGCTGTGGAAGAGGCTGTGGAAGGGCAAAGTCCTGCTGGGCAAAGCAGCGGAGAGATGGAACAAGGGAGAGGGAGTTCAGAGGGAGACCCAGGCCCACCACCTCTTCATCCTAAGGCACGCAGGGAAGAACGGAGAAGAGAGCAACATGGGTTGCATGGCTTACAGGGGAGGAAAGGTTCCTGATTCCCTTCGTTAGCCACACCTGGGAATGAAAGTTTAAAAGAACTGATGTTGACTGTGACACCTGCTGGGAGCAAACGTGACTTTATCTTGTGTTGACTTTGCTTATCTGTGTTCCTGGCGTCTTCCCAACCATATGTGTTTTGCCGTGCCTTCACATCTGGAATTCTTGCTCCTGCCCAGCCCAAATAATTTCCTCATTTTGGTTTGAATGGACTTATAATTACCGTTTGTGTTGGCCATGTTTTGGACTTGATTTGTTGTAATCAAAGGCTGTTCCTAGAAGAGTTTTTCTGCAGCCAGAAGGTAACCTGGACATTTGGGGCAAAGTTGGAGCTATTAAAGGGACTTATTGATTATCTGACTGTGTTGCCTTTGTCCAATGCCCCAGGTCATAACTCTCTCTCCCTCCCTCCCTCCCTCTCTTTCTCTACAGTCCTTTTTCATCAACTCTTTCTTAGGCTAGAAGTGTCTTCCCAAGGAAAGCGACCAAACTCTACTCTGACTCAACATGGAGGTAAGAAACAAAGTATCAATTTGGACTTGAAAATAAAAATAATTAAAGCCCATGAAGAGGGGAAGAAACTAAAGACCTTAGAAGAAGGAGGAAGAGTGGCCTGCTCCACCATATGCAAGATCCTTAAGGGTAAAGAAAAGATAAAAGAGGCAATTAAACTCCAGGAACTGATGCCATAATCACAAGAAATAGGACAGGCCTCCTTTGAAAAACAGAACAGCTCCTTGTGCTTTGGATTGAGAATCAGATCCCAAAAAGAAGTCCCATTAGTCTTCATCTGATTCAGGGAAAGGCACGGCGCGTTTTTGAAACACTAAAGTGAGCAGCGGGTGAGGAGTACAATGAGACCTTTGGAGCCAGTCGTGGCTGGCTTACGCAATTCTGAAAACGATTTAATTACTATAATTTACGAACAATAGGCAAAAAGCTGTGTTTGCTAATGAAGTTGCCCAGCACTTTCCAGATCAGATGGATGAAATTTGACTGTAAATATAAATTTACAGTGTATGTAACATTAATTTATATCAAGATTATGTCAGCACCTCTGACTTCATTTGGATACCTACTCAGCAATTCCCTGACAGGTTTTTCCCCCTGGTCTGAAAGGGTGGTGGATGTGAGCAGCTCAGATAAAAGACTTACCGTATATACCTGAGTATAAGTCGACCCGAATATAAGCCGAGGCACCCAATTTTACCACAAAAAACTGGGAAAACTTATTGACTCGAGTATAAGTCGAGGGTGGGAAATGCAGCAGCTACTGGTAAATTTCAAAAATAAAAATAGATACCAATAAAATTACATGAATTGAGGCATCAGTAGGTTAAATGTTTTTGAATATTTATTTCAAAGAAAAACAGTAAACTAGCTCTGTAAGTGGAAAAGAGCCAACAAAACCAATATGGTATCAACAATAACTTTAAAAGTACAAAAACCTTAGCTCAATCAGCAACCAAGCTAAAACACAAGAGTTAAAATCCTTCAAAACTGGATTCCTCATCATCATCTGTATGTCCAAACAGAGTCACTCTCTCCCTTGCAAGAAAAAAGCATGTGTATGTGCTGCATGTACATCCTGTTTTGGAGAGCCACCATCTCTTTCACAGCTCTCCCTCATGCCTCCATTGCATGTGCACACATGCCATGGCTCAGTAGTAGGTCAACATACAGATGTCACACTAGGTTCCCTCCTCAAAAGGAACATCCAACCTTTCTTGAGAAGTACAAACATCATCTGTTCAGGATTGTGGTGACAAAGGTGAAGGAGGATGGGGCTGAGAGAAGGGAAGGGAAGAAAAGATCATTGACAGGGAGAAAGACAGGGAGAAACACCTGGAAGTGTGAGCCCTCGAGTTTCCTTAGGGAAGACCAGACAACAAGGGGAGAGGAGAGGAGGAGGAGGAGGAGAGTTAAAAAAAAAAAAGAGTGGGAAGCCAACTCACGCGTGCCATCAAAGCCAGGGGGAAGCAGGGCTTTCTCCACCTGCTGCTGCCAGAGGAGTGCGGGGGGAGAGTGCAGGGAAAGGGGGTTCCCGCCATGGCGCAGCCAGGCACTTTGTCTCGCTGCCCCCGGAGCAGCTCTTCGCCACTAGGGTAGGGGACGGAGGAGGCTGCCTGAGCCTGGCGGTTTGTTGGCGAAGCTGGAAGCGCGCCCGTTAATGGGGAAGGAGAGCCCGCAGCTCCGAAAGTCTTTTCAGCGTTGGGAACTGAACAGGAGAGCCGCAAACGCCACGCTCCCCAGGAGAGGGCGGCCCTCTTCCACTCGGCGGCTCCCGCCACGGCGCAGCCAGGCACTTTGTCTCGCTGCCCCCGGAGCAGCTCTTCGCCGCTAGGGTAGGGGGCGGAGGAGGCTGCCTGAGCCTGGCGGTTTGTTGGCGAAGATGGAAGCACGCAACGCAGGAGCTCACGGGGCCCCCGGGGGCCTGTTAATGGGGAAGGAAAGCCCGCTTGGGGTCGCCTGTGTGGCCCTCAGCGGGTAGACAGCCACAGCGGCGATGCTGCCCTGGAGGCGCGATCGGTTGCAGCCACGTCAGCGCAGGCCAGGCATGGTGCCGTTGCGGCTGACTCGAGTATAAGCCGAGGGCGGTTTTTTCAGCACAAAAAATGGGCTGAAAAACTTGGCTTATACTCGAGTATATACAGTAATTTGTTTGATGTATTCAGTAGATAACAGTGTCCTTCTCTACATTTCTACTCCTACTTAGTCTGATAAAATGGCCTTAAATCTCCACACTGTCTCCACGAAGTTTCCCATCCTACCCTATTTCCCATCCTGCCTCTTGCACTTGTTTTTTAGAAGTTGCTTTCATTTTGTTGTTTTTTTGTCTATAATGACTATATGACACTTAAGAGCCCAATAATAATCCACAGGTTTAGCACAAGGATTTATATTCCTTGTAGTCATCTGGTCAGGAAGTGCTTACGACCAGATGACTGCAAGGAATATCAATCCTTTCATCCTCCACCATTCAATCAAAACTGAAGAAGCTTCTTGGATGAGAAGAGAAACATGTTCAAGGAAAAAAGAAAGTCCAGTTGCCTTAAGAAAAAGCCCCTTTGGGATAAGGAGGAATGAACACCCCAGAGTGAGAACCAGTTTTTTTCAAGGAAAAACCTCTTCATGGAGATGAGGCTGAAGCTCATTTCTCAGGTCCAAAAACCTCAACATTTCTACCTTCTCAGATTGAAATTAAACCAATAGGTTCGCCATCATCAAGCCTATTCTCTTTTAGTTAGGACTGTATTTTTACACTTTTGTTTTTAGGACTGTATTTTTACACTATTGTTTATATAGTTTTGATCCATTTAATGTACTGTAATAAAGCATCAAGGGTTTCCCTATGACAAGCTGGAAGCTGATAAATTTAAATGAAAGAATGAATGAAGGCTTATTTTCAGGGTCCCTTTTGTTTCCCTTGAACTAAATCTGAAGCAGTATAGCTGATGAGTCTCGCTGCATACATTTTCAATGATCTTAGCCAATATTTTCACATTTTCATTTTGTGCCATTGAGGAATAAAGAGACACAAAGGTCAAATTTTAGATCAACTTAATACCAAGCATAGCATCATGTTTTGAACAAATGGAAGTTTGGAAGAATATTGATAATGTTTGAACACAGAATTGCGCTTGATCCCTTTTGCACCTAAGTTTCTGTTAACTTTTCTTTTTCTTTTTTTCTGTTGCAAGCAGGTGACGGATGGGAGATGGAGGATTCTGGCCAAGAGGCAGCCGCACCTTTGCCAAAAGAGAAAAAGGAAGAAAAGATATATGGAAAGCAATGTTCGGAGCAAAACCAGCTAATGGGGGAGCTAGAGAATTGCTCTGGTTTACCATGTGCAGATATCAATGTCTTATTGGACACAGATGATAGCCATGAAAAACAAGTATGTTCAAGGTGTGGAAAAAGACTTTATAATGAATGTGGATTATCTGACTGTGGCAAAAGCCCTGCTGGAGAGAAACAAGATGAAAGCAGCCAACACTCCAGAAGGAGCCTTCCTCCTCCTTTACATGAAAGAATAAAAGAAGTCGGGAAACCGTACAAATGTACAAAGTGTGCAGAAACCTTCGGTACAAGCCGCTCTCTTGCTTCACATGAAAAGATTCACAAAGCAGAGGGGCCACACACATGTCTGGATTGTGGAAGGACCTTCAGACAGAAAAACCATCTTAATTTACATCAGAAGGTCCATGAAGACAGGAAGGATCATCAATACATCCCCTATGGAAAGACCTTCAGAAGCAGTGCCTCCCTTACTTCCCATCAAAGCCTCCACAGAGAGGAGAGTTTGCATCAATACAAGGAGGGTGGAATGGGTTTTACTCGGAGCAAGGAACTGAATTCCCAGGAAAAAAGCCCCACTGGGAATAAATCGTATAAATGCCTAGAATGTGGGAAGAGCTTCCGCTCTCCAAGTGACCTCACTTGCCATAATAGGACCCATACAGGGGAAAAGCCTTATCATTGTAAGGTGTGTGGAAAGAGCTTCACCCGAAAAAGTTCTTTCAATTTACATAAGAGGATCCACACCGGAGAGAAGCCCTTTCAATGCCTGCAGTGTGGAAAGCGCTTTGCCCGTTCTGATAGGCTTCATGTCCATGAACAAACCCACACAGGGGAGAAACCGTACAAATGCCTAGAATGTAAGAAGTGCTTCAGTAATCCATATAGTCTTACTGTGCATAAAAGGACCCACACAGGTGAAAAGCCTTATAAGTGCAACGAATGTGACAAATGCTTCATCAGTTCAAGTTCCCTCACTTGTCACAAAAGGCTCCACACTGGAGAGAAACCATACGAATGCTGCACGTGTGGAAAGAGCTTCAGTGAAAAAAAAAAGTATATCATACATAGCAGGACTCACACTGGGGAAAAACCTTATCAATGCCAGGAGTGTGGAAAACGCTTCAGTCATTCTGGAGCACTGACGATCCATAAAAGAATTCACACAGGGGAGAAACCCTATAAGTGCACAGAGTGTGGCATGAGTTTCAGGACAAGTGATTACCTTGGTAGCCACAAGAGGATCCACACTGGGGAGAAACCATATGCATGTCATGAGTGTGGAAAAAGCTTTAGTCAAAGTAGTTCACTCACTTATCACAAAACCCTCCACACTGGAGAGAAACCCTATAAATGCCTGGAGTGTGGAAAATGTTTTCGTGTGAGTGGCCAGCTTACCTCCCACAATAGGATCCACACAGGGGAGAAACCCTATAAATGCTTAGAGTGTGGAAAATGTTATACACAGAGTGTCCAGCTCACCTCTCACAATAGGATCCACACAGGGGAGAAACCATTTAAATGCATCAATTGTGGAAAGAGTTTCAAAGATGGCAGGAATCTTGCGCTCCATAAAAGAATCCACACACGGTAGAAGCCATATCAGTGCGTGGATGTTTTTAATTGTCATAAGACGACACACAGCAGGAAAAAATAATGTGAATTGGTTCGTATTGATTCTCAAAATTTGCTTCATGCCCATAGAAGTTTTGCAGGAGATTCTGGAGAAATGCATGGAGCATGGGAAAGGCTTCCAAAGCAGCAGAAATATCTTGATCCATTACAAAGAAGAGTTCCTTTGTAGAACTAGGAATTAACTTTTAGATATTAGATCTTTGTGATGGATTAGAGTAGAGTAGAATAAGATTAAAAACAATAAGAATAGAAACGGAAGAGAATATAGGAATAGAAATAGGGAATTCTCTCATTGGCCAAATGAGATTGGATATACAAGGCCTGTGTCTCCATACACTCTCAAGTGTACATGACATACAACAAATGATCAACTTTTGTCAATGCGAACAGCAAAAGGAGGGAGGGATTTGGGAACTAACATATCCAGATGTCTATGGAGATTGTCAATCATCCAGGCTACAGTTTCCCCCAAAGGTGCTTTGATCAAAAGACAACTGGACTTTTTTATTTCCTTGAGAAGATTTCCCTTCTCATCCAAGAAGTTTCTTCAGTTCTGTTTTTTCTTGAATGAGAAGTGAAATGTCTTCAAGGAGAAACAAAGTCCAGTAGAAAAACAGGAAGCGTCACGGAAAGCTAAGTGACATTTATGGAAGTGTTGAGGTTTCCCTATGAACATGTTGGGATGGCTTCAAATAGCTTGGCTGAGCTCTGGATGACACGTATGCAGTAAGACTAAGATGTGAGTGTAAAACAGACAGTAATTGCTGTAAAGAGAGATGAGAGAATATCCCATGACTCTGAAATGTGTAAATTGTGTGGCAATCGCTGTGTAAAGTCCTCCAGTGGGCGTTGGTGGGGTACAAAGGCTTTGAGGGAGATTTCCTTGTGTTACTTTTTCTGCGGAATAAAGTTTTTCCTTACAATCTTGTCTTCAGTGTGTTCAATTTGAGGCTGGGCACATGTAGCAAAGTGCCTGGAGCAGGAAAGGTGAGGAAAACCAGAAGTGCCTTTGAATTCAGAAGGATCTTTTTCCTTCTTTCAACAACTTTGGAAGTGCAATTCTTGCGGGGGAAATGGGGAATCCGCCAGGAACCCCCTTCTCTGCAAACTGGAAGCAGGCTTCGTCAGGCTTGGAGCTGTTTTAACTGGGAGAAATATTTTGTAGAGGTAATTGATTTGCAACAAAAAGTGAAGCACCAACTTTTGTTAAGTGAAACATTTGGTAAAGTGAATTTTGCTCCATTTTATGACCTTTCTCGCTACAGTTGTTAAGTGAATCTGGTTTCCCCATTCACTTTGCTTGTGGAAAGGTCGCAAGAGGAGATCATGTGACCTCTGGACACTGCAGAGGTCATAAAAGCGATTCAGTTCCCTGATGCCTCAATTTGGATCACATGACCAGGGGGATTCTGCAAAGGTCTTTAGGGTGAATCACGGACTTAACTCACTTTTGGGGGGGAGGTCGTTGCAGCTTCCAAGGGACACTAAATGATGGTCATTAAGTCGAGAACTATTTGCAAAGCAGCCATTATTCATTATTATGGCACAAATCGTGAATGTTCGTCATTTGAGGAGACAAGTTAGTTGAGGACTGTCTTGTTAGACTCATTGGAGAAGGCAGCCTCCTTTTCCTACCTACTCCACTTTCCTTCCAAAAGGGGGATTCCCTCCTAGATGTGTTGTTCTGCAACCCCTTCCTTTCTCTCCTCCCTTCCATGGGTTTCCTCCCCTCTCTCTCCCGCCTGATTCTCCAAATGCCTGGCCCAAAGAAGCAATGGACTCGCTGTCCAGCTGCCCATCCTACCCAGGATGTGGGGGGAGGGGGAATGGGCAGGCAGGGGGGCCTCGGAGTGGGTGGCGTTCTCCACCCTTTAGGAGAATCGGGGGAGCTGGACGGGGAGGGGAGGAGCTAAAAGCGCTTTGCAAACTCCTGGCTAGGGTCGTTCGGGGAGGGGGAATCTACGTGCATGGCCGGGAAGGAATGAGGCATGGCCGGCACGGCTGAGAGGAAAGCGGATCTTTTGCATCTCTTGCACCGAGGAATAAAGCCGCCTTTCCCTGCGGGTGCCAGGTAATAAACTCCTCCCTCCCTCCTTTCTTCCTTCTGTGGAAAGGAAACTTCATGAAGTCAGTGGTGTCACTCAAACAGGAAAAGCCCAAGGGGAACATCAGGCCAGCCATAAAACAAACTTACATAGGAAAAGGAATCAAATAAAAGGTATTAAAGAATCCCTATAGACAAAAGCCTAAGTAATTAAGAAAACTAGACAAAACAAGAAAAGGAAACCCTTATAAACACAGGACGTACCAAATAAGCAAAACAGACAGACAAAAGACACAAAAAATATATAAATTACAAAAGAGACAGACAGGAGATTGCCACAAAACAAATATGAAAAAAAAACCATTATAAAGCTAAAAGGGAACCAATATTACAATCGAACCACCCTGCAGAGTTTGCCTACCGCATCCTGTGGAGTTTGCCTTCTGCACCCTGCGGAGTTTGGCCTCCGGCGAGAATAAAGACAAACTCAAACAGGATTTGAAACATTAAGCACAAATACAAACATTTACACGAAATCAACTCACAAAGGTAGAAAAAGGTATAAAAACCAGGGAACCAGGGAAGAAGCCAGCTAGCCCAGAAACGCAGACTTCCTGCTGTCCCCCGCCTTTCTGAAAAATAAAAAGATCCAGCTATCAAGCAGTTGTCCATATCCTTGCGCCGGAGCTCTCCCAGCGGGAAAATCGAATCCTCGAAGGAAAGGTATTTTGACACCTTTCGACAATTGGTGACCACGAAGGTTTTCCAGCCAACTTTGCCATTGGACTGGGCCCATGGATCCAAACCCGGCTGGCATGGACTTTTTTTGTCCATGGATAACATCCACAGACCCAGCCCATGGGTAGTAAAGGGAGTCCTTGGGCTTTTCCGCTCAACAGCTGCTTGAAAGCAGGTGAGTACCGCTTCAAATTTATAATCTTACTAGGGAGGGGATTGGAACCATGAGTGTACCAGGTGTGTGATTGTGGGTTTTCTCTGCAGAAACAGTGGGACCTCACCTCCTCCATGATTGCCAGCCACACCCCAGCCAGCTGCTAGCTCAAACACGAGCCGTGACCAGATGGATTTGGGAATGCACGGGGTGATCATGGAGTGTGAGTCCTTCTGAAGGACGTAAGAAAAACCGAGCGGGATGCAAAAGGAACTGGTGTTAGGAAATAAATAAAAAGCAGAGGAAAAATAGTCCGGGTGCATCCCACAAGCAAAGCCCTGTGCATTTAGAAGGGGCTCATACAGGCTGCTGGCAAACAAAATTGGAAATAGTTTGTCTAAAAAGCAGAAAAGGTCCTTCCAGATCCCCACCTTTAAGGGAGATCTGAAAACTGATGGCTGAGTGTAGGGAGGGGCCCATACCGGAGCTGCTAGCGGGCAGATGGTCCTCCGAGATCCCCGTTTTTTAGGGGGGGGGTCTTAAAACTGACGGCTGAGTTTCCCTAAAAGAAAGGGGCCTGTACTCTGTGCGTAGGGAAACCGGAGTCCTTTCCAGACCTTTTTTGTTTGAAAACTGATGGCTGTAGTCCGGCTAAACCAAAGTAATCCCCACATCAGGTAGGGAACATGGGAAGTTGTAGCTCGAGGGCAATGGAAGAGACCCCCTTGGATAAATTACTTGAGACTTGGGACGAAAGGCAAGTGCCTGTCCTGACTGGAATGCATAAAAAAGAAGCAAAAAGAATTTGCAAAAAGTGGGCTTTATTGCGAGATGACACAGGTAGACAAATTTGGCCTGATAGTGATACTTTAGATTATAAAACCCTGAAAGCACTTAGAACACACATTAAACCCAGCCAAATACCCTATTGGTACTGCTGGGCTGAAATGGCTAGGACCAAAGACCAGACCGAGGGAAAAGATCAGGAAAAACCTGAAACCCATTCCCTGGAAGGAAAGACTGAGGCACGGTTTATGGCTCCCCTTTTAAGCAAACCAGTGCCAGGCAGAAATAGGGGACAATTACAATACATTTTTACCCACACTCCCTTCTCCGCCTCTGACTTGGTCATCTGGAAAAAGGATACCCCAGCTTTCAGGGCTGCTCCTCAAACAATAATTCAAACCCTGAAATCTATCATAGACAGCCACAATCCATCCTGGGGTGATATTACCCAGCTGCTACAAGTCTTTCTAACTAAAGATGAACTATTAAAACTATTTGAAAAAACAGACCAAATAGCTAAACTACCAACTATCCCTGGACAGGCAGCCCCAGCCCGCATCGCATGGCCAGTACATTGCCCTGACTGGGACTACAATGAAACCAATCACTGGGATGAATACACAAGAGCAAAAAATAACTTACTAGAAGCTTTAGAGGAAATAGGTAAAAAGTCTTTAAACTGTTCCGAATTCCAAAAAACAACACAAAGAGAAAAGGAAAACCCTGATGGGTCTGCCTGTCAGAAGCAGCTATTGCATATGCCCATCTAGACCTTAGCTGCCTGAAGGACCAAAGGATTTTAGCTTCAGCCTTCTTGGACCAGTCCACCATGGATATCAAAGAGCATTTCCACCGCTTTGTCTCTAACTGGCCAACCTTAGAAATAGCAGAGTTGCGCAGGATCGCTAACTTTGTCTATGATCAAAGAGACAAACTGAAAGAGGAGGAGAAAGATAGAAAGAGGAGGATAGAAAGACATGAGGACTTAAAAATGTTTGCTGTAATGCAACATGATGCCAGACAGACACCAGGTAAAACCCCCTATAATTCAAAGAAATGTTGGCATTGTGATAAAGCAGGCTGGTCGCAAGGCAAATGCCAGCATTGCTATAGGTGCGGACAGGAAGGGCATTTCAGCAGGCAATGTAGGCAACACCTTTCCCGCAACCAGTGTCACCCATGTGAGCAGGACAAAAGCCATTTTGAAATATCCTGCTTGCTATAAGGAAGTGTCTCAAACTCAGGTTAAAGAGGAATTGTAACAGTATAGGGAGATGTTTAAATCAAGCTGAAGAGATAAACAGGATGTGTTAGGGATTGAGAGCAGGAGAGTGGCCATGAACTGTAACAAAGTGTGTAGAAAAACTGGATGCGGGTAGAACAATGGAGAACTGTAATAGGGTTTATACGTGTCAGAAACTGTGTATCTGCTTATGCCTCAAAATCTGAAATGAATATGTATCAATTTGAAACAGAAAGAATGTGAGCCAAGCCCTCGCACGAGGGGGGGCGGACAGTTTGGGTATAAAAGTGCCGTTTGAATTTTGCTCTGCGTTCCTTCAATGCCTGAGGGAACCCGAGTTTGCAAACGCGTAATAAATCTTGTTTTCCTTGGATCAACGAACCTTGTGGTGGTCTTTTCGTAGCCTCCCACCTCACTATTTGGCACCCAACGTGGGGCCTCATGGAATTCTGATTAGAGACAAGGGATCGGGTAAGTGTGGCGCCAACTCTCCCATTATGAGAGACCCCTCCCTAGTCTCGGTTGGAGCCTGAGGTGACTGCACCCAGAAGACGATCCTTGGAAACAGTAATCCTGAGATTTGAAGCCAGCCTGACACTCTGGGAGTGTTGTTGATTGCCTGAAGTGGGGACGCCCACCATTCCTTTGTCTCCAGGAGACTAGGAGTGCATCAGGTGAGTTTGTCACCTTTCGGAGAAGGGGAAGGAATCTGCTGTCCTTAAACTCTGGGAATCCAGCGTCTGCTGGAGGACAGTGGTAATTCGAGAAGTCAGGAATCTCTGGGAGATTAGTGGCGGGTATCGTGAGAGATGGGGAAGGGACAAAGCAAGTGTGAGACGTTCCAAGAGGGAACAGACATAAAAGTAAATTATTTATCTGTGCAGAATCAGGTGGCCAAAATATCCCCTAGTAGACCCTGAGTTTCCTTACCACTGGGATCCCGAAGGGAATACCAGTAAGTACTGGATAACTCAGTTGAAACAATACATAGTGAAACACAGAATGAAGAAACAGATACCATATGTAGAGGTATGGTATCATGTTCACTTTGAAGGACCGATTCCACCAGAGACAGAAGCAGGGCAGTTTGTCAGTAAGCCGGGGGAGAATGGCAGCGAGGCAGAGGAGTGGCTGAAAAGCCCTCCAGCGTCTGCCCCGGTTCCGGCACCACCGGTTTACCCAGGACTGAGAAGGGAACTGGCCCAATTGAATAAAGACCTAGATAATTTTTCTCTAGGAGAAAGACTGGATAATCCCGTTCCGGCCTTCCCAGTCAGAGAAGTCCCAAATGGCATGAATGCCCAGGGGGGACCTGTCACAGTTTTTGTGGCTGTCCCCATAAAAGCTACAGAGCTACGGGATCTGAAAAAGACTTTTTCGAAGCTTCATGAGAATGTTCATGAGGTAGCAGAACAGTTAGAGTTATTTTTAGGGCCGATGGAATATACATACCCTGAGCTGATGTATATTCTGGGACACTTGTTCACCCCCAAGGAAAGAAACCTTATTAGAACAGCAGCAATGGCAGCTTGGGATAAGAGACATCAAGGACAACAGGGCGTGGCGGCCGGGGACCAAAATTTCCCCCTGGCAGATCCAAATTGGAACATGAATGATGCAGCACATAGGGATATTATGAGGGATTTAAAAGGGATGATTTTGGAAGGCATAAAATTGGCTATCCCAAGGGGAAGAATCTGACCAAAGCTTTCGAAGTGACACAGGGGAAAGATGAGTCACCAGGGGATTTCTGTGCTTGGCTCCGGGATAGTCTAACCAAATATTCTGGAGTGGCGCCCGGGATACCCGCTTTTGATAAGTTGTTAAAAATGCAATTTGTCGCTAAAGCTTGGCCAGATATCCAGAAAAAGATCCAGAAGACAGACGGGTGGTCTGAATTGGGGATGACTGATTTGATGAAAGCAGCTCAGCAAGTGTTTGTGAACCAAGACTCAGTAAAGACACGTCAGAAGTCTCAGATGATGGTGGCTGCCATACAGGCAGCTGCTAAAAATGAAGTCAAGAAAGAAAGAGAGACGAGGGTCCTTGAGCAAAGATTAGAGAGAAGGGAAGAAAGGTTTCCAACAAGGAGAGGAGACTTTGGGGGAAACCGATTCAGTCAGCCCCATTGGCAGTTTCAGAATAGGACATGCTTCAAGTATGGGAAGAGGGACACTTTGCGCGCGAGTGCCCGAAAACCCAGGAAGAACGAAGTTATGCCCTGTATGATTAGAGAGGTTCCGGCTCTCCAAGAGGGACCGACGGGGAGCCACTGGTAAATATTTTAGTGGGTCCTGACCGCCAGGAACGGCTGTTTCTGGTAGATACCGGCGCAAGCCAAACATCAGTGGGTGACCCCATAGCTGGGACACACCAATCAAAACATACTTTGAAGGTAGTAGGAGTGAGTGGGAAATTTCAGGAGGTGAGAATTTTGGAAGGAGTAGAATTGAAGTTAGATGAAGTGACGGTGGAGGCAGAGGTGCTATACATTCCAGATTTGGGAGTGAACTTGCTAGGAAGAGACCTGTTGGATGTTTTTGGAATAGAGTTGTTGAGAGGTGAGAAGGAGAAGGAAGTGAGAACAGCCTCAGTTCGTTTGTTGAATTGGTTGAAAGTTACTGGAAATGGGGAAGTGATAGAAAAGGGGTCAGGGTGGTATCTCCTGTTGCTATGAGGGGAATCTTAGAGAAGGTTCATGAAGGAGGGCATTGGGGAACGGAAGCTCTGGTGATGTCTGTTAAATCTCATTATTGGAGCTTGAAGATGTGGACTACAGATCAGAGCATTTGTTGGGAATGTCTGATTTGTCTGAAAGTAAACAAGAAGTCTGCAAGGAAAAAGAAATGGGAGGGCAACCTCTAGTGGGCTGGCCTTTCCAAAGAGCACAAATTGATTTCACTGAGTTACCAGAGAGGGGGGGGTGGTTTGGAAAATTTGTTGGTCATAAAGATCAGTTGACTGGGTGGGTAGAGGCTTACCCCACTAGAAGAGCCACTGCCCCCACTGTGACTAAGATTTTGTTGGAACAGATCATTCCACGATACGGAATGATGGAGGCAGTAGACTCAGATAGAGGGACACATTTCACTCAGAGCATGCCCAAGGAAAGTCACAGGAGTCTCCTCTTTTGAGATGTTAATG
This sequence comes from Hydrophis major, assembly GCA_033807585.1. Taxonomy (NCBI): domain Eukaryota; kingdom Metazoa; phylum Chordata; class Lepidosauria; order Squamata; family Elapidae; genus Hydrophis; species Hydrophis major. Next base: position 25,267,089 of record CM066329.1, read on the forward strand.
GGAAGACCATATTTGGCTAAATTGGGAAATCCCATACCAGAATTCAAGGATATGTTTCTCTGGAAATATTTGCTGGCACTGTCCCGGTCTTTGTCTTCTCTCCATAAACAGGGGCTGTTGGTGCAGCGACCTCCATTGATTGGCAGCCAACACCCACGTGAAGCTGGAGATTGGGTCCTGATAAAGACTTGGAGAAGTGAGAAGCTGCAACCTAGCTGGGAAGGCCCGTACCAGGTGCTGTTGACAACTGAATCTGCAGTTCGCACTCGGGAAGGAGGCTGGACGCATTACAGCAGAGTCAAGAAGGCACCAGATCCAAATTCTACATGAAGGGCAGTTCCAGTGGACGGTCAGCCACTGAAGCTCACCTTAAGAAGATGAAGAAGATTGAACCCTGGACTGAGCTAACCACCTTGACGATAGTACTGATGATTGCATCAGGAGGACAGACTCAATATATTGGACCAGCTGGAGACTTGGGGACAGATTTATGGGATGACAATATATACCTTACCCCAGGGACGGATTCGGAACAAAAGAGAAATTGATTCAGGACTAATGCTGGGGGAAAGCTTGAGAACCTCGACATTGAACTCTTCACAGATGGTTCCTCCTGCATGAGAACAAAAGAGTAACAGGAGTAGCTGTAGTCTCCCTACAAGAAATCATCTGGGCTTCCCCCCTCCCCCCCAGAGCCCAAGCAGCCAAGCTTATAGCTTTAACTAAAGCTTGCGAAGCTGCAAGGAACCAATCTACCAACATCTATACAGATTCCAAATATGCTTTTAGAGTCTGCCATGCAACAGGAGCTCTATGGAACAACAGGATTTTTTAAACTTCAGCTGGACAACAGATAGTACGTGCACCATCAGTAGCCAAACTGCTAGAAGCCATCCAATTACCACAAGCGCTAGCAGTCATCCATTGTAAAGCCCACCAAACAGATGACTCTACAATAACAAAAGGAAACCAATATGAAGATGCAACAGCCAAATGGGTGGCAACCAAACCTCTACCTCACACCATCATGACACCAGCTTTAACAATGAAACCAGAACTACCGTACAAACAATTTCTAGATAAAGGGGAATCTGAACAATGGGAAAAAAAAATTTCAGCAGTTTTTGAGCAAGGATTTTGGAGAGTCCCAGATGGCAGACCTATAGCCCCACAACGTCTCCTTACGTTAATTTGCCAAAGACTACATACAAAGGGGCATTGTGGCACACAAGCTATGATAGATGCCATCAGAAGGGTATGGTATGCACCTGGAGCCTATAGTGACGCTACAAGAATAGCCACGACATGCCAAACCTGCCAAGCAAATAATATCACCTCCAGAAAAACAATTCATGCAGGAGGAAGGCCCTGGGCGCAGAAACCATTTGAAAAGATCCAAATGGATTATATACAGCTATCTAAGGCAAATGGGTATCAATATGCTCTTATCTGCAAGGACCAACTAACCCACTGGGTAGAGGCTTTCCCATGCTGCCATGCTACTGAATTAGAAACAACCAGACATCTCCTCAAGGACATTGTGCCTAGGTTCGGGGTCCCCACCATTCTGGACATGGATAGGGGAAAACACTTCATAGCACAAGTCCTCACACATATATTCCAGGCTCTGGGCATTACCCCAAACCTCCATGTGCCCTATTCTCTGACATCATCAGGGGCTGTGGAGAGAGCAAACAAAGAGGTGAAGACCCTACTGGGAAAACTCTGTCAGGAGACACACCTCTCCTGGCCACAAGTGCTCCCAATTGCTCTTTTTTATATCAGAACTAGACCAAGACAGGACATAGGTATTTCCCCCTTTGAGATCCTTTTTGGTCGGCCCCCGATACCCTACAAGGCCTGGATTCTCATTCCCTTTGCTTAGATAGGGGGGATATGGTTCTCTCTTCTTATCTTACAGCCCTGCAAAAGAGACTACAGACCCTCTGGACCCAAACTCCACCACAATCAATCCCACCCATCAAACTCAATAAAAATCTGGACACAGATCAATGCACGCTTGCAGCATTCTTCAATACCATTGAACCACACAACTGTGAGGAACCAAGTGCAAACGTTGAATTACACAAAACTGGACTCCCAGGTGCTGAGTTATAAAACTCTATTTTTATTTTTCTCTCACCTTCTCCATTTTTTCTTTTTCCCTTTTTTCTTTGTATTTTTTTTTAACAAGAAAGACACTTGAGCCATACCTTTCAGTAATTTTTGAGACTTGACCTATACCATTTTTTACATTTTATTGTTACCTTTTTTTATATTTTTAAAAAAAGGGGGGGGGAGAAAAGGAATCTAGCAATGGGAAACATGAAATGCAATATATGCTATGTATTATTATTTGTAACAATTGTAACACAAGCAACTATGTTCCTGGAACCAAAGCTTATCCCAGAGAAAGGAAACGTATGGGAATATTTAGCAAGGGAAATACTCAACACCACAAACTTTTGCTTAGCAGGGGGGAAATCAGTCAAGGACTTCTTAACCACATGCCTAATGGGAGTGGCAACTAGGCCATATAACATTATTAACTACACCACATTTAGAAACCTTCCTGACTCCTACAAAAGTATTTTTAGCTGGGGCCACTTTAAAGACCACACCATGTACACCCTACATATTGCTGCAGTAACCACCTCTGATAGATGCTTTAATGTCACTGGGTGCAGCACACCTAGGGTCACAGAATGCACCAACCTTAGTAACACAGAAATAAAATGCAACTACACAGAGACCATATCATTCTCATATAGTTACCTGAAGCTCCCACCAGGGTGGTTTTTCCTTTGTGGCTTAAAAGCCTACTCAGACCTTCCTGCAAATGCCACCAATGGCCCCTGCACCTTGGGAAGGTTAACCATGCTTATGCCATCCTTACAGAGACAACACAGGAGAGCCTTCCAAACCCTAGACTCAGACTGTGACTCCAAAGTCTCCCTTCTCACCAAAACAGAATATGTCTCATTGGCAATATCCCTGGTAGGGGTACCTGGATTGGCAGTGCAAAATTCTAGAAATATGAATAGCCTAGCATGTACCCTAGCAAAAGGCTTGAATTCAACCTCCCATGCCCTGGATGCCCTTAACAGAGAACTGAGGGAGGTCAGAGAAGCTACCCTGGAGAATAGGGCAGCAATAGACTTCCTCCTCTTGAAGCATAATTATGGCTGTGAAACATTCCATGGGATGTGTTGCTTCAATCTAGATGAAACCTCAGGACTCGTAGGGAGGGACATCTACCACCTGAAAGAGCTAGCTCAAAATATTGGTCATTCCTAGACTTTTCATGGCTCTTCTCATGGATGCCAGATTTCCATTGGCTCAAAACCCTTACAACAACCATAGTCACTATTTGTGTCTTTGGAGTCCTCATGTGTTGCCTCTGTCGATGCATACCACCCTGCCTTAGGTGCCTAAAGGCCTGTATTCCCTCTCAGAAGAGAAAATCGAAGGGGAGACAGGCGGCCATGATGATAATCCAGATTGATCACGAATACCAAGTATACCCAGACACTCAATCAGAGACCACCCTCTAAAAAAAAAAAAGAAGGATTGTGGAAAGGGAACTTCACGAACACAGTAATGTCACTCAAACAGGAAAAGCCCAAGGGGAACATCAGGCTAGCCATAAAACAAACTTACATAGGAAAAGGAATCAAATAAAAGGTATTAAAGAATCCCTATAGACAAAAGCCTAAGTAATTAAGAAAACTAGACAAACAAGAAAAGGAAACCCTTATAAACACAGGACATACCAAATAAGCAAAACAAACAGACAAAAGACACAAAAAATATATAAATTACAAAAGAGACAGACAGGAGGTTGCCACAAAACAAATATGAAAAAAAACCATTATAAAGCTAAAAGAGAACCGATAATACAATCTAACCACCCCGCGGAGTTTGCCGTCCGCACCCCGCGGAGTTTGCCCTCCGGCAAGAATAAAGACAAACTCAAATAGGATTTGAAACATTAAGCACAAGTACAAACATTTACATGAAATCAACTCACAAAGGGAGAAAAAGGTATAAAAACCAGGGACTTACTTAGCCAACTAGCCCAGGAATGCAGACTTCTTGCTGTCCCCCACCTTTCTGAAAAATAAAAAGATCCAGCTTTCAAGCAGTTGTCCGGATCCTTGCGCTGGAGCTCTCCCAGCGGGAAAATCGAATCCTCGAAGGAAAGGCATTTTGACACCTTTTGACACTTCCTTCCTTCCCTTTTCCCACCTGGGGAAATGCCTGGACAGGTGAGCCTTCAAGGCAGCGTCTGGGGGCGCCCCTAAGATCACTCCCACAGTCCCCACTTTCTCTTGGGGGAGATGATTCTGCCGGCCCTTCCCGATCATTTCCTGGCACTTTCTCTTTCCCCTCTGGGGCTGTTTCAGATCCAGAAGGCTCGGGGTTGAATGGCTGCTAAAGCGGCTGGAGGGAACGGGGGCGATCCCTCCCAGGAGCTGCTGTTTGGGGGGGTTGCTCTGGATGAGCCCCCTCCAGAGAGAGCATCGCACAAAGGCTCCTTCCAATGCCCTTTCATCCTCAGGATGGACTTTGCCTGAGTTTCTTTAATTCCTGAATTCCTTTTCATTGTTTCATTTAACTGTGTTTTTAAAGCCTTGTGTGCATTTAAAGAGGTGTCGCCCTTTGCCTGTAGACCAGTGTGCCCCAACCGTGGCAACTTTTAAGATATGTGGAGACTAACTACCAGAATTCCCCATGGGAGTTGAAGCCCAGATATCTTCAAGCTGCCAAGGCTAAAGAAATAATGCTCCAATCCAGGGGTGGGGAATGAGGGCCGCTTTTATGACATGTGGACTTCCACTCCCAGAGTTCCTGAGCCAGCTGTCTCAGGAGTCCTAAAAGCCATACTTCCGCACTTCTGCTCTAGGCTATTCCAAAGGGAAAGTCCCAGCTGGGAAAAAAAGAGTTTTTGTCATCTTCCCTGATTATCTGATAAGGGAGGGTGGACATCTGGATTCTGATCTAGATTTTGACATTGAAAGGGCTGAAAGAAAGGAAATCTGTCCTGAGTGAAGGGAAGGGTGACAGAGAAACCACAACAGGCTTGCTAAAAGTAAATATACAAATATTGGTTGGAGGTGCAAGAAAGAGGTTGGAACATATAAACATATGTGTTGGCATTGTGATAATGCACAAAAATATGGGACGTTGTGTTTAGAGAAATTCGTGCACTTTTGAATATAAATTTAGATATCTCACTGAGAATTGTATTACTGTTAGTGGTGGAAAAATGGGATATAAGTGAAACAAAAAAGGAATTGATTGTAAATTTGATAATGGCAGCTAGATTAGTGATGGCTAAATATTGGGGGTATAATTGGGATATTCAAAGAAATGAGTGATATAATGAAATTTGGAGTATGATAACAAATGATTACAACAGAAATTAAATTTTAAAAAGGGATGATTAAAGCAAACATTTATAATGAAGTATGGGGGGATTTTATAAAAACAGTGTTGGTGGAAGGCAAAGGGAATAAACCTATTCAAGAATATATGTTGTTTTGGAGGGGATAAGGACACAATTGGAATATATTGTATATCTTTTAATTATTATAGAAGAAGAAATATAAGAAAACAAAAAGGTCTCTGGGTGCACTGTAATTTTTGTATTTTTTCTTTTTCTTCCTCTTTTTTGAATTTAGATGTACACGTACTATGTTTGTACTATTTGTATTTAAAATAGCTTGCTAAAAACTCCTTATTGCTGCAGGATCTCGGCATGGCTACTTTGAAACTTACTGCATCTTCTGTCAAACAACCAGCTGTATTTCCTGCTTAAGTAACTTCAATATAAAAGTGTGCTAAAGAAATAATTCAAGGTCTTTCCTAGCCTTGTGAGAGAACTCAGCTTTCTCCAAACCTGAATGCAAGTATAGTTGATTTATCAGCACACTTAGAACCAAAATTTCTGTTTCTAAGCCAGGCAGTTGTTAAGTGAATTTTTCTGCCTTTTATGATCTTACTTGCCCCAGTTGTTATGTGAACCTTTACAGTTGTTGAGTTGGTAACAGCTGCTGGGTTAGTGATGGTGAAGGGAATCTGGCTTCTCTATTGACTTAGCTTGCCAGAAGGTGGCAACAGGTGATCACATGACCACAAGATGCTGTGACAGTTATAAATAGGGGTCAGTAGATAAGCACCTGAATTTCGATGGTGTGAGTGTGGGGATGCTGCAACGCTTGTGTGAAAAACGGTCATCAGTCACTTTTTTTCAGCTTCATTGTAATGTCAAATGGTCACTAAAGGAATGGCTATAATTTGAGGACTACCAGTATATGTGTGACTCAGAGAGAATTGGACTCTGCTTCTTTTGTTGGTGCCAAGCCAGACCAAGTGCTCCTGATTAACAACTCAGCATAAATCCCTAGATATGGGAGGAGGTCAAGATCCGGGGTCTTTTAATGCACACATTCATGTCCAAGATAATCTGCCTCTGAATCCAATCCCTGATCCTTCCACACCTTTCAGTTTTCCTCACCCAGAATGAGCTTCTGTGTGTTGTTGCTGTGGCTCCAAAGGACTCACATGTAGGGGTTCCCTCGTTAACCTAGAAATAGGCTAAAATCAGCCTTTTGCACTGGATGCTCAAGAATATTCTTCAAATGTTTGATAGCCAATTATTCCTTTGTTGTTTTTTTTCCCACTCACAGTCCCTCTCATGGCCTTGTCTTTATCTCCCGGAACCCCAGTTCTTTGCAATGGAGGATCAACAGCAGCTGAGTTTCCAAGGCAGGTAGGAGGATTCTCCCCTCCCCTCCCCTCCCCTCCCCTCCCCAGATGTGCCAATCTCCCAATAACAGAATATCACAATTGGAAGCATTAAAATAAAGCATTAACTACTGTAAATGTATCTCTAGACAGAGACATTTTGTTTTTAGAAATGTTCTCCAGAGAAGATGTTCTATCAAGAAATTGCACAACAGCTGTCCACATGAAGTTGAAGACACTGACAAAGATTTGTAGACTTTTATATAAACATAAAAATATTTAAAATGGAAATTTACAGCAGTCTTTGTCGCCATCCAGAAAAGGAAGAACGTAAGATAGTCAGGAAAACAGAGGAACATCATGAGGTAAATCTAAAACATCATGTAAGAACATAGAGAGGGGAAAAAGGCAGGAAAAAGGGAAACACCCCCTTTCTACTTACAGCAACCAATTGTAGTGTAGATTGCATCCTGCATGAGTTAGCACTCTCTAACTGATCAGTTACAATTATGTTCTGGCCCTATTGTAGACTTTACCCTTCCAGCTACTAATTCAATATCCTACATGCTCCTTTGCCCTACTTGGAAGCTGTGGAGGTTTTTCATTAAGAAGACTTGCATGTAATTCATTGAAGTGTTCATTGTTAGGAATATTCATGGAATATGGTGTGTTTTTTCCCCTCCCTGTGTCAGGATTTGGTATCATTTGAGGATGTAGCTGTGTTTTTCTCCTTGGTGGAGTGGACCCTGCTGGATTCTGAGCAAAAAGCCTTATACTGAGAGGTCATGCTGGAAAACAAGAGAAATAAGGCCTCCTTAGGTAAGGGATTCTGTTAAGATATTTAATTTAATAGCCAAAGATCAAACATTATATCAACTAAATAAGAAGCATAGCATCATGTTTTGAACAAATGGGAGTTTGGAAGAATATTGACACTGTTCAAATAGAGCAGTGGTGCTTGATCGCTTTTGCACTAAAGTTTTTATTAACGTTTTTTTCTCTGTTGCAACCAGGTGACAGATGGGAGATGGAGGATTCTGGTCAAGAGACAGCAGCATCTTTGCCAAACACAAAAAGGAAATTGCAGAAAAGATGTATGGAAAGCAAAGTTCGGAGAAACACCAGTTAACGGGGGAGCTGGAGAATTGCTCTCGTTTACTTTGTCCGGCTATTAATTCTTATTGGACACAGATGATTGCCAAGTAAAACAAGTGTGTTCAAGGTGTGAGAAAAGACTCTGTGATGAATCTGGACTAGGTGACTGTGGCGAAAGCCCTGCTGGAGAGAAACAAGATGAAAGCAGGCAACACCCCAGAAAGAGCCTTCCTCCTCCTTTACATGAAAGAATACAACAAGGAGGGAAACAGTAAAAATCTACGGAGTGTGCAGAAATCTTCAGTACAAGCTATTCCTTGCATTGCATAAAAAGGTTCACAAAGCAGAGGATCCACACAAATGTCTGGATTGTGGAAGGACCTTCAGGCAGAAAAATCATCTTAATTCACATCAGAGGGTCCACAAAGAAAAGAAGCATCAATGCATCCCCGTGCAAAGACCTTCGGAAGCAGCATCTCCCTTACTTCCCATCAAAGCCTCCACAGAGAAGAGAGGTTGCACGAACTTCGGGAGGGTAGAACGAGGTTTACTCAGAGCAAGGAACCAAATTCCCAGAAAAAAAGCCCCACTGGGAAGAAATCATGTGAATACCTAGAATGTGGGAAGAGCTTCCGCTCTGCAAGTGACCTCACTTGCCATAATAGGATCCATACAGGGGAAAAGCCGTATCATTGCATGGTGTGTGGAAAGAGCTTCGCACAAAAAAGCAATTTCAATTTACATAACAGGATCCATACCAGAGAAAAGCCGTATAAATGCACAGAGTATGGAAAATGCTTCAGTGCCTCAGGTACTCTTACTTCCCATAAGACGATCCACACAGGGGAGAAACCCTATGAATGCCTGGAGTGTGGAAAAAGCTTCAATAGACGTGATACACTAATTTTACATGATAGGATGCATAAAGGGGAGAAACCTTATAAATGTCTGCATTGTGGAAAAAGCTTCAGTGAAAAAGTTCATCTTAAGTCACACGAGATGATCCACACGGGAGAAAAACCATTTCAATGCATGGAGTGTGGAAAGAGCTTCAATTGTCCTTCAACCCTTACATCCCATCACAGAATCCACACGGGAGAAAAACCATTTCAATGCCTGCAGTGTGGAAAGCGCTTTTCCACTTCTGGTGGCCTTGATGTCCATGAACGGACCCACACAGGGGAGAAACGGTACAAATGCCTGGAGTGTGGAAAGACCTTCCATAAATGCGATCATCTACAGAGAGGCTGGTGAGTAGGGGTGCACAACTGAAAAAAGATAAGAAAACACACTGCACTTTTTATTTGTCCAAGGTTCTTATTATGACTCCTTCTCCACAAGCTTCAAAGCCAAGCCTCAAGTGTTGAAATGTTGATAAGGGTCCAGGAAAGCATCTGTTATAATATTCTGCTGTGCTCTCCCTCTATCTTATCAAATTGAAATGTCCTTGAGAAGTAGTCTTTTCAGAGTTCTTCTCCAATTCAAATAAAATATTTTCAAGCCTCTAGTTACAAAGTTTCTTAATACACTCCCCCCCCAGCCAGAAAAACATAGTTTAAATTAAGCAAAAAGAAAAAGTATATATATATTTAAAAAAAATAGCCAAAGGGAGCCTCTATCCTAAAAAAAAATTAAGAAATCAAAAAAGGAGCATAAGAATATATATAAGAGAAAATTCAGTCCGGTTAACTACAAAGTCACGCTGAAGTCCCCCCAAAAAAAGAAAAGAAAAAAAAAATCCAAGCCTCAATTTGACATCCCTTTAAAAAATGCCGCTCATACAGTTTTGTCAAAAAAAAGTCTCACAGATTTCTTCTTATATTCAGAATGTCCTTTCAAAACTCAGCAAGTTAACAACAAAAAAAGAAGTTTCTCACCCACCCGACACACTTTCACTTTCAGCTTCTGCCTTTCCGGAGCTGTCCTGACTTCAGCAGCTATGGAGGCTGCCTCTCCGCCGCCAGCAAAAGGACTTCTCCCAGATCAAACCAGGGACTTTGTGATGTCCCTGGGATCCAGGGAATGTGCTCTTCATGGTCACTGTCTCTACGGGACGGTTTAGGTCTGTTAGGACCAACCAGGGACGAAAATATCAGCTGCAATCTCGGAGCCCCGAGATTGCAGCTGTGTCGCCGAGACAAAGCTCCGCCTTCTCCCCAAAGGTACTTATATCAAAAGGCAACTGGACTTTTTTTTTCCCCTTGAGGATATTTCCCTTCTCACCCAAGAAGTTTCTTCAGTTCGCTTTCTTTTTGAATGAGAAGCGAAATGTCTTCAAGAAGAAACAAAGTCCACTTGACTTTTGAAAAAAAGGACCTTTGGGAGAACACCTTCAAGACAAGGTGGGGACCGCCACAATGTAAATAAGATGTTGAGACTGTAGAAGGAGTGCAGAGAAGAGCAACAAAGTGCATTAGGGGACTGGATGCTAAAACAAATGGTTGCAAGAATGGTTGCAGGAAGTGGGTATGTCTAGTCTAATGAAAAGAAAGGGTAGGGGAGACATGATAGCAGTGTTCCAGTATCTCAGGGTCTGCCACAAAGAAGAGGGAGTCAAGCTATTCTTCAAAGCACCCGAGGGGAGGACAAGAAGCAATGGGTGGAAACCAATCAAGGAGAGATGCAACTTAGAACTAAGGAGAAATTTCTTGCCACTTAGAACAATTAATCAGTGGAACAACTTGCCTCCAGAAATTGTGAATGCTCCAACACTGGAAGAAGTTTTTAAGAAGATGTTAGAAAACCATTTGTCTGAAGTAGTTTAGGGTTTCCTGCATAGGCAGAGGTTTGGACTAGAAGACCTCCAAGGTCCCTTCCAACTCTGTTCTATTCTATTCTACAACATCAGGGTGCAGAAAGCTGGCTTACAGTATAGAGAAGATGCTGTAATATTTCAAGAGGAAACGTTGCCATTGTTGGAGTGCAGTACTGTAGGATACTTCTGCTGCCTGCTGCCTGCCATCTGCCGACAATTCGGCAGTTCAAATCTCACCAGGCTCAAGGTTGATGCAACCTTCCATCCTTCTGAGGTGGATAAAATGAGGACCCAAATTGTTGGGGACAATATGCTGACTCTATACACTGCTTGGAGAGGGCTGTAAAGCACTGTAAAGAGATATATAAGTCTATTGCTATTGCAATTTAAGTGGTGAGGTCCAGACCTGGCGGTGTTGACTCTCCATATTTCCCTAATGTTGGAAGGAATCAAGCAGTGGATCTACTACACCCATGTGGAGAAAGTCAGGCCTGAACAAAGAGAAGCAGGATCTCCAGTGAGCTCTTCACTGGGAGAAAGTGAAGGAAGAGAATGAACTATTGGATTAATAAGAGACTCGAGAGTTGTGTCAAAAGTGATAACTGGAGGGATGGCACTGTGTTTCTGCACCACCTTTAACCTTGGTTGTGTTTAACTGATTTCTAGTCTGATATACGATATCGATTGTGCTTTATTTTTATTAACACCCTAAATTAAGGCTTAAGGCTTAGCTTACACATCTCAAATACAGGCTCTTTCTGGTGGGTAAATTGGACAATTTAGGAAACCAGCTTCAGAAAATACAGGTGGCCCTTGACTTATGACCACAATTAAGCCCCACATTTCTATGGCTAAGCAAGACAGTTGTTAAGTGAGTTTTGTGCCATTTTACAAGTTTTGCCACAGTTGTTTGGTTAGTAACATGGTTCTTAAGTGAATCTGGTTTCCCCATTGAGTTTGCTTGTCTGAAGGTCTGAAACAGGGATCCCCTGACCCTGAGATACTCCAACTATCACAAATACAGGCCATTTGCCAAGATTTTGGTCACATGACACAGGGATGCTGCAACAGTTGTGTGAAAAAAATTATAAATCAAGTTTTTCCATGCTGTTGTAACTTTGAACTGAAGAAATGATTGTAGGTTGGAGACTAATTGTAAAGCAGCATTTGATTATTTATGATTAAGGCAGTATCATGAATGTGAAGAAAGTTTTGTTTCAATCTAAATGACAATTGAAATTCATTGAAACCCGTCTGGGAAATCAGGGAAGGAATTTCGTAACATCAAAATTGGGCAGTGCCTAGACTAGGGATCTCCAAATGTATTTTAAGACTTGTGGACTTCAACTCCCAGAATTCCTCTGGCACACATGTTAGTATGCTTGCTGGGGTTGTGCTGTCCCAGCCAATCTATGGGAATTGGATAGTTACTTAGGAATTGTGAGCTGTCCCCTTAAGGGAATGCATCATGGTAAATGTAGTTAAAGCTATCCTGGGAAATGTAGTTCATCTCACGTGGCTACATCTGTAATCCTGATTGGTCACTGAATTGACCCTTGGTGGGTTAAAGGAGTTTTCCTCATTTTTTGTCTGAACTCTCTACCTCATGACATCTTTCTTCTATCACTACGAGGTGGGTTAGGAGATAACCATCTTTCGTGTACAAGACAGATATACGAAGGATTGGTCATTAAAGAAGAACTTCATCATAAATGTGAGTTATGAAGATACCTGATGTACCAATAAATGAACTTTGTTATGGAAGCTTTGTTGAGTTATCTATCTGCATCTGCACATATCTGCTATAAATCCAGCTCTGTGCAAGAGGCAGAACAGGGGGATTCTGGGAGTTGAAGTGTATGAGTCTTAAAAGTTGCCAAGTTTGCAAACCCTGACCTAGACTTATGGACTTATGGTCTTGTTTCTAGTGCCTCCTTGCTGTAAAGTATTTCAATATCAAATACATTGAAAATGGAGAAAGAATTATAGCCAATATTTCCTTGCTCTTCAAGAGAAAAATTACAAGCATCAAGAAACCCCTGAATTGTCTCAATAAAAAGTTAAAAAACTCAAAATGTACAATGGGAGAAGGCAAAAGGCACAAATAGGAGAGATTTGAACACCTTGAAAAAGAAGAAGGATGCTGGAAATAGAAAATATCATGGAAAGCTATGCTATATTACTACCAAAGTGATATTTAGTAACACATTGAGGTTTCTCTGTACACATATTAGGATAGACTTAAATAGCTTGGCTGAGCTCTGTGTTAAATATACCAGTATCAGGAAGGCTAAGATGTGAGTGTAAAACAGGCAGGAATTGCTGTAAAGGGAGATGAGAAAATTCCTTCTGACTCTGAAAGGTGTAAACTGTTGTGGAAAGGGAATTTCACGAGGACAGTGGTGACACCCAAGCAGGAAAAGTCCGAGGGGAACATCAGGCCAGCCATAGAACAAACTTGCATAGGAAAAGAAATTTAATAAAAAAAAATATTGAAAGAAGCCCCCTAGACAAAAGCCAAGTAATTAAGAAAGCTAGGGAAACAAGGAAAAGAAAACCCTTACAGGACATGCCAAATCAGCAAAACAAACAGACAAAAGACACAGAATAAATTACATAGGAAACAGACAAGAGATTGCCAGAAAACAAATAGAAAAACCCATTATAAAAGTAAAAGAGATTAAGGAAGAACCGATGAGACAATCAAGCTGCCCCGCAGAGTTTATTTTCCGCACCTCGCTAAGTATACCTTCCGGCGAAAATTAAACTCTGACAGGATTTTAATATCTAAACATTAAACATTAAACACCAAGCAAACATTTACACACAAAGGGAGGAAAAAGGTATAAAGAGCCAGGGACTTTCCATTCGAAGTTTAGCTAACCCCAGGAACGCAGCCGCGCTGTCTCTTGCCTTCCTGACAATAAAAAGATCCGGCTTTCAAGCAGTTGTCTGAATCCTTGCGCCGGAACTCTCCCAGCGGGAATATTTGAATCCTCGAAGAAAGGCACTTTGACAGCCTTTCAACACTGTGTGGCAAATGCGGTGTAAAGCCCTCCAGTGGGCGTTGGTGGGGTACAAAGGCTTTGAGGGAAATTTCCTTGTGTTACTTTTTCTGCGGAATAAAGTTTTTGCTTCCAATCTTGTCTTCAATGGGTTCAGTTTGAGACATTGGCATATCTGGCAAAGTGCCTGGAGCAGGAAAGGTGAGAAAAACCAAAAGTGCCTTTGAGTTCAGAAGGATCTCTTTCCTCCTTTCAGCCATTTTGGAAGCACAATTCTTGAGGGGGAAATGGGGAATCCACCAGGATCCTCCTCTGCAAACTGGAAGCAGCTTCATTAGGTTTGGAGCTGTTTTAAGTGGGAGAAATATTTTGCAGATGTAGTTGACTTACAAGCACAAGTGAGGCATAAATTTTTGTTGTTAAGTGAGACGTTAAGTCAATTTTGCTCCATTTTGTGACCTTTCTTGACTCTGTTGTTAAGTGAATCACCACAGTTGTTAAATTAGCAACATGGCTGTTAAATGAATCTGTTTTTCCCTTTGGTGTTGCTTGTTGTAAGGTCGCAAAAGGGGATTCCCCTGACCCCAGGACACCACAATGGTCATAAATGTGAGTCAGGTGTCATGTGGCTGAATTTGGATCGCATGACCATGAGGATGCTGCAACGGTCGTAAGTGTGAAAAATGGCACCGCTTTGAATTTTCCGCAATTTGAATGGACCAATCGCGGGAGATTCTTAGTGAGCCAATCGGTGCGGCTCGCCTGACCAATCACAGTGCCCTGCGCTTTGGTCAATCAAAGCGCGGGGATCTCAAGAATGCTAATGAGGGACAGAACACCCCTCCCCTCTTGGTTCACCGCCGAGTGTGCCGGTGCTGTCAGCGTGTGGCGGATGCCCCTTTCCGCTAGGAATTTTTCAAATTCCAGTGAGGTGAATTGGGGCCCGTTGTCAGAAACGACGATGTCTGGGAGGCCGTGCGTTGCAAAGAGTTTGCAGAGTTCCTTGATCACGGCCTCCATGGTTGTTGTCTTCATGTTGCTTACCTCCAGCCAGTTGGAGTAAGCGTCTACTGTTATAAGGAAGGTGTGTCCTTTTGTGGGCCCGGCGAAGTCTATGTGAATCCTAGGCCAAGGTCCCCTTGGGGTTTCCCACTCTAGGACGGGTACTGTGGGTGGGCTTGGCCTAGTTTCCTGGCATCGTTGGCACCTTGCTACCCAGGTCTCAATTTGTTTGTCCATCCCTGGCCACCAAGCGTAACTTCTGGCCAGGGCTTTAGTCCTAACGATGCCAGGGTGCCCTGCGTGTAGCCGTTCCAGAACCTTCCCTTGTAGCTTTTCTGGAATGACCACCTTATCCCCCCATAGTATGCACCCTTTTAATAACGAGAGTTCCGTTTGCTGGTTTCGGAACGTTTTGACGGACTTGTCATTGTCCCTTTCCGGCCACCCTTTCTCTACCCAATGCAACACCCGCGCCAGACGTTTGTCTTTATTAGTCTCTCGGGCAATGTCTGATGCGGTTATGAGCAGGTTGGGTAGAGTCTCTATGCTGAGGGTGGTCGTCATGGGTGCTGGGTCGGTGTCAGGTTCCGGTAGCGGCGAGCGGCTTAAGGCGTCTGCATGGGAGATCGTCTTACCCGGTCTGTGTATGAGTCCATAGTTGTAGGCTGCCAGGAACTCGGACCACCTTGTCATTCGGGGAGAAAGAATGTTCGGGGGGGCCCGGTTTCCTGCAAGGATTCCCAGCAGCGGCTTGTGGTCGGTTATGATGGTGAATGTCCGGCCGTAGAGATACTCGTGGAATGTTTTTATGGTGGCAACAATAGCCAGAGCCTCTTTGTCCAGCTGGCTATAGTTCCGCTCCGGTTTGGTGAGGGTCCTTGAAAAGAACGCGATGGGCACTTCTTTTCCGTCGCGGAGGGTATGGCTGAGGACAGCGCCGATGCCGAAGGGTGATGCGTCGCATGTGACGGCCAGAGGTAGGGTCTTGTTATACTGTATAAGGATGGCGTCCGAAGTGAGGAGGTCCTTTGTTCTTTGGAAGGCGGCTTGC
The DNA here is from genome assembly GCA_033807585.1 of Hydrophis major. Lineage (NCBI taxonomy): Eukaryota > Metazoa > Chordata > Lepidosauria > Squamata > Elapidae > Hydrophis > Hydrophis major. Next base: position 25,282,747 of record CM066329.1, read on the forward strand.
TTGCGTTTCCCCCAAGTCCAGGTCGCCGCCTTGTCCAGGAGCCTATGCAAGGGCTCCGCCACCGTCGCCTTTTGGGGCAGGAAGACATTGTAAAAGTTAAGTAGCCCCAGGAATGCCTGTAGTTCCGTCTTTGACTTGGGTGTGGGGGCTTTTTTGATGGCCTTGATTTTTTGGTTTGTGGGGTGAATGCCGTGACGGTCTAGGAGGTATCCTAGGAATTCTACCCGTTCCGTGTATTGTTGGCATTTCTCCCTCTTGACTTTGAGCCCGGTCTCTGAATTTGGTTAGGACCTCCCTTAGGTGACCCTCTAGTTCGGCTTGGTTGATTGCCGACACTAGGACGTCGTCGAAGTAAGGTACCACCCCCTTGATGCCTTGCAGTAGTCTTTCCATTAGGCTTTGGAATATTCCCGGTGCCACGCTGACTCCGAATTGGCGTCGGTTGCATTTAAATGCCCCCCGGTGGGTGACTATGGTTTGCGCTTCTGCCATTTGCTCGTCGACTGGCAACTGTTGGTATGCCTCGGCGAGGTCGAGCTTGGCGAAAACCTCTCCCCCTCCCAGTGAGTGCAGTAGGTGTTGCACTACTGGGATGGGGTAGGCGCTTTGTTGTAGCACGCCATTTAGGGTGGCCTTATAGTCCCCACAGATCCTCACCGACCCATCGGGCTTGATCGGGGTGACTATGGGAGTCTCCCACCGGGCGTGGTCTATTGGCTGTAGGACCCCTTGCTTGACGAGCTTGTCAATTTGCTCGTCTATCTTGGGTTTAAGTGCGAATGGCACCCGCCTTGGTTTCAGGCATTTGGGGGGGACGTTTGGGTCTAGGCTGAATGATATAAGGGGCCCTCGGTACTTGCCTAGGTTTCCGTTGAAGACCTCTTGGAATTCCCGGGCCAGTTGCTGCTCCCAGCTGTCGTCGGTGACGTGGTCGACTCTCGTGACTGCGATGCCGAGCGGGGCGAACCATTGCAGTCCCAGTAGGCTTGGGCGGTCGCGTTCAACGATTGTCAGGGGAAGCCTTTCGGTGTGCCCTTTATATGTGATGTTGAAGTGTTTGGTTCCGACTACCAGGATGCGGTTTCCCTGGTAGTCCCTTACGATGAGTCTCTGGCTGTCTAGGTTCCTCCTTTGGATGGTAGGCACCAAGCGCTTTATTTCCTGCCATGCTATCATGGAGAGGTAGGACCCGGAGTCCACCTCCATTTTGCATGGCTGGCCCTCGATGCCTACCTCCACGTGGACCTTCCGGGCGTCATTGGTTATGGCGTGGCCGATGGTGACCGTCTGATGGGTCTCCTCTCTTCGCCGGTTATCGCCGCCTCGCAGGGATCATCCGTTCCGGTCCCATCTGTTGTCCGAGGGGCAATCTCTGGTCCGGTGTGGTGTGCTCTCTCTCCTCCGGTCGCTCTGGTCCCATCGTGCCGGGCTGCGTTTCTTTTTTAGGCGGCAGACACGGGCGATGTGTCCCTTCTTGTCGCAATGCCGGCAGATCGATTCGAAAAACCGGCAATCCGAACTGGGGTGGTCGCCGCTGCAACCGGCACAGTTGGTCCTCGACTTACAACCCTGCCGGTTCCGTGGGTTGCGGCCTGTCTGGAGGTGATGGATGTCCTCCTCGTCATCGGAAGTGCCCGATGCCGAGTGGAAGTCGCCCTGGTGGGTGGTCGTCTCGGGTTGGGCCTCGGCCGACCTTGCAGGGTTGTTGTTTCCACTGCGGTCCCCAGTGTTCGGTCTGCGCATGCGGTCGGCGGAGGTTCGGGTTGCTTCGGCGGCTGCAGCTGCGGTAAGGGTGTCTGCTAGGCTGATGTTGCCCTTGGCCATCAGCCGGTTCTGGAGGACGGGGTCCCACAAACCGAGCACGATTCTGTCTCGCAGGGCGTCGTTCAGGTTGTCGAATTTGCAGAGCCCCCCTAGGTGCCGTAGCATGGCGATGAAGTTGCTGAAGCTCTCACCCGACCATTGGTCCCGACGGTAGAATTTGTTGCGTCGGATCAGGATGGGTACCTCTGGAGCGTAGTGCCGTCGAAGTATTGGCTCAAGGACTTCCCAGTCCATCGCGGTCGCATCGGCGGGTTTGGCAAGCGCCTTGGCCATCTTGAATACCTCGGTCCCGCAGTGGGTCAGGAAGATGGCGCGCTTCATGGGGCCGGTGGCGTCCTTCAGGTCGCTGCACTCGAGGAACATGCGGAATCGGTCGGAGTACGATTCCCAGTCCTCGGTGGCGGGGTTGAAGGGTGCGGGGGGTGCGATTTTCGCCATCGTGGTGGTTCGTCTGGCTTCAGTCGGACACGTGGTTTGGTTCAGGGTCTGGATCCCATGTTCATCGCCAGTGTTGTGTCCGCGAAATGATGCCAGGAGTCGGTGACTTCAAATCATGCTCTTTTATTTAAAGTTGGAACCGAACTGGGGCAAAGGAAAAAGTTCGCGGCTTTTATTCCTTTAGCCGCGGCGGCCGCGGCCAATGGCACCGCTTTGAATCTCCCGCGATTCGAATGGACCAATCGCGGGAGATTCTTAGCGAGCCAATCGGCGCGGCTCGCCTGACCAATCAGAGTGCCTCGCGCTTTGGCCAATCAAAGCGCGGGGATCTCAAGAATGCTAATTAGGGACAGAACAGTGGGTTGCATAATTACCTCTTACAATGGGAAATAAGCTTTGAAATTAGGATTCACCTAGTCCTGGTTGGGGCCAATGCCTCATAAAAGAGCAGAGCAAGATTCTTTTAACCAATCCAGACTTGGTCAGAATTATCCCTGCCTCTCTTTCATTCTACTGAGATAAATGGATCACATGGCATTAGAATGGTTGGTCTGATGTGAGATAAAGCTCTGACCAAGAAAACAGGAGCCCTGAAATATCACTTTGACTTAGAGAAAAACCCTCTATAATACCTGAAGTAATGATGGGCAATTTGCAAGGAAATGCTGCTTAGATTTGGCCTTTGACATGTAAGGGCCCATCTCATCTGAAAACCTCCTTGATTGTTAGCTACCTCAAGTCTCTTGTGGAGAGAAGACTCCAAATTTAGTTAATAATAAAATTGGGTTTTTCTCTCCATGCCAGTTGAGGTCATCTAATTGTAGTTCTTCAACAGAAAGGATATTTTCTTGGATTCCTAGCTGGGCCTTAGAAATATTGCTTTCCAATGCAAGGCTGACATTTATGTTTCATGTGCTTCAGGAAAAGGTACCTGAAATACCCCTTTTGAGGGACATAGTCTCATGGTCTCACCCCCATCTCAACCTCAGTCCAGTTCTAAAAACTGAGCAGTCACTTTTAGACTTATGTCAAGAGCATGCTAGTTTAGTTAGCGCTAGCATGTTTTCTTTCAAATTCCTTGTTTTTCTGCTTAGTCTCTTCCTCAGTCCAAATGTGTGGAAAAATATCATCCTGGATTTGTCAAGTGGAAGCGAGAAGGAGAGCCAATTTGCTGCTATGACTGTTTTCCTTGCCCAGAGGGGACCATCTCTACTCAGGAAGGTGGGTGAGACCCAAAAAAAGGGCAAGTTTTGTGGGCACGGATTCAACCAGAGCATTTTCATTAAAATGCAAGTTAAGAAACAGATATAATGCTCAACTGTTTTCTTGTTTATTCTCAAAATGCACAATTTCTTATCGAAAGCAAAGAATAGACCTTGAAGACAAATGTAGTAAGAGATAGAAGTTGTGGCAGGATGGCCAAACCAGAGAAAACTACTGCTAGAGAAAATATTTCGTCTGCTTTTTACGTGGATCTGTCTTTCCACAATTATCTTTCTAAGAACATCAGAGTTCTTTGAAACATAACCAATTGTTTTAGGTCCATTTTCTAGAAGGATTGTTGCAATGCGCTCTAAATGAGCTTCTCCTTCAATATCACTGGAAAGTATCACTGGTTCATAATATGGTAGTGAGGAAAATTATGGATGTACATCATTACACCAATATTAACACTGGTTCCAGTAGTCATTCCGGATTATTTGGTAGACTGCCTTCTCTGCCAGCCAACCAGATTTCACAGGATAGGTATTAATAAAGGAGAATATTTGTAGCTCAGGTTTGAAATGAAGAGTCCTTGGTGCTCTCTGAGCTTGCTTGTTTTCTTACAGACATTTCATTATGCTAATTAGGTAACATCATCAGTGCTAGCAGCTAAATTAGATGGGAGAACAAGTTAGGGTAATTAAACATCTGTAAGAAAACAAACAAGTCAGAGAGTACCAAGGACCAGGGGTGGGATTCAAATTTTTTAACAACCAGTTCTGTGGGCATCTCCTCGCCTGGCCTCTCATGACTGGGGATGCTGCAACAGAAGTGTGAAAAATGGTCATAAGTCACTTTTTTCAGTGCCATTGTAACTTTGAATGGTCACTCCACACAAGCAAAGTACCAGCCAAGAAGGGGAAAAGAACTCCAGAGAAATTCCTGAGACAGGAAGTCTAGTCTTGCCAAGAATGTAATAAGGGTTAACAGAGAGGCAGTTTCTGTAAGCAACACCAGAATGTTTCCTTCCTGCTTTCCTTACAGGATTAGGCCAGTAATTTCTTCTAACAACCGTTCTCCAAACTGCTTAGAATGTAAGCAACCGGTTCTAGTGAATAAGTGCGAACTGGTAGTATCCCAACCCTGCCAAAGACCCTTCAGGATAGATATCCTCTGAGTTCAGTATAGAGCCATGATGGTGAACCTATGGCGTGCCGGAAGTGGCATGCAGAGCCATCTCTCCAGGCACGCCAGCCATTGCTCATTGCTTTTCTGGGTTCCAGTGTGCACATGGATCTGGGGACACCGGAAATTGGAAGAACTGCTGGGGAACTGCTCTTCAAATTCCCCCTCCCCCATGTGTGAGTGCTCCCATTTCACACTCGGTACTGAAGAGGTTTGCCAACACTGGAATACAATATTAAGAAGTGCCAGCTAAAAGGACACAGGAAGCAGACCCAGAAACATTAACTGTTTTATTTTTTTATCTCTAATAATGTAGCTTTCTATGAAGGCTTTGCTCATTACACTGGAAATCTTTGGGTCCAAGAGCTTTCCCCAGTTTAAATGACTGTAGCAATTTATAGAGAAACAGAGATAGAAGCAGAGGCAAGGCAGACAGACAAACACACACACACACACACACACAAACACACACACACACACACACAGAGATTTTGTATTCCTTGTTTTGGTTCAATTGTAAAAAAAATGCTTCTTTGAAAATACTTGTTGTCCCAAGAAGGTATTTCTTGAAATGTAAAAAGACAGAATGTTAAATAAATATTGCCTTTTGATTTTGTCAGATACAGAAAAATGTATCAATTGTCCAGATGATAAATATCCAAATGTGGACCGAGTCCAATGTATCCTTAAAGTTACATCTTTCCTGTCTTATGAAGAACATCTGGGCAGCATCCTTGTGTCTTTTGCCTTACTCTTATTTCTAACCACAGGCCTTGTTTTACTCATATTCATTAAATACCGAGAAACTCCCATTGTCAAAGCCAACAACCGGGACCTCTCTTACATCCTCCTGATCTCCCTCCTGCTTTGCTTCTTGTCTTCTTTTTTCTTCATTGGTCAGCCAAGGAAAGCCACATGTCTTCTTCAACAAACAGTGTTCAGCATTGTCTTCTCAGTTGCTATTTCTTCTCTTTTGGCCAAAACAATCACTGTAGTGCTGGCTTTTCTGGCCACAAAGCCAGGAAACCAAATGAAGAGATGGTTGGGTAAGAGCTTGGCCAATTCAATCATCCTTTCTTGTTCTTCTATCCAACTTATCATCTGCTCCATCTGTCTTGGAATTTGTTCTCCATTTCCTGACTCTGACCTCCACTCCCAACCTGGAGTAATCATCTTGCAATGCAACGAAGGCTGTGTTGTCATGTTCTACATCACACTCAGCTACCTGGGCTTTTTGGCTGCCATCTGCTTCACAGTGGCTTTCCTGGCCAGGAATTTGCCTGGGGCCTTCAATGAAGCCAAGCTAATCACTTTCAGCATGTTGGTCTTCTGCAGTGTCTGGGTGACTTTTGTGCCCACCTACCTGAGCACCAAAGGGAAATATATGGTGGCTGTTCAGATATTCTCCATCTTGGCCTCCAATGCTGGGCTGCTGGGCTGCTTCTTTGTCCCCAAGTGCTACATTATCATTCTGAGGCCAAACTTGAATACAAAAGAGCAGCTTACAACCAGAAGAATTGTAGAAATGTGAGACAGGGAATGTCAACTCTCAACATGTCCCAACAGGCTAAACTTAGACAATAATCCAAACTGCTCTCCATACATGAGCGGGGCCAACCATTTTGCTTGAAATAATTAAAGGGAAGCTAGAAAATATTTTCTCCATCCTTGTTCAGTAGAATTGCAAGATGGCCACTGGGATCTTTGGAGCAATCAAGGCAGTACATCTCTCCTGTGCCCTTAAGCCTATCTAATCCTGAAATTCCACCCCTAGGTTTTTGAAATATGACATTTGTGTATTTGGAATCTTGTGGATAAGCCATTAATAATTTTTTGAAGCAGTAGGACTCAAGAATTCAGCACCAGCAACTTGAGGAGCGAGTAGAGAGACACCTCTCAGCCAAATTACAAGTAAAATATTCTGAATTATCCAATAGGTTTACTAAATTATTATGCAGGAACTAAGCAAGAGAGGAATTAAAATACAGTCATAAGATTTCTAGAAAATCATTCCTAATGAATGGGATGACTGAGCATCACATGGATATGGTTTGTGGGAGATTGAACATAAAACCCGGTCCGATGTTGTAATAATTCATATATCTCTATGTTCTAAATGTGGACACTTCAGAGGTTTTTGGGTGATCACTGGGAGAAGAAGATGGATCTTGGTCTAACCCAGAAGACATATTCTTAGCTTCTTAAAAAGGAAGTCTGAACGAAATCCTATTCACAAAAAGAAGTCATCCTGAAACCATCCCATTTATTCGGAAATTTGGCAAAAATATGTATGATGACTATATGTTTCTTCTTGTCCTTATCACTGCTAGCATTCAAGAAGTCCTCAATCTTCCTAGTTCATTTCTTGGACCTGGATAAATGTGCAGCATTTAATGTCCATGCCCCAGTTCATATCTGTGATTAATGTTTGTGACAAGATCCCTTCGTTATCCTCCTTAGGTAGACTCTTCAGGTTATCTTTCTCTGGTCATCTTGTCAAGACTTCTACTGAAAATTGTTATTTGGAGTAAGAAAAAGGAAATTTGGTACACTATCTACTAATTATAGTATAGAAGAATAACAGGACTGGATGTAATGAGATTTTGTTCTTCTGAAGATGAGCTGACCTGGAAAAAAAATAAAAAGATTAACAATGGGTATAGTGTGATCTCCTTTTTTTCAGAACAAAAGAAATGTAAAATTATTATAAAGATGATGGTTCGTATGAAGCAGCAAGTGATTTCTCTTTTGCAGATAGAAACGTGGGCACAGGAAGCTCATTCTGCTCAGTTGTTGCATCTCTTCCTACTTACCTTTAATGTTTTACAGATAACAGATAATCAGAATTGGAAGGGACCTTGTAGCTCATCTAGTCCATCTCCCCCTCAATCAGGAGACCCTACACCATTTGAATGTCTGAAGTGATGAACCTCCCACAACTTCCGAAGGCAACTTTTGTTCCATTGGTTGATTGTTCTCACTGTCAGAAAGTTTCTCCTTATTTCCAGGTTGAATCTCTCCTTGTCCAGTTTCCATCCATTATTCCTTGTTTGGCTTACAGGTGCCTTAGAAAATAGCTTGACCCCTTCCTCTCTGTGGCTACCCCTCAAATATTGGAAGACTGCTATCATGTCTCCCCTGGTCCTTCTGTTCACTAGACTAGCCATGCCCAGTTCCTGTAACCATTCTTTATGTGGGAACTTCATCACTTGAGACCTTCAAGAAGAGACTGGACTGCCATTTGTCTGAAGTGGGGTAGCGTCTCCTGCTTGGGTGGGGGTTGGATTAGATGACCTATAAGGTCCCTTCCAACTCTATTGATCTGTGTCTATAACAAAGAGATGTCTTGTGTAAACTGTTGTGAACTAATAAAATACTCAAATAAAGTTTATCAAAAGCTTTAGAAAATTGCAGGGTTCTAGCCCTGCACTTCTGATTGGCCGATAATAGCGATATCGGATTGGTCCATTCAGGAGAATCTGATTGGCTGTTAACGAGCCACTCTCATTGGTTAAGGGGGTTAACACTCCATGTTTCCTATTGGTTACTAGAGCAGCAGCTTGCCTATAAAAGGGCTGCTTTTGCTCTAGGGTTTTGCTCTGTTCAGAATGTATAATAAAGAGTTGAAGTTCACTGTTCACCGTCTCATCTCCGTTCCTTGCACCCATGCGCAGAACTTAACACTGGTGATGAGGGTTGGATACGGAGATGTCAGAGCTGACTGAACACTACAGAGCATGAAACAGAGCACATGGCTGAAGGCGCATCAATGGCAGAAACCATGACTGCCACACCATACCACCCGCTCCATTTGTCCTGGCACAAGAAGACTGGGACTCATACATGGACCGGTTCCAGATGTTTCTGGAGACCAACAACTTGAAGGATGCCACTACTGGAAAAAAGCAAGCGGTATTCCTGACTCACTGCGGACCGGCCATTTTTAAGATGGCTAAAGCACTGGCAAAACCGGCTGAGGTGAAATCCATGGACTGGGACATCCTCGAGCCCTCCTATGGGCCCACTATGCACCTACCATACCAACGCTTGTCCAAAGACATGAATTTTACCAGAGAGACCAGCAGAAAGGAGAAAGCATTGCCGATTTCATTGTGGATCTCTAGAACCTGGGAGGCCTCTGTGGGTTCGCCGACCTCGAAGAAGCTCTAAGAGACCGAATAGTTCTGGGATTAGATGCACCACACGTGCAAAGCAAGCTGATGGCAAAAGGCGACATCAGCCTTGCAGATACCATCGCTGACGCTACTGCAGCAGAAGAAACCAGGAAGTCGGCTGCCCGAATGCGCTGCACCAATGCCCCGCTCCGCCAACTCGCCGGTGAAACCTCACCTCGCCTTGAGGGACATGCAATGGCAACCCACCACGAGGATCTCGAATTGTCATCAGAAAGTGATGAGGAAGAAGTCAACCGGCTCCGGTCTGAACGAAACCAACGCCACCAGCGTAACCAGAGACTGCAGTATCAGTGTGCAGGTTGTAGGGCAAACCACCCACAATCAGACTGCAAATTCTTCGACGCGCTCTGCCATATTTGTGGAAAGAGAGGCCACATCAGAAAAGTCTGTAGAAGCAAGCTAGGATCCAGCCCACTTCAAAGGGGACCAACTACCGCCAACCCACAGGAAGTCGTCCTGTGAATCGGGAACAATCGAACCACCAATGGAACAACCACTCCTACAGAAATAAACCACTTGTCCATTCAACAAAACAAGAAGAGGCACACCAAACCATCACGATTGGTCATGCATCATCATTAGATGCAAAGAAGATCCGAGTGAAGGTCGCCATCAAAAACCAGCCCTGCATGATGGAAGTCGATTCAGGATCATCCCTCTCAATGGTTTCCTGGAAGACCCTTAAACAATTAATCCCTGCCATCTGGCCACAAGACCTCAGAGTCTAAAGAATCATTCTCAAGGACTATCAAGGAAACCGAATTCCGGTCGTTGGATCCAGTCTAGTCCAGGTCTCATTCAAAAATCGTACTGCATCTTTACCATTGACCATCATCAACCGTGATCGGCCTAGTTTGTTAGGCCTTCAATGGTTCGCTCCACTTGGGATTGAGGTAGCTGGCATTCACCAAACCAGCAGCGACGACTGGGAGGAGGCCCTCGTCCAGGAATTCCAGGACATTTTCGCAGACAAACTAGGCGAGTACAAGGGGACCCCGATATCATTTAACCTTAACCCCATCCGCCTTAAGCCTTGTCGAGTCCCTTTTGCCCTTAAACCAAAGATTGATGAGCAGCTTGATAAATGAACAGCCCAGGGCGTTTTAGAACCAACTGACCAGGCTCCTTGGGAAACCCCAATTGTAACACCCATCAAGCTGGATGGATCGTTAAGAATTTGAGGGGACTACTGTGCCACCCTGAATCACGCCCTTCAATAGAATGCTTACTCGGTGCCGGTGGTACAACACCTCCTCCATTCCCTGGGGGGCGGAAAAGTCTTCGCTAAATTAGATTTAGCACAGGCGTACCAACAACTGCCTGTAGATAAAAAAACAGCAGAGGCACAAACGATCGTTATGCACCGAGGCGCTTTTTAGTGCAACCGACTCCAATTCGGAGTTAGCGTGGCCCCAGGGATCTTTCAGAGCTTGATGGAGAGGCTATTACAGGGAATAAAAGGGATTGTACCATACTTTGATGACGTTTTAATTGCTGCCCCGAATAGAGAAATACTAAAGGAGCTTCTTAAACTGGTTCTCCAGAAATTTAAAGACTCTGGCCTTAAAGTTAAAAAGAATAAATGTCAACTGTGTACAGATAAAGTAGAGTTCCTGGGGTACCTAATCGATAAACAAGGCATTCACCCCACCAGTAGCAAGTTAAGAGCAATCAAGAACGCCCCAAGACCCAGGAACAAGACTGATCTCCAAGCTTTCCTGGGGCTTATTAATTTTTACAACATCTTCCTGCCCCTAAAAGTGTCCATAGCCGAGCCCCTACATCAGCTCCTTGATAAAAAAGCAACCTGGATTTGGGGGCACCGAGAGGAGCATGCGTTCCAACAAGTGAAAAATCTATTAACTTCAGATGCTGTTTTAATGCAGTATAACGAGACTTTGCCTTTAACAATCACATGTGATGCATCACCATTTGGAGTAGGAGCCATTTTGAGCCATGTGTTACCAAACAGCAGTGAAGCCCCTATTGCCTATTTTTCAAGAACTTTATCAAAGGCTGAACGTAACTATAGTCAAATTGATAAAGAGGCTCTTGCTGTTGTATCTGCTGTTAAACGGTTTCATGAATATGTTTATGGATAAGTTTTTACTATTGTTACCGACCACAAACCTTTGCTAGGAATTATAGCGGGAGACAAGCCAACCCCTTATATATTATCACCTAGAATGACTCGCTGGTCGGAGTTTTTGGCTGCGTACAATTATAAGCTGCAGCACCACCCGGGGAAAGCCATTCCCCACGCTGATGCGTTGAGCCATGCACCACTTCCAGAAACCATCGATGACCCAGTTCCAACCCTTAAAATGCTCCAGATTGAAATGCTCCAGTCACTGCCATTAACAGCTAGAGATATCGCGATCGAAACAAAACGCGATCCTATCTTAAAGCGGGTTCTTAGCTGGGTCAAAAGAGGATGGCCAGTAGATCAAACCCCTGACGACTTCATTCCCTTCAAGAATCGGCAAACGGAACTTTTTTCGCAAAAGGGCTGCATCCTGTGGGGGGATAGAGTCATCGTCCCAGAGCGGTTACAATGAACTGTATTAAAGACACTGCATGAGGGCCACCCCGGCATCGTGCGTATGAAAACGCTCACACGAAGCTACGCGTGGTGGCTGGGCATCGACAACAAATCGAAGCCTGGTTAAAGACTTGTTATAAGTGCCATGAAGTTAGCAATGCCCCACCAAAAGCATCTCCAACAGAATGGGAAACACCTCAGGGACCGTGGTCCCGCATTCATATTGACTTTGCGGGACCTACTAAGGGACATACATTCCTATTAACAGTGGATGCCTATTCAAACTGGCTCGAGATCCACGAAATGAAGAGTACCACAACCGAGTCCGTCATCTGGAAGTTAAACATATTATTCGTGACACATGGACTGCCAGTCGTTCTGGTATCCGACAACGGACCCCAGTTTACTGCACTTCCTTTTGAACAATACTTAGCGGACCGCGGTATTCGCCATGCGCTAACTTCGCCAGCGCACCTTGCGGCTAACAAAAGAGCCGAGCGCATGGTATAGTTTGTTAAAAAAACCCTCTACAAAATGGACTATGGAGACATTGAAGATAAGTTAGATAGAATACTCCTTCTCCAACACATCACTCTGCACAGCGTCACCAACAAGACTCCAGCGGAACTATTGGGATGCAAACTCCGCTCCCACCTCGACCGGCTTCACCCATCTTACGAGCCAGAGAAACCCTGTGGATCTAGCGGAAAATGCCGCGAGTTCAAGATAGGCGACTTAGAAAACCAGAAACCTTTCTGGCGAACTGTTGTGGATCGAGGCCACTGTTATTCAAGCCACTGGACCCAGGTCGTACCGGGTGAAAACCTGCGACGGAAAAATATGGAAATGCCATATAGATCAGCTTCGCTCGAGGCTACAATCTAGTTTCCGCAACTCCGGTAACTCCCAAAATGAGGGGGGAGGGGATGTCGAAGAAACCGAATTCGAGATGGCGGAAAGCAGGAATGAAAGAAGTCAGCCATTGGGCGTGACAAGTGAAGAAGGATCAAGGATGGCGGTGGCCTCATCACAGAGGAACAACCCAACAGAGGCAAGCCCGCAAGAGCCAGACGACAACGACGAGAACATTAGGGGCACCGAGTCTTCCAACGAAGAACCACCAGCACCCGACTTGCCCGGAAACACCCCGCCAAAACAGGCTTACGGACAAGAACCAGTAGGACAGCATAAATCCAATAGACAGTCGAAGCAACCTTCCTACCTCAGAGATTACATCACCGCCCCCCCCAAAGGAACCCGGGGGAAGGGGTGTTGTGAACTAATAAAATACTCAAATAAAGTTTATCAAAAGCTTCAGAAAATAGCAGGGTTCTAGCCCTGCACTTCTGATTGACCAAAAATAGCGATATCAGATTGGTCCGTTCAGGAGAATCTGATTGGCTGTTAATGAGCCAATCTCATTGGTTAAGGGGGTTAACACTCCACGTTTCCTATTGGTTACTAGAGCAACAACTTGCCTATAAAATGGCTGCTTTTGCTCTTGGGTTTTGCTCTGTTCAGAATGTATAATAAAGAGTTGAAGTTCACTGTTCACGGTCTCGTCTCCGTTCCTTGCGCCCATGCGCAGAACTTAACATAAACCATCTGAATACTCAGACAAACTTTATTCTAAATAGCGCTCCAGCTATGAGTAATGTCGGAGAGGGAAAGATTCTCCCTTCCACTGAGAGTTGTTTCTTAAAGAAAGTGGGGGAAAACAGGGAATGTCCCACCAGCTTTTCTTCCTCCCCTGTATGGGCTTTAGCTCCCACTTTTTCCCTGCGATGGGATGTTGCAAAGAATCCTGGCCTCTAGGCAGTTTCCACAGAAGGTGAGCTTTTCCAGCAGCTCCCTAGCTAAATCTGGATAGCAAAGCCTGCCATTTTCTATCATAGATTCTTTCCCATTTACATGACAGAGTCCTGAAACCTTCCCATTTGGAAGCAGATCAGTGGTGGGATTCAAATTTTTTACTACTGGTTCTGTGGGTGGGGCTTGGTGGGCGTGGCAGGGGAAGGATACTGTAAAATCTCCAGTCAGAGGTGGTATTTGCTGGTTCTCTAAACTACTCAAAATTTCCACTATCGGTTCTCCAGAACTGGTCAGAACCTGCTGAATACCACCTCTACAGCAGATCCTGTGGCTTATTTGGATAAGAGATTTGATCCTCATCCAAATGTGGTCTCAAGCTGTTTTCTACCTTTTTTCCTGGATCAAGTTTTTATAGAGGGTGCTTAGTCTTCCAGGTGCTGTTTCGTAGTGTGGGTTAGTCCATTTGGGACATGTCCAGAAAGGGTGTCTAGTTTTGAAATAAACAATCACCAGCCAAAACTCCCAACAATGGTAGTTTTATTTACTACTTTATTTACTAGTTTTATTTGCTATTTAGTACTTTGCAAAGAGAGCGCACCACACCCATGCAGGTACAGTGAAAATCATCAATATGGGTTTTTTTTTATATTCCCTACTAGCTCGATACCCCTGCTTCGCTACGAAACTATGCAATCGGGCTTAGTTTTTTGGGAGGAAAATAAGGGGAAAAAATTCTGCCTCTGCCTACCAGCATCCATCGGTATTCATCTGGCTAGCATCCTGTCAGTGTGTGAGAAAGTTGAGGTCTGTTTGGAAACTGAAACAGTATTTGCTGTGTGCGCAAGAAGGAGACAGCAAGGAGCCTGGGCGTGGCTTAGCCAAACTATTCTGTACTAAAGCTGCTTGGTACTGAAACTGAAACTGAAACTCCTCTCCTTTGCTTGTGTTCTGCATTTGGAACAGATTTCTTTTCAGTTGTGGAGAGGGATTAGAACTCCTTAGCATCAGAGCATGTTAATAATAATATATGAAATACTAATGCTCTGAGGGTCATTTTGAAAAATCCTTTTTGGGTGAGCATCTAGAAGCCAAGAGGATCATACATGCCAAACTTCATGTTTGTAGGCTTTACGGTTCTGGAGATTTTGTGATGATGCATGAGTGGTATTTCTTTTATATATATATATAGATTGCCATTACAAATTTACCTCCCATCTTTTCCTCATTGGCTTAGTATTCAGGCCATTACAACCTATCCAAAATATCTAAAGTGAACATGTTATCTCTGCCTCGATTACATCTCCCATTACTCTAATTCTATTGCCCCCCTGCCATTATTTACAAATTACCTTTTATGGTACTGGTTCCTAGGGGTTGTCTCTAGAGTAACTATTATATCAGCAAATTCTGGTTAAGACCAGAGTAGCAGGGGGCTCTGATCCTAGCTTCTACATATGTCAGGGCTCTGAAAATCCACCTCCATTCAAACTATGAGTCTCTAGCTGCATCTCTCAGAGTTTAAAAAAATCATTTATTAGGAGTGAACATGTAGGCATTACCTGAGTGCAGCCGACTCTGAGACACATCATTCATCTCACCCTTGACCCTGGTCTTCCCACCACCCCCTGAATGTATATTCTCCAATGGGACATATCCATAACCAAGAGTCATCAATCATGCTCTCCAATAATAATCTTGCACACCAGAAGCTTTAGCTGCCTATCAATTATCTATGAAAATATTTAAGGTATGCATTACTCCCCCAACTCCCTTTCTGCTGACAATTCTAAAAGACCAGAGAAATATTTTTGAGTTGACAACGTACAGTTCCCAAGTTTTAGTCTAGTTCATGATATTAGAAAGAGGTACAATGTATTTTCTTCACAGGCTAGCATGTCTTCTGTAGCTTCTGTAAAAACAATAGGTTCTGTTTCCCACAATCACCCCTATTTCTTTTCATACTCTCTCTCTCTCACACACACACACACAGTCCCTTATCCAAATGTGGTCTCAGGCTGTTTTCTACTTTCTTTCCTGGATCAAGTTTTCATAAAGGGTGTTGAGTCTTCCAGGTGTTGTTTTGTAGTGGGAATCAATCCATTTGGGAACTGTCCAGAAAGGGTGTTGGGAGAGTGATGACTGAACAATGAAGTCATAGAGTTCTGAGGCTCCACAAGGATTATGATGTCATCTAACACCTGCAGAAAAAACTGGGGAAGGTCATTCAGAGTGTTGCCACTGGGGGTCATATGCATTTTATTAACACCCAGCTCTACTAAAGGTAAAGGTTCCCCTCACACATATGTGCTAGTCGTTTCTTGGTGCTCATCTCTGTTACAAAGCCAAAGAGCCAGCGCTGTCCGAAGACGTCTCCATGGTCATGTGGCTGGCATGACTAAACGCTGACAGAACATTATGACCTTCCCACCAAAGTGTTCCCTATTTTTCTACTTGCATTTTTTACGTGCTTTCGAACTGCTAGGTTGGCAGAAGCTGGGACAAGTAATGGGAGTTCACTCCGTTATGCAACACTAGGGATTCAAACCGCTGAACTGCCAACCTTTCTGATCGACAAGCTCAGCGTTTTAGCCACTATGCCACCAAGTCCCTCCAGCTCTACTACCCTCATCTAATTTCAACAATGTCGTAGAGAGAAAGAGAGCATGTTCACACAGACTTAGATTTCCATATTCATCCTACCTAAGGAAAAAAGTCTCCTTCCATCTTTCTTTGGGGAATCTCATCTCTTATGCAGCTGTCTTATGCTAATATATGATAACTATCTCATTTCTTATCCTGTCCGTCACTAGTTGCACGACAATTTTAATTGTTAATTTGTTTAACAATAAATACAATATATACAATTGTGAGGTGGGGGATACAAAAAGACCACCACAAGGTTCGTTGATCCAAGGAAAACAAGATTTTAATCACGTGTTTGCAAAAACGGGTTCCCTCAGGCATTGAAGGAACGCAGAGCAAAATTCAAACGGCACTTTTATACCCTAATGTCCACCCCCTTGTACGAGGGCTTGGCTCACATTCTTCCTGTTTTAAATTGACACATATACATTTTGGAGGTTTTAGGCATTCACTTATCTGGCAAAGGCAGCTACACAGTTTATGTATTCTATCAATACCCCCCCCCCATTGTTCTACCCGCATCTAGTTTTTCTACACACTTTGTTACAGTTCATGGCCACTCTCCTGTTCTCAATCCATAATACATCCTGCTTATCTCCTCTGTGCTCAAGCTGGAATACTTCCTTATTTGGTAGAGCTGAGTTTGAAACGCTTACTCCCTTATAACAAGCAGGATATTTCAAAATGACTTTTGTCCTGCTCACACAATTATAAAAACAAGAACAAAAAAAATGAAACAACCAAAAAGAGAGATTCTTGGCATCACAACCATCCTGTTGTGTATGCAATAAGATTAATAAAGTGTGAGCTTGGAGTAAGTGCAGGGTTCTGGCCCTGCACTTCTGATTGGCTGTTAAGCGGCCAGACCGGATTGGCCCATTCTGGGGAATCCAATTGGCCCTTATCAGAGAGTTCCTATTGGTTCTAAGAGCTAGCGTTCCTAGCTCGGTATTGGTTAAAAGTTACAAGGTTTGCCTATATAAGGCAGGTTTTAACTGCTATTAATTGAGTCAGTCACCATGTAAATAAAGAGCTGAAGTTCAGCATTCAGAGACTTGTCTCCATTCTCTTTCACCCATGCTCAAAACTTAACACTGGCGACGAAGGTGGGAAGTGGAGATATCTGAACCAACTAAACTTTGAAGAAAACCGAGCATGTGACAGACGACGCCAACAATGGAACCACGTCCGGCGGCATCGCACCACCTGCTCCATTCGATCCAACACAGGAAGACTGGGAGTCTTAAATGGATCATTTCCAAATGTTCTTGGAGATGAACAACTTAAAGGACGCCGCGCCAGGAAAGAAACAGGCGGTATTCCTAACGCATTGCGGTCCAACCGTATTTAAGATGGCTAAAGCACTAGCCAAACCCCAGAAGCAAAAGCGATGGATTGGGACGACCTCGAACCTCTTCTGCAAGGTCACTACGCCCCAACTGTGCCTATGCTGGTGAGACAGTATGAGTTTTACCAGAGGAGCCAGTGAAAGGGAGAAAGCGTAGCCGACTTCATAGCAGACTTCCAAAATTTGGGAGGCCTCTGCAAATTCGCCGATTTAGAAGAAGCACTAAGAGATTGCTTAGTCCTGGGATTAGATGCACCAGGCGTGCAAAGCAAGCTGATGGCAAAAGGCGACATCAGCCGTGCTGACACCATTGCCAAAGCCACGGCAGCAGAGGCGACCAAGAAGTCAGCTGCACAACTACGGCAGAACCGCACTCCGGTACCACCACCGGCCAGTGAAATCTCACCTAGTTCAGAAGGGCAGCTGACAACAACACACCACGAGGACCTCTCTTCTTCGTCAGACAGCAATGAAGAAGGGGTCCATCGACTGCAGTCCAACCGGGACCCTCACCCAAAGCCCTTACACCCTTGCGCTGGCTGTGGAGCCAACCATGCCAGATCCGAATGCATATTCTGCAACGCACTCTGCCATGAGTGCGGGAAACGAGGCCACATCGGACGGGTCTGCCGCAGCTTGCCAAGACCCAGCCAGGCCTCAAAAGGGGCTAGCTATCGCCAATCGACAGGAAACCGTCCTGTAAGGCGAGAGCCAGTAAACAACTCCTACAGAAATCGAGCTTTGCAGAGAGAAGAGGCTCACCATACTATCACTATCGGTCACGCCTCAGCCGTGGACACTAAGAAAATCCGAGTCATGGTAGCCATCAAGAACCAGCCTTGCCACATGGAGGTCGACTCGGGATCATCCCTCTCGATGGTGTCTTGGAAGACACTCAAGCAACTCATCCCCACAATTCAACGCCAAGATCTCCGTTTCCAACACCTCATCCTCAAGGACTACCAGGGGAATCGAATCCCTGTCGTCGGATCCTGCCGAGTCCGAGTCTCCTTCAAGAAGCACACAGTGTACTTACCTTTAACGGTCATTGATAGAGATAGGCCTAGCCTACTGGGCCTCCAATGGTTCGCGCCACTCAGCATTGAAGTGGCCGGTGTAAACTCAGTTGGTGACTGTGACTGGGAGGAAGACTTTACCTCTGAGTTCAGGGACGTCTTCGCGGACAGTTTAGGCGAGTACAAGGGGACCCCGATCTCATTCAGCCTAGATCCGAAAATAGCTCCCATTCGCCTGAAGCCCCGTCGAGTTCCGTTTGCCTTAAAATCGAAAATCGACAAACAACTCGACAAACTGATAGCTCAGGGGGTGTTGGAGCCCATCGATCACTCCCCGCGGGAAACCCCTATTGTAACACCCATTAAGCCAGATGGGTCAATCCGAATTTGTGGGGACTACGGGCCACTTTGAACCATTCTCTGCAGCAGAACGTGTATCCAGTTCCTGTGGTGCAACACCTCCTCCATTCCCTGGGGGGCGGAAAAGTTTTCGCTAAATTAGATTTAGCTCAGGCATATCAGCAATTACCAGTAGATGAAAAAACGGCACAGGCCCAAACTATTGTGACGCACCGAGGTGCCTTTAAATGTACCCGGCTGCAATTTGGAGTGAGTGTAGCCCCGGGAATTTTTCAGAGCCTTATGGAAAAGTTACTACAAGGAATTAAGGGCGTGGTCCCATATTTTGACGATGTATTAATTGCAGCCCCTACAAAAAAAGTCTTACAGGACCGGTTAAAATTAGTCCCTAAAAAATTCCAAGAGGCCAGTCTTAAGGTTAAAAAAAACAAATGTAAATTGTGTACTGACAGTGTTGAATTCTTAGGGTACCTGATTGATAGCCAGGGCATTCACCCTACCGAAAGTAAATTAAAAACGATCAAAAATGCTCCCAGGCCACGAAACAAGGCCAACCTCCAGGCGTTCCTAGGCCTCATCAATTTTTATAATGTATTTTTACCGCACAAAGCAACTGTTGCTGAACCATTACACCGATTGTTAGATAAAAAAGCAAATTGGTTATGGGGTTACCGTGAAGAACAGGCGTTCCGAAATGTTAAAAAACTGCTCACTTCTGACTCTGTACTCATGCAGTATAATGAAACTTTGCCGTTAGTTATAATCTGTGATGCATCGCCTTTCGGGATGGGCGCCATTTTGAGCCACGTACTGCCTAATGGGAACGAAGCCCCTGTTGCATATTTTTGAAAGACTCTTTCAAAAATGGAGCGGAACTATGGACAAATTGATAAAGAAGCCCTCGCAATTGTCTCAGCTGTGAAAAGATTTCATGAATACATGTATGGCAGGGTTTTTACTATTGTGACTGACCACAAACCTTTGTTAGGGATAATAGCCGGAGATAAGCCGACTCCCTACATATTGTCCCCGAGGATGACTCGATGGTCAGAATTCTTAGCTGCTTATAACTATCGGCTGCAATATCGCCCAGGGAAAGCCATTCCCCATGCCGACGCATTGATATGAGCACCGCTTCCAGAGACTCTCGACAATCCAGCACCAATGGTAACCACGTTGCAAATTGAAGCACTTAACTCACCGCCACTGACCGCCCGAGATATCGCGAGAGAAACCAAACGCGACCACACCCTAGCACGAGTCCTAGGCTGGGTAGAACGTGGATGGCCATTGGACCAGTTATCAGATGACTTCACACCATTCAAGTCTTGACAGACTGAGCTCTTCTCCCAGAAAGGCTGTGTCATCTGGGGCGATAGAGTCTGTTAAGCCTGGGTTCCCCAACCAGGGTTAAGGAAACAAGGTAAACAGAATGTGCAGCGTTAGTCAGATAGGCATACAGATAAATGAGTGAGCTAAGTTTGTATGTTTTGTTAACAAATAGTAAAAATAACAGATACGCTTGTGCTATCAAAAATATAGTTTATTCCATTTATAGCATAGTCAAAATAACAGTCCATAAGTCATGTATCATTTAGTCAGTCCATTCAGGGATATTCAGTTTGCAAAGTCCGTGCAGAATATCCTATGTCAGTTCACTTACAAATCAGTCCTTTGTTTCTCTCCCGTTCGAGCAATAAAGTCTTGAGTCCATGCAGTAATTAGGGATCATCAAAGCCAGAGAGAGAGCAAGTTATCGTCTTGCTTCTTTTAAAGTGCTTTCACAACCACTCCCCTAATTACATTCCCATATTTAAAGTTGCAGACACTTTAACTAATAAAATATGATAACATATTTATTATTTTACCTAAACCAGTTAGGGTAAACAATGTTATCCCTAACATTCTCCCCTTTTAGGTTAAATAATAATAAATATAACTATTTACATCTATAAATCATATTTGTTACAACTTTCTTTAAACTTGATTACTCCTTGACCTTTTGTAAATTGTTCTGCAATGTTTTTTTCTGTCATGCAGTATTCCAATTTAATTAGCCCATTCTTTACAGATTCTCTAACATTTAAGTATCTTAAATCAGTATGCTTTGATCTAGTTTTTACAGCAATACTAGTAGCTAACTTTATAGCTGCCTGGTTGTCCTCGTACACAATAATGGAATCTTTAACAGTTATACCCATGTCTAATAATAACTGTTTGTACAAAATTAAGTCAGTGCATAGTAATGACAGACATGAAAATTCCACTTCCATCGTGGACAAGCTGATATGCTGTTGTCTGATTGACCTCCATCCTATTAGTGTCTGACCAAATAATATAGCCATCCCAGATGTTGATTTTCTAGTGTTTATATCAGTTACAAAACTTGCATCTGCATAGGCACTAAGACTCAAATCACCCTTTGGTTCTATATACAATGCATGGTTCATTGTTCCTTTAAGATATCTTAAAATTCTCTTTAATGATTGCCAATGACATTGTTGTGGATCTGAATTAAAACGTGCCAGCTGATTTACACTATAAGCTATATCTGGCCTAGACCAATTGCTTATATATGATAAGCTGCCAATCAAAGATTGATATATGGACTTATCAAATTTAGGACTTTGATCATCAGTTTGGCAAACTTCCTGACTCATTGGAGTCTTTGCCGGTTTACAAAGTTCCATTTTATGCATTTTAATTAATTGGCAAATTTTATCTTCTTGAGATATCTTAAAACCATTTTTTGTTTTGTTAATTGTCAATCCTAGATACTTTTTAATTTCACCTAAATGCTTTAATTTTATTTTTTTGGCTAATAATGATATAATCTCATTAGCTTCATTATTAGTCTTAGTTATCAAAGCAATATCATCTGTAAATAATAACAATAATGACACTGTTCCATTATTTTCTCTTTTAAACACACATGGATCTGCTAAACCAGATTTAAAACCTATATTGTTTAATTCTTTCACAATGTATTGATTCCACTCAAACCCAGATTGTTTCAACCCGTAAAGACTCTTTTTGAGTTTCCAACAATCATTACTATTTACTTTATTGTCTTTTATACCGACTAGTTTTCTTAAATATATAATGTGCTGCAATGTTGCATGCAAATAAGCAGTTTCTACATCTAAATGGTTAATGACATAGTTTTTCTTAGCTGCCCACACTAATGCTGCTCTTAAAGATGTTGCTTTAAGACTTGGTGCAAAAACTTCATTGTAATTTGTCGCTTGTATCCTTACAATTCATATTGACTGTTTCCTCATATGATTTGATTGCGTATTGTAGCCTATGATTATCTTTAAGTGTTGTACCTGATGATTCTTGACTCTTGACAAATGTATCTTTTATTTTATGTACACTGAGAGCATTTGCACCAAGACAAATTCCTTGTGTGTCGAATCAAGAATTCTAACATTGTCCCCTTGCAAAAGTCAATGGGGAAACCAGATTCATTTAACAATCATGTTACTAATTTAACAACTGCAATGATTCACTAAACAACTGTGGCAAGAAAAGTTGTAAAATGGGGCAAAACTCACCTAACAAATTTCTCACTTAGCAAGATAAATTTTGGGCTCAGTTGAGATTGTAAATTGAGGACAACTTTTGTGGTAAATTTGGTAAAATATAAAACAGGGGCCACTCTTAAAATTAGCAGGTTTAAGGGTAGTAATTGTTCCTTTGACATTAGAACACAGGTAGCACTTGAGTTAAATGCCATCACCCTAATTTGGCACCACAGTCCATAACTTTGGGTGACCTTCCCAGCAATCTCTGGAGACAAGAGACCATGCTGAAGGACAGTAGAAATCAATTACTCAGGTATTCAATTAGCTTCCTAAAGCAACACTTTCTGGATGTGTGCTGACAGGAAAGACCCAAACCACCACAGAACAGGCTCCCAGGGGTATAGCTGTAATTTTTCACTAACATGCATTCCTCTAGCTACCTATCATAAGTTCAGGATCCCCAGAAGAAAAGTTGCTTCTCACTGTAATTATCACCATCTCAGCCTTTGAGGACTCTTGCTCCTTTTCCAGAGTTTGTCTTTGAGGTAAAGATCAGGCTGAAAGGAAAATGGGAGGAATCTTGCAACAGAAAGGATAAATTCTACTGGTTAGGCTGGGAGTTCGTACAACATTTAGGACAGGCTGGGACTGTGCTGTTGAATGTCCTTTTGTCTCCTGCCCAGGTGAAACTCTGTCTCTGCTTCAGACTCAGGAAGCCACTAGCATTTCCATTTTTGGAACTCTTCTTCAAACTCTTCTTGTTTTAGAAACAGAGAAGTGCCCGATTCCATCCAAGGAGAAATGGATCTCCTTCTTCTGCTTCTGATGCTGCTGCTTGTGCTGAGCCAGAGAAACTCTGTGAGGCTCAGAACCAATTGTCCCTCAACTCTGAAGCAGCAGGACCCATGGAGGAGACCTATGGAACTTTTACAGGCCAGGTGACCATCTCATTAGCATCTTTCTCACGGCGAGAAAATGTTCACTTCAGCTATTACAGTTCAATGAGGTTCGTTATATTTCTTCTCCACAGTAAGTCATTCAGTGTCATAGAATTGCATTCTCTCTATTTGCATTTCTATCATTACTTCTTCCTGCCTCCTTATTGCACTTATTTCTAGATTGCACGCAGGACACGTGCAAATTCCTGGATCATTTTGATTTATGGAGCTCTTCTCTTTTACCTCATGGGAGAAAATCAAATACAAGAATGGGGCAGAAGAAATCATAAAAGAACCTGAGAAAGAAAGACCCAGAAGTCCAGAGGATCTTCTCCTCTTCCTGCTATTGTGAGTTCAATACTGATTTTAATTTCATTGAGTGACTGACAGTGTTGTATTTGCCTCTCCCAGCCCAAATTGAACGCCTGCTCCTTGTAGAAATAAGGATGACTTGTATGATAAAAATCAACCATTCAGGTATTCAGACAACTGGAGACATGAGAACAATAAATAGGAGCTTTATTATGGAGCTTTTGCAAAAGGGAATTCTGCGTTCATGGCCGCAGAAGACATGTTTCCTGGGAAGGGCAGGGGTTTATATACAGTTTCAAATATACAGTCTCTGCCCCTTTCCGGGTTCACAATCTATCCAGTTACATGTCTCCCTAGCAACACCCCTTTTATTATTGCATACCAGCTGTTTCCTTAATCTGTTTACTCGTTTCCATTTCCAATAATTTCCATCATTAACATGACACTGGACAGCATGACCCGCAAAATATATAACCTTTATACAAAACAATAGAGAATTCTTACATAATATTCTAGTAAATTATCTTAGATTAACACAGAGGTTAAAAATGGCGATTATTTTATATTTCCATAGGTATAATTTTACATATCACAACTTGTTTCTAGAATTGCTTTGCTGGCCCAGTTATTAAGCCATGTTCTTGCTTTTCTGATAGATCTACTTTAATCATGAGTCATTGAATCTTAGAAAATTAAAGTCAGGACTACTACAAATAGTACTATGAATAGTACTACGAACTCTTTGTGGTTCTTAGCCCTGGTGAAGGACTATTTCCATCGCAATCTCTTAACCCTCATAAAAATGAAATGGTGACTAGTAACTGATTTTGGATCAATTAGAAGACTTAAGTCTCAACAGGCTTGTGGAGACAAAAGGGAATATATGAGAAAAAATGATGGTGATGATGATAATGAAGATGATATTAACTTTTTTTTTACAGTGTCGCATCTTTTGGCCCTGGATGTACCCAACGCTTCATTTTTGCTGTTGAAGTGATCAACAGGAACAATCAACTTCTGCACAATCGCACATTTGGCTACAACATCCATGACAACTATGACAACACACTTGGCACTTCAGAGGCCTTGCTGGACATGGTCTCTACAGGAGAAGTCAACGTTCCCAACTACAGCTGTGGAAGGCAAGACAACCTTTTGGCTCTTCTGGATGCAGCTGACAGTGACATCTCCATTCAGATATCAACTTTAGTAGGAACCTACAAAATCCCACAGGTTTGTGTGTGTGTGTTTCTCTACATGGTAAAGTGAAAGACGTGATGAGTAAACTTAACTATACCTTCTCTGTGGAATGTAAGAGCTGCTTTTCACCATAGCCATTCACCATTGTAGGCATTGGGTTCCACAGGGCAAGGACCAAAACAAGCATATTGTCTCATGAAACCATCCTCTGTCATGCCCTTGTTGGAGTCTGACTCTGAGGGGGAGATTGAGGAGCTGACAGGGAAAGGGAATGTGGCTCTGGTGGCTGTGGAAGAAACGAGGGAAGAACACAGTCTGCTGGGCATTCAGAGGAAGACCCAGGGCCACCCATTCTTCATCCTAGGGCATGCAGGGAGGAATGGAGAAAGGAGCAACATGTTTACGGGAGAGGAAAAGGCCCTGATCCCTTTCATTAGTTGCAGCTGGGAGAACAGGATACAATTGAGAACAGGATATAATTTTAAATAGCTCTTTGCTGGAAGCAAAGCATGCTTTATCTTGGTCGAGGCTTATCTGGGTTTTGGCGTCTTTCCAAGTGTGGTTGCTGCATTATCTTGTGGAAGTCTGCAATTTATCATCCTGGCCTGCCCTGTTAATGACTCCAGTATGGTTTGTGTTGGTTTTTTTAAATTTCTAATTATCTTTACTTTTGGTTCAGACTGCATTTACTCTTTTCGTAGACTGTTTTTGGAAGAGTTTGATATCAAGCCAAGGATAATTGGATATTGGGGCCCAAGTTGGAAGCATTGAAGGGAATTTATTCTATTTTTGTGACTGTTTTATTTTTGTGTCACATCTTCATTGCTTTGGAGGTTTCTGTGAGGTGGGGAGAGGTTCTGTATCCAACTAAAGGGTCTTCTGTACAACAGGAAGGTTCAGCACTAATGGAAGCTCACATTTTTTACATGATCTGAGCCAAAATAATTATATTTTTAATGGTGAATAAATCTCAGATTTGTGAAAAGAGTCTCATTGAATTATCCTATCTACTGTTGGAAAAACGTATATGTAGACTCATAGTAACCACTAGCACTAATTAA
Source organism: Hydrophis major (assembly GCA_033807585.1). NCBI lineage: Eukaryota > Metazoa > Chordata > Lepidosauria > Squamata > Elapidae > Hydrophis > Hydrophis major. Next base: position 25,308,352 of record CM066329.1, read on the forward strand.
CCAAATAGTTAAAATATTAAAAATTAAATTATTAAAAGATTTTAATTAACTAACAAAATACAAGCATATTAGCCAACATATCAACTATTTTTACACTAATACATTGATGATCAAATTCACCATAAAAGGCTTGAAAAACAATAGTTCCCCTGAAGAGGACTTTGTGTCAATTGACCTGTTCAAAAAGTACCCTTACTGGTGGGATCCTCTGTTGACAGGCTTATTTACTGGATAAATAATCCAGTTGGGTAGCAATATTATTTCCTTTATATTAAAAGCAGTATAAAAAGCATCCTAGCAATTACTGACCCAATGAAAATAAATACTAAGGGCATCTCAAAGGAGCTTTTTTCAAGAGCAACTGGACTTTCTTGTTTTTCTTTGAAGACATTTTGCTTCTCATCCAGGAAGCTTCTTCAGCTCTGACTGAATGGTGGGGAATAGAAAAATTTATATTCCTTGCAGACAGCTGGTCATCTGGATTCTTTTAGAGTCATTGGGGCCACTTGCAGGTGGCCATATCTGCAATCAATTTGTTTTGTGTGTGTGTGCGTTGTTCAGGACACCTTCAAGAAGTGAAGGAAACTAAAAGTCAACTTACAAAACATTCTGTATACACATTTTATAGTTGTCAACAGAAAGAAGGGGCAGTTTTAAAGAGTAGACAGCAGTTTGGAATCGAAAGTACATTCTCTTCATATTTTCTTCAGAGACTGATTAGATGACTGAAGCTTCTGCTGCACAAAAATCTAATTGGAGAGCATCAGGGTCACACAATTTTTCTATTTTATTTATTCTTCTTAACACTCTGTGCTTTTATGTCCTGTATCTTGATATGGCCTAATGACAAATCAAAAATCAACTAATCTAATATGTTGATAAGGACCAATTAGGATTTCTTAAAAATTAAAATTTTGGACTTGATCTGTCCCCAGATATAACACAACATTCATTACTTTTTCAGATCACTTGTGCAACTTCTGCAGAGGCTCTTAATGATAAAAGTCAATTCCCCCTTTTCTACCGGATGACCCCCAAAGAAGGGGTTCACTACCCAGCAATTGTCCAAGTGCTCCTCCCTTTCAGATGGACCTTGATTAGTCTCTTTGCTTCAGACACAGAAGAGGGAGAAAAATCCATGAGATCTTTGACTCCTATACTTGGCAGGAATGGAATTTGTGCTGTTACATCACAACTTTTCTCATATAGTACACCTTTAATACCCCTCAGGGAGGTCATTTCTAAGTGGAGACAAGTCAATGTCTTTCTTTTATTTATCAGAATTGGTACCATCAGGGTTGCAATTGGTCTTATCCATTTAGCGTTTCTGCGTGTGCCAGAACCCATCGAAGAAAAATCTGGATCATTTCAACTTTTTTAGAATGGACAATTGAAAGGCTAGTTGAAAGGAGCAGACTTTATAAATACATCCCTAGTATTTGGACTTTTGTTTATCAAAGAAAAAAAGGCTGAATGAAAATGCCTTGGAATTATTTTTCTTTGGAATACCCCAATTTCAAGAGCTGTTTCTGTTCTTCTTCAAAGGGGTTTTTTTCTGTCAAAGATCGGAGAAGATGCACACAGAAAGCATCAGTGGAGACCGAAGACATAATGAACGGTAAATTGGTTCAAAATGATGACAATTTTTATAGTATTGTTAAGACCTTTGGCCCATGCCTTGAATACTGCCTATTCCTCCAGGAGAAGAAGGAAGGAAGGCGAAAAGATAAGACTGCAGCCATGGCAGGTACGGGATCCCAATAAGAATCCATCTAACTTAGTTTCATTTGAGAAGGAATCCAGAGAAGAAGGAGGGAAACCATTTCAACATACTTGTGCTAAAGCCAATAGGCTTTACCCATCTAATCACTCAGGAGATAATGTCCCAAAGAGCAGGTAACATGACAATATTTTGGATATAAGTACTACTAATTTTAAAAAGGATGTAAGGCATTTTAAAATAAATCAGTGTAGATATAGGTTTGTGATTGGCAACCTAGCATTTTACATTAATACGTTTATCAATTTGAAGGAGTCCCTGAGACCATGTAGCCAGGGGTCTTCAAACTTGACAGCTTTAAGACTTGTTGACTTCAACTCCCAGAATTCCTCCTCCAGTCATGTTAGCTCAGGATTTCTGGGAGTTGAAGTCCACAAGTCTTTTTTTGTTAATAAACTTTATTACTTTTTACAATTAAAATATACAAACAACACTCAAACAAATTGGGAAGGAAAGAACAAAAAGGAAAAAGGGTAAACAATTAAAAACAATTACATCATCAACAGTTTGTGGTTCCTTATTTATCTCATTATTTTGTGCCATATTTGCAATTAATCTTTAGTGCGAATATCTAATTACTACTATTAACACTCCTCATTCACAATTTATTACTGTTAATATTGTTATTTTTGTTATTTTTGTTATTATTGTTATTATTGTTGTTATTGTTATTGTTGTTGTTGTTGTTATTATTATTATTATTATTATTATTATTATTATTATTATTATTATTATTATGTCTAACTTCTATCAATCCACTCATGCCAATAATTCCAACTCATATAGTACTCTGATACTTCTTTATTTTTTAGTGATAGAGTTATTTTGTACATTTCTGCACAACTCGATATTTTCTGAATAATCATTCCCTCAGGTGGAGTATAGGGTTGTTTCAGCATTGTGCGAAAGCCAATCTAGCTGCCGTCAATATGTGTAGTATTATATATTTAACTTTTTTTAGGAATTGTTTGTTGAGAATCCCTAATAGGAAGAATTCTGGTTTGATTTCAATCTGCTCAGACATAATTTCCTCCAACCATTTCTTTATTCTCAGCCAATATCTTTGGGTTTCTGTACAAGACCACCACGTGTGGTAGAATGTTCCTTCTTTCTTTTTACACTTCCAGCATTTAGGGCTCATGTTGGGAAACATCTTCGCAAATCTCGAAGGAGGTAGATGCCATCTATAGAACATTTTATAAGCATTTTCTTTATATGATGCGGATTTTGTAATTTTATTGTTTCTATTCCAGATCTTCTCCCATTCTGTTAGGGTAATGCTACGGCCTATATTCCTACTCCAAGCTATCATATTATCTTCAACTATTTCTTCCTCTAATTCTATCTCTAATAAATAATTCTACAATTTTGTTATATTTTTTATCTAGGCCTAATAGAATTTTATCTCATTGTTGTGGTTTATTATAGATTTCGAAGTCTTTCATGTCCTGTCTATATCTATTCTGGACTTGGAGTTATGCCCATCGATCAATTTGTAACTCTTGTTCCTGGAGGTCTTGCCATAATTTCAAATTTCCTTGTGTAGCCAATAGTTTATACTTTAACATCTTATTAATATGCAAATTATTTGGGTGAATCATCGCCTCCATTGTTGAGAGCTAGACCGGGACTTTTAATAATGTTTTCTCCTTATTTTGTTCCAATTGGCCAGTAGAGAATCTCTAATTAAGTGTCTATTAAAATATATGGTTTTCCCCATATCCCAAAGGAAGGCGTACCACCCCCTCTGTAAATCATGGCCTTCTAAAGTTAGTATTCTTTTATTAGATAGATTCATCCAATCTTTCAACCATACCAAGGAAGCTGCACAATGATATAACTCCCAATTTGGGAGGGCCATACCTCCCCTGCTCTTCATATCTTGCATTGCTTTCAAGTTTATTCTCGGTTTTTCCCTTGCCAAATAAATTTTGCAATTATCCTATTAAGTTCCGCAAAATGGTTTTTGTGTATTTTAATTGGTATTGTCTGAAATAAATAGGTGAATTTAGGGAGAATGGACATTTTAACAGTGGCAATTCTCTCTAAAAGAGAAAATTGCAGTTTAACCCATGTCCCTAGATCTTTCTTTACCTGTTTTAATAATTTGTCATAGTTATTTTCCATTCGTGTCTTACATTGTGCTGTCAACCATATTCCTAAGTATATGCTTTTCTTTACTACTTGTAATCCCATCATCTCTTTGAAGTCCACAAGTCTTAAACTTGCCAAGTTTGAAGACCCTTGATCTAGCCTAACTCCTCCTCTCTAAAGGAATCCCAGTTTTCTGACTGGTAGATGTTCAGTGTTTACATTAAGATATATCAATGAAGAGAAGACTGAATTTTTCTGGATCACTGACTCAGTTCTCCTTTTAGGATATTTTTCTCCCATTCACCCAGCATCTTCTCTCTTGGGAATGAGACCATTTGTCCATAGCCAATGCTCTGTGATAACAGTTAACAGATGAGTGCTGTAGACTCTCTTCTCCAACTAAGAGATTGTGTAAGTTGGAGAAGCTACTTCCAGACTTGTTATTTTCCAGTCCTATAGAGCAACTGTTGTCTTTCCTTTAGGCTAAGAGCAGCTCCTTTGATCTCTTCCTTGACTTAATCACCCTTCCCTAAAACTGATCCAGATTTTGTGCAATGTCTTCTCCAAACATGGTGATTCCAAAGAGACTTGGTTCTTGAGTTGAGGTCTCCTCAAATCAGAACATTCATTTCCTGAAATTCTTATGAATACATTGCCTTCATTCCATAAACATCACACAGCTGACTTAAACTTGGTTTGCAATCAACTACTATTTTGAGATAATTTTAACAAACATCTTTATCAACTTTGGTAACTCTCATCCTTTTTCTTGTGTTTCATTGATGACATTATCATGAAATTAATTATATGATTATTACTAAATAATTAAAATATCACTTTTAGGTATTATAATTGATCTGTATGCATATATGTGCATGTATATACATACACAGTGTGGATAGATAGATAGATAGATAGATAGATAGATAGATAGATAGATAGATAGATAGATAGATAGATGATTGATAGATCGATCGATCTTTGGTTATTCGGATTTTCTCCCACGTAAGATTGGAAGTATCTAGGCAACGTTTTGATGAAGTCTCATTCATCATTTTCAGGCTAGTGTCTTCAGCTCTGTGTTTCTCAGAGTGATGTGAGCTTGCAGCTGCTTCTTCCTTTTAACTGCTGGTGGGGGTGTGACTTGATTGGGTGGGAGCTTGGCTGTGTTCTGATTGGGTGGGGGTGTGTTCTCATTGGTTGGGGGTTTGGCTGTGTTCTGATTAGTTGGGAGGTTGGCCGTGTTCTGATTGGCTGGAGGTGTGTTCTGTTCAGGAGGGGGCTTGGTTGTGCTCAGGTTAGTCTTAGTTGCTGGGGGATTTGAGCTGGTGAGCTGTGATCTTGCTGTTTGGCTTTGAGTTTGTGGTCGTGCTGCATCTTCATGGTGGGAGTCAGTTCACTTCATGTATGTATCAGAGGGGTTTGAAGTGGGTAGTGATGCAGCTGCAGTGCGGCTTCTGGTCCGTGGTCGTGTCTCATCTTCTGTGTGGGTGTGAGTCTGCTTTCTACGTGGAAGTGTGGTGGTGGCATCTTGTGTGGCCCTCGTGGGTGTGGGTCTGGTGTCATTCTTGATGTGAGGTACTCATCTGTTCATGAGGGCAACGTTTCGGCAGAATCTCATCTGCCATCATCAGGCTTCTGTATAGTGTTCATCTGTGAGTTGGACTTTCACAGTGGTCTCAGATTTAAATTTGGGGCAGCCTATTGCTGTGCCAGAATGGTTTTTTTCTTCATCCTGATTGGTTGGGAGTCTTGGTCTGTGTTTATTGGTCTTGGAGAAGACCAGAAGCCTGATGATGGCAGATGAGATTCTGCCGAAACGTTGCTACAACTTTAAAAGCACAACTACAAAGACGTGGGAAAATACCCAAACAAAGCTGAATGCCATACATGTAAGTACCCACGAAAACTTAAGAAAACAAATATCTAACCTCTACAGGGAGGAAATAAACAGCCAGATCAAAACCTATGAGAAACTGGAAATTAAAAGAGCAGGAATACTATGTGACCTCCGATTCCTATTCAGCTGCAGAGACAACAATATAACACCAACCTGCTTCAAATTAACATTTCATCAAAGCACAGCAGCCACTAAATGTATCCTGAAAAGAACTGAAATGGCTCTACTAAGGAATGAGCTCCACAGCAAGAGATTCCAATTAGATCAGTTAAACAAAGATTTGCTAACACTACACCTGGAATTGAGCAGCAAAATCCACCTTCTACTTTGGGACAAGATAAAACAACTTACAACTTGGAGAGCTGAATCTGAAACTACTTACAAAAATGATAAACTCTTGAAAAAATTAAAGAAATTAAAACATGACAAGAAAACCCCCAACAACTCACAACAACACCTGAAACAATTAGTATACGACATTTCCAACAGAGAACTCACCAAAACAGAAACAGATGTCCTAACTAAAGGATTCAATTATGCTATAGCACCCAAAAAAATCCCCACAGAATCCATCATATGTGCAGTAGAATCCAGCCTAACCAAATTAAATACAGATGAAGTTGATAGAATAAGACACCAAGTTACCAACATCCTATGCACAAGCAAACCACCCAAAAGCAACTTGCAGAAAGAAGAAATTAAAGTGGTACAAACCCTGAAAAGAGATAGCAACTTAATCATACTTCCAGCAAACAAAGGGAATTCCACAGTAGTAATGGACAGAAAAGACTATGAAACAAAATTGACAGACCTACTCCAAGACCCCACATACAAACCCATCAACACAGACCCAACCACATATCTGGAAAAATTAATCAAGAAGAAAATTATAACCAGCCACATAAGCAAAGACACCCAACAGATGATCATCCTAAGAGAAAAATCTTCCAGATGCCCCAAACTATACAGCCTCCCAAAAATACACAAAGAAGGCATACCTCTCAGACCCATAGTCAGCTCCAGAGGAGCACCACTACAAAACTTAGCTAAACACTTAGCAAAACAGCTACAGCCCCATGCTGAAACAGCAGCTTCACATGTACAAAACTCATACCACTTCTTGGAAATGATCAAAGATCGACATGTGGAGCAAGAAAATCTGCTTGTAAGTTTCAAAGTGGTTTCAGTATTCACTCAAGTCCCAATAAAAGAGACCCTTGAAATCATCAAAAATAAATACCAACCAGCTAAACACCTCATGGAACTTACAGAACACTGCTTAACCAACACATATTTCATATGCAAAGATACAAACAAATTGAAGGAGCCCCTATGGGATCACCACTGTCACCTGTCATTGCAAACCTGTTCATGGAAGAATTCAAATCCAGAGCCCTGGCCAATGCCACCCACAAACCCAAATTATGGTTAAGATACATCGATGACACATTTGTGATTTGGCCCCTTTGATGGAAAAGAAAACCTAAACAATTTCCTTACACACCTAAACAGCACACACCCCAAAATCAAGTTCACCATGGAAACAGAAACAAACAAACAACTACAATTCCTAGATGTACTAATCTACAAAAAAACAGATGGCACACTAGGACACACCGTATACCAGAAGAAAAGACACACTAACCGCTACCTCAATGCCCAATCCCACCACCACCCAGCACAGATAAACTCCGTGGCTAAAACACTAATTACTAGAATCAGACGCCTGGCAGACAAGACACACATTAAGACTGAACTATGCACCCTGACTAAAGTACTGATAGCCAACAGCTTCCACAAAAGCAAAATCACCAACTTGTTCCACAAAAACACACTGAGACATAATAGAGACCCAGAAATTGAACAGACCTATGGAACAGCTGTCCTGCCCTACATAAGAGGTACCACAGACAAAATTAGTAAGATACTACACAGACATCACATCAAGACTGCCTTCAAAACAGACAGAAAAATAGCAGCCATCCTTAGAAACCCCAAAGATAAAATTGACCTGGAAAACCAAGGCATATACGAAGTCCCCTGTGCATCATGCCCGGCCACATACATTGGACAGACCAATAGAAGAATAAGCACCCACCTGGATGAACACAAAAATGCAGTCAAAAAGCTGGAACACACTTCCTCACTAGTCCAACACATGGAAACCACAGGTCATAGCATCAACTTCAATGGCACCAAAACCCTAGCCACTATAGAAAACCCCAGCCACAGAATCATCAGAGAAGACACAGAGATTGAAAAAAGACCAGAAAGCATGAAAAGAAGAGATGATTCCACCAGACTGTCAATCATTTGGAAGCCTGCTCTCACAAACAAACAAATCTCCACACCACAAGCCAGGCAAACATCTGGGCACAAACAGATTCCCCCCAGCTACCTCCAGCTCAAACATACCCCAACCAGGCACCCAGATGAAACCTAGCTTCCTAACTAATGATAGCCATCCATTTATCCAGAGCCAAGCTGCACTAAAGGCCTCCAATAAAGTAACACAATGTTGCCAGCCAATCAAGATACAAAAAGAGCCAAAAAACAGACAGAAGATATCAGAAACACCAATCAAGCAGAACACAGCAAACTCCAAGACCAATAAACACAGACCAAGACTCCCAACCAATCAGGATGAAGAAAAAACCATCCTGGCACAGCAATAGGCTGCCCCAAATTTAAATCTGAAACCACTGTAAAAGTCTGACTCACAGATGAACACTATACAGAAGCCTGATGATGGCAGATGAGATTCTGCTGAAACGTTGCTACAACTTTAAAAGCACAACTACAATAATGTGGGAAAATACCTGAACAAAGCTGAATGCCATGTGTGTGTGTGTGTGTGTGTGTGTTTGTGTGTGATTGGTTATTCAGGTTTTCTCCCACGTAAAATTGGAAGTATCTAGGCAACGTTTCGATGAATTCTCATTCATCATCTTCAGGCTTGTGTCTTTGGCTTTGTGCTTCTTGGAGTAATGTGAGCTTGCAGCTGCTGCTTCTTTTTAACTGCTAGTGGGGGTGTGACTTGATTGGGTGGGGGCTTGGCTGTGTTCTGATTGGGTGGGAGCGTGTTCTCATTGGTAGAGGGGTTGGCTGTTTTCTGATTGGCTGGAGGTGTGTTCTGTTCAGGTGGGGGCTTGGTTGTGCTCAGGTTAGTCTTAGTTGCTGGGGGATTTGAGCTGGTGAGCTGTGATCCTGTTGTTTGGCTTCGCATTCGTGGTCCTGCCACATCTTCATAGTGGGTGTCAGTTCACTTCATATATGGTTCGGAGGGGTTTGAAGCGGGTAGTGATGCAGCTGCGGTACGGCTTCTGGTCCGTGGTCATGTCTCTTCTGTGTGGGTGTGAGTCTGCTTTCTACGTGGGAGTGTGGTGGTAGCATCTTGTGCGGCCCTTGTGGGTGTGGGTCTGGTGTCATTCTTCATGTTAGGTGCTCATTTGTTAATGAGGGTGGGCTTCCAAATGGCTGGTAGGCGGGAAGTATCATATCGTATATATACATATACATATACGTATGCATATACATATACATTGCCAGCCAATCAAGATACAAAAAGAGCCAAAAAAACAGACAGAAGATATTAGAAGCAGAACACAGCAAACTCCAAGACCAGTAAACACAGACCAAGACTCTCATCCAATCAGGATGAAGAAAAAAACCATTCTGGCACAGCAATAGGCTGCCCCAAATTTAAATCTGAAACCACTGTAAAAGTCTGACTCACAGACGAACACTATACAGAAGCCTGATGATGGCAGATGAGATTCTGCTGAAACGTTGCTACAACTTTAAAAGCATCACTACTATGAAGTGGGAAAATACACAAACAAAGCTGAATGCCATATACATATACATATACATATACATATACATATACATATACATATACATATACATATACATATACACACACACACACACACACACACACACACACACATATATATATATATATATATATATATATATATATATATATATATATATATATATATATATATATATCTATCTTTGGTTATTCGGGTTTTCTCCCGCATAAGATTGGAAGTACCGTATATACTCGAGTATAAGCCGAGTTTTGCAGCCCATTTTTTGTGCTGAAAAAACCGCCCTCAGCTTATATTCGAGTCAGCCGCTATGGCACCATTCCTGGCCTGCGCTGGCGTGGCTGCAACCGATCGCGCCTCCAGGGCAGCATCACCGCCGCGGCTATCTACCCGCTGAGGGCCACACAGGCGACCCCAAGCGGGCTCTCCTTCCCCATTAACGGGCGCCCGGGGGCCCTGCGAGCTCCTGCGTTGCGCGCTTCCAGCTTCGCCAACAAACAGCCAGGCTCAGGCAGCCTCCTCCGCCCCCTACCCTAGCGGCGAAGAGCGCATGCGCTCCGGGGGCAGCGAGACAAAGTGCCTGGCTGTGCCGTGGCGTGAGCCGCTGAGTGGAAGAGGGCCGCCCTTTCCTGGGGAGCGTGGCGTTTGCGGCTCTCCTGTTCAGTCCCCAACGCTGAAAAGACTTTCGGAGCTGCGGGCTCTCCTTCCCCATTAACGGGCGCGCTTCCAGCTTTGCCAACAAACCGCCAGCCTCAGGCAGCCTCCTCCGCCCCCTACCCTAGCTGCGAAGAGCTGCTCCGGGGGCAGCGAGACAAAGTGCCTGGGTGCGCCGTGGTGGGAGCTGCCGAGTGGAAGAGGGCCGCCCTTTCCTGGGGAGCGCGGCGTTTGTGGCTCTCCTGTTCAGTCCCCAACGCTGCAAAGACTTTCGGAGCTGCGGGCTCTCCTTCCCCATTAACGGGCACGCTTCCAGCTTTGCCAACAAACGGAGCTGCAAATCTGGTAATCGCTTGCGGAGCTTCGGCACGAACCCCCTTTCCCCGCACTCCACCCCCCTGCACTCCTCTGGCAGCAGCAGGCGGAGAAAGCCCCGTTTCCCCCTGGCTTTGATGGCACGCATGACTTGGCTTCCCACTCTTTTTTTTTTAACTCTCCTCCTCCTCCTCCTCCTCCTCCTCCTCCTCCTCCTCCTCCTCCTCCTCCTCCTCCTCCTCCTCCTCCTCCTCCTCCTCCTCCTCCTCCTCTCCTCTCCCCTTGTTGTCTGGTCTTCCCGAAGGAAACTCGAGGGCTCACACTTCCAGGTGTTTCTCCCTGTCTTTCTCCCTGTCAATGATCTTTTCTTCCCTTCCCTTCTCTCAGCTTCATCCTCCTTCACCTTTGTCACCACAATCCTGAACAGATGAAGTTTGTACTTCTCAAGAAAGGTTGGATGTTCCTTTTGAGAAGGCAACCTAGTGTGACATCTGTATGTTGACCTACTACTGAGCCATGGCACGTAATGTGTGCACATGTAATGTGTTCTGTCCCTAATTAGCATTCTTGAGATCCCCGCACTTTGATTGGCCAAAGCGCGGGGCACTCTGATTGGTCAGGCGAGCTGCACCGATTGGCTCACTAAGAATCTCCCGCGATTGGTTCATTCGAATCGCGGGAGATTCAAAGCGGTGCCATTGACCGCGGCCGCCACGGCTGAAAGAATAAAAGCTGCGAACCTTTTGCGAAGAGCCAGTTCGGTTCCTACCTTAATAAAAGAGCATGATTTGAAGTCACCGACTCCTGGCATCATTTTGCGGACACAACATAATGGACGCATGAGGGAGAGCTGTGAAAGAGATGGTGGCTCTGCAAAACAGGATGTACATGCAGCACATACACATGCTTTTTTCTTGCAAGGGAGAGAGTGACTCTGTTTGGACATACAGATGATGATGAGGAATCCAGTTTTGAAGGATTTTAACTTGTGTTTTAGCTTGGTTGCTGATTGAGCTAAGGTTTTTTTACTTTTAAAGTTATTGTTGATACCATATTGGTTTTGTTGGCTTTCTTTTCCACTTACAGAGCTAGTTTACTGTTTTTCTTTGAAATAAATATTCAAAAACATTTAACCTACTGATGCCTCAATTAATGTAATTTTATTGGTATCTATTTTTATTTTTGAAATTTACCAGTAGCTGCTGCATTTCCCACCCTCGACTTATACTCGAGTCAATAAGTTTTCCCAGTTTTTTGTGGTAAAATTGGGTGCCTCGGCTTATATTTGGGTCGACTTATACTCGAGTATATACGGTATCTAGGCAACGTTTCGATGAAGTCTCATTCATCATCTTCAGGCTTGGTCTTCAGCTCTGTGCTTCTCAGAGTGATGTGAGTTTGCAGCTGCTTCTTCCTTTTAACTGCTAGTGGGGGTGTGACTTGATTGGGTGGGGGCTTGGCTGTGTTCTGATTGGGTGGGGGTGTGTTCTCATTGGTTGGAGGTTTGGCTGTGTTCTGATTGGTTGGGGGGCTGGTTGTGTTCTGATTGGCTGGAGGCATGTTCTGTTCAGGTGGGGGCGTGTTCTGTTCAGCCAAACCCCCAACCAATGAGAACACCCCCCCACCCAATCAGAACACAGCCAAGCCCCCACCCAATCAAGTCACACCCCCACTAGCAGTTAAAAGGAAGAAGCAGCTGCAAGCTCACATCACTCTGAGAAGCACAGAGCTGAAGACCAAGCCTGAAAATTATGAATGAGACTTCATCGAAACATTGCCTAGATACTTCCAATCTTACGCGGGAGAAAACCCGAATAACCAAAGATCCACGTACAAATATATATATATATATATATATGTATGTATGTATGTATGTATGTATGTATGTATGTATGTATATATGTATGTTGTGTCTGAAAGGATCGATCCTGCTGTGACTTTTGACTCTGATGACTCTGAGGATGAAACGTCAAGCTGTGTGGAGGCATCAGGCCAAATAAGGAATTGACACGCCCATCTAAGTGTTTCACAGAGACTAAACTGAGTTAGAAGGGAGGGCGAGCCAATTAGCACGTTGCTTCAGGGATTATAAAAGGACACAGCTGTGTGTGGGAAGTTTGTCAGGAACAAAGTGATTGATTACGTACAGAGGTTTTTCGGCAGAGGCTTGGAGCTTTGAGAATTTGTGCCTGAACTATTGTGATAAACAGAGCGTGTGGAATATAATCTTGTAAGACTCCTTTCTGTTGGATTTGAGTTTTGGGGCAGTTGCCTTTGGTTTTGTTTTGTTGGAACTTTGAAGGGGGAGCCATAACATTTTTGTTCCTGACCACACAACAAACCATCTTAGAAGCAAGATGGATTCTAATCAACTGCAGCGTCTGGTAGAGCAACAACAAGAACAAATAACTCAGCTTTTGCAAAGTAATGTGACACTGCAAAATCAGGTAACACAATTGCTGAATTATGTTTCCAGCTTACCAAGCACCGCTGCTGCTTCCCCTGCCCCTCCTGTGAGGAAAAGCCCTGTATCCATGCCAGAGAAATTTTCTGGGCAAATGGACAGGTTCCTGGCATTTATGGGCCAATGCCAAATGTTTATTTCTCTGAGACCTGAATACTTTCCAACCGACCGGGCTAAAGTAGGCTTTGTTGTTAGTTTATTAACTGGGCAGGCTGCCAATTGGGCTACTCCCTTGCTATTTCAGGATAACCCGTTATTGAATAATTTCCAGGGTTTCCTCCAACAGATGAGGGTAATGTTTGAGGATCCTATTAAAGGACAAATTGTGGAAGGAAGGCTAATAGATATTAAGCAGGGAAAACGTTTACTGCAGGAATATGTGGCAGAATTCCGTTTGTTGTGCATGGAGTCGAATTGGAACGAACCGGCTCATATGGCTGCATTCCATGAAGGCTTGTCTGATGCCATCAAGGATGAGCTAGTCCATGCAGAACGGGCTTCAACTTTGGATGCATTGATAGTTCAATGCTTATGTATAGAAGCTCGTTTACAGCAACGTGGGAGCAAACGGCCTGTTGTGGAACCACCTGTGTTTGCTCGCGCACGCATTCCGCTACCGAGAGTTTTCCAACCCACGGTTCAGGTTGAGGAGCTGATGGAGATAAGCACACTCCGCCCTAGCTTAACAGCATGAGAATGTTCAAGAAGGTTCAAGGAAGGCTTGTGCCTTTACTGCGAGGGTCCGGGACATTATGCAAATTCCTGCATTCAGAAAGGGACTTGTAGAACTGTGCCTGTAACCACTCTTGGCCTGTTGGGAAACGAGGAAACCCTAGGTCAGGCACGTTCTATAACCCCACCCCAACTTGCTGGGGTAAATCCTGGCCCTCCTCGGCATTTATTTTTGGACACTCGTATATTCCCACAGTTCCAGAAGGAGGGAATTCCTGCAGTTGCGCTGGTGGATTCAAGGGCTACAATCAGCTTTATGGACTCTGCTTTTGTTGAACATTTTGGAATTCCTTTAATTCATGTAAATCCCCCCATTAAAGTGGAAACTGTAGATGGGCGAGAACTCAAGTCAGGACCCATTCGCTTAGCAACTCAGCCAGTGCGTATGGTCATTGGGGATCATGAGGAGGTGATCAGTTTTTATGTCACCTCGAACCTCCATCGTCCTTTGGTGCTCGGAATATCCTGGTTGCGTTTGCATGATCCGTTGGTGACTTGGGCACAGAACGCAATTTCGTTTCCAAGCCTACAATGTGTGGACCATCTGAGGCATGTCTGCGCTGGCCAGGATATCGCTGTTGTCAAGGAATGCAGCACGGTGCGCCCACCTCCCCTTCCCAGTCGGAACTCCGAGCGTGGTGCCGGGGATAGAGGGGCCGTAGGGTGACAGACAACTGAACGGAGGACAGGCGAGTAGGCAGCGGGGCCACACAGGAGACAGCGGAGCAGTGCCCACCATGGTGCTCGTCAAAGAATACCGCGTTTCATGCATCTTCATCCTGTGTTGCATTGCTCCTTGTTAGTACCTAGCACTCCATCGTGTAATCTCAGTTCTTCAGAAGCTACAGGTTCTCCATCCAGGCTCAGCACTGAACCTGTTACGGATACTACAGTGGTCGGAATTTATGATTCACGATGGATAAAGGGATGATTCCAGTACTTTGTGGGAAGACTGGAAAATGAAACGGAGATTCACTCTTGGCAGGATGTATCCAAGGTGCATGCCCTGGATCTTATTTGCATTTATCATGCACAATTCCCTTCAAAAACCACATACTGATCGTCAGACTCGGGGGAAGGGCCCTGCGGTGGGGGATAGTGTTGTGTCTGAAAGGATCGATCCGGCTGTGACTTTTGACTCTGATGGCTCTGAGGATGAAACGTCAAGCTGTGTGGAGGCATCAGGTCAAATAAGGAATTGACACGCCCATCTAGGTGTTTCACAGAGACTAAACTGAGTTAGAAGGGAGGGTGAGCCAATCAGCACATTGCCTCAGGGATTATAAAAGGACACAGCTGTGTGTGGGAAGTTTGTCAGGAACAAAGTGATTGATTACATACAGAGGTTTTTTGGCAGAGGCTTGGAGCTTTGAGAATTTGTGCCTGAACTATTGTGATAAACAGAGCGTGTGGAATATAATCTTGTAAGACTCCTTTCTGTTGGATTTGAGTTTTGGGGCGGTTGCCTTTGGTTTGGTTTTGTTGGAATTTTGAAGGGGGAGCCATAACATACACACACACACACACACACATGTATGTATGTATGTATGTATGTATGTATGTATGTATGTATGTCATTCAGCTTTGTTCGGGTATTTTCCCACGTCATAGTAGTGGTGCTTTTAAAGTTGTAGCAACGTTTCAGCAGAATCTCATCTGCCATCATCAGGCTTCTGTATAGTTTTCGTCTGTGAGTTAAACTTTTACAGTGGTTTCAGATTTAAATTTGGGGCAGCCTATTGCTGTGACAGAATGGTTTTTTCTTCATCCTGATTGGTTGAGAGTCTTGGTCTGTGTTTATTGGTCTTGGAGTTTGCTGTGTTCTGCTTCTAATATCTTCTATCTGTTTTTTTGGCTCTTTTTGTATCTTGATTGGCTGGCAACATTGTGTTACTTTATTGGAGGCCTTTAGTGCAGCTTGGCTTTGGGTAAATGGACGGCTATCATTAGTTAGGAAGCTAGGTTTCATCTGGGTGCCTGGTTGGGGTGTGTTTGAGCTGGAGGTATCAGGGGGGATCTGTTTGTGCCCAGGTGTTTGCCTGGCTTGTGGTGTGGAGATTTTTTTGTTTGTGAGTGCAGGCTTCCAAATGATTGACAGCCTGGTGGAATCATCTCTTCTGTTCATGCTTTCTGGTCTTTTTTCAATCTCTATGGCTTCTCTGATGATTCTGTGGCTGGGATTTTCTATAGTGGCTAGGGTTTTGGTGCCATTGAAGTTGATGTTATGACCTGTGGCTTCCATGTGTTGGACTAATGAGGAAGTGTGTTCCAGCTTTTTGACTGCATTTTTGTGTTCATCGAGGTGGGTGCTTATTCTTCTATTGGTCTGTCCAATGTATGTGGCCGGGCATGATGCACAGGGGACTTCGTATATGCCTTGGTTTTCCAGGTCAATTTTGTCTTTGGGGTTCCTGAGGATGGCTGCTATTTTTCTGTCTGTTTTGAAGGCAGCCTTGATGTGGTGTCTGTATAGAATCTTACTAATTTTGTCTGCAGTGCTAAAGCTGCACTAAATGCCTCCAATAAAGTAACACAATGTTGCCAGCCAATCAAGATACAAAAAGAGCCAAAAAAACAGACAGAAGATATTAGAAGCAGAACACAGCAAACTCCAAGACCACTAAACACAGACCAAGACTCTCAACCAATCAGGATGAAGAAGAAACCATTCTGACACAGCAATAGGCTGCCCCAAATTTAAATCTGAAACCACTGTAAAAGTCTGACTCACAGACAAACACTATACAGAAGCCTGATGATGGCAGATGAGATTCTGCTGAAACATCGCTACAACTTTAAAAGCACCACTACTATGATGTGGGAAAATACCCGAACAAAGCTGAATGCCAGACATGTAAGTACCCGTGAAAACTTAAGAAAACAAATATATATTGTCATGTATGCAAATGGACTACTCGAAATCCCCGTGCCTTGATTGGCTAAGGCGCGGGGATTTCTGATTGGCCAGGCGAGCCGCGCCTGATTGGCCCGATTGAAGTCTCCCGCGATTGGTTAAAGCCAAGAGCGGGAGACTTGAATCGCTGCCATTGGCCGCGGCCGCCGAAGCAAAAGATATAAAAGCCGCAAGCTTTTTGTCTTTTGCGGTTCGGTTCCACCAGTGTTAATAAAGAGCTTGAATTGAAAGTCACTGACTACGAGTCTTAATTGCGGATACGACACTGGCGACGAAGGTGGGATCTCGCCATTGAACCGAACCCCGTATCCGTTTAAGAACCAGCGACAGCGAAGATGGCGAAAATAGCACCGCCCGCTCCCTTCAACCCCGCCGCCGAGGACTGGGAATCGTACTCGGATCGATTCCGGATGTATCTGGAATGCGCCGGCATGAAGGACGCCCCGGGCCCGCTAAAACGCGCCGTCTTTCTCACACACTGCGGACCAGAGGTCTTCCAGATGGCCAAGGCATTGGCCAAACCAGCAGACGCAACCGCCATAGACTGGGACGTCCTCGAGCCCATACTGAGACGCCATTACGCCCCCGAGGTCCCCATCCTGATACGGCGAAACGAGTTTTACCGCAGAAACCAGAAACCGAACGAGAAATTAAGCGACTTTGTCGCTGAATTACGGCGCCTGGGAGGACTCTGTGAGTTTGAAGGGCTTAATAGCCTCATCAGAGACCGCTTCGTGCTCGGGCTATGGGATCCGACACTCCAGAGCCGACTCATGGCCAAAGGCGACATCAGCCTAGCCGATGCCCTCACTGCGGCCGCAGCAGCAGAAGCCACCCGCACGTCAGCAGACACCATGCGAAGATCTGACGCGAAGGGCGGAAACAACAACCCCGCGAGGTCGGCCGACACCAGAAGCGAAGCGACCGCACACTACGGCGAATACCAATCAGCCTCCAGCGCGTCAGATGACGAGGAGGACATACACCGTGTACAAATGGGACGAGGCGAACAGCGAAGTCAAAGAGGTCGCAGGTCGAGGACCAACTGCGCCGGTTGCGGCGGCGACCACCCCAGGGCAGAATGCCGATTCTTCGACGCTATCTGCAGGCATTGTGACCGACGAGGCCACATCGCCCGAGTTTGCCGCCAGAAAAAACCCCGCAGCCCGCCCAAACGGGAACAACTTGACAGGAAGAGAGAAAGCTCCCCGCCCAGAGCCAGAGAGCGCCAGCCAACGGGTCGATGGGACCAGAGACAACGATCGCAAAGAAGCAGTGACAGCCGGCGTAAAGAGGAAACCCACCAGACGGTGACCATTGGCCACGCCATTTCCGACGGAGCTAGAAAGGTTCATGTAGAAGTTCACATAGAGGGTCGACCATGTAAGATGGAAGTGGACTCCGGTTCCTACCTTTCTATGATTGCTTGGCGCGAAATCAAGCAACTAGTGCCTACACTACAAAGAAGAAACGTACCTGCCCAAAAAATCATCATAAAAGACTATCAAGGTAATCGCGTTCCGGTAGTGGGCACCAAGAACTTTAACATAACCTACAAAGGCCACACAGAACAACTTCCACTCACAATAGTCGACCGCGACCGCCCTAGCCTGCTGGGGTTACAATGGTTTGCTCCGCTTAACATCGCGCTGACAGGTGTCAACCACGTATCCATTGAAGCTTGGGAACAGCGGCTAACCGAAGAATTCCAGGAGGTCTTCAATGGAGAATTGGGCAAGTACCAGGGGCCCCTTATTTCATTTGATTTAGACCCAAGGGTTCCCCCGAAGCGGCTTAAGCCTAGAAGGGTACCCTTTGCATTAAAGCCCAAAATCGACGAGCAGCTAGACAAGCTCGTCAGACAAGGGGTGTTACAACCGACAGATCACGCCAGATGGGAAACCCCTATAGTGACCCCAATAAAACCAGACGGGTCCGTGAGAATCTGCGGGGACTATAAGGCCACCCTAAATGGCGCGTTGCAACAAAGCGCCTACCCAGTCCCGGTAGTGCAACATTTACTGCACTCACTGGGAGGGGGCAAAGTTTTTGCTAAGCTCGACCTCGCACAAGCCTATCAACAACTACCTGTGGACGAGGAAACGGCAGAGGCCCAAACAATAGTGACCCACCGGGGGGCTTTTAAATGTAACAGACTTCAATTTGGGGTCAGCGTGGCACCAGGCATCTTCCAGAGCCTGATGGAACGCTTGCTGCAAGGCATCAAGGGGGTGGTGCCCTACTTCGATGACGTATTAGTGGCGGCGCCAAATGAAGCTGAACTAGAAAACCGTTTAAGACAAGTCTTAACGAAATTTAAAGAAACAGGACTTAAAGTCAAACGCGAAAAATGCCAACTTTGTACAAAGCAAGTAGAGTTTCTGGGCTACCTCCTAGACCAGCAGGGCATCCACCCCACAACAAAAAAAGTAAAGGCCATCAAAGAAGCCCCCACCCCAAAGTCCAAATTAGAGCTGCAAGCGTTCTTAGGTTTACTAAACTTCTATAATGTCTTCCTACCTCAAAAGGCTACGGCGGCGGAACCTTTACATAGACTCCTGGACAAGAAGGCAGCCTGGACTTGGGGGAGACGGGAACAAACAGCTTTTCAAAAGACCAAAGACCTCCTCACCTCTGATGCCGTCCTAATGCAATTCTGCGAAACCCTGCCTGTAGCTGTCACTTGCGACGCATCACCCTTCGGCGTCGGCGCTGTCCTCAGCCATACCCTCCCAGACCAGAGAGAAGCACCTATCGCATTTTTCTCGAGAACTCTGACTAAACCAGAGCGGAACTATAGCCAGCTGGACAAAGAAGCTTTGGCTATAGTGGCCGCCGTTAAGCGTTTCCACGAGTACCTTTATGGCCGCCCATTCAAAATAGTGACTGACCATAAACCGTTGCTGGGCATTCTCGCGGGAAACCGTCCCACACCAAACATCTTGTCACCCCGGATGACAAGATGGTCTGAATTCCTGGCAGCCTACAACTATGAACTGCTACACAAGCCAGGTAAGAAGATATCGCACGCGGACGCTTTAAGCCGTTCCCCCTTACCTGACTCTGACCCTGACCCTGCACCAACAACAAATACCCTGTCCATCGAGTGTTTACCCATTACCGCATCGGACATAGCGAGGGAAACGGTTAAGGACAAACACTTAGCGCCAATCTTACATTGGCTACAAAAAGGCTGGCCGGAAAAAGACGATAACGAGACTTTTAAACCTTTCCGCCAGCGCCAGACGGAACTTTCACTACTGAGAGGATGCATCCTGTGGGGAGACAGGGTGGTAATTCCGACTAAATTACAGAACAGGGTCCTAGAGATGTTGCACGAGGGTCATCCTGGCATCGTCAGGACCAAAGCCCTGGCCAGGAGTTACGCTTGGTGGCCTGGCATGGACAAACAAATTGAAACATGGGTCGCCAAATGCCACCGGTGCCAGGAGACCAGATCCAGCCCACCCACGGCACCTATCCGGGACTGGGAGACACCTCGGGGACCCTGGTCCAGAATACATTTAGACTTTGCCGGCCCCACAAATGGCCACACCTTTTTAATCACAGTTGACGCATACTCAAACTGGCTAGAGGTGGCCGACATGAAATCCACCACCACAGAGGCCGTCATTAAAGAACTGTGTAAGCTGTTTGCCACCCACGGCCTCCCAGACGTCGTTGTCTCGGACAACGGGCCACAGTTTACATCCATCGATTTTGAACGGTTCCTGGCTGAAAAAGGCATCCGCCACGCGTTAACGGCACCGGCGCATCCGGCGGCGAACGGTAGGGCGGAGCGGATGGTCCAGTTTACAAAAAAGACCCTCCAGAAAATGGACCACGGGGAGATCAACGACAAGATCAACAGGCTGCTCTTCATACAGCACATCACGCCAAACACAACCACAAACAAGAGTCCTGCAGAGCTCCTGATGGGCAGGAAGCTGCGATCCCCACTCGACCGCCTACACCCAACCTACAACCCGGAGCAGCCCCCAGACTCCAGCTCCAGGTATCGGACATTTGAACCAGGCGACCTAGTATACGCCAAAAACATGACGGGGGACCCCCTATGGATCCCAGCCGTCATAACTCAGATCACTGGTCCAAAGTCGTACCGGCTCCAAACCACCGACGGGCGAGCCTGGAAACGACATATCGACCAGCTCCGGTCACGAACATTGACTAACCTCAACCCCCAAGACACGAACCAAGGGGGGAGGGAACACCCGGTTAAACAACCGCAAGAACAAATAAAAATTAAAAACTCACCAGAACGCAGCCTTCGCGAGTCACAGCCGGAGAAGAACCGTCTGGCCAGCTCTACCGACCCGGAGAAGCCAAGCGGGAGCGGCGGAATCCGCGACTCAACCGACCCGGTAGGCCCAGGCGGGAGCCGCGGCGAAGGAACCGGCCCGATCATCCAGCCGGTTCGCTCAGAGGCAGGAGCAGCCAAAAAGATGACCGCCCCTACCGAGATACAACAAGAAAATGAATTGCGCAGGTCATCTAGGACTCGACGGAGCCCCGCCTACCTGCGTGACTACACCACGTGAGAAGACCATACCAAGAGGGGAGGGGTGTCATGTATGCAAATGGACTACTCGAAATCCCCGTGCCTTGATTGGCTAAGGCGCGGGGATTTCTGATTGGCCAGGCGAGCCGCGCCTGATTGGCCCGATTGAAGTCTCCCGCGATTGGTTAAAGCCAAGAGCGGGAGACTTGAATCGCTGCCATTGGCCGCGGCCGCCGAAGCAAAAGATATAAAAGCCGCAAGCTTTTTGTCTTTTGCGGTTCGGTTCCACCAGTGTTAATAAAGAGCTTGAATTGAAAGTCACTGACTACGAGTCTTAATTGCGGATACGACATATATATATTCCACTTCTTGGAAATGATCAAAGATCTACACGTGGAGCAAGAAGATCTGCTTGTAAGTTTTGACATGGTTTCACTATTCACTCAAGTCCCGATAAAAGAGACCCTCGAAATCATCAAAAATAAATTCCAACCAGCTAAACACCTCATGGAACTAACAGAACACTGCTTAACCAACACATATTTCATATACAAAGGACAAAGATACAAACAAATTGAAGGAGCCCCCATGGGATCACCACTGTCACCTGTCATTGCAAACCTGTTCATGGAAGATTTCGAATCCAGAGCCCTGGCTAATGCCATCCTCAAACCCAAACTATGGTTAAGATATATCGATGACACATTCGTGATTTGGCCCCATGGACAAGAAAACCTAAACAACTTCCTAACACACCTAAACAGCGCACACCCCAAAATCAAGTTCACCATGGAAACAGAAACAAACAAACAACTACCATTCCTAGATGTACTAATCTACAAGAAAACAGATGGCACACTAGGACACACCATATACCAGAAGAAAACACACACCAACCGCTACCTCAACGCCCAATCCCACCACCACCCAGCACAGATAAACTCCGTGGCTAAAACACTAATTACTAGAACCAAACGCCTGGCAGACAAGACACACATTAAGACTGAATTATGCACCCTGACTAAAATATTGACAGCCAACGGCTTCCACAAAAGCAAAATCACCAACTTGATCCACAAAAACACACTGAGACATAATAGAGACCCAGAAGATGAACAGACCCATGGAACAGCTGTCCTGCCCTACATAAGAGGCACTACAGACAAAATTAGTAAGATTCTATACAGACACCACATCAAGACTGCCTTCAAAACAGACAGAAAAATAGCAGCCATCCTCAGGAACCCCAAAGACAAAATTGACCTGGAAAACCAAGGCATATATGAAGTCCCCTGTGCATCATGCCCGGCCACATACATTGGACAGACCAATAGAAGAATAAGCACCCGCCTGGATGAACACAAAAATGCAGTCAAAAAGCTGGAACACACTTCCTCACTCGTACAACACATGGAAGCCACAGGTAATAACATCAACTTCAATGGCACCAAAACCCTAGCCACTATAGAAAATCCCAGCCACAGAATCATCAGAGAAGCCATAGAGATTGAAAAAAGACCAGAAAGCATGAACAGAAGAGATGATTCCACCAGGCTGTCAATCATTTGGAAGCCTGCACTCACAAACAAAAAAATCTCCACACCACAAGCCAGGCAAACACCTGGGCACAAACAGATCCCCCCTGATACCTCCAGCTCAAACACACCCCAACCAGGCACCCAGATGAAACCCAGCTTCCTAACGAATGATAGCCGTCAATTTACCCGAAGCCAAGCTGCACTAAAGGCCTCCAATAAAGTAACACAATGTTGCCAGCCAATCAAGATACAAAAAGAGCCCCCCCTCCCCCCAAAAAACAGACAGAAGATATTAGTAGCAGACTCCAAGACCAATAAACAGCAAACTCCAAGACCAATAAACACAGACCAAGACTCTCAACCAATCAGGAGGAAGAAAAAACCATTCTGACACAGCAATAGGCTGCCCCAAATTTAAATCTGAAACCACTGTAAAAGTCTGACTCACAGACAAACACCATACAGAAGCCTGATGATGGCAGATGAGATTCTGCTGAAACGTTGCTACAACTTTAAAAGCACCACGTGGGAAAATACCCGAACAAAGCTGAATGCCAGGCATGTAAGTACCCACGAAAACTTAAGAAAACATATATATGTGTGTGTGTGTGTGTGTGTGTGTGTGTGTGTACATACTTTATCAAATCTAGTAGCAAAGAAATCAGATACGGTTCTATTAGATTTTACTTATGCACCTCTCTCTATCAGGAAATCATAAGTATTTTTCTGGAAGCTTGGTATTTTTTGAAAGACATGAAAATAATTTTGTCTAGAAGCTGGTATAAATCTTGATTTCTTAAAATAAAATCATGATTTCTTAACTGTACCTATCTATCTATTAATCAAAATATAGAAGAAGGTAGTGTTAAATCATAATGATATGATGCTATATTTATACCAAGGCTAATTGTTATTCCTAACAGGCTACTTTCATGAGCAATAATATTTCAGTCCAACTTAAAGCAATTTTATTCATTCAATTATCATACCATCCTCACTTAATTAGGTTCCTAATCAGGAAGTCAGGAAGCATGGCTGCCAACTCTCACGCAATCAGCGTGAGACTCACGCAATTCAACCAATTTTGACTGTCTCACTCTGATAAACGAAATCTCACGCTAAACCCCCAAAATGGAATGTACAAAAATAAATATATCTCTACATTCTCTGATATTCCGAATATTGATATGCCCAAGCCCAAAGTTTCGAGAAGTGAAGCCTCCGATCCTGGGCGGCTTCAGAGGGCGAACAGAGCATGTGCGAGAGGACGTTGCCCGCATTGATTTCTGTACTGGGGTGAGGAGAGAATTCCACGCTGCAGGAAGCGGCTGCTCCTTTCCGCTCTAGGATGTCACAACTCTCTGGGCTTAACCCTTGCGCTGCACTCTGCTCTGGCAGGCGGAGATGAGAGAGACGAACTCTCTATCCCCCATGAAGTACGACTACAGGGCATCCCTGGGCCTTTCTCGAGAGCTGAGCTCCCATCATCCCCTCCCCGCGCCCGTCTGGTCTCAAGGCCGCTGGGATTGGGGCGCAAAGGCGCGTCCCTCTCCGGCCTCCCTCTCGCAAGGGGAGCTGCCGTGGCTGGCCTCTTGCGCGCCTCGGCTTCTCTCGCTCCCCAGCCTGATGGGAAGTCCCTGGAGAGGGAGGGGAAAGAGGGGGGGAGGGCTCCTTCCCGGGTACATTGTGTCCCTCCCCCCGCCCTTTGCACCTAGATATGCGCCCCCCCCAGCCTCCCCTGGGTCCAAGAGGCTGCAAGAGGGTCTGGCAGGGAGGAGCCTCTCCAGGAAGGGGGTCCCGCCAGAGGGCAGGCTGGAGCGGGGCGGGGGGGCTCGCAAGGAGGGGGGGTTCCTGTCCCCTCCGAGCCCCAATCGCAGCCGGTGCAGGAGTTTCTCTCTTTTTAGGCTTCTTTCCCCACTTGATGCCAGGAACGTTTGGATGCTCTTTGGGTGTGTGTCCATCTGCCTGCCTGGCCCTTTCCGACCCTTCAGCTGGACTGTGAGGCTGGTGGGTCCAAGACTCAGCCTGGATCCCCCTCCCCTCCACAGGTGGGAGGCCCAGAGGGTGGGAGAGGGCTGGGAAGGGCAGTTTCTGCCCAGCTCCAAGGCCGGGAACCCTGGCAAGGCCCCCTCCACCCCCGGGGCCATGTGAGGGAGGCTTCTGTGGCCCTGAAGAGGCAGCCTGGAGGGGCCGGATCCTAGGCACTTGGGATGCCCCTCTCAGCCAGGGACCCTGGAGGAGGAGGAGAGCTGGAGCAGCCCAAAGGGACGGAGCAGATGGGCAGAGGCCCAAGAATGTGGACCCTTTCCGGCCAAGATGGTCAGTGAACTGCATTATTAATATCTTACAAATCCGGTTCAAGTACATTGGTGCTGCTTGCATGCATGTATGTATGTATATGTCCAAATCATGACTAAAGTATGCATCAGATTGCACCATTTAAAATGTAAAATTGTCAAAGCTCCCTACCGTGGAAGGGGGGACACCCCCCTTCCACACCATCCCCCCCTCAGTCGCTTCGCTCCCTCGCAGTGTCTCACTCTGAACTATCACTCAAGGTTGGCAGCCCTGGGAAGTCGTTAATACCTTGTTGAAATGAAGTCATATTACCAGCATTTCCACAATCTATTAAGAAAATATTGTGCGATATGAGAAAAACTTTTGAGACAGGGAGAACAGATGCTGCCTAACAATGATCAAATAAGATGGGTGAAGCCTCCACATACATATCAGGCAGAGAAAGAGACACAGAAAAGATCCTCCCAAACTTTTCAAATTTTTTCAGGCTGTAAAGATAGTTGTTGGGAGGTTTGTATTTTCAGACTTGCAAGATTCTGTTAATGTTGCCTTACAATAATGTAGAATTAACTCTTCTGGTTATGTTTCTTGTCTGGCCTATCTGGGAGAGTAACCAGGCAACTTTATTCATGACAAACTTATAATTTCTGATAATTCACCTGTTGTTTTCCAGGAGATTTGAATAATTGTTTCATTTGTTTGTTGGATTTATTTGTCACCTGCTCTAGAATGTTCCCTGTAATTGACAAATTTCATCGATGATATTTTGTCAATGCATATTTTGTCAACATAGGATTGATAAATTTTTACTGAACCTTTGTTTTCACCTTTGAAAAGAATGGTAACACTTGTTTCCCCAATTAAGGGTGTTTGTAAGTTAAACAATCGTAGAAGAAAGATTCACATGTGAAAAGGCCATTTGGGATAAGAAACGGAGATTTTTGCTCACAAAATTCTTTGACATTTCCATTTCTAGTTCCACCCCTTTCTAGAGAAGAATGAATTTTGCAATCTTTCCCATCTTAAACTGTATTTGGATCAAAATAGAGATGTAGCAGCAGATTTGAATATCATGAGCTCCATGATTCTCCCTGAGGAGAAACCCATTGAAGAACAAATAGGGAGCTTATTATTATTATCGATCAAGGTGTTCCGTCATGGCTAGAACTGCTGAACAAGGTGGGAGAACTATTGGTGTCTTTTCTCTATTTTCCAAAGGCTTAGGACACAAAGGAATAGAATCAAAATCACGTGAAGTGTTAATACCATTTTATAAAGCCTTGGTAAGGCCACACTTGAAATACTGCCTCCAGTTTTGGTTGCTGTCATGTATGCAAATGGACTACTCGAAATCCCCGTGCCTTGATTGGCTAAGGCGCGGGGATTTCTGATTGGCCAGGCGAGCCGCGCCTGATTGGCCCGATTGAAGTCTCCCGCGATTGGTTAAAGCCAAGAGCGGGAGACTTGAATCGCTGCCATTGGCCGCGGCCGCCGAAGCAAAAGATATAAAAGCCGCAAGCTTTTTGTCTTTTGCGGTTCGGTTCCACCAGTGTTAATAAAGAGCTTGAATTGAAAGTCACTGACTACGAGTCTTAATTGCGGATACGACACTGGCGATGAAGGTGGGATCTCGCCATTGAACCGAACCCCGTATCCGTTTAAGAACCAGCGACAGCGAAGATGGCGAAAATAGCACCGCCCGCTCCCTTCAACCCCGCCGCCGAGGACTGGGAATCGTACTCGGATCGATTCCGGATGTATCTGGAATGCGCCGGCATGAAGGACGCCCCGGGCCCGCTAAAACGCGCCGTCTTTCTCACACACTGCGGACCAGAGGTCTTCCAGATGGCCAAGGCATTGGCCAAACCAGCAGACGCAACCGCCATAGACTGGGACGTCCTCGAGCCCATACTGAGACGCCATTACGCCCCCGAGGTCCCCATCCTGATACGGCGAAACGAGTTTTACCGCAGAAACCAGAAACCGAACGAGAAATTAAGCGACTTTGTCGCTGAATTACGGCGCCTGGGAGGACTCTGTGAGTTTGAAGGGCTTAATAGCCTCATCAGAGACCGCTTCGTGCTCGGGCTATGGGATCCGACACTCCAGAGCCGACTCATGGCCAAAGGCGACATCAGCCTAGCCGATGCCCTCACTGCGGCCGCAGCAGCAGAAGCCACCCGCACGTCAGCAGACACCATGCGAAGATCTGACGCGAAGGGCGGAAACAACAACCCCGCGAGGTCGGCCGACACCAGAAGCGAAGCGACCGCACACTACGGCGAATACCAATCAGCCTCCAGCGCGTCAGATGACGAGGAGGACATACACCGTGTACAAATGGGACGAGGCGAACAGCGAAGTCAAAGAGGTCGCAGGTCGAGGACCAACTGCGCCGGTTGCGGCGGCGACCACCCCAGGGCAGAATGCCGATTCTTCGACGCTATCTGCAGGCATTGTGACCGACGAGGCCACATCGCCCGAGTTTGCCGCCAGAAAAAACCCCGCAGCCCGCCCAAACGGGAACAACTTGACAGGAAGAGAGAAAGCTCCCCGCCCAGAGCCAGAGAGCGCCAGCCAACGGGTCGATGGGACCAGAGACAACGATCGCAAAGAAGCAGTGACAGCCGGCGTAAAGAGGAAACCCACCAGACGGTGACCATTGGCCACGCCATTTCCGACGGAGCTAGAAAGGTTCATGTAGAAGTTCACATAGAGGGTCGACCATGTAAGATGGAAGTGGACTCCGGTTCCTACCTTTCTATGATTGCTTGGCGCGAAATCAAGCAACTAGTGCCTACACTACAAAGAAGAAACGTACCTGCCCAAAAAATCATCATAAAAGACTATCAAGGTAATCGCGTTCCGGTAGTGGGCACCAAGAACTTTAACATAACCTACAAAGGCCACACAGAACAACTTCCACTCACAATAGTCGACCGCGACCGCCCTAGCCTGCTGGGGTTACAATGGTTTGCTCCGCTTAACATCGCGCTGACAGGTGTCAACCACGTATCCATTGAAGCTTGGGAACAGCGGCTAACCGAAGAATTCCAGGAGGTCTTCAATGGAGAATTGGGCAAGTACCAGGGGCCCCTTATTTCATTTGATTTAGACCCAAGGGTTCCCCCGAAGCGGCTTAAGCCTAGAAGGGTACCCTTTGCATTAAAGCCCAAAATCGACGAGCAGCTAGACAAGCTCGTCAGACAAGGGGTGTTACAACCGACAGATCACGCCAGATGGGAAACCCCTATAGTGACCCCAATAAAACCAGATGGGTCCGTGAGAATCTGCGGGGACTATAAGGCCACCCTAAATGGCGCGTTGCAACAAAGCGCCTACCCAGTCCCGGTAGTGCAACATTTACTGCACTCACTGGGAGGGGGCAAAGTTTTTGCTAAGCTCGACCTCGCACAAGCCTATCAACAACTACCTGTGGACGAGGAAACGGCAGAGGCCCAAACAATAGTGACCCACCGGGGGGCTTTTAAATGTAACAGACTTCAATTTGGGGTCAGCATGGCACCAGGCATCTTCCAGAGCCTGATGGAACGCTTGCTGCAAGGCATCAAGGGGGTGGTGCCCTACTTCGATGACGTATTAGTGGCGGCGCCAAATGAAGCTGAACTAGAAAACCGTTTAAGACAAGTCTTAACGAAATTTAAAGAAACAGGAC
The DNA here is from genome assembly GCA_033807585.1 of Hydrophis major. Taxonomy (NCBI): domain Eukaryota; kingdom Metazoa; phylum Chordata; class Lepidosauria; order Squamata; family Elapidae; genus Hydrophis; species Hydrophis major. The sequence continues at coordinate 25,337,075 of CM066329.1, forward strand.
TTAAAGTCAAATGCGAAAAATGCCAACTTTGTACAAAGCAAGTAGAGTTTCTGGGCTACCTCCTAGACCAGCAGGGCATCCACCCCACAACAAAAAAAGTAAAGGCCATCAAAGAAGCCCCCACCCCAAAGTCCAAATTAGAGCTGCAAGCGTTCTTAGGTTTACTAAACTTCTATAATGTCTTCCTACCTCAAAAGGCTACGGCGGCGGAACCTTTACATAGACTCCTGGACAAGAAGGCAGCCTGGACTTGGGGGAGACGGGAACAAACAGCTTTTCAAAAGACCAAAGACCTCCTCACCTCTGATGCCGTCCTAATGCAATTCTGCGAAACCCTGCCTGTAGCTGTCACTTGCGACGCATCACCCTTCGGCGTCGGCGCTGTCCTCAGCCATACCCTCCCAGACCAGAGAGAAGCACCTATCGCATTTTTCTCGAGAACTCTGACTAAACCAGAGCGGAACTATAGCCAGCTGGACAAAGAAGCTTTGGCTATAGTGGCCGCCGTTAAGCGTTTCCACGAGTACCTTTATGGCCGCCCATTCAAAATAGTGACTGACCATAAACCGTTGCTGGGCATTCTCGCGGGAAACCGTCCCACACCAAACATCTTGTCACCCCGGATGACAAGATGGTCTGAATTCCTGGCAGCCTACAACTATGAACTGCTACACAAGCCAGGTAAGAAGATATCGCACGCGGACGCTTTAAGCCGTTCCCCCTTACCTGACTCTGACCCTGACCCTGCACCAACAACAAATACCCTGTCCATCGAGTGTTTACCCATTACCGCATCGGACATAGCGAGGGAAACGGTTAAGGACAAACACTTAGCGCCAATCTTACATTGGCTACAAAAAGGCTGGCCGGAAAAAGACGATAACGAGACTTTTAAACCTTTCCGCCAGCGCCAGACGGAACTTTCACTACTGAGAGGATGCATCCTGTGGGGAGACAGGGTGGTAATTCCGACTAAATTACAGAACAGGGTCCTAGAGATGTTGCACGAGGGTCATCCTGGCATCGTCAGGACCAAAGCCCTGGCCAGGAGTTACGCTTGGTGGCCTGGCATGGACAAACAAATTGAAACATGGGTCGCCAAATGCCACCGGTGCCAGGAGACCAGATCCAGCCCACCCACGGCACCTATCCGGGACTGGGAGACACCTCGGGGACCCTGGTCCAGAATACATTTAGACTTTGCCGGCCCCACAAATGGCCACACCTTTTTAATCACAGTTGACGCATACTCAAACTGGCTAGAGGTGGCCGACATGAAATCCACCACCACAGAGGCCGTCATTAAAGAACTGTGTAAGCTGTTTGCCACCCACGGCCTCCCAGACGTCGTTGTCTCGGACAACGGGCCACAGTTTACATCCATCGATTTTGAACGGTTCCTGGCTGAAAAAGGCATCCGCCACGCGTTAACGGCACCGGCGCATCCGGCGGCGAACGGTAGGGCGGAGCGGATGGTCCAGTTTACAAAAAAGACCCTCCAGAAAATGGACCACGGGGAGATCAACGACAAGATTAACAGGCTGCTCTTCATACAGCACATCACGCCAAACACAACCACAAACAAGAGTCCTGCAGAGCTCCTGATGGGCAGGAAGCTGCGATCCCCACTCGACCGCCTACACCCAACCTACAACCCGGAGCAGCCCCCAGACTCCAGCTCCAGGTATCGGACATTTGAACCAGGCGACCTAGTATACGCCAAAAACATGACGGGGGACCCCCTATGGATCCCAGCCGTCATAACTCAGATCACTGGTCCAAAGTCGTACCGGCTCCAAACCACCGACGGGCGAGCCTGGAAACGACATATCGACCAGCTCCGGTCACGAACATTGACTAACCTCAACCCCCAAGACACGAACCAAGGGGGGAGGGAACACCCGGTTAAACAACCGCAAGAACAAATAAAAATTAAAAACTCACCAGAACGCAGCCTTCGCGAGTCACAGCCGGAGAAGAACCATCTGGCCAGCTCTACCGACCCGGAGAAGCCAAGTGGGAGCGGCGGAATCCGCGACTCAACCGACCCGGTAGGCCCAGGCGGGAGCCGCGGCGAAGGAACCGGCCCGATCATCCAGCCGGTTCGCTCAGAGGCAGGAGCAGCCAAAAAGATGACCGCCCCTACCGAGATACAACAAGAAAATGAATTGCGCAGGTCATCTAGGACTCGACGGAGCCCCGCCTACCTGCGTGACTACACCACGTGAGAAGACCATACCAAGAGGGGAGGGGTGTCATGTATGCAAATGGACTACTCGAAATCCCCGTGCCTTGATTGGCTAAGGCGCGGGGATTTCTGATTGGCCAGGCGAGCCGCGCCTGATTGGCCCGATTGAAGTCTCCCGCGATTGGTTAAAGCCAAGAGCGGGAGACTTGAATCGCTGCCATTGGCCGCGGCCGCCGAAGCAAAAGATATAAAAGCCGCAAGCTTTTTGTCTTTTGCGGTTCGGTTCCACCAGTGTTAATAAAGAGCTTGAATTGAAAGTCACTGACTACGAGTCTTAATTGCGGATACGACAGTTGCCACAGTGTAAAAAAAGATGTTGAGACTCTAGAAAGAGTGAAGAGAAGAGCAACAAAGATTATTAGGGGACTGGAGGCTAAAACATATGAAGAATAGTGGCAGGAATTGGGTATGTCTAGTTTAATGAAAAGGACTAGGGGTGACAGGATAGCAGTGTTCCAGTATCTCAGGCTGCCAAAAAGAAGAGGGAGTCAAGTTATTCTCCAAAGTACCTGAGGCCAGAGCAAGAAGCAACAGGTGGAAACTCATCAAGGAGAGAAGCAATCTAGAACTAAGGACAAATTTCCTGACAGTTGCCTCCAGAAGTTGTGAATGCTTCAACACTGGAAGTTTTTAAAAAGATGTTGGATAACCATTTGTCTAGGCAGGGGGTTGGTCTAGAAGACCTCCAAGGTCCTTTCCAACTCTGTTATTTTATTCTATTCAGATCAAGTGAGTTAAGTCTAATCACCATGCTGGATGACCTTCACTGAGAATTGAAAGTGGAGAGGGAGGGAAAGAGAGAAAGAGAAAGAGGGAGAAAGGGAGAAAGGGGGGAAGGAGAGAGAGGGAGGGAGGGAAAGAGGGGGGAGAAAGGGGGAAAGAGGGGGAAAGAGAAGGGGGAAAGAGAGAGAGAGAGAGAAAGAGGGAGAGAGGGGGGAAAAGAGAGAGAGAGAGAGAAAGAGGGAGAAAGAGAGGGGGGAAAGAGAAAGAGATAAGATTACAGATAATCAGAGTTGGAAGAGATGTTCTCCAAAGCACTTGAGGGTAGGACAAAGAGCAACAGGTAGAAACTAATCAAAGAGAGAAGCAACTTAGAACTAAGGAGAAATTTTCTGACAGTTAGAAAAATTAATCAGTGGAACAACTTGCCTCCAGAAGTTGTGAATGCTCCAACACTGGAAGTTTTTAAACAGAGACTGGACAATCATTTGTCTGAAATGGGTTTCCTGCCTAGGCAGGGGATTGGACTAGAAGACCTCCAAGGTCCCTTCCAAGTCTGTTATTTTATTCTATTCAGATCAAGTGAGCTAAGTCTAATCCCCATGCTTGATGACCTTTACTGAGAATTGAAAGCGGGAGGGAGCAGTCGTGGGATTCATTTTTTTTACTACCGGTTCTGTGGGTGTGGTTCGGTGGGTGTGGCAGGGGAAGGAAAATACAAAATCTCCAATCAGAGGTGGTATTTGCCGGTTCCCTGAACTATTCAAAATTTCCGCTACAGGATCTCCAGAACTGGTCAGAACCTGCTGAATACCACCTCTGGGAGGGAGGGAAAGAGAAAGAGAGAAAAAGAAAAAGGGAGAAAGAGGAGGGGATGAGAGAGAGAGAAAGAGGGAGAAAGGGAGAGAGAGAGAGAGACTGAGAATTGAAAGTGGAGGAGGGAGGGAAAGGGAGAAATAGAGAGAAAGAGAAAGAGGGAGAAAGGGAGAAAGAGGAGGGGAGGCAGAGGGAGGGAAAGAGAGAAAGAAGAAGGGGAGAAAGAGAGGGGGAAGGAAAGAGAGAGAGAGAGATGAGAGAGAGAAAGAGGAGACAGATCCTGGTGTTTTGTTTTCTGCAGAAACAGGCAGCCACGCTAAGTGCCTGACCCCATCCTGTCAGTGGGAATCAGGGCACTTCAGCAAGCGACATGCTAGATTCATATTAGTGGTCCGTGGGATTTAAAATTATGAGCTTGTTGGTTCCTGAGATCCAAAAGGTTGACGACCCCTGCTTTAGAACACAGCTCATGGCCCTTTTGGTTCTCCTCTGCAAGCTTGTGCTACCATAAAATTGGAGAGTGGCCATCAAATGCTGGGGTTTGTGGTATTGATAGCCTCAAATTCATTTGTCCTCAAATGGCAATTTAGAAGGCAATTTTTCTGATCAGAGCCCGAGTTCAGGTTTGGACTGAATCAGACGAGGTTCACATGGAAATCAGAATTACTGGTGTGATGTGAAATGATGCCCTGACCCAGAAAAATGTCCAACATAACTTTGATGCAAAGAACAACCCCTTTCTGACAGCTGAAATAACGAAGGACAATTTGAAAGGAAGTCATACTTCGATTGGACCTTTGGCATCTGATCTCAGTACAATTGTACAAACTAGGGAATAAGTTTTTTATTATTATATCACCAGCATCTGTCATAATGAATTCAACAAATAAATATATGAAAAAAACAAAGAACATGTCCTTTAAAGTTGACATCCCTAATTTCTTCTTTTTTTATCTTAACTGAGAAACTATTTGGAGCTAGTTCCAAAGGCTTTAAATTTGTTATGTAGCAATAAATAAATAAATAAATAAAAATCATTGAATCTCTTAGATGTTTCTTTCTTTTATTTTCTTTTTCTTTTATTTTAAAGTTTTATTTTATGTTAGCAAAACTGATAGAATAAACAATTAAATCCTTCAGATTAAATATAAAATATGAATAGGTCATCGTACTTTAAAATAATAGATAAATGAAGAATGCAGAAATGCATGGTAATATGGCTGTGAGAAGGAACCTCTTGATTGTCAGCACTTAAATCTTTTTTTAAATTCCCTAACTCCAGACTTTATTAAATAGATAATTCCCTTTTTGCAATCAGAATAAGCAAAAGGAGGGATAAAATGGAGAAACTGCCAGTAATCATATTTCTTAGAATATGGAACTAGTTAGAGGTTTTATATTTGCCTAAGTAAAGCCCAGAGACTACTTGGATAATGTTCATATCTGTATGCATTTTTCATGCATGGTGGGTATTTTGTTTGGAATTACTAGTCTCTGCCTCAGTCCAAATGTGTGGAAAACTGTCATCCTGGATTCTTCAAGCGGGCTCAGGAAGGAGAGCCAGTTTGCTGCTACGAATGCATTCCTTGTCCAGAGGGGACCATTTCCATTCACAATGGTAGGTGACACCACAGAAAATGGTACTGGGTTCACTCATAACATTTTGAACAATGTGCTTCTTAAAATGGATACATCTAAACTTGACTGTTTGCCTATCTCATTGTACACATGTGGTATTCTGACAATAAAGGTAATAATAATAACAGTTATTCTTACTTTTCAAGGTAACCAATTTTTTCCATAATGGGAGGAATACGAAAAAGATCTTGAAGGGTGAAGTTGGAAGACTTAGGAGGACATGGTAGAGTGGGCAAGGTGACATCCAAGGATGGGATCTGACTAGTATAACTACTGGTTCTGTCTATTAGCATCATGCGCACATGCGTGAGTCACGCAAGTGCAATTTACAACCTGCTGAGCTGCCCAGACAGCTGAGCAACGCTGCATGCAAGTGTGCAATGGTTGGGAAAGCCCTTTTTTCTGCTTTTTCAACTGTGTCGTGCAAAGCAGCTGCAGTTGAAAAAGCAGGAAATAAAGGTCAGGTAAGAGCCCGGGCGGGCAGGTGCCACAACAGCAGCAGACATAGAACCGGTTCTACAGAGGTGGACAGAACTGGTAGAAACCCACCCCTGATTACATCTTTGCCAGAGGAAATCTCTCTTCTCGTTGCCAGTTTGGAAGTGTCCCTCTATGTTCACCTTTCTTAGGAATACTTGAATTCTTTGTAATTTAAGGAATAATTTTAAATCAATGACTTTTATTCATCCCAATCAACTTTACATTACAGGCCAAAAGATACAATCATCCAATTAATCAATCAATCTTTATTAAAATCATAGAGCTACATAAGCAGAAAGATCTAACTGGGAGGACTAGGGAGGGCAAACAGATGGGTTCAAGGGACAAGAGAAAACCAAATGGAGGATTCACCATAAAATCCATGGAAAGTACATCAGTGTGAAAGGAGGGATATAAACTAAATTTCCAATTCATAGGCACACAATCTGCCTCTTTCTTCTGCAATGTTCTAACTGTCCATGGTATGAATTAAGAGAGAAAACACAAATATTGCTTATTGCCAGTGGTGATACTCAGCCGGTTCGCAATGGATTGAGTGAACCGGTAGCAAGAATTTGGTATGGGTCGCTGAACCGGTAGTAAGTTCTGGCTGGCCATGCCCCCCACCCAGTCGCCCTCCTGCCCGATACTCGTTCACCCTGCCCACCTGCCTGACATTCGCTTAAGGTGTTTTTTTATTTTCCCCTCATGATAATCAGCTGTAGATAAGATGAGCTGTGCTGGGATTCCCCTTGCTGAGGCCCAGGAAGGCAAAAAATGGAGGGAGGAGCTCAGCCCCCCCTCTATTTTTTGCCTTCCAAAGCCCCAGAGGAGACTTGGGGGAGCAAAAACGCCCCCCAGAGGCTTCTCTGAGGCTAGGAAGCTCCCAAAACAGAGCTTGGAAGGGTGTTGCATGCCCCTCCCATGCTCTGTTCCTTGTCTTCCTGAGCCTCAGAGGAGCCTTAGGAGAGCAAAAACACTCCCCTCCCGAGACTCCTCTGTGACTAAGAAGCTCCCAAAAACAGATGGGGGCTGCAAAAAATAAAAGCCACGCTTACCCAGTTACATGGCTATGCCCACCAAGCCACGGCCACAGAACCGGTAGTAAAAGTTTTTGAATACCACCACTGCTTATAGCTCAGTTCAGCAATCCTGTGTTCAGCACAGCCATCATCATGGATTCCTTGATAGGTTTGTTATAGGGCCTTCCAATTTCTTCTTATCTTTCCAATTTTCTTGGTTATTAGATAGTAAAATACAAGCAATTACCCAAAGTACAAAAAAAGTACCTATGGTACCTTTGTGGTACAGTTTTGGTTCTGAAAGGAAAAAAATCTTTCTACATACTGTTAGGATTAAAAGGAATGAGACCGAACAAAAAGGAGGACAAATAGAGAACTGATAAAAACAAAAACCACCAAAAATTTACAAATGGGCCAGAATACAATTTCAAACACTGTGTTGAGTGCACCTATGTTTAATCATATTATATCTCTTTTCTATAAGCTACACAGACTCCCAGTTGATTTCAAATTGCAATTAAATTTAACTTTAGAGCCCTACCTTGAATAGGACCAGTGGACTTACTCCTCTAAGGACATACACACAAACACACACACACACACACACATATTGTGTGTGTGTGTGTGTGTGTGTGTGTGTGTATATTATGTCTCACCTATTTTTTTTTGAAAAAGATTTTATTAATTTTCTACAAACAAACAAGACAAACAAAACATAAAAACATCAACTCTCATATGTACATCCAGTGTGTCAGTTGGTTCATCATTTTTGTGCATTCATTCTGTAGTCTCTATTACAATTATGTTACATAACAACTCATATTTTCAATCCAAACTTATATATCCTAATATCACTAAAAAAAAAAAGTTTTTGACTATATTTTTAATCATTCATGCTTTATGAGCTAACAATACTTTAAACCAGTTTACTCTATAACAAATCATATAATCATATCAAATCAATCCTAAAAAACCCTTTATAAATATAATGTCGAATAACAAAATAATAGCAAAATAGCAAAATAAAGATATTCCTTACTGTCTAGCATTCTAAATATTCTATTATCGTATTTTATCATCTAACCATTGATAAAAAAGATCCCAAATTTCATAAAATTGTTTATCCTCTTGCTCTCTAATTTCAAATGTCAATCTACTCATCTCAGCACATTCCAATATTTTCTTAATAATTTCTTCCTGTAATGGTATTTTCTCATTCTTCCAATTTTTAGCAAATACAATCCTAGCCGCTGTTAATACATTTACAATCAGGTACTTCAAATCTTTACTATATATATCAGGTAAAATTCCCAATAAGAAGATCTCTGGTTTCAAGTCTATGTGTTTCTTTGTCATTTTTTCCAACCACATGCGAATTATAGTCCAATATTTTCTAGCGTCCTCACAAGTCCACCACATATGGTAATACGAGCCGGGTATCTGATGACATTTCCAGCATTTTTCAGATTTGTTCTTAAACATTCTTGCTATTCTTGTTGGGGAAAGGTGCCACCTGTAAAACATCTTATACTTTCACAAGTGAGAACAAGGAGTTCCACAGTTCAAAATATTCAAACAAAACAGAGCCAGACTAAAAAAAAGGGGGTTAACAGAATTATATTCCAGTTCTTGGCAGATTTCCCGGAATCTGTCTGGTAATTCAGAATGTCCATAAATTACAAAAGCCGCTCCACACGTATCCTTTTGATACATCAAACAATTTGCTTCCGAGCAAAGTTTGAGAATCATCATGCCTCCTTAAATCACCTGGATGGGCGTGTCAGTCTCTCTAATCAATTTCTGGCTTGATGCCTCCCTCAGCTTGACATTTCAGTCTCCTCCTAGTTCTGGCATCAAGCCACGATCTGTCAGTTTTCCCACTCAAAGCCTCTGACTCATTTTGTGGATCAGTTGCTGGCATGAATGACATTGAAGGCTCTGAGGGGGGTTGTCTCTGTGATAAACTCTCATCCTCCTGGCTCACATCTGTATCTTCTAATAATTCAGACTCCACATTCACAGCAGACTCCAGCCTTCCATCTTCAGAGTCATCAGAGTCAAAACACACAGCAGGATCGATCCTTTCAGTCACAACATATGTGTGTGTGTGTGTGTGTATTTGTAATTCTTAGCCTTAGAAGAAGCTATCTAAATCCCACCTTTTCAACATTCTTTAAAATTAAATAATGGTGAGTAACTGTCTTTTGCATCTGATTTTGGATCACGATTAACTTAAGACTCAGAAGGGTTGGGGAAAAAAGAGATTGCATTGTTTAAGTATTTTGTTGTTATTGTTAATGATGATGTAGATAACTGTCTCACATTTATATATTTCTTCTGGTTGTGAGCTGCTCCTTTGTATTCAGGTCTGGCCTCAGAATGATGATGAAGCACTTGGGGATGAAGATGCAACCCAGCAGCCCAGCATTGGAGGCCAAGATGGAGAAGACCTGCACAACCACCATATATTTCCCTTTGGTGCTCAGGTAGGTGGGCACAAAACTCACCCAGACACTGCAGAAGAGCAGCATGCTGAAGGTGATCAGCTTGGCTTCATTGAAAGCCCCAGGGAGTTTCCTGGCCAGGAAAGCTACTGTGAAGCAGATGGCAGCCAGGAAGCCCAGGTAGCTGAGGGTGATGTAGAACATAACAACAGAGCCTTTGTTGCATTGCAAGATAATCATTCCAGGCTGGGAATGGAGGTCAGAGTAAGGGAATGGGGGAGAAACTCCCAGCCAAATAAAGCAGATGATAATTTGAACAGCAGAACCAAAAGGATGATGGAATTGGCCAAGCTCTTCCCTAGCCACTTCCTCACTTGGTTGCCTGGTTTTGTGGCCAGAAAAGCCAGCACCACCATGATTGTTTTGGCCAAGAGACAAGAAATGGCAACTGAGAAGATGATGCTGAAAACTATTTGTCGGAGAAGGCAGGTGACTTTCCTTGGTTGACCAATTAAGAGAAAAGGAGACAAGAAGCAAATATCCCACATTTCCTAGTCGTACCACAACTGACTATAATGATCTACTGCATTTTGACTTTACAAAAGATAATGTAGAAAAGGCACTATGTCACCTAAAACCATCCCTATCTATTGGCCCCAATGGATTATGTGCATACTTCTCCACTGCCATAGCAGAACCCCTAAGCATAATATATGAGATATTATTCAGAACCAGCTCCTTACTGAACCTATGGTCCTTAGCAATGGTCATCCCTATCTTCAAAAAAGATGACCCCAGCCTGGTTGAAAACTACAGACCAACCTTACTGTGTTGCATCATGTGCAAAATCATGGAATAAATCATTAACTAACCCATTACCCTCCACTTAGAGTCAAACAACCTACTCTCCAAAAAACAATTTGTTTTCAGGAAAAAAATGTCCTGCAATCTGCAACTCTTGCACTGTAAAAACAAATGGACTACTCTACTTGACCAAAGTAAAGCAATAGCCGCAATTTACATAGATTACATAGATGCAAAGCCGTTGATTCAGTGGTACATGGCAAACTACTGTTAAAACTAAACTCTTACGTCATTTCCAGTTCCCCTCATAAATGGATTCCTGTGTTCCTGTCAAACAGGCAACAAATAGTAAAAATACGGAGCGCCATACTAAACCCTACTCCAGTTAACAGTGGTTTTCCCCAAGATAGCCTTCTAGGACCCACACCCTTTATACTCTACATAAATGACCTTTGCGATCACCTTATAAGCAACTGCATCCTCTTCACAGATGACATAAAACTATTCAACACCATCGACAATGCTACTGTCCTTCAAAGTGACCTTGATTATGTGTCTCAAAGGTCAAACAATTGGCAACTCCAAATCTTATCCAACAAATCCTCTGTCCTACACATTGATAAAAATAACCAGTACACTAAATAGAAGCTGGGCAGATATGACTTCGCTGATGACCCTCACTCTGCCAGGGACCTTGGAGTACTCATAAATGACCTAAGCACCAGAGCTCATTGTAATAGCATTGCCAAAAAGGCATTACAAGTTGTAAATCTAATCTTATGAAGCTTCTCCTCTGGTAATATTGAATTGCTAACTAGGGCATACAAAACCTTTGCTAGACCAATACTTGAATACAGCTCACCTGTCTGGAATTCGCACTGTATATCGGACATTAATACAATTGATTGAGTCCAAAAGTATTTCATGAGAAGAGTACTACACTCCTCTGCTCACAACAGAATACCTTACATCACCAGGCTTGAAATTTGGGGCTTAGACAACCTAGAACTACACCACCTACAGTTGGACTTTAGCGTAGTACACAAAATTATCTGCTACAATGTCCTACCAGTCAATGACTACTTCAGCTTCAACTGCAATATTACAAGAGTACACAACAGATATAAACTCAATATAAACTGCTCCAAACTTGATTGCAGAAAGTATGACTTCAGCAACAGAGTGGTCAAAACCTGGAATACACTACCTGACTCTGTTGTTACATCCTCTAACCCCCTCTCCTTTAACCTTAGACTATTCACTATTGCCTCATTCCAAGGAGGTCTGTAAGGGGCATGCATAAGTGCATTACTGTGCCTACTGTTCCTGTCCTATTGTCCTCATTTATTCATACCTGCTATTTGTACTTACTCATGTTTATACTTATTCCTATTTATCTAGTAAGCAATTGACAAATGAAATAAATAAATAAAATTGTGCAATATTAATAAAAAAGGATCCTTGGTGCTACCTCTGAGCTTGGTTGTTTTCTTGCAGACTTTTCATTACCCAAACTTGGTAACATCATCAGTATTAGTGATAAATAAGAAAACAATTGCAATTCAAAATGTCTTTTAACTTGCAATTTATTTCTTTGTTTGTTGTTTGCTCATTTATTTATTTATGTTTTATTACTGCCTATTTCATACAATATTCAAAAAATATTACAATTAAAAACCTGCAAATGTTTTAAAACACCCAGATTAAATGTATATAGGAGCAAAATACTTGGACAATTAGCAATATTGCCAGGAAATTGGCCCCTTAACACATTCAACACCCCAGGCATCTGAACATATTCAGGTTTTTAAGGCCTTATGAAAGGCTAACAGGGTAGGGGCCATTTTCACCTAAGAGAAGATGTTCCACAAAGCAGGGGACACAACAGAATAAGTTTTCACTTCCATGAAAATCCACTTCTGTGAGGTCTCTCCCTTCTTTTGGGTCACCCACCTTCCTGAGTGGAGATGGTCCCCTCTGGACATGGAACACAGTCGTAGCAGCAAAGTGGTTCTCCTTCTCACTTTTGCTTCACAAATCCAGGAAAACAATTGTCCACACATTTGGACTGAGGAAGAGACTCAGCAGAAAAACAAAAAACACCAAAGAAAATATGTTAGCACCAACCATCTCTGAAATACGAGCAATACACTTGAAATACGAGCAAAAGTGACTGCTCAGTTTCTAGAACTGTAGTGTTATGAGGTCATGTGAACGTGTCCCTGAAAAAGTGTAAGTCGGGAATCTTTTCCTGGAACACGTAGGACATGAGTACGAACCCTGTGCACAAAAGGGATAAACCCCAGATAGCTATCCTAGCCAAGGTCCTTCTTATTGAAGAATTACAATAAGGTAACAACAACTGAAGAACAAACCCATATTTGTTATTACCTAAATTTTGAGTCTCCTTTTTCCCAGACAGATTTGAGGCAGCCTTCAATCAAGATGAAGAATTGCATTCAGGGGATTTTCAGATGAGGTGTCCCTTTACATGTCAAAGCCCAAATCTAAGCAGCATTTCCTTTCACATTGCCTATCACATTACCTCAGGTATTGGGAAGGATTTTTCTCTGAGTCAAAGTCATGTTTCAGTGCTTCAGTTTTCTGGGTCAGAGCATTATCTCACACCAGACAAATCATCATGACTCTATGCCAGAGATCTCCAAACTTGACAACTTTAAGACTTGTGGACTTCAACTCCCAGAATTCTCCAGCCAGCTATGTTGAAGTCCACAAGTATTTATATCTTTTAATTTTATCCATTCAAACTCCTATTTAAGCTTCAATGTATACCTTTAAAATTATAGCATTCAATTTAATACACAACGTTCAATTGAATTCTGCTTGGTACATTCTTAAAATGCACACTATATTCTTAAAAAGAAAAGATTATATATATATGTAAATAAAACACACGTTCCAATTCAATTCTATCATTAATATTCATTGAAATCTTAACATCTTTAACATTTCTTTTCAATTAAATATCATATTTCCTTGGGGACACTTATAAACTTTCCATAGTTAATTCTTTTTTTTTTCTCCATATTTCTCACTTATATTTTTATAAATCATTAATAATAATTAAAATGTTCCCATTTAATTCTCCCATTCACTTTAATTCATTTATTTGTTAACAAACATTCCACTCCATTACAGTTAATATTTTATCCATCATTTTAGTCATATTTTCTACATTTATTTCTGTTTGTAATATAACAATGCTATCTTATGTACCTTTGCAGAATCCCTTTCACAATTAAATTTTCACCCATTATCTCTGAACAAGCTTATGGTTACAATTCTTATATCTTTTCCCTGTTTCTCTATTTCTTGTTTCTGTCTTTTACAACTTTTTTCCTTACCTTCTTCCCCCTCTTCTTCTCCCTCCCCTTTTTACCCCCTCGTCTCTCTACTTCTAACTCTCTCATCTATAATCCCCTCTTCTGTTGCTTTCTAATATTATACTTATCTTTCAAATTGTTCTTCTTTTTGGTTATTTTTTCTGGTCTTAAACCTTTCACTCTCTTTCCCCCTTCCTTTTTTCCCCCCACTTAAAATTAATTGATCATTAAAAATGGCTTCTTCTTTGTCCCAATCTTCTTGTTCTGCAAGCGTTTCTTGTTGTTTCTCATAGTTCCAGATCTCCATTTCTAAGAATTGAAATACAAAGCCAAAAGAACCTCTCCCTTTTGTGCATCTTCTTTCCATTTTTAAAGTTCCATTTTCAGTTCTTCTAAGAGTGATACCATTTAAAAGACTTTTAAACAACCACCTGGTTAATTTTAGTCATCTAGAGGCAAAAACCAAATAATCCAAATAATCCAAGGCTGTTTCTTCTTGCTTCTTTTTTCCACTTTTTCTTCCTGGGGTTCTATTATTTTGTTACCAAGTTTCAGTTAAAATGTATCTTTGTGGAATCTTGTTAAAATTTCAATGTAAGTTCCTTTTAGTTATAGTTCCATTCCTTGGTTCCAGGCAGTCTCCTCCATTTTTCCAGATCCTGCCCTTTTATTCTTTTTTTTCTCCTTTCCTGCTTTTAAAAACATTTAAATACCCAGAAATCTTTATTTTCCCGTTGACTTTTATTTTCAGCTTAGATGCCTATTAATGTCAAAGTGGATTTTTTTTTTTCAATTTCTTGCTTAAGTCTCTTGGCTGTCAGTATAAGGAAGGAAAGAAAAAAGAAACCTAGTCCTTTCCCTTCTCTCTCTCCTTTGCAGCTTCAAAATCTTCTTTGGGAACAATGTTATTTAATTTAAATTCCAGGGTATCTTACATTGTTGCTTTTTCAGTTTAACCCGGTCGGCCAAAACTTTCTCTTCTTATCTTCCTCCTGCACATTCTTTTCCAGTTCAGTTCTTCTTTGAGGTGGCCATTTCTGACCACCTGCCTTCAGAACTGCCTTCAGGAAAGAGAGTAATGGCCAGCTGGGGAAGAGAAATGTGGCTCTCCTCGACCCTGCTGGCAGTCTCCCCTTTTTCACCACGTCTATGGGGTGGCTTAGCCCTGAAACCAGCCAGCTCAGGGCACTCTGGCAGCGAGCACAGATCAAAACCACACGTGATCGCAGATTTCGGTCTGTTGCCAAAGAGACTCAAACCGGAAACGAAGTCCACAAGTCTTAAAGTTGCCAAGTTTGGGGACCTCTGCTCTATGCTATCTGAAAGTTTGGGACCTCCATTGTAGGAGCAGAAGGTCTATCTCAGAGGGGTGAAAGATTGAAATAGATAACTCTGGCTACGTCTGTGTTGCTTAAAAATACCTTGCCCTGCTTTTTCATGGGATACTAACCCAACCAGGATAGGATAAATCCTAATTCCAATGCTTATTTCATACTGTGACCAATAGAACCTTTATTCAGTCTTGATTCAATTTCATCGAATTCGGTCCAAATTTGAATTCAAGCACCGTTCAACAAATTTGCCTTTTTCTTTGCTATCTGAGAACAAGGAACAAGAAAATCACCTTTGCTAGTGTTCTGTACCTTCATTAACATTCTTGAAAGCCCCGCGCTTTGATTGGCCAAAGCGCGGGGTGATCTGATTGGTTAGGCGAGCCGCGCTGATTGGCCTGCTAAGAATCTCCCGCGATTGGTGGGTTCGAATTACGGGAGATTCAAAGCGGTGCCATTGGCTGTGGCCGCCGCGGCTTGAGAATAAAAAGCCACTGTTTTCTCCCTTGGACCCAGTTCGGTTCCGGGGACCAATAAAGAGCTGAAACCTAGTCACCGCCTCCTGGTCTCTTTCTTGACGGACACGACACCTAGCACTTGAGGGCTTCTCTTACCATTTTCATGCAGCTTCTCCATTTCAACACTAAGCCATGGTGCCTAGGCTTAACCCAATGAAATGGATCAGAACCCATTGGAAAACACAGGAAAGACACCACTCTTTCTCTTACCCGGTTATGCAATTTTAGCCATGACAGATGATCTTGGTTGACACGGAGTCTCTGTTTTTTAAAAGTCACCAGATCTTTTTTGACTAAATACTTCTTGGGGAAAAACACCCAGCTATTGATCTTCAGATCAGCCTTTAAATCTCCATTTTGGTCCAAGTACAGTACGTATGTGGAAACATTGAGAAACTCATTCTTCTCCAGAAAGGGATGGAACTAGAATGGGAAGATCCAGGAATTTTAAAAGCAGTAAACCTGGCAACTTATTCCTTTTTGTCTGTTCCCAGTTGAACCTTTCTTCTACAGTAAATATTCTTAGTTGGGAGAACAGGTTCCCAAAAATGGAAAAGAAAGGTTTACCAAAATTTATCAAATATACATTGACAATATATACATTAAAAATAATTGAACAAAATTTGTCAGTTAAAGGAAATATTTAGAGCATGTCATAGATTGCACAAACAGAGAAAATATTCATCAAGTCTTTGAAACAACAGGATGATTAACAGAAAGCATGGATTTGTCAAGAAAAGAGTTGCCAGGCTAATCTCCTCACATGTAGACCAGATTGGAACAGGCCCCAATGAGTGAATTCTACTTTATGGCCAAATTAAGAGAATATTTATTTATTTAGCCATCCATGTAGAATAGAATAGACTAGAACAGAACAGAACAGAACAGAACAGAATAGAATTCTTTATTGGCCAAGTGTGGTTGGACACAAGGAATTTGTCTTGGTGTAAATACTCTCATTGTACATAAGAGAAAAGATACATTTGTTGAGAGTCAAGAATCATAAGGTACAGCACTTAATAATAGTCATAGGGCACAATAAGCAATCAAATCATATTAGGAAACAGTCAATATAAATTGTAAGGGTACAGGCAACAAAACTACAGTCATACAGTCACAAGTGGAGGGGGTGGGTGATAAGGAGTGATGAGCAGATTAACAGTAATAGTAGTGAAGACTTTGTAAATAGTTGAACAAGGTTGAGGGAATTATTTGTTTAGCAGAGTGAAGGCGTTTGGGGAAAAACTGTCCTTGTGTCTAGTTATTGCATCTCTCTGTCTGTCTATCAAAATTAGCCATTCATCTCACAGTGTGACAAGAGTGCATGTCTGAAATTGCAAATGTCCCAATACTTTTTTTACAATCTGAGAAGCTATGAAGGATCTTCTCGGAATTTCTCTCTGCCTATTATTTAGTTGGGGGCTCCCCACCCCTTTTCTCTGATGACACATATTAATAGATTGTGGGAATGTTAATGATATAACTTGATTTCAACAAAGCATTAATGAAATAATTCCTGATGTGATTATTAGGAAGGTAGTTAAATGAGGGCTGGATGGTATAACAATTAAATGAATAATACTGTCTTTATAATTGTGTACTTCACAAAGATGAAGCTTCTAGAAAAACACTTATGATTTCCCGATAGAGAAAAGTGCATAAGTAAAATCCAGTAGAAACTTTTTTGAAGCAGTAGTGTTTTAATTTTATTTTATTTGATAATGTTAGGGATAACATTGTTTACCCTAACTGGTTTAGGTAAAATAATAAATATGTAATCATAGTTTGTAAGTTAAAGTGTCTGCAACTTTAAATATAGGAATGTAATTAAGGGAGTGGTTGTGAAAGCACTTTAAAAGATGCAAGACGACAGCTTGCTCTCTCTCTGGCTTTGATGATCCCTAATTACTGCTTGGACTCAAGACTGCATTGCTCGAACGAGAGATAAACAAAGGACTGATTTGTAAGTGAACTGACATTGGATATTCTGCACGGACTTTGCTAACTGAATATCCTTGAATGGACTGACTAAATGATACATGCCTAATGGACTGTTATTTTGACTATGCTATAAATGGAATAAACTATATATATATATTTTTTGCAGAAGTTTTATTGATTTTAACAACAGACAAAAAACATATAAGACATAACACATGACATAAAAAAAATTAAAAAAAATTTAAACATTTTTCATAATGAAATTTATGAAGAATTTATGAAGAATAAACTATATTTTTGATAGCACAAGCGTATCTGTTATTTTTACTGTATGTTAACAAACATACAAACTTATCTCACTCATTTATCTGTGTGCCTATCTGACTAACGCTGCACATTCTGTTTAGCTTGTCTCCTTAACCCTGGTTGGGGAACCCAGGCTTAACAGATAGCAATCCTAAATTTAATTTCATAATAATGTTATTAATGATTTGGATGAAATGGGATTAAATGGCTACCGTTTGGTAGCTGATATCAAATTGGGTGTCTAAATGTATAAGTTAGAGCCAGGTAAAACATTCAAAAACACATCTTCATGATTTATCAAAATAGGCTGGAAAGAATTGAAAGGAATTTAAGAGAGAGAGAGAGAAAGAAAGAAAGAGAGAGAGAGAGAGAGAAGTACAAAGGCTTCTATATGGAAGAAGAAAAATGAAATGCAGAGCAAGAAGGGTGAGAGATTCCAAACTTGATATGAATATTTGTGAAAATGATCTCAAAATAGTAATTGATTGCAAACCAGATGTGAGTTGGCAGTAAGATGCACATGGAAAGAAGGCAAATGCATCCATACAAATCTAGAGGAAGTCAGTATTCTAGTTTGGGGGGATCCCAACTCAAGTACCGGCCAGTGGTGGGATTCAATTTTTTTTTACTACTGGTTCTGTGGGTGTGTCTTGGTGGGTGTGGCATGGAATGGTTTGATGGGCATGGCAGGGGAAGGATACTGTAAAATCTCCATTTCCTCCCCATGCCACTAACCTGTTTTCCAGCTCCATTCTCCTATATAGGGCAACAAAAAAAGACCCAGCCAATCAGCTGGGACTCGGGAGGCAGATAATAGATGGGGGTGGGGCCAGTCAGAGGTGGTATTCCAAACTACTCAAAATTGCCACTACCAGTTCTCCAGAACTGGTCAAAACCTGCTGAGTACCACCTTTGGTACCAGGTCTCCTTGGAGGCACCATGCTTGGAGAAGACATTGCACAACATCTAGATCAGCTTTAGGGAAGGGCTATGAAGGCAAGAATGGGCTCAAAGGAGGCTGCTGTTAGCCTTGAGGAAAGGCAAGAGCCATGTTGATCTACTAAAGTGGAAAATCAGAAGGAATCTGGGAACACCTTTTTCAACAAATAAAATCTCTTAGCTGGAAACTACAACAGTCTTCCAATTGTTAAAAGATGATACACAAAAGCTTAAATTCTGTTTCCTGCTATTGAAGATTGTGATGCACCATAAGATCATAAACTCAGCCAGGAGATTACGGCTGAAGGAGAGGAAAAACATCCTAAAAGAGAAGTAGCTTTAGAGTTGAGAAAGTAAAACAGAGAAGTATGGTTTCCCTTCCATTGATAGTCTTAATGCTATGACTGACAAGCCAGAAAAGGTTTAACTGGGATTCCTGAAGAAAGGAGAGATTGAGCTAGGTGGTTGAATGGGCTCCTTCAAATTTATGAAGGTAAAATTCTAAAATTAATCATCATAAACTCATAATTACAGGAATGTATTTTAAAATATACGCATCCTTTTTAAAATTAGCACTATTTAACATCGAACTATATCTCTCACAGTGCCTGAAAATCATCACTGAACTGATTAGATTGGCCAAACTTGTTGGCCTCCTGTAACTCAAGTAGATTGATATAGTTCCCTTGCTTCTCTTTGGATTCCTTCTCAAAAGGATCTAAGTTGAATGGATCCTTGTTGGGAGTTCATACCTGCCATGGTTGCAGCCTTGGAGCCCCCAAACTGCCTTCACTCTCCTTCCTTCTCCTCCTGGATCTGGAGGAATACGCAGCATTCAAGACATGGGCCAGAGTCTGCATGACACTATGAAAATGATGGAAGTTATTGACCCACATCATCATGGTTCTTTTTGCTTGGGTCTCCAGTGGTGCTTTCTCTGTGCATCTTTTCCGGTCTTTGGCAGAAAAGACGTGCTTTGAAAAAGAACAGTGAAATGTCTGGTCTCTAAAGGGTGGATCCAGAAAGAAATCAGGCTCGTAGCCATCGTTTGGTCGCCTTTTTTTTCTCTCAAAGTCAACAGTCCAGATACTATTCACATATTTGAGAGCTCTGTGCTCTTTCAATGGATATAGTCCGATGAGTGTTGTGATCCAGACTTTCCCTTCAATGGGGCCTGGCAAACGCATAAGTGTAAAATGGAAAGGAAGAATTCTATCCAAAACAGCACCATATTCTATGTAGTGAACAAAGACGTTGACTTGCCTCCACTTAGAGAGGGCATCCCTGAGGGGTACTGTGAGTTGAATTGTCAATAATCGTTGTGACATAACAACACAAATTCCATTCTTTTTGAAACAATTTTTTATTAATTTTAAAGATAAAACAACACATCATTAACCATTAAATACATAAACACATAAAACCTCTTAACATTGTAAATCCTTACAAGTCAAACAAAACATTATTTTTATACAGCATAATTCCAATTTATCCCATCTCCATATGGACACACAAATATCTTTCAGCAAATTTCTCATTATTTCTCTTTACTCCTATTCAATTTCATTTCTCTTCCATATTTATCCATTTTATAGTCATCATATTCTTTTCTTTCTGGCTTGTTTAAATTATTCTCATCTAACATTCCTCCAAGGTTTTATTGATTCTTTTTCCCTTTTTTTTTTATAAAAAACAAATTTTGTTAGTTTTACCATAAACACAATACACAAACATACAAACACAAAACATAAACAAAACTAAAAGATCTTTTCTGAAGGTTGTCTGTTCCCGGGTTAAAACTCTTCACACAGACACAAATTCAAACATCATATTCAACCCATATCTCCTTCCATATCTTATTATCATTTTCTTTTTTATATATATATATAAAAACCATTTTTATCAGTTTTATAAAAACAATGCACAAAGAATCAAGGCATAGCAGCTTATAAATTCTTTTCTAAGAAAAAATAATAATAAAAGACCAATAAGGCATAACATTTCCAGATTATAATATCAATATTTCATATAATATTAACTTCATATCTTGTCCCTACTTCTCCTTTCCATCCAAATTATTTATTAATTAAAATTTTATTGCCTTTTATCAATATACAAAATCCAAAAAAAAAAAGCATATATATCCTTCCATATCTTATTACCATTTTCAACAACATTCTTTGTCTGTTCTATTTCCAATTATCCATTCATCTTTTTTTTCTTTTACTATACTTCTCCTGTACACCAATTGGAGTAACATCTATAACTCATTACCCTAACTTAGAAATACTACATATAGCAATCTTTCTTGGGATTCTGTTTAAAAGATTCTAAAATTACATAATAAATTTTATATTCTAAATATACATATAAAAACACACTCTTATAAACCCTCCAGAATCCCTCTTTTAATCTAAATTAAATTCACCCATTGTCTCTAAATAAACTTTTTTTCTTTAGGTCTTGCTTCCCCCCATTAAGGCTTCTCCTCCCCCCCTTTCTCTCTTGCTTATTCTTCTCCTTGCCCTTTCTACCCCTTTGCTTTTTCCCTTCGCTTTTCTTACTCCTTTTCCTTTGCTTTCTAACCTTGCCTCCATCTTTTCGCTCATTTTTCTCTCTTTTGGTTGTTTTTATAATTCTTAAAATCCCCTTTTTTTTATCCTTTTTCTCCTCCTCTCCGGAAGGGACCCATTGTTCATCAAAGATGGCTTCTTCTTCCTCTTCTTCCTTGTCCCAGTCCTTCTGCTGCGTAATCAACTTTTCAACAGAACATAACGCCATTTCTAAGAATTGAAACAAAGCGCCCAAAGTATCTTCTTTTTTATATTTTTGATATTCAATCTCTAGTTCATCCACAAACGATGCCATTATAAAAAGGGAAACTTTTTCCAAAACAACCACAAGTATTTTTAATCAAAGACAATCAAAAGCAATTAAAAAAAAAAGTTCCAAAAGTTAATACTTTTCTTCCTTATTCTCTTTCTCTTTCTGGATTAATTTTTAATCAAAGAGGTCCAATTACCATATATCTTCCTTTGGGATCCACAAAGACGTTCTAGACAATCTCCTCCTTTTTCAGCTTCTGCTCCAATTTTTTTTCTCCCTTCCCACTTGCAATGACAATTTTAAATAATCAGAAATCCATACCTCCAACAAAGATTTTCCAATTTCTTAAATTTTTCAATGTCCAAAAATCCCTTTGTCTCTTAGCTTCAACTTTCAAAGCAATCCACTTTCAATGTCTAATATATCCAAATATTTCTGCTATTTCCGTGGGGTGGGAGAGTAAAAAAAAAAAAAAAAAAAAGTTCCCTTTAACAGCTTCTCCGCCGCTTTTCGCTCTTCTTAGGGATACAATGTATCCTCCAGCAATTCAAGCAGCTCAATTCCAGGCAATTTAAAAGGTGTTACTTGACCCGGCTCAGACAGAACTTTCACTCTTCACACTTCCTCCAGCACAGTTCTTACCCGGTTGTTGGCTTCTTCGTGGCGACCATTGCTGACCGCCACTCCACCGCCTTGGGAAAAAGGGGTTTTCCCGGAGAAGGGGGGGTCTGCGACACCCCCACCTCCCTATCCGACTCCCCTCTCTCTTCAGCTGTCCCTACAGGGCAGCCATATCCCCCTGACCCATCTGGATCGGGGGTACCTCAACGGCTAGCACAGCAGGAATCGCGAGCTGTCGCGAATTCCTGCTGCCCCGAAGCCACGTGAAACCGGAAGTCCACAAATTCCATTCTTGACAAAAAAAAGGCTTATACTCGAGTCAGATTCCCCTCTGAAAAAAAATAGTGTGGAGCTCCGAAGCTGGGCAGCCGCTTCCCTGCTTCCATGTTTCCTTTGCAACTTTTAAGCATGGGAGTAATCGGAAGCAGAAAAGTTCTTGCTTGAGGATATATTGTTTTTTCTTTTTTTAACTGTTTTTTTTGGGGGGGAAGACCCACCACCATGTAAGAATGCTCAGACATGAAATCTATCCAACCGAAAATAAGTGGGGGGGGGATTTTAACAGAGGGAAGATGTAGGGAGAAGGCAAAAGCGACAGAAGATCCTTCAGGGGAAACTGAGGGGGAGACTCACCCTTGGTCCAGATGAGCCCCCTTCCCCTTTCTCTAGGCTGAGAAAACAATGCGAGCCGAGGTTGCTTCGGCTCCACTCAGCTTCATTTCCTCAGCTCCAGCTGCTTTCAGTCCACTCGGGAGGAGGGGGAGGAGGGGGAGGCAGCTCGCGTTGTTTTCTGAGCTCTAGGCTGAGAAAGCAACGCGAGCCGAGGTCGCTCCACTCAGCTTCATTTCCTCAGCTCCAGCTGCTTTCAGTCCACTCAGGAGGAGGGGGAGGAGGAGGGGGAGGAGGAGGGGGAGGCTTTTCTGAGCTCTAGGCTGAGAAAGCAACGCGAGCCGAGGTCACTCCACTCAGCTTCATTTCCTCAGCTCCAGCTGCTTTCAGTCCACTCAGGAGGAGGGGGAGGAGGGGGAGGCTTTTCTGAGCTCTAGGCTGAGAAAGCAACGCGAGCCGAGGTCGCTCCACTCAGCTTCATTTCCTCAGCTCCAGCTGCTTTCAGTCCACTCGGGAGGAGGGGGAGGAGGGGGAGGAGGAGGGGGAGGCTTTTCTGTGCTCTAGGCTGAGAAAGCAACGCGAGCCGAGGTCGCTCCACTCAGCTTCATTTCCTCAGCTCCAGCTGCTTTCAGTCCACTCGGGAGGAGGGGGAGGAGGGGGAGGAGGGGGAGGCTTTTCTGAGCTCTAGGCTGAGAAAGCAATGCAAGCCGAGGTCGCTCCACTCAGCTGCATTTCCTCAGCTCCAGCTGCTTTCAGTCCACTCGGGAGGAGGGGGAGGGGGAGGCTTTTCTGAGCTCTAGGCTGAGAAAGCAACGCGAGCCAAGGTCGCTCCACTCAGCTTCATTTCCTCAGCTCCAGCTGCTTTCAGTCCACTCGGGAGGAGGGGGAGGAGGGGGAGGAGGAGGGGGAGGCTTTTTTGAGCTCTAGGCTGAGAAAGCAATGCGAGCCGAGGTCGCTCCACTCAGCTTCATTTCCTCAGCTCCAGCTGCTTTCAGTCCACTCGGGAGGAGGGGGAGGAGGAGGGGGAGGAGGAGGAGGAGGCTTTTCTGAGCTCTAGGCTGAGAAAGCAACGTGAGCCGAGGTCGCTCCACTCAGCTTCATTTCCTCAGCTCCAGCTGCTTTCAGTCCACTCGGGAGGAGGGGGAGGAGGAGGGGGAGGCTTTTCTGAGCTCTAGGCTGAGAAAGCAATGCGAGCCGAGGTCGCTCCACTCAGCTTCATTTCCTCAGCTCCAGCTGCTTTCAGTCCACTCGGGAGGAGGGGGAGGAGGGGGAGGCTTTTCTGAGCTCTAGGCTGAGAAAGCAACGTGAGCTGAGGTCGCTCCACTCAGCTTCATTTCCTCAGCTCCAGCTGCTTTCAGTCCACTCGGGAGGAGGGGGAGGAGGGGGAGGAGGAGGGGGAGGCTTTTCTGTGCTCTAGGCTGAGAAAGCAATGCGAGCCGAGGTCGCTCCACTCAGCTTCATTTCCTCAGCTCCAGCTGCTTTCAGTCCACTCGGGAGGAGGGGGAGGAGGGGGAGGCTTTTCTGAGCTCTAGGCTGAGAAAGCAACACGAGCTGAGGTCGATCCATTCAGCTTCATTTCCTCAGCTCCAGCTGCTTTCAGTCCACTTGGGAGGAGGGGGAGGAGGAGGTGGTGGTGGCAGCTCACGTTGTTTTCTGATAGTGAGATCATTTCCCAAATTAATTGATTCACTAACCCAAAAGAAGAAGATGTTGATGACAGTGGGAGGCAGGAGTCACTTTCTCCCTTGCAAGAAAAAAGCAAGAGCCGTTCTTATGATCTCTCCCTCTCTCTCTTTCTCCCCGTAATACAGTAAAGCCCTTTCCAGCACGCGCGCGCGATCCGCCCCCGCCTCTTTGCACCTTGCAAATGCAAAAACCCTGGGGTTTTGCATTTGCAAGGTGCAAAGGGGTGGGGGCGGATCGCGCGTGCGTGCTGGAAAGGGCTTGACTTTATTGGGGGGGGGGAGAGAGAGAGAGAGAGATATCATAAGATATCTTGGTTTTTTCTTGCAAGGGAGAGAGTGACTCCTGCCTACCACTGTCATCATCATCATCTTTTGGGTTAGTGAATCAATCAAACCTTTCATGATAGTGAGATCGTTTCCCAAATTTCCCTTAAATCAGGGACAAACCTTTGGGCTGAGAATAAGCCTGTTCCTATGATGCCATTTTTGTTCACTTCAGTGTGAAAAGTGTGAAATAACACACTTCTTTTTCTTCATCTTCTTGTTCCCTATTTACTGGTCTCTTTCAAAGAGGAAATTGTGAACATCAAACTTATTCTCAACTGTCCTAGTGAAAGTTTTTATTGGCATCTATTTTTATTTTTGAAATTTATCAGTAGCTGCTGCATTTCCCACCCTCGACTTATACTCGAGTCAATAAGTTTTCCCAGTTTTTTGTGGTTAAATTAGGTGCCTCGGCTTATATTCGGGTCGACTTATACTCGAGTATATACGGTAATTGGAATAAGAAAAGAAAGAGTGTTCAGAACCATGAAGGGAGGAAATGTAATCCATCCGTTTGAATTACTTACAATTCAGGCTGACTAGAAGGAGCCATGTTGAAAGGCAACGTTGGCATACGTGATATTTTAGTTCCAGTGGTGATCATACTAATGAGATGGTCTCCCAGCTTGTAATAGCTCCATTGTTTTTTTCCATCCTGGTGCTCGAAATTCAGGGAGCACTTTATTCTCAGCTTCCCAGAGACTATCTGGGACACCAGCAGCATCAGAAGTAGGAGGTCCATAATTCATAGGGCTGAATCAATCCCCTTCCTGTTTCGAATAAAAGAACAGCAAGAAGAGTTAGTTGAATTCAAGGCACCTTCACAATATGGAAATTCTAGCGGCTTTCATGATTCAGACAAAGGCAAACTGAGCTTTATCCAGAGAGAAAGGTACACATAAGAACTAAATCTCTGCCTATCCTTTAATTTGTACCACAAGGAGCAGGGCTTGAAACATTTATCAATTTTCTGATGCAAGATCAGGATGCAAGATGGTGCTTCAAGGGTGATGTTTACCTCAAAGAGAGTCACTGATGCAAGATCAGGATGCAAGGTGATGCTTCAGGGTGATATTTATCTCAAAGAGAGTCACTAGAGAAGTACCAGAAGAGGCCTCAAAGCCAAGAATTGTGAAAATTACAGTGAGAAGCAAATTCTCCTCTGGGAATCCTAAACTTCTTAGGGCTACATTTGCAAAGGAGTAGCTGGAGAAAAGTATGTTACTGAAAATAAATAAATAAATAAATCACAAATCCATCCCTTGAGGCATTGTTCTGTAACGGTTGTGGTCCTTACCTGTCAGGTCTAATGCAGACAGTTGATGCTGGAGGAAGTAGTTCACCACCCAAATTAAATTAATCAGAAAAGAGCTGGAGGTCATCTAGTCCAACCCCCTGCAGGAGTCCAAATTCCTCTTGAAGTTTTTAAGAGGAGTCTGGACAGCCACTTTTCTGAAATGGTATGTTATGTTGGTGATCGGTCCCAAGGAGAGACGCGAGACCAGTGACTTTCAAGCTCTTTTTATTAGTTGGTAGATTGGCTTTGCATCGGATCGGCGGTGGCTTATATAGAACTTGTGCCCAGTGCCACAGCCAATGGCAGCCGTTCAAATCTCCCGCGATCGGCTGGGCCAATCGCGGTTGATCCATAATGGCCAATCATTGCTGTACACTTAGCCAATCCGAATGCTCTGCGTCCTAGCCAATCAGAATGCAGGGTTACAAGAATGCAAATACAGAACACCCCTCCCCTCTTGGTATGGTCCTACGTGACGTAGTCCCATAAGTAGGCGGGGCTCCGTACTTGTCGAGTGGACCTGCGCAGGTTAATTGTCACTTGATCTCCGACCGGTTCGGTTGGGTTCTGTGTTGCTCCCTGCCTCATCGATGGAACCGCCTGGATGAGTGAGTCAGGCCTTTCGCCGTAGCTCCCTCCCGGTCTACTCAGATTGGTCGAGCTGCTGGCTTTGCTGTTCCTGCCTGCTCTTTCCGGGCTGGTTGAACTTGCTTGGCTGCTCCTTCCAGACAAGGCTTCGAGCTGGTCGTCCGTTGGTGGCTCTGCTAGTAAGTATTGTTGGTTTCTTTCTTGTTGGGTTTGTTTGTTTGGTGTTGTGGGGTTTCCCTCTCTTTCTGGGCTGCTGTTTGGCTTTCCCCTTCCTTCTTTGGGTTCTTTGTTTCTGTGTGTCTGCTTGTTGGTTGTATTTCCTGTGTTAGCTCTCGATCTTATTTGATCGATGTGTTGCTTCCATGCTCGTCCGTCGGTTGTTTGTAGCCAGTACGAGCGGGGACCTGTTTTCTGGGTTATCATTGCTGGTACCCAGAGTGGGTCCCCTGTGAGGTTCCTTGTGTATACTGTGTCGCCTGGTGCGAATGTTTGGTGCTTGCTAGATGAATCGGGGGGGGGGGGGTTCTGGGTTGTACGTGGGGTGCAGCCTGTCTAGTGGGGACCTTAATTTCCTCCCCATTAATAGTTCTGTCAGGAACACGGCCCTTTTTTTCTGTCCATTCGCGTCCTTAAGGTTGCTGCTTTCCAGGAACATGAGGAATCTATCGATGTAGGATTCCCAGTCCTCTGCAGCCTGGTTGAAGGGAGCAGGTGGCGCAGTGCTGCTGGCCATCTTGTTGGTTGCTTGTACCGTGGTGCCACATGCGTGGTGGGTCTTTGCCTCACGATCCCACCTTCATCACTAGTGTTATGTTGGTGGATCAGTCCCAAGGAGAGACACGAGACCAGTGACTTTCAAGCTCTTTTTATTAGTTGGTAGATCGGCTTTGCTTGCATCGGATCGGCAGTGGCTTATATAGAACTTGTGCCCTGCGCTGCGGCCAATGGCAGCCGTTCGAATCTCCCGCAATCGGCTGGGCCAATCGCGGTCGATCCATAACGGCCAATCATTGCTATACACTCAGCCAATCCGAATGCTGTGCATCCTAGCCAATCAGAATGCAGGGTTACAAGAATGCAAATACAGAACAGTATATAAGTGTTGTGTTCACCTTGTTTTTTTTGTACATCTTCTGAAGTCCAGCTGACATCAGAATAATGACTTCTGTTATGGACTAAGCCAATGCATCAGTAACAACCCTAATAGCTTTACTTTAACAGCAGG
Organism: Hydrophis major; assembly: GCA_033807585.1. Classification (NCBI taxonomy): domain Eukaryota; kingdom Metazoa; phylum Chordata; class Lepidosauria; order Squamata; family Elapidae; genus Hydrophis; species Hydrophis major. The sequence continues at coordinate 25,364,801 of CM066329.1, forward strand.
CTCGTAATCCTGCACTTCTCATTGGCCCACGAATAGCGAGTCGTGATTGGTTGTTTCTGGCCGATCTGATTGGCTGACAGCGGGTCACTCTGATTGGATGCTTGTTAGAGCGGTAAACTCAAATCATTGGTTGTTGTGAAGCAGCCAGCTCTATAAAACAGCTGCTGCTGCCCAAGTATTTTTCTCTGTTCTGAAGTCACTAATAAAGAGTTGAAGTCAAAGTTCGATGTCTCGTCTCCGTTCCTTGCACCCATGCTCAGGACTTAACACTGGCAACGAAAGTGGGATGCAGAGACGATAGAGCTGACTAAACACTCATCGAACAAGACAGAGCACATGGCTGAGAGCGCATGCAACAAACGGCAGGATGACCAGCGGCGCCATACCACCTGCTCCATTTGACCTGGCAAACGAAGACTGGGACTCGTATATGGACCGCTTCCAGATGTTCCTGCAGACCAACAATCTGAAAGATGCTACACCTGGCAAGAAACGAGCAGTGTTCCTGACCCATTGCGGCCCCGCCGTTTTTAAAATAGCTAAGGCACTTGCTAAACCGGCGGAAGTGAAGACCATGGATTGGGATAACCTCACGCTGATCCTCCAGGCCCATTACGCACCCACAGAACCTACGCTGATATGAAGACATGAGTTTTACCAGAGGGACCAATGGAAGAACGAGAGCGTTGGAGACTTCGTAGCCGACCTCCGGAACATGGAGGACTCTGTGGTTTTGCAAACCTCGAGGAAGCCATGAGAGACCGAATAGTTCTGGGATTAGATGACCACACTGTGCAGAGCAAGATCATGGCAAAAGGAGACATCAGCCTCACAGATGTCATCGCCAACGCGACTGCCACAGAAGCAACCAGGAAGTCAGCCGCTCGAATGCGCCGAGCGAATGCACCGCACCACCAACTCGCTAGTGATAGTACGCCTTCCTCTGAGAGGCACACTATTACCACCCATCATGAAGACCTCGAATCATCCTCAGACAGTGAGGAAGAGGAGGTCAACTCCTGGCTCCGCTCAGAATGAGATAAAAGGAACCAGAGACTTCCATGCCAATGTGCTGGTTGCGGGGCAAACCACCAGCAATCAGACCGCAAATTCCTCGACGCACTCTGCTGTTCCTGTGGGAAAAGAGGCCACATCGCAAAGGTCTGCAGAAGCAAGTGAGGGTCCAGTCCAAGCCGGAGGGAGAATAATCTCTGCCAGGATACAGGCAAACCACCTGTAAATCGGGACCGCCTGAACCACCAATGGAACAACCACAACTACAGAAATTGAGCACCTGCTGCTTCAACGAGACGAGAAGAGGCACGAATACGTCCCTGAACTCAGAGATAAGGTCTTCCTCCCAATCACAACCACCGACGCGGTTCACGCCGGCCACTTCAATGCCGAGTGGCGCGAACCATTGGAGGCCTAGTAGGCTAGGCCTGTCTCCATTGATGACCGTTAGAGGTAAGTATGCTGTGTGCTTCTTGAAGGAGACTCGGACTCGGCAGGACCCGACGACGGTGATTCGATTCCCCTGGTAGTCCTTGAGGATGAGGCATTGAAATTGGAGATCTTGGCGTTGAATTGTGGGGATGAGTTGCTTGAGTGTCTTCCAACACACCATCGAGAGGGACGATCCCGAGTCGACCTCCATGTGGCACAGCTGGTTCTCGATGGCTACCGTGACTCGAATTTTCTTAGTGTCCAAGGTTGAGGTGTGACCGATAGTGATAGTATGGTGAGCCTCTTCTCTCTGCACGGCTGGATTTCTGTAGGAGTGGTTTACTGGCATTCGCCTTACAGGACGGCTTCCTGTCAATTGGCGATAGTTACCCCTTTTGAGGCCTGGCTGAGTCCTGGCAAGCTGCGGCAGACCCGCCCAATGTGGCCTCGTTTTCCGCACTTATGGCAGAGTGTGTCGCGGAATTTGCATTCGGACCTGGCATGGTTGGCTCCACAGCCAGCACAAGGGCGTAAAGGCTTCGGACGAGGGTCCCGGTCGGACCACAGTCGATGGACCTCTTCTTCGTCACTGTCTGACAACGAAGAGAGGTCCTCGTAGTGTGTTGTCGCCAGCTGTCCTTCTGAACTAGGTGATATTTCGCTGGCTGGTGGTGGTACCGGAGTGTGGCTTCACCGAAGTTGTGCAGCCGACTTCTTGGTCGCCTTGCTGCTGTGGCTTCGGCAATGGTTTCAGCAAGTCTGATGTTGCCTTTCGCCATCAGCTTGCTTTGCAGACCCAGTGCATCTAGTCCCAGAACTATTCGATCTCTCAGTGCCTCTTCTAAATCGGCGAACCCGCAGAGGCCCCCTAAATTTTGGAGGTCCGCCACGAAATCGGCCACGCTTTCCCCTTTTTGTTGGTTCCTCTGATAAAACTCATGGCGTCTCACGAGCGTAGGCACGGTTGGCGCGTAATGGCCTCTCAGGATGGGTTCGAGGTCGTCCCAGCTCACGGCCTTCACTTCTCGAGGTTTGGCGAGTGCTTTAGCCATCTTAAATATGGCTGGGCCGCAATGTGTTAGGAAGAACGCCCTTTTCTTTGCTGGCGTGACGTCTTTTAAGTCATTCGTCTCAAGAAACATTTGGAAACGATCCATGTAGGATTCCCAATCCTCTTGGTTTGGATCGAACGGAGCGGGTGGTACGATGCCGCCGGACATGGTTCCGTTGTTGGCGTCGTCTGTCACGTGCTCGGTGTTGCTTCCTGGCTTCTTCGGTTCAGAAGTCTCCGCATCCCATCCTCGTCCCCATTGTTAAGTATTGAGCATGGGTTGGAATAAAAGGAGACAGCCTCTGAACAGTGAACTTCAGCTCTTTATTTACATAGTGACTTGTCAACTTAACAACAGTGAACTCTGCCTTATATAGGCAACCCTTGTAAGATTTATCCAATAACGAGCTAGGAACGCTAGCTCTTGCAACCAATAAGAACTCTCTGTTAAGGGCCAATTGGATTCTTCAGAACTAGCCAATCCAGTCTGGCCGCCTAACAGCCAATCAGAAGTGCAGGGCCAGAACCCTGCACTTTACCTCTAGCTTATACTTCATTAACTATAGTGCATACATTCCACCTGTTGTCTATCCCATTTGCACAACAGCATTTGAAATTGATTGTCAATCAGTGTTGCTACCTAAGTGGACAGTTTGATTTCACAGAAGTGTGATTGACTTGGAGTTATATTGTACTGTTCCCTTTATTTTTTTGACCAGGGTATTATGTCCACAGTATTTTGCTGGTCTACTAATTTAGGCACTGTGTTGAAGAATGAAATAAGATTGGTTTGGCATGATCTGTTTTTAACAAACCTGTGCTGACTGCTTGTTATTACTTTACTTGTTTCTAGATGTTGGCAGATTTTTTTTTTATTTTTTCCAGTATCTTCCCGGGTATTGATGTTAGGCTGATTGGTTTATCGTTTCCTGGGTCTGTTTTTTTTTCCTTTATTATTTGGTTATTGTTGATTATTTGTGATCTGGATCCTGTTCCTTTTCTTTTGAGTCCCAATGGTGCTTTCTGGGTGTACCTTCCACAACCTTTGGCGGAAAAGACATGCTTTGAAAAAGAACAGTGAAAAGACTGATCTTGAAACTGAGGTTCCACAAAGAGAATTGATTCATATGCATTCTCTTTTGCTATTTTCTTTGCTTCTAAAGAAAAGAACCAAACACTATGAATATATTTGAAAACTTTGTTCTTTTTAATGGAATACATTCCCAAAGTTGTTTTGATCCAGACTTTCCCTTCAATTGATCCTGTCAACATATTAAGCTTTAAATGGAAAGGAAGAATTCTGTCCACAAGGTTATCAAAGTCCATGAAGTGAACAAAGACACTGTTTCCACTTAGAGATTGTGTCCCTAAATGTTGCTGTAGGTCTATTTGTTGAGAATTGTTCTGATATAACAACACAAATTCTATTCCTGGCAACCAAAGGAGGAAAAATCCTCATGAAATCCTCTCCATTCTCTGTGTCTGAGACCAATCAAGATCCATCTGAAATGGAGGAGCACTTGGACAATCCTTGGATAGTGAAAGCCTTCTTTGGGCAGCATTTGGTGGAAAAAAGGGAACTGAATCTTATCACTCAGAGCCTCTGAAATAATTTTATAACAGATTTGAAAAAGCAATGAAAATGCTGTTATATTTGGGGTCAAATCAAGTCCAAAATATTAGCTTTTGATAAATCTATCTTGGTTCTCATGCAAATATATTGTTTGTTGTTGATTATCCCTTAACCCATATCAAGATACCAAATATAAAACAAAATTTTATTAAAAAATCAAATAAAGAAACATATTAAGAAACAGCTAGGAATAAAGAATGCAAATGATATTTCTTTTTCTCCAATTTATCATATTCAGACCACCCTATGAATATCTCAACTGAACTGTTTTGTTCAAATAAAGCAATGAATTATATGCAATTTTGAATTGTTATTATGCAGGGAATGAGTTGTTTTACTATAGGGATGCCAATAGATCGTTTGCATAATTTTCTGGGCAGGACCTGACAGGAAGAACCACAAGGGCTACAGAAGAGTGCCCCAGTGATATAAAATATCAGTGACTTTTCACTTAAGTGCCTTTATCCAGCTATCCCTTTGCAGAAAGAAATTAAAGATCCCCAGAGGAAGAGTTGCTTCTCTCTGTAATTTTGACAGTTCTGGTCTTTGAGATCTCTTCTGCTAGTACTTGCTTTTGATGTAAACATCGGACTGAAGAAATGTGGAAGAGATCTTGCATCAAAAAGGGATAAATGACTCAGGTCACACTCTGTGCAGCACAAGTTAAGGGACAAGCAGGGACTGTGCTTTTGAATGTCTCTTTCTCTCCTTTCCATCTGAAGCTCAGTTTGTCTCTGTCTCAATCAGGAAAGACACTGGCACTCCCACAGTGAGAGTGCTTTGGATTCTTCTACCTCTTCTTGTTCTTCTAGCTGAGAAACGCAAAGGGGATTCATTCAGCCCTATGAATAATGGACCTCCTGATTCTGCTTCTAATACTGCTGGTGCCCCAGTCAGACTCTGAGAAGCTTAGAACGAAATGCCCACTGAGATTGGAGGATGGGAAAAGACCATGGAGCTATTACAGGCCAGGAGACCATCTCATTACTATGATCACCACTGCAACGAAAATGTTTCTCACAGCAGCATTGCCTTTCAATAAGGCTCCTTCTTGTCAATCTCGCGCGTAAGTTGTCCAGTGTGATGGAGTTGCATTCCCTCCTTTTGCAGTTCTAACATTCACCTTCTTTTCTTCTTATTTAACTTATGCTTGTGTTACAGGTCAAGCAAGTCTAATTTCTTGAATCATTTTGATTTTCATGGCATCTTTCTTTTCTTTTATTTGGTGGGAAAATCTCAAATCCAAAGATGCGGGGGGAGGGGGGAACGGACCGTGAAAAAAAGTCCAGATTATATACTTTTCCCAATCCAATCCTGAATTTGTCAATTGAATACTGACTTTTTTTAAAGTAATGATTATTGTAGTTTCCTTTGCCTCACCTAATTTCCATATATTTTATAATTGTTCATTCATATTTAATAGCTGATTCTTATAGGAAGAGAGGATGACTTGATTTTAGAATTGCTTTTGTGAGTCACTTACGAACCATCTCTTCTTATTGTGATGGTCCTACTTTAATGATTGAGTGATTTTGAATCCTGGTTCTTGGGCAGATGAAAATTAATACTGCTTCAAATGACAGTGTGTTTGTGATTCTTATACTTAGAAGGACCTACTGTATCTAAATCCCATCTTTCCAACGTTCATTAAAATTAAAGGGTGGTGGGTAAGTGTCTTTTGCATCTGATTTTGGATCACGATTACCTTAAGACTCAGAAGGGTTGTGGAGACAAAGAGGGTTGCATTGTGTAAGTATTTTGTTTGTGTTGTTAGATGATGTAGATAACATGAGCACTTTTTTTTTACATTAGTTTACCCCTTAATGTGGAAAGAACAGTACGCTACATTTTTAATATTCAAGTGGCTAACAAGACACCCTGGCTTCCACAAAATTTCACACTTGGCTACAATATCCATGACAATTATTTGAACACACTTGGCACTTCAGAGGCCTTACTGGACATTCTGTCTACTGGAGAAGCCAATGTTCCTAATTACAGCTGTGGAAGGAAGGACAACATTTTGGCTCTTGTTGATGGAGCTGCTGATGACATCTCCATCCAGATGTCAACATTAGGAGGCACCTTCAAAGTCCCTCAGGTTTATATGCATTTTTTTCAATAGGTAAATTGACTAGAGTGATGGGTGGGTGTGGGATAGATCCAACCGTATCTTCTATAGGAAGAGCTGCTTTTTACCAGGGCCATTGTAGACATCATGGTTAATGATTGAGATCCATAGTGTTGAGAGGGAGAATATCAAAAGCAGTAATATTGGGTCTTCTGCTGCATTCCTAGGAAGGTGAGGAGATGCTCTGTGTCCAGCCTAATAGTCTTCTGTACAAATGAAAGATGCAGCAGAGATGGGAAGCTCATCTTTTGTACCTAATCTTTACAAAAAGTGGTATTTTCAATGGCAAACAAATCCCAGATTCATGGAAAGAATCCGAATGACCTTGTAGGGACCACTCTATCAATAAATCATTTCACTGAAGTTATATTACAAGCATACAAGCAACATGTCAATTCTTCTTAACCCCAAAATGTTCATGATGTTCCTCATAAAAGGCTTGAAGAGCAATAGAGCTCCTGGAGAAGACTTTTTACCAGCTGAATTATTTAAAAAAAATATCCCTGCTGGTGAATGCGACTATTGGCTGGTATTAATATTAGCTTCATGTATTAAAAAGGGAATAAAGAGGACCCTAGCAATTACAGGCCTATTCATCCTACAACTATAAAATACACGCTAGGTTCTTCTTTGAGTTGAGAGTTTAGTAAATGACAAGTGCACCCTTGCAGAGTAACAGGCAAACTTTGGCCAAGTAGATCTTCTATTGACATTAGATTTGTCTCAAACCATTTATTTACAAAACATATCAGTCATTGGAAATAGCAGTTCTCTGACTTTGTAGATCTTAGTGCAGCATTTGACAGAGGAAAGGGACAAATATTATGGAGAAATTGATTGCCCTTAAGAAAGAATTTTGACTATGATCTACATGCACATGTTTGAGATGGATATTTGGGCTCAACGGAGCCATAAGAAGTCAGAACAATACTTACTAAGGAATAACACAATGGTGCATACTTGAAATATTTTTATTCAATATAAATTTTACTGAGATTTTTTTTCTTTTTTACCATGAGGAATTTTGGTTAATAGTCCAAATAGACCTTTTGTCCATGTAGAATAACAGAGTTGGAAGGGACCTTGGAGGTCTTCCAGTCCAACCCACTGCCTAGGCAGGAAATGCTACACCACTTCAAGACAAACGGTTATCCACCATCTTCTTTAAAACTTCCAGTGTTGGAGCATTCACAACTTCTATTAGGCAAGTTGTTCCACAGATTAATTGTTCTAACTGTCAGGAAATTTCTCCTTAGTTCCAAGTTGCAACAGGAATGAATCAGCATAGCATGAGATTGGGGGTGGGTTTAAGATTGGGGGTGGGTTTTATCCCTTTAAGAGGTGTTTTATAAAGGCAGTCATTACAGGGCATGTTCTCTCTCCTTGTGTCCGGTATTCACTGCAGAGTTCTCCATGTAGAATTAAGAAGAGGAAAGATTGCTTGTAAGGTATTTTGCCTACCATATATATGTCTGTGTTATGTCTCACCTTTCCAATGAGGATGGAAAGTTCACAACTCTGACAAAATACAGGCAGGCAAAAAGATTCAGGAATTATAGAGTTAATTCTTTGAAGCAGGCAGGATTCTTGGCAGTAGCACACACGCTGCCTGCCAAGTCCGACAAGATAACAGGAACATAAATCACGAAGGCTTTCAATAAACAGGAAACACCGAAGCTCCACAAGAAAACTCACACTTTGTCCCATGCAGAGCTCTCAGAGAAAACACACTCCCTTTTATTCCCTGTGGGGTGTGTCACTCACTCAGCTCAGTCTCTGATTCGTCCCCGCTTTCTTCGTTGCAGCTCACACTTTTTCCTGCGATGTTGTCTAGCATCAAGCCAGCATTCGTCTCCTTGATTCTCTGTCAGAGGCTGCTCCGATATGCCCTCCTCCTTCTCCTGATTAGCCTCAGGCTTTCCCTCTCGGTTATCTGCCGACACCTGAGGCACAATCAGGGAGGAAGGCATTGCCAAAGAGGAAGGTCCTGGGATTCCCAATTCCTTCTCTTCCCCATCATCCGAGTCTTCTTCCTCTAACAATGCAGGCTCAAGCCTCAGAGCCACAACATGTCTGTATATAACTGTTGTATATAAACCACTGTTAAATGTCTCTGAGCACTGTGTTTTGCTCCTGGGTTGTCTCATAATAATAGTCATGCTGAAAACGCTCTGACATGTTTTAGCCTCCAGTCCCCTAATCATCTTGATTGCGCTTCTCTGCACTCTTTCTAGAATCTCAACATCTTTTTTACATTATGGTGACCAAAACTGGATGCAGTATTCCAAGTGTGGCCTTACCAAAGCATTATAAAGTGGTATTAACACGTCATGTGATCTTGATTCTATCGCTCTGTTTATGGAGCCTAGAAATGTATTGGCTTTTTTTTTTTTGGCAGCTGATGCACACTGCTGGCTCATATTTAAATAGTTGTCCACTAGGACTCCAAGATCCCTCTCACAGTTACTACTATTGAAGGTACCACATATACTGTACCTGTGCATTTGATTTTTCTTGCCTAAATGTAGAACCTTACTTTTTTCACCATTGAATTTGGGGTACTGCATACTTCCCTCCATGTAGATGCAATTCCATTGAGGACTACACATTGATTGTGATTGGTCAGCCAGTTACGAATCCACCTGATGGTGATGCTGTCTGACTCACATTTTTCTACTTTATCTAGTAGTAGATTATGGTCTACTTTATGAAACGCCTTACTGAAGTCCAAGTAAATTATATAGTAGGGCTGATACAGAAATATGATTTGCATTCTTTATTCTTATTGTTTTTTAAACTTATTTTCTTTTATATTATTGTTATATACAAACTTGTTAATGTTATATATTTTTTAAATTCTCTATCTTGATAGCTTAATTAACAATAAACTATTGAAATATGTTTATAAGAATCAAATTGGATTTATTTAAAGCTTGGAGGTGATCTGACTCCAATATTCTTCATTGCTTTTTCAGATGAATTTTGAATTATTTTCAGAATCACTACATGATAAAAGTAATTTGCCATTTTACCACTCCCTCTTCCCCAAAAAAGGCTTCTTCTACCCAGAAATTGTCCAAGTGCTCCTGCATTTCAGATGGACTTTGATTGGTCTCTTTGCTTCAGACACAGAGAATGGAGAGAATTTCATGAGGATTTTGACTCCTATGCTTGTCAGGAATGGCATCTGTGCTGTTATATCACAACGATTCTCAAGGACTGGAAATATAGCTCCCCTCCGGGCAGCCCTCTCTAAGTGGAGACAAGTCAATGTCTTTGTTCACTTCATAGAATATCAGGCCATTTGGGACAGACTTCTTACTTTCCAGTTAATATTTATGCGTCTGCCAGGACCCATTGAAGGGAAAGTCTGGATCACAACAGTCATTGGGTTAAGTCCATTGAAAAAGCGACTTCTCAAATATGTGAAAACTGCCTTTACTCTTGGTTTTGAGACAAAGAAATTTAGAATAAAGGATTTCTATGAACCCAATTTCTTTGTGTACCCACAGTCATTTCTCTGTTCTTTTTCAAAAAAGGGTGTTTCTGTCAAAGGCCAGAGAAGATGTATTGAGAAAATACCACTGGTAACCAGACAGAAAAGAAACACGATTAGGAACCGTAACATCCACTATTTTTACAGTGTCATTAAGACTCTGGCCTATGCCTTGAATGCAGCATATTCTTCTAGATCCAGGAGGAGAAGGAAGGAAGATGAAAAGACATTGGGGGCTCCAAGGCTGGAGCCATGGCAGGTATGAGGTTCTGACAAGTAGCCATCCAATTTAATGTATTTTGAGAAGGAATGCAAAGGAGAAGGAGGGTGCCATCTCAACCTTCTTGTGCTACAAGAGGCCAAAAGATTTGGCCAAAACAATCATTCATATTGTTTTGGAATATTGTAATATTCCAAAGAATGGGAATTATGCTGGATAAAGTTTGAGCATGGCTAAATCTAAATAGGATATATGTATTATTAAATAAATTCCTATGTGTGTGCATGCATGACTAGCATCTTAGAATTTTATCTTCATAAATCTGAAGCAGTCTCTTAGACCATCTAGCTCAACCCCCTCCTTCTTCAGGAATACTGTTTTTAAAATTCCCTTTCTAGTTCCATCACTTCCTGGAGAAGAATGAGTTTTGCAACATTTCTGACATAAAACTGTACTTGAACGAAAATGGTGATTTAACAGCTGATCTGAAGATCACCAGCTGGACATTTTTCCCCAAGAAGAACCGCATCATAGGGAAACTGGTGACTTTTAAAAAACAGAAACTTATCATTAACCAGGACCATCTATTACAGCTAAAGTTTCACAATAAGGTAGAAGAAATATTGATGTTTCCCCCACCCCCTATTTTCCAAAGGTCTCACCCATTTTAATTTGGGTAAAGTCTATGCACCATGGTCTAATTTTGAAATGGAGAAGTTCTGGGAAAATGGTAAGAGAGGCCCTCAGTACAAGCCTGATAGCCTTGCTTGTTTCTTGTCCTCAAATAGCAAAGAGGAAGGCAATTCTGTGGACCAGTCTCTGAGTTCAGGTTTGGATTGAATCCGGTGAAATGGAATCAAGTCTGGATGGAAGTCCTTTTTTCTCTCAATGGTGTAGGAAGAAAAACCCATTTGGTTCAGTTCCAATTCAGGAGAAAAACACTGGAAATAAAATGGAGGCTGGTTGGAAAGAAGGATTCCATTTATTGACAAGCAGAACCAGCCTGTGGTTTTGGGACAGCTGACAAATTGGCTTGATGAGTGCAAGGATTTTTATACAGTTTCTGAAATGCTGCAGGGGTTGTGCAATGTAGTGAGCCTGGTATCTTTTGTTGTTCTAATGGCGGTGGGTTAATCCTAGTGTGTACTAAAGATCGTGTCCTATTCTTAGAATTTGGGTGGAGGAGGGGGATGTAAATTTTAATCCCATCACTGGATGTGAAGGTGTTTTGTTTGTGAATAGACGTTCCACTCTTTCTCAATGGACACAAAATAACCATCTCTGAAGAGTTCAGGCATCTGCTAGGGGCTGTTAAGAAAGACTGGAGCTGCTTTCTGCCTTTAAGAACATGTTTCTCAATTTCTCCTTTGGGGAAATATAATACTCTGCCTCTTTTAATATTTCCCAAAATATTTCATTTTTTAGAATGGGAGGGTAGGGATGGAGATAGGTGGGTGTTGTGTCCGCGAAATGATGCCAGGAGTCGGTGACTTCAAATCATGCTCTTTTATTTAAAGTTGGAACCGAACTGGGGCAAAGAAAAAAGTTAGCGGCTTTTATTCCTTTAGCCGCGGCGGCCGCGGCCAATGGCACCGCTTTGAATCTCCCGCGATTCGAATGGACCAATCGCAGGAGATTCTTAGCGAGCCAATCAGCGCAGCTCGCCTGACCAATCAGAGTGCCCTGCGCTTTGGTCAATCAAAGCGCGGGGATCTCAAGAATGCTAATTAGGGACAGAACACCCCTCCCCTCTTGGTTCAGTCCTTACGTCGCGTAGTCACGTAGGTGGGCGGGGCTCCGTCTGAGCCTACTGGACCTGCACAGCTCAGTCGCAGGTTGGATCCCGGCCGGTTCGGTCGGGATCTTTGTTGCTCCTGATGCCGTCGTGGGAACCGGCTGGTCGGTCGGGCCGGGACGCTCTCCGTAGCTCCCTCCTGGGCCTCCCAGGTTGGTTGAGCTGCGGGTTTCACCGCTCCCGCTCGGTCTTTCCGGGTCGGTCGAGCTGGCCTGGCTGTCTCTTCCTGGCAAGGGGTCGTGATGGCAGCTTTCCGGTAAGTATGACTGGTTTATTCTTCTTTGGTTTTGGTCCCCTGGGTATTCCCTCCCCCCTTGGTTTGTGTTGTGGGGGTTGGTTTCGCCTGTTTGTGCGTCGGTGGTCTCTTGGTTGGCAGTCCTCGACCTTAATTGGTCGATGTGGCATTTCCACGCTCGTCCGTCTGCTGTTTGTAGCCGGTACGAGTGTGGGCCTGTTATTTGTGTGATGACGGCCGGTATCTATAGTGGGTCTCCCGTCAGGTTTCTTGCGTATACGGGGTCGCCGGGTGCGAAAGTTCGGTGTTTGCTGTTTGAGTCTGGGGGCTTCTCCGGGTTATACATGGGGTGTAACCTGTTGAGTGGGGACCTTAATTTCCTCCCCATTAATAGTTCGGCTGGGCTCTTATTCGTTGTGGTATTTGGGGTTATGTGTTGGGTGAAGAGTAGTTTGTTTATTTTCTCCTGGATCTCCCCGTGAATTGCACCATCTGTTCCGCCCTACCGTTCTCCGCCGGGTGCGCCGGTGCTGTCAGCGCGTGGCGGATGCCCCTTTCCGCTAGGAATTTTTCGAATTCCAGCAAGGTGAATTGGGGCCCATTGTCGGAAACGACGACGTCTGGGAGGCCGTGCGTTGCAAAGAGTTTGCAGAGTTCCTTGATCACGGCCTCTGTGGTTGTTGTCTTCATGTTGCTTACCTCCAGCCAGTTGGAGTAAGCATCTACTGTTATAAGGAAGGTGTGTCCTTTTGTGGCCCGGTGAAGTCTATGTGAATCCTAGACCAAGGTCCCCTTGGTGTTTCCCACTCTAGGACGGGTGCTGTGGGTGGGCTTGGCCTAGTTTCCTGGCATCGTTGGCACCTTGCTACCCAGGTCTCAATTTGTTTGTCCATCCCTGGCCACCAAGCGTAACTTCTGGCCAGGGCTTTAGTCCTAATGATGCCAGGGTGCCCCTCGTGTAGCAGTTCCAGAACCTTCCCTTGTAGCTTTTCTGGAATGACCACCCTATCCCCCCATAGTATGCACCCTTTTAATAACGAGAGTTCCGTTTGGCGGTTTCAGAATGTTTTGACAGACTCGTCGTTGTCCCTTTCCGGCCACCCTTTCTCTACCCAATGCAACACCCGCGCCAGATGTTTGTCTTTATTAGTCTCTCGGGCAATGTCTGACGCGGTTATGGGCAGGTTGGGTAGAGTCTCTATGCTGAGGGTGGTCGTCGTGGGTGCTGGGTTGGTGTCAGGTTCCGGTAGCGGCGAGCGGCTTAAGGCGTCTGCATGGGAGATCGTCTTACCTGGTTTGTGTATGAGTCTGTAGTTGTAGGCTGCCAGGAACTCGGACCACCTTGTCATTCGGGGAGACAGAATGTTCGGGGTGGCCCGGTTTCCTGCAAGGATTCCCAGCAGCAGCTTGTGGTCGGTTATGATGGTGAATGTCCGGCCGTAGAGATACTCGTGGAATGTTTTTACGGCGGCAACGATAGCCAGAGCCTCTTTGTCCAGCTGGCTATAGTTCCGCTCCGGTTTGGTGAGGGTCCTTGAAAAGAACGCGATGGGCACTTCTTTTCCGTCATGGAGGGTATGGCTGAGGACAGCGCCGACGCTGAAAGGTGATGGGTCGCATGTGACAGCCAGAGGTAGGGTCTTGTTATACTGTATGAGGACGGCGTCCGAAGTGAGGAGGTCCTTTGTTCTTTGGAAGGCGGCTTGCTCGCGTTTCCCCCAAGTCCAGGTCGCCGCCTTGTCCAGGAGCCTATGCAAGGGCTCCGACACCATCGCCTTTTGGGGCAGGAAGACATTGTAAAAGTTAAGTAGCCCCAGGAATGCCTGTAGTTCCGTCTTCGACTTGGGTGTGGGGGCTTTTTTGATGGCCTTGATTTTTTGGTTTGTGGGGTGAATGCCGTGACGGTCTAGGAGGTATCCTAGGAATTCTACCCATTCCGTGTATAGTTGGCATTTCTCCCTCTTGACTTTGAGCCCGGTCTCTTTGAATTTGGTTAGGACCTCCCTTAGGCGACCTTCTAGTTCAGCTTGGTTGGTTGCCGACACTAGGACGTCGTCGAAGTAAGGTACCACCCCCTTGGTGCCTTGCAATAGTCTTTCCATTAGGCTTTGGAATATTCCCGGTGCCACGCTGACTCTGAATTGGCGTCGGTTGCATTTAAATGCCCCCCGGTGGGTGACTATGGTTTGCGCTTCTGCCGTTTGCTCGTCGACTGGCAACTGTTGGTATGCCTCGGCGAGGTCGAGCTTGGCGAAAACCTTGCCCCCTCCCAGTGAGTGCAGTAGGTGTTGCACTACTGGGACGTGGTAGGCGCTTTGTTGTAGTGCGCCATTTAGGGTGGCCTTATAGTCCCCACAGATCCTCACCGACCCATCGGGCTTGATCGGGATGACTATGGGGGACTCCCACCGGGCGTGGTCTATTGGCTGTAGGACCCCTTGCTTGCCGAGCTTGTCAATTTGCTCGTCTATCTTGGGTTTAAGTGCGAATGGCACCCGCCTTGGTTTCAGGCATTTTGGGGGGACGTTTGGGTCTAGGCTGAATGATATAAGGGGCCCTCGGTACTTGCCTAGGTTTCCGTCTAAGACCTCTTGGAATTCCCGGGCCAGTTGCTGCTCCCAGCTGTCGTTGGTGACGTGGTCGACTCCCGTGACTACGATGCCGAGCGGAGTGAACCATTGCAGTCCCAGTAGGCTTGGGCGGTCGCGATCGACGATTTTCAGGGGAAGCCTTTCGGTGTGCCCTTTATATGTGATGTTGAAGTGTTTGGTTCCGACTACCGGGATGCGGTTTCCCTGGCAGTCCCTTACGATGAGTCTCTGGCTGTCTAGGTTCCTCCTTTGGATGGTAGGCACCAAGCGCTTTATTTCCTGCCATGCTATCATGGAGAGGTAGGACCTGGAGTCCACCTCCATTTTGCATGGCTGGCCCTCGATGCCTACCTCCACGTGGACCTTCCGGGCATCATTGGTTATGGCATGGCCTATGGTGACCATCTGATGGGTCTCCTCTCTTCGCCGGTTATCACCACCTCGCAGGGATCGTCCGTTCCAGTCCCATCTGTTGTCCGAGGGGCGATCGCTGGTCAGGGGTGGTGTGCTCTCTCTCCTCCGGTCGCTCTGGTCCCATCGTGCCGGGCTGCGTTTCTTTTTTAGGCGGCAGACACGGGCGATGTGTCCCTTCTTGTCGCAATGCCGGCAGATCGATTCGAAAAACCGGCAATCCGAACTGGGGTGGTCGCCACCGCAACCGGCACAGTTGGTCCTCGACTTACAACCCCGCCGGTTCCGTGGGTCGCGGCCTGTCTGGAGGTGATGGATGTCCTCCGATGCCGAGTGGACATCTGGACGGCCTGTCTGGAGGTGATGGAAGTGCCCGATGCCTAGTGGAAGTCGCCCTGGTGGGTGGTCGTCTCGGGTTGGGCCTCGGCCCACCTCGCAGGGTTGTTGTTTCCGCTGAGGTCCCCAGCGTTCGGTCTGCGCATGCGGTCGGCAGAAGTTCGGGTTGCTTCGGTGGCTGCGGCTGCGGTGAGGGTGTCTGCTAGGCTGATGTTGCCCTTGGCCATCAGCCGGCTCTGGAGGACGGGGTCCCACAAACCGAGCACAATTCTGTCTCGCAGGGCGTCGTTCAGGTTGTCGAATTCACAGAGCCCCCCTAGGCGCTGTAGCTCGGCGACGAAGTCGCTGAAACTCTCACCCGACCATTGGTCCCGACGGTAGAATTCATTGCATCGGATCAGGATGGGTACCTCTGGAGCATAGTGCTGCCGAAGTATTGGCTCGAGGACGTCCCAGTCCATCGCGGTCACATCGGCGGGTTTGGCAAGCGCCTTGGCCATCTTGAATACCTCAGTCCCGCAGTGGGTCAGGAAGACGGCGCGCTTCATGGGACTGGTGGCGTCCTTCAGGTCGCTGCACTCAAGGAACATGCGGAATCGGTCGGAGTACGATTCCCAGTCCTCGGTGGCGGGGTTGAAGGGTGCGGGGGGTGCGATTTTCACCATCGTGGTGGTTCGTCTGGCTTCCGTCGGACACGTGGTTCGGTTCAGGGTCTGGATCTCACCTTCGTCGCCAGTGTTGTGTCTGCGAAATGATGCCAGGAGTCGGTGACTTCAAATCATGCTCTTTTATTTAAAGTTGGAACCGAACTGGGGCAAAGGGATAAGTTCACGGCTTTTATTCCTTTAGCGGCGGCGGCCGCTGCCAATGGCACCGCTTTGAATCTCCCGCGATTTGAATGGACCAATCGCGGGAGATTCTTAGCGAGCCAATCGGCGCGGCTCGCCTGACCAATCAGAGTGCCCCGCGCTTTGGCCAATCAAAGCGCGGGGATCTCAAGAATGCTAATTAGGGACAGAACAGTGGGTTGCATAATTACCTCTTACAATGGGAAATAAGCTTTGAAATTAGGATTCACCTAGTCCTAGTTGGGGCCAATGCCTCATAAAAGAGTAGAGCAAGATTCTTTTAACCAATCCAGACTTGGTCAGAATTATCCCTGCCTCTCTTTCATTCTACTGAGATAAATGGATCACATGGCATTAGAATGGTTGGTCTGATGTGAGATAAAGCTCTGACCAAGAAAACAGGAGCCCTGAAATATCACTTTGACTTAGAGAAAAACCCTCTGTAATACCTGAAGTAATGATGGGCAATTTGCAAGGAAATGCTGCTTAGATTTGGCCTTTGATATGTAAGGGCCCATCTCATCTGAAAACCCCCTTGATTGTTAGCTACCTCAAGTCTCTTGTGGAGAGAAGACTCCAAATTTAGTTAATAATAAAATTGGGTTTTTCTCTCCATGCCAGTTGAGGTCATCTAATTGTAGTTCTTCAACAGAAAGGATATTTTCTTGGATTCCTAGCTGGGCCTTAGAAATATTGCTTTCCAATGCAAGGCTGACATTTATGTTTCATGTGCTTCAGGAAAAGGTGCCTGATTTACCCCTTTTGAGGGACATAGTCTCATGGTCTCACCCCCATCTCAACCTCAGTCCAGTTCTAAAAACTGAGCAGTCACTTTTAGTCTTATGTCAAGAGCATGCTAGTTTAGTTAGCGCTAGCATGTTTTCTTTCAAATTCCTTGTTTTTCTGCTTAGTCTCTTCCTCAGTCCAAATGTGTGGAAAAATGTCATCCTGGATTTGTCAAGAGGAAGCGAGAAGGAGAGCCAATTTGCTGCTATGACTGTTTTCCTTGCCCAGAGGGGACCATCTCTACTCAGGAAGGTGGGTGAGACCCAAAAAAAGGGCAAGTTTTGTGGGCACGGATTCAACCAGAGCATTTTCATTAAAATGCAAGTTAAGAAACAGATATAATGCTCAACTGTTTTCTTGTTTATTCTCAAAATGCACAATTTCTTATCGAAAGCAAAGAATAGACCTTGAAGACAAATGTAGTAAGAGATAGAAGGTGTGGCAGGATGGCCAAACCAGAGAAAACTACTGCTAGATAAAATATTTCTTCTGCTTTTTACGTGGATCTGTCCTTCCACAATTATCTTTCTAAGAACATCAGAGTTCTTTGAAACATAACCAATTGTTTTAGGTCCATTTTCTAGAAGGATTGTTGCAATGCGCTCTAAATGAGCTTCTCCTTCAATATCACTGGAAAGTATCACTGGTTCATAATATGGTAGTGAGGAAAGTTATGGATGTACATCATTACACCAATATTAACACTGGTTCCAGTAGTCATTCCGGATTATTTGGTAGACTGCCTTCTCTGCCAGCCAACCAGATTTCACAGGATAGGTATTAATAAAGGAGAATATTTGTAGCTCAGGTTTGAAATGAAGAGTCCTTGGTGCTCTCTGAGCTTGCTTGTTTTCTTACAGACATTTCATTATGCTAATTAGGTAACATCATCAGTGCTATCAGCTAAATTAGATGGGAGAACAAGTTAGGGTAATTAAACATCTGTAAGAAAACAAACAAGTCAGAGAGTACCAAGGACCAGGGGTGGGATTCAAATTTTTTAACAACCAGTTCTGTGGGCATCTCCTCGCCTGGCCTCTCATGACTGGGGATGCTGCAACAGAAGTGTGAAAAATGGTCATAAGTCACTTTTTTCAGTGCCATTGTAACTTTGAATGGTCACTCCACACAAGCAAAGTACCAGCCAAGAAGGGGAAAAGAACTCCAGAGAAGTTCCTGAGACAGGAAGTCTAGTCTTGCCAAGAATGTAATAAGGGTTAACAGAGAGGCAGTTTCTGTAAGCAACACCAGAATGTTTCCTTCCTGCTTTCCTTACAGGATTAGGCCAGTAATTTCTTCTAACAACCGTTCTCCAAACTGCTTAGAATGTAAGCAACCGGTTCTAGTGAATAAGTGTGAACTGGTAGTATCCCAACCCTGCCAAAGACCCTTCAGGATAGATATCCTCTGAGTTCAGTATAGAGCCATGATGGTGAACCTATGGCGTGCCGGAAGTGGCATGCAGAGCCATCTCTCCAGGCACGCCAGCCATTGCTCATTGCTTTTCTGGGTTCCAGTGTGCACATGGATCTGGGGACACCGGAAATTGGAAGAACTGCTGGGGAACTGCTCTTCAAATTCCCCCTCCCCCATGTGTGAGTGCTCCCATTTCACACTCGGTACTGAAGAGGTTTGCCAACACTGGAATACAATATTAAGAAGTGCCAGCTAAAAGGACACAGGAAGCAGACCCAGAAACATTAACTGTTTTATTTTTTTATCTCTAATAATGTAGCTTTCTATGAAGGCTTTGCTCATTACACTGGAAATCTTTGGGTCCAAGAGCTTTCCCCAGTTTAAATGACTGTAGCAATTTATAGAGAAACAGAGATAGAAGCAGAGGCAAGGCAGACAGACAAACACACACACACACACAAACACACACACACACACACACACACAGAGATTTTGTATTCCTTGTTTTGGTTCAATTGTAAAAAAAATGCTTCTTTGAAAATACATGTTGTCCCAAGAAGGTATTTCTTGAAATGTAAAAAGACAGAATGTTAAATAAATATTGCCTTTTGATTTTGTCAGATACAGAAAAATGTCTCAATTGTCCAGATGATAAATATCCAAATGTGGACCGAGTCCATTGTATCCTTAAAGTTACATCTTTCCTGTCTTATGAAGAACATCTGGGCAGCATCCTTGTGTCTTTTGCCTTACTCTTATTTCTAACCACAGGCCTTGTTTTACTCATATTCATTAAATACCGAGAAACTCCCATTGTCAAAGCCAACAACCGGGACCTCTCTTACATCCTCCTGATCTCCCTCCTGCTTTGCTTCTTGTCTTCTTTTTTCTTCATTGGTCAGCCAAGGAAAGCCACCTGTCTTCTTCAACAAACAGTGTTCAGCATTGTCTTCTCAGTTGCTATTTCTTCTCTTTTGGCCAAAACAATCACTGTAGTGCTGGCTTTTCTGGCCACAAAGCCAGGAAACCAAATGAAGAGATGGTTGGGTAAGAGCTTGGCCAATTCAATCATCCTTTCTTGTTCTTCTATCCAACTTATCATCTGCTCCATCTGGCTTGGAATTTGTTCTCCATTTCCTGACTCTGACCTCCACTCCCAACCTGGAGTAATCATCTTGCAATGCAACGAAGGCTGTGTTGTCATGTTCTACATCACACTCAGCTACCTGGGCTTTTTGGCTGCCATCTGCTTCACAGTGGCTTTCCTGGCCAGGAATTTGCCTGGGGCCTTCAATGAAGCCAAGCTAATCACTTTCAGCATGTTGGTCTTCTGCAGTGTCTGGGTGACTTTTGTGCCCACCTACCTGAGCACCAAAGGGAAATACATGGTGGCTGTTCAGATATTCTCCATCTTGGCCTCCAATGCTGGGCTGCTGGGCTGCATCTTTGTCCCCAAGTGCTACATTATCATTCTGAGGCCAAACTTGAATACAAAAGAGCAGCTTACAACCAGAAGAATTGTAGAAATGTGAGACAGGGAATGTCAACTCTCAACATGTCCCAACAGGCTAAACTTAGACAATAATCCAAACTGCTCTCCATACATGAGCGGGGCCAACCATTTTGCTTGAAATAATTAAAGGGAAGCTAGAAAATATTTTCTCCATCCTTGTTCAGTAGAATTGCAAGATGGCCACTGGGATCTTTGGAGCAATCAAGGCAGTACATCTCTCCTGTGCCCTTAAGCCTACCTAATCCTGAAATTCCACCCCTAGGTTTTTGAAATATGACATTTGTGTATTTGGAATCTTGTGGATAAGCCATTAATAATTTTTTGAAGCAGTAGGACTCAAGAATTCAGCACCAGCAACTTGAGGAGCGAGTAGAGAGACACTCTCAGCCAAATTACAAGTAAAATATTCTGAATTATCCAATAGGTTTACTAAATTATTATGCAGGAACTAAGCAAGAGAGGAATTAAAATACAGTCATAAGATTTCAAGAAAATCATTCCTAATGAATGGGATGACTGAGCAGCACATGGATATGGTTTGTGGGAGATTGAACATAAAACCCGGTCCGATGTTGTAATAATTCACATATCTCTATGTTCTAAATGTGGACACTTCAGAGGTTTTTGGGTGATCACTGGGAGAAGAAGATGGATCTTGGTCTAAACCAGAAGACATATTCTTAGCTTCTTAAAAAGGAAGTCTGAACGAAATCCTATTCACAAAAAGAAGTCATCCTGAAACCATCCCATTTATTCGGAAATTTGGCAAAAATATGTATGATGACTATATGTTTCTTCTTGTCCTTATCACTGCTAGCATTCAAGAAGTCCTCAATCTTCCTAGTTCATTTCTTGGACCTGGATAAATGTGCAGCATTTAATGTCCATGCCCCAGTTCATATCTGTGATTAATGTTTGTGACAAGATCCCTTCGTTATCCTCCTTAGGTAGACTCTTCAGGTTATCTTTCTCTGGTCATCTTGTCAAGACTTCTACTGAAAATTGTTATTTGGAGTAAGAAAAAGGAAATTTGGTACACTATCTACTAATTATAGTATAGAAGAATAACAGGACTGGATGTAATGAGATTTTGTTCTTCTGAAGATGAGCTGACCTGAAAAAAAATAAAAAGATTAACAATGGGTATAGTGTGATCTCCTTTTTTTCAGCACAAAAGAAATGTAAAATTATTATAAAGATGATGGTTCGTATGAAGCAGCAAGTGATTTCTCTTTTGCAGATAGAAACGTGGGCACAGGAAGCTCATTCTGCTCAGTTATTGCATCTCTTCCTACTTACCTTTAATGTTTTACAGATAACAGATAATCAGAATTGGAAGGGACCTTGTAGCTCATCTAGTCTATCTCCCCCTCAATCAGGAGACCCTACACCATTTGAATGTCTCAAGTGATGAACCTCCCACAACTTCCGAAGGCAACTTTTGTTCCATTGGTTGATTGTTCTCACTGTCAGAAAGTTTCTCCTTATTTCCAGGTTGAATCTCTCCTTGTTCAGTTTCCATCCATTATTCCTTGTTTGGCTTACAGGTGCCTTAGAAAATAGCTTGACCCCTTCCTCTCTGTGGCTACCCCTCAAATATTGGAAGACTGCTATCATGTCTCCCCTGGTCCTTCTGTTCACTAGACTAGCCATGCCCAGTTCCTGTAACCATTCTTTATGTGGGAACTTCATCACTTGAGACCTTCAAGAAGAGACTGGACTGCCATTTGTCTGAAGTGGGGTAGCGTCTCCTGCTTGGGTGGGGGTTGGATTAGATGACCTATAAGGTCCCTTCCAACTCTATTAATCTGTGTCTATAACAAAGAGATGTCTTGTGTAAACTGTTGTGAACTAATAAAATACTCAAATAAAGTTTATCAAAAGCTTTAGAAAATTGCAGGGTTCTAGCCCTGCACTTCTGATTGGCCAATAATAGCGATATCGGATTGGTCCATTCAGGAGAATCTGATTGGCTGTTAACGAGCCACTCTCATTGGTTAAGGGGGTTAACACTCCATGTTTCCTATTGGTTACTAGAGCAGCAGCTTGCCTATAAAAGGGCTGCTTTTGCTCTTGGGTTTTTCTCTGTTCAGAATGTATAATAAAGAGTTGAAGTTCACTGTTCACCGTCTCGTCTCCGTTCCTTGCGCCCATGCGCAGAACTTAACACTGGTGATGAGGGTTGGATACAGAGATGTCAGAGCTGACTGAACACTACAGAGCATGAAACAGAGCACATGGCTGAAGGCGCATCAACGGCAGAAACCATGACCGCCACACCATACCACCCGCTCCATTTGACCTGGCACAAGAAGACTGGGACTCATACATGGACCGGTTCCAGATGTTTCTGGAGACCAACAACTTGAAGGATGCCACTACTGGAAAAAAGCAAGCAGTATTCCTGACTCACTGCGGACTGGCCATTTTTAAGATGGCTAAAGCACTGGCGAAACCAGCTGAGGTGAAATCCATGGACTGGGACATCCTCGAGCCCTCCAACGGGCCCACTATGCACCTACCGTACCAACGCTTGTCCAAAGACATGAATTTTACCAGAGAGACCAGCAGAAAGGAGAAAGCATTGCCGATTTCATTGCGGATCTCTGGAACCTGGGAGGCCTCTGTGGGTTCGACGACCTCGAAGAAGCTCTAAGAGACCGAATAGTTCTGGGATTAGATGCACCACACGTGCAAAGCAAGATGATGGCAAAAGGCAACATCAGCCTTGCAGATACCATCGCTGACGCTACTGCAGCAGAAGAAACCAGGAAGTCGGCTGCCCGAATGCGCTGCACCAATGCCCCGCTCCGCCAACTCGCCGGTGAAACCTCACCTCGCCTTGAGGGACATGCAATGGCAACCCACCACGAGGATCTCGAATTGTCATCAGAAAGTGATGAGGAAGAAGTCAACCGGCTCCGGTCTGAACGAAACCAACGCCACCAGCGTAACCAGAGACTGCAGTATCAGTGTGCAGGTTGTAGGGCAAACCACCCACAATCAGACTGCAAATTCCTCGACGCACTCTGCCATATTTGTGGAAAGAGAGGCCACATCAGAAAAGTCTGTAGAAGCAAGCTAGGATCCAGCCCACTTCAAAGGGGACCAACTACCGCCAACCCACAGGAAGTCGTCCTGTGAATCGGGAACAATCGAACCACCAATGGAACAACCACTCCTACAGAAATAAACCACTTGTCCATTCAACAAAACAAGAAGAGGCACACCAAACCATCACGATTGGTCATGCATCATCATTAGATGCAAAGAAGATCCGAGTGAAGGTCGCCATCGAAAACCAGCCCTGCATGATGGAAGTCGATTCAGGATCATCCCTCTCATGGTTTCCTGGAAGACCCTTAAACAATTAATCCCTGCCGTCTGGCGACAAAACCTCAGAGTCTAAAGAATCATTCTCAAGGACTATCAAGGAAATCGAATTCCGGTCGTTGGATCCAGCCTAGTCCAGGTCTCATTCAAAAATTGTACTGCATCTTTACCATTGACCATCATCGACCGTGATCGGCCTAGTTTGTTAGGCCTTCAATGGTTCGCTCCACTTGGGATTGAGGTAGCTGGCATTCACCAAACCAGCAGCGACGACTGGGAGGAGGCCCTCGTCCAGGATTTCCGGGACATTTTCGCTGAAAAACTAGGCGAGTACAAGGGGACCCCGATATCATTTAACCTTAACCCCATCCGCCTTAAGCCTTGTCGAGTCCCTTTTGCCCTTAAACCAAAGATTGATGAGCAGCTTGATAAATGAACAGCCCAGGGCTTTAAAGAACCAACTGACCATGCTCCTTGGGAAACCCCAATTGTAACACCCATCAAGCTGGATAGATCGTTAAGGATTTGTGGGGACTACCGTGCCACCCTGAATCACGCCCTTCAATAGAACGCTTACCCGGTGCCGGTGGTACAACACCTCCTCCATTCCCTGGGGGGCGGAAAAGTCTTCGCTAAATTAGATTTGGCACAGGCGTACCAACAACTGCCTGTAGATAAAAAAACAGCAGAGGCACAAACGATCGTTATGCACCGAGGTGCTTTTTATTGCAACCGACTCCAATTCGGAGTTAGCGTGGCCCCAGGGATCTTTCAGACCTTGATGGAGAGGCTATTACAGGAAATAAAAGGGATTGTACCATACTTTGATGACATTTTAATTGCTGCCCCGAATAGAGAAATACTAAAGGAGCGTCTTAAACTGGTTCTCCAGAAATTTAAAGACTCTGGCCTTAAAGTTAAAAAAAATAAATGTCAACTGTGTACAGATAAAGTAGAGTTCCTGGGGTACCTAATCGATAAACAAGGCATTCACCCCACCAGTAGCAAGTTAAGAGCAATCAAGAACGCCCCAAGACCCAGGAACAAGACTGATCTCCAAGCTTTCCTGGGGCTTATTAATTTTTACAACATCTTCCTGCCCCTAAAAGTGTCCATAGCCGAGCCCCTACATCAGCTCCTCGATAAAAAAGCAATATGGGTTTGGGGGCACCGAGAGGAGCATGCGTTCCAACAAGTGAAAAATCTATTAACTTCAGATGCTGTTTTAATGCAGTATAATGAGACTTTGCCTTTAACAATCACATGTGATGCATCACCATTTGGAGTAGGAGCCATTTTGAGCCATGTGTTACCAAACAGCAGTGAAGCCCCTATTGCCTATTTTTCAAGAACTTTATCAAAGGCTGAACGTAACGATAGTCAAATTGATAAAGAGGCTCTTGCTGTTGTATCTGCTGTTAAACGGTTTCATGAATATGTTTATGGATAAGTTTTTACTATTGTTACCGACCACAAACCTTTGCTAGGAATTATAGCAGGAGACAAGCCAACCCCCTATATATTATCACCTAGAATGACTCGCTGGTCGGAGTTTTTGGCAGCGTACAATTATAAGCTGCAGCACCACCCGGGGAAAGCCATTCCCCATGCTGATGCGTTGCGCCATGCACCACTTCCAGAAACCATCGATAACCCAGTTCCAACCCTTACAATGCTCCAGATTGAAATGCTACAGTCACTGCCGTTAACAGCTAGAGATATCGCGATCGAAACAAAACGCGATCCTATCTTAAAGCGGGTTCTTAGCTGGGCCAAAAGAGGATGGCCAGTAGATCAAACCCCTGACGACTTCATTCCTCAGGGACCGTGGTCCCGCATTCATATTGACTTTGCGGGACTTACTAAGGGACATACATTCCTATTAACAGTGGATGCCTATTCAAACTGGCTCGAGATCCACGAAATGAAGAGTACCACAACCGAGTCCGTCATCTGGAAGTTAAACAGATTATTCATGACACATGGACTACCAGACGTTCTGGTATCCAACAACGGACCCCAGTTTACCGCACTTCCTTTTGAACAATACTTAGCGGACCGCGGTATTCGCCATGCGCTAACTTCGCCAGCGCACCCTGCGGCTAACAAAAGAGCCGAGCGCATGGTATAGTTTGTTAAAAAAAACCTCTACAAAATGGACTATGGAGACATTGAAGATAAGTTAGATAGAATACTCCTTCTCCAACACATCACTCTGCACAGCGTCACCAACAAGACTCCAGCGGAACTATTGCGATGCAAACTCCGCTCCCACCTCGACCGGCTTCACCCATCTTACGAGCCAGAGAAACCCTGTGGATCTAGCGGAAAATGCCGCGAGTTCAAGATAGGCGACTTAGTTTTCACCAGAAACCTTTCTGGCGAACTGTTGTGGATCGAGGCCACTGTTATTCAAGCCACTGGACCCAGGTCGTACCGGGTGAAAACCTGCGACGGAAAAATATGGAAATGCCATATAGATCAGCTTCGCTCGAGGCTACAATCTAGTTTCCGCAACTCCGGTAACTCCCAAAATGAGGGGGGAGGGGATGTCGAAGAAACCGAATTCGAGATGGCGGAAAGCAGGAATGAAAGAAGTCAGCCATTGGGCGTGACAAGTGAAGAAGGATCAAGGATGGCGGTGGCCTCATCACAGAGGAACAACCCAACAGAGGCAAGCCTGCAAGAGCCAGACGACAACGACGAGAACATTAGGGGCACCGAGTCTTCCAACGAAGAACCACCAGCACCCGACTTGCCTGGAAACACCCCGCCAAAACAGGCTTACGGACAAGAACCAGTAGGACAGCATAAATCCAATAGACAGTCGAAGCAACCTTCCTACCTCAGAGATTACATCACCGCCCCCCCCCAAAGGAACCCGGGGGAAGGGGTGTTGTGAACTAATAAAATACTCAAATAAAGTTTATCAAAAGCTTCAGAAAATAGCAGGGTTCTAGCCCTGCACTTCTGATTGACCGAAAATAGCGATATCAGATTGGTCCGTTCAGGAGAATCTGATTGGCTGTTAATGAGCCAATCTCATTGGTTAAGGGGGTTAACACTCCACGTTTCCTATTGGTTACTAGAGCAACAACTTGCCTATAAAATGGCTGCTTTTGCTCTTGGGTTTTGCTCTGTTCAGAATGTATAATAAAGAGTTGAAGTTCACTGTTCACGGTCTCATCTCCGTTCCTTGCGCCCATGCGCAGAACTTAACATAAACCATCTGAATACTCAGACAAACTTTATTCTAAATAGCGCTCCAGCTATGAGTAATGTCGGAGAGGGAAAGATTCTCCCTTCCACTGAGAGTTGTTTCTTAAAGAAAGTGGGGGAAAACAGGGAATGTCCCACCAGCTTTTCTTCCTCCCCTGTATGGGCTTTAGCTCCCACTTTTTCCCTGCGATGGGATGTTGCAAAGAATCCTGGCCTCTAGGCAGTTTCCACAGAAGGTGAGCTTTTCCAGCAGCTCCCTAGCTAAATCTGGATAGCAAAGCCTGCCATTTTCTATCATAGATTCTTTCCCATTTACATGACAGAGTCCTGAAACCTTCCCATTTGGAAGCAGATCAGTGGTGGGATTCAAATTTTTTACTACTGGTTCTGTGGGTGGGGCTTGGTGGGCGTGGCAGGGGAAGGATACTGTAAAATCTCCAGTCAGAGGTGGTATTTGCTGGTTCTCTAAACTACTCAAAATTTCCACTATCGGTTCTCCAGAACTGGTCAGAACCTGCTGAATACCACCTCTACAGCAGATCCTGTGGCTTATTTGGATAAGAGATTTGATCCTCATCCAAATGTGGTCTCAAGCTGTTTTCTACCTTTTTTCCTGGATCAAGTTTTTATAGAGGGTGCTTAGTCTTCCAGGTGCTGTTTCGTAGTGTAGGTTAGTCCATTTGGGACATGTCCAGAAAGGGTGTCTAGTTTTGAAATAAACAATCACCAGCCAAAACTCCCAACAATGGTAGTTTTATTTACTACTTTATTTACTAGTTTTATTTGCTATTTAGTACTTTGCAAAGAGAGCGCACCACACCCATGCAGGTACAGTGAAAATCATCAATATGGGTTTTTTTTTTTATATTCCCTACTAGCTCGATACCCCTGCTTCGCTACGAAACTATGCAATCGGGCTTAGTTTTTTGGGAGGAAAATAAGGGGAAAAAATTCTGCCTCTGCCTACCAGCATCCATCGGTATTCATCTGGCTAGCATCCTGTCAGTGTGTGAGAAAGTTGAGGTCTGTTTGGAAACTGAAACAGTATTTGCTGTGTGCGCAAGAAGGAGACAGCAAGGAGCCTGGGTGTGGCTTAGCCAAACTATTCTGTACTAAAGCTGCTTGGTACTGAAACTGAAACTGAAACTCCTCTCCTTTGCTTGTGTTCTGCATTTGGAACAGATTTCTTTTCAGTTGTGGAGAGGGATTAGAACTCCTTAGCATCAGAGCATGTTAATAATAATATATGAAATACTAATGCTCTGAGGGTCATTTTGAAAAATCCTTTTTGGGTGAGCATCTAGAAGCCAAGAGGATCATACATGCCAAACTTCATGTTTGTAGGCTTTACGGTTCTGGAGATTTTGTGATGATGCATGAGTGGTATTTCTTTTATATATATATATAGATTGCCATTACAAATTTACCTCCCATCTTTTCCTCATTGGCTTAGTATTCAGGCCATGACAACCTATCCAAAATATCAAAAGTGAACATGTTATCTCTGCCTCGATTACATCTCCCATTACTCTAATTCTATTGCCCCCCTGCCATTATTTACAAATTACCTTTTATGGTACTGGTTCCTAGGGGTTGTCTCTAGAGTAACTATTATATCAGCAAATTCTGGTTAAGACCAGAGTAGCAGGGGGCTCTGATCCTAGCTTCTACATATGTCAGGGCTCTGAAAATCCACCTCCATTCAAACTATGAGTCTCTAGCTGCATCTCTCAGAGTTTAAAAAAATCATTTATTAGGAGTGAACATGTAGGCATTACCTGAGTGCAGCCGACTCTGAGACACATCATTCATCTCACCCTTGACCCTGGTCTTCCCACCACCCCCTGAATGTATATTCTCCAATGGGACATATCCATAACCAAGAGTCATCAATCATGCTCTCCAATAATAATCTTGCACACCAGAAGCTTTAGCTGCCTATCAATTATCTATGAAAATATTTAAGGTATGCATTACTCCCCCAACTCCCTTTCTGCTGACAATTCTAAAAGACCAGAGAAATATTTTTGAGTTGACAACGTACAGTTCCCAAGTTTTAGTCTAGTTCATGATATTAGAAAGAGGTACAATGTATTTTCTTCACAGGCTAGCATGTCTTCTGTAGCTTCTGTAAAAACAATAGGTTCTGTTTCCCACAATCACCCCTATTTCTTTTCATACTCTCTCTCTCACACACACACACACACAGTCCCTTATCCAAATGTGGTCTCAGGCTGTTTTCTACTTTCTTTCCTGGATCAAGTTTTCATAAAGGGTGTTGAGTCTTCCAGGTGTTGTTTTGTAGTGGGAATCAATCCATTTGGGAACTGTCCAGAAAGGGTGTTGGGAGAGTGATGACTGAACAATGAAGTCATAGAGTTCTGAGGCTCCACAAGGATTATGATGTCATCTAACACCTGCAGAAAAAACTGGGGAAGGTCATTCAGAGTGTTGCCACTGGGGGTCATATGCATTTTATTAACACCCAGCTCTACTAAAGGTAAAGGTTCCCCTCACACATATGTGCTAGTCGTTTCTTGGTGCTCATCTCTGTTACAAAGCCAAAGAGCCAGCGCTGTCCGAAGACGTCTCCATGGTCATGTGGCTGGCATGACTAAACGCTGACAGAACATTATGACCTTCCCACCAAAGTGTTCCCTATTTTTCTACTTGCATTTTTTACGTGCTTTCGAACTGCTAGGTTGGCAGAAGCTGGGACAAGTAATGGGAGTTCACTCCGTTATGCAACACTAGGGATTCAAACCGCTGAACTGCCAACCTTTCTGATCGACAAGCTCAGCGTTTTAGCCACTATGCCACCAAGTCCCTCCAGCTCTACTACCCTCATCTAATTTCAACAATGTCGCAGAGAGAAAGAGAGCATGTTCACACAGACTTAGATTTCCATATTCATCCTACCTAAGGAAAAAAGTCTCCTTCCATCTTTCTTTGGGGAATCTCATCTCTTATGCAGCTGTCTTATGCTAATATATGATAACTATCTCATTTCTTATCCTGTCCGTCACTAGTTGCACGACAATTTTAATTGTTAATTTGTTTAACAATAAATACAATATATACAATTGTGAGGTGGGGGATACAAAAAGACCACCACAAGGTTCGTTGATCCAAGGAAAACAAGATTTTAATCACGTGTTTGCAAAAACGGGTTCCCTCAGGCATTGAAGGAACGCAGAGCAAAATTCAAATGGCATTTTTATACCCTAACTGTCCACCCCCTCGTACGAGGGCTTGGCTCACATTCTTCCTGTTTTAAATTGACACATATACATTTTGGAGGTTTTAGGCATTCACTTATCTGGCAAAGGCAGCTACACAGTTTATGTATTCTATCAATACCCCCCCCCCCATTGTTCTACCCACATCTAGTTTTTCTACACACTTTGTTACAGTTCATGGCCACTCTCCTGTTCTCAATCCATAACACATCCTGCTTATCTCCTCTGTGCTCAAGCTGGAATACTTCCTTATTTGGTAGAGCTGAGTTTGAAACGCTTACTCCCTTATAACAAGCAGGATATTTCAAAATGACTTTTGTCCTGCTCACACAATTATAAAAACAAGAACAAAAAAAATGAAACAACCAAAAAGAGAGATTCTTGGCATCACAACCATCCTGTTGTATATGCAATAAGATTAATAAAGTGTGAGCTTGGAGTAAGTGCAGGGTTCTGGCCCTGCACTTCTGATTGGCTGTTAAACGGCCAGACCGGGTTGGCCCGTTCTGGGGAATCCAATTGGCCCTTATCAGAGAGTTCCTATTGGTTCTAAGAGCTAGCGTTCCTAGCTCGGTATTGGTTAAAAGTTACAAGGTTTGCCTATATAAGGCAGGTTTTAACTGCTATTAATTGAGTCAGTCACCATGTAAATAAAGAGCTGAAGTTCACCGTTCAGAGACTTGTCTCCATTCTCTTTCGCCCATGCTCAAAACTTAACACTGGCGACGAAGGTGGGAAGTGGAGATATCTGAACCAACTAAACTTTGAAGAACACCGAGCACGTGACAGACGACGCCAACAATGGAACCACATCCGGCGGCATCGCACCACCCGCTCCATTCGATCCAACACAGGAAGACTGGGAGTCTTAGATGGATCATTTCCAAATGTTCTTGGAGACGAACAACTTAAAGGACGCCGCGCCAGGAAAGAAACGGGCGGTATTCCTAACGCATTGCGGTCCAACCATATTTAAGATGGCTAAAGCACTAGCCAAACCCCAGAAGCAAAAGCGATGGATTGGGACGACCTCGAACCTCTCCTGCGAGGTCACTACGCCCCAACTGTGCCTACGCTGGTGAGACAGTACGAGTTTTACCAGAGGAGCCAGTGAAAGGGAGAAAGCGTAGCCGACTTCATAGCAGACCTCCAAAATTTGGGAGGCCTCTGCGAATTCACCGATTTAGAAGAAGCACTAAGAGATTGCTTAGTCCTGGGATTAGATGCACCAGGCGTGCAAAGCAAGCTGATGGCAAAAGGCGACATCAGCCTTGCTGATGCCATCGCCGAAGCCACGGCAGCAGAGGCGACCAAGAAGTCAGCTGCACAACTACGGCAGAACCACACTCCGGTACCACCACCAGCCAGTGAAATCTCACCTAGTTCAGAAGGGCAGCTGACAACAACGCACCACGAGGACCTCTCTTTGTCGTCAGACAGCAACGAAGAAGGGGTCCATCGACTGCAGTCCGACCGGGACCCTCACCCGAAGCCCTTACACCCTTGCACTGGCTGTGGAGCCAACCATGCCAGATCCGAATGCATATTCTGCAACGCACTCTGCCATGAGTGCGGGAAACGAGGCCACATCGGACGGGTCTGCCGCAGCTTGCCAAGACCCAGCCAGGCCTCAAAAGGGGCTAACTATCGCCAATGGACAGCAAACCGTCCTGTAAGGCGAGAGCCAGTAAACCACTCCTACAGAAATCGAGCTTTGCAGAGAGAAGAGACTCACCATACTATCACTATCGGTCACGCCTCAGCCGTGGACACTAAGAAAATCCGAGTCACGGTAGTCATCAAGAACCAGCATTGCCACATGGAGGTCGACTCGGGATCATCCCTCTCGATGGTGTCTTGGAAGACACTCAAGCAACTCATCCCCACAATTCAACGCCAAGATCTCCGTTTCCAACACCTCATCCTCAAGGACTACCAGGGGAATCGAATCCCTGTCGTTGGATCCTGCTGAGTCCGAGTCTCCTTCAAGAAGCACACAGCGTACTTACCTTTAACGGTCATTGATAGAGATAGGCCTAGCCTACTGGGCCTCCAATGGTTCGCGCCACTCGGTATTGAAGTGACCGGCGTAAACTGAGTCAGTGACTGTGACTGGGTGGAAGACCTTACCTCTGAGTTCAGGGACGTCTTCGCGGACAGTTTAGGCGAGTACAAGGGGACCCCGATCTCATTCAGCCTACATCCGAAAATAGCTCCCATTCGCCTGAAGCCCCGTCGAGTTCCGTTTGCCTTAAAATCGAAAATCGACAAACAACTCGACAAACTGATAGCTCAGGTGGTGTTGGAGCCCATCGATCACTCCCCGTGGGAAACCCCTATTGTAACACCCATTAAGCCAGATGGGTCAATCCGAATTTGTGGGGACTACGGGCCACTTTGAACCATGCTCTGCAGCAGAACATGTATCCAGTTCCTGTGGTGCAACACCTCCTCCATTCCCTGGGGGGCGGAAAAGTTTTCGCTAAATTAGATTTAGCTCAGGCATATCAGCAATTACCAGTAGATGAAAAAACGGCACAGGCCCAAATTATTGTGATGCACCGAGGTGCCTTTAAATGTACCCGGCTGCAATTCGGAGTGAGTGTAGCCCCGGGGATTTTTCAGAGCCTTATGGAAAGGTTACTACAAGGAATTAAGGGCGTGGTCCCATATTTTGACGATGTATTAATTGCAGCCCCTACAAAAAAAGTCTTACAGGACCGGTTAAAATTAGTCCCTAAAAAATTCCAAGAGGCCGGTCTTAAGGTTAAAAAAACAAATGTAAATTGTGTACTGACAGTGTTGAATTCTTAGGGTACCTGATTGATAGCCAGGGCATTCACCCTACCGAAAGTAAATTAAAAGCGATCAAAAATGCTCCCAGGCCACGAAACAAGGCCGACCTCCAGGCGTTCCTAGGCCTCATCAATTTTTATAATGTATTTTTACCGCACAAAGCAACTGTTGCTGAACCATTACACCGATTGTTAGATAAAAAAGCAAATTGGTTATGGGGTTACCGTGAAGAACAGGCGTTCCGAAATGTTAAAAAACTGCTCACTTCTGACTCTGTACCCATGCAGAATAATGAAACTTTGCCGTTAGTTATAACCTGTGATGCATCGCCTTTCGGGATGGGCGCCATTTTGAGCCACGTACTGCCTAATGGGAATGAAGCCCCTGTTGCATATTTTTGAAAGACTCTTTAAAAAATGGAGCGGAACTATGGACAAATTGATAAAGAAGCCCTCGCAATTGTCTCAGCTGTGAAAAGATTTCATGAATACATGTATGGCAGGGTTTTTACTATTGTGACTGACCACAAACTTTTGTTAGGGATAATAGCCGGAGATAAGCCGACTCCCTACATATTGTCCCCTAGGATGACTCGATGGTCAGAATTCTTAGCTGCTTATAACTATCGGCTGCAATATCGCCCAGGGAAAGCCATTCCCCATGCCGACGCATTGAGATGAGCACCGCTTCCAGAGACTCTCGACAATCCAACACCAATGGTAACCATGTTGCAAATTGAAGCACTCAATTCACCGCCACTGACCGCCCGAGATATCGCGAGAGAAACCAAACGCGACCACACCCTAGCACGAGTCCTAGGCTGGGTAGAACGCGGATGGCCATTGGACCAGTTATCAGATGACTTCACACCATTCAAGTCTCGACAGACCGAGCTCTTCTCCCAGAAAGGCTGTGTCATCTGGGGCGATAGTCATTATCCCAGAAAGGCTCCGAAAAGTGCTACTGAGAACTTTGCACGATGGCCACCCTGGCATCGTGTGAATGAAAGCTCTTGCGCAAAGCTACACATGGTGGCCGGGCAGTGACAAGCAAATCGAACAGTGGGTTAAAGCTTGTCCCAAATGCCAAGAAGTCACCAACGCCCCACCAAAAGCCATGTCTACCGAATGGGAGACACCACGTGGACCCTGGTCCCGAATTCACTTGGACTTCACGGGGCCAACCAAAGGCCACACTTTCCTGCTTACCGTCGATGCCTATTCGAATTGGCTTGAAATTCATCGCATGACGACTACGATTTCCAAGGCGGTTATCAAAATTTTAAACAGACTTTTTGCAACCCACAGATTACCAGACATCCTGGTATCCGATAACGGCCCACAATTTGCTGTACTAGCATTCGAGCAGTACCTCGCTGACTGCGGCATCCGCCATGCGCTCACCTCGCTTGTGTAACCTGCGACCAATGGCCGAGCAGAATGCATGGTCCAATTTGTGAAGAAAACCTTGCAAAAGGTAGACTACGACAACATTGACGACAAGGTCAATCAAATCCTCTTTTTGCAACACATTACCCCACATAGCGTCACCAACAAAACTCCCGCTGAACTGCTGATGGGACGAAAGCTCCGCTCCCACCTCGACCGGTTACACCCGGCGTATGAACCAGAGAAACCACTAGATCCAACGGCCGCTGTCGCACCTTCCAGGTAGGAGACCGGGTTTACACAAAAAACCTATCGGGTGACCCGTTGTGGGTGGAAGCGACAGTAGTACGTGTAACCGGCCCCAGATCCTACCTTGTGCAATGCCTTGACAATAAAATTTGGAAATGGCATATTGACCAATTACGATCGCGGCTTTCAGCAGCCAGTCCGCAAATCCCCTTTGACCAAACTGGGGGGGGGGAGGTACAGAAGAAGATGAATTCCTAGGAAACCCGTTCGAAGGAAACGACGGTTTAACAGAAACTCAGGAAGCGGAGCCGGAGGGAGAAACGGTTGCACCTCAGGGAATTGCAGAGAATGTGGGCAACAACGTAGAAGTGAACTCTGAACCAGAAACAGCCCCACTGCCAAACAATGATCTACCTCAGCGTGATTGCAGCCAGCCGATACAACGGAAATCAAAGAGACTAATTAAGCAACCGTCCTACCTAAAGTACTATGTAACTGCGCCCTGCAAATAAGAAGCCAGGGGGAAGGGGTGTTGTGTATGCAATAAGGTTAATAAAGTGTGAGCTTGGAGTAAGTACAGGGTTCTGGCCCTGCACTTCTGATTGGCTGTTATGTGGCCGGACCAAATTGTCCCGTTCCAGAGAATCCGATTGGCCCTTAACAGAGAGTTCCTATTGGTTTTAACAGCTAGCGTTCCTAGCTCGATATTGGTTAAAAGTTACAAGGTTTGCCTATATAAGGCGGGTTTTAACTGCTATTAATTGAGTCAGTCACCATGTAAATAAAGAGCTGAAGTTCACCGTTCAGAGACTTGTCTCCATTCTCTTTCGCCCATGCTCAAAACTTAACACATCCTTCACTCAGAGAATTCACCACAGGAAACAGGAATTCACGGATAAACCTTCTAAGCCCAGGAAAGCCACACAGATGATGCACAAGTAGAATCTGTTTAAAGATTCCTCTAGACAAGGCACATCTGTTGTGGTTCGCCAGCAGCCAGTGCAGATGGCAGTGGAATCAGACAGTGGGGAAGAACAGGGACCAGTCAGGGAGTCTGGAGAGGAGTTGGACGAGGGTCCTGCATCCAATGCAAGGATGGGGTCAGGACCATCTGGAATGGGGTGCTGCCTTCGGAGCCTCTGGAGTCTGGCAGTAGCGAGGCAGAGGACCAGGGAAGCCTGTTCCCAGTGCGCATGTGGCACAGAGCTGCTGGAAGGCAAAAGCACCTGAAGCAGAAGGGGCGACGCAAGAGTAAGGCTTGGAGGTGATTGCCCTTCCCATAAGTATTATGGATTAAAACATCGCAGCGATACAACCCTAAACAGCTTCGTCTTACAGCAGGCTTGTAATCCTGAAATTCTCATTGGCCCGTGAATAGCCAGTCATGATTGGTCAGGTTTGGCCAATCTGATTGGCTGTTAACAGGAACCCCTGATTGGACGCTTGTGAAAGCGATAGACTCTGTTCATTGGTTGTTTAACGGCAGCAAGCTCTATAAAAGAGCTACTGCTGCCCAGGTTTTTTGCTCCATTCTTTCTTGTTAAATAAAGAGTTAGTCACCGTCTGATGTCTCGTCTCCATTCTTTGCGCCCATGCCCAGGACTTAACACTGGCGATGAGGATGGGATTCGGAGACGATAGAGCTGACTAGAACATATTGGACAAAGACAGAGCACGTGGCGAAAGAGCACACGCAACAGACGGCAAGATGATTAGCGGCGCCATACCATCCGCTCCATTCGACCCAGCAACCGAAGACTGGGACTCGTATGTAGACCACTTCCAGATGTTCCTGGAGACCAACAATTTAAAATGTGCTACGTCTCGCAAGAAACGAGTGGTGTTCCTGACTCATTGTGGCCCCGCCATTTTCAAAATGGCTAAAGCATTAGCAAAACCGGCGGAAGTGAAGACCATTGATTAGGACACCCTCGCTCCAATCCTCAGGGCCCATTATGCACCCGCAGTACCTACACTGATACAAAGACACGAATTTTACCAGAGGGACCAACAGAAGGACGAGAGCATTGGCAATTTCGTAGCTGACCTCCGGAACTTAGGAGGCCTTTGTGGTTTTGCAAACTTAGAGGAAGCCCTAAGAGGCCAAATAGTTCTGGGATTAAATGCACCGCACGTGCAGAGTAAGCTGATGGCGAAAGGCGACATCAGCCTTACAGATGTCATCGCCGACGCTACTGCCGCAGAAGCAACCAGGAAGTCAGCCGCTCGAATGCGCCGAGCAAATGCACCGCTTTGCCAACTCGCCAACAAGGTCCCACTCGCCACTGAGAAGCACGCTACCACTACCCACCACGAAGACCTCGAGTCATCCTCAGACAGTGATGAAGAGGAGGTCAACCGGCTCCGCTTGGAACAAGATCAAAGAAACCAGCGACGTCCGCGCCAGTGTGTGGGTTGCGGGGCAAACCACCCGCGATTGGACTGCAAATTCCTTGACGCACTCTGCCGTAACTGTGGGAAAAAAGGCCACATCACAAAGGTCTGCAGAAGCAGATGAGAGTCCAGTCCCAACCGAAAGGAGAACAACCTCCGTCGGGAGATAGGCAAATCTCCTGAGAACCGGGACCGTCTGAACCACCAATGGAACAAACACTACTACTACAGAAACCAAGCACCTGCCTTTTCAATGAGACGAGAAGAAGCCCACCAAACCATTATCATTGGCCACACTTCATCGTTCGATGCAAGAAAGATACACATGAAGGTTACTATTGAGAATCGACCATATGTGATGGAAGTCGATTTGGGATCATCCCTGTCGATGGTATCCTGGAAAACCCTCAAACAACTGATCCCTGCCATTTCCTGTCAGGACCTCAGCACGCAGCGAATCATCCTGAAAGATTATCAGGGAAACAGAATCTCACAGCAACACTTCCCCTGACTGTCCTCGATCGTGACCGACCCAGCTTGTTAGGGTTACAGTGGTTCACCCCACTCGGAATTGAACTAGCTGGCATACACCATACCAGAAATGAAGACTGGGAAGAGACTCTCATCCAGGAATTCCAGGACGTGTTCACAGGAACATTAGGCAAGTACAAGGGGACCCCTATATCGTTCAATCTCAACCCCGATGTAGCTCCCATTCGACTTAAGCCCCGTAGAGTACCTTTTGCCTTAAAACCTAAAATCGACGAGCAGCTAGATAAACTGATAGCCCAGGGCATATTGGAACCGATAGACCACGCCTGTTGGGAAACCCCGCTAGTAACGCCCATGAAGCCAGATGGTTCGTTAAGAATTTGCGGGGACTATCGGGCCACCCTAAATCATGCTCTTCAACAGAACGCTTATCCAGTACCGGTGGTTCAACACTTTCTTCATTCCCTGGGTGGCAGAAAAATATTTGCGAAATTGGACTTAGCTCAGGTGTACCAGCAACTCCCTGTGGACGCAGCAACTGCAGAAGCCCAGACAATAGTTACACATAGAGGTGCTTTTAAGTACAATAGACTCCAATTTGGAGTAAACGTGGCGCAGGGCATTTTCCAAAGTTTAATGGAGAGACTATTACAAGGCATAAAAGGCGTCAAGCCTTATTTTGACGACGTCCTAATAGCTGCCCCCACTAAAGAATTATTAGTACAATGACTCAGAAAAGTCCTGCAGAAATTCAAAGACGCAGGTCTTAAGGTAAAATGAGACAAGTGTCAACTTTGTACGGAGAGAGTGGAGTTCCTGGGATATCTTCTCGACAGACAGGGAATCCACCCCACTGAAAAAAAACTAACCGCAATCAAAAAAGCCCCGAGACCTAGGAATAAGACAGACCTTCAAGCCTTCCTGGGACGCATTAACTTTTATAACATTTTCTTGCCCCAGAAGGCAACCGTAGCCGAACCCCTACATAGACTTCTCGATAAAAAGGCTCCTTGGTTTGGGGACGGCGTGAAGAGAAAGCGTTCAAAGAGATAAAAGACCTTTTAACCTCCGATGCCATATTAATGCAATACAACGAGACTCTCCCTTTGACGGTTACCTGTGATGCCTCACCATTTGGAGTAGGAGCCATCTTAAGTCATGTCCTCCCAAATGGAAATGAAGCACCCATTGCATTCTTTTCGAGAACTTTGTCTAAAACTGAAAGGAACTATAGTCAACTTGATAAAGAGGCCCTTGCTATTGTATCTGCCATTAAACGCTTCCATGAATATGTATATGGGAGACCCTTTACCATACTTACAGACCAGAAGCCGCTACTTGGGATTTCGGCGGGAAACAAACAAACTCCCCATATATTATCACCAAGAATGACACGTTGGTCAGAATTTTTAGCCGCCTTCGATTACCGATTGCAACATCGCCCGGGGAAAACCATTCCCCACACTGACGCTTTGAGCCGCTCGCCACTACCAGACATTATAGAGGACCCTGCTCCAACCGTAACCGTACTACAAATCGAAACCCTCAAATCGCTGCCATTAACTGCTCGAGACATAGCCTTCGAGACAAAAAAGGACCCTGTTTTGGCACGAGTCCTCAGCTGGATAGAACGCGGTTGGCCGGTCAGTGCAACCGATGACACAGTCAAGCCATTTAAGAATCGTCAAACAGAACTGTTCTCCCAGAAAGGTTGCATAGTATGGGGAGACAGAGTCATAGTCCCAGAGAAGTTACAATATAGGGTATTGAAAATGCTGCATGAGGGACATCCAGGCATCATGCGGATGAAGGCACTGGCCAGGAGTTACGCATGGTGGCCTGGTTTAGATAGACAAATAGAAACTTGGGTAGCAAAATGCAGTAAATGCCAGGAGACTCGCTCCGTTCCTCCAAAGATTCCCCCAACTCAGTGGGAAACGCCTCAAGGTCCTTGGTCCCGTATCCACTTTGATTTTGCGGGACCCACAAGAGGACACACTTTCCTCTTAACGGTGGATGCCTATTCAAACTGGCTTGAAGTCCAAAAAATGGAAAGCACCACCACAGATGCAGTCACTAAAAAACTGAATAAACTATTCGCTACCCACGGACTTCCTGATGTCCTCGTCTCAGATAATGGCCCCCAATTCACTGCCTTGCCATTCGAACAATACTTGGCAGATCGGGGCATCCGCCATGCTTTAACATTGCCAGCTCACCCTGCAGCCAATGGTAGGGCAAAGCGAATGGTTCAATTTGTAAAACAGATCCTGCACAAAATAGACCACGGCGACATTGACGACAAAATAAACTGAATGCTTTTTATCCAACACATAACCCCAAACAGCACCACGAACAAAACCCCAGCAGAACTCCTGATGGGCCGGAAACTTCGCTCACATCTTGATCGCCTCCACCCAAACTACATGCCAGAACAGCCCCCGGGATCCAGCAGCAAGTGTCAGGCATTCCACAAAGGGGACCCTGTGTTTGCAAAAAACTTCTCGGGCGATCCATTGTGGGTCCCCGCGACAATAACACAACTTACAGGACCCCGATCCTATCACCTACAAACTGCAGACGGTAAGATATGGAAACACCACATAGACCAACTCCAGAACCTCCAGCTGGGGAGGGAAGGAACATGAAGGAGGATGAAGAAGAAATCGAAACCCAACAGCCAAGGGGATACTCACCATCTGAGGGAGAACCGAAGCAGGGAGCAGCCTCACCACGTGACAGCACCGTGACGGAGGCGGATCCAGGGAACCCAGAAGACAGCGCTGATGAGGGCAACCCGGAACCACAGTCTTCACTATCCAGCCCAGCGGACAGCCCACCGGAGCCAGAGCCAGAACCAGAACCAGAACAGAACCCGGTGGAACAGCGCAGGTTGAGCAGACAGGTGAAGCGGCCTGCCTATTTGCGTGAATACATCACCCCACCCTCAGACGGAACCTAGGGGGGAGGGATGTTATGGATTAAACCATCGCAGCGGTATAACCCTATACAACTTTGTCTTACAGCAGGCTTGTAATTCTGAAATTCTCATTGGCCCGTGAATAGCGAGTCATGATTGGTCAGGTTTGGCCAGTCTGATTGGCTGTTAACAGGAACCCCTGATTGGACGCTTGTGAAAGCGATAGACTCTGTTCATTGGTTGTTTAACGGCAGCAAGCTCTATAAAAGAGCTACTGCTGCCCAGGTCTTTTGCTCCGTTCTTTCTTGTTAAATAAAGAGTTGAAGTCACCGTCCAATGTCTCATCTCCGTTCTTTGCACCCATGCCCAGGACTTAACAGTAAGGTATAAAGGATAGGCAAAGATGATGAAACCTTTGCAGGAAGCAAAGCAGTTCATTCAGTTCAGATTCATTCTTGAGGCTCTTTGTACTTCAGTTGGTTTTTTTTCGAATTCATTTAATACTTCTGTTATTGGCAGCACTTCACAGAAAAGAAAGGTGGGTGCTTATCTCAAAGGACTGTTTGAGATTAATTCCGGCTGGGAATGAAAACAATTCGCAGCATTGCAATAAAATAAGTCTTGTTTTTAAAATAAGCACGTGCAAGGTTACGATCTAGGAAGCCTTAGTCAGAACATCAAGCTGAAGCCAAGAGTCTAGGAGGATGCCCAAATTTTGCATTATTTCCATCCAGGAGAATATTATCCCATCCACAATGAGAGATGGCTTATCGCTAGATTATGCAGGACCAAAAGCAGAAGGCCACTCCAACTGACCAAATTCCAAATGTGGACTTAGCCCAAACATTTCAGGCCCTCTGGAAACCTTTCAAGAGGTCAAGGATCACCCAGTAAGAGGGACCCTGTTCACTGGTTGCATCTTGTGTACACAATCTTACATTCTTGCTTTTTAAAAAAGTTTCCTTACTGTAATCTAGTTCTGGAACATGTTTCATTCTTTGCTTTATGGTATGTTGCCAAAAAATACTTGTGAGATGGGTAGCAGTAAAAAAAATGGTAAATAAATAAATATTTTTTTTTACATAAACAAAAAGAACATTAATTCCTAATGGAATTGAGGAAGATGATCAAGTTTTTATCCATCTTTGCAAAGTATTTAGTTTCTGGAAGTGAGAAGGTAAAGCAATCTATTTCCACTGTAGATTTAATAACAATTTTAAATATGGAATGATTTCCACATTGTCAGGGGTCTTCAGACTAGACAGCTTTAAGACTTGTGGACTTCAACTCCCAGAATTCCTCCTCCAGTCATGTTAGCTCAGGAATTCTGGGAGTTGAAGTCCACAGGTGGATGAAAATAGGCTTTTTTCCAGTGTCACCCACCTTCCTGAGTGGAGATGGTCCCTTCTGGACAAGGAACACAGTCATAGCAGCAAACTGGCTCCCCTTCTTGAATCTGCTTGAAAAATCCAGGATGACAATTTTCCACACATTGGGACTGAGGCAGAGACTAAACAAAATGCAAAAAAATAACAAATGCCAAAGAAAATGTATTATAACTCAACATCCAAGGAAAATGCATGGAGACATGAACATTAGCTAAATAGTTTTTGGGCTTCACTTAGGTAAATATGAAATCTCTAATTCCAAATTGTTGTAGGAAATACAAATACAAGGCAGATTGTTTGGTTCTTGCTTTTTACTTCTGGCCTATCAGATTGCAATAATGCACTTTTCTTCTTAATAAAGTCTTGAGGGATGAAACTGAGGAAACATTTAAGCATTTAGTGACAAGCTTTCGGGTTAGATAACAGATAATCAGAGCTGGAAGGGACTTTGTAGGACATCTAGTCCAACCCCCCACCCACCCAAGCGGGAGACCCTACACCATTTCTGACAGATGGGAGTCCAATCTCTTTTTGAAAGTCTCAAGTGATGAAGCTCCCACAACTTCTGAAGGCAAAGCTGTTGCATGGGTTCATTGTTCTCACTGTCAGAAAGTTTCTCCTTATTTCCAGGTTGAATCTCTCCTTGTTCAGTTTCCATCTGTTATTCCTCATCTGGCCTACAGGCGCTTTAGAAAATAGCTTGACCCCTTCCTCTCTGTGGCTACCCCTCAAATATTGGAAGATTGCCATCACGTCTCCCCTGTCCTTCTCTTCACTAAATTAGCCAGGCTCAGCTCCTATAACTGTTCTTCATATGTTTTAGATTCCAGTCCCCTAATCATCCTAGTTGCTCTTCTGTGAACTCTTCCTGGAGTCTCAACTTCTTTTTTATAATGTGGTGACCAAAACTGGATGCAGGTGACCAAAACTGGATGGGTCCTCCAGATCTGGGCTGCTTAAAATCATAAGAAAATATAAACCTGCCCTTTACATGACACTGCATATCCAACCAGGACAAGGTGAATCCTAATTCCAAAGTTATTGGCCTATGGGACTTCTATCCAGGCTTGATTCAGTTTAATTCACTGGTGGGCTACTGCCAGTTTGGTGATGATCAGCTGGCCCTTCCCATCCACCTCCGCCCTATCCTATCCTATATTTCCATCTTTTTCAGCTCAGCTGATTCGCGCGGCACAGTGGATTATGCATGCCTCAGCTGTTCTACTTACCTGGGCTGCCCTGTAGAGATTCAAATTGGTGTTTTTAAATTCTGCGTGCGCACACAAAGTGCACGCTCCTGGAATCAGTTGTTAAACTAATTGCAGCCCACCACTGT
This sequence comes from Hydrophis major, assembly GCA_033807585.1. Lineage (NCBI taxonomy): Eukaryota > Metazoa > Chordata > Lepidosauria > Squamata > Elapidae > Hydrophis > Hydrophis major. The sequence goes on from CM066329.1 coordinate 25,407,463, forward strand.
ATGCAGTCCAAGCATGAACTGGGGAACTGCTCAATTAGATTGCTTTCTTTTTTTGTTAATTGTGGGCAAGGATGGATTGTGGCTATCAGAATCACAGTCTTCAGCATTTGTTGGCTCTCTCACCTGTTTTATAGAGGTACCAGATTGCAAATTGGATTTTTTTTAAAAAAATCTCGATCTGTGTCCTAAAGAATTGTCACCCAGCATTCCATGTTTGACTTTGGTCAATATTACTGAAGCCTTCCAAGCAGTCCTAAGAGTCTTATACTCCCATATTCAGTGCTCACCCATTCATCTTGATTCATCTATTCTATTCTATTCTATTCTATTGAGGTGGGTCCTAAGGCATTGGAAAACAGAAAAAACAGCAATAATTCACCCACCTTATCGAGCAGCTTCAGCTTTGACAGGGTATCTTTGTTGATAATAAGTCTTTCTCTTTCAAAATTCCCCAGAATCTCTTCCATGGGTTCTTTCTTGGGATGAACCATCCAGGTCATGATGCCCAGATCTGCTGCTATCTCCCCATTTTGGTCCAAGTACAGTTTCTTCTGGGAAATATTGCAAAATTTGTTCTTGTTCAGAAAGGGATGAAACCAGAATGGAACATGCATGAATTTTAAAAGCAGAAAACTTGGCTTCTTATCTAACTGCATGGTTTTCTCACATTCAAGTCATTCTTCTACAGTTGTCTAATTTGCAAATATGCTTAATTGGGAGAAGTGATGCCCCTATCTTCAAAAGAAAAAACAAAAAATTCAGCAAAATATGTCAATCATACAGTATATTGACAAAATATGTATGGACAGAATTAAGTCTTGATATAATTTGTCAATTATAAGGAACATTCTGCAGCAAGTCACCAATAAATTGAACAAAAAAATAATAAAAGAATTCATAAATTCCCTGAAGACAACATGGTGAATACCAAAAAGTATGGATTTGTCAAAATGAAAGCTACTAAACTAATGTTCTACCAGGTAGACCAAACAGAAAACACAACTTTCCAGGTAGACCAGACTATATATTCTATATATAAGTACACTTCCTGAATAGATTGTGGGGATGTATTGGCATAGTATTTCATGCTGTCATAAACAAGATTTTAATTAAGTGTGATTTGGATGATGTGATAATTAAATGGATGAAAACTGTCTTAAAATTACCCAAAATAAATTATCCCAAAATTTGAGACAACCATGACCTGGATGACTGAGAATCTCCACAGACATGTCTTATAATTATGTTATTATAATTTTCAATGTTTCTCAGAAAAGTGGGTAGATTTGAATAAGGTTTAGTTCTCGGTCATCTATTCTTTTATATTGTCATTCATAGAGATATTCCCAAATCATGATTTTGTGTTGCAAAATTTATACCAATTTGTGTCAGGCACAAAAGATCATGTCCTTAAGCAAAAGTCCAATTAAACTGATTTATTGCTGATCATGCCTGTGCACAGGAACCTCTTCAACCAACACTTAGCATTTGCTTGGAGCTACATTAGTGTTAAAAGAATTCAAGAGGGGATTGAACCTAGTTTTCTTGTGACCACATAGGAATCTAGGCTAATCCCTCTTTTAATTCCACCCCAAAGTTCTTCTTAGGAGTAACAAGGTTACCTAACGTAGTTTGGGTAAAATAATATATATAGACTATGATAGTGAATTTAAGTGTGTGTCACTTTAAAACTGCAAAGCATGTAATTTTGGGTGCGGTTGTAAAACCGTCATAAGAGGGAGCAAGAGAACTTGATTGATTGCTGGCTTACTGAATTGCTTGCTGACTATGATGGATTGTTAACTGCGTGTTCCCTGCTGCTGAAGGTGATCGTCTTACCGGGTCGGTGTGTGAGCCGGTAGCTGTAGGCGGCAAGGAATTTGGACCACCTTGTCATTCTAGGAGATAGAATGTTTGGGGTGGCCCTGTTCCCTGCCAGGATTCCCAGCAGTGGCTTGTGATCGGTGATGATGGTAAACTTGCAGCCGTAGAGGTACTCGTGGAACCTCTTTACTGCAGCGACGATGGCCAGGGCCTCTTTGTCCAGTTGACTGTAGTTTCTTTCCAGTTTAGTGAGTGTCCTTGAAAAGAAGGTAATGGGTGCTTCTTTTCCATCGGGCAGCGTGTGGCTGAGGACGGCGCCGACACCGAAAAGTGAGGCATCGCATGTGACGGCCAGTGGTAGGGACTCGTTGTATTGGATTAGGACAGCATCCGAGGTGAGCAGGTCCTTGGTTTTGGTGAAGGCGGTTTCCTCACGTTTCCCCCAAGTCCATATGGCCGCTGTTAAGCCTGGTTTCCCCAACCAGGGTTAGGGAGACAAGCTAAACAGAATGTGCAGCTTAGTCAGATAGGCACACAGATAAATGAGTGAGCTAAGCTTGTATATTTATTAACATACAGTAAAAATGACAGATACGCTTGTGCTATCAAATATATAGTTTATTCCATTATGAGTTCATAGCATAGTCAAAATAACAGTCCAATAGTCATGTATCATTTAGTCAGTCCATTCAGGGATATTCAGTTAGCAAAGTCCGTGTTGAATACCCTATGTCAATACACTTACAAGTCTGTCCTTTGTTTTCTCTCCCGTTTGAGCAATGCAGTCTTGTGTCCTTGCAGTAATCAGGAACTTCAATCAAAGCCAGAGAGATAGCAAGCTGCCGTCTTGCTTCTTTTAAAGTGCTTTCACAACCACTCCCTTAATTACTATCCCACAGTTAAAGTTGCAGACACTTTAACTTACAAACTATGATTACATATTATTATTTACCTAAACCAGTTAGGGTAAAACAATGTTATCCCTAACATTCTCCCCTTTTAGGAAATAATAATAAATATAACTATTTACATCTTTAAATCATATTTGTTACAACTCTCTTTAAACTTAGTTACTCCTTGAGCTTTTGTAAATTGGTCTGCAATGTTTTCTTCCATCATGCAGTATTCCAATTTAATTAGCCCATTCTTTACAGATTCTCTAACATTTAAGTATCTTAAATCAGTATGCTTTGATCTAGTTTTTACAGCAATACTAGTAGCTAATTTTATAGCTGCTTGATTATCCTCGTACACAATAATGGAATCTTTTACAGTTATACCCAGGTCTAATAATAACTGTTTGTACAAAATCAAATCAGTGCATAATAATGACAGACATGAAAATTCCGCTTCCATCGTGGACAAGCTGATATGCTGTTGTCTGATTGACCTCCACCCTATTAGTGTCTTACCAAATAATATAGCCATCCCTGATGTTGATTTTTTAGTGTTTATATCAGTTGCAAAACTTGCATCTGCATAGGCACTAAGACTCAAATCACCCTTTGGTTCTATATACAATGCATGGTTCATTGTTTCTTTAAGATATCTAGAAATTCTTTTTAGTGATTGCCAATGACATTGATGTGGATCCGAATTGAAACGTGCCAGCTGATTTACACTATAAGCTATATCTGGCCTAGACCAATTGCTTATATATGATAAGCTGCCAATCAAAGATTGATATATGGACTTATCAAATTTGGGACTTTGATCATCAGTTTGGCAAACTTCTTGACTCATTGGAGTCTTTGCCGGTTTACAAAGTTCCATTTTAAACGTTTTAATTAATTGGCAAATTTTATCTTCTTGAGATATCTTAAAACCATTTTTTGTTTTGTTAATTGTCAATCCTAGATACTTTTTAATTTCACCTAAATGCTTTAATTTTATCTTTTTGGCTAATAATGATATAATCTCATTAGCTTCATTATTAGTCTTAGTTATCAAAGCAATATCATCTGTAAATAATAACAATAATGACACCGTTCCATTATTTTCTCTTTTAAACACACATGGATCTGCTAAACCAGATTTAAAACCTATATTGTTTAACTCTTTCACAATATATTGGTTCCACTCAAACCCAGATTGTTTCAATCCGTAAAGACTCTTTTTGAGTTTCCAACAATCATTACTATTTACTTTATTGTCTTTTATACCTGCTGGTTTTCTTAAATATATAGTGTGCTGCAATGGTGCATGTAGATAAGCAGTTTCTACATCTAAATGGTTAATGACATAGTTTTTCTTAGCTGCCCACACTAATGCTGCTCTTAAAGATGTTGCTTTAAGACTTGGTGCAAAAACTTCAACATAATCAGATGCAGTTTGATTAAATCCTTGAGCTACTAACCTAGCCTTATGGGTAACAGTCCCATCATTTCCAGTTTTTACTTTAAATATCCATTTGCACCCAATGGATTTTTCTCCTGGAGGTAATTTAACATCTTCATAAACTTTCATTACCTTTAATGAATTTAGTTCCTTTTCCATTGCCTTTTGCCAATTCTCCTGATCCTTAGCAGGATACATCCTAAGTTCATCTACACTACTTGGAACTTTAGTTACTTGGCAAACTATACTTGCTTGATACCTATCAGGTGGTCTAGTTACACGTGTAGTACGTCTAGGTATTACAGGACTTACAGGTGGACTTTCATTTATTAACTCTTCTTGATTATCTAACTCTTCCTGATCAACTGTTTCCTCTTGTTCTGGTCCTATTTGCTCTTCTTGGACTTCTTCTTTAATTGGACTCTTCTTATAACTAATCTGATCTTTCTGCCTTTTGTAGGGTTCAATAATTACTTCATTATTTAAATCTTGCTCTAATCTATTCCATCCTACATGTTCTAGGAATTTTGCACTAGCACTGGTGTAAACTCTAGATGTACCTGGTTCCCAGAATCTATAAGATCTATGATTAGATATATATCCTACAAAATATAATCTTTTAGCTCTATGTTGTCCTTTGTGTCTAAGTTGTGAAGGGATATGCACCCATGCTGGTGCTCCAAATGTGTGCATGTAACTTAAATCAGGTTTTGTACCATGCCACAGTGTGAATGGTAATTTACCTGTTGTTGAATTAACAACATTATTTAATATATGATTACCACACATTATTGCTTCTCCCCACAAATTGTCAGGTAATCCTGAATCAGACATCATAGTTCGTGTCATTGATTGTAATGTTTGGCCTCTTCTCTCTATAAAGGCATTATGTTGTGGCCTATATGGTGCAGACTTTTTATGTTGAATACCTAACATTCTTAGTCTGTTCTGGAATTTATTATTTGTAAATTCCGTACCATTATCTGTTATAAGAGTTACTAATTTCTTTTTAGTTTTCCTTTCTGCAAATTTAATCCAATTAAAGAGATTTTGATACGTTTCAGTTTTGCTCTTCATTAAATAGCAAAACCCATATCTAGAATAATGGTCCATTATGCTTAGTATGTAACGAGCTCCTCCTACACTTGGTTTTTTAGGACCTATTAAATCAGCAAATACTACTTCTAAAGGTTCTTTGGTAGTAAATCCATCAACTCTATCAGCTGGTGTGACCCTGCTCTTACTTTGATTACAAATATTACATTGCAAATACTTATGACAAGGTTTTAAACTTATTCCCTTAGATAATACAACAGTTTTCTTAAGCATTTTAAAATTTAAATGCCCTAGCCTTCGATGTAACAAGTGAATACATTCATCATGAGGTTTCTTATTTTCATAAATTGTGTTAGCCACTTTTAAACCATTATCATTTAACACATATAATTCACCTCTTAAAGATGCAGTAATTCTCTTATCTTCTTTCTCAATTATGCAGTTATCTCCCCTAAATGTAACTACATATCCTAGTTTAACCAAAATTCTTACTGAAATTAAATTAAACTTAAGTTGTGGTACATATAACATTTTTACATTCTCTTTTATAAAAGAACAATATGCTATACCTTGACCTTTAGCTTTCAGTTTCCAGCCATTGGCTAACGATATCTGCTGTGTACTTTTGGACATTTTAATAAAATGTTTCTTATCATTTGTTATACAATGTGATGCTCCACTATCAACCACCCATAAATTATTTTTTACAGCTCCGTTAGTATACATGGCTATTTTTCTTTATCTTTTGATGACTTTTTGTATTCTGTCCAGCGTTCTGCTGCTTTGCTTTTTTACAAAATCTTGCCAAATGTCCTCTTCCTCCACAATTAAAACACCTTTTAATTGCATATGCAGTAGGAGTTTCATTATCTTCTTTTTGAGGTTGCTGCCTCCTTAACTCATATAATACCAAATATATGGGTATAACTGTTAAAGATTCCATTATTGTGTACGAGGACAACCAAGAAGCTATAAAGTTAGCTACTAGTATTGCTGTAAAAACTAGATCAAAACATACTGATTTAAGATACTTAAATGTTAGAGAATCTGTAAAAAATGGGCTAATTAAATTGGAATACTGCATGACAGAAGAAAACATTGCAGACCAATTTACAAAAGCTCAAGGAGTAAGCAAGTTTAAAGAGAGTTGTAACAAATATGATATAAAGATGTAAATAGTTATATTTATTATTATTTCCTAAAAGGGGAGAATGTTAGGGATAACATTGTTTTACCCTAACTGGTTTAGGTAAATAATAATATGTAATCATAGTTTGTATGTTAAAGTGTCTGCAACTTTAACTGTGGGATAGTAATTAAGGGAGTGGTTGTGAAAGCACTTTAAAAGAAGCAAGGCTGCAGCTTGCTCTCTCTCTGGCTTTGATGATCCCTGATTACTGCAAGGACTCAAGACTGCATTGCTTGAACGGGAGAGAAAACAAAGGACTGATTTGTAAGTGAACTGACATAGGATATTCTACACGGACTTTGCTAACTGAATATCCCTGAATGGACTGACTAAATGATACATGACTATTGGACTGTTATTTTGACTATGCTATGAACTCATAATGGAATAAACTATATTTTTGATAGCACAAGCGTATCTGTTATTTTTACTGTATGTTAATAAACATACAAGCTTAGCTCACTCATTTATCTGTGTGCCTATCTGACTAACGCTGCACATTCTGTTTAGCTTGTCTCCCTAACCCTGGTTGGGGAAACCAGGCTTAACAGATGCCGTGTTGGTCTAGGAGGTATCCCAGGAATTCAACCCATTCTGTGTACAGCTGGCATTTCTCTGTTTTCACCTTTAGCCCGGCCTCTTTGAATTTGGTTAGTACCTCCCTTAGATGACCCTCTAGTTCTTGTTGGTTGGCCGCTGACACTAGTAGGTTGTTGAAGTAGGGCACCACCCCCTTAATTCCTTGCAAGAATCTCTCCATGAGGCTCTGGAAAATTCCCGGAGCCACGCTGACTCCAAACTGGAGTCTGTTACAGCGAAATGCTCCCCGGTGGGTGACTGTGGTCTGCGCCTCGGCGGTTTCTGCATCGACCGGCAACTGTTGATAGGCTTGCGCCAGGTCGAGCTTCGCAAAGACCTTGCCCCCCCCCCCCAGTGAGTGTAGGAGGTGCTGCACTACTGGGACGGGGTAGGCGCTTTGTTGCAAGGCAAAATTTAGGGTGGCCTTATAGTCCCCACAGATTCTCACCGACCCATCGGGCTTGACTGGGGTGACTATGGGGGTCTCCCAATGGGCGTGGTCGATTGGTTGTAGGACTCCTTGTATGACGAGCTTGTGAATTTGCTCGTCGATTTTGGGCCGGAGTGCAAAAGGTACCCGCCGTGGTTTTAGGCGTATTGGGGGAATGCTGGGGTCTAGGCTGAATGAAATAGGGGGCCCTCGGTACTTGCTTAGGGTGCCATTGAACACTTCCTGGAAGTCCCAAGCCAGTTGCTCCTCCCAGTCAGCATCTGCGACGTGGTTGACGCCCGTAACCTCGATCCCGAGTGGTGCAAACTACTGTAGTCCCAAAAGGCTGGGGAGGTCTCGGTCCATGATCGTCAGGGGAAGCTTTACTGAGTGGCCCTTGAAGGTTACCTCGAAGTGTCCGGTTCTGACTAACGGGATGCGATTCCCCTGGTAGTCTCTGAGGATGAGTTTCTGGGTTTCCAGCCTCCTCTTGTGGATTTCCGGCACCAACCACTTGATTTCTCACCAGGCAACCATGGAGAGGTAGGACCCGAAGTCCACCTCCATTTTGCATGGTTCGCCTTCGATGCCCACTTCTACGTACACCTTTCGGGCGTCTGTGGTGGATGAGTGGCTGATGACGACCGTCTGGTGGGTTTCCTCTTTCTGCCGGGTTTCGCCGCTTCGTTGGTTCCGTCCGTCTCAGTTCCAGCAATTTTTGGCTTGGCGGTCTCTGGTCCTGGGGGGGTGCCGTCTCGTCTCTGGTTGCTGTGGTCTCACTGATGGGGATTGTAGGCTCTTTTCAGTCGGCAGACTCTGGCGATGTGACCCTTCTTATCGCAGTGCCGGCAAATCGCATCGAAAAACTGGCACTCCGATCGAGGGTGGTCACCTCCACACCTGGCACAAGTGGTCCCCGACTTACGACTTCAACGATCGCGCCGATCTCGTCCCGACTGGAGCCGATGTATTTCTTCTTCCTCGTCCATGTTGTCAGAGGTGGAGTGGAAGTTGCCATGGTGAGCCTCGGTCGCCCGGCCCATCTCGGTGGTTGCTGTGCGTTCCCCGGTTTCCAGCCTCCGCATTCGGTTCACCGATTTCTGGGATGCCTCAGCTGCGGTGGCTTCAGTGAGGGTATCGGCGAGGGCAATGTCGCCTTTTGCCATTAGTCGGCTTTGTAGGACTGGGTCTCTGAGTCTGAGCACGACACAGTCCCGCAAAGCCTTGTCCATGTCCGAGAACCCGCACATGCCCCCTAGGTTCCGCAGATCAGCCACAAAGTCGCTGATGCTCTCACCCGATCTCTGGTCCCGCCGGTAGAAATCATGCCGCCTGATGAGGGTGGGCACGGCGGGGGCATAGTGGTTTCGGAGCAACGGCTCAAGGTTGGCCCAGTCCATCTCCGGGTTTCATGAGGGCTTTAGCCATCTTGAACACTGAGGGCCTGCAATGTGTTTGGAAGACGGCTCTTTTCTTCTGCCTGGTTGCATCCTTCAAGTTGCTACTTTCAAGGAACATTAGGAATCGGTCTGTGTATGATTCCCAGTCCTCGGTAGCGGGGTTGAAGGGTGTGGGCAGTGCGATGCTGGCCATCTTGTTGGTCTCGTTTCCTCAGGACACGTGCTTGATGGGGTAAGTTTTGGGATCCCATCCTCGTTGCCAGTGTCGTGTCCATCGTGGAAAAGGAGACTCAGAGCCAGTGACTTGGTTTCAGCTCTTTATTAGGTTTCTAGATCGGCTTAGGGTTTAAAGGGAAGAGCCGCGGCTTTTTTTCTCTAGCCGTGGCGGCCATGGTGGCCGTGGCGGCCGTGGCGGCCGTGGCCAATGGCACCACTTTGAATCTCCCGCGATTAGTTTCCACCAATCGCAGGGGATTTGTTATGGGCCAATCAGCGTGGCCTGCTTGGCCAATGAGATCGCCGTGCGCTTTGGCCAATCACAGCGTGGCGCTTCCAATTATGTTAATGTCCGTACAGAACAAGAACAAAGAACATTTTCAATTAACAATCTCTTGGATTGTGCCACTGACAAATTATATTAGGAGCTGTGGTCTCCTTATTTCTTTTACAACTGTAGAAGCAGGCAAAAAGTTTGCTGCACAAATTACCTGGGATATCGAAGCAAAGAAAAACATAGCAAACCTCAAAAAGTACACATAATATGACCCTTTATGGGAACAAATTTACAGATTAGTTTATAGGTAATCAGAATTGGAAGGGACCTTGCAGGTCATCTTGTCCACACACCCCCACCCAAGAGGAAGACCCTACACCATTTCTGACAAATGGTAGTCCAATCTCTTCTTGAAAGTCTCAAGTGATGGCGCTCCCACAATTCTTTGTCTGGCCTACAGGTGCTTTAGAAAATAGCTTGACCCCTTCCTCTCTGTGGCAGCCTCTCAGATACTGAAAGACTGCTATCCTGTCTCCCCTGGTCCTTCTCTTCACTTGACTAGCCATGCCCAATTCTTGTAACCATTCTTCATGTGTTTCCTTTCAGTTGACATTTGTACATGTGAGTCTAATTGTGGTAAGCTGCAGTATTGATACAGACATACATTTGTTGTTCTTCTTTGATTAATTTATTTCTTGTAGTCCATTTTTATATACAAACTTGTTAATATTCTGTGTTTAATATTTAAAGAATGGCTAATCAACAAACTATCCAAATGCATTCATTAAAAAAACAAAGTGGGATTTATTAAAAGTTAATCCCAAATATAACACAGCATTCTTCATTATTTTTCAGATCAGTGATAAAATTGCTTCAGTGGCTCTGAGTGATAAAAGCCAATTCCCCTTTTTTCACCAGATGTTCCCCAAAGAAGGGATCCAGTATCCAGGAATTGTGCAAGTGATCCTCCATTTTGGATGGACCTTGATTGGCCTATTTGCTTCAGACACAGAGAATGGAGAGAATTTCATGAGGACTTTTACTCCTTTGCTTGTCCGGAATGGAATTTGCATTGTTATATCACAATCCTTCCCAATGACTGGACATACAACAATCCTCAAGGATGCCCTCTCTAAGTGGAAAGAAGTCAACATCTTTGTTCATTTCATAGAATATGATTTCCTTTTGGACCGAATTCTTCCTTTCCATTTTACACTTATGCGTTTGCCAGGATCCATAGAAGGCAAAATCTGGATCACCACAAGTTTGGGAATTCATATTAAAGAAAAGCACAAACTTCTCAAATACAGCCATAGCCTTTGGAATTTTGTTTACTTGAAAAAAGAAAGACCAAATGATGATGCCTTTGAACCCTATTTCTATCTAGATGCCGAGTTTGAAGATCAGTCTTTTCGCTGTTCTTTTTCAAAACACATCTCTTCCATCAAAGAACGGAAGAGATGCACCCAGAAAGTGCCACTGGAGAACCAAGAGAAAAAGAACAGCACCCAGATCACAAATTCAGAACACTATTATAGTTTCGTTAAGACTCTGGTCCATGCCTTGAATGCTGCATATTTATCCAGATCCAGGAAGAGAAGGGAAGAGGCCAAAGAGAGAGTGGGGTCTATAAGGCTGCAGCCATGGCAGGTATGGGGTTCTGACATGGATCCATTATTTTTAGTTCCTTTTGAGAAGGAACCTAAAGGAGAAGGATGGGAACCATCTCAATCTAGCTATGCTACCAAAGTCCCATAGATCTGGCCAATGTAATTGCTTGGAGGATATTTTTTCAAAGAAAAATCCACTGTATTAAAAAGAATATCGAAAAATGGATGCCCAAGCACATATTGGCATTCATAATTGCATACTTTTATGAGAAACATTTTAAAAGATTATACATTATTTGAGTGCACTTTTTTAGTCAGTTTTATCCTTAGTTATCATACCTCCCAATCCTTACTTAATTAGCTTCCTAATCTTCATTATACAAAATTATTTGTCAATACTTTGCTGAAATCAAGTTATATCACCAGCATTCCCATAATCTATTTAGGAAGTGTAATGATATGTAGCTCAACGACGAAGATGCTGAGCTTGTTGACCAGAAAGGTCAGCAGTTTGGCGGTTTGAATCCCTAGCACCACATAATGGAGTGAGCTCCCGTTACTTGTCCCAGCTTCTGCCAACCTAGCAGTTTGAAAGCATGTAAAAAATGCAAGTAGAAAAATAAGGACCACTTTGGTGGGAAGCTAACAGTGTTCCATGCACCTTCAGCATTTAGTCATGCTGTCCACATGACCACAGAGACATTTTCGGACAGCGCTGGTTCTTTGGCTTTGTAATGAAGATGAGCACCGCTCCCTAGAGCCAGAAACGACTAGTGTGTATGTGCGAGGGAAACCTTTACCTTTTAATGATATATGAGAATGGCTTTTGGGACCAAGCCAAGTGATGCTGCCTAGGGATGATTAGATAAGAGAGGCAGAAGCAATGTTCTCTATAATTGACCAAATATGTCAATTATAGCTTTTCAAGATATAAATTGGCAATATCTGATTGGCAAATTTTGCTGAAACCGTTGTATTTCCTTATGAAGGCAGTGGTAACACTTTTTCACAGAATTAAACATATTTGCAAGATAGAATATTTGCAAGATAGACTTTGAAAGAAAGATTCAAATGTAAACAGACCATGTGGGGCAAGAAATTGAGGTTTCTACTTGTAAAATTCCTGCATGTTTCCATTGTAGTTTCATCCATTCCTGGAAAAGAACGAGTTTTGCAATATTTCATGGCAGAAACTGTACTTGGACCAAAATGGAGATGTAGCAGCAGATCTGGCAATTGTGGACTTCCTGATTTTTCCCGAGAAGGATTGCTTCCTGGAGCATCTGGGGAGTTTTGAAAGACAAAGACTTATTATTAACCAAGATGTTCTGTCACAGTTAAATTTGCTCAATAAGGTAGGTTAAATATTGCTGAACTTAGTTGGCTGAACTTAGATCTTTTGTGAACATGAAGGGACTTGAGACTAATGGCATCCTTGACGCCTCTCTTGGACTAAGCCTGGTCATCTTCTACAGGAACACTCTTTTAAACTGATTCAGTCTTCTCCATCATTGGATATTCTGTGACTGTTCTTTAGATTTTTGTTGTTGTTCTTTTGTATGTCTATAATTTAATATCTCCATCAAACTGTGGAGAAACTACCAGTGCTGGCTATAGTATGCCTAACTGGTACTTAACTAATGCTTGAGTTAAGGCTTGGGTTAATTCAGATCAAATATAATCATGACTGGTTAGAGATCTGTTGGTCCTAGTGAGAAATAAGCTTCATCTTGTCCTGATTAGGGAAAGTAAGATAATCAGAGTTGGAAGGGATCTTATAGGTCATCTAGTCCAACCTCCACCCAAGCAGGAGACCCTACAACATTTCTGACAAATGGCAGTCCAATCTCTTGTTTAAAGTCTCAAGTGATGATGCTCCCACAACTTCTGAAGGCAAAGCTGCTGCATGGGTTGATTGTTCTCCCTGTCAGAAAGTTTCTCCTTATTTCCAGGTTAAATCTCTCCTTGTTCAGTTTCCATCCATTATTCCTTGTCTACAGGTGCTTTAGACAATAACTTGACCCCTTTCCTCTCCATGGCAGCCCCTCAAATATTGGAAGACCACTATCATGTCTCCCTTGGTCTTTCTCTTCACTGGTCAGCCGGCCCAATTCCTGTAACCGTTCTTCATATGTTTTAGTCTCCAGTCCCCTAATCATCCTGGTTGCTTTTCTCTGCACTTTTTCTCGAGTCTCAACATCTTTTTTTATAATGTGGTGACCAAAACTGGATGTGGTCTTACTGAGGCTTTATAGAGAGATATTAGTACCTCATTTGATCTCGATTGTATACCTCTGTTAATGCAACTTAGGATTGCATTAGCTTTTTTGGCTGCTGCTGCTCCACACTTCTGGCTCATATTTAGCTGGTTGTCCACTAAGACTCCAAGATCCCTCTCACAATTACTACTATTGAGCCTGGTTTCACCCAGTCTATATGGGTACTTTTGGTTTTTCTTACCTAAGTGTGGCACTTTATTTTTCTCTACATTGAATTTTATTTTGATAGATATGGCCCAGTGTTCTAGTGTCACCCTGAAAGGGCAGGTCCATGGTCTATGATGGCTTCAAAAAGCCTAAACCTGCCCAGAGTTATCCATGTCTCTCTTTAACCCAACTGCAAAAGAGCAGTAGGACTTCTGCTCCTTTTAAGAAGGTCCACAGATTTCAGTAGATTGCCTATCTTTCCATGGATGGTTAGTCCTGACTCTTTTTGTTTGTTTGCTTGGCATTCCTTGTTTTTCTGCTTAGTCTCTGCCTCAGTCCAAATGTGTGGAAAAATGTCATCCTGGGTTTGTCAAACGGGCTCAAGAAGGAGAGCCAGTTTGCTGCTACGACTGCATTCCTTGTCCGGAGGGGACCATCTCCACTCAGGAAGGTGAGTGACACTACATAAAAGGATTGATTTGTGAAACTTGATGTACCCAGAGCACTTTAATAAAAGTCAATGATAAAAAGTCAATTGAGCATTGAAGCTCAATTGTTTTCTTGTTTATTTTCAAATAGCACAATTTCTTATCTAAGAAAAAGAATAGCAAACAACAAACAAACAGACCTCAAGATAGGAGAGCGTGGCAGACCAAGCAAACTTAACTTTTGTCAGAGAGGAGAACAATCTCTTATGTTTTTTAGTTTGGATGTTTCCTTCCATATTTGCCTTTCTAGGAACATCTGAGTTCTTTGAAACTTCAGGAATTGTTTGAGATTTACCTTCTGGAAGAATTATTGCAACACTGTCTACATGTGCCTCCCCTTGAGGATCACTAAGAACGTAATCCTGCTCCATGATTAGATGGCATGGACATTAATAGGTGCACCTGAATACACCAATATCACAACTGCTCCCAATATATATTCCATGCAGGACTAGTTTTCTTTGGTAGATTCCACAAGATAGGCATCCTCTGAGTCCAATATGTTAAGAAATGCCATCTGGCAGAACCCAGAAAGTGTACCTAGAAAGATTAACTGATTCATTATTTACCTTTAAGGGGTTCATATGAAGATTCTGCAGATAACATGGAATGTCAATGAAATCCTATGGAAATGTTAAGAAATGTATTATGGAAAATGCTCCCGGTATCATCTGATGTCCAAAGAATATGTTTTGTTTTTCCAAAGGTAAAAGTATATAATTTTTTAAAAATATTGCTTTTTGTTTTTCTCAGATACAGAAAAATGCACCAAGTGTCCAACTGATAAATATCCAAATGAGGACCGAGTTCAATGTATCCCAAAAGTTATAACTTTTCTGTCTTATAAAGAACATCTGGGTATCATCCTAGTCTCCTTTGCCCTACTCTTGTTCCTAACAACAGGTTTTATTTTGGCCATATTTCTTAAATATCAAGAAACTCCTGTTGTGAAAGCCAACAACCGAGATCTCTCTTACATCTTCCTGGTTTCCCTCCTGCTTTGCTTCTTGTCTTCTTTTCTCTTCATTGGTCAGCCAAGGAAAGCCACCTGTCTTCTCCGACAAACAGTGTTCAGCATTGTCTTCTCATTTGCTATTTCTTCTCTTTTGGCCAAAACAATCATTGTAGTGCTGGCTTTTCTGGCCACAAAGCCAGGAAACCGAGTGAAGAGATGGTTGGGTAAGAGCTTGGCCAACTCCATCATCCTTTCTTGTTCTGCTGTTGAAATTATCATCTGCTCCATGTGGCTGGGAATTTCTCCCCCATTCCCTGACTCTGACCTTTACTCCCAACATGGAGAGATCATCCTGCAATGCAACGAAGGCTATGTTGTCATGTTCTACATCACCCTCAGCTACCTGGGCTTCCTGGCTGCCATCTGCTTCACAGTGGCTCTCCTGGCCAGGAATCTGCCTGGGACCTTCAATGAAGCCAAGCTGATCACCTTCAGCATGCTGGTCTTCTGCAGTGTCTGGGTGACTTTTGTGCTCACCTACCTGAGTACCAAAGGGAAATACATGGTGGCTGTGCAGGTCTTCTCCATCTTGGCCTCCAATGCTGGGCTGCTGGGCTGCATATTTGTCTCCAAGTGCTATTATCATTCTGAGGCCAGACCTGAATACAAAGGTGCACCTTACAACCAAAAGTAAGGTCGAAATGTGACACAGAAATTTTTTGAATCTCAATATGTTCCAACAGGTCAAACTTAGGAAATGATCCAAGCTGTTCTCCTTACATGAGGATGCCAATGGTTTTGTTTCAAATAAATAAGTCAGCTGGAAGATAAGATTGTGAATAAAACAAATTCTTGGAAGGCTAAGTTAAAAAGCTAGAAATATGATAGGAATGCATGAGGCAACCCTCTTTTCTCATGTTTTGTCAAAACAGCAACCCAACTTACATCTTTCATTTTACTATGTCGCCTTCGGTCCGATCTAAGTATAGTACATAAAATTATATATTGCAATGTCCTACCTGTCAATGAATACTTACACTTCAACCATAACAATACGAGAGCACACAATAGATACAAACTCAAGGTAAACCGCACCAAACTTGATTGCAGGAAATACAACTTCAGCAACAGAGTGGTCAATGTCTGGAATACTCTACCTGACTCTATGGTTTCTTCCCCAAACCCCCAAAACTTTAACCTTAGACTGTCTACTATTGACCTCACCCTTTCCTAAGAGGTCTGTAGGGAGCATGCATAAGCGCACCAATGTGCCTACCGTCCCTGTCCTATTGTTTCTTTTTATTTTTCTTATATGTATCCATTTCATGTAATCATAACTATGTTTATACTTATATCTGTTATCTTATAATCATTTGACAAAATAAATAAATAAATAAATAAATTTAGATTATATCTCTTTCTTGAAGATAGTAACTATAGATGGGCAGGAAAATAATCTGATACTTGCTGATTATGACTATTCATGCTTAATTAATTAAATGGTTATATGTATAATCATACATTTGTCTTCCTTTTCCTGAAATGTATAATGCATCATTTTGTCTGTAAGATTTCCTCCAACTATTTTTTGGGAGAGAAATCCCTCCTGTGCACAGTGAATAAATAATAACTGAAGAGAGCTGTGGTTATTAGTTTTCGGTGTCCTGCATTTGATTCAGAAGTGGGATCCACAATCTTTGTTTTGCTATCAGGGATAACATCTGGGGCACATCTAACAGGTTTAGTGTTGTGAGAGTGATGCCATCTCCCTTCCCACTTCCAAATAACAACCTTGTTTAAGAATGTACATGAGGCAAAAATCTGTGCGAAAGACTATTTGGCTAAAGAGGTTTATTTATTTATTTATCTTTCATGTCTCTTAACTGCCCACCTCCCTCATAGAGGGGTTTTGGGCAGTGTATGATATAATCAATTGCATTAAACTTTAAAACCAGAAAAAAATTAAGACTAAAGGTTTAAAAATTATATAAAGAGTATTATAAACATTTCAAAAAGTGAAGAATTCCAAGATGGGAGATTAACAATTGTTAATACAAGTGTGTGTGTGTGTTTCTGTGTGTGTGTGTGTGTATTTGTGTGTGATGGAGCCTGCCCACCCCATGGTTATATACCTAGACTTAGAATAACTTTATTGCCACTTTGAATGTACACTAATCAACATACATTCAAATGAAATTTTGTTGCATAAAGCGTCACCACCTCCAATATATACTACATAAACATGAAAAAATAAACACAAAATTATGCAATACCCATATATATTATATGACACAGAGGAACAACACAGTCTAATTTGGATGTATTCATGTACTTGGTGAGAAAAATTATCTTGTGAAATTATCTGATGGATGGTATCGGGAACAAAGCTGTTACAGAGTCAGGCAGTCCTGCGAGAAATACTTTGAAACCTCCTCCCAGAGGGGAGCAATAGAAACAGACCGTGAAGTGGGTGTGTGGGGTCTCTAACAATCCTTTGTGTCAGGATTCTGGCAGTTACCCCAATTAAATCATGAGTCTCAAGCCAAACTTCCAAAACTTCAAAGGATTTATTAACATGTCTGCCACTGCCTGGGTGTAGCCAGCTCTGAGACACACAATTCATTGTCACTCTTGACACTGGTTTTCCCCCACCCCCACCCCTGGGTGAATTAGAATTCATATTCTCCAGTGAGACACATCCATAGCCAAGAGTCATCAATCATGTTCTTCAGTTAGATTTTTGCACAGCAGAAACTTCAGTCACCTAGTTACTATCTCTGAAAAACTATGTATGGAATGCACTTTCGATTTCCAAGCTGCCGCTCTGCTCTTTCAAACCCCTTTCCCCCGCTCCCTTTCTGTTGGCAACTCTAAAACAACCATAGAAATATTTTATGAGTTGACACTTTGAACTCTAAGCACATAGCACTTATAACCAGTATCCTGAATGAGAGGAAGCAAGCTTCCTGTAATCTTGGCTGTCCTTACCACTCTCTGTAGGAACTTTCTATCTGAGGTACTCCTGCCACCAAACCAAACAGTGATGTAGTTTGTTAAAATGCTCCCAATTGTGCCTCTGTAAGAAGTGGCTAGGACAGAAGGAGAAAGATATGCTCTCCACATCTGATGCAGGAAATGCAGACACTGGTTTGTACACCTCCACTTCCTGTACACAAGGAATCCTTTTATAATTAATCCCTTCATGGGAGGCCAAGAGATAGAGGAACTTCCTCGCCACTGAGGACAAGACGTTCCATAATACAGGGGCAGAAGACAATTGAAAGTTGTGGTTCAAATTCTTTGAGTGATGGGGCCAATGGCATACATTTTCTGTCTGAATAAGTAGGAAGGTTGCTCTGATGGGGCAAAGCTGGTTCAATTGGTATCCTAACCCTATGACAGGTGGGCCTTTACAGGCGATAGCCAACATGATGAATTGGACCAGGAAACAAACTGGCACCCACACCCAGTCTACTTCACAGAGCAAAGGTGTTATTTGTGCCCCTTTTTGGGCACCTAGCATGGCTCATGCAACCTCATTTTGCTCCAGCTGAAGCTTCTGGATAATTTTCAATGGTAGCCCATGTAGAGCATGTTCAATTGGGAGATTTATTTATTTATATTTCATATCTCTTGTTAGGAATCTGTCAACCAATTAGTTGGGTTGGCAATATATAAACCAACCAATAGTATTGATTTATACTATATTCCGATTGGTTGATTATATTGCAAATTACTATAAGAGGGAGCTAGAGATCATAGCTTGCTCTCTCTGACATTCTGTCTCTTTGACATTCTGTCTCTCTGACATTCTCTCTCTCTAACATTCTGTCTATCTGACATTCTGTTGCTCTCGAAGGTTCTCTGTTGTATTTATGCTGTGCTTATACATTGATATTTTTGTTTATTGGAAATGACAAAGGCAACTGGTAAGAAGACTTTGTAATTGGATATTCTTTGGACTGTAAAATGTATATGCCTGGACTGTTTATAGTACTATTTCTTAAAGTAAACTTTAATTTAGTGTATCTGTGTGTGGCTGAATAATTATTCATAACTATTCTCCTAAACGTTTCTATGTGCATATCCTTGTTACTCAAGGGTTATTCTGTACATATCGTAACATCTCTTAACCACCCATCTCCCTCAGAGATGTTGGTTTGTACTGTATTTGTGGAAATTTATTTTGTGTTGTTGAATGTAGAGGTCCCTGTTAATGGTATAATTGGATGGAGAGGTCTCGTATGTCAGTTTTCTGTATTTTGGCTAGGGATACCCAAACCTGACATAACTTTTCATCCAATTATATTGTTATTGGATGTACAATATTGCAAAAGAATTAACAAAAAAGCTTGGGTACCTCACAAGAGGAAGCAAACACTCCATAAACTCTCCACTATGGCAAATAAAAGTAAGAAGAAAGTGAAGCTTTGACTATGAAATCTTATAGAATTCTGAGTTTTAATGGACTTTAAGACCACAGACTTAAATAAACAAACAGGCACTACTCGTAACATTGGGCCAAGTTCAGTGGTACTGATGCATTAGATGAGAGGCAGCTCTAGAACAGAATTCTTTACTGTTCAAGTGTGATTGGACATACAAAGATTTTGTCTCTGGTTCATAAGCTCTCAGTGTACATACAAGAAACAAGTGATACATTGATATTTTTGTTTACTGGAAATGACAAAGGCAACCGGTAAGAAGACTTTGTAATTGGATGTTCTTAGGACTGTAAAACATATTTGACCTGGACCGTTTATAACCATTCATAATCATAAGATACAATTATCATAAATCATAAGGTACAACACTCAGTGATAGTCATAGGATACAAAATAAAGCAATCAACATAAATCATACTGGGATAAAGGCAATCAACATAAATCACAAGATACAAGTAACAAAGTTATAGCCATAACAAGATAAGGAAATAGGTAATGGAAAAGATGAGAGGGATAATAGAGAGCCAAGTGCCACCAATCTAAAGTGGCCGCAAACTCCATAGATCTGGGTGACCTTCCCCAGCAGTCTCTGGAGACAAGAGGTAATGTTGAAAGACATAGTGTCAACTCAAAAATATTTCTCTGGTCTTTTAGAGTTGTCAGCAGAAAGGGAATGTGTGTGTGGGGGGGTAATGCATACCTTAAA
This sequence comes from Hydrophis major, assembly GCA_033807585.1. Classification (NCBI taxonomy): domain Eukaryota; kingdom Metazoa; phylum Chordata; class Lepidosauria; order Squamata; family Elapidae; genus Hydrophis; species Hydrophis major. The sequence goes on from CM066329.1 coordinate 25,427,401, forward strand.
TATTTTCATAGATAATTGCTAGGCGGCCGAAGCTTCTGGCACACAAGATTATTACTGGAGAGCATGATTGATGACTCTTGGCTATGGATGTGTCCCATTGGAGAATATACATCCAGGGGTTGGGGGAAGAACCAGGGTCAAGGGTGAGAGATGAATTATGTGTTTCAGAGTTGGCTGCACCCAGGTAATGCCGACATGTTCACTCCTAATAAATCATTTTTTTTAAACTCTGAGAGATGCGGCTAGAGACTCATGGTTTGAATGGAGGTGGATTGTTGGAGCCCTGATACATAGATTGTCAGCTGGATCTCCAGCATGGGCTGCCATAGTAACGGGAGTGGAGGGGCATGATGTTTGGGTTTGGGAAGTGAGCTGGTGTGATGAATGTCCATGTGAACTAAAAGGGAGGTTTGCTCTCATGTATTATTGCACTGCTGAATGGAGTTGTTTACACCCAGTCAACTCCAGGTGGACGAAAATACCTGAAGATAACACTGTGATAACATAACACTATGCGGAATGTGGATTGGACATTCAGCCTGGGTTCCTGGGAGAAGGGTTTTGGGGAAACTTTCAATATATTATTTTCATATCTTTTGGATCAGATCTTGCTTTTCTTTTGCTGCTATCATTTCAAACTCTGGGTGAAACCAGGCCCAATAGCAATAACTGTGAGAAGGATCTTGCAGTCTTAGTGGACAACCAGCTAAATGAGCCAGCAGTGTGCAGCAGCAGCCAAAAAAGCTAATGCAATCCTAAGTTGTATTAACAGAGGGATAAAATCAAGATCAGTTGAGGTACTAATATCACTCTATAAAGCCTTAGTAAGACCACATCTAGAATACTGCATCCAGTTTTGGTCACCACATTATAAAAAAGATGTTGAGACTCTAGAAAAAGTACAGAGAAGAGCAACCAGGATGATTTGGGGACTGGAGGCTAAAACATACAATGAACGGTTGCAGGAACTGGGCTTGGCTAGTCTAGCAGAGAGAAGGTCGAGGGGGAGACAGGATAGTGTTCTGTCATGGGAAAGATCTGACTCGAGACCAGTATGAATTCAAGCTCTTTATTTGTAATCAGTAACTTCAACAAAACTGGAGCCCGGGAGCCTCTTTCATAGCGGCTGCTTGCGGCTCGCAGCCAATGAAAGTTCCTTAAACTTCCCGCTGTCAGGCGGACCAATCGCAACAGTCTTAAAGAAGCCAATCAATAGGGGGCAATAGCGATCCAATTGGAACGTAGTATTTCAAGTATGTAAATGACTATATACAACAGATAGCAGTCTTCCAATATTTGAGGGGCTGCCACAGAGAGGAAGGAGTCAAGCTATTTTCTAAAGCTCCTGTAGGCCAGACAAGGAATAATGGATAGAAACTGAACAAGGAGAGATTTAACCTGGAAATAAGGACAAACTTTCTGACAATGAGAACAATCAACCAATGGAATAGAAGTTGCCCTCAGAAGTTTTGGGAGCACCATCACTTGAGACTTTCAAGAAGAGATTGGACTGCCATTTGTCAGAAATGGTGTAGGGTCTCCCGCTTGGGCAGGGGGTTGGATAGATGACCTACAAGGTCCCTTCCAACTCTGATTATCTGTTAAACTCAGTAAAAGTACCTCTTGTCTACTTCAATGGAGTTGGGGGATTTTCTTTCTTGGGTTTTGAACGGAAGCAGGTTTTGAACATCTGACACAGATGTTGAATTATCTACCTCCAGCTTTCTGGACATGTCCTGACAGGAAAGATCACAAGCACTATAGAACAATATCCTCAGAGGTGCATTTGTGATTTCTCACTGGCATGTTTTTCTCCAGCTATACATGGAACATTGACAAAAGGATCCCAAGAGGAGAAGTTGCTTCTCAGCATAATTATCCCTATCCAAGAAGTCTTTGAGACTTCTGCTGCTTCTCGAATGATTGCCTTCGATGTAAACTTCAGAAGGAAGGGATCTCACATTAGCAAAGGATAAATGCTACAGGTCCTATTCTGGGTGGCCCACATTTTGGGGCAAGCAAGGGGTTGTGTTCTTAAATGTACTGCCTCTGTTTTCCAGGTGAAGTTCGGTTTGTCTCTGTTTGAATCAGGAAAGTCCCTGGATAGTCCAGCTTATGAGAGTCCTTTGAATATTACTTTTCTTTAGAAACAGGAAAGAGATTGGCTCAGCCCCATAAAATATGGAGCTTCTGCTTCTCGTTCCAATGCTGTTGGTGTGCCAGCTGGTCTCTGAGAAGCTTCAAAGGAAGTGTCCGCTGAATCCCAAGCACCAGGATGGAGAGAAACCATGGAGCTATTACAAGCTAGGAGACCATCTCGTTAGCATAGTCATCAGTGTATCAACCATATTGCGTGTAATGTTGAGTTTTAACATGACTCCTTCTAGTCAGCTTCACATGTAAGCCACTCAAGTGTGATGGAGTGGCATTTTCTCCATTCGTAAGTCTAATGCTCTCATTCTTTTCTTCTTATTCATTTGCTCCTATACAAGTAGTCCTTGACTTACAACAGTTCATTTAATGACCGTTCAGTTACAACGCCACTGGGAAAAGTGACTTGGGGGCATTTTTCACACTTAACAACAGTTGCAGCATCTCTGTGGTCACCGAATCAAAATTCAGGCTCTTGGCAACTGACTCTTATTTGTGATGGTTGCACTGTCCTGAGGGGTGTGTGCTATGTGATCCCCTTTTGGGCCCTTCCAAAAAGCAAAGTCAATAGGGAAGCCACATTCACTTAACAATCATGTTGCTAACATAACAAGTGCAGTGATTCCCTTAAGAACGGTGACAAGGAAAGTTATAAAATGAGGCAAACTCATTTAACAAATGTCTCATGTAGCAAAATGAAGTCTGGGCTCACTTGTGGTTGTAAGTTGAGGACTACCTATATTGTAGGACCTTCTCTTATTTTATGGAAGAGGCACAAATCCAAAGTTGGGGTGGGAAAAAAAATCCTGAAATAATTTCACATTATTTTCCACTCCCCAGCCAATCCTGAGGTCGTGATCTGGATACTGACTTTTGTTTTAAATCGTGATGGTTGTAGTTAACCCTGACCACCTCATATTTTAACACAGCGTATTGATATTCAATGCCTGATCCTTATAGGAGCAGAGGATGAGTTGTTTTTAGAGCTTCTTTTTCTGGATTACTTATAAAATATCCCCTTCCTTTTATGATGATTCAATTTGAATAATATTGCAACCCAGTTACTGCACAGATCAAACTTAGTACCACCATGTATGATGGTGTATAGTCCTCTGATGGAGGACCATCTCCATCCCATCTATTCAAAACTCACAAATATTAAATAGTGATAGCTGACTGTCATTTGCCTTGTTTTGCACCAGTATTGGCTTAACACTCAGTGTGCATGTGGAGAAATGAGGATTTAACAGAAGAAAAGTATTTTGTTATTGCTGCTGATGCTGCTGATATTAACACGAGAATTTTTACACTAGTTTACCTTATGGTAAGTCAGGAATAATACGATTTGCTTCAAATATTCAAGTGGCCAACAAAAATCCCCAGCTCCTGCACAATCTCACACTTGGCTACAACATCCATGACAACTATATGAGTACACTTGGCACTTCAGATGCCTTGCTGGATACTCAATCTGTAGGAGAAACCAATGTTCCCAGCTACAGCTGTGGAAGAAAAGACAACATTTTGGCTATTCTTGATGCCACTGACAGGGACATCTCCATCCAGTTGTCAACATTAGTAGGCACCTACAAAGTCCCACAGGTTTGTGCTGTGTTTCTCTATCTGGTAGAGTGAGTAGGGTGGTGGTGGGTGAGTTGTAGCTCTAACCATGCCTTCTGTATGGAATTTAAGAGCTGCTTTTCACTTTAGCCATTGTAAGTGTGATAGCTGAAGATTGAGGTACACATTGGGGAGGGAGGGAGGATTAAAATAGAAATATCCTCTCATAACACCATCATTATTGCTTTGGGAACTTCCACTGCACACTTATGGAGGGGAGGAGAAGCTATGTGTTCATTTAAAGAGTCTTGTATAATACGAATCTGCAGCAGTGATGGAAAGCTCTCAATTTATACACAATCTAAATCAGTGGTAGTCAACCTGGTCCCTACCGCCCACTAGTGGGTGTTCCAGCTTTCATGGTGGGCAGTAGGGGTTTTGTCTCCTACTTTATAAATCACCATTACTGTGGAACCGGTGGGTGGTTAGAGAAAATTTTACTATTAATAGAGATACAAAAGTGGGCAGTAGGTATAAAAAGGTTGACTACCTCTGATCTATATCAAAATAATGATAGTTTCAATGGTGAGCAAACTCAAAGAATTCCAACACATTATTATTTGTACTTTTGATAAAATACATATGTTTTATGGACTCTTGGGGATCAGTACCATTACTTTAACCACTTTATTAAAAACATTTCAAGTACATTAGCCAATATGTGCACAATTTCTCCCTTAATGTATTTGTGTTCAAATTCATCATCAAAGTTTGAAGAGCAATAATACCTCTGGATATGGTTTTTTTTGCCAACTGAATTATTCAGAAAATAGCCTGAAATAATAACTGCTATATCCAATAGGGTGGAAAGTGGCAATGGTATTTTATATATGTAAAGAAGGGAATAAAAAAGACCCTAGCAATTATTGGACAATTGGTCTAATAGATATTGTGGCTAAAATGAATGTGGAGGTTCTCCTGGGTAGAGTTAAAAGTGGGTATTGGAATAAAGAATTTCTTGCTTTAAAAAAAGACAGAGTTTTCGCCGACCAACCACACTTAGTGTGTAGTCCTCAATGGAAGTACATCTACATGGTGGGAAGAATGGGGTACCTCAAGGTTCAGTCTTGGCAGTGGTGGATTAAGGCTCACTGGTGCCCTAAGCACTGACAAATCTTGGTGCCCCCTTCCTTTGTACATACAAGATTTTTTTTACAAATCTTCATTGTTTTTTCTTTCTTTCCCAACTTTGTGGGTGCCCCCTTTGGGCCTGGTGCCCTAAGCACATGCTTAGTCTGCTTAATGGTTAATACACCACTGAGTCTTGGGCCCAGTGTTCTTCATAAATAATCTAGATGAGAGGAAAGAAGGGGAATCCAACAAATTTTCAGGCAACACCAGGCTGCAAGGAATTGCTAATGCTTTGGAAGATGGGCTTAAGATTCAGAAGGTTCTTGACAAACCTGTGAATGGGCCCTTATCCAACAAAACAAAATTAAGTCTTGAAAAAAAAAAGAGCTTCATCTAGGCTAGGAGTGCCCAAACTTGGCAACTTTAAGACTTGTGGACTTCAACTCCAAGAATTCTCCATCCAGCTATGGCTCCAGCCAGCTATTCTGGGAGTTGAAGTCCACAAGTCTTAAAGTTGCCAAGTTGGGAGTCCTCTGATATAGGCAATAAAAAAGAAATGCACAGCTATAGACTAGATGGTCACCTGGCTCAACAGTACTAACTGTGAGAGAGGTCATGGTGTCCTAGTAGACAATCACTCAAGCATGATCCAGCAATATGTTGAAGCTGCAGAAAAACCAATACATTCCTAAGGTGCATCAATAGAGGGATTGTATCAAGATCATAATACTACTACTGCTTTATATGCACTAGTAAGGGCATACTTGGAATATTGCATCCAGTTCTGGTCACCACTATACAAAAAAGATGCTGGGACCCTAGAAAGAGTACAGAGAATAGCCACAAAATGCTAAAGGGTCTGGAAGCTAAATCATATGATGAATGGTGAAAGAAACTAGCACTAATGGTGTTACCTAGATAGAGTAATGAAACCTCTGCAAGAAAACAAGCAAGCCCAGAGAGCACCAAGAACCCTTCATTTCAACCCTGAGCTACAAATATTCCCCTTTATTGAAGCTAGGTATGTCTAATTTAAGAAAGAGAAGGACTACTGGTGACATGATAGCTGTCTTCCAGTAGTTGTGGGCCTTTCACAGAGAAGAGGGGGGTCAACTTATCTCCAAAGTCTGAGGGTAGGACAAGATGTAACAGCTGGAAACTCATCAAAGAGAATCCAACCTGGAACCAAGGAGAATTTTTCTGTCCCTAGGAACATTTAGTGCAGGGGTCTTCAAGCTTGACAGCTTTAAGAGTTGTGGACTTCAACTCCCAGAATTCCTCCTCCAGTCATGTTAGATCAGGAATTCTGGGAGTTGAAGTCCACAAGTCTTAAAGCTGTCAAGTTTGAAGACCCTTGATTTAGTATAATGGCTCGCGTCATGAAGCGGTGGGTGCTCCATCACTGGAGGTTTTCCAGAAGAGATTGGACAACCAACTTTTTGAATTCTCATTTCCCAGAATAACATAAGATCCCCTGCTTGAGCAAGGGTTTGGATTGTAAAGTCTCCAAGCTCCCTTCAGACCCTGTCACTCCATGAGTTGATTCAGTATTGACTTTGTCTTGAACCACCCAATTGCAAAATATGCCAGGGGAAACAATGGTTTTGCTTTCTATAGAGATGTTAGAGCAACCTTTGATGCATTCAACAGAGAATTATTAGGGAGGAAATGGATTGCCCTTAAAATGGAAGCCTCAATCAAAGCCCTTTCTACAAGCACTTGTTTGAGAGTGTAGATTGGGCTGAATGGAGCCACGAAGAAGAAGGAGTGATACTTATTAAGGGGTAAGAGAATGGTGCATACTTGTTCCATGGCTATTCTGTCTAGACATTAACAATTTACCTGCACTAATGAAGGATCCTGAAGTACACATTCACAAGACCCCAAATACCAATTGTAATACCTTGTTATAAACTGACAATACATTTTTTAACATGCTCACCATTTGGGTTTTGTGGACTGTTCAGAAGACTTAGATCTTATCATTATAATAATTGTCTGATTATTAACAAATCAAATTCAAAAGATATCATTTTTGAAAAAAGGGAATCATAGGCATAAATGGCTAGTTGATGGTAAGCCAACAGAGCAACAGATAACACATAATCAGAGTTGGAAGGGACCTTGTAAGTCATCAAGTCCAACCCATCACCCAAGCGGGAGACCCTACACCATTTCTGACAAATGGCAGTCCAATCTCTTCTTGAAAGTCTCAAGTGATGATGCTCCCAAAACTTCTGAGGGCAACTTCTATTCCATTGGTTGATTGTTCTCACTGTCAGAAAGTTTGTCCTTATTCCCAGGTTAAATCTCTCCTTGTTCACACCTTTCCTTATCTAGGAGTAGTTTTCACTGAGATTGCATCTTGGATCCCTCCTCATCAAAGGAACTCACTTAAAACAAGGACACAAGAGAATACACTGCTTAAATTAAAAACTCATTGCTAGTCAGCTTCCTTAGCCACAATTTTTAAAGTATATAAAGCCATGTTCTTATACCGATGTGATGATTGAGCTTCAAACAAATATTAGAAAAAACCCAATCACAGCCTCTGAGTAATATCTTGGGGGTGGAAAAAAGACTTCAGTGCTGCCCTGAGAACTGAACTGGGGATTCACAAAATTTCTTCTTTGTCTAAAATCAAGGCATAAAATTGTTGTTATAAAATTAAAGCTATGTAAACCAATACACTCTCAAAATTTTGTCTGTTAGAACAGACAAATTTCAATTAAAGACCTCTTGGATTGTACAACTGAATTACATTAAGGTGATAGAATTTTCCTGTGTATTGTACAACTGGAAAAGAAGATACAAAAATAGCTGCACAAAGAATCTAGACTATAAAAGCAGAGAAACATATAGTAACCCTCAACAATTACATATAATTTTGGCCATAATAATTGCAACACTTCAGTGGACATCTGCATATTTTAGTCTAATTGTTGTGAATTCTAAGAGTGATACAGAAATATGATTTGCTTTTTTTTACTTAATTTGTTTCTTGTATGCCACTTTTATATAGAGTACAATTTGTTAACATTGCTTTAATATTTAAGCACTGGCAAATTAATAAACTATTGTAATTTGTTCACCAGAACAAAGTTATATTTATCAAAAGCTAATATTTTGGGCTTGATCTGACCCCAAATATAAAACAATATTCTCGGTTCCTTTTTCAGATCAGTGATAAAATTGCTTCAGCGGCTCTGAGTGATAAAAGTCAATTCGCTTTTTTCCATGGGATGCTTCCCAAAGAAGGGATCCAGTACCCAGGAATAGTCCAATTGCTCCTCCATTTCAGATGGACCTTGATTGGTCTCTTTAGCACAGACACAGAGAAGGGAGAGAATTTTATGAGGACTTTTACTCCTTTGCTTGTGAGGAATGGAATTTGTGTTGTTATATCACAACAATTCTCATTGAGTGGAAATACAGTACTCCTCAGGGATGCCCTCTCTAAGTGGAGACAAGTCAACGTCTATATTTACTTCACAGAACTTGATTTCCAATTTGATACTCTTCGTCCTTTCCATTTAATATTTGAAGGTTTGCCAGGACCCATTGAAGGGAAAATTTGGATTCTTACAAACTTGGAATTGTTTTATTTGAATGACCACAGACTTCTCAAATACGTCCACAGTTTATGGAACTTTAGTTTTCTGATAAAAAAAAAAGACCAAACAATGATGCCTTTGAACTTTCACTCTTTGTAGAACCCAAATTCTTTCAAGATCCCCAGTTTGTAGATCACTCTTTTGACTGTTCTTTTTCAAAGCATATCTTTTCTGTCAAAGGCCGGAGAAGGTGCACCCAGAAAACACTGCTGGAGACCCAAGAGAAAAGAAATAGGAAAAGTATTAGGAATTATGAAAATTATTATGATATCATTAAGACTCTGGTCTATGCCTTGAGTGCTGCATATTCCTCCAGATCCAGGAGGAGAAGGAAGGAGAACCAAAGGAATTTTGGAGCTCCAAGGCTACAGCCGTGGCAGGTATGAGGTCCCAACATAGATCCATTAATCTTAGTTCTGTTAGAGCAAGGGAGAAAGAGGGGAACCATATCAATCTCCTTATGCTACAAAAGGCCAAAAAGAGTGTCCCATGACAGATAAATGTTGATATTGAACACTGTGATTTTAAAAGGAAGTATGCATTTCTAAATAAATCCATTTGCTTGTGATTAGCATCATAGAATTTTACCTTTATTAATTTGAAAAAGACCTGAGACCATGTAGCCTAACTCCTCATCTCTGCAGGAATTCCACTTAAAGCTTCTCGGATGGATGCTTGATCAATCTTTGCATTAAGACTGTCAGGGAAGGGGAGACTGTATTTCTCTGATTTTCTCTAAAACTGCTCCTCGTTTTAGAATTTTTCCTCTCCTTCAGCCAGAATCAGGGTTGGGGTTCAAAAATTTCAGCAACCGGTTCTCTGTCCAGTTGCTGAGTGGGCACGGCCATGGTGGGCGTGGCCTAGTTGGCCTCTTGCACCGTGGCCCATTTCTGGCCTTCCAGAGTGTCCAGGAGGCCCATTTTCCCCCTCCCCGAGTGTCCACAGAGGTCCTACACTTATCTCACATCCAAAACAGGCTGTGTGGAGACTCCTGGAAGGGTTGGGGAGAGGTGGCCAAGAGTGGGATTTGGGGGTTCTCCAAACCAGCCATAACATTAGCTATGGGTTCACCTGAACCCGGGCAAACCCATAGCAGCCCACCCCTGGCCAGAATCTCCTTGCTTGTGATCAAGTTCATGCTACCACATTTGACACTCTGGAATAACAGTGAAAAGATCTTACCTTTTGTCTAAAACCTTTCAGTCATTGGAAAAGTACTGTATCCTCCCTTCTCCAACCTATAGATTTTGTAATCTCCCAGATTTATTATTTTTGGCTCCTGTGGTTCTTTGCTATCTTTCCTCAAGACTAAGTTGCTATTATCTTTTCCTTGGTTTTATTAAGCTTCCCAGAAGCTGGTCCAGATTTTGTGTAATGTTTTATCAGAGCATGGTGTCTCCAAGGTGTCCTGGGAATTGAGTTGAGATCTCCCCAAATCAGTATGTTTTTTTTTTTTTGTAAAAGTTTTATTGATTTTAACAACAGACCAAAAACATATAAGACATAACACATGACATAAAAAAATAAAAAATAAAAAATAAAAAATTTAAACATTCTTCATAAATTTACAGTGTATCGGTTGGTTTACCACTCCCTTTTGTGCATCCATTTCATAGTCATCAGAATAATTATATTACATAATAACTCACATTATCAATCATCAATAAAATATCCCAATATCATTATTAAACAATCATTTGACTATAATTTTACTAATTCATACTTAAGCGAGATACCAATTAGGTTAAATTATTTTATGACAAATCATGAAATCATATCAAATCTATCATAATAAAATATTCTTAAGAATTATCAAAACCAAGAAAAATTATATATTCATTATTTCCTAAATTTCTAAATATTTTATTATCATATTGTATTATCTAACCATTGATAAAAAAGATCCCAAACTTCATAAAATTGTTTATCTTCTTGTTCTCTAATTTCAAATGTCAATCTACTCATTTCAGCACATTCCAATATTTTCTTAATAATTTCTTCCTCTATTTCTTCCTCTATTGGTATTTTCTCACTCTTCCAATGTTTAGCAAATACAATCCTAGCTGCTGTTAATATATTACAATCAAATATTTTAAATTTTTATTATATATATCAGGTACGATTCCCAATAAAAAAATCTCTGGTTTCAAATCTATGTGTTTCTTTATTATTTTTTCCAGCCATATGCGAATTCTAGTCCAATATTTCCTGGCCTCCCAAATCAGTATGTTGACTTCCTGAGATACTGTTGAATATATTTGCCTTCTTTTCATGAGTGTCACATTGCTGATTCATATTCGATTTGCAAATAGCAACTATTTTGAGATCATTTCCACAAATATACTTACAAGTTTGTTATCCCTCTGTCATGCCCCTGTTGGAGTCTGACTCTGAGAGAGAGGAGGAACAGCTGACAGGGAGTGGAAGTGTGGCTCTGGAGGTTGTGGAGAAAACTGGAGAAGGGCACAGGCCGGCTGGGCAGTCAGAGGGCCCATCCCCTCTTCATCATAGGGCATGCAGGGAGGAGAGGATAAGGGAGAAACGTGAATGGCATGGTCTATGGGGCAGGAAAGGGCCTTGATCCTTTTCATGGGCTGCAGCTGTGAGGACTGTTAAAAAGGAGGGACTGTGCATATTTCTAGTCTGTCTGTTCTTATCTGAGTTTGGCATCCTTCCCAGTGTGTGTATTTTGATATCTGTGGATGTTTTCAAGCCCTTATCCTGCCTTGTCTCAGTAATTGCTTTAGTGTGGTTTGTGTTGTTTTTTCTATTTATAATTTATATGTATTTTGAGTTTGAATGGAAGTTCTTCCTTTTTGCAACTGTTTGTGGGGGAGTTTTTTTTGTCTTCAGTCAATGATAATTGGAGCTTTAAAGTGAAGTTGAAGGAATTAAAGAGACTTCAACTGATTTTGTGAGGTTTGCTTTTGCATCCCACCCTGGGTCATTACACCCTCTTCTTTCAGTGCACCATAAATGTTTTTGCATGAGACACTATGCTTTGTCAGTTGCTAAAAATCAGATATTTTTTCTACTGCATTTTACTAATGCACTTCTCACTAGGAGGAAATCACAAATACTTTTCTGGAAACTTGGCATTTTAAAATCAGATTAAATAAGCTTTGTCTAAGAATTATTAATCTTGCATCAAACCTTGCACCACAGAGAGTTATCAATTCTACTGTATTAAGAACAAAATGGAAAAATTTGATAACAAAAGAGGAATTGTTATTCATAGTTGTACAGTTTTATGAGAAAGATTAAAAAGATTAAAATTATTTGAGTCCAATTTTTAAGACATTTTATCCACTTAATACCCCCTTTTAAAAACTCGGTTTCTAATAGCATCACAAACATTATTAGTTTATTAGTACCACTATTTTATTAAAATCACATTACATCACTAGCATTTACATAACCTACAGTATTTAGAAAGTGTAATGATATATGAGATTGGCTTTTGGGACAGGGAGATGTGCTGAAGGATCAGATAAGGGGGGAAAGTCTACAGCAAGGGTCTTCAAACTTGGCAAATTTAAGACTTATGGACTTCAACTCCCAATATTCCTGAGCTAACATGACTGAAGGAGGAATTCTGGGAATTGACGTCCACAAGTCTCAAAGTTGTCAAGTTTGAAGAACCCTGATCTTCAGCTTTTTAATGGGATAGAAAGAAACCTCCCTAACTTTTGGAGCTGAAAATGAAGTTGGTGGGAGATTTCAAGCTTGCAAAATTCTGTTAATGTGCCCATACAATAAAGTAGAATTAAGTCACCTGGACATGTTTCCCATCTGGTCTACCAGGGAGAAAATCAGGCTGACAACTTTCTTCTTGACAAATCTATGCTTCCTGGAAACCAACCTGCTGTTTTTAAAGGAGTTAAAATATTATGATGGACAAATTTTGCTGATTTTTTTTTTTTTTTTGCTCACTTAAGAAAATAATGGTAATGCCTGTTTCTCCTAATTAAGCATCTTTGCCAGTTAGAAAATGGAAGAAGATTCAAATGTGAAAGGGCCCTATGGAATAAGAAGCAAAGTTTTCTACCTGTATAATTCCTTGACGTTTCAATTTTAGTTCCATCCCTTCCTGGAGAAGAATGAGTTCTGCAATATTTCCCAGTATAAACTGTACGTGGACCAAAATGGAGATGTAGCAGGAGATCTGCAGATGTTCAGCTTGATGATTGATCCCAAGAAGCATACAATCATAAAGCAATTGGGGAGATTTGAAAGACAGAAACTTACTATCCACCAAAAGGCTATTTCACGGCTAAAGTTGCTCAACAAGGTGAGAGGAATGTTGGCGTCTCTTCTCAGCTTTCTATAACCTGAGGACCCATTTCAAGTGGGCTGAGCCTAGTCACCAAGGTGATTGACCATCCTTGAGAATTGAATGTTGGGAGGAGAAACCTGATATGCTCTTATACTGGCTGGAAGGCGATAGTTAACAGGGCTGGGCTGCTGGGAATTTGCAGAATCCTAGCTAAGATTCTGTGCAGTTCAGAGAACTGTTCTGTCCTTAATTAACACACTCGAGATCCCCGTGCTTTGATTGGCCAAAGCGCGGGGCTCTCCGATTGGTCAGGCGAGCCACGCTGATTGGCTCGCTAGGAATCTCCCGCGATTGGCCCATTCGGATCGCGGGAGATTCAAAGTGGTGCCATTGGCTGCGGCCGCCGCGGCGAAAGCAATAAAAGCCGCGGGCTTTTTTCCTTTCACCAGTTCGGTTCCAACTTGCTAATAAAGAGCTTTGCACTAAAGTCACCGACTCCTGGCATCATTTCGCGGACACAACACTGGCGACGAAGGTGGGATCCAGACCCTGAACCGAACCACGTGTCCGACGGAAGCCAGACGAACCACCGTGATGGTGAAAATCGCACCACCCGCACCCTTCAACCCCGCCACCGAGGACTGGGAATCGTTCTCCGACCGATTCCGCATGTACCTCGAGTGCAGCGGCCTGAAGGACACCACCGGCCCAATGAAACGTGCCGTCTTCCTGACCCACTGCGGGACTGAGGTCTTCAAGATGGCCAAGGCGCTTGCCAAACCCGCCGATGCAACCGCAATGTACTGGGACGTCCTCGAACCCATACTTCGGCGACACTACGCTTCAGAGGTACCCATCCTGATCCGGCGCAACGAGTTCTACCGGCGGGACCAGAGGTCAGGTGAGAGTTTCAGCGACTTCGTCGCCGAGCTGCGGCATTTAGGGGGGCTCTGCGAGTTCGACAACCTAAACGACGCCCTGCAAGACCGAATCGTGCTCGGTTTGTGGGACCCCGTCCTCCAGAGCCGGCTGATGGCCAAGGGCAACATCAGCCTAGCAGACACCCTCACTGCAGCCGCAGCCGCCGAAGCAACCCGAACTTCCGCCGACCGCATGCGCAGACCGAACACTGGGGACCACAGTGGAAACAACAACCCAGCAAGGTCGACCGAGCCCCAACCCGAGACGACCACCCACCAGGGCGATTTCCACTCGGCATTGGGCACTTCCGATGACGAGGAGGACATCCATCGACTCCAGACAGGCCGCGACCCACGAAGCCGGTGAGGTCGTAAGTCGAGGACCAACTGTGCCGGTTGTGGCGACGACCACCCCAGGTCGGAATGCCGGTTTTTCGAATCGATCTGCCGGCACTGCGACAAGAAGGGACACATCGCCCGGGTCTGCCGCCTGAAGAAAAATCGCAGCCCGGCACGATGGGACCAGAACGACCGGAGGAGAGAAAGGACACCACCCCGGACCAGAGATCGCCCCTCGGACAGCCGATGGGACCGGAACGGGCGATCCTCGCGTGGTGGCGACAACCGGCGGAGAGAGGAGACCCACCAGACGGTCACCATCAGCCACGCCATCACCAACGACGCCCGGAAGGTCCACGTGGAGGTAGGCATCGAGGGCCAGCCATGCAAAATGGAGGTGGACTCCGGGTCCTACCTCTCCATGATTGCATGGCATGAAATAAAGCGCTTGGTGCCTACCCTCCAAAGGAGGAACGTAGACAGCCAGAGACTCATTGTAAAGGACTACCAGGGAAACCGCATCCCGGTAGTCGGAACCAAACACTTCAACATCACGTATAAGGGGTGCACTGAACGACTTCCCCTAACAATCGTCGACCGCGACCGCCCAAGCCTACTGGGACTGCAATGGTTCGCCCCGCTCGACATCGCACTCACGGGAGTTGACCACGTCACCAACGACAGCTGGGAGCAGCAACTGGCCTGGGAGTTCCAAGAGGTCTTCGACGGAAACCTAGGCGACGGCGGCGGAGCCCTTGCATAGGCTCCTGGACAAGGCGGCGACCTGGACTTGGGGGAAACGCGAGCAAGCTGCCTTCCAAAGAACGAAGGACCTCCTGACCTCCGACGCCGTCCTTATACAATTCAACGAGACCCTACCTCTGGCCGTCACATGCGACGCATCACCCTTCGGCGTCGGCGCTGTCCTCAGCCATACCCTTCCCTACAGAAAAGAAGCGCCCATCGCATTCTTTTCAAGGACCCTCACCAAACCGGAGCGGAACTATAGCCAACTGGACAAAGAGGCTCTGGCTATCGTTGCCGCCGAAAACGATTCCACGAATACCTCTACGGCTGGACTTTCACCATCCTAACGGATCACAAGCCGCTGCTGGGAATTCTTGCAGGAAACCGGGCCACCCCGAACATTCTGTCTCCCCGAATGACAAGGTGGTCCGAGTTCCTGGCAGCCTACAACTACGAACTCATACACAGACCGGGTAAGACGATCTCCCATGCAGACGCCTTAAGCCGCTCGCCGCTACCAGAACCCGACACCGACCCAGCACCCACGACGACCACCCTCAGCATAGAGACTCTACCCAACCTGCCCATAACCGCGTCAGACATTGCCTGAGAGACTAATAAAGACAAACGTCTGGCGCGGGTGTTGCATTGGGTGGAGAAAGGGTGGCCGGAAAGGGACAACGATGAGTCCATCAAAACGTTCTGAAACTGCCAAATGGAACTCTCCTTATTAAAAGGGTGCATACTATGGGGGGATAGGGTGGTCATTCCGGAAAAGCTACAGGGGAAGATGTTGGAACTGCTACACGAAGGGCACCCTGGCATCGTTAGGACTAAAGCCCTGGCCAGAAGTTACGCTTGGTGGTCAGGGATGGACAAACAAATAGAGGCCTGGGTAGCTAGGTGCCAACGATGCCAGGAAACTAGGCCAAGCCCACCCACAGCACCCGTCCTAGAGTTGGAAACCCCAAGGAGACCTTGGTCTAGGATCCATATAGACTTCGCCGGGCCCACAAAAGGACACACCTTCCTCATAACAGTTGACGCTCACTCCAACTGGCTGGAGGTAAGCAACATGAAGACGACAACCACGGAGGCCGTGATCAAGGAACTCTGCAAACTCTTTGCAACACACGGCCTCCCAGACGTCGTCGTCTCCGACAACGGGCCCCAGTTCACCTCGCTGGAATTCAAAAAATTCCTAGCGGAAAGGGGCATCCGCCATGCACTGACAGCACCGGCGCACCCGGTGACGAACGGTAGGGAGGAACGGATGGTCCAATTCACTAAAAAGACCATCCGGAAAATAGACCACAGGGAGATCCAGGAGAAAATAAACAAACTACTCTTCACCCAACACATAACCCCAAATACCACAACCAATAAAAGCCCAGCCGAACTATTAATGGGCAGAAAACTAAGGTCCCCACTCGACAGGTTACATCCCACGTATAACCCGGAGAGGGCCCCAGACTCAAACAGCAAACACTGAACCTTCGCACCCGGCGACCCCGTATAAGCAAAGAACCTGACGGGAGACCCACTATGGATTTCAGCCGTCATCACACAAGCAACAGGCCCACACTCGTACCGGCTACAAACAGCAGACGGACGAGCGTGGAAACGCCACATCGACCAACTAAGGTTGAGGACTACCAACCAACAAACCACCGACGCACAAACAGGCAAAACCAACCCCCACAACACAAACCAAGGGGGGAGGGAATACCCAGGGGACCAAAACCAAAGAAGAATAAACCAGCAGTACTCACCGGAAAGCAGCCATCACGACCCCTCGCCAGGAAGGAACAGCCAGGCCAGCTCGACCGACCCGGAAAGACCGAGCGGGAGCGGCAAAACCCACAGCTCAACCAACCCGGAAGGCCCAGGAGGGAGCTACGGAGAGCGGCCCGGCCCGATCGACCAGCCGGTTCCCACAACGGCAGCAGGAGCAGCAGAGATCTCGACCAAACCGGCCGGGATCCAGCCTACAACTGAGTTGCGCAGGTCAAGTAGGCTCAGACGGAGCCCCGCCTACCTACGAGACTACGCAACGTAAGGACTGAACCAAGAGGGGAGGGGTGTTCTGTCCTTAATTAACATACTCGAGATCCCCGCGCTTTGATTGGCCAAAGCGCGGGGCTCTCCGATTGGTCAGGCGAGCCGCGCCGATTGGCTCGCTAGGAATCTCCCGTGATTGGCCCATTCGGATCGCGGGGGATTCAAAGCGGTGCCATTGGCCGCGGCCACCGCGGCGAAAGGAATAAAAGCCGCGGGCTTTTTTCCTTTTGCCAGTTCGGTTCCAACTTGCTAATAAAGAGCTTTGCACTAAAGTCACCGACTCCTGGCATCATTTCGCGGACACAACAAGAACAACCAAATCCCACTGCTGGCTGGCCCCATTCATCCCACACCGCCCCTCCCGGGAGACCCCATGCAGCTCATTTTGGATGCAGATAAGTGCAGGGTGTGCACAGAGCAGAGATGGTATTCAGCAGGTTCTGACCAGTTCTGGAGAACTAGTAGCAGAAATTTTGAGTACTTCGGAGAAACCGGTAAATCCCACCTCTGACTGGCCCCACCCCCATCTATTCTCTGCCTCCCAAGTCCCAGATGATTGGTTGGGTCTTCTTTGGTTGCCCTGCACAGGAGAACGGAGCTGAAAAGCAGATTAGTGGGGAATAGGGTGGAAATGGAGATTTTACAGTGTCCTTCCCCTGCCACGCCCACCAAGCCACACCCACAGAACCAATGGTAAAAGAAATTTGAATCCCACCACTGGCACAGAGGCTCGGGGAGTGTGAAAAATGGCCTTTTCGGAAGTTCGGGAAGGCCAGAAACGGGCCTGTTTCCAGCTTCCAAAGAGCCTCCGGAGTCCAGGGAGGCAGTTTTCACCCTCCCAGAGGCTCAAGGAAAGCCTCCAGAGCCCGGGGAGGGCAAAAATGTTCCCCACCATGGAGCAGGAGGCCAACTAGGCCACACCCACCATGGGCACACCCACCCAGTGATCAGGCAGAGAACTCTTTGCTAAATTTTTTGAAGCCCACCCTGCTGCAATTGTATAACATTTCATGTCCATGCTACAGTTTTATCTCCATCAAACTGATGGGAAATCTGAAAGTGTTGGGGGAATGTGTTGCTGATAATTTCAGGTTTGGTTTTGCCCCTGTATGCAAATAGCGAAGAAGGCAATTCTGTTGACCAGTGGTGGAATTCAAGCTTGGATTGAATCAAATGAAACTGAATCATGATTGGATGGTGGTCCTTTGGGTCATCTTGTCCTGCTTGGGGAAAGTGTTCCTTGAAAGGCAGATCGAAGGTCTGTGATGCTTTTAAACAGACCTGACTAGGTCAGAGTTATCCACCTGTCTGTCACCCCACTGATACATAGATAGAGCAATAGGCTTTCTGCTCCTAGGAAGAAGGCCCAAGGCTTCCAGGTCACACGACATCATACTGGCTGGTCTGATGGGCCCTGATCCAAAGAAAAGCCCTTCCTAATATCAGAAGTAAAGAAAAGGGGAGAATTTGAAAGAAAATGCTAGCTAGATTTTATTTTTGGCTATCAAGAGGACACTTCATCTGAAAACTCCTTGAATGTCATTGTTCATCTTGTTTTCTCTCCCCAAGATTTTTTATTTTTTTTATTTTTTACACATCTCTTCATGTGAGCAATGTGATTCCAGATTACAATATTTATACATAGTCATAGTTACACTTTCAACTTTCTTAATTAATATCACTTCAAATTATTATCCATTTGACTAATCTTTAGATAAATTTCATTAATTCAGTGCCAAGATCATTTCATCCTCACATATATTTTCAATTCTTTATCCCCTATTATTTCCATTTTCAGCTTACCACCTATTTTATATTACCTTATGTATTGTCATCATCTATAACTTTCTCAAGACCAATGTATAATTAGACAGTCAATGAAAGAAAAAACAAGTAAAGTAAGATTAATACATTTAGGATCCATATCGTATATCATTGTTTATCTTGATTCTCACCTAATTTCAGCCTCTCTGGGAACAAAAGGGTCTCAAAATTTAACTAATAATATTTTCTTCTTTCTTTTTATGCCAGTTGGTATCATCTAATTGTAGTTCTTCTAAAGAGAGGATCTTTCCTTGGATACCTAGCTGGGCCTTAGAAATATCCCTTTCTGACACAGGGTTCATTCTTTTGTCCCATTTGCTGCAACAAAAGATGACTTGGGTTTTTTGAGGGACATGTTCTCATAACCTTACCTCTATCTCATCTCACTCCAGTTCTAGAACCTAGGCAATCAATTTTAGTCTTGGTTCACCAGCATGGCAGCCATACAAACTGAAGAAAAAATATACGAATAAACAAAGAACATCCCCTTTTAATACTGACAGTAGTAATTTCAAAGGAATTTTTCATTTATATCTTAATGTGGAGACTGTTTTGGATTATTTTCAAAGGGGAGCAATTTTGCAATGTCTTATGTAGTCCAGAAGAAACCTTTCCAGATCATTCTGGTCAGAGGTTTCTTTCTTTCTCACAATTTCATTCTATTTTAATAAATCTAATGTAATAAATCTTAATCCATCTATTACAATAAAGATTATTTTCAAATTTAATATGAGTAGATCATGATATCTTAAAATCATGGTTATATGAAGGAAGGAGAAATGCATATAAATAAGGCTAGGAGGAGGAACCCATTGGTTGTTACTGAATTTTATGAGTTGACACCAAGGACATGTATTCCCAATGCCATTCCTCCAGATTTTATTATTAGAAAAGTCCTTGGTGTCAACTCATAAAATATTTCCATGGTATTTTTAGAGTTGCCAACAGAAAGAGAGTGGGGAGCAGTGGGGCAACTTGGAAACTGAAAGTGCATTCCATAAATAGTTTTCAAAGATAGTAACTAGGTGACTGAAGTTTCTGCCGTGCAAAATTCTAATTGGAGAACATGATTGATGACTCTTGGCTATGGATGTGTCCCATTGGAGAATATGAATTATGATACACCCAGGGGTGGGAGTGGGAGAAAGCTAGGGTCAAGGTTGACAATGAATTATGTGTCTCAGAGTTGGCTACACCCAGGCAGTGGTGGACATGTTAACTCCCAATAAATCCTTTTGAAGTTTTGGAAGTTTGGCTCGAGACTCATGATTTAATTGGGGTGACTGCCAGAATCCTGACACTTGGTTGCAATGTTAGATAAATGTTAGATAAAAGTGAAAAGGAGAGGCAAAACGAGCAATCTGCCAGTAGTTATATCTCCTACATCTGTTTGCAACTAATTAGAGATTTCATATTTATAGTAGCTAAATGAAGCCCAGTGACTATTTGGCTAGTGTTTGTGCCTCTATTCATCTGCCATGTTCATTGTTGCAGGACTTGTGCCAAAAGATATCACGGCAATCTCTGGGGTATACAGGAGACCCATAGAGACAATCATCAGAATTATACAGAGCATGTGGCTTGTAGCAGATAGGTTCTACTCACAGTACGGAAAGTGCAGGCTTTGTGAAGCCTGATATCCAGGTTTGATCCACAACAACCACAGAAATAAATAACAAAGAAGTAATAACTGTAAAGCTGAGCAATTGTATGGCTACTTCAGTGTATAAATCCAAAGGTTCTTTTTCAAGAAGCAACTGAACTTTCTCTGAAGATGTTTTGCTTCTTATCCAAGAAGCTTCTTCAGCTCTGACTAGATAATGGGGAATGGAAGGATTTATATTCCTTGCAGACAACTGGTCATTTGCATTCTTTTCAGAGTCATTGAGGCCATTTGGAGGTTTATCTGTGTCCTCTGAATCACAGCGGAGGAGGGATATGACATCATCTTTCTGCAGTCTACAACATATTCCTTGCAGTAGTTCCAAGAAGGATCCATTCCATTTGCACTACTCAGGTGACTCTTGAGGACATAGGTAAACCTCCAAGTGGCCTGAACGACTCTCTAAAAGAATGCAAATGACCAGCTGTTTACAAGGAATATAAATCAGTTTTAAAACTAGATAAAGAGGCCAATAAGCATCATCATACATGTAGTTGTTAGTAGAGAGAAAAACATTTGACAAAGTTGAACATTTAACTGAAGTCCTGCTAAACCTGGATTAATACTGTTGTGAAAACAAGTTAAGGCCAAATCCAGCAAAAACTCCTTGCAATAAGCAGACTGTTGGAAGTTGCATATTATATAGAACAGAATGTTACTGGAGCACTGCAACAGCCCTAAATATTTAGGGATCACTCTAGATAGGGCCATCCCAAAGGTGCTTTTTCAAAAAATTACTGGACTTAGAAAATCTCTTGAAAAAGCACCTTTGGGATAACCATGACTTAGATGATCAAGAATCTCCATAGACATCTAG
The DNA here is from genome assembly GCA_033807585.1 of Hydrophis major. Taxonomy (NCBI): domain Eukaryota; kingdom Metazoa; phylum Chordata; class Lepidosauria; order Squamata; family Elapidae; genus Hydrophis; species Hydrophis major. The sequence goes on from CM066329.1 coordinate 25,448,504, forward strand.
ATAGGGTCCTAACATATAAGCAGCACTGTTCCAAAACTAGAGGTTGTGGATATAATAACATCCACGGGAAATTGATGATCTCTACCTGGAATGCCAAACCAAGAGTCCTTAAGACAACATCTCTGGCTCTTTGCCACTCAGCAGGCGAATACATAAAAATTGGCACATGCTGGGAAAGTAGATGTTGCTCTGAATGAGGCCAGCAAAATTATGATCGGATGCCTTAAGCCTCTAGATGAGATCTGCCTTTAGCCAGCATTGCCCCACCTGCTGTTCTCAGAGAAGAAGCAGCTCTGGTGGCTCAGTGGTTAGAACATAGGCTATTTCTGCTGCCTGCCGGCTGCCTGCAATTTGGCAGTTTGAATCTCACCAGGCTCAAGGTTGACTCAGCCTTCCATCTTTCCGAAGTGGGTAAAATTAGGACGCAGATTGTTGGGGGCAATATGCTGACTCATTAAACTGCTTAGAGAAGGCTGTAAAGCACTATGAAGTGGTATATAAGTCATAGTGATAGTGCTAGCATATGGAGAGAGGCTTAAATCATCTGTAGCTAGACAATATGCTCTCTATGGCCTAAACCAGGGGTCCCCAACCACCGGGCCGCAGACTGGTACTGGTCCATGGATCACTGCAAAGAAAATAAAAAATAAAATAAAAATGGCGGCTTTCTTCGCCTTCGGTGAATGCTGCTGGAATCAGGGATCAAGGACACAAGGAGAAGGCGGAGCTTCTTTGCTGCGTTACAGCTGCGATCTCGGGGCTCCGAGATCGCAGCTGATATCTTTGCCCCTGGTCAGTCCTAATGGACCTAAACTGTCCTGTAGAGACGGTGACAGCAAGGGGTGCGTTCTGTAGATCCCAGGGACATCGCAAGTCCCTGGTTGATCCAGAAGAAGCCGTTTTACCATCGGTGGAGAAGCAGCCATTAAGCTGCTGAAGCTTCGACGGCTCCGAAAGGAAGAGATTGGAAGGGAAAGTGTATCGGTTTGGTGAGGACTTTTTTTTATTATTAATATTTGTCTAAAGGACACCCTAAGAATGAGAAGAAATCTGTAAGATTTTTTACTAAACTGACTTCACGGCGATTTTTAAAGAGAAATGTCAAAGTGAGGCTTGGCTTTTTACTTTTACTTTTTTTATCTTTCCATTGAACTTCTATGGTGATCTAGTTAATCAGACTGGTTTTTTTTTCTTTTAAACTTAGTTCTTTTCTTTTCTTTTTTTCTCCCTTCTCCTTTTTGACTGTTTATATTTTATAAAATAGAGGCCCCCTTTAGTAATTTTTTTAAAATTAAATATATATATATATACTTTTTCTTTCTTTTTAGGTTTTTTAGGGAGGAAGAAAGGGGAGTGGTTTTAGGAAACTTTACAACACTGCCAACTAGAGGCTTGAAAATATTTGAAGTTGGGATCTGGGAAAAAAATTTTTCTCAAGGTCACTGGAAGTGATAAAATAGAGGGAAGAGCACTGGAGGATGTTTATACAGGTGCCCTTTGAGACTTCTATTATCAATTGAATATTTGAAGCTTGGCTTTGAAATGTGTGGAAAAGCCAAATAAGAGCCTTGGATAAATAAAAGGCAGTGGGTGCTTTTTACTTTTTATTTCTTATTAACTGTTCTATCCCTCCCCTCCAACCCCATAGCATTTTGTAATATTCGTATATTCATTTTTTATTTTTTATTTTACCTCATTTTTATTTTTTTAAAGGGGAAGCCTCAGAATATTTATTTTTTTCTTTTTCTTTTTTTTTAATTGGGATATTTGCCTTTTTATTCCTACTTTTGACTTATTTTTATGGCTATTTTCTATTTTTTTAAACAAGTTTTATTTTCAAAACAAACAATACATAAATAGACATAAACACAAAACATAAAAGCATCAAAAATCTCTTTTCTGAAAGTTGCTTAGTCCCGGGTTAAAACTCTTGATACAGACACAAATTCAGATTCATATTCATTTTACATACCATTTCATATCTTATTAACATTTTCAATTTTCTATATAACTTCTTCTCTCCTTTAAATTTTCTCAATTTTATTTTATTTTATTGATCTCCTCTCAATTTATATCATAATATTTATTATTCTTTGTCTGTTCTATTCCAACCAACCATTTATTTTTCTTCTTTAAAAAAAAGAAGAAGTATTTCTCCTGTACACTATATGGAGTATGATGCCTTTATCTCTTTCCCCTATATTTATAATACTTAATATAAAACACATAACATACATTGGGATTCAGTCTGGTACATTTTAAAATTATACTATATTATCAAAAATAATACAAATCTATTCATTAGTATTGATATTCATTCATATCTTAAACATTTAACTCATTGCTTTTCAATTAAATCACATATTCTTATGGGAGCCCTATTTTCCATAATTATTCCCCCCCCCCACATCACATATTATAGCTATATTTTATTAAAATGTTCCTCCTTCTACTTCAAATCTCATTTCATGAAGATTTTGCGAATCATTAATATTAACAATCATTTATATCTTGAACATTTTATCCATTTCAATAAGATATCATGCCTTGGTGGGAACACTTATGCTTTCCAAAAATTATTAACCCCCCCCCACACATCACAATCTTAAATCATGTTTCATTACAGTACTCCCTTTTCTTAACCAAAAATTTCACTAATTTATGTTAAATATTTTATCACATTTTAAGTTACATATTATTTCTAATTTTCTATGATTACTTCAAAATACAAGTATAAGAATGCAGTCTTATGTACCTTTCTAGAATCCCTTTAACAATAAAATTTATCCCTTATCTCTAAAAAACTTTTGCTTCTTAACATCTTGCTCCCCACCATTAGGACTTCTCATCCCTTCCTTTCTCCCTTGCTTCTTCTTCTCCTTGTCCTCTTTAACCCCTTGTCTCTCCGCTTCCCTTTTGTTCTGCTTTCCCCCTTTCTGTTGTTTCTTAACACAATGTCCCCTTTTCACCTTATTCTTCTCTTTTTGGGCTGTTTTTCCAGATCTCAAAGACCTTTTTTCCTTTTTCTCTTGCTTTTTCCCTTCTCCAGTCAAAGTCATTTGTTCATCAAAGATGGCTCCTTCTTCTTCTTTGTCCCCATCATCCTCATTCTGCTTCACATAAATATAAACTGCCATTTCTAAGTATTGAAAAATAGTGCTAAGACCATCTTCCCCACCTTGTTTTTCTCTTTCATGTTTTTGATATATAAGTTTCAATTCATCCATAGATGATGCCATTGTGTAGAGAAAAAGTTTTCCCAAACAACCATCCAGATGATTTAATCAGAAATAATTGTCAAAGGTTCCAAAATCACCAAACAATCCAAACAGACTGTTTCTTTTAGATAGTTACCTTCTTCTTCTTCACTTTCTCTTTCTGGGGTTAAAGTAGTCACAAATCCTTTTCAAATATATTTTTGGGAAATCTTTAAACTCTTTACAATTCTAGGCAATCTTCTCCTTATTTTCAAATTTGGCTCATTTTTTTCACTCTCCCTTCCCACTCACAGCCAAAAGGTTTTTTCTTTCCTTTTTTTTCCCACTGTCACTTTAGGAAGGAGAGTAGAACAAGGAAAAAACTTTCCCTTTTAGAGTATTCGCAGCTTATAGCTCTCACAAGGAACAATATATACTTAGCAGCCTTCCAGGTTCCAAGTCACTTTCTCCCGTCTTGTCCTGGTTAGAAGCAGCTTTCACTTTTCTTCTAGCTTTCTCCCTCCTGCACCTGCTTACCCGGCTGCAGCTTTCTTCATGGTGGCCATTGCTGACCACTGTTCTTCTGCCTCGGGAAAAGGGGGTTTAGCCGGCTGGGGAGGGGGTTTGCGACACCCCCTAACCCCTTGCCGGATCCCCCCTGTCTTCAGCTGCCTCTACGGGGCAGCTATATCCCCCAAATCCAGATGGATCAGGGGAACCTTGGTGGAGAACGCAGCAGGGATCGCGCAGTCACGAATCCCTGCCGCCGCCGAAAGCTTGCAAACAGGAAGTCCCTGCTATTTTCTATTTTTGAGGTCTCTCAATTGGATTAAGGTGGGAAGAACCTGAAGAACTCTTTTTTCTTTCCTTTTTCTTTGCTTATTATTTTTTCTTTTTTAAAAATATTGCTGGGCTTTATTTTGTCTTTTTTCTCTCTCCATTTTTAATTTTTATTTTTGAATTATAATTGAGTATTTCACAATTGCATTAGGGTCTTGAAGAACCTGAAGAATTTTTCTTTTTCAATTTTGGGCTTTTTACTTTTTATTGGCTCTTTGTTTTTGTTTTTTCTGGTGTTTAACTTCTTTCTAATTGGATTACAATTGGTCACCTTACTAATTGGATTAAAAGAACCGGAAGACTCTGAGCTACGGAATGAATAAGAGAATTTTACCTTCGGGCATTTCAACTTCTGCTCCTGTCTCCCCATCATATGGAGGACGACTTTCAACAATGGCGAAGCAAGATAAAGCACAAGTGGATTTAACAACGGTTATGCAAGGGATACAAGATCTTAAAATGAGTATGGAACAAAGAATGGAGAGTATTGACAAAAGAATTGGGAAGATTGATGAAAAATTTGAAAATGTTCAACAAATGATGGTGAATCACGATGAGAAAATCCAAAAAATAGAAGAGAAAGACAAACAAAGAGATGACATAATTGGAAATATTGATAGTAGATAAGCAACGATTGAACAGGAAAAAAGTGGGATGTTGAAGTGGGAGATGGACAGGTCAGAATTTTATCTTAGATTCCAAAATATTGAGGAGGAAAAAGGACAAAATTTGGCCACAGTAATGATTGAAATATTGGCTGGAGCCTTGGAAATAACAGAGGAAAAGATGATGGATGGAGTAGATGAGATATATCGAGTCTTCACAAGATATGCGATGAGGAACCAATTACCAAGAGAGGTTCATGTCAGATTCACCAAAAAAAACCTATTAAAACACTTGTAATATTTGGGTTTTAATAGTTTTTTTTGGTGAATCTGACATGAACCTCTCTTGGTAATTGGTTCCTCATTGCATATCTTGTGAAGACTCGATATATCTCATCTACTCCATCCATCATCTTTTCCTCTGTTATTTCCAAGACTTGTTTTAAAACAAGTACCTAGAAAAGTGAGAGAGATTAGAAGAGAATATTGATTTTTGACTAAAATGCTATTGGAAAAAGAGGTGAAGTATAGATGGCTGATTCCAGAAGGATTAATGTTTACGTGGCAAGAACAGAGACATAGAATTGATTCAATTGAGAAAGCAGAAATATTCTACAAGGAATTTTTTGAAAGAAGAGAAGGGGAGAGAGAAAAAGAGAATATCTCAACTGAATTTGAAGAGGACCAAATGGAAATGGGAAGAGAGGAAGGTGCAGTAGGTGGACAAGTGGAGATTAAAGAACAACATGAAGTAAGATCCATGAGAGCTGTTAGACCTAAATATAAAACATAACCATGGAGGGAAAAAAACTGATTTCTATGAATATAAATGGACTGAATTTAGCTACTAAAAGAAGAAAAACTTTCCACAAATTAGAGAAGCTAAAATTTGATATAATCTGCCTACAAGAAGTACACATTAAAAAACAAAATGAACAATTACTGGCACGACCAAAATTAGGGAAAATATTTACTTCTTTGACTTATTGTAAAAAAAGAGGAGTGGTTTTGTATATTAAAGAAACCATTCCAGCAAAACTGATTTATACTGATGAAGAAGGAAGAGTATTAATGGTGGAAATAGTGGACAATAATACAAAAACACTCTTGGTTGCAATTTATGCCTCGAATGATAAACAAGAAGAATTTTATAAAAAATTACACATGAAAATAATTGAACTGGACTATGCTAATATACTTATGATGGGAGATTTCAATGGAATTGTAGACAATAAACTGGACTATACAGCAAAAGCAACACGACAAAATAGGAAGACTCTCCCTCAATCCTTTTTTAAAATGACAGATGAATTAAATCTAAAAGATATATGGAGAGAAAGAAATGCTAAAACTCAACAATATACTTTTTATTCCAATAGACATTTATCATGGTCCAGAACAGATATGATTTGGACATCAACAGAATTATTATCCAATATTCAAGAAATAAATATGAAACAAGTACATGGGCAGACCACAATCCAATGATAATTAAATGGAAAGGACAAAAAAGAAGATCTAGATGGACATTAAATAATACTATTTTAAAGGAAAAAAAACTTTACACAATGGATGGAAAAAGAATTGGCCTTCTTCTTTAATGAAAACAAAAAAGAAGATACTTCAAAACAGAATGTTTGGGATACAATGAAGGCATATGCGAGAGGATTAATAATAGACTATACAAAGAAAAAGAACATTAGGAAGAGGCAAATGATTAAAGCTTTAGAAGATGATCATAAAGAACTGGAAAAAGAATTACAAAAAACTCCACAGAAAAGATATTAAACTTAAAATGGATATAATTAAACATAAAATGGATCAAGCAGAGAAAGAAGAACTGGCACAAAAAATTAGAAGTGCTAAACAGAACTATTTTGAAGATGCAAATAGGCCAGGTATATATATAAATGCAAATAGGCCAGGTATATAAATTGAGAAAAGAGAAAGAATCAAGGAAAATATTACAGTTAATAGGCAATCAAGGTCAAATTTGCCATGGTAATAAAGAGAAAAAGGCAATTATTCGAGACTTTTATGGACAATTATATAAACAGGAGGATCTTGATGAGTAAAAAATTAAACAGTATTTACAAAATGCTAACCTACCTAAGATACCTGATGAAACTGGGGAAATGCTAGAAAGTGCTATAACAATGATGGAATTAACTGAAGCACTTAATAGACAGAACAATGGAAAAGCAACAGGACCAGATGGTCTCCCAGCAGAATTTTATAGAACACTACAAGAACCGTTGAGCACTTCACTATTAGAAGTCATGAATGAAGTTATGACAAATAAGAAAATACCTAAAACATGGTCAGATGCTTATATTACACTTATCCCAAAAGAAGGGGTTGACCCATTACAAATTAAGAACTATAGACCTATTTCCTTATTGAATGCAGACTATAAAATCTTTGCTTCAATCATGGCAGAGAGGCTAAAAAAATATCTAAAAAATTTTATTCACTCTGATCAGAATGGATTTTTACCAAAGAGACAGATTAAAGACAATATGAGGGTAATCCTGGACACATTGGAATATTACGAGGCACACCCTGAAAAACAAATGGCTTTGATATTCTTAGATGCCCAAAAGGCATTTGATAATGTGAATTGGAGATTTATGTTATTATTATTGGAACAGATAGGCTTTGCTAGAAAATTTATTCAAGCAATAGAAGCGATATATTATAAGCAAACGGCAAAAGTAATGATAGATGGAGAATTCAAGACTCTATTAATATTTAAAAAGGTACAAGACAAGGATGTCCATTATCTCCTTTGTTATTTGTATTAACTTTGGAAGTGTTAAATAGAAATATTAGAGAGGATACAAATATAAAAGGAATGAAAGTTAAAAAGGAGGAATTCAAATTGCAAGCCTTTGCAGACGACCTGGTCTTTATTTTGGAAGATCCTCTAGAGACAGCTTTAAAACTATTGGGAAAGATAGAGATGTACGGTAAGATGGCTGGTTTGAAAATAAATAAAGACAAAACAAAGATTTTGACAAAGAACATGCTATTAAGACAAAGAGAAGAGCTGACAGACCTATTGAAAATTCAAGTTACGAATAAAGTTAAATATTTGGGGATATATTTGACGTTAAGTGTGCTGCACTGAAAGAGAATAACTATATTAAACTTAAACAGCAGATAGCATCTGACCTGAAAAAATGGGAAAATTTACAATTGTCATTGATAGGTAGAATTTCAACAATTAAGATGAATATTTTACCTAGAATTTTATATTTGTTTCAAACAATACCAATTAGGTTAGGTAAGGACTATTTTGAAGAATTAAATAAAATTGTGTTGAAGGATATATGGCAAGGTAAGAAAGCGAGAATAAAATTAAAACTCTTACAGGATGCTAGAATTAGAGGAGGATTTGGCCTTCCTAATTGGGAATTGTATTATCAAGCTGCAAACTTAATGTGGGTTAAAGAATGGATAACGTTAAGAAAGACCAGATTGTTGGCATTAGAAGGACATGATTTATTATTGGGTTGGCTTGCTTTTCTAGGGAATAAGGGAACTAAATTGCAGGGTTATTTTAGAAGGCATTATATACGAGAATCGTTATGGTTGAATTGGGAGAAAATTAAGAAACAATGTTATTTGAAAATCCCAGTTTGGTTATCAACTATTGAAGCTTTTTCTTATCCTATAACCTATAAGAAGGAACAAACAGTTAGATATGGGGAATTATAGATGAAAAGGGTGAACTTAAAACGATGCAAAATTTAGAAGAACAAGGTATACAGATGAATTGGTTTTCATATGCGCAAATACATTCAAGGTATCTTAGATTCTAAAATGGAAGGATTCTATGATAAATTGACTGACTTAGATAGGATATTGACAGCTACTGATGAAAAAGTGATCAAAAAATTATATAATTATTTGTTGGAAATTAAATTAGAGGAAGAACAAGTTAAAGAAATGAGGATTGCTTAGGGGAAGAATTTCGGACATGGGATTGATTTAGAGAAATGGCAAAAGTTGTGGTTTCAAAATTATAAAATGACAATGTCAACAGCATATAAAGAAAATTTGTACAAGATGTTTTATAGGTGGCACTTTCCCCCGACAAGAATTGCAAGAATGTTTAAGAACAAATCTGAAAAATGCTGGAAATGTCATCAGATTCCTGGTTCATATTACCATATGTGGTGGACTTGTGAGGAGGCAGGAAATACTGGACTAGAATTCGCATATGGTTGGAAAAAATGACAAAGAAACATATAGACTTGAAACCGGAGATTTTTTTATTGGGAATCTTACCTGATATATATAATAAAAATTTAAAATATTTGATTGTAAATGTATTAACAGCGGCTAGCATTGTATTTGCTAAAAATTGGAAAAGTGAGAGAATACCATTAGAGGAAGAAATCATTAAGAAAATATTGGAATGTGCTGAAATGAGCATTTTGACATTTGAAATTAGAGAACAAGAAGATAAACAATTTTATGAAGTTTGGGATCTTTTTTATCAATGGTTAGATAATGCAATATAATTATAGAATATTTAGAAACCTAGGATATAACGAATATGCGTTTTTTTTTCTTTTTGGGTTTGATAATATTTTAAGAATATTTTATTAAGATAGATTTGGTATGATTTTATGATCTGTTATAAAATAAATTAATTAAACTATAGTTATCTCACTTAAGTATGAATTAGTTAAATTACAGTCAAATGATTGTTCAATAGTGATATTGGGATATATGGTTGTTGATTGATGATATGAGTTATTATGCAACATAATTATTATGATGACTATGAAATGGATACACAAAAAGGAGTGGTAAACCAACCGATACACTGCTTGTAAATTTATGAAGAATGATGATGTTTTTATGTTATGTCCTGTTTTATGTGTTTGTGTTTGTTGCAAAAAATTAATAAAACTTGTATTAAAAAAAAAGGACACAAATGAAAGAAGAGGAGGGAGGAAGCAACCAAAGCCTGTCCTACTCTCTGGCTCAGTGGCTTCAGTTTCCTCCTGCCTCATTCCTCTCTCAGTTGCTCTCTCGCTCCTCCACCAGCCCAGGAAGAAACTGCTTCAAAGAAGCCGGGGTGGTGGCTTTTCCTGTCAGCGCAGCTCCTCCAAAGCGCCCATTCACCCCCACTCCGCCGCCCGCTGTTCAATCCAGTGCTCCGTTCTGCCTGCCTGCCTTCATTTCTGGTTGTTTCAGAGCAGCTTCAGCTGAGAATAATAACTATTCGCCTCTTTTACTCAGCCGAAGCTGCTCCAAAACAACCAGAAATGAAGGCAGGCAGGCAGGCAGAACGGAGCACTGGATTGAACCGCAGGCGGCAGGGTGGGGTTGAATGGGCACTTCAGAGGAGCTGCGGTGACAGGAAAAGCCACCCTGCCAGCTTCTTTGAAGCAGTTTCTTCCTGGGCTGGTGGAGAAGCGAGAGAGCGATTGAGAGAGGAACGAGGCAGACACCTGAGGGATGGGGCTGAGGAAGGCAGGGCTGAGAGGCGGGGCTTCTCAGCCATCCTGCGGGGACTTCTCCTCAGCCGCAGAGACAGCCGTGGGCCACCGCCGCCCAGCGCTCAGTTCTGAAGGCGCTCCTCAGTCTGGCGCAGTTCCTGAACCTGCAGCTGAAACCCTCTTTTTAAATGTCCCAATAGAAGAGAATATCTGTCGCTCAGGGTTGCAATGAGGAGGCATTGGCGCTCCCTGAACTTGGTGGTTTGCTGGCAGATGTTTTATTACCCAACTAGGTAACAACATCAGATGTTACCTAGTCAGGTAATGAAATGTCTGCAAGCAAACCATCAAACTTGGACTCCCCCCCCCTTCCTTGAAAAAGTGTTTCTGCATGAAACTGGTCCCTGGTACAAAAAAGTTTGGGGACCACTGGCCTACACTTAACCATCAGAGATTAAATTTAGGAAAAGCTTCCTTAGGTTGACAAAAGTCTTCAAATAATTTAAAAGCAGAGAGGACCTATGGAAAGCTACAAAAAATCAACACTGAATGAAAACATTGGAAGATCTGGCACATGGGCATACTGTCAAAATCTGGGAAGTATGGAAGTCATTGAATAGATTATGCATAGGTATAACTAGATCCAGAGATACTCTGAACAAATGGGGCTATCCTGTGACTTCTGCCATTTGTAATTGTGATGACATGCAGACAACAGTACAGTGTATATACTTGTCCTTTGTGTCCTGAGCAGTGCACACTTGAGAACCTCATGGCATTGCAACAGAATGCCATTAATGTTGCTAGTTTCTGGGCAAGATCTGTTTATCTTGCACAAATTTTTATCTTGTACTTAAAATTTTATGTCACACAGTAGGCGTTATTTTAATTGTGATGCTTCTGATACGAATAAACAAACAAACATTTTCCTAATGTATGGTGAGTCCTAGCACATTTTCATGGCATTCTTTCTTTTTCTGCCTAGTCTCTGCCTCAGTCTAAATGTGTGGAAAGTTGTCATCCTGGATTTGTCAAGAGGGCTCAACAAGGAGAGCCAGTTTGCTGCTATGACTGCATTCCTTGTCCAGAAGGGACCATCTCCACGCAGAAAGGTGGGTGACACTAAAAAAAAAGGGCACGTTTTTTTGTGGATTCATCCAGAGCATTTTCATGAATATGCACGTTAAAAGACAGAATCTTAGCTGTTTGCCTGTTTATTTTCAAACTACACAATATCTTGTCTAAACATAATGAGGGAGAGCCTGTATTGAAAGGTGTGGCAGATTAGCAAGCTTTACTAAAGGTACTTTTTCAAGAGGCAACTGGACTTTCTGTTTTTTCTTTGAAGACATTTCATTTCAAACGTCTTCAAAGAAAAACCAGAAAGTCCAGGTGTCTCTTGAAAAACACCCTTTTGTGATGACCCAGGGTGGGATACAAAATCAACAAAGTCACAAAAACAGGTGAAGCCCCTTTAATTCCTTCAACGGCTTCAAAGCTCCAAATATCCTTTACTGGAGACAAAAAAACTCCCCCACAAACAGTTGCAAAAAGGAGGAAATGCCATTTAAACTAAAAAATACCTGTAAATTATAAATAGAAAAAACAACAGAAATCACACTGAAGCAATTAAGGGAACCAGGGGTCTTGAAGGGCTTGAAGACATCCACAGATATCAGAATACACACTGGGAAGGACGCCAAACTCAGATAAGAACAGACAGACTAGACATATTTTCACGCTTTGTTTCCAGCACTGGCTCATGTGCAGTCTGTCCTTTTAAACAGTCCTCACAGCTGTAGCCCATGAAGAGGATCAAGGCTCTTTCCTCCCCCATAGACCATGCCATTCATATTTCTCCCTTATCCTCTCCTCCCTGCATGCCCTAGGATGGAGAAGGGATCGGCCTGGGTCTTCCTTTGACTGTCCAGCCTGCCTGTGCCCTTTCCCAGCCTCCTCCACAACCTCTGGAGTCACACTTCCACTCCCTGTTGGCTGTTCCACCTCTCCCTCGGAGTCAGACTCCAACAGGGGCATGACATGTTTGGGACAACTATGACCTGGATGACTGAGAATCTCTATAGACTGCAAGATTTACTACTGCCAGAGAAAATATCCTGCTTTTTAGCTTGGGTGGGTTCTTCCATGTCTGCTCCTCTAGGTTTTTTTAAACTTGAGGAATTGTCCTAGATACACTCCAGATTTAATGTAATGCATTCAACATGAGAATTACTGGGATGAAGTCACTGGTCCACAAAGAGGTGGTGTAGACAATTATGGGTGCACCTCATTATACCCATACTATGACGGATCCCAGTACCCATTCCAGATTATTTGCAGGTCTTATTTTCTCTGCCAGCCAACTGGATTTCACAATCTAGGTCTCCTGTGAGTCCAGTGTATTAAGAAGTGGCATCTGATGAGACTTAGAAAGTTTTCCTGCTTCATAATTTACTTTTAGATTCTTATGAATATTTTGCTTATTATTCAGGAAATCATGGCCATTTTAGGACTTCCACAATGTCACAGATTATTAGAAATATAACTATTTTTTTAGAAAATGTTATTCTTCTTACCTTCTTTCTGTGGATATTTTATGAAATGCATCTTAAAAGTTCCCCTGGCATTAGTTGTTGTCCCAAGAAGATATTTCTTCAGACGAAAGCAGAGGTATGTATTCAGCAGGTTCTGACCAGGGGTGGGATTCTATCAGTTCGCACCTATTTGTTAGACTAGGTGCTAACATTCTAAGCAGTTTGCTAACATTCTAAGCAGTTTGGAGAACCGGTTGTTAGAAGAAATTGCTGGCCTAATCCTGTAAGAAAGGCAGGAAGGAAACATTCTGCTGTTGCTTACAGAAACTGTCTCTCCGTTAACCCTGATTACATTCTTGGCAGGACTAGACTTCCTGTCTCAAGAACTTCTCTGGAGTTTTTTTGTCCCCTCCTTTGCTGGTACTTTGCTTGTGTGGAGTGACCATTCAAAGTTACAATGGCACTGAAAAAAGTGACTTATGACCATTTTTCACACTTACAACTGTTGCAGCATCCCCACAGTCATGAGAAGCCAGGCGAGGAGATGCATGTCTCGATGTGAGTGATATTGAGTTGTCCACACCTAGCCAATAACATGACCACCAAGCCACGTCCACCCAGCCACATGACCACCTAGCCACACCCACCAACTAAGCAGGGGTGGGATTCAAATTTTTTTACTACTGGTTCTGTGGGCATGGCATGATGGGCGTGGCAGGGGAAGGATGTTGTAAAATTTCTGGTCAGAGGTGGTATTTGCTGGTTCTCTGAACTACTCAAAATTTCTGCTACCAGTTCTCCAGAACTGGTCAGAACCTGCTGAATACCACCACTGCAACTAAGCCCACAGAACCAGTTGTTAAAAAATTTGAATCTCACCCCTGGTTCTGACCAGTTCTGGAGCACCGGTAGTGGAAATTTTGAGTAGTTCGGAGAACCGGCAAATACCACCTCTGACTGGCCCCGCCCCCATCTATTCTTTGCCTCCAGAGTCCCAGCTGATCGGCTGGGTTTTCTTTGCTTGCTCTGCATAGGAGAATACAGTTAGAAATCAGGTTAGTAGGGTGGGGAGAGAATGAGGATTTTGCAATATCTTTCCCCTGCCATACCCACCAAGCCATGCCCACCACGCCCACCAAGCCATGTCCACAGAACCATTAGTAAAAAATTCTAAATCCCACCACTGGATGAAAGCATACAATATTAAAGTTTTTTTTTTTACCTCAGATATGGAAAAATGTACCAAATGTCCAGACAATAAACATCCAAATGTGGACCGAGTCCAATGTATCCCCAAAGTTCTGTCCTTCTTGTCTTATGAAGAACATCTGGGCATCATCCTGGTCTCTTTTGTCTTACTCTTGTTTCTAATCACGGACTTTGTTTTAATAGTATTCCTTAAATACAGAGAAACTCCCATTGTCAAAGCTAACAACCGGGATCTCTCTTACATCCTCCTGGTCTCCCTCCAGCTTTGCTTCTTGTCTTCTTTTCTCTTCATTGGTCAGCCAAGGAAAGTTACCTGCCTTCTTCGACAAATGATTTTCAGCATTGTCTTCTCAGTTGCCATTTCTTCTCTCTTGGCCAAAACGATCACAGTGGTGCTGGCTTTCCTAGCCACAAAACCAGGAAACCGAGTGAAGAGATGGTTGGGGAAGAGCTTGGCCAACTCCATCGTCCTTTCTTGTTCTGTTGTCCAAATTATCATCTGCTCCATTTGGCTGGGAATATCTCCCCCATTCCCTGACTCTGACCTCCACTCCCAGCCTGGAATAATCAATCTGCAATGCAACGAAGGCTATGTTGTCATGTTCTACATCACTCTCAGCTACATGGGCTTCCTGGCTGCCATCTGCTTCACAGTGGCTTTCCTGGCCAGGAAACTCCCTGGGGCCTTCAATGAAGCCAAGCTAATCACCTTCAGCACGCTGGTCTTCTGCAGTGTCTGGGTCTCCTTCCTACCCACGTACCTGAGCACTAAAGGGAAATACATGGTGGCTGTTCAGGTCTTCTCCATCTTGGCTTCCAGTGCTGGTCTGTTGGGCGTAAGTCACTTTTTTCAATGCCGTTGTAACTTCTGTCACGAAACAGATGGCTGTAAATTGAGGCTGCCTGTATGCTTTGTTTTTCTTCTGAAATTCATAGACCTTTAAATATTTCCTGCCTCAAGCCTTTTACACAATTAAGTATATTAAATATTTCTTAGCTCTGAGAATTTCTTCAGCTTCAGAAGGAGAAAGTTAATGGGTCTCCCTTATGGATCATCAGGGGGTCCTTTAGCTCCCCATTTTTTAGGGGTAATATTGGAAAAAAGCAGATTCTGTGGAGTTTTCCCCCCCTTTTCTCTTTATTCTCCTCTTTTCTGGCAAGGGAGCCACCTCTAAGTTGTGTCACTCTTCGACATGCCCCATCAACCCTTCAAATATAGGCAATCCTCGACTTACAACCACAATGCAGTCTGTTGCTAAGTGAGACCATCTTGAAGTGAGTTTCATCCCATTTTACGCTATTACTTGCCATGGTTGTTAAGCGAATCACTGTAGTTGTTACAGTCATTGACCAAATCTGGCTCCCCCATTGACTTAGCTTGTCTGGAGCTTCCTGTGATCCTTGGGACATGGCAACCGTCATAAATATGAGTCAGGTGTCAAGTGGCTGGATTTTGAAGACGTGCCGCACCCATCTTTAGTGCGAAAAGGTCACTTTTTTCAGTGCCTTTGGAGCTCCGGCCACTGATCCAATGGCCGTAAGTCAAGGACTACTTGTAAGGTAGCTACTGATTGTTATTCTGGCACAATCATGACTTCGTCATTGAAGAGAATAGGTTATAAGTTGAGGACTATGCTAAGTGGATGAGAAGCTCCTTTTCCTGCCGAACTTTGCCCCCTCCTTCTCTCCCCTTTCTCTGACTGCCTGGGGGTTGGACAAGAAGACCTCCAAGGTCCCTCACACCTCTTGTTATGCTGTTAAATGGCAATTCGCTCCTTCACCTTAATGCTCCACATCCCCTTCCCCTTCCTGCTCCCGTCCCTGGGCCTCCTCCCTTCCCTCCTCCCCCTGTTTTTCGAGCTGCATGAGCCAAAGAAGCAATGGGTTCGCTGCCCAGCTGGCCATCCCGCCCAGGACCGGTGGGGAAGGGGGAATGGATAGGCAGGGGGACCCCTGAATGGGCAGCGCTCCCCGCCCTGTACAGAATGGGAGGTGCTATAAGCGCTTCCGGCTTGGGCTCTGCAAGCTTCTGGTGAGGGTCGTTCCGGGGAGGGGGATCCACATGCGTGGCCGGGAAGGAAGGAAGCCGAGTCCGGCCGAGGAAGAGAGCTGCCTCTTTCCTATTGCGTGCCAGGTAAAAACCTTCCTTCCTTCCAAATGCCGGGACAGGTGAGCCTTCAAGGCAGCTTCTTGGGGCGCTGCTAAGATCGCTGCTGCCGTCCCCACTTTCTCCTGGGGGAGATGATTCTTATTCTCCTTTCTTTTCTGCCGGCTCTTCCTGACCGTTTCCCGTCGCTTCCTTTGCTCTGGGCCGTTTCACACATCCAGGAGGCTCGGAGTTGAAGGGCTGCGAAACCGGCGGGGAGAAAAGAGGGGCGATCCCTCCTAGGCGCTGCTGTTTCGGGGAGCTGTTCAAGACGAGCCACCTCCGAAGATAGCATCGGCTTAAGGCTCCTCCGGACGCCCTTCCATCTCTTCGCTCGCCTTGCTTTCCTCGTCCCCATCGTTCAATTGAACTGCATTTTGGGTGCATTTAAAGAGGTGTCGCCCTTTTCCTGTGGGCCATTGTTTCTCAACCTGGGCAACCTTGTGATTTGTAGGCTTCGACTCCCAGAATTTCCCACTGTGTTGAAGTCCACATAGCTCAATAGCTGCCAAGATTGAGAAAAGTGGCTGTCATCCAGGTGTGAGGAAGTTATGGCTCTTTTATGCCTGGTGCACTTCAAATCCCATAATTTTTCAGCCAGCTGGCTCACATAGTCTGGGAGTTGAAGTCCAGGCATTATAAAAGGCCCTTAGTTCCCCACTTGTGTCCCAGCTGTGAAAGTTCAGTTTTCCTCTCACCCAGAATGAGCTTCTATGGGTTGTTGTTGTGGCTGCAAAGGACTCTATGTGAGGGGTTTCCTGGTTAGCCAAGAAATAGGCTAAAATCACAGGATGTTCAAGAATATCCTAAGGATGTTTGATAGCCAATTATTCCTTTGCTGTTTGTTCCCCTCTCCTAGACCCTCTCGTGGCCATGGCTTCATCTCCCGGAACCCCAGTTCTTTGTAATGGAGGATCAACAGCGGCTGAGCTTCCAACCCAGGTAGGAGGATTCTCCCCTCCCCTCCCTAGATGTGCCAATCTCCCAATAACAGAATATCACAATTGGAAGGGATCTTCGAGATCTTCTAGTCCATCCCCCTGTCTCAAGCAGGAGACCCTATACCCTTTCAGACAAGTGGCTGTCCAGTCTCTCCTTAAAAACCTCCAGCTCACAATTTCAGAAGGGAAACTGTTCCATTAGTTAATTGTTCTCACTGTCAGGAAATTTCTCCTTAATTCCAGGTTGCCTTTCTCCACCATTAGTTTCCATCCATTGTTTCTTCTCCTGCCTTCTGGTGCTTTGGAAAATAAGTTGAGCCTCCTCTTGTTTGTGGAAACCCCTCAAATATTGAAACACTGCTATTGTGTCTCCCCTGGTCCTTCATTTCTCTAGACTGGCCATATACAGTTCCTGCAACTGTTTTTTGTGTCATTCAATCTCAAAGCCTTTAAGTCTTGTTGCTCTCTTTGCACTTTTTCCAAAGTCTCCACATCTTGTTTTGTAATGTGGTGACCAAAACTGAACTTGGTATTCCAGGTGTGGTTTTACTCTGTTTTTTTTTTTTTAAAGCAGTGAACATGAAAGCCCAAAGTAAAAACTAAACTCCAAGCTTGGCTTTCGTAGAGAGCGCAGCAGCTGCCCAGATGAAATTGGAGACACTGACAAAGAGTTGGAGTTTTATGTAAACATAAATATATATATATAACATGGAAATTGACAGCAGTCTTTGTCACTATCCAGAAAAGGAAGAACCTACAATAGTCAGGAAAACAGAGGAACATCCTGAGGTAAATCTAAAGCATCATGCAGAACACAGGGAAAAAAGGAGGGAAAAAAGGGAAACGCCCCCTTTCTACTTACAGCAGCTAATCCTAGCGTAGATTGCATCCTGCATGAGTCAGCATTCTCTAACTAATCCACTACAATTGTAGACTTTACTGTTCCAGCTACTAAATTCAATATCCTGCATGCTCCTTTCCCTACTTGGAAGCTGTAGAGGTTTTTCATTAAGAAAAAGAGTTGCTTGTAATTCATTGAAGCAGGGGTGGGCAAACTACGGCCCGCGGGCCACATCCGGCCCGTTGGTCTGTCCAATCCGGCCCGCCCCTGAAAAAAATTGCTGGGCGTGGCGTATTGCCCTGCGCCGCATGGCCCCCAAGGCTGCAAAACAGTGCGGAGTGCTCTCGGAGTAGGAAAGAAAAGAATGTTGCAAAGGCCTCGGCTGAGAGTTTGAAATCACCTTCGAGTGTGACCTCTCCGAAGGTGAGTCTCCGCCGATCCCCCTTTTTTTCCTGGGGCTTCCAGGCTTAAACTTTGCAAAGGCAAAGCTTGCAGGCGGGAGCGTCTTCCCGCCGAGGAAAGGGAAGGGTTCCGCCCAGCAGGCGGGTGGGCGGGCTGCTTGGAGGAGGCGACCCGGCGGCACTCCGGGTTTCCCCTCCACCGCGCTGTGCAAAGTTTAAGCCTGGAAGCCCTTTCGGCTTCCTTTTAACTCGCGGGCGCTCACGCCTGGCCCCGAGCCACGCGGTGCAGGGAAGCCCGGAGTGCTGCTGGGTCGCCTCCTCCAAGCAGCCCGCCCACCCGCTAGGCTTCCCTCCGCTGCGCGGCTCGGGGTCAGGCATGAGCACCTGCGAGTTAAAAGGAAGCCAAAAGGGCTTCCAGGCTTAAACTTTGCAGAGGCAAAGTTTGCAGGCAGGAGCGTCTTCCCGCCGAGTTAAGGGAAGGGTTCCGCCCGGTGGGCGGTTGGGCAGGCTGCTTGGAGGAGCCGACCCAGTGGCACTCTGGGTTTCCCCTCCGCCGCACTGTGCAAAGTTTAAGCCTGGAAGCCCTTTCGGCTTCCTTTTAACTCGCGGACGTTCGCGCCTGGCCCCGTGCTGTGCAGTGGAGGGAAGCCCGGAGCGCTGCTGGGTCGCCTCCTCCAAGCAGCCTGCCTACCCGCTAGGCTTCCCTCCGCCGCGTGGCTCGGGACCAGGCGCGAGCACCCGCAAGTTAAAAGGAAGCCGAAAGGGCTTCCAGGCTTAAACTTTGCACAGGCAAAGTTTATAGGCAGGAGCGTCTTCCCGCCGAGGAAAGGGAAGGGTTCCGCCCAATAGGCGGTTGGGCGGGCTGCTTGGAGGAGGCGACCCAGCGGCGCTCTGGGTTTCCCCTCCGCCGCACTGTGCAAAGTTTAAGCCTGGAAGCCTGGCCCCGAGCCACGCGGTGAATGGAAGCCCGTAGTGCCGCCAGGTTGCCTCCTCCAAGCAGCCCACCCACCGGGCAGAACCCTTCCCGCTCATCCCTTGGGTGTCTGCCTCGTTCCTCTCTCAGTCGCTCCCTCGCTCCTCCACCAGCCCAGAAAAGAAAGAGAAAAAGAGGCGAATAGTTATTATTCTCAGCCGAAACAACTAGAAACGAAGGCAGGCAGTCAGGCAGAACGGAGCACTGGATTGAACTGTGGGCTGTGTGGGGGTGAACGGGCGCTTCGGAGGAGCTGCGCTGACAGGAAGCCACCCTGCCGGCTTCTTTGAAGCAGTTTCTTCCTGGGCTGGTGGAGGAGCGAGAGAGCGACTGAGAGAGGAACGAGGCAGACACCCAAGGGATGAGCGGGAAGGGTTCTGCCTGGCGGGTGGGCTGCTTGGAGGAGGCGACCCGGCGGCGCTCCGGGTTTCCCCTCCACCGTGCGGCTTGGGGCCAGGTGCGAGCACCCAAGAGGAAAAAGCAAGCTGCAAGTTGCTGGGAAGTTGCTCGGGTGCTGGAAGCCGCTGTCGTGATGAACGGCTCGTCGGGCACGTACGCGAGGAAGAGGGCTTTTAAAGTGCCGCCCAAGCAGGACCGCCGAGCCAGGAACTGGGGCACCAAGGCAGGGCAAGGCTCCACCAGCAGCGGCCGAGCTTTAGGTGGGCTTGGATGCCCCTGAGCGCGGTTTGCTGTTTGTTTTCTCCTGGGACTCGCGTTTGGAAAGCGTGGAAAGTAGTAGCAGAAGCAGCTGCGGTGTTACTTTTTCTTATATATAATATATTATAAAGGGCCCATTATAAAATGCAGCAAATTATATATAAGAATATTATATATATATTTATATAATTTGCTGCACTTTATAATGGGCCATTTATAATGGTCTTTTATAAAATTGGTTCGGCCCTCGAACACAGATCTGATTTTCCATGTGGCCCCCAACAGAAATTAATTGCCCACCCCTGCATTTAAGTGTTCATTGTTAGGAATGTTCAAGGAATACATTGTGGGTTTTTTTCCCCTCCCTGTGTCAGGATTTGGTGTCATTTGAGGATGTAGCTGTGTTTTTCTCCATGGAGGAATGGACCTTGCTGGATTCTGAGCAAAAAGCCCTGTACCGAGAGGTCATGCTGGAAAACAAGAGGAACATTGCCTCTTTAGGTAATAGTTTAAAATAATTTTTTAAAACTTAATGCATGTCAACTCCTTCAGCAGTATTATTTGATTTTTGTTGCTGTATTCTTCTCTAAAGTGCTGATTTTCAAATTTCCAAGCTATTTATCTGAGGTTTTCATCCCTTTCTATGAAGCCTGGCTTTTCTTCACAAATGGACAGTAAGGAGAGTACTGGCCTCCACAATTCAGTCTCTCCCATTTGCTAAGAATCAAATTCAATTTTGCACATGCTGTGCAGGAAGGGAACAAATAACCAAGTGGAACAGGTTAAACACAAAGACGAAGTATATAAACCGCAGTTTAATACAATACTGTGAATAAAAGACTTTCAAATACTGTGCACTATATTGCTTCTAGCAGCGTCCATTGTTATGCTTTTGTCAAGGGAAAGAAATGGTTGACAGAGAAAGAAGACACATTATTGCCCTACAATACTTCCCCCTGAACCATAACATTGATTTTACTAAACAACTCTGAGCCAGCCTCTCTCTCTCTTTCTCCAGGACAAGATACTATCCTTTTCCATCAACTCTTTCTTAGGCTAGAAGTGTCTTCCCATGGAAAGCAACCAAGCTCTACTCTGGCTCAAAATCAAGGTAAGAAACAAAGGAAAAGTATCAATTTGGACTTGAAAATGAAAATAATTAAAGCCCATGAGAGGAGGAGAAGGTAAAGACCTTAGAAAAAGGAGGACTGGCTTGTTCCACCATATGCACGATCTTTAAGGGTAAAGAAAAGATAAAAGAGGTGATTAAATCAGCTCCAGGAGCCGATGCCATAATCACGAGAAATAGGACAGGCCTCCTTTCAAAAACAGAACTGCTCCTTGTGCTTTGAATTGACAATCCAATCCCAAAAAGAAGTCCCGTTAATCTTCATCTGATTCAGGGAAAGGCACGGAGTGTTTTTGAAACATTAGAGCGAGCAGCAGGTGAGGAATACAATGAGACCTTTGGAGCCAGTCATGGCTGGTTTCCGCCATTCCAAAAACAACTTAATTACTATAACTTACAAACAACAGGAAAAGCTGTGTGTGCTGATGAAGCTGCCCAACACTTTCACCAACTGGATGAAATTTTACTCTAAATATATATTTACAGTGTGTGTGTGTGTGTATGTATATATGTAACATTAATTTATATCAAGTTTGTGTCAGGATATCTGACTTCATTTGGATGCCTACTGAGTTCCCTGACAGGTTTTTCCCCTCTGTCTGAAAGGGTGTTGGACGTGAGCAGCTCAGATAAAAGAGTTAATTTATTCGATGTATGCAGTAGATAAGAGTTTCCTTCTCCACATTCGTACTCCTACTTAGTCTGATAATATGGCCTTAAATCTCCACACTCTCTCCATGAAGTTTCCCATCCTAGCCTGTTTCCCATCCTGCCTCTCGCACTTGTTTTTTAGAAGTTGCTTTCATTTTGTTTTTTGGTCTACAATGAAGACACTTAAGAGCCCGATAAGAATCCACGGGTTTAACACAAGGATTTATACTCCTTGCAGTCATCTGGTCGGAAGGAATCAGAACTGAAGAAGCTTCTTGGATGAGAAGGGAAACATGTTCAAGGAAAAAAGAAAGTCCAGTTGCCTTAAGAAAAAGCCCCTTTGGGACAAGGAGGAATGAATACCCCAGAGCGAGAACCGGTTTTGTTCAGGCAAAAATCTCTTCATGGAGATGAGGCTGAAGCTCATTTCCCAGGTCCAAGGACCTCAACATTTCTACCTTCTCAGATTGAAATTAAACCAATAGGTTCTCCATCATCAAGTCTATTATGTTTAATTAGGATTCAGTATTTTTATTCTTATAATGTTTTATTTTATTGTGTATAGGCTTTATATAGTTTTAATATCGTAATCCTTCCAGGGTTTCCCCATGGGAAGCTAAGAGGCCAATAAATTTAAGGAACAAATGAATGAACAAATGAATGAAAAAACATCAGCCACTTTAAAATATCTTGCCTGCTTCCTTGGAACTAAATCTGAAGCAGTAGAACTGAGAACCTCCACTTCCCCCCAATTTTAAATGATCTTATCCAACATGTTCAGCTTTTTATTCTGTACCATTGAGGCCAAAAGAGTCCCAAAGGACTCTCTAAATGAAGTCAGATATCCTGACACAAACTTGATATACCAAGCATAACACAACGTTTTGAACAAATGGAAGTTTGGAGGCAGTTTCATACAGTTCAATGGTGCTTGATCCCTTTTGCACCTGTCTTAACTTTTCTTTTTCTGTTGCAAGCAGGTGATGGATGGGAGATGGAGGATTCCGGCCAAGAGGCAGCAGCACCTTTGCCAAAAGACAAAAAGGAAGTTACAGAAAAACTGTATGTAAAGCAATGTTTGGAGCAAAACCAGTTAACGGGGAAGCTGGAGAATTGCTCTGGTTTACCTTGTCCAGATACGATTGTCTTATTGGACACAGATGATTGCCAAGAAAAACAAGTGTGTTCAAGGTGTGGGAAAACACTCCAAGATGAATCTGGATTAGGTGACTGTTGCAAAAGCCCAGCTGGAGAGAAACAAGATGAAAGCAGGCAACACCCCAGAAGGAGCCTTCCTCCTCCTTTACATGAAAGAATAAAAGAAGGAGGGAAACCATACAAATGTACAGAGTGTTCAGAAAGCTTTGGTACAAGCCGCTCTCTTGCATTGCATAAAAAGATTCACAAAGCAGAGGATCCACACAAATGTCTGGATCCTGGAAGGACCTTCAGTCAAAAAAATCATTCTAATTCACATAAGAGGTTCTATGAAGAGAGGAAGCAGTATAAATGCATTAATAGGGGAACCAACTTTGGAAGCAACGCCTCCCTTACTTCCCATGAAAGCCTCCATAGAGAGGAGAGGTTAAATCAACTCAGGGAGGGCAGAATGAGGTTTACTTGGAGCAAGGAACTGAATTCTCGGAAAAAAATCCCCACTGGAAAAAAATCATATAAATGCCTAGAATGTGGGAAGAGCTTCCGCTTTGCAAGTGGCCTCACTTGCCATAATAGGACCCATACAGGGGAAAAGCCATATCACTGCATGGTGTGTGGAAAGAGATTCAGGCAAAAAGGTCATCTTAAGTTACACAAGAAGATCCACACGGGAGAAAAACCATTTAAGTGCCTGCACTGTGGAAAGCACTTCCGTCAAAAAGATCATCTTAAGTCACACGAGAGGATCCACACGGGAGAAAAACCATTTCAATGCATGGAGTGTGGAAAGAGCTTCAATGCAAGAAATGGCTATATCGTACATAGCAGAATCCACACAGGGGAGAAACCCTTTCAGTGCCTGCAGTGTGGAAAGTGCTTTTCCCGTTCTGATAGCTTTCATGCCCATGAATGGACCCACACAGGGGAGAAACCATACAAATGCCTGGAGTGTGGAAAGAGCTTCTGTAGATCCAACATCTTAACTTCCCATCAAAGTATGCACAGAGGAGGGAAACCAAACCAATGCACTGAGTGTGGGAAGTGCTTCAGTCAAACAAGCCACCTTAATAACCATAAAAGAATCCACACAGGTGAAAAGCCCTATAAGTGCACCGAGTGTAACAAATGCTTCACCAATTCATGGGGCCTCACTTGCCACAAAAGGCTGCATACTGGGGAGAAACCATATGAATGCTGCACGTGTGGAAAGAGCTTCAGTGCAAAACAAAGCTATATCGTACATAGTAGAACCCACACTGGGGAGAAACCCTATGAATGTTTGGAGTGTGGAAAATCTTTCAGCAGAAGATGCATTTTAATCTTACATAATAGGATCCATACAGGGGAAAAGCCATATCATTGCACAGTGTGCAGTAAGAGCTTTGCGCAAAAAGGCCATTTCAATTTACATAAGAGCATCCACACCGGAGAGAAGCCGTATAAGTGCACAGAGTGTGGAAAATGCTTCAGGACCACCTTTGAACTTACTTCCCATAAGAGGATCCACACAGGGGAGAAACCCTATGAATGCTTGGAGTGTGGAAAAAGCTTTAGCAGCAGCTCTAATCTAACTGTACATAATAGGATGCATAAAGGGGAGAAACCTTATAAATGCCTGCACTGCAAAAAAAGCTTCAGTCAAAAAGTTCATCTTAAGTCACACAAGAGGATCCACACGGGGGAAAAACCATTTCAATGCATGGAGTGTGGAAAGAGGTTCCATTTCTCAGCAAACCTTACAGCCCATCACCTGCAATGTGGCAAGCGCTTTGCCCGTTCTGATAACTTTCATGCCCGCGAACGGACCCACACATGAGAAATGCCTGGAGTGTGGAAATGCCTGGAGTGTGGAAATGCCTGGAGTGTGGAAAGAGCTTCCATAAATCCAGCCACCTAACATCCCATAGAAGTATCCACAGTGCAGAGAAACCATATCAATGCACCAATTGTGGGAGGTGCTTCAGTCAAACAAGTCAACTTAATATTCATAAAAGGACCCACACAGGTGAAAAGCCCTATAAGTGCACCAAGTGTGACAAATGCTTCACTGATTCTGGGACCCTCACTTGCCATAAAAGGCTTCATACTGGGGATAATATGAATGCTGCAAGTGTGGAAAGAGCTTCAATGTAAAAAATAGCTATATTGTACATAGCAGAAATCACAGTGGATAGAAACCATATCAGTGTCAATAGTATGTAAAACCCTTCATTGAGTCTCCAGAACTGAAGATCCTTAAAAAGATTCACATGGGAAGAAACCGTATAAGTGTATAGAGTGTAGGATGAGTTTCAGAAGAAGTGGTTATTTGTATCCACAAGAAGATCCATATGGAAAGTTTTGCAACTGTCAGTTACAGGAGGAGTAGCAACCATAAATATGAATATTTTACCAGGCCTAGTATTCCAATAAAATTGGGAGGAAATATTTTGAAGAATTAAATAAAACAATATTAAGATATATCTGGTTAGGGGGAAAAAAAGCAAGATTAGGTTGCAAGACTCCAAAAATTGTACTACCAGGCCTTGGTACTTACATGGGTGAAAGAATGAATCAATTTGAGGTAGAAAAGACTATTAACTCTACAAGGGCACAACCTTCAACTTGGTTGGCATGCTTTTTTACGGTATGGGAAGAATAAGATACATAGTTATTTTCAAAGACATTATGTTAGAAATGCATTGTTATCAGTATGGCTTAAAATTAAAGAACAACACTACTTAAAAATACCAGTGTGGCTTTCCATAATGGAAGCATTTATACACCCCCGTGTTATTAATATGGAAAAAAATTGTGTAAGATATAAAATATTTGAATGAAAAAGGGGAATTAAAAACTAAGCAGGAACGTAGCAGTCAAAGGATGTGTCAGCTTTGGAAGCCATATTGAGATCTGATGCTCCCACGCTGCCACATTTAAGCCTGAGAAAGTGGGAGGAAAGAATTTATTGAAATATATCTAGTTAGACATAATAACATTCTTTTTCTGATTCAAGGTCAGGTCATCGCATAAGAGAGAGGAAATCTTAATTTGGGATGGATGGTGATTGGGCCATGTGATGTAATGATGGGTGCAGGGGATCGATTTTGTAGTTTTTACTTATTGTAAGGAAGCCCGGAACTTTCAGATTTGGGATCCCCCAGTTGTGCCAGGTTCTATCCAAATAAAAAGGAATCTTTGAGAAGATGTCTGTCTCGGAGTTATTGGAGGGTTGCTGGAACGCTGACAGGATGGACATCAGATGGTGGCCACAAATGCAGACACAATCTTGATATGAGAAAGATGCTAAAATATATGGTTTTAATAAAGAATGAAGAGAATTGGACCAGATATTAACTGGAACTGATGAAAAACTAATAAAGAAAATATATTGCTACTTATTAGGTATTAAACTTGAAAGTGAGCAGGTAAAGGAAAAAATGATGTTTGGCTGAAAAAAATTTGGATATATAATAGAATTAGACATGGCAGAAATCATGGGATTGTTTTTTTTAATTGCGAAGTTGTTTTCGACCCATCGCAACCCCATGAACAATGTTCCTCCAGGCCTTCCTGTCCTCTACCATCTTCTGGAGTCCATTTAAGCTCACATCAACTGCTTCAGTGACTCCATCCAGCCACCTCATTCTCTGCTGTCCACTTCTTTTGCCCTCAATCTTTTCCAGCATTAGGCTCTTCTCCAGTGAGTCCTTCCTTCTCATGAGGTGGCCAAAGTATTTGAGTTTCAGCTTCAGGATCTGGCCTTCTAAAGAGCAGTCAGGGTGGATCTCCTCTTGGACTGACCGGTTTGATCACCTTGCAGTCCAAGGGACTTGCAGGAATCTTCTCCAGCACCAGAGTTCAAAGGCCTCCATTCTTTGGCACTCAGCCTTTCTTATGGTCCAACTTTCACAGCCATACATTGCAAATGGGTAAACTGTAGCCTTGACTATACATACTTTTGTTGACAGGGTGATGTCTCTGTTTTTTAGTATGCTGTCTAGATTTGCCATAGCTTTCCTCCCCAGGAGCAAGTGTCTTTTAATTTCTTGGCTGCAGTCCCCATCTGCGGTGATCTTGGAGCCCAGGAAAATAAAATCTGTCACTACCTCCATTTCTTCCCCATCCATTTGCCAGGAATTGAGAGGGCCGGATGCCATGATCTTAGTTTTCTTAATGTTGAGTTTCAAGCCAACTTTTGCACTCTCCTTTTTCACCCGCATCAAGAGGTTCTTTAGTTCCGTGGTATGATCTGCATATCTGAGATTGTTGATATTTTTCCCAGCAATCTTAATTCCAATTTTTGATACATCTAGCCCTGCCTTTCTCATATGCTCTGCATATCAGTTAAATAGGCAGAGCAACATTATACAGCCTTGCCAGATTCCTTTCCCAATTTTGAACCAATCAGTGGTTCTGTGTCCAGTTCTCACTGTTGCTTCTTGACCCTCATACAGATTTCTCAAGAGACAAATAAGATGGTCTGGTACTCCCATTTCTTTTAGAACTTGCCATAATGTGTTGTGATCCACACAAACAAAAGCTTTAGCATCGTCAATGAAGTAGAAGTAGATGTTTTTTCTGGAACTCCCTAGCTTTCTCCATGATCCAGCATATGTTGGCAATTTGATCTCTAGTTCTTCTGCCTAGTCGAAATCCTGCCTGTACTTCTGGTAGTTCTTGATCCACATACTGCTGGAGTCTTAGCTTTTAGGATTTTAAGCATAACTTCACTAGCATGTGAAATGAGTGCAATACTGTGATAGTTTAAACATTCTTTGGTATTGCCTTTCTTTGGAATTGTATCCATAGTGCTTCAAGTTTGCAGAGATTCTGGCATATTCACCATTTCCTCCTCAAGAATTGCACTTCTAGCGTGGTTGAAAGAAGGAAAAAGATCGTTCTTGAACAAAAAGGCACTTTTGATTTTCATTATCTTTCCTACCCCAATGCTGAGTCCATTATCAGATATGCCAAGGCCTCAAACTGAACACATGGAAGAGAAGGTTGAAAGCAAAAACTTTATTGTGCAGAAAAAGTAACACAAGGAAATCCCCCCTCTGTACCTCTGTGTATTTCTCTTTCTTCCCTTCTCTTGCCCCCCTCTCCTCTATCTTACCCTTTCCCTCTAACTTCCCCTCTCTCCCTGTATCAGTCTCTGTCTCTCCCTCCATATCTTCCCCTCTCCCCTTCTCTGAATCTATTTCTGTCTCCCCCTCTTATCTCCACCCCCTCTATCTCTATTTATCTACTTATCTACCTATCTAATTATTAACATGCTCTGATGCTAAGGAGTTCTACTCCCCCTCTCCACCTGAAAAGAACTCTTCCAAATGCAAAACACAAGCAGAGTATTTTCAGTTTCAGTTTCACAGCACCAAGCAGCTTTAGTACAGAACACTTGAGCTAAGCCATGCCCAGGCTCCTAGCTGTCTCCTTGCTCATACAGCAAATACTGTTTCACTTTCCAAACAGCCCTCAACTCTTTCACACTGACCTGGCAAGCTCTCCTTGGGGCTGTTCACTTCTTTTCTTTCTTCTTGGCAACTTTTTGGAACTCCAGGCTGGCTGAGGAACGAGTTGCAGCAGAGGCTTCCCTGAAGACGGCCATCCTTCTCCTCTTGGGACCCCCTGGCTGGCTGTGGCAGGGCCAGGAGAGCATGCATGAGCAGGGAGACCCTCCAACGAATGGCTGGGCTTGGCCAAAGCACAGCAGAGGTGGGTGAAGTTTGGTGGGGCCAGCCCTCTTTTCCCACTGGCCTGAGCTTCTTAAAGCCACAATTGGGCGCTGCGAGTCTGTCCCACTTTCCGTCATCCCCTCTTCCCAGATCCCATTCCCACCCTGCCAGCCTTCATGTTAGCAAGGACAGCATCAGGCCAGTGTCTCAGGGCGGAGTGTAGGTTGCGCATCACCCAAGCAACCAAGACATGCCCAGCATCAACAAGGGCCAGAAGAACCACCAGCAAGAGATGAGGCAATGGAGAATCCTCCCTGGCCACTTCTCTATCCTTCGCCATCGCCCTTGCCTTCTCAGGTCAGGCTGTGGTGATCAAAGACCAGTCATTGTGTAGGGTGCCAAGATGTCTGACTGCATGGGCAGTATTTATTACATTTATAGGGTTTTTACAAGAAGACAAAGGCAACATAGATACAGCATCTGGATTGGAGAATAGATCCCACATGGGTGAAACCCCTCAGCTACATTGGTACAACCTCCCAACCAATCCTAAAGACTAGTGGTGATGTTAGTAAATGAGATCACCTAAATATCTGGAAAGTTAGGGACTTTCCACCTTAACCAAAATATAGGGAATGAGATCATGCCAATAGCCAAGAGCCCCACATAGGGTTTCTAGATGGCAGTTTGCTGCTTAGCATTTAGCACCTTCTGTGGGATCTCAATAGCTATCACATCAGGCAAGGTGTGACTGGGATGGAAGAAGGGCGGGGCCAGCTAGTGGTGGAATCACCTGACGGGGAGCCACAGCAGAGGACCGAAATAGCTGCATGTGGCCCTGGAGCCATGGGTTGTCAACACTAGGCCCTGACCGATTTTGATGTTAAGAAATTCCTTCCCTATGTTTTACAAGGTGGGTTTCAGACTCACTTAACAACTGTCTTGCTTAACAATGGAAATTTTGGGCTTTAATAGTGGTCATAAGTCAATAAACCGGCTAAAAAACTGCAGGGGCCTCTTTTTATTGCCTATTCGAAGCAGCCGAGAGCATAAGAAATGCTAAGACTTTCTGTTGGAATGAGCAGAGGAAAATCAGTTTTTCTTTTAGAAATACCAGCAAGATTTCTGAAACTTTCCCATTGCATTTGGAAAGGGTTTGTAACTGGAGGAAGACAGGGATAGAGGGGGAATACCTGGCCCCTCCGCTTGTTTGCAGATTAGTTCCTTTTGAGCTAAGAGAGAAGTTTCTTTTGCTGAAGAGGGGGGGGGGATCCTGGCCCCTTCCTGCAATTCCAAACAGGCTGTAAGGTTTGTGGCTTGAAGCGAGGGAGAGGTACTAAAGGAATAGCACTGCACATTCACTCCTGGCTTCAATATATCTTTGTCTTTATCACAGGGACTGCAAATTAACGTGCATCCAGCCTTGTTCCCTGGGAAACCTGAGCCTTTTCCAAGGAATCTTCGGCCTCTTTGCCATCTTCCCCCTTCTGAAAATTTAACTTTTATTGCAAATATTCAGATGTCTCACAATGCTTGTAATCCTTTTCTTGAAGAGCAAGGAAATATTGACTAATTCTTTCTCCATTTTCAGTGTATTTGACACTTAAAGACTTTACAGTAGGAAGGCATTAGAAACAGCCACAGACAATAATTCCATAAGTCTAGGCCAGGGCTCTCCAAAATGGGCAACTTTTAAGAATTGTAGAGTTCAATTCCCAGAATCCCTCAGCCAACATGGTAACATGTGTGCCAGAGGAAATCTGGGAGTTGAAGTCTACAAGTCTTAAAATATGTTTAGAGACTCCTAGTCTAGGCACTGACCTATTTTGATGTTACCAAATTCCTTCCCTGTTTTCAATGAATTGGCAATTGTCGGTTAGACTGAAAAAACACATTCTTAACATTCATGATTGTGCCTTAATAATAATATCATGTGATCAACATTTGAGACCTTCAGACAAGCAAAGTCAATGGGGAAACCCAATTCACTTAACAACTGTTGCTAACTGAACAACTGTGGCAAAACTTGTACAATAGCACAAAACTCACTTAACAACTGACTTGCTTGGCCATGGAAATTTGGGGTTTAATTGTGGTCATAAGTCAAGGGCCACCTGTATTTTCTGAAGCTGGTTCCCTAAATTGTCCAATTTACCCACCAAAAGGAGCCTGTATTTGAGATGTGTAAGGTAAGCCTTAAGCCACTTCATAAGTTGGGACATTAATAAAAATCAAGCATAATCAATATTGTATCTCAAGACAAGAAATCAATAAAACACAACAAAGGTTAAAGGTGGTGCAGACACAGTGCCATCCCTCCAGTTATTCCTTTTGACACAACTCTCAAGTCTCGTATTAGTTCATTCTCTTCCGTCACTTTCTCCCAGTGAAGAGCTCACTGGAGATCCTGCTTCTCTTTGTTCTAGGCTGACTTTCTCCACAGAGGTGTAGTAGATCCACTGCTTGATTCTTTCCAACATTAGAGAAATATGAGGAGTCAACACCACCAGGTCTGGACCTCACCACTTAGATTGCAATGTTTCCTCTTGAAATATTTCAGCATCTTCTCTAGACTCTAAGCCAGCTTTCTGCAGCCTTATTTTATCTGAAAATGTTATTCCAAAGGCAGTTTTAAAAAAAAGTCAATTGGACTTTGTTTCTTCTTGAAGACATTTCACTTCTCATTCAAGAAGAAAGAGAACTGAAGAAACTTCTTGGATAAGAAGGGAAATCTTCTCAAGGAAATAAAAAAGTCCATTTGCCTTTTGATAAAAGCACCTTTGGGAGAACCACAGCCTGATGACTGAGAATCTCCATAGACATCCAGATGTGTTAGTTCCCAAATCCCTCCCTCCCTTTGCTGTTTGCATTGACAAAAGTTGATCATTTGTTGTGTGTTATGTACACTTGTGAGCGTATGGATTGGAGACACATGCCTTGTATGACCAATCTCACTTGGCCAATGAGAAAATTCCCTTCTCATTTCGATTTCTATATTCTATTCTATCCCATTTCTATTCTTATTGCTTCTAATCTTATTCTACTCTACTCTAGAAGAGATCAAACAAACAAAAGTTAATTCCTAGTTCTACAAGGGAACTCTTCTTTTTAATGGGTCAAGATGTTTCTGCTGCTTCGGAAGCTCTTCCCATACTCCATGCATTTCTCCAGAATTCTCCTGCAAAACGTCTGTGGACATGAAGCAAATTTTGAGAATCAACACAAACCAATTCACATAATTTTTTCCTGCTGTGTGTCTTTTGTTGATTAAAGTTACTCCCGGTTCTGCATTTCTTTCCACACTCCACACACTAATCGGGCTTCTCCCCTGTGTGGATTCTTTTATGCAGGATAAGATTTCTGCCATCTTTGAAACTCTTTCCACACTCAATGCATTTAAACGGTTTCTCTCCTGTGTGGATCCTATTGTGGGAGGTAAGACTACTACCATCATTATAACATTTTCCACACTCCAGACATTTATAGGGTTTCTCCCCTGAGTGAAGCCTTCTATGCATCCTGAGTGAATTATTACGTCTAAAGCTTTTTCCGCACTCATGACATGTATACGGTTTCTCCCCAGTGTGGGTCCTCTTGTGGATACCAAGGCAACCACTTGTTCTGAAACTCATGCCACACTCCGTGCATTTATACGGTTTCTCCCCTGTGTGAATCCTCTTGTGGATCGTCAGTGCTCCAGAATCACTGAAGCGTTTTCCACACTCCAGGCACTGATATGGTTTCTCCCCAGTGTGGGTCCTGCTATGTTTGATAAAGCTATATTTTGTTTTGAAACTCCTTCCACACATACGGCATTCAAATGGTTTCTCCCCAGTATGGAGCCTTTTGTGGCGAGAGAGATGCCCTGAATTGGTGAAACATTTGTCACATTCAGTGCACTTACAAGGCTTTTCACCTGTGTGGATCCTTTTATGGAGAGTAAGATTACGTGAATTACTGAAGCTCTTCCCACACTTGGTGCATTGATATGGTTTTTCTCCAGTATGTATATTTCTATGGTAAGTTAGGTGGCTGGATCTACGAAAGCTCTTTCCACACTCCAGGCATTTGTATGGTTCCTCCCCTGTGTGGCTCCGTTCATGGACATGAAGGCCACCAGACTGGGCAAAGCGTTTTCCACACTGCAGACATTGAAAGGGTTTCTCCCCTGTGTGGATTCTGTGATGGGAAGTAAGGGTTGAAGAGCAACGGAAGCTCTTTCCACACTCCATGCATTGAAATGGTTTTTCTCCCGTGTGGATCCTCTCATGTGACTTAAGATGACCTTTTTCACTGAAGTTCTTTCCACAGTGCAGGCATTTATAAGGTTTCTCCCCTTTATGCAGCCTATTATGTACAATTAGAGCACCTCTTCTGCTAAAGCTATTTCCACACTCCAGGCATTCATAAGGTTTCTCCCCTGTGTGGATCCTCTTATGGGAAGTAAGGGCATTGGAGAGCCTGAAGCATTTCCCACACTCTGTGCATTTATACGGTTTCTCTCCAGTGTGGATGCTCTTATGTAAATTGAAATGGCCTTTGTGTGCGAAGCTCTTTCCACACACCGTACAATCATATGGCTTTTCCCCTGTGTGGATCCTATTATGTAAGGTTAAAATGCTGCTTCTGCTGAAACTTTTTCCACACTCCAAGCATTTATAGGGTTTGTCCCCTGTGTGGATCCTCTTATGGGAAGAAAGGGCATTAGAGTTCGTGAAGCATTTTCCACACTCTGTGCATTTATATGGCTTCTCTCCAGTGTGGATCCTCTTATGTGAATTGAAATACCCTCTGCGTGCAAAGCTCTTTCCACACACCGTGCAATGATATGGCTCTTCCCCTGTATGGATCCTATTATGGCGAGTGAGGTCCCTTGCACAGCAGAAGCTCTTCTCACATTCTAGGCATTTATATGATTTTTTCCCAGTGGGACTTTTCTCCTGGGAATTCAGTCCCTTGCTGTGGGTAATCCTCGTTCTACCCTCCCTAAGTTGATCCAACCTCTCCTCTCTGTGGAGGCTTTGATGTGAAGTAAGCGAGGTGCTGCTTCTGAAACTGTTTCCCCTATTAATGCACTGATGTTGCTTCCTCTCTTTGTGGCCCTTCTTATGTGAATTGAGATCACTTTTCTGACTGAAGGTCCTTCCACAATCGAGACATTTGTGTGGATCCACTGCTTTGTGAATCTTCTTATGCAATGCAAGACAGTGGCTTGTACTGAACATTTCTGTACACTCTGTACATTTGTATGGTTTCCCTCCTTCTTGTATTCTTTCATGTAAGGGAGGAGGAAGGTTACTTCTGGAGTGTTGCCTGCTTTCATCTTGTTTCTCTCCAGCAGGGCTTTTGCCACAGTCACATCTTCCAGATTCATCACAGAGTGTTTTCCCACACCTTGAACACACTTTCTTTTCATGGCAATCATCTGCTTCCAATAAGACACTGGTTTCTGGACAAGGTAAACCAGAGCAATTCTCTACCTCTCCCGTTAACTGGTTTTGCTCAGAACTTTGCTTTTCATATATCTTTTCTTCCTTTTTCTCTTTTGGCAAAGGTCTTGCTGCCTCTTGGCCAGAATCCTCCATCTCCCATCT
Organism: Hydrophis major; assembly: GCA_033807585.1. Taxonomy (NCBI): domain Eukaryota; kingdom Metazoa; phylum Chordata; class Lepidosauria; order Squamata; family Elapidae; genus Hydrophis; species Hydrophis major. The sequence goes on from CM066329.1 coordinate 25,482,493, forward strand.
GTCAACTGCTTGCAACAATAAAAAAAGAAAAGTTAACACAAAGTTAGGTGTGAAAGGGTTCAAGCACCATTGCTGTATTTGAACAGAATCAAACAGCCTCCAACATTGCATTGGTTCAAAACATGGTGTCAGTTCTAAAGTCATTTTGGATCGTGTTCAGGGTTGGCACAGCGAGGCTGGGTAGGGCTATGGAAATGGGAGGGGGGAGTAGAGATAGCTGGGCATGTGTAGCCAAAATAGAATTCATTCCCCTGGGAACCAAGGGTGTTCTCATCAGCACCTGTTGAAGCACAGGAGGAAAACAGCTGGACTGTGACCTGATTGGACCGTGTGATGGATGAGTGGACTGGGGGGAAGAACTTTGAATTTTGAATTGGGTGGGAAAAACCTCTGGACCTTCAGAGTTGGCTTTTCACCAGCTGTGCCAAAAGGACTTGCCGAATAAATCTATACTTTGAGGAATCATCAAACCTTAGAGATTTGAGTCTTTTGGGTTTGTTACTTGAAACCCGCACAAATGGTGCTATGCTTGGGATTAAGTTGATATAAGATTTGACCTTCGGCTCTCTCTTGTCCTCGGTGGTACAAAATGAAAATGTGAAAATCTTGGCTAAGATCATTTGAAATTTATGGGGTGAGAACCATCAGCTCTACTACTTCAGATTTAGCTCAAAGGAAGCAGAAGGGACACTTAAAAGAGGCCTTCATTCATTTATTTGTTCATTTATTCATTATATTTATTGGCCTCCAGCTTGCCATAGGGAAACCCTTGATGCCTTATTATATTAAAAGGATAAAAACTATATAAACAATAAAATAGTGTACAAATACAAATACTCAGTCCTAACTAAAAGATAATAAATTTGATGATGGAGAACCTATTGGTTTAATTGGACCTGGGAGATGAGCTTCAGCCTCGTCTCCAAGAAGGGTTTTTTCCTTGAAAAAAATTGGTTCTCACTCTGGGATGTTCATTCCTCTTTATCCCAAAGGGGCTTTTTCTAAAGTCAGCTGAGCTTTCTTTTTTCCTTGAACAAGTTTCTCTTCTCATCGAAGAAGCTTCTTCAGTTCTGACTCTTTCCGACCAGATGACTGCAAGGAGTATAAATCCTTGTGCTAAACCCATGGATTCTTTTCAAGCTCTTAAGTGTCATCATTATAGACCAAAAGCAAAAAAAAAAAAAAATGAAAGCAACTTCTAAAAAACAAGTGGGACAGGAATGATCAGAAACAGGCTAGGATGGGAAACTTCATGGAGAGAATGTGGAGATTTAAGGCCATTTTATCAGACTAAGTAAGAGTAGAAATGTAGAGAAGGACACTCTTATCTACTGCATACATAGAACAAATTAAGTCTTTTATCTGACCTGCTCACATCCACCAACCTTTCAGAGGAGTGGGGGGGGAAACCTATCAGGAAATTTCTCAGTAGGTATCCAAATGAAGTCAGAAATGCTGACACAAACTTGATATAAATTAATGTTACATGTATGTATGTTTGTATGCACATACACTGTAAATATATATTTACAGTAAAATTTCATCCAGTTGATCTGGAAAGTGTTGGGCAGCTTGATCAGCACACACAGCTTTACTTGTTGTTCGTAAGTTACAGTAATTAAATAGTTTTCGGAATGGTGGAAACCAGCCATGACTGGCTCCAAAGGTCTCATTGTACTCCTCACCCGCTGCTCGCTCTAGCGTTTCAAAAACGCTGCATGCCTTTCCCTGAATCAGATGAAGACTAATGGGACTTCTTTTTGGGATCTGATTCTCAATCCAAAGCACAAGGAGCTGTTCTGTTTTTCAAAGGAGGCCTGTCCTATTTCTTGTGATTATGGCATCAGTTCCTGGAGTTTAATTGCCTCTTTTATCTTTTCTTTACCCTTAAGGATTGTGCATATGGTGGAACAAGCCAGTCCTTCTTCTTCTCCTATGATCTTTGCCTTCTTCCCCTCTGCATTGGCTTTAATTATTTTCATTTTGATAATTTTCCCCTGTTTCTTACAGAGAGAGAGAGAGAGGGAGGGAGAGAGGGAGGGAGGCTGGCTCAGAGCTGTTTAGTAAGATCAATGTTATGATTTGGGGAGGAAGTATTGTAGGGCAATAATGTGTCTTCCTTCTCATTTCCTTCCCTTGACAAAAGCATAGCAATTTGGTCGCTGCTAACAGCAATATGGTGTACAGTATTTGAAAGTCTTTTATTTACAGTAGTGTATTAAACTGTGGTTTATATACTCCATCTTTGTGTTTAACCTGTTCCACTTGGTTATTTCTTCCCTTCCTGCACAGCATGTGCAAGATTGAATCTGATTCTTAACAAACGGGAGAGAGCGAATTGTGAAGGCCAATACTCTCCTTACTGTCCATTTGTGAAGAAAAGCCAGGTTTCATAGAAAAGCATGAAAACCTCAAATAAATAGCTTGAAAATTAGAAAATCAGCACTTTAGAGAAGAATACAACAACAAAAAAGGAATAATAATGCTGGAGGACTTCACATGCATTAATTTTAAAAAATTATTTTGCACTACAGTAACAGAATCCCTTACCTAAGGAGGCCACGTTCCTCTTGTTTTCCAGCATGACCTCTTGGTACAGGGCTTTTTGCTCAGAATCCAGCAGAGCCCATTCCTCCACGGAGAAAAACACAGCTACATCCTCAAATGATACCAAATCCTGACACAGAGACAGGGGGGAAAAGGACAGCATATTTCATGAATATTCCTAAGAATGAACACTCCAATGAATTACATGCAGATCTTCTTCTTAATGAAAAACCTCCACAATTTCGAAGTAGGGCAAAGGATCATGTAGGATATTGAATTTAGTAGCTGGAACAGTAAAGTCTACAACTGTAGCGGATTAGTTAGAGAATGCTGACTCGTGCAGGATGTAATCTGCGCTACGTTTAGTTGCTTGTTAGTAGAAAGGGGGAGTTTCCCTTTTTTCCCTCTCTGTGTTCTGCATGATGCTTTAGATTTACCTCATGATATTCCTCTGTTTTTCTGACTATCTTATGTTCTTCCTTTTGTGGATGGTGACAAAGACTGTTGTAAATTTCCAGGTTAAATATATTTATGTTTATATAAAACTCTACAAATCTTTGTCAGTGTCTCCAACTTCATCTGGGCAGCAGCTGCGCTCTCTACAAAAGCCAAGCTTGGCCTTTACTTTTTATTTTGGGCTTTTATGTTCACCATTTTAAAAAATGCAGAGTATATAGTTATAATTGTATAATGTATAAATTAAATGTTAAATGAGATTTGAATGGATAACAACTATAAGATATAAAAGTGATACACTCTATTTGGTAATCACAAAGGAAACCTTGCTTTTTAATGCCTGGAAGGGGAGTGAATTGTCTTTTTTTTCTTTTCCCTTTCAGGACGATGATGAAAAAAGAATGTATGAAGTTGTAAGCAGGACAGACAAAAGTACAAATATAATGATTAGAAAAATATAGAAATTTAGAAAAAGCTATGTAATTGAATTAGAAGGGAATGAGATAATCAGAAATAAGTTTGAGGAAAATAAAGGAAGGGAAAAATTATTGAGAAAATGATAAAATAGTGTCAAGATATGAAATAGAATATAAAGATGAATATGTAACTGAGATTATGTCTGTATGGAGATGTGATAATCTGGAATCATGCTGCTCTCAAAAAAGATATTTTATTTGTATTATGTTTTGTGAAAATCCAAATAAAACTTTTACAAAAAAAAAACAAAAACCCAACCCAGAGTAAAGACTACACCTGGAATACAGAGTTCAGTTTTGGTCACCACATTACAAAAAGAAATGTGGACACTTTGGGAAAAGTGCAAAGACCAACCAAGGATTAAAGGCTATGAGACTAAATAAAAAACAGTTGCAGGAACTGGATATGGCCAGTCTAGAGAAAAGAAGGACCAGGGGAGACACAATAGCAGTGTTCCAATATTTGAAGGTGTTGTGAATCAATAAATACTTAAATAAAGATTATTAAGAGCTTGAAGCAAAGTGCAGGGTTCTGGCCCTGCACTTCTGATTGGCCGATAATAGCAACATCGGATTGGTCCGTTCAGGAGAATCTGATTGGCTATTAGCGAGCCTCTCCCATTGGTTAAAGGAGCTAGCGCTCCCCGTGTTTCATTGGTTAAATAAGTTAAGAGTTTGCCTATATAAAGAGGCCCATTGTGGCCATTGAGCTGAGCTGTTTTCACATGTAAATAAAGAGTTTGAAGTTCACTGTTCACCGGCTTGTCTCCATCCTTTGCGCCCATGCACAGAACTTAACACTGGCGACGAGGATGGGATGTGGAGACGTCAGAGCTTACTGAACGACGAAGAACTATAACCGAGAACGTGGCTGAAATGCACCAACGGCGGAACCATGTCCGGCAGTGTCATACCACCCACTCCATTCGACCTGGCACAAGAAGACTGGGACTCATATATGGATCGCTTCCAGATGTTTCTGGAGACCAACAATTTGAAGGATGCCACTATTGGAAAGAAACGAGCGGTATTCCTAACTCATTGTGGGCCAACCGTATTCAAGACGGCCAAGGCACTAGCAAAACCGGCAGAAGTAAAGTCTATGGACTGGGACGTCCTCGAACCCCTGCTGAGGGCTCACTACGCACCGACCGTGCCAACGCTCGTTAGAAGGCATGAATTTTATCAGAGAAGTCAGCGGAAGGGCGAAAGTATTGCTGATTTCACAGTGGATCTCCGGAATCTGGGAGGCCTATGTGAGTTTGCCGACCTAGGAGAAGCCCTAAGAGATCTAATAGTTCTGGGATTAGATGCACCAGGCACTCAGAGTAAGCTAATGGCGAAGGGCGACATTAGCCTTAAAGATGCCATAGCTGAAGCTACTGCAGCAGAAGCAACCAGGAAGTCGGCTGCCCAAATGCGCCGCACCCACACCCCGTTTCGCCAACGTGCCTGTGAAATTTCACCTCAGTCAGAGGGACAGCTTGAAACAGCCCACCATGAGGACCTTGAATCGTCATCAGAAAGCGATGAAGAAGAGGTCCATCGACTTCAGTCCGAACGAGATCAGCCAGAAATCGCAGTACCAATGCGCCGGGTGTGGAGCAAGCCACCCCCGATCAGAATGCAAATTCCTCGACACGCTCTGCCATGTGTGCGGGAAAAGAGGCCATATTGGACGGGTCTGTAGAAGCAAGCTAGGACCCAGCCAGCCCTCGAGGGGGGCTAACTATCGCCAACCGACGGGAAGTCGTCCCGTGAAGCGAGAACCCGTGAACCACCAATGGAACAACCACTCCTACAGAAACAAAACCCTAAACCACCCAACGAAGCGAGAAGAGGCTCACCAAACAATCATGATCAGTCACACCTCATCTCTTGACACCAAAAAGATCCAAGTGAAAGTGGCCATCAAAAACCAGCCCTGCCTGATGGAAGTCGATTCAGGATCGTCCCTCTCAATGGTTTCCTGGAAGACCCTCAAGCAGCTCATCCCCACTATCCGGAGGCAAGACCTCAGGTTCCAAAGACTCATACTCAAGGACTATCAAGGAAATCGAATCCCGGTCATTGGATCCAGCCGAGTCCGGGTATCGTTTAAGAACCGTACAACATTCCTACCCCTGACTGTAATCGACAGGGATCGGCCTAGTTTGTTAGGCCTCCAATGGTTCGCTCCACTCGGAATTGAAATAGCCGGCATTCACTGAACCTGCAGCAGCGATTGGGAAGAAGACCTCGTCCACGAATTCCAGGACGTCTTCGCAGAAAAATTAGGCGAGTACAAGGGGATCTCAATATCATTTAACCTCAATCCCGAAATAGCTCCCATCTGCCTTAAGGCTCGTCGAGTTCCATTTGCCCTTAAATCAAAGATTGATGAGCAGCTTGATAAATTAATAGCCCAGGGTGTGTTAGAACCAACCGATCACTCTCCCTGGGAAACCCCAATCATAACACCCATCAAGCCGGATGGATCGATAAGAATTTGTGGTGACTACCGAGCCACCCTGAACCACGCCCTTCAACAAAACGCTTACCCGGTACCGGTGGTGCAACACCTCCTCCATTCCCTGGGGGGCGGAAAAGTCTTCGCTAAACTAGACTTAGCCCAGGCATACCAACAACTGCCTGTTGACAAAAAAATGGCAGAGGTCCAAACGATCGTTATGCACCGAAGTGTGTTTAAATGTAACCGACTCCAATTCGGAGTGAACATAGCCCCGGGAATCTTTCAAAGCTTGATGGAAAGGCTATTACAAGGGATAAAAGATGTTGTCCCATATTTTGATGATGTGTTAATCGCTGCCCCAACTCGGAAAATACTAAAGGAACGCCTGAGGTTGGTTCTCCAGAGATTTAAAGACTCAGGTCTCACAGTTAAAAAAAACAAGTGTCAATTATGTACGGATCGTGTAGAATTTTTGGGATATTTAATTGATAGTCAAGGCAAACAAACTTAGGGCAATCAAGAACGCCCCAAAACCCCAGAACAAGGCCGACCTCCAGGCTTTTCTGGGCTTTATCAATTTTTATAACGTTTTCCTGCCTCACAAAGCAACCGTAGCTGAACCCCTACATTGTTTATTGGACAAAAAAGCAACCTGGGTATGGGGACACAGAGAAGAACAGGTGTTTTGACATGTGAAAAATTTATTGACTTCTGATGCTGTTTTGATGCAGTATAACGAGACTTGCCTTAAACGATCACGTGTGATGCATCCCCATTCAGAGTGGGTGCCATTTTAAGCCACATTTTGCCAAACGGTAGTGAAGCCCCTGTTGCCTATTTCTCAAATACGTTATCAAAAGCAGAACGCAATTACAGTCAAATTGATAAGGAGGCCCTTGCTATTGTGTCCGCGGTTAAGAGATTTCATGAATATGTGTATGGCCGAGCCTTTACCATAGTGACTGACCACAAACCTTTGCTGGGAATAATAGTGGGAGATAGGCCAACACCGTATATATTATCTCCCAGAATGACTCGCTGGTCAGAATTCTTGGCGGCATATAATTACAAGTTGCAACATCGCCCGGGGAAGGCCATTCCCCACGCCGACGCATTGAGCCGCGCACCTCTTCTGGAGACCATTGATGACCCCGCTCCGACGGTTACAACACTGCAGATCGAGACACTTCGAATGCCGCCATTAACAGCCGAGATATCGCGATGGAAACAAAACGCGACCCCATTTTAGCACGAGTCCTCAGTTGGGTCAAGCGGGGATGGCCGTTGGACCAGATACCTGACGACTATGCCCCATTCAAGAATCGACAAACGGAACTATTTTCCCAGAAGGGCTGCATTATCTGGGATGATAGAGTTGTCGTCCCAGAGCGGTTGCGACCAGCGATACTAAGGACCTTGCACGATGGCCACCCCAGCATCATGCGTATGAAAGCCCTCACACGAAGCTACGCGTGGTGGGTGGGTATCAACAAGCAGATCGAGACATGGGTAAAAGCTTGTCACAAATGCCAGGAAGTTAGCAACGCCCCTCCGAAAGCAAACCTGACTGAATGGGAAACACCGAGGGGACCATGGTCCCGTATTCATCTGGACTTTGCGGGACCTACCAAGGAACACAGATTTTTATTAACGGTGGATGCCTACTCGAACTGGCTTGAAATCCATGAGATGAGGAATACAACAACCGAATCAGTCATCAGGAAACTAGACAGACTCTTTGTGACACACGGATTACCAGATGTTCTAATGTCCGACAATGGGCCCCAATTCACCGTGCTGTCCTTCGAACAGTACCTGGCAGACCGCGGTATTCGCCATGCGCTAATTTCGCCGGCGCATCCTGCGGCCAACAGAAGGGCCGAGCGCATGGTACAATTCGTCAAGAAAACCTTGCATAAAATGGACTATGGCGATATAGAAGACAAGATTAACCGGATATTCCTTTTGCAGCATATCACTCCACACAGCGTCACCAATAAAACTCCCACCGAGTTGTTAATGGGACGGAAGCTCCGCTCCCACCTCGACCATCTGCATCCATCATATGAATCTGAAAAACCACACGGTTCCAGCGGGAAATGCCATAACTTCCAGGTAGGCAACTTGGTTTTCACTAGGAACTTTTCGGGCGATCCATTGTGGGTCGAGGCAACTGTAGTACAAATAACCAGCCCTAGATCGTACCGCGTGAAATGTCGCGATGATAGAATATGGAAGCGCCATATTGATCAGCTGCATTCAAGGCTACAGTCGGGGATCTCCGAGCCCCCTGATTTCCAAACCGAGGGGGGAGGAGATACCAAGGAAGCTGAATTTGAAGCGGCAGAAAGTTTAAGCGGAAGTAATGACCACTCAGAGGCATCATGTGATGGATCCGGAATGGGGGTGGCCTCGCCTCAAAGAGATGCCGAGAGCAGTAGCAGCAACAAAAATTCGAATACGGAACAGGAGGCACCCTCTTCACCAGATAACGTCCTACCCCAACAAGACTGTAGCCAAATACTGGGAGAACAACGCAAATCAAATAGACAATCAAAACAACCTGCCTACCTCAAAGACTACGTGACGGCACCCCTTAAACAGAACCCGGGGGGAAGGGGTGTTGTGAATCAATAAATACTTAAATAAAGATTATTAAGAGCTTGAAGCAAAGTGCAGGGTTCTGGCCCTGCACTTCTGATTGGCCGATAATAGCAACATCGGATTGGTCCGTTCAGGAGAATCTGATTGGCTATTAACGAGCCTCTCCCATTGGTTAAAGGAGCTAGCGCTCCCCGTGTTTCATTGGTGAAATAAGTTAAGAGTTTGCCTATATAAAGAGGCCCATTGCGGCCATTGAGCTGAGCTGTTTTCACATGTAAATAAAGAGTTTGAAGTTCACTGTTCACCGGCTCATCTCCATCCTTTGCGCCCATGCACAGAACTTAACAGAGGGGTTTGCACAAACAAGAGGAGGCTCAACTTATTTTCTAAAGCACCAGAAGGCAGGAGAAGAAAACAACGGATGGAAACTAATGGTGGATAAAGGCAACCTGGAATTAAGGAGAAATTTCCTGACAGTGAGAACAATTAACTAATGGAACAGTTTGCCTTCAGAAATTGTGGGCTGGAGGTTTTTAAGGAGAGACTGAACACCCACTTGTCTGAAAGGGTATAGGGTCTCCTGCTTGAAACAGAGGGATGGAGTAGAAGATCTCCAAGATCCCTTCCGACTGTGTTATTCTATTATTGGGAGATTGGCGCATCTGGAGAGGAGGGGAGAATCCTCCTACCTGCGTTGGAAGCTCAGCCACTGTTGATCCTCCATTACAAAGAACTGAGGTTCTAGGAGATGAAGCCATGGCCATGAGGGGGTCTAGGAGTAGGGAAAAAAATAGCAAAGGAATAATTGGCTATCAAACATCTTAAGGACATTCTTGAGCATCCAGTGCAAAAGGCTGATTTTAGCCTGTTTCTTGGCTAACCCCTCACTTGGAGTCCTTTGGAGCCACAGCAACAACACACAGAAGTTCATCCTGCATGAGAGGAAAACTGAAAGGTGTGGAAGGACCAGGGATTGGATTCAGAGGCAGATTATCTCAACTATGTATGTGTGCATTAAAGGATCAAATCTGTTATTCTGTGTTGCTATAATGTTCACCTACCCTTATGAGATACTCAAGGAAGATTACAAAAACTCTTCTTTTACAGCTGGGACTTGAAGTGGGGAACTACTGGCCCTTTTTTTGACGGCTGGACTTCAACTCCCAGAATACCTGAGCCAGCTGGCTGAGGAATTCTGGGACTTGAAGTCCACCAGTTATAAAAGGGCCGTAACTTCCACACCCCTGGATGACAACAATGTTTTTCAATCTTGGGAGCTGTTAAGATATGTGGACTTCAACACACGTGGGAAATTCTGGGAGTCGAAGCCTACAAATCACAAGGTTGCCCAGGTTGAGAAACAATGGCCCACAGGAAAAGGGCGACGCCTCTTTAAATGCACCCAAAATGTAGTTCAATTGAACGATGGGAACGAGGAAAGGAAGGCGGGCGAAGAGATGGAAGGGCGTCCGGAGGAGCCTTGAGCCGATGCTCTCTCCGGAGGGGGCTCGTCTTGAACAGCTCCCCGAAACAGCAGCGCCTAGTAGGGATCGCCCCTCTTTTCTCCCCGCCGGTTTCGCAGCCCTTCAACTCCGAGCCTCCTGGATGTGAAACGGCCCCAGAGCAAAGGAAGCGACGGGAAACGGTCAGGAAGGGCCGGCAAAAAAGAAAGGAGAATAAGAATCATCTCCCCCAGGAGGAAGTGGGGACAGCAGCAGCGATCTTAACAGCGCCCCAAGAAGCTGCCTTGAAGGCTCACCTTTCCCGACATTTGGAAGGAAGGAAGGGAGGGAGGGAGCAGGGAGGGAAGAAGCTTTTTACCTGGCTCTGGATAAGAATGAGGCGGCTAGCTTTCTCGCCTCGCCTCCGGTCCCCTTGGGATGCGGGCAGGAAAGGATCCGCGATCGCCGCTGGACACGCTTCCTTCCTTCCCTGCCGTGCAAGTGGATCCCCCTCCCCGGAACGACCCCAACCAGGAATTTGCAGGGCCCAAGCCGGAAACGCGTACAGCTCCTCCAATTCTCTGCATGGCGGGGAGCGCCGCCCACTCGGGGGTCCCCCTGCCTGCCCCCTTCCTTCTGCCCCGGGGGAATCTGTCCCGGGTGGAAGAGTCAGCTGGGCAGGGAGTCCAGGGCTGCTTCTCCCCAGGCAGTCAGAGAAACGGGAGAGAGGGAGGGGACGGAGCCCAAGGAGGGGAGGAGGGGAAGGAAGGGGATGCGGAGCACCAAAGTTAGGAGGCAATAGCTCTAACAGATACTCAGAGTTGGAAAGGATCTTGTAGGTCATCTAGTCCACCCCCACCCCCCAAGCAAGAGACCCTACACCATTTCTGACAGTTGGCAGCCCAATCTCTTCTTGAAAGCCTCAACTGATGGCGCTTCCGAGGTCAAGCAGTTCCATTGGTTGATTGTTCTCACTGTCAGAAAGTTTCCCCTTATTTCCAGGTTAAATCTCTCCTTGTTCAGTTCCCACCCATTATTCCTTGTCTGGCCTACAGGCGCTTTAGAAAATAGCTCTGTGGCAGCCACTTAAATATTGGGACACTGCTATTAAGTCTGGTTCACAATTTAAAACAGAAAGAAAAGAAAGCTGTTGCAAGCGCTGCCTCCAAGACCCTTCCCAAGTGGATTGAGTACAAGGAGAACAAAATCCTATTTTCAAACTAATACATTTATACCCCCTGCACAATGCACGCCACCCCTAAGAAGCCCTCCCAGCTCCCCCTTATTATCTGAAATTATACTATGAGCTAAATTATAAGCTGAAGGGTCAACATCTGATGTCTTATTTTATTTCAGATGACTGCAAGGAGTATAAATCCTTCTGATAAACCAGTGGATTCTTCTCGGGCTCTTAAGTGTCATCATTGTAGACCAAAAAACAACAAAATGAAAGCAACTTCTAAAAAACAAGTGTGAGAGGCAGGATCAGAAACAGGCTGGGATGGGAGACAGTCATGGAGGCAGTGTGGAGATTTTAGGCCATTTTCTCAGACTAAGTAGGAGTAGAAACGTAGAGAAGGACACTTATCTACTGATACATTGAACAAATTAAGTCTTATCTGAGCTGCTCACATCCAACACCCTTTCGGGGGGGGGGGGGAGAAAACCTGTCAGGGAATTGCTCAGTAGGTATCCAAATGAAGTCAGAGATGCTGATACAAACATTATATAAATTAGTGTTTTATACATTTATATATATATATATATCTGGCATTCAGCTTTGTTCGGGTATTTTCCCACGTGGTGCTTTTAAAGTTGTAGCAACGTTTCAGCAGAATCTCATCTGCCATCATCAGGCTTCTGTATGGTGTTAGTCTTGAGTCAGACTTTTACAGTGGTTTCAGATTTAAATTTGGGGCAGCCTATTGCTGTGCAGGATGGTTTTTTCTTCCTCCTGATTGGTTGAGAGTCTTGGTCTGTGTTTACTGGTCTTGGAGTGTGCTGTGTTCTGCTACTAATATCTTCTGTCTGTTTTTTGGGGGGCAGGGGGGGCTCTTTTTGTATCTTGATTGGCTGGCAATATTGTGTTACTTTATTGGAGGCCTTTAGTGCAGCTTGGCTTCGGGTAAATGGACGGCTATCATTAGTTAGGAAGCTGGGTTTCATCTGGGTGCCTGGTTGGGGTGTGTTTGAACTGGAGGTATCGGGGGGATCTGTTTGTGCCCAGGTGTTTGCCTGGCTTGTGATGTGGAGATTTTTTTGTTTGTGAGTGCAGGCTTCCAAATGATTGACAGCCTGGTGGAATCATCTCTTCTGTTCATGCTTTCTGGTCGTTTTTCAATCTCTATGGCTTCTCTGATGATTCTGTGGCTGGGATTTTCTATGATGGCTAGGGTTTTGGTGCCATTGAAGTTGATGTTATGACCTGTGGCTTCCATGTGTTGGACAAGTGAGGAAGTGTGTTCCAGCTTTTTGATTGCATTTTTGTGTTCATCCAGGCGGGTGCTTATTCTTCTATTGGTCTGTCCAATGTATGTGGCCGGGCATGATGCACAGGGGACTTCATATATGCCTTGGTTTTCCAGGTCAATTTTGTCTTTGGGGTTCCTGAGGATGGCTGCTATTTTTCTGTCTGTTTTGAAGGCAGTCTTGATGTGGTGTCTGTATAGAATCTTACTAATTTTGTCTGTAGTGCCTCTTATGTAGGGCAGGACAGCTGTTCCATGGGTCTGTTCATCTTCTGGGTCTCTATTATGTCTCAGTGTGCTTTTGTGGATCAAGTTGGTGATTTTGCTTTTGTGGAAATGGATTAATTATAAAGAACCAGCTGCTACAAAAGGCCAGGGAAAAACAGAGATTGGACTATAAAACAATTACTTATTTGCCTTCTATCTAGATCCCAGGATGGGAGATCCCAATCTCAAGAGAAAGGATATAAATGCCATAAAAAACAAACATATAAATCAAAAGACTTTAAAGGGTTCACATACAAATGAAAAAATGACCTGAAGGGTATAAAAAGGGTTTTAACGTACAGTGAACTAGACTAGTCCCAAATATGCTATTCTGATCTCTTCTTACCTGCCTTCCTCTTAACAATAAACTGATTCCAGCTTCCAATGCAGCTGACCTCCAATCATTTTGCAGTAAATCTCCCAGCTGGTAAATTTGAATTCCCAAAGGGAAAGAGTTTTGCCTTTCCTTAAAGGGAAAGGCTTCTTTTTCCTTATAACAATAAGGCAGCCAGAGAACCAGGAGGAAGAGGGAGCGGACGAGACCCAGGGATGGGAGCAGGAAGGGGAAGGGGGTGCGGGGCATTAAAGTTAGGAGGGAATTGCCCTTTAACAGAATAGCACAGGTGTGAGGGATCTTGGAGGTCTTCTAGTCCAACCCCCAGGCAGTCAGAGAAAGGGGAGAGGGAGAGGACAAAGTTCAGCAGGAAAAGGAGCTTCTCTTATCCACTTAGCATAGTCCACAACTTACAACCTATTCCCTTCAATGACTAACATTAATGATTGTGCCAGAATAACAATCAGTGGCTGCCTTACAAGTAGTCCTTGACTTAAGGCCATTGGATTAGTGGCCAAAGCTACAAAGGCACTGAAAAACATGAACTTTCTCACACTAAAGACAGGTGCAGCCTCCCCATGGTCACATGATCAAAATTCAGCCACTTGACACCTGACTCATATTTATGATGATTTCCATGATCCAGGATCACAGGAAGCTCCAGACAAGCAAAGTCAATGGGGAACCAGATTTGCTCAGTGATTGTAACAACTGCTGTGATTTGCTTAACAACCACAGCAAAAAATAGCCAAAATGGGACCAAACTCACTTTATAAATGTCTCGCGTAGCAAAAGAAATTTTGGACTGAATTGTGGTCGTAAGTCGAGGATTGCCTGTATTTGAAGGGTCGATTGGGTATGTCGAAGTGTGACACAACTTAGTGCTCCAAAAGATGAGAATAAAGAGGAAAGTGGGAACCCCCCCCCACAAAATCTGCTTTTTTCCAATATTATCCCTAATAAATGGGGAGCCAAAGGACCCCCTGATGATCCATAAGGGAGGCCCATTAACTTTCTTCCTCTGAACCTGAAGAAAACTGAAAGAAGGGAAGAGATCAATCTGAACTCAAAGGCACTTTTGGTTTTCCTCACCTTTCCTGCTCCAGCTGCGTTATCAGATGTGCCCAGCCTCACACTGAACACATTGAAGACAAGACTGTAAGCAAAAACTTTATTCTGCAGAAAAAGTAACACAAGGAAATCTCCCTCAAAGCCTTTGCACCCCACCAATGCCCACTGGAGTGCTTTACACAGCGATTGCTACACAATTTACACGTTTCAGAGTCATAGATATTCTCTCATCTCTCTTTACAGCAATTCCTTGCCTGTTTTACACTAAAATCTTAGCCTTCCTGCATACCAGTATATGTAACACAGAGCTTTGCCAAGAGATTTAAATCTATCCTAATATGTGCACAGAGAAACCTCAATAAGTTTGTCAATGTCGTTTTGGTAGTAATATAGCCTAGCTTTCCATGATGTTTCCTATTTACAGCCTGTCAGCCTTCAAGATCTACTATTGCTTTGCATCTTTCGGCTGTCATAAGTAATGGGGGGGAGGGGGGTAAAGTCTGGGAAGCGAGCTGGAGGTGTTACATTCTAGTGTTGTATAAAATGAGGAGGGGGAAGAGGACATACTTGCTTAGGTTTCTATTTCTTGCTTAGCTTTCTTTCCTCTGCGCAACTGCAAACTTTTATCAAAGTATGCCAAGGTCAACTGACAGAAGCCTCATCACCACCTGAGGATGTCCATATGATCATATTCACAACTTGTAATTGGAAGACTCATCTGAACTATTGGAGGCGGGAACATTTCCATCACTTTGTATATGTGGTTTACGCGCCTAATTCCTCAGATTCAGAATTCTATTGTTGCTACCACTTCATTTCCAGTAAAAGATATCTTTTCTCTAATTAAAAGAGTCTAAGTATTTCTTTCTTGGATTTTGAATGGAGCACTGCCTGACACAGCCTGCTTGAGACAGAACAATGGGTGTTAACTAGAATGCGGGCAACTGCTCTCTTCTGATGCACTGGATGGCAGAGTTGGATGTGGAAGGCATGCCATATTAATTTCAATAGTCCAGTTAGCTCTGCTGTTCAGGAGCATGGAATGAGACACAGATCTGTGTTGGGAAGCCCTTCCATACAGTACATTGGGCTGTTCAAAGAAGATATGGTTAATTTATGCTGTTATGTGTGGTAGAAAGAACTAAGAGAAGAAAAAATGTTTAGTTCTTTTTATGATGTGATTTCCAATAAAACTTCTTAGATGTGTATGTATAACAATGTATAACAATTGCATGAATTGAACTTAGATGCGTATGTATAATAATGTATAATTGCACACAGAATTGAATAGGATTGAATTGAAGAAAAATATCCTTTACCTGTGTATAGTCCCAAATGGGGCTGCTGCAGTTCAAAATAAAATAATTGTGACATGTTTGGCCAGCCAGAGAATTAAAGTGGCTTTTTGGATTGGACTTAAAGCTGTGGGAAGCAGGTAGGGAATGGTTCGGGCCCACAATTGCATTTGTGATTGGAACCACTCCTTAAGTTATCTCACTGCTCTGAGAACTGCAAGTTGTCCAAAGGAAGAAAACATGGAAATTTAAAGGGACAAAACCTCCCCAGGTCTGGAAATGCTGTGTGTGAAAATGTGTCTGTGTGTAATCATTTCTGGACCAGGGGGATGAGATCCTCTAATAACAGTAAAACAATTATTTAAACAAGGGAACTCATTGGCTCCCAGAAAAGAATTGTAAATACGCAAGCAGTCTGATCACAGTACACATTTGTGAGTATGATGGTAAAAAGTTGGTGTAAATGTCTTGTGGGTTGACTCCCATCTCAGAGTAAAAGGAGAGGAAGAAGTAGCGTATCCAAAGAAACGAGAAAAGTCCCATGGAGAAATGTGTGTGATTTACTGGAGAGAGAATTATTTTGTTGAAAGGATGTTGAGTGGAGAAAAGGGGTGAGATTTCTGTGTAGTATTTTAAACATCCCCACTCCCCACTCTTGTCCTCACTGGTTGTTAACTTTTTGCCTTTTAAAAGCAGAGGCAGAAGAGGTTTTGAACTTTTTCCACACTCGATGCATTCAAATGGTTTCTCCACTGTGTGGATTTTATCTTAGGAGGTAAAACTGCCACTATCATTATAACATTTTCCACTCTCTAGGCATTTATAGGATTTCTCCCCTGTGTAAATCCTCTTATGAGAATTAAGGGCATCGGAGATCCTTCAGCATTTTCCACACTCTACACATTTATACGGCTTCTCTCCAGTGTGGATCCTCTTGTGTAAGTTGAAATTGCCTTTTTCTGTGAAGCTCTTTGTGCACATCTTGCAATAATATACTCTTCCCCTGCATAGATCCTATTATGTAAGCTTAAATTGCTGCTTCTGCTGAAACTTTTTCCATACTCAAAGCATTCATGGGGTTTCTCCCAGTGAGGATTCTGCTAGGTACTGCTTTTTTTTTTTTTTTTTTGCACAGAAGCTCTTTCCACACATGTGGCATTCATATGGCTTCTCCCCAGTATGGAGTGTTTTGTAGCAAGTGAGGCCCCACAAACTGGTGAAACATTTGTCACAAATGGTGCACTTATAGGGCTTTTCATCTGTGTGGATTCTTTTATGGGTATTAAGGTTATTTTTTTGACTGAAGCACTTCCCACACTTGGTGCATTGATTTGGTTTCCCTCCTCTGTGCATACTTGATGGGAAGTTAAGATGTTGGATGTACAGAAGCTCTTTCCACACTCCAGGCATTTGTACAGTTTCTCCCCTGTGTGGGTCTGTTCGTGGGCACGAAAGCTATCAGAATGGGAAAAGCGCTTTCCACATTGCAGGCATTGAAAGGATTTCTCCCCCGTATGGATTCTGCTATGTAAAATATATCCATATCTTGCTTTGAAGCTCTTTCCACACTCCATGCATTGAAAGGGTTTTTCTCCCGTGTGGATCCGCTCATGTGACTTAAGATGACCTTTTTGACTGAAGCTCTTTCTGCACTCCAGGCATTGAAAGGGTTTCTCCCCTGTGTGGATTCTGTGATGGTCAGTAAGGTATTCAGAGCGACGGAAGCTCTTTCCACACTCCATGCATTGAAATGGTTTTTTTCCCATGTGGATCCTCTCATGTTACTTAAGATTACCTATATTTAGAATATAAAATTTATTATGTAATTTTAGAATTTTTTTAAACAGAATCCCAAGAAAGATTGCTATATGTAGTATTTCTAAGTTAGGGTAATGAGTTATAGATGTTACTCCAATTGGTGTACAGGAGAAGTATAGTAAAAGAAAAAAAAGATGAATGGATAATTAGAAATAGAACAGACAAAGAATGTTGTTGAAAATGGTAATAAGATATGGAAGGATATATATGCTTTTTTTTTTTTTTTTTGGATTTTGCATATTGATAAAAGGCAATAAAATTTTAATTAATAAATAATTTGGATGGAAAAGAGAAGTAGGGACAAGATATGAAGTTAATATTATATGAAATATTGATATTATAATCTGGAAATGTTATGCCTTATTGGTCTATTATTATGATTTTTTCTTAGAAAAGAATTTATAAGCTGCTATGCCTTGATTTTTTGTGCATTTTTATAAAACTGATAAAAATGGTTTTTATATATATATATAAAAAAGAAAATGATAATAAGATTTGAAAGGAGATATGGGTTGAATATGATGTTTGAATTTGTGTCTGTGTAAAGAGTTTTAACCCGGGAACAGACAACCTTCAGAAAAGATCTTTTAGTTTTGTTTATGTTTTGTGTTTGTATGTTTGTGTATTGTGCTTATGGTAAAACTAACAAAATTTGTTTTTTATAAAAAAAAAAAAAGGAAAGAATTAATAAAACCTTGGAGGAATGTTAGACGAGAATAATTTATACAAGCCAGAAAGAAAAGAATATGATGACTATAAAATGGATAAATATGGAAGAGAAATGAAATTGAATAGGAGTAAAGAGAAATAATGAGAAATTTGCTGAAAGATGTTTGTGTGTCCATATGGAGATGGGATAAATTGGAATTATGCTGTATAAAAATAATGTTTTGTTTGACTTGTAAGGATTTACAATGTTAAGAGGTTTTATGTGTTTATGTATTTAATGGTTAATGATGTGTTGTTTTATCTTTAAAATTAATAAAAATTTGTTTCAAAAAAAAAGATTACCTTTTTGACTGAAGCTCTTTCTGCACTGCAGGCATTGAAAGGGTTTCTCCCCCGTGTGGATTCTGCTATGTAAAATATATCCATATCTTGCTTTGAAGCTCTTTCCACATTCCATGCATTGAAAGGGTTTTTCTCCTGTGTGGATCCGCTCGTGTGACTTTAGATGACCTTTTTGACTGAAGCTCTTTCTGCACTCCAGGCATTTGTAGGGTTTCTCCCCTGTGTGGGCCTGTTTGTGGGCATGAAAGCCACCAGAACTGGCAAAGCGCTTTCCACACTGCAGGCATTGAAAGGGCTTCTCCCCTGTGTGGCTTCTGTGATGAGCAGTCAGGTTTGTAGAGTTATAGAAGCTTTTTCCACACTCCATGCATTGAAATGGTTTTTCTCCCGTGTGGATCCTCTCGTGTGACTTAAGATGACCTTTTTGACTGAAGCTCTTTCCACACTCTAGGCATTGAAAGAGCTTCTCCCCTGTGTGGATTCTGTGATGGGCAGTCAGGTTTGAAGAGCTATAGAAGCTCTTTCCACACTCCATGCATTGAAATGGTTTTTCTCCCGTGTGGATCCTCTCGTGTGACTTAAGATGAACTTTTTGACTGAAGCTCTTTCCACACTCTAGGCATTGAAAAAGCTTCTCCCCTGTGTGGATTCTGTGATGGGCAGTCAGGTTTGAAGAGCTATAGAAGCTCTTCCCACACTCCATGCATTGAAAGGGTTTTTCTCCCGTGTGGATCCGCTCGTGTGACTTAAGATGACCTTTTTGACTGAAGCTCTTTCTGCACTCCAGGCATTGAAAGGGTTTCTCCCCTGTGTGGCTCTGTTTGTGGGCACGAAAGCCACAAGAACTCGCAAAGCGCTTTCCACACTGTAGGCATTGAAAGGGCTTCTCCCCTGTGTGGATTCTGTGATGGTCAGTAAGGGATATAGAGCGACGGAAGCTCTTTCCACACTCCATGCATTGAAATGGTTTTTCTCCCGTGTGGATCCTTTCATGTGACTTAAGAGGACCTTTATCACTGAAGCTCTTTTCACAGTGCAGGCATTTAAAAGGTTTTTCCCCTTTATGCATCCTATTATGTATGGTTAGAGAAGAAGTGCTAAAGGTTTTTCCACATTCCAAGCATTCATAGGGTTTCTCCCCAGTGTGGGTTCTACTATGTATGATACAGCTTTGTTTTGCACTGAATCTCTTTCCACACATGTGGCATTCATATGGTTTCTCCCCAGAATGTTGCCTTTTGTGGCAAGTGAGGCCCCCCAAATTGGTGAAGCATTTGTCACACTCAGTGCACTTATAGGGCTTTTCACCTGTGTGGATTCTTTTATGGGTATTAAGGTGACTTTTTTCACTGAAGCACTTCCCACACTCGGTGCATTGATTTGGTTTCTCTCCTCTGTGCATACTTTGATGGGAAGTTAAGATGTTAGATGTACAGAAGCTCTTTCCACACTCCAGGCATTTGTACGGTTTCTCCCCTGTGTGGGTCCCTTTGTGGGCCTGAAAGCTATCAGAATGGAAAAAGCGCTTTCCACATTGCAGGCACTGAAAGGGTTTCTCCCCCGTGTGGATCCTGCTATGTATGATATAGCTAATTTTTGCATGGAAGCTCTTGCCACACTCCATGCATTGAAATGGTTTTTCTCCTGTGTGGATCCGCTCGTGTGACTTTAGATGACCTTTTTGACTGAAGCTCTTTCTGCACTCCAGGCATTTGTAGGGTTTCTCCCCTGTGTGGGCCTGTTTGTGGGCATGAAAGCCACCAGAACTGGCAAAGCGCTTTCCACACTGCAGGCATTGAAAGGGCTTCTCCCCTGTGTGGCTTCTGTGATGAGCAGTCAGGTTTGTAGAGTTATAGAAGCTTTTTCCACACTCCATGCATTGAAATGGTTTTTCTCCCGTGTGGATCCTCTCGTGTGACTTAAGATGACCTTTTTGACTGAAGCTCTTTCCACACTCTAGGCATTGAAAGAGCTTCTCCCCTGTGTGGATTCTGTGATGGGCAGTCAGGTTTGAAGAGCTATAGAAGCTCTTTCCACACTCCATGCATTGAAATGGTTTTTCTCCCGTGTGGATCCTCTCGTGTGACTTAAGATGAACTTTTTGACTGAAGCTCTTTCCACACTCTAGGCATTGAAAAAGCTTCTCCCCTGTGTGGATTCTGTGATGGGCAGTCAGGTTTGAAGAGCTATAGAAGCTCTTCCCACACTCCATGCATTGAAAGGGTTTTTCTCCCGTGTGGATCCGCTCGTGTGACTTAAGATGACCTTTTTGACTGAAGCTCTTTCTGCACTCCAGGCATTGAAAGGGTTTCTCCCCTGTGTGGCTCTGTTTGTGGGCACGAAAGCCACAAGAACTCGCAAAGCGCTTTCCACACTGTAGGCATTGAAAGGGCTTCTCCCCTGTGTGGATTCTGTGATGGTCAGTAAGGGATATAGAGCGACGGAAGCTCTTTCCACACTCCATGCATTGAAATGGTTTTTCTCCCGTGTGGATCCTTTCATGTGACTTAAGAGGACCTTTATCACTGAAGCTCTTTTCACAGTGCAGGCATTTAAAAGGTTTTTCCCCTTTATGCATCCTATTATGTATGGTTAGAGAAGAAGTGCTAAAGGTTTTTCCACATTCCAAGCATTCATAGGGTTTCTCCCCAGTGTGGGTTCTACTATGTATGATACAGCTTTGTTTTGCACTGAATCTCTTTCCACACATGTGGCATTCATATGGTTTCTCCCCAGAATGTTGCCTTTTGTGGCAAGTGAGGCCCCCCAAATTGGTGAAGCATTTGTCACACTCAGTGCACTTATAGGGCTTTTCACCTGTGTGGATTCTTTTATGGGTATTAAGGTGACTTTTTTCACTGAAGCACTTCCCACACTCGGTGCATTGATTTGGTTTCTCTCCTCTGTGCATACTTTGATGGGAAGTTAAGATGTTAGATGTACAGAAGCTCTTTCCACACTCCAGGCATTTGTACGGTTTCTCCCCTGTGTGGGTCCCTTTGTGGGCCTGAAAGCTATCAGAATGGAAAAAGCGCTTTCCACATTGCAGGCACTGAAAGGGTTTCTCCCCCGTGTGGATCCTGCTATGTATGATATAGCTAATTTTTGCATGGAAGCTCTTGCCACACTCCATGCATTGAAATGGTTTTTCTCCTGTGTGGATCCTCTCGTGTGACTTAAGAGGAGCTTTTTGACTGAAGCTCTTGCCACACTCCATGCATTGAAATGGTTTTTCTCCTGTGTGGATGCTCTTGTGTGATTTAAGATGACCTTTTTGCCTGAATTTCTTTCCACACACCGTGCAGTGATATGGCTTTTCCCCTGTGTGGATCCTATTATGACAAGTGAGGTCACTCGCATAGTGGAAGCTTTTCCCACATTCTAGGCATTTATATGATTTCTTCCCAGTGAGGCTTTTTTTCCGGGAATTCGGTTCCTTGCTCTGAGTAATCCTCGTTCTACCTTCCCTGAGTTGATGCAACCTCTCCTCTCTGTGGAGGCTTTGATGAGAAGTAAGGGAGGTGCTGCTTCCGAAGCTTTTTTCCCTATTAATATACCGATGTTGCTTCCTCTCTTTGTGGCCCTTCTTATGTGAATTAAGATCACTTTTCTGACTGAAGGTCCTTCCACAATCCAGACATTTGTGTGGATCCTCTGCTTTGTGAATCTTTTTATGCAATGCAAGGGAACAGCTTGTACTGAAGCTTTCTGCACACTTTGTACAATTGTATGGTTTCCCTTCTACTATTCTTTGACATAGAGGAGGAGGAAAATTCCTTCCCGAGCATTGCCTGCTTTCATCTTGTTTCTCTCTAGCAGGGCTTTGGCAACAGTCACCTAATCCAGATGCACCTTGGAGTGTTTTGCCATACCTTGAACACATTTCTTTCTCATGACAATCATCTTTGTCCAATAAGACATTGATATCTGCACATGGTAAACCAGAGCAATTCTTCAGCTCCTCCGTTAACTGGTTTTCCTCTGAACTTTGCTTTCCATACAACTTTTCTGCAACTTCCTTTTTGTCTTTTGGCAAAGGTGCTGCTACCTCTTGGCCAGAATCCTCCATCTCCCATCTGTCATCTGCTTGCAACAATAGAAAAAGAAAAGTTAACACAAACTTAGGTGCAAAAGAGATCAAGCACCACTGCTGTATTTGAACAGTACCAAACTTCCTCCCAAATCACATCGGTTCAAAACATAGTGTCAATCCTAAAGCCATTTTGGATTGTGTTCAGCGTTGGCACAGCGAGGCTGGGCAGAGCTGTGGGAATGGGAGGGGGGAGTAGAGATAGCTGGGCATGTGTAGCCAAAATAGAATTCTTTCCCCTGGGAACCAAGGGTGTTCTCATCAGCACCTGGTGAGGCACATGAGGAAAACAGCTGGACTCGGACTGTGACCTAATTGGACCATGTGATGGATGAATGGATTGGGGGGAAGAACTTTGAATGGGGGGGGAACCGCTGGACCTTCAGAGTCAGCTTTTCACCAGCTGTGCCAAACGGACTTGCCTAATAAATCTATACTTCGAGGAATCATCAATCCTCAGAGTTTTGATTCTTTTGGGTCTGTTACTTCGAACCCTGGTGCGATGCTTAGGATTAAGTTGATATAAGATTTTACCTTCAGCTTCCTCTTGTCCTCGGTGGTACAAAATGAAAACGTGAAAATCTTGGCTAAGATCATTTAAATATTAGGGGTAAGAACCATCAGCTCTACTGCTTCAGATTTAGCTCAAAGGAAGCAGAAGGGACACTTAAAAGAGGCCTTCATTCATTCATTTGTTCATTTATTCATTGTATTTATTGGCCTCAAGCTTGCCATAGGGAAACCCTTGATGCCTTATTATATTAAAAGGATAAAAATATATATAAACAATAGTGTACAAATACAAATACTCAGTTCTAAGTAAAAGACAATAGACTTGATGATGGAGAACCTATTGGTTAAATTTCAATCTGAGAAGGTAGAAATGTTGACGTCCTTGGATCTGGGAAATGAGCTTCAGCCTCATCTCCATGAAGAGGTTTTTCCCTGAAAAAAATTGGTTCTCAGTTACCCTGGGGTGTTCATTCCTCTTTATCCCAAAGGGGCTTTTTCTTAAGGCAACTGGACTTTCTTTTTTCCTTGAACATGTTTCCCTTCTCATCTAAGAAGCTTCTTCAGTTCTGATTGAACGATGGAGGATGGAAGGATTGATATTCCTTGCAGTCATCTGGACATAAGCACTCTTTCCAACTGGATGACTGCAAGGAGTATAAATCCTTGTGTTAAATCTGTGGATTCATATCGGGCTCTTAAGTGTCATATAGTCATTATAGACAAAAAACAACAAAATGAAAGCAACTTCTAAAAAGCTTTCTACAAAGTGGGACAGGCAGGATTGGAAAGAGGCTAGGATGGGAAACTTCATGTGGAATTGAAGGACATTTTATTTCCATTTTCAAGTCCAATTTGATACTTTTCCTTTGTTTCTTACCTCCACGTTGAGCCAGAGTAGAGCTTGGTCGCTTTCCTTGGGAAGACACTTCTAGCCTAAGAAAGAGTTGATGGGAAAGGACAGTATCTTGCCCTGGAGAGAGAGAGAGAGGGAGAGAGGCTGGCTCAGAGCTGTTCAGTAAGATCAATGCTATATTTCAGGGAGAAGTGCTGTAGGGCAATAATGTGTCTTCCTTCTCTGGCGACCATTTCTTGAAAAAAGAATAGCAATGGTTGCTGCTTGCAGCAATACAGTATACAGTATTTGACAGTCTTTTATTTACAGTACTGTATTAAACTGTGGTTTTTTTTTTTAATCACCTTCTCATCAGTAGCCATCAAGATCTTATCTAGATCAGTCTGTTTATCATAGAATCCCCTCCGTTTTAGAATCTTCATCATACCTTGAATGTATTTGCGCATATGAAAACCAATTTATCTTTATACCTTGTTCCTTTAAGTTTTGAATCGATTTAAGTTCACCCTTTTCATCCAATAGTTCCCCATATCTAACTGTTTGTTCCTTCCTATAAATTATAGGATAGGAAAATGCTTCAATAGTTGATTACCAAACTGGAATTTTCAAATAACATTGTCTTTTTATCTTCTCGCAGTTTAACCACAAAGACTCCCGTATATAATGTCTTCTAAAGTAACCCTGTGTTTTAGTTCCCTTATACCATAAAAAAGCATGCCAACCCAAAAGCAAATCATGACCTTCTAGTGTCAACAATCTAATCTTTCTTAATGTTATCCATTCCTTGACCCACATCAGACTTGCAGCTTGATAGTACAATTCGAAATTGGGCAGGCCAAAACCTCCTCTAATTCTAGCATCTTGCAAAAGCTTTAGCTTTATTCTTGCTTTCTTACCTTGCCATATAAACTTCAAGATAATTTTATTTAAATCTTCAAAATAGTCTTTTCCAAGCCTAATTGGTATTGTTTGAAACAGAAATAGAATTCTGGGTAAAATATTCATCTTAATTGTTGAAATTCTCTCTGTTAATGACAATTGCAAGTTTTCCCATTAATTCAAGTCTGTAGCTATCTGTTGTTTAAGTTTAATATAATTATTCTCTTTTAATGTGCTACATCTTGCTGTCAAATATATCCCCAGATACTTAACCTTATTCGTAACTTGGATTTTCAACAGATCTGTCAGTTCTTCTCTTTGTCTCAGTAGCATGTTCTTTGTCAAAATCTTTGTTTTATCTTTATTTATTTTCAAACCAGCCATCTCACCATATGTCTCTATCTTTTCCAATAACTTTGGAGCTGTTTCTAGCGGATCTTCCAGAATAAAAGCTAAGTCATCAACAAAAGCTTGTAGTTTGAATTCTTCCTTTTTAATTTTCATTCATTTTATGCTTTTATCATCCCTAATATTTCTATTCAACACTTCCAAAGTCAACACAAATAGCAAAGGAGATAGGGGACATCCTTGTCTTGTGCCTTTTCTTATATTAATAAAGTCTGTAAGTTTTCCCTCCATCATTACCTTTGCTGTCTGTTTATTGTATATGGCTTCTATTGCTTGAATAAATTTTCTGGCAAAACCCATCTGTTCCAATAGTAATAACATAAATCTCCAGTTCACATTATCAAATGCCTTTTGAGCATCTAGGAATATCAAAGCCATTTGCTTTTCAGGATGAGCCTCATAGTATTCCAAAGTATCCAAGATTACTGTCATGTTGTCTCTGATTTGTCTCTTTGGCAGAAATCCATTTTGATCTGGGTGGATAAAGTTATTTAAATATTTTTTAAGTCTTTCTGCTAAAATTGAAGGAAAACTTTTATAGTCTGCATTCAATAAAGAAATAGGTCTATAGTTCTTAATTTGCAGTGGGTCAGCCTCTTCTTTTGGAATAAGTGTAATATAAGCCTCTGACCATGTTTTGGGTATCATCTTCTTTGACATAACTTCATTCATAACTTCTAACAATGGGATACTCAATGATTCTTGAAATGTTTTATAGAATTCTGCTGGAAGCCCATCTGGACCTGGTGTTTTCCCATTATTTTGTTTCTTAAGTGCTTCATTTAATTCCATCATTGTTGTTATGTTTTGAGCATGGGCGAGAAAGAATGGAGACAAGCCTCTGAACGGTGAACTTCAGCTCTTTATTTACATCGTGACTTTCTCAATTTAACAGCAGTAAAACCCGCCTTATATAGGCAAACCTTGTAACGTTTAACCAATAATGAGCTAGGAATGCTAGCTCTTATAACCAATAAGAACTCTCTGTTAAGGGCCAATCGGATTCCCCAGAACGGGCCAATCTGGTCCAGCCGCTTAGCAGCCAATCAGAAGTGCAGGGCCAGAACCCTGCACTTACTCCAAGCTTACACTTTATTAATCTTATTGCATACACAACACCCCTTCCCCCTGGCTTCTTATTTCAGGGCGCAGTTACATAGTCCCTTAAATAGGATGGTTGTCTTTTTAGTCTCTTTGATTTTCGTTGTATCGGCTGGTTGCAATCCTGCTGAGGTAGATCGTTGTTTGGCAGTGGGGCTGCCTCTGGTTCAGAGTTCACTTCTACGTCGGTGCCCACATTTTCTGCAATTCCCTGAGGTACAAACGTTTCTCCCTCCGGCTCCACTTCCTGAGTTTCTATTAAATCATCGTTTCCTTCGAACGGGTTTCCTAAGACTTCGTCTTCTTCCGTACCTCCCCCCCCCCCAGTTTGGTCATAGGGGAGTTGCGGACTGGTCGCTGCAAGCTGCGACCGTAATTGGTCGATATGCCGTTTCCAAAGTTTATCGTCAAGGCATTGCACAAGGTAGGATCTGGGGCCGGTTACACGTACTACTGTCGCTTCCACCCACAACGGGTCGCCCGATAGGTTTTTTGCATAAACCAGGTCTCCTACCTGGAAGGTGCGACAGCAGCCGCTGGATCCTAGTGGTTTCTCTGGTTCGTAAGCTGGGTGCAACAGGTCGAGGCTGGAGCGGAGCTTTCGTCCCATTAGCAGTTCGGCGGGAGTTTTGTTGGTGACGCTATGTGGGGTGATGTGTTGCAAGAAGAGGATTTGATTGACCTTGTCGTCAATGTTATCGTAGTCTACCTTTTGCAAGGTTTTCTTTACAAATTGGACCATGCGTTCTGCTCGGCCATTGGTCGCAGGGTGCGCAGGCGAGGTGAGCACATGGCGGATGCCGCGGTCAGCGAGGTACTGCTCGAACGCTAGTGCAGTAAATTGTGGGCCGTTATTGGATACCAGGATGTCTGGTAATCCGTGGGTTGCAAAGAGTCTGTTTAAAATCTTGATAACCGCCTCAGAGGTCGTAGTCGTCATGCGATGAATTTCGAGCCAATTTGAGTAGGCATCGACGATAAGCAGGAAGGTGTGGCCCTTGGTTGGCCCCGCGAAGTCCAGGTGAATTCGGGACCAGGGTCCATGTGGTGTCTCCCATTCAGTAGGCATGGCTTTTGATGGGGCGTTGCTGACTTCTTGGCATTTGGGACAAGCTTTAACCCACTGTTCGATTTGCTTGTCAATGCCCGGCCACCATGCGTAGCTTCGTGCAAGGGCTTTCATTCGCAGAATGCCAGGGTGGCCATCGTGCAAAGTTCTCAGCAGCGCTTTTCGGTCCAATGGCCATCTGTGTTCTACCCAGCCTAGGACTCGTGCTAGGGTGTGGTCGCGTTTGATTTCTCTCGCGATGTCTCGAGCGGTCAGTGGCGGCGAGTTGAGTGCCTCGATTTGCAACGTGGTTACCGTTGGTGCTGGATCGTCGAGAGTCTCTGGAAGCGGTGCTCGGCTCAATGCGTCGGCGTGGGGAATGGATTTCCCCGGGCGGTATTGCAACCGATAGTTATAAGCAGCTAAGAATTCTGACCATCGGGTCATCCTAGGGGTAATATGTAGAGAGTTGGCTTAACTCCAGCTATTATCCCTAGCAACGGTTTGTGGTCAGTCACAATAGTAAAAACCCTGCCATACACGTATTCGTGAAATCTTTTCACAGCTGAAACGATTGCGAGGGCTTCTTTATCAATTTGTCCATAGTTCCACTCCGTTTTTGAAAGAGTCTTTGAAAAATATGCAACAGGGGCTTCGTTCCCATTAGGCAGTACATGGCTCAAAATGGCGCCCACCCCGAAAGGCGATGCATCACAGGTTATAACTAACGGCAAAGTCTCGTTATACTGCATGAGTACAGAGTCAGAAGTGAGCAGTTTTTTAACATTTCGGAACGCCTGTTCTTCACAGTAACCCGATAACCAAATTGCTTTTTTCATCTAACAATCGGTGTAACGGTTCAGCGACAGTTGCTTTGTGCGGTAAAAATACATTATAAAAATTGATGAGGCCTAGGAACGCCTGGAGATCGGCCTTGTTTCGTGGCCTGGGAGCGTTTTTGATCACTTTTAATTTACTTTCGGTAGAGTGAATGCCCTGGCTATCAATCAGGTACCCTAAAAACTCAACACTGTCAGTACACAATTTACATTTGGTTTTTTTAACCTTAAGACCGGCTTCTTGGAATTTTTTTAGGACTAATTTTAACCGGTCCTGTAAGATTTTTTTGGTAGGGGCTGGAATTAATACATCGTCAAAATAGGGGACCACGCCCTTAATTCCTTGCAATAACCTTTCCATAAGGCTCTGAAAGATCCCCGGGGCTACACTAACTCCGAACTGCAGCTGGGTACATTTAAAGGCACCTCGGTGCGTCACAATAGTTTGGGCCTGTGCCGTTTTTTCATCTAGTGGTAATTGCTGATATGCCTGAGCTAAATCCAATTTAGCGAAAACTTTCCCGCCCCCCAGGGAATGGAGGAGGTGCTACACCACCGGAACTGGATACGCATTCTGCTGCAGGGCATAGTTCAAGGTGGCCCAGTAGTCCCACAAATTCGGATTGACCCGTCTGGCTTAATGGGTGTTACAATAGGGGTTTCCCAAGGGGAGTGATCGATGGGCTCCAACACCCCCTGAGCTATCAGTTTGTTGAGTTGTTTGTCGATTTTCGATTTTAAGGCAAACGGAACTCGACGGGACTTCAAGCGAATGGGAGCTACTTTTGGATCTAGGCTGAATGAGATCGGGGTCCCCTTGTACTCGCCTAAGCTGTCCGCGAAGACGTCCCTGAACTCAGAGATAAGGTCTTCCTCCCAGTCACAGCCACCGACTCGGTTTACGCCAGCCATTTCAATGCCAAGTGGCACGAACCATTGGAGGCCCAGTAGGCTAGGCCTATCTCTATCGATGACCGTTAAAAGTAAGTACGCTGTGTGCTTCTTGAAGGAGACTCGGACTCGGCAGGACCCGACGACGAGGATTCGATTCCCCTGGTAGTCCTTGAGATTGAGGCGTTGGAAACGGAGATCTTGGCGTTGAATTGTGGGGATGAGTTGCTTGAGTGTCTTCCAAGACACCATCGAGAGAGACAATCCAGAGTCGACCTCCATGTGGCAAGGCTGGTTCTCGATGGCTGCCGTGACTTGGATTTTCTTAGTGTCCAAGGCTGAGGCGTGACCAATAGTGATTGTATGGTGAGCCTCTTCTCTCTGCAAAGCTCAATTTCTGTAGGAGTGGTTTACTGGCTCTCGCCTTATAGGACGGTTTCCTGTCGATTGGCGATAGTTAGCCCCTTTTGAGGCCTGACTGGGTCCTGGCAAGCTGCAGCAGACCCATCCGATGTGGCCTCGTTTCCTGCACTCAAGACAGAGTGCGTCGCGGAATTTGCATTCGGACCTGGCATGGTTGGCTCCACAGCCAGCGCAAGGGCGTACGGGCTTCGGGTAGTGGTCCCAGTCGGACCGCAGTCAATGGACCCCTTCTTCGTCGTTGTCTGATAACGAAGAGAGGTCCTCGTGGTGCGTTGTCGCAAGCTGTCCTTCCGACTTGGATAAAATGTCGCTTGTCAGTGGAGGTACCGGAGCGCGGTTTCGGCGTAGTTGTGCAGCCGACTTCTTGGTTGCTTCTGCTGCGGTAGCATCGGCGATGGCGTCGGCAAGGCTGATGTCGCCTTTTGCCATCAGCTTGCTTTGGACGCCGGGTGCATCCAGTCCCAGAACTATGCGATCTCTTAGTGCTTCTTCTAAATCGGTGAATCCGCAAAGGCCTCCCAAATTTCGGAGGTCTGCTATGAAGTCGGCCACGCTTTCTCCCTTTCGCTGGTTCCTCTGATAAAACTCGTGGCGTCTCACAAGCATAAGCACGGCCGGGGCGTAGTGGTCTCATAGGAGAGGTTCGAGGGCGTCCCAATCCATGGCCTTCACTTCTCGGGGTTTGGCTAGTGCTTTAGCCATCTTAAATACGGTTGGACCGCAATGCGTTAGGAACACCGCCCGCTTCTTCCCGGCTGTGGCATCCTTTAAGTTGTTCGTCTCTAGGAACATTTGGAAGCGATCCATGTAGGACTCCCAGTCCTCTTGTGTTGGATCGAACGGAGCGGGTGGTACGATGCCGCTGGACATGGTTCCGTTGTTGGCATCATTTGTCACGTGCTCAGTGTTCTTCGAAGTTTCGTTGGTTCAGATATCTCCACATCCCATCCTCGTCGCCAGTGTTATGTTTTGAGCATAGGCGAGAAAGAATGGAGACAAGCCTCTGAACGGTGAACTTCAGCTCTTTATTTACATCGTGACTTTCTCAATTTAAAAGCAGTAAAACCCGCCTTATATAGGCAAACCTTGTAATGTTTAACCAATAACGAGCTAGGAACGCTAGCTCTTATAACCAATAAGAACTCTCTGTTAAGGGCCAATCGGATTCCCCGGAACGGGCCAATCCGGTCCGGCCGCTTAACAGCCAATCAGAAGTGCAGGGCCAGAACCCTGCACTTACTCCAAGCTTACACTTTATTAATCTTATTGCATACACAACAATTGTTATATTGCTTTCTAGCATTTCTTCAGTCTCTTTAGGTATCTTCTGTAAGTTAGCATTCTGTAGATACTGTTTGACTTTTTCCTCATCAATATTCTCTTGTTTATATAGTTGTCCATAGAAATCTCGAATAATTTCCTTTTTCTCCTTATTGCCATAACAAACTTGGCCTTGATCATCTATTAGCTTCAATATTTTTCTTGATTCCTTCTCCTTTCTCAATTTATATGCTCGCCATCTACCTGGTTTATTTGCATCTTCAAAGTAATTCTGTTTAGAATTTCTAATTTTCTGTGCCAATTCTTCTTTCTCTGTTAATTCCATTTTATGTTTAATTACATCCAGCTTCAATATAATATCTTTTTTCTGTGGCATTTTCTGTAATTCTTTTTCAAGTCTTTTATACTCATCTTCCAAGGCCTTAGAAGTTGCCTTTTCCTGATATTCTTTTTTCTTGTATAATCCATTATCAAACCTCTAGCATATGCCTTCATTGTATCCCAAACATTCTGCGTTGAAGTATCTTCTTTTTTATTTTCTCTAAAGAAAAAAGCCAGTTCCTTCTCCATCCGTTGTATAAAATCTTTTTCCTTTAAAATAGTATTGTTTAATGTGCAAGATTGAATTTGATTCTTAGCAAATGGGAGAGACTGAATTGTGAAGGCCAGTACTCTCCTTACTGTCCATTTCTGAAGAAAAGCCAGGCTTCATAGAGAAGCATGAAAACCTGAGACAAATAGCTTGCAAATTTGAAAATCAGCACTTTAGAGAAGAACATAGCAACAAAAAGGGAATAATAATAAATGCTGGAGGACTTCACATGCATTAATTTAAATTTTTTTTTTTTGCACTACTGTATGGTAACAGAATCCTTTACCTATGGAGGCCACGTTCCTCTTGTTTTCCAGCATGACTTCTTGGTACAGGGCTTTTTGCTCAGAATCCAACAGGGCCCACTCCTCCACAGAGAAAAACACAGCTACAGCCTCAAATGATACCAAATCCTGACACAGGGAGGGGAAAAAAAACCACAACCTATTCCATGAATATTCCTAACAATGAACATTTCAATGAATTCAATGCTAGTCTTCTTTTTAAAGAAAAACCTCCACAGCTTCCAAGTAGGGCAAAAGAGCATGTGGGACATTAAATTTAGTATCTGGAAGAGTAAAGTCTACAATAGGCCAGAACACAATTGTAATTGATTAGAGTGCTGACTCATGCAGGATGCAATCTATGCTATAATTGGTTGCTGTAAGTAGAAAGGGGGCGTTTCCCTTTTTTCCTCCTTTTTTCCCCCTCTCTGTGTTCTGCATGATGCTTCAGATTTACCTCAGGATGTTCCTCTTTTTTCCTGACTATCTTACATTCTTCCTTTTGTGGATGATGACAGATTGTTGTAAATTTGCACGTTAAATATATTTATGATAATATAAAAGTCTCCAAGTCTATATCAGTGTCTCCAACTTCATCTGGGAAGCTGCTGTGCTCTCTACAAAAGCCAAGCTTGGACTTTACTTTTTACTTTGGGCTTTCATGTTCCCTGCTTTAAAAAAACCCAGAGTAAAGACCACACCTGGAATACTGAGTTCAGTTTTAGTTACCACATTAGAAAAAAAAGATGGGAAGACTTTGGAAAAAGTGCAAAGACCAACCAAGGATGAAAGGCTTTGAGACTAAATGAAACAAAAAACAGTTGCAGAAACTGGATATGGCCAGTCTAGAGAAAAGGACCAGGGGAGACACAATAGCAGTGTTCCAATATTTGAGGGGTTTCCACAAACAAGAGGAGGTTCAACTTATTTTCCAAAGCACCAGAAGGCAGAAGAAGAAACAGTGGATGGAAACTAATGGTGGAGAAAGGCAACCTGGAATTAAGGAGAAACTTCATGACAGTGAGAACAATTAACTAATGAACAGTTTGCCTTCAGAAGTTGTGGGCTGGAGGTTTTTAAGGAGAGACTGGACACCCACTTGTCTGAAAGGCTATAGGGTCTCCTGCTTGAAACAGGGGGATGGACTAGACGATCTCCAAGATCCCTTCCAATTGTGATATTCTGTTATTGGGAGATTGGCACATCTGGGGAGGGGAGGGGAGAATCCTCTTACCTGCGTTGGAAGCTCAGCCACTGTTGATCCTCCACTACAAAGAACTGGGGTTCCGGGAGATGAAGCCATGGCCACGAGAGGGTCTAGGAGAGGGGAACAAACAGCAAAGGAATAATTGGCTATCAAACATCCTAAGGATATTCTTGAACATCCAGTGCAAAAGACTGATTTTAGCCTATTTCTAGGCTAACTAGGGAACCCCTTTAGGTGAGTCCTCTGCAGCCACAGCAACAATACACAGAAGCTTGTCTGGGGTAGAGGAAAACAGAAAG
This sequence comes from Hydrophis major, assembly GCA_033807585.1. Lineage (NCBI taxonomy): Eukaryota > Metazoa > Chordata > Lepidosauria > Squamata > Elapidae > Hydrophis > Hydrophis major. The sequence goes on from CM066329.1 coordinate 25,515,442, forward strand.
GTGTGGAAAGACCGGGGATTGGATTCAGAGGCAGATTATCTCAGCTATGTATGTGTGCATTAAAGGACGAAATCTGTTCTTCTATGTTGCTATAATGTACACCTTACCTTATGAGATAATCAAGGAAGAGTACAAAATCTCTTTTTTAACAGCTGGGACTTGAAGTGGGGAACTAGGGCATTTTATGCCAGCTGGACTTCAATCCCAGAGTCCCTGAGCCAGCTGGCTGAAGAATTCTGGGACTTGAAGTCCACCAGTCATAAAAGAACCATAACTTCCTCACCCCTGGGTTACATCCTGTAAGCTGTTGAGATATGTGCACTTCAACACACGTGGGAAATTCTGGGAGTTGAAACCCACAAATCACAAGGTTGCGCAGGTTGAGAAACAATGGCCCACAGGAAAGAGCGACGCCTTTTTAAGGCACCCAAAATGCAGTTCAATTGAACGATGGAAGCAAATTCTGGGAGGAAAGAAAGGCGGGCGAAGAGATGGAAGGGCGACCGGAGAAGCCTTGAGCCGATGCTCTCTCCGGAGGGGGCTCGTCTTGAGCAGCTCCCCGAAACAGCAGCTCCAGGGAGGGTTCGCCCCCCTTTTCTCCCCGCCGGTTTCGCAGCCCTTCAACTGCGAGCCTCCTGGATGTGAAACGGCGCCAGAGCAAAGGAAGCGACGGGAAACGGTCAGGAAGGGCCGGCAAAAAAGTAAGGAGAATAAGAATCATCTCCCCCAGGAGGAAGTGGAGACGGCAGCAGCGATCTCAGCAGCGCCCCAAGAAGCTGCCTTGAAGGCTCACCTGTCCCGGCATTTCCCAGGAAGGAAGAGAGGGAAGATAGAAAGAAAAGAAAAGAGGAAGGAGGCAGCTTTTTACCTGGCTCTCAATAGGAAACACGCGGCTTCTTCTTCGACTGGAATCCGCTCTCCAAGAGATGCGGGCAGGAAAGGCCACGCTTCCTTCCTTCCTGGCCAACGCACGTGGATCCCCCTCCCCGGAACGACCCCAGCCAGGAATTTGCAGAGCCCAAGACGGAAACGCGTATAGCTCCTCCCATTTTCTACAGGGCGGAGAGCGGGGATCCCCTTGTCTGCCCCCAACCTTCTGCCCCGGGGGGAATCGGTCCCGCGTGGGAGGCTCAACTGGGCAGGGAGTCAAGGGCTGCTTCGCCCTGGGCAGCCCAGAGAACCAGAGGGGAGAGGGAGGGGACGAGGTCCAGGGACGGGAGCAGGAAGGGGATGCGAAGCATTAAAGCGAAGGAGCGAGTTGCCCTTTAACAGAATAACACAGGTGTGAGGGACCTTGGAGGTCTTCTAGTCCAACCCCTAGGCAGTCGGAGAGAGGGAGGGGACGAAGTTCGGCAGGAAAAGGAGCTTCTCTTATCCACTTAGCATAGTCCTCAACTTACAAGTGACTCCCTTCAATGACGAACAGTCACGATTGTGCCCTGGTAACATACAATCAATGGCTGTCTTACAAATAGTCCTTGACTTATGGTCATTGGAGTAGTGGTCGAAGTTACAACAGCATTGAAGATACTGACTTTTTCGCACTAAAGACGGGTGCAGCCTCCCCATTTGTGCATTTTGCCATGTCCCATAGGACATTTGGGGTTCTGAAACAGGCTGAAGCACTTATGCCTTGATTCTAAGTTTACCCTGTTAAGTGGGTCTCCAGGGATCCTTCTATTTAGACTAGGGATGGGGCACCTTGACCATTTTCTGATTGGTGGACTTCAACTTCTAGAATTTGAGAAGGTTGAAAAATGCTGCTGTAGTCCAGAGGTTAGAAACTGAGGCCCGTTTATGACTTGTTGGATTTCAACTTCCAAAATTCCTGAGCCAGGGAGTTGAACTCCACAAATCCAAAAAGGACCAAGATTCACCACCCCTGATGAGACTCTGGCCTTCCAATTGCCAGAGGACAAACTCTGCATCTGGCCTTATTCCCTGGCAAAACTAAGCCTTCTCCAAGGAATCTTAGGCCTCTTCGCCATCTTCCCCCTTTTGAGAGTTTAACTTTTATTGCGAATATTCAGGTTTTATTGTGAATATAAAACATAAATGTAACAGACAGATCAGAAATAAAAGTTGAAATAAGCAAAAAAATAGAAAGAGAACACCTGTCTGAGCTTGATGAAAACAAATCACCTGATGGATTACATCCCAGAGTGTTAAAGGAGCTGGCAGAGATCATCTCAGAACCACTGCACCATATCTTTCAAAAATCCTGGAGCACCAGGGAACTGCCAGGGGACTGGAAAAAGAGCTGATGTGGTCATTAACGACTTAGATGAGGGAATAGAAGGGGAACTTACCAAATTAGCAGACGATACTAAGCTGGCAGGAATAGCTAACACCCAAGAAGACAGGCTCAAGATCCAAATGGATCTTGACAGACAAGATCACTGGGCCGTACCTAACAAGATGAAAGTCAATGTAGAGAAAAGTCCTACATTTAGGCAAGAAAAATCAAAAGTACATATATACACTGGGTGAAACCAGGCTCAATAGCAGTTACTGTGAGAGGGATCTTGGAGTCTTAATAGACAACCAGCTAAATATGAGCCAGCAGTGTGTAGCAGCAGCCCAAAAAGCTAATGCAACCCTAAATTGCATTAACAGAGGGATACAATCAAGATCAAGGGAGGTACTAATACCACTCTATAAAGCCTTAGTAAGACCACACCTACAGTACTGCATCCAGTTTTATTCACCACATTATAAAAATGTTGAGACTCTAGAAAAAGTGCAGAGAAGAGCAACCAGGATGATTAGGGGACTGGAGACTAAGGCATATGAAGAACGGTTGCAGGAACTGGGGATGGCTAGTCTAGTGAAGAGAAGGACCAGAGGAGACATGATAGCGGTTTTCCAAAATTTGAGGGGCTGCCACAAAGAAGGATTCCAGCTATTTTCTAAAGCACCCGAAGGCCAGACAAGGAATAATGGATGGAAACTGAACAAAGAGACATTTAACCTGGAAATAAGGAGAAACTTTCTGACAGAGAGAACAATCAACCAATGGAACAGCTTGCCCTCAGAAGTTGTGGGAGCCCCATCACTTGAGACCTTCCAGAAGAGATTGGACTGCAATTTGTCAGAAAAAGTGTAGGGTCTCCCGCTTGTGTGTGGGGTTGGACTAGATGACCTATAAGGTCCCTTCCAACTCTGATTATCTGTTTTTTGTTTCACAATGCTTGTAATCCTTTTCTTGAAGAGCAAGGGAATATTGACTATAATTCTTTCTCCATTTTCAATGTATTGGACACTTAAAGACTTTACACTAGGAAGCCATTAGAAAAAGCAACACACCACAATTCCATAAGTCTAGGCCCAAGCTCTCCAAAATGGGCAACTTTTAAGACTTGTAGACTTCAATTCCCAGAATCTCCCAACCAGCATGGTAACGTCTGTGCTAGAGGAAATCTGGGAGTTGAAGTCCACAATTCTTAAAATACGTTTGGAGACCCTTAGTCTAGGTGCTGGCCTATTTTTAGAAATTTCTTCCTTGTGTTTTCCAAGGTGGGTTTCAATGAATGGGCAATTGTCAGTTACACAGAAAAAACACATTCTTAACATTAATGATTTTGCCTTTATAACAAATAATCAATTGCTGCTTTACGATTAGTCCTCAACTTACAATCATTTCTTCAGTGACGGTTTGAAGTTATGCATTTTTTCACCCAACAGTTGCAGCATCCCTGTGTGATGTGACCAAAATCCAGACACTTGGCAACTGGCCTGTATTTTTGATAGTTGGAGTATCCCAGGGTCAGGGGATCCCCGTTTGAGACCTTCAGACAAACAAACTCAAAGGGGAAACCAGATTACGTAACAACCTTATTACTAACCGAACAACTATAACAAAACTTGTAAAATGGCACAAAACTCACTTAACAACTGTCTTGCTTGGCCATGAAAATTTGGGGCTTAATTGTGGTCATAAGTCAAGGGCCACCTGTATTTTCTGAAGCTGGTTCCCTGAATTGTCCAATTTACCCACCAAAAAGAGCCTGTATCTGAGATGTGAAAGCTAAGTATATATTTTTTTTTTGGTAAAAGTTTTATTGATTTTAACAACAAACAAAAACATATAAAACATAAAACATAACATAAAAAATATCATTCTTCATAAATTTACAGTGTATCGGTTGATTTACCACTCCCTTTTGTGCATCCATTTCATAGTCATCGAAATAATTATATTACATAATAACTCACATTATCAATCATCAGTTAAATATCCTAATATCATTATTGATCAATCATTTGACTATAATTTTACTAATTCATACTTAAGCGAGATAACTATAATTGAGTTCAATTATTTTATAACAAATCATAGAATCATACCAAATCTATCTTAATAAAGTATTCTAAAAAATTATCAAAAGCAAGAAAAATTATATATTCGTTATTTCCTAAATTTCTAAATATTCTATTATTATATTGTACTATCTAACCATTGATAAAAGAGATCCCAAACTTCATAAAATTGTTTATCTTCTTGTTCTCTAATTTCAAATGTCAATCTACTCATTTCAGCACATCCCAATATTTTCTTAATAATTTCTTCCTCTAATGGTATTTTCTCACTCTTCCAATGTTTAGCAAATAAAATCCTAGCCGCTGTTAATACATTTACAATCAAATACTTTAAGTTTTTATTATATATATCAGGTAAGATTCCCCCCAAAAAATCTCTGGTTTCAAATCTATGTGTTTCTTTGTCATTTTTTCCAGCCATATGCAAATATGCGGAGCTTCGTCACTGCGATACAGCTGCGATCTCGGGGCTCTGAGATCACAGCTGATATCTTCGCCCCTGGTCGGTCCTCACGGACCTAAACCGTCTCGTAGTGACAGGGACAGTAAGGGGCGCGTTCTGTAGATTCCAGGGAAATCGCAAGTCCCTGGTCGATCCAAAAGAAGCCCTTTTGCCAATGGCGGAGAGGCAGCCATTAGGCTGCTGAAGCTGGGACAGCTCCGGAAGGACGAGATAGAAAGAAGTGTATCGGCTGTTGAGGATCTTTTTTTTTTTTGTTTGGGACTTAAGAACACTCTAATATGAGAAGAAATCTGTAAACTTATGGACAAAATCTGATTTAGCAGCGATTTTTTTTTTAGTAATGTCAAAGTGAGGCTTGGTTTTTTTATTTTTACTTCTTTTTTTTCTTTACTGAATTTCTATTGCAATCTAGATAATCAGACTGGTTTTTTCTTTTATATTTTTATATTTACTTGCTCTCTCTTCTTCTTGCTGACTGTTTATATTTTTTTAAAATAGAGGCCCCCTTTAATATTTTTTTTAAATATACATAAATATATATATATACTTTTTTTTCTTTTTAGGCTTTTTTAAGGAGGGAAGAAGGGGGAGTGGTTTGAAGAAACTTTGTAACACTGCCAACTAGAGGCTTGAAAATATTTTGTTTGAAGTTGAAAAACTCTTGTTTGAAAAACTTTTCTCAAGGCTACTGGAAATGATAAGATAGAGGGAAGAGTACTGGAGGATGTTTATACAGGTGCTCTTTGGGACTTCTATTATTAACTGAATATTTGAAGTTTGGCTTTGAAATTTGTGGAGAAGCCAAATAAGAGCCTCGGATAAATAAAAGGCAGTGTGCATTTTTTTTTTCAATTCCTTATTAATTGTTTTATCCCTCCCCTTCAACCCCACAGCATTTTATAACATTGATATATTTATTTTTTACTTTTTATTATACCTCATTTTTATTTTTATTTTTTTAAAGGGGAAGTCTCAGAATATTCTTTTTTCGCTTTTTTCATTTTTTCATAGGGATGTCTGTCTCTTGATTTCTATTTTTGACTTATTTTTATGGCTATTTTTCATTTTCTGAGGTCTTTCAATTGGATTAAGGTGGGAAGAACCTGAAGAACTCTTTTTTTTTTTTTTTCCCTTTTTCTTTGCTTATTACTTTTTGATATTATTGGGCTTTATTTTGTTTCTTTTTTCCTCTTCATTTTTAATTTTTACTTTTGAATTATAATTGCGTACTTCACAATTGGATTAAGGTCTTGAAGAACCTGAAGAATTTTTCCTTTTTAATTTTGGGCTTTTTACTTATTATTGGTTTTGTTTTTTGTTTTTTATGGTGTTTTCCTTTTTCTTAATTGGATTATAATTGGCTACCTCACTAATTGGATTAAAAGATCCGGAAGACCCTGAGTTATCGAAATGAGTAAGAAAATTTTACCTTCGGGCATCTCAACTTCTGCTCCTGTCTCCCCGTTATCTGGAGGACGACTCTCAACAATGGTGAAGCAAGATAAAGTGCAAGTGGATTTAACGATGGTTATGCAAGGAATACAAGAACTTAAAATGAGTATTGAACAAAGAATGGAGAGTATTGACCAAAGAATTGGAAAGATTGATGAAAAAATTGAAAATTTTCAACAAATGATGGTGAAGCACGATGGGAGATCCAAAAAATAGAAGAGAAAGACAAGCAAAGAGATGATACAATTGGAAATATCGATAATAGATTAACAATGGTCGAACAAGAAAAAAGTGGGATGTTGAAGTGGGAGATGGACAGGTCAGAATTTTATCTTAGATTTCAAAATATCGAGGAAGAAAAAGGACAAAACTTGGCGGCAGTAATGATTGAAATTCTGGCTGGAGTTTTGGAAATAACAGAGGAAAAGATGATGGATGGAGTAGATGAGATATATCGAGTCTTCACAAGATATGCGATGAGGAACCAATTACCAAGAGAGGTCCATGTTAGATTCACCAAAAAAACTATTAAAAACCAAATATTACAAGTGGTAAGAGAGAAGGGGTTGAAATACAAAGGCAAAGAGATCCTGGTCTTAAAACAAGTACCTGGAAAAGTGAGAGAGATTAGAAGAGAATATCGATTTTTGATCAAAATGCTATTGAAAAAAGAGGTGAACTATAGATGGCTGATTCCAGAAGGATTAATGTTTACATGGCAAGAACAGAGACACAGAATTGATTCAATTGTGAAAGCAGAAATATTCTATAAGGAATTTTTCAAAAGAAGAGAAATGGAGATAGAAAAAGAGAATATTTTAATTGAATCTGAAGAGGACCAAATGGAGATGGAAAAAGAAGAAGGCGCAATAGGTGGACAAATGGAGATCAAAGAACAACGTGAAATAAGATCCACGAGAGCTGTTAGATCTAAATATAAAGCATAACCATGGGAGAAAAAAAATTGATTTCCATGAATATAAATGGACTGAATTCAGCTACCAAAAGAAGGAAAACTTTTTACAAATTAGAGAAGCTAAAATTTGATATAATTTGCTTACAAGAAGTACACATTAAAAAACAACATGAACAATTATTGATACGACCAAAGTTAGGGAAAATATTTACTTCTTTGACTCATTGTAAGAAAAGAGGAGTGGTTTTGTACGTCAAAGAAACCACTCCAGCCAAATTGATCTATACTGATGAAGATGGAAGAGTATTAATAGTTGAAATAGTGGATAATAATATAAAAACACTCTTGGTTGCAATTTTTGCCCCGAATGATAAACAAGAAGAATTTTATAAAAAAATACATATGAAAATAATTGAACTGGACTATGTTAATATACTTATGATGGGGGACTTCAATGGAATTGTAGACAATAAACTGGACTATACAGTAAAAACAACACGACAAAATAGGAAAACTCTCCCTAAATCCTTTTTCAAAATGATAGATGAATTAAATTCAAAAGATATATGGAGAGAAAGAGATGCTAAAATTCAACAATATACTTTTTATTCAAACAGGCATTTATCGTGGTCCAGAATAGATATGATTTGGACATCAACAGAATTATTATCTAATATTCAAGAAATAAATATTGAAACAAGTACATGGGCAGACCATAATCCAATGACAATTAAAAGGAAAGGACAAAAAATAAGATCTAGATGGACATTAAACAATACTATTTTAAAGGAAAAAGACTTTACACAACGGATGGAAAAAGAATTGGCCTTCTTCTTTAATGAAAACAAAAAAGAAGATACTTCAATACAGAATGTTTGGGATACAATGAAGGCATATGCAAGAGGATTAATAATTGATTATATAAAGAAAAAGAACATTAGGAAGAGGCAAATGATTAAAGCTCTAGTAGATCACCATAAAAAACTGGAAAAAGAATTACAGAAGATGCCACAGAAAAAAGATATTAAATTTAAAATGGACATAATTAAACATAAAATGGATCAAGCAGAGAAAGAAGAACTGGCACAAAAAATTAGAAGTGCTAAACAGAACTATTTTGAAGATGCAAATAGGCCAGGTAGATGGTTAGCATATAAGTTGAGAAAAGAGAAAGAATCAAGGAAAATATCACAGTTAATAGATGATCATGGTCAAATTTGTTATGGTAATAAGGAGAAAAAGGCAATCATTCGAGATTTTTATGGACAATTATATAAACAGGAGGATCTTGATGAGGAAAAAATTAAACAGTATTTACAAAATACTAACCTACCTAAGATACCTGATGAAACTCGGAAAATGTTAGAAAGTGCTATAACAATGATGGAATTAACCGAAGCACTCAACAGACAGAACAATGGAAAAGCACCAGGACCAGATGGGTTTCCGGCAGAATTCTATAAAACATTACAAGAATCATTGAGCATTCCACTGTTAGAAGTCATGAATGAAGTTATGATAAATAAGAAAATACCTAAAACATGGTCAGAAGCTTATATTACACTTATTCCAAAAGAAGGGGTTGACCCATTACAAATTAAGAACTATAGACCTATTTCTTTATTGAATGCAGACTATAAAATCTTTGCTTCAATCTTGGCAGAAAGGCTTAAAAAATATCTAAATAACTTTATTCACTCTGATCAAAATGGATTTTTATCAAAGAGACAGATTAAAGACAATATGAGGGTAATCCTGGACACATTGGAATATTATAAGGCGCACCCTGAAAAACAAATGGCTTTGATATTCTTGGATGCCCAAAAGGCATTTGATAATGTGAACTGGAGATTTATGTTATTACTATTGGAACAGATGGGCTTTGCTAGAAAATTTATCCAAGCAATAGAAGCCATATATTATAAGCAAACGGCAAAAGTAATGATAGATGGAGAATTCACAGACTCTATCAATATTAAAAAAGGTACAAGACAAGGATGCCCATTATCTCCTTTGTTATTTGTATTGACCTTGGAAGTCTTAAACAGAAATATTAGAGAGGATATAAACATAAAAGGAATGAAAGTCAAAAAGGAGGAATTTAAATTGCAAGCCTTTGCGGATGACTTGGTCTTTATTTTGGAAGACCCTTTAGAGACAGCTTTAAAACTATTGGAAAAGATAGAGACATATGGTGAGATGGCTGGTTTGAAAATAAATAAAGACAAAACAAAGATTCTGACAAAGAACATGTTATTAAGACAAAGAGAAGAGCTGGCAGATTTATTGAAAATTCAAGTTATGAACAAAGTTAAATATTTGGGGATATATCTGACGTCAAGATGTACTGCACTGAAAGAGAATAACTATATTAAACTTAAACAGCAGATAGCATCTGACCTGAAAAAATGGGAAAACCTACAATTGTCATTGATAGGTAGAATTTCAACAATTAAGATGAATATTTTACCCAGAATTTTATATTGGTTCCAAACAATACCAATTAGGTTAAGTAAGGATTACTTCAAAGAATTAAATAAAATTGTGTTGAAGTACATATGGCAAGGCAAGAAAGCGAGAATAAAATTAAAACTTTTCCAGGATGCTAGAATTAGAGGAGGATTTGGCCTTCCTAATTGGGAGTTGTATTATCAAGCTGCAAACTTAATGTGGGTTAAAGAATGGATAACATTAAGAAAGACTAGATTGTTGGCATTAGAAAGTCATGATTTATTATTGGGTTGGCATGCTCTTTTATGGTATAAGGAAACCTGTTTGTGAATGAATAATATCAAATAAAGTTATCTTGAGCTTGAAGTCAAGTGCAGGGTTCTGGCCCTGCACTTCTGATTGGCTGTTAATGGCAGGATCAGATTGGTCCGTTCAGGAGCATCTGATTGGCCATTAACAGGCCAGTCTCATTGGTTAACGGAGCTAGCGCTCCCGAATTGCTATTGTTGAATAGTTAATAAGTTGCCTATATAAGGAAGGCTATAGCAGCCATCCAGTTTGAGCTGTCACACCATGTAAATAAAGAGTTTGAAGTTCACTGTTTCTACCGGCTCATCTCCATTATTCGCACCCATGCTCCAGACTTAACACTGGCGACAAAGGTGGGATTGGATGACATCAGAGCCAACTAAAACGACGACGACAACCAAGCACATGGCTGAAATGCACAACGGCGGAACCATGTCCGGCGGCATAGTACCACCCGCTCTGTTTGACCCAGCTCAAGAGGACTGGGAGTCCTACATGGACCGTTTCCAAATGTTTTTGGAAACGAATAATCTGAAGGATGCCACAACCGGGAAGAAACGGGTGGTGTTCCTAACGCACTGCGGCCCAACGGTATTCAAAATGGCTAAGGCATTAGCGAAACCGGCTGAAGTGAAGGCCATGGACTAGGACGTCCTCGAACCGCTACTAAGGGCGCACTATGCACCGACCGTTCCAACACTCGTAAGATGACACGAGTTCTATCAAAGAAACCAGCGGAAAGGAGAAAGCGTTGCCGATTTTGTTGCAGACCTCCGGAACTTGGAAGGCCTTTGTGATTTCGCCAACCTAGAGGAGGCCTTGAGAGACCGAGTAGTTCTCTGGTTAGACGCTCTAAACGTACAGAGCAAAATAATGGCTAAGGGCGACATTAGCCTTGCCGATGTCATCGCTGAGGCTATGGCAGCGGAGGCGACCAAGAAGTCGGCTGCCCAATTATGCCGGAATCGCGCTCCAGCACACCAACCAGCCAGCGAAGTTTCACCTAAGTCAGAAGGACAGCTTCAGACAACCCACCATGAGGAACTCTCTTCGTCGTCAGACAGTGACGAAGAAGAGGTCCATCGCCTGCGGTCTGACCGGGACCGTTACCCGAAATCCCAGCAACCGTGCACTGGCTGCGGGGCCAACCATTACCGTTCCGATTGCAAATTCCGCGATGCGCTCTGCCACGAGTGCGGAAAATGAGGCCATATCGGACGGGTCTGCAGAAGTCTCCTCGGACCCAGCCAGACCTCGAAGGATACCAATCTCCGCCAATCGACAGGGAATCGCCCTGTAATGCGAGAACCAGTAAACCACTCCTACAGAAACCGACCCGTGAATCGCCTAACGAGACGGGAAGAGGCCCACCAAACACTCACTATCGGCCATGCCTCTTCACTAGATGCTAAGAAAATTCGAGTCAAAGTGGACATCAAAAATCAGCCTTGCCAAATGGAAGTTGACTTGGGATCGTCTCTTTCAATGGTCTCCTGGAAGACCCTCAAGCAACTCATCCCCACTATCCGGCACCAAGACCTTCAATTCCAACGGTTCATGTTAAAGGACTACCAGGGGAACCGGATTCCAGTCGTAGGATCCAGTCGAGTCCGGGTTGCATTCAAGAACCCGCACAGTGTACTTACCCCTGACGGTGATCAACAAGGACCGGCCTAGCCTGTTAGGCCTGCAATGGTTCGCACCACTTGGCATTGAAGTGGCAGGCATTAACCGAATCGGCGGCAGTGACTGGGAGGAGGACCTCGCCCATGAATTCAGGGACATCTTCGTGGAAAATCTAGGCGAGTACAAAGGGACCCCGATATCCTTTAGCCTTAATCCAAAGATAGCTCCCATCCGCCTTAAGCCTCATCGAGTTCCATTCGCTCTAAAGCCGAAAATCGACGAACAGCTTGATAAGTTGATAGCCCAGGGAGATTTAAAGCCAACCGACCACTCCCCATGGGAAACACCAATCGTGACACCAATTAAGCCGGATGGGTCCATTTGAATTTGTGGGGACTACCGAGCCACCCTAAACCACACCCTGCAACAAAATCCATATCCAGTGCCGGTGGTGCAACACCTCCTCCATACCCTGGGGGCGGAAAAGTCTTCGCTAAACTAGACTTAGCTCAGGCTTATCAGCAACTACCGGTTGATGAAAAAACGGCACAGGCACAGACTATCGTAACACACCGAGGTGCCTTTAAGTGTACGCGGCTTCAATTTGGAGTCAGCCCCGGGGATCTTTCAGAGCCTAATGGAGAGACTATTGCAGGGGATCAAAGGCGTTGTCCCCTACTTTGACGATGTGCTCATTGCTGCCCCCACTCCAAAAATTTTACGGGATCGTTTAAGACTGGTTTTACAAAAATTCCAAGAAGCAGGCCTGAAAGTGAAGAAAAGTAAGTGCAAGCTGTGTACAGATCATGTTGAATTCTTAGGGTACTTGATTGACAGTCAGGGTATTCACCCTACCGATAGCAAATTGAGAGCAATAAAAAACACTCCCAGACCAACAAGGCCGACCTCCAGGCGTTCTTAGGCCTCATCAATTTCTATAACGTATTCTTGCCACACAAGGCGACTGTCGCTGAACCTTGACATCGCCTACTAGATAAAAAAGCAATTTGGGTATGGGGTCACAGAAAAGAGCAGGTGTTCCGTAATGTAAAAAGACTACTGACTTCTGACGCTGTAATAATGCAGTACAATGAGACTTTACCATTGAACATCACATGTGATGCATCGCCTTTCGGAATGGGCGCCATTTTGAGCCATGTATTACCTAATGGTAGCGAAGCCCCTATTGCTTACTTTTCAAAAACGCTCTCGAAAACCGAGCAAAATTATAGCCAGATCGATAAAGAAGCCCTGGCAATTGTATCGGCTGTTAAAAGATTCCATGAGTACGTGTACGGCTGGGCTTTTACAATAGTAACTGACCACAAACCATTGCTGGGGATAATCGCTGGGGATAAGCCAACTCCCTACATACTTTCTCCCAGGCTGGTCAGAATTCTTGGCTGCCTACAATTATGAGCTACAATATCATCCCGGCAAAGCCATTCCCCACGCCGATGCATTGAGCCGTGCACCACTCCCTGAAACCATCAACGATCCTGCACCAATGATGACAACGTAGCAGATCGAGACACTCCATACGCCGCCATTAACTGCCCGTGACATCGCGAGAGAAACAAAACGCAACCCCATCTTAGCACGAGTCCTCACATGGGTGGAACGCGGATGGCTATTGGACCAAGTACCAGATGACTTTGTGCCATTCAAAAGTCGTCAAACAGAGTTGCTCTTGCAAAAGGGCTGTATCATCTGGGGTGATAGAGTCGTTATCCAGAACGACTCCAACAGGCACTGCTAAGAACCTTGCACGATGGCCACCCTGGCATCGTGCGCATGAAGGGCCTCGCACGTAGCTATGCATGGTGGCCAGGTATAGACAGACAAATCGAATCATGGGTTAAAACTTGCCAGAGATGCCAAGAAGTAAGCAACACTCCACCAAAGGCAACCCCAACCGAATGGGAGACACCGCGGGGACCCTGGTCCCGCATCCATCTGGATTTTGCTGGGCCAACCAAAGGCCACACATTCTTGCTAACCGTCGACGCCTACTTGAATTGGCTCAAGAATCACCGAATGAGGAACACGACCACCGAAGCGGTCATCAAAAGACTGGAAAGCCCTTTTGCTGGCAGTGGAGAGGCAGCCCCCATAGCTGCTGAAGTCGGGACAGCTCCGGAAAGAAAGTGCCTGGAAAGAAGTGTGTTGGCTGGGTGAGAAATTCCTTTTGTGTTGTAAATTCGCTGAGGTTTGAAAGGACATCCTGAACAAAGAAGAAACCTGTGAGGCTTTTTTTTTTGACCAAAACTGTTTGAGCGGCGTTTTTTTAAAATGATGTCAAATTGAGGCTTGGATTCTTTTTTCTTTTTCTTACTTTATTTCTGGGGACTTAAGTGTGACTTTGTAGGTAACGGGATTGAATTTTCTCTTGTATATATTTTTATGCTCCTTTTGATTTTTTAATTTTTTCTAGGATAGAGGCTCCCTTTAGCTATTTTTTTTTCTTTTTTTTTTTTGTATACATTATTCATTTTTTCTGGTTGGGGGGGGAAGAGCATTAAGAAACATTGCAACATTGCCAACTAGAGGCTTGAAAATACTTCATTTGAATTGGAAAGAGTTGTAAGAAGACTCCTTCTCAAGGACATTTCAACGTGATAAGATAGAGGGAGAGCACAGCAAAATATTATTACAGGTGTTTTCCTGGACTCTTATCAATATTTCAACACTTGAGGCTTAGCTTTGAAGCTGCTGGAGAAGAGAGTCATAATAAGAGCCTTGGATAAATAAATAAAGTGCAGTGTGCTCTCATATATATATATATATATATATATATATATATATATATATATCCCATTCGCCAGCCTTTTTGTAAATTTCAATTCTAGTAATATTCTTATTTTTGCCTTTTATTTTAAAGGGAAAGTCTCAGAGTTTTTTCTTTATTTTTCTTTTTTTCTCTTTATTTTTATTGGGACTTCTTTGCTTTTTCTATCCATGTTTTTGGACCACTTTGTTTTTCTTTTTTGATTATTGAGATTAAGGTTTGAAGAACCTGAAGGAATTTCTTTTTTTCTTTTGTTTTTTATTTGCTCTTAATCAATAATATCATTTTTGGGTTTTTTTCCTTTCTATTTTTCCTTTTTTATGGTGGACTACTTTGTAATTGGATTAGGGTCAAGAAGAACCTGAAGATTTCTCTTTGTTCTTTTTTCCTTTTTCTTCTTTGGTTTTGGATCTTTTACTATTGGATTTTTTCATTTTGGATTATAATTGACTATTCTACCAGTTGGATTAAAAGTCAAAAAGAATTTGAAGCTTTGGAGGCATTGAAATGAGCAGGAAACCAATAGCAGTTGGCATTTCTACTTCTACTTCTGCTTCCCCACCAGCTGGAGGACAACGTTTAATTCAGACAATGTTGAAGCAAAATAAAGAACAAGAAATAGTAACTTTACAGATGATTATGCAAAGAATCCAAGATCTCAAGATAAAATCAGACATCATTGAACAAAGAATAGAGAAGACTGATGAAAAAGTGGAAAATATTAAACAAATGATGGGGAAGTATGAGGAGAGATTCCAAAAAATTGAGGAAGAAGGGAAACAAAGAGAGGAGAAGATTGGAAATATTGACAGTAGATTAACAGTGGTTGAACAAGAAAAAAATGGGATGTTGAGGTGGGAGATGGAAAGGTCAGAATTTTATCTCAGATTTCAAAATATAGAAGAGGAAAAAGGAGAAAATTTGGCTGCGATAATGATAGAAATTTTGGCAGATGCTTTGGAAATTACAGAGGAAAAGATGATGGATGGAGTAGATGAGGTATATCGAGTTTATACAAGATATGCGATGAGAAATAAATTACCAAAGGAAGTCCATATTAGATTTACCAAAAAATCCATCAAAACACAAATATTACAAGTGGTAAGAGAGAAAACATTTAAATACAAAGGTAAAGAGATTGTGGTTTTAAAACAAATACCCAGAAGAGTGAGAGAGATGAGAAGAGAATATCGATTTCTGACCAAAATGCTACTGGAAAACGAAGTGAATCATAGATGGCTGATTCCAGAAGGATTAATGTTTACGTGGCAAGAGCAGAGACATAGAATTGATTCAATTGAGAAAGCAGAACTTTTCCATGCAGAATTTTTTGGAAGAAGAAGAGAGGAGGCAGAGAAAGAGGTCTCATTAATTGAGTTTCAAGAGGAACAACTGGAGACTGAAAAAGAGAAAGGAGCTGTAGGTGGACAGGTGGACAGTAAAGAACAGAGTGAAGTGAGATTCATGAGAGCTGTTAGACCTAAATATAAAGCATAATCATGGAAGAAAGAAAACTGATTTCAATGAATATAAATGGACTTAATTCGGCTGTTAAAAGAAGGAAAACTTTTCATAAATTAGAGAAATTAAAATTTGATATAATTTGTCTACAAGAAGTTCATATTAAAAAACAACATGAACAATTGTTAGTACAGCCAAAATTGGGGAAAATATTTACTTCTTTGACTCAATGTAAGAAAAGAGGATTGGTTCTATACATTAAAGAGGCTATCCCAGCAAAACTGATCTACAATGATGAAGATGGAAGAGTATTAATGGTTGAAATAATGGACAATAATATAAAAATACTCTTGATTGCAATTTATGCTCCAAATGAAAAACAAGAAGAGTTTTATAAAAAGCTACACATGAAAATAACTGGACTGGACTATGTTAATATAATTATGATGGGAGACTTTAATGGAATTGTGGACAATAAATTGGACTATATATCAACAACAACCAAGCAAAATAGAAAGGCTCTTCCTAAATCTTTTTTAAAATGACAGACGAACTATCTTTAAAAGATATTTGGAGAGAAAGAAATGTTAAAGCTAAACAATATACTTTTTATTCAAATAGACATTTATCATGGTCCAGATTAGATATGATTTGGATCTCAACAGAATTAATATCCAATATTCAAGAAACAAATATTGAAACAAGTACTTGGGCAGATCATAGCCCAATGACAATTAAATGGAAGGGACAAAAAAAAAGATCGAGATGGACATTAAATAATACTATTTTAAAGGAGAAAGATTTTATACAATGGATGGAGAAGGAATTGGCTTTTTTTTTCAGAGAAAATAAAAAAGAAGATACTTCAACGCAGAATGTTTGGGAAACAATGAAGGCATATGCTAGAGGTCTGATAATAGATTATACAAGAAAAAAGAATATTAGGAAAAGGCAAGCTTCTAAGGCCTTGGAAGATGAGTATAAAAGACTTGAAAAAGAATTACAGAAAATGCCACAGAAAAAAGATATTAAATTGAAGCTGGATGTAATTAAACATAAATGGAATTAATAGAGAAAGAAGAATTGGCACAGAAAATCAGAAATTCTAAACAGAATTACTTTGAAGATGCGAATTAACCAGGTAGATGGCTAGCATATAAATTGAGAAAAGAGAAGGAATCAAGAAAAATATTGAAGTTAATAGATGATCAAGGCCAAGTTTGTTATGGTAATAAGGAGAAAAAGGAAATTATTCGAGATTTTTATGGGCAACTATATAAACAAGAGAATATTGATGAGAAAAAAGTCAAACAATATTTACAGAATGCTAATTTACCGAAGATACCTAAAGAGACTGAAGAAATGTTAGAAAGCAATATAACAATGATGGAATTAAATGAAGCATTTAAGAGACAAAACAATGGGAAAGCACCGGGTCCAGATGGGCTTCTGGCAGAATTCTATAAAACATTTCAAGAATCATTGAGTATCCCATTGTTAGAAGTCATGAATGAAGTTATGTTAAAGAAGATGATACCCAAAACATGGTCAGAGGCTTATATCACACTTATTCCAAAAGAAGACTCTGACCCACTGCTAATTAAGAACTACAGACCCATCTCCTTATTGAATGCAGACTATAAAATCTTTGTTTCAATTTTAGCAGAAAGACTTAAAAAATATTTAAATAATTTTATTCACCCAGATCAAAATGGATTTCTGCCAAAGAAACAAATCAGAGACAATATGAGAGTAATCTTGGATATTTTGGAATACTATGAGGCTCATCCTGAAAAGCAAATGGCTTTGATATTTCTAGATGCTCAAAAGGCATTTGACAACGTGAATTGGAGATTTATGTTATTACTATTGGAACAGATGGGTTTTGCTAAAAAAATTATTCAAGCAATCGAAGCCATATATAATAAACATACAGCAAAGGTAATGATGGAGGGGGAACTTACAGATTTTATTAATATAAGAAAAGGCACAAGACAAGGGTGTCCCCTATCTCCTTTGCTATTTGTGTTGACCTTGGAAGTGTTGAATAGAAATATTAGGGATGATAAAAGCATAAAAGGAATGAAAATTAAGAAGGAAGAATTTAAACTACAAGCTTTTGCTGATGATTTAGCTTTTATTCTGGAAGACCCGTTAGAAACAGCTCCAAGGTTATTGGAAAAGATAGAGACATATGGTGAGATGGCTGGTTTGAAAATAAAAGATAAAACAAAGATTTTGACAAAGAACATGCTATTGAGACAAAGAGAAGAACTGGCAGATCTTTTGAAAATCCAAATTACAAATAAGGTTAAGTATCTGGGGATATATTTGACAGCAAGATGTAGCACATTAAAAGAGAATAATTATATTAAACTCAAACAACAGATAGCTACAGATTTGAAGAAGTGGGAAAACTTGCAATTGTCATTAATAGGGAGAATTTCAACAATCAAGATGAATATTTTACCTAGAATTTTATTTTTGTTCCAAACAATACCAATTAGGCTTGGAAAAGACTATTTTGAAGATTTAAATAAAATCATGTTGCAGTTTATATGGCAAGGTAAAAAAGCGAGAATAAAGCTAAAGCTTTTGCAAGACGCTAGAATTAGAGGAGGTTTTGGCCTGCCCAATTGGGAATCGTACTATCAAGCTGCAAGTTTGATGTGGGTCAAGGAATGGATAATATTAAGAAAGACTACATTGTTGACACTAGAAGGTTATGATTTGCTGTTGGGTTGGCATGCTTTTTTATGATAAAAGGGAACTAAAACACAGGGTTATTTTAGAAGTCATTATATGCGGGAGTCTTTGTGGTTAAACTGGGAGAAGATAAAAAGACAATGTTATTTGAAAATTCCAGTTTGGTTATCGACTATTGAAGCATTTTCCTATCCTATAATTTATAAGAAGGAACAAACAGTTAGATATGGGGAACTCTTGGATGAAAAGGGTGAACTTAAATCGATCCCAAACTTAGAGGAACAAGGTATAAGGATGAATTGGTTTTCATATGCGCAAATACATTCAAGGTATGATGAAGATTCTAAAACGGAGGGATTCTATGAAAAGCAGACTGATTTAGATAAGATCTTGATGGGTACTGATGAGAAGGTGATTAAAAAATTATATGGTTATTTACTAGGAATGAAATTAGAGGAAGAACAAGTCAAAGAAACTATGATTGTTTGGGGGAAGAATTTTGGATATGGGATTGATCTAGAGAAATGGCAGAAATTGTGGTCTCAAAATTATAAAATGGCAATGTCAACAGCATATAAAGAAAACTTGTATAAGATGTTTTACAGGTGGCCTTTCCCCCGACAAGAATAGCAAGAATGTTTAAGAACAAATCTGAAAAATGCTGGAAATGTCATCAGATACCCGGCTCGTATTACCATATGTGGTGGACTTGTGAGGACGCTAGAAAATATTGGACTATAATTCGCATGTGGTTGGAAAAAATGACAAAGAAACACATAGACTTGAAACCAGAGATCTTCTTATTGGGAATTTTACCTGATATATATCGTAAAGATTTGAAGTACCTGATTGTAAATGTATTAACAGCGGCTAGGATTGTATTTGCTAAAAATTGGAAGAATGAGAAAATACCATTACAGGAAGAAATTATTAAGAAAATATTGGAATGTGCTGAGATGAGTAGATTGACATTTGAAATTAGAGAGCAAGAGGATAAACAATTTTATGAAATTTGGGATCTTTTTTATCAATGGCTAGATGATAAAATACGATAATAGAATATTTAGAATGCTAGACAGTAAGGAATATCTTTATTTTGCTATTATTTTGTTATTTGACATTATATTTATAAAGGGTTTTTTAGGATTGATTTGATATGATTATATGATTTGTTATAGAGTAAACTGGTTTAAAGTATTGTTAGCTCATAAAGCATGAATGATTAAAAATATAGTCAAAAACTTCTTTTTTTTAGTGATATTAGGATATATAAGTTTGGATTGACAATATGAGTTGTTATGTAACATAATTGTAATTGAGACTACAGAATGAATGCACAAAAATGATGAACCAACTGACACACTGGATGTACATATGAGAGTTGATGTTTTTATGTTTTGTTTGTCTTGTTTGTTTGTGGAAAATTAATAAAATCTTTTTCAAAAAAAAAAAAAAGACTGGAAAGACTGTTTGCAACCCATGGATTACCAGACGTTCTGGTATCCGACAATGGGCCCCAATTTACCGCGCTGTCTTTTGAACAGTACCTGGCTGACCGCAGTATCAGATATGCGCTCACTTCGCCTGCGCACCCTGCGGCCAACGGTAGGGCTAAGCGCATGGTACAATTTGTCAAGAGAACACTACAAAAGATAGACTACGACAACATCTACAAGAAAATCAACTGAATTCTTTTCCTACAGCACATCACACCTCACAGCGTCACCAACAAAACTCTCGCCGAGCTGCTGATGGGACGAAAGCTCCGCTCCCATCTCGACCGGTTACACCCAGCCTACGAACCGGAAAAACCACTCGGATCCAGCGGCCGATGCTGTACCTTCCAGGTAGGCGATTTAGTATTTGCTAAAAACTTATTGGGCGATCCACTGTGGGTAGAAGCGACTGTAATCCGCGTAACCGGCCCAAGATCATACCTTGTACAGTGCCCTGACGATAGACTTTGGAAGCGCCACATAGATCAACTACGATCACGGCT
Organism: Hydrophis major; assembly: GCA_033807585.1. NCBI lineage: Eukaryota > Metazoa > Chordata > Lepidosauria > Squamata > Elapidae > Hydrophis > Hydrophis major. The sequence goes on from CM066329.1 coordinate 25,535,933, forward strand.
GCAGTCACGCAATTCCGAACTCCCTTATAACCAAACTGAGGGGGGGGGGAGATACAGAGGAAGACGAATTTCAACTAGAGGAAAATCTTTTCGAAGGGAACGATAGCGGAACTGAAACGCAGGAACAGGAACCAGGGATGGGAGTGAGTTCACCTCAGGGAGTTACCGAAGATGATGGTGACAACGGAAACGGAAACTCTGAACCAGAGGCACCCCTGTCGTTAAACAACGATCTACCTCAGCAGAAGTGCAGCCAATTGACAGGCACTTTGCGAAAATCAAAAAGACTGATAAAACAACCGTCCTACCTCAAGGACTATATAACCGCACCCCATAAGCAGAAGCCGGGGGAAAGGGGGGTTGTGAATGAATAATATCAAATAAAGTTATCTTGAGCTTGAAGTCAAGTGCAGGGCTCTGGCCCTGCACTTCTGATTGGCTGTTAATGGCAGGATCGGATTGGTCCATTCAGGAGCATCTGATTGGCCATTAACAGGCCAGTCTCATTGGTTAACGGAGCTAGCGCTCCCGAATTGCGATTGTTGAATAGTTAATAAGTTGCCTATATAAGGAAGGCTATAGCAGCCATCCAGTTTGAGCTGTCACACCATGTAAATAAAGAGTTTGAAGTTCACTGTTTCTACCGGCTTGTCTCCATTATTCGCACCCATGCTCCAGACTTAACAACACCAAATCACAGGGTTATTTTAGAAGGCATTATATACGGGTATCCTTATGGTTGAATTGGGAGAAAATTAAGAAACAATGTTACTTGAAAATTCCAGTTTGGTTATCAACTATTGAAGCTTTTTCGTATCCTATAACTTATAAGAAGGAACAAACAGTTAGATATGGGGAAATATTGGATGAAAAGGGTGAACTTAAAACGATGCAAAATTTAGAAGCACAAGGTATAAAGATGAATTGGTTTTCATATGCACAAATACATGCAAGGTATCTTAAAGATTCTAAAATAGAAGGCTTTTATGATAAATTGACTGATTTAGACTATAACTATATAGTTATTTGTTGGAAATTAAATTAGAGGAAGAACAAGTTAAAGAAACAATGATTGCTTGGGGGAAGAATTTTGGATATGGGATTGATTTAGAGGAAATGGCAAAAATTGTGGTCACAAAATTATAAAATGACAATATCAACAGCATATAAAGAAAATTTGTATAAGATGTTTTCAAGATGGCACTTTCCCCCGACAAGAATAGCAAGAATGTTCAAGAATAAATCTGAAAAGTGCTGGAAATGTCATCAGATACCTGGCTCATATTACCATATGTGGTGGACTTGTGAGGAGGCCAGGAAATAGTGAAAGCTAAGTATTAAGCTGCTTCATAAGTTGGGGCATTCATAAAAAACAAGCACAATCAATATCGTATCTGAGTAGAAATCAGATAAACACAACCAAGGTTAAAGGTGGTGCAGACACACAGCCCCATCCCACCAGTTATCACTTTTGACACAACTCTCGAGTCTCTGATTAATCCAATAGTTCATTCTCTTCCATCACTTTCTCCCAGTGAAGAGTTCCCCAGAGATCCTGCTTCTCTTTGTTCTGGCCTGACTTTCTCCACATGAGTGTAGTAGATCCACTGCTGGATTCCTTCCAACATTATGGAAATATAGGGAATCAACACCTAAAGTCACTTCTGGTTCTGAAGTTCTTTCTACACTCCACACACTGATCCGGCTTCTTCCCCGTGTAGATTCTTTTGTGGAGTGTAAGAGTGCAAACATCTTTGAAACTCTTTCCACACTCGATGCATTTAAATGGTTTCTCTCCTGTGTGGATCCTATTGTGGGAGGTAAGGCTGCCACTATCATTATAACATTTTCCACACTCCAGGCATTTATAGGGTTTCTCCCCTGAGTGAAGCCTTCTATGGTACCTGAGTGAACGATTATGTCTAAAGGTTTTTCCGCACTCATGACATGTATACGGTTTTGCCCCAGTGTGGATCCTGTTGTGGCTACCAAGATAACTACTTCTGAAATTCATGCCACACTCTGTGCACTTGTACGGTTTCTCCCGTGTGTGAATCCTTGTATGGATCTTCAGTGCTTTAGAATCAGTGAAATGTTTCCCACACTCCTGGCCCTGATATGGTTTCTCCCCAGTGTGGGTCCTGCTATGTATGACATAGCTATTTTTTGCACTGAAGCTGTTTCCACGCGTGCGGCATTCGTATGGTTTCTCTCCAGTGTGGAGCCTTTTGTGATGAGTAAGAGACCGCAAATCAGTGAAGCATTTGTCACATTCAGGGCACTTATAAGGCTTTTCAACTGTGTGGATCCTTTTATGAACAGTAAGACTATATGGATTACTGAAGCTTTTCCCACAATTGGTGCATTGATGTGGTTTCTCTCCACTGTGGATTCTTCTGTGTGACGTTAGATGATCGCATTTACGGAAGCTCTTTCCACACTCCAAGCATTTGTATGGTTTCTCCCCTGTGTGGCTCCGTTCATGGACATGAAGGCCACCAGAAGTGGAAAAGTGCTTTCCACACTGCAGGCATTGAAAGGGCTTCTCCCCTGTATGGATTCTGTGATGGGATGTAAGGTGTGCAGAGCAATGAAAGCTCTTTCCACACTTCATGCATTCAAATGGTTTTTCTCCCATGTGGATCCTGTCGTGTGATTTAAGATGAACTTTTTGATTGAAGCTTTTTCCACATTTCAGGCATTTATAAGGTTTCTCTCCTTTATGCATCCTATTATGTAAGGTTAGAACACCACTTCTGCTAAAGCTTTTTCCGCACTCCAGGCATTCATAGGTTTTCTCCCCTGTATGGATCCTCTTATGGGAAGTAAGAGTACCTGGGGCACCAAAGCATTTTCCACACTCTTTGCATTTATACGGCTTCTCTCCAGTGTGGATCCTCTTATGTAAATTGAAATTGCCCTTTTGTGCAAAGCATTTTTCACACACCATGCAATGATACGGCTTTTCCCCTGTATGGATCCTATTATGGCAACTGAGGTCGCTTACAGAGCGGAAGCTCTTCCCACATTCTAGGCATTTACATGATTTCTTCCCAGTGGGGCTTTTTTTCCGGGAATTCGGTTCCTTGCACTGAGTAAACCTCGTTCTACCCTCCCTGTGTTGGTGCAGCTTTTCCTGTCTGTGGAGGCTTTGATGGGAAGTAAGGGAGGAACTGTTTCTGACGGTCTTTTGACAGGGGATGCCTTGATGCTGCTTCTTCTCTTTGTGCATCCTCTGATGTGAATTAAGATGGTTTTTCTGCCTGAAGGTCCTTGCACAATCCGTACATTTATGTGGCTCCTCTGCTTTGTGAATCTTTTTATGCAATGCAAGACAGTGGCTTGTACCGAAGCTTTCTGCACACTCTGTACATTTGTATGGTTTCCCTCCTTCTTCTATTCTTTCATGTGAAGGAGGAGGAAGGCTCCTTCTGGGGTGTTGTCTGCTTTCATCTTCTTTCTCTCCAGCAAGGCTTTGGCAACAGTCACATAATCCAGATTCATCTTGGAGTATTTTCCCAACCTTGAACACACTTCTTTTTCATGGCGATCACCTGTGTCCAATGAGACATTGATATCTGGACAAGGTAGACCAGAGCAATTCTCCAGCTCCCCCATTAACTGGATTAGTTCAGAACTTTGCTTTCCATACATCTTTCCTACAACTTCCTTTTTGTCTTTTGGCAAAGGTGTTGCTGCCTCTTAGCCCGAATCCTCCATCTCCCATCCGTCACCTGGTTGCAACAATAAAAAAATTAACACAAATTTTAGTGCAAAAGGGATCAAGCACCATTGCTCTACTTGAATGGAATCAAACTTCTTCCAAATTCCCATTTGTTCCAAACATTGTGCTATGTTGGTATTAATGTGGGAAACAATGTTGTGTTTAATTTTTTTTTTACAGAATTGTAAAAAGACATGCTAGCCTGTGAATAAAATACATTGCATATGTTTCTAATCTCATGAACTCGGTTGATAGTTACTCCAGAGACAACCCCTGGCAACTAGGACCATAAAAGGAAATTCGTAAATAAGGACAGAGGAAGATAGAATTAGAGCCGTGGGAGATGTAATCAGGGGTGGAGATAATGTATTTACGCACTTTGGATAGGTTGTGACATCATTATTACTAAGCTGATGAAGAAGAGGTGGGAGGTAAATTGGTTAGAATATAAGGCAAATGTATTGATGGTTAGGATGTATGCAGTGTACCTGCGTGTGTGTAGTTTGCCCACCTTGCAAAGAGAATAAAATTACCATTGTTTTCTCTTGGAAGTTTTGGCTGGTGATTGTTTATTTCCAAACTAGACAACCAATTCCACATTAAGTTAATATAAGATTTGACCTTTGGCTACTAAATGTCAGTATCTTAACAGAATCTCTCACCTAATGAGGCCACGTTCCTCTTGTTTTCCAGCATGACCACTTGGAATAAGGCTTTTTGCTCAGACTCTAGCAGGGCCCATTCCTCCATGGAAAAAAACACAGCTACAGCCTCAAAGGATAGCAAATCCTGACACAGGGAGGGAAAAAAACACAATGTATTCCATTAATATACCTAACAATGAACACTTCAATAAATTACATGCAAGTCTTCTTAATTAAAAACCCCCACAGCTTCCAGGTAGGGCAAACGAGCATGTAGGATATTGAATTTAGCAGCTGGAACACTAAAGTCTGCAATTGGCCAGAACACAATTGTAACTGACTCCTTAGAGAGTGCTGACTCATGCAGGATGGAATGTATGCTATGATTGGTTGCTATAAGTAGAAACGGGAAGTTTCCCTTTTTTTTCCTCCTTTTTTCCCTTTCTGTGTTCTGCATGACGGTTTAGATTTACCTCATGATGTTCCTCTGTTTTCCTGACTATCTTATGTTCTTTTGTGGATGGTGACAAAGATTGCTGTAAATTTGCATGTTAAATATATTTATATTTACATAAAGGACTACAAATCCAGATTACATGTCTCTGACTTCATCTTGACAGCTGCTTGCAATTCCTTGACAGACATCTCCTCTGGAAAACTTTTACAGAAACAAAGTGCCTCTGGCTAGAGATACATCTAGTTAATGTTTTATTGGTTTGGCTGATTCCACAGGAGCAGCAACCCCAAATTACTTTGCTTTCCGCTGATGAGCTAGACTTTGGGTAAATTGGCCAAACCCAACACCAATTTGACCCACTGCGGTGACCCGATGAATCATGTCGAATCAAGGGAAGTGGTGTTCAACATTTAATTTCTGTACAAATGTAAAGCTTGGACTTTTTTTTTCACCTTGGGCTTAGTAGTAGTGCTGCTTTATAAAATCTTAGTAAGGCCACACTTGCAGTACTGCATTCAGATGTGGTAACCACATTACAAAAAAGATGTTCAGATTTTGGAAGACATGCAGAAAAGAGCAACGAAGATAATTAAATGCCTGGAGACTAAAAGATTTGAAAAATGGTTGCAGGAACTGGATATGGCCAGTTTAGAGAAAAGAAGGACAAGGGGAGACACAATAGCAGTGTTCCAATATTTCTGGGGCTGCCCCAAACAAGAGAGGGCTCAACTTATTTTCCAAAGCACCAGAAGGCAGGAGAAGAAACAACTGATGGAAACTAATGGTGGAGAAAGGCAACCTGGAATTAAGGAGAAACTTAATGACAGTGAGAACAATTAACTAATGGAAGGGTTTGCCTTCAGAAGTTTTGGGCTGGAGGTTTTTAAGGAGAGACTGGACACCCACCTGTCTGAAAGGGTATAGGGTCTCCTGCTTGAAACAGGGGGATGGACTAGAAGATCTCCAAGATCCCTTCCAATTGTGATACTCTGTTATTGGGAGATTGGCACATCTGGGGAGGGGAGGGGAGAACCCTCCTACCTGCGTTGGAAGCTCAGCCACTGTTGATCTACCACTGCAGAGAACTGGGGTTCCAGGAGATGAAGCCATGGCCACAAGAGGGTCTTGGAGCGGGGGGGGGGGGGGGGGAAACAGCAAAGGAATAATTGGCTATCAAACATCCTAAGGATATTCTTGAGCATCCAGTGCAAAAGGCTGATTTTAGCCTATTTCTAGGCTCACCAGGGAACCCCTTTATGCGAGTCCTTTGCAGCCACAGCAACAACACAGAGAACCTCATTCTGGGTGAGAGGAAAACTGAAAGGTATGGAAGGACCAGGGATAGGATTCAGAGGCAGATTATCTCAGCCATGAATGTGTGCATTAAAGGACTATGGATCTTGACGTCCTCCCATATCCAGGCATTTATGCTGAGTTGTAAATCAGGAGCTCTTGGTCTGGTTTGTCACCAACAAAAGAGGCAGAGTCCAATTCTTTCTGAATCACACATATGTTGGTAGTCCTCAAATTACAACTTTTCATTTAGTGACCATTTTGAAGTTAGGATGATAATGAAAAAAAGTGACTCATGACCGCTTTTCACACAACTGTTGCTACATCCCCATACTCATGCCATCAAAATTCTGGTGCTCAGCTACTGACTCCTATTTTTGATGGTCACAGCATCCTGTGATCACCTGTTGCCACCATCTGGCAAGCAAAGTCAATTGAAAAGCCAGATTCCCTTCACCATCACTAACTCAACAGCTGTTAGTAACTCAACAACTGCAGAGGTTCACATAACAACTGGGGCAAATAAGGTTATAAAAGGGGGTAAAACTCACTTAACAACTGCCTGGCTTAGTAACAGAAATGTTGGTCCTAAGTGTGCTGGTAAATCAACTAAACCTGTATTCAGGTTTGGAGAAAGCTGACTTCTCTCATAAGGCTAGGAAAGACCTTGAATTATTTCTTCAGCACACTTTTCCATTGAAGTTCCTTTAGAATAGAATAGAATAGAATAGAATAGAATAGAATAGAATAGAATAGAATAGAATAGAATAGAATAGAATTTAGAATAGAATAGAATAGAATGCTTTATAGGCCAAGTGTAACTGGACATACAAGAAATTTATTTTGGTGCATATGCTCTCTGTGTTCATAAAAAGGAAAGACACGATGCCTTGAAGGCTCACCTGTCCAGGCATTTTCCCAGGTGGGAAAAGGGAAGGAAGGAAATGTCGAAAGGTGCCAAAAGGCATGGGAGGGTTAGATTGTATTATCGGTTCTCTTTTAGCTTTATTATGGTTTTTTTCATATTTGTTTTGTGGCAATCTCCTGTCTGTCTCTTTTGTAATTGATATTTTTGCATGTGTCTTTTGTCTGTTTGTTTTGCTTATTTGGTATGTCCTGTGTTTGTGAGGGTTTCCTTTTCTTATTTGTCTAGTTTTCTTAATTACAGGCTTTTGTCTATAGGGATTCTGTAATACCTTTTATTTCATTCCTTTTCCTATGTAAGTTTGTTTTATGGCTGGCCTGATGTTCCCCTTGGGCTTTTCCTGTTTGAGTGACACCACTGACTTCGTGAAGTTCCCTTTCCACAGAAGGAAGAAAGGAGGGAGGGAGGAGCTTATTACCTGGCACCCGCAGGGAAAGGCGGCTTTATTCCTCGGTCCAAGAGATGCAAAAGATCCGCTTTCCTCGCAGCCCCGCCGGCCACGCTTCCTTCCTTCCCGGCCACGCACGTAGATTCCCCCTCCCCGAACGACCCCAGCCAGGAGTTTGCAAAGCGCTTTTAGCTCTTCCCCTCCCGGTCCAGCTCCCCCGATTCTCCTAAAGGGTGGAGAACGCCGCCCACTCCGAGGCCCCCCTGCCTGCCCATTCCCCCTCCCCCCACGTGCTGGGTAGGATGGGCAGCTGGACAGCGAGTCCATCGCTTCTTTGGGCCAGGCATTTGGAGAATCAGGCGGGAGAGAGAGGGGAGGAAACCCACGGAAGGGAGGAGAGAAGGGAAGGGGTTGCAGAACAACACATCTAGGAGGGAATCCCCCTTTTGGAAGGAAAGTGGAGTCGGTAGGAAAAGGAGGCTGCCTTCTCCAATGAGTCTAACAAGACAGTCCTCAACTAACTTGTCTCCTCAAATGACGAACATTCACGATTTGTGCCATAATAATGAATAATGGCTGCTTTGCAAATAGTTCTCGACTTAATGACCATCATTTAGTGTCCCTTGGAAGCTGCAACGACCTCCCCCCCCAAAGTGAGTTAAGTCCGTGATTCGCGCTAAAGACCTTTGCAGAATCCCCCTGGTCTGGTCATGTAATCCAAATTGAGGCATCAGGGAACTGAATCGCTTTTATGACCTCTGCAGTGTCCAGAGGTCACATGATCTCCTCTTGCGACCTTTCCACAAGCAAAGTGAATGGGGAAACCAGATTCACTTAACAACTGTAGCGAGAAAGGTCATAAAATGGAGCAAAATTCACTTTACCAAATGTTTCACTAAACAAAAGTTGGTGCTTCACTTTTTGTTGCAAATCAATTACCTCTACAAAATATTTCTCCCAGTTAAAACAGCTCCAAGCCTAACGAAGCCTGCTTCCAGTTTGCGGAGAAAGGGGTTCCTGGCGGATTCCCCATTTCCCCCTCTAGAATTGCACTTCCAAAGTTGTTGAAAGAAGGAAAAAGATCCTTCTGAACTCAAAGGCACTTCTGGTTTTCCTCACCTTACCTGCTCCAGCCACTTTGCCACATGTGCCCAGCCTCAAATTGAACACACTGAAGACAAGATTGTAAGGAAAAACTTTATTCTGCAGAAAAAGTAAATTAAGGAAATCTCGTCAAAGCCTTTGCACCCACCAATGCCCACTGGAGTGCTTTACACAGCGATTGCCACACAATTTACACATTTCAGTCATGGGATATTCTCTCATCTCTCTTTATAGCAATTCCTTGCCTGTTTTACACTAAAATGTTAGCCTTCCTGCATACCAGTATATGTAACACAGAGCTTTGCCAAGCGATTTAAATCTATCGTAATATGTGCACAGAGAAATCTCAATAAGTTTGTCAATGTCGCTTTGGTAGTAATATAGCCTAGCTTTCCATGATGTTTCCTATTTACAGCCTGCTTAAGGAGATGGAACAATGGGTGTTAACTAGAATGCGGGTAACTGGTCTCTTCTGATACACTGGTTGGCAGAGTTGGATGTGGAAGGCATTTCAATAGTCCAGTTAGCTCTGCTGTTGAGGAGCATGGAATGAGACACAGATCCGTGTTGGGAAGCCCTTCCATACAGTACATTGGGCTGTTCAAAGAAAATATGGTTAATTTAGGCTGTTATGTGTGGTAGAAAGAACTAAGAGAAAAAAAAAATGTTTATTGTTCTTTTTATGATGTGATTTCCACTAAAACTTCTTAGATGTGTATGTATAATAATGTATAATAATTGCATGCAAAATTGAAAAATGCATATGTATAATGTATAATTGCATGCAGAATTGAATAGGATTGAATTGAAGAAAAATATCCTTTACCTGTGTATAGTTCCAATTGGGGCTGCTACAGTTCAAAATGAAATAATTGTGACATGTTGATTATAAATCTGAATACAACTAGACAAACGCATTTTGAGCATGTCAATAAGCCAGGGAGATGGTTATCATATAGATTTTTAAAAAGGAAAGAAAAAAGATTGATTTATCAGCTAATAGATGGAAAGGGGGATAAATAAGGGATAGAAAGAAAAAAGAAATTGCCCATAAATATTTTGAAGAGCTATATAAAAAGGAAGAAGTGAATGAAGATAGGATAAGAAACTATTTAGATGAAATGAAGGATGAAGCAATGGGGAAGAAATGGAAGAATTATTAAACAAAGACATTACTTGGTTCGAATTGAAATCAGCAATAGAGAACCAGAAAAACAACAAATCCCCGGGACCAGATGGGATCCCAGGGGAGCCGTACAAGGTAACAGCAGAATGGGACCTCTTATGGTGGAAGTTTTTAATGACATCTTATTGGCAGCCAGGATGCCGGACTCATGGAAGGGGGCATTGATTTAGCTGATCCCAAAGGAGGATTCGGACCCCCGATATATACAAAATTATAGGCTGATTTCTTTGCTAAATACTGACTACAAAATATTTACTTCTATTATAGCAAGTAGACTAAAAAGAATTTTAAATGAGCTTATATATGAAGACCACAATGGATTTCCCCTGACCAGACAAATCAGGAATAATTTAAGAATAGTATTGGATGTTTTAGAATTTTACGAAGCCCACCCCGAAAAACAAATAGCACTTATGTTTTTAGACGCAGAGAAGGCCTTCGATAACTTAAATTGGCAATTTTTAATCCAAAAAAATTATAATATGAATTTAGGCACCAAATTTAAAAACATTATAACAACCATTTATGATACACAATAAGCGAATATTATAATAAACGGGGAATATACCCGCCCAATAGAAATAGAAAAAGGAGTCAGACAGGGCTGCCCACTCTCACCCCTGCTCTTCATATTATTGCTAGAAGCATTATTAACACGAATTAGACAGAACCCAGACATAAAAGGATTAAAGGTTAAGAAAGAAGAATATAAGTTGCAAGCGTTTGTGGATAATATGATTTTTTTCATTGAAGAACCAATAGAAAGAGGACAAAAATTGATGAATGAATGAGAACAATTTGGAGCAGTAGCAGGACTAAAAATTAATTGGAAGAAAACAAAAATAATGACTAAAAATTTAACAGGAAAACAGAAATTAGAACTAGAAGTTATGGGACTACAAGTGATAAAGAAAGTGTAATATTTAGGAATATGGTTGACAGCACATTGTAAGACACTAAAGGAAAACAATTATGACAAATTAATGCAATGGGTAAAGAAGGATTTAGAAACATTGGGCAAACTGCAACTGTCACTATTAGGCAGGATTGCTGCTATTAAAATGAATATTCTTCCAAAATTCCTCTATATATTTCAGACGATTCCAATTAAAGTACACAAAAAGTTTTTTGAAGAACTTAACAAAATAATTGCAAAATTCATCTGGCAAGGGAAAAAACCTAGAATAAACTTAAGGCAATGCAGGATATGAAGAGCAGGGGAGGGCTGGCACTCCCAAATTGGGAGTTGTATTATAGTGCGGCCTCTTCAGTATGGTTGAAGGAATGGGTGAATTTAACCAATAAGAGACTATTACTCTTAGAAGGCCATGACTTACAGAGGGGTGGCATGCTTTTTTATGGAATATTGGGAAAACTAGCCAGAAATATTTTCAGATACTTAATCAGAGATTCATTATTGACTAATTGGAAGAAAATATGGAAAAAACACTACTTAAAGATACCAATCTGGATCTCAACAAGGGAGGCGATGATCCACCCAAATAATCTGGATATTACTAAAATGATTAAATATAAAGACCTATTGGATAAGAAAGGAAATCTGAAATCGTGGCAAGACCTTTAGAATCAGGGATTAAAAATTGACCGGTGGGCATATCTTCAAATTCAAAGTAGATACAAACAGGACAAGAAAGAATTTGGAATTAATAATACACTCCAGCAATTAGATAACATTTTATTAAGATCAGGCAAAAAAAAAAATAACAAAATTTTATAATTATTTATTAGAGGTAGAATTAGAGGAAGAAATTGTAAAAGGGAACATGATAACCTGGAGTAGGAATATAAGACATAGTATCACCTTAACAGAATGGGAAAAGGTCTGGGGTAGGAATGACAAAATCACAAAATCGGTAGCATACAAAGACAATTCCTATAAAATGTTTTAAAGGTGGCACCTTCCTCCTTCGAGATTAGCGAAGATGCACCCCAATATGAGTCCGAACTGCTGGAAATGCAAAAAAAAAAAAAAGAGGGAACTTTCTTCCATATGTGGTGGTCCTGTACAGAAACTCAAAAATATTGGCAGAAAATAGGAAATGATAAGAGAACAGATCGAATTTAAACCAGAGTCCTTTCTATTAGGGATCTTTGATAAATAACTACCCAAAAAAGTGAAATATATAATATAATATAATATAATAATATTGACAGCGGCCAGATTGGCTTTTGCACAACGTTGGAAACAGCCTAATGTTCCACCAGAGGGGATGATTATTCAAAAAATTATAAGTTGTGCAGAAATGGACAAATTAACCTTGGCATTAAAAGATAAAGACACTTCAATATATTACGACAACTAGAACTGCTGGTACAAATGGATAGACCAAATATAGATTTCACACTAAAAGGCAAAAGAAGATATGATAGAATTGTAGTGGTGAAATACAGATATATGTAACAATTAATTGTGAATATGGGATAAAATAAGGATAAAAAGGAGGTCTCACAAACTGTTGAAAATGAAAATGTTTTAAATTGTTTTCTATATTTTTCTTTCTATTCTTTTTTTTCTTATTTTCTTTTTTTCTCTTATATTTATGCATGTGTCATTGGTCTATTTTAATTGTAAAATACAACACAATAATACAATAAAGTGTATTAAAAAAAAAAAGCAGAGGCAGGAGGAGGGGGGCGAGTGAGGCTTTTAAACTCTTTCCACACTCGATGCATTCAAATGGTTTCTCCACTGTGTGGATTCTATTTTAGGAGGTAAAACTGCCCCTATCATTATAACATTTTCCCTCTTGGCATTTATGGAGTTTCTCCCCTGTGTGAATCCTCTTATGGAAAGTTAAGGGCATCGGAGATCCTGAAGCATTTTCCACACTCTGCACATTTATACGGCTTCTCTCTGGTGTGGATCCTGTTATGTAAGTTGAAATTGCCTTTTTATGTGAAGCTCTTTCTGCACATCTTGCAATGATATGGCTCTTCCCCTGTATGGATCCTATTATGTAAGCTTAAATTGCTGCTTCTGCTGAAACTTTTTCCATATTCCAAGCATTCATGGGGTTTCTCCCAGTGTGGATTCTGCTATGTACATTACAGCTTTTTTTTTTGCCCTGAAGCTCGTTCCACACGTGCGGCATTCATATGGTTTCTCCCCAGTATGGAGCCTTTTGTGGCAAGTGAGGCCCCACGAATTGGTGAAACATTTGTCACACATGGTGCACTTTTGGGCTTTTCACCTGTGTGGATTCTTTTATGGGTATTAAGGTGACTTTTTTGACTGAAGCACTTCCCACATTTGGTGCACTGATTTGGTTTCCCTCCTCTGTGCATACTTGATGGGAAGTTAAGATATTGGATGTACAGAAGCTCTTTCCACACTCCAGGCATTTGAACGGTTTCTCCCCTGTGTGGGTCCGTTTGTGGGTACGAAAGCTATCAGAATGGGAAAAGCGCTTTGCACATTGCAGACACTGAAAGGATTTCTCCCCCGTGTGGATTCTGCTATGTATGATATAGCTATTTTTTGCATTGAAGCTCTTTCCACACTCCATGCATTGAAATGGTTTTTCTCCCGTGTGGATCCGCTCGTGTGACTTAAGATGACCTTTTTGACTGAAGCTCTTTCTGCACTCCAGGCATTGAAAGGGTTTCTCCCCTGTGTGGGTCTGTTTGTGGGCACGAAAGCCACCAGAACTGGCAAAGCACTTTCCACACTGTAGGCACTGAAAGGGCTTCTCCCCTGTGTGGATTCTGTGATGGTCAGTAAGGGATACAGAGCGACGGAAGCTCTTTCCACACTCCATGCATTGAAATGGTTTTTCTCCCGTGTGGATCCTCTCGTGTGACTTAAGAGGACCTTTATCGCTGAAGCTCTTTTCACAGTGCAGGCATTTATAAGGTTTCTCCCCTTTATGCATCCTATTATGTATGGTTAGAGAAGAGGTGTTGCTAAAAGTTTTTCCACACTCCAAGCATTCATAGGGTTTCTCCCCAGTGTGGGTTCTACCATGTACGATACAGCTTTGTTTTACACTGAATCTCTTTCCACACACATGGCATTCATATGGTTTCTCCCCAGAATGGAGCCTTTTGTGACAAGTGAGGCCCCACAAATTGGTGAAGCATTTGTCACACTCGGTGCACTTATAGGGCTTTTCACCTGTGTGGATTCTTTTATGGGTATTAAGGTGACTTTTTTGATTGAAGCACTTCCCACATTCGGTGCATTGATTTGGTTTCCCTCCTCTGTGCATACTTTGATGGGAAGTTAAGATGCTGGATGTACAAAAGCTCTTTCCACACTCCAGGCATTTGTATGGTTTCTCACCTGTGTGCGTCCGTTTGTGGGCACGAAAGCTATCAGAACGGGAAAAGCGCTTTCCACACTGCAGGCACTGAAAGGGTTTCTCCCCCGTGTGGATTCTGCTATGTACGATATAGCTGCTTTTTGCACGGAAGCTCTTTCCACACTCCATGCATTGAAATGGTTTTTCTCCCGTGTGGATCCTCTCATGTGACTTAAGATGACCTTTTTGACTGAAGCTCTTTCCGCACTGCAGGCATTGAAAGGGTTTCTCCCCCGTGTGGATTCTGCTATGTATGATATAGCTAATTTTTGCATTGAAGCTCTTTCCACACTCCATGCACTGAAACGGTTTTTCTCCTGTGTGGATCCTCTCGTGTGACTTAAGAGGAGCTTTTTGACTGAAGCTCTTTCCGCACTGCAGGCATTGAAAGGGTTTCTCCCCTGTGTGGATTCTGCTATGTATGATATAGCTAATTTTTGCATTGAAGCACTTTCCACACTCCATGCATTGAAATGGTTTTTCTCCTGTGTGGATGCTCTTGTGTGATTTAAGATGACCTTTTTGCCTGAATCTCTTTCCACACACCGTGCAGTGATATGGCTTTTCCCCTGTATGGATCCTATTATGGCAAGTGAGGTCACTCGCATAGTGGAAGCTCTTCCCACATTCTAGGCATTTATATGATTTCTTCCCAGTGAGGCTTTTTTTCCGGGAATTCGGTTCCTTGCTCTGAGTAATCCTCGTTCTACCCTCCCTGAGTTGATGCAACCTCTCCTCTCTGTGGAGGCTTTGATGGGAAGTAAGGGAGGGGCTACTTCGGAAGCTTTTTTCCCTATTAATATATTGATGTTGCTTCCTCTCTTCATGGCCCTTCTTATGTGAATTAAGATCACTTTTCTGACTGAAGGTCCTTCCACAATCCAGACATTTGTGTGGATCCTCTGCTTTGTGAATCTTTTTATGCAATGCAAGGGAACAGCTTGTGCTGAAGCTTTCTGCACACTTTGTACAATTGTATGGTTTCCCTTCTACTATTCTTTCACGTAAAGGAGGAGGAAAATTCCTTCTGGAGCACTGCCTGCTTTCATCTTGTTTCTCTCCAGCAGGGCTTTGGCAACAGTCATCTAATCCAGATTCACCTTGGAGTGTTTTGCCATACCTTGAACACATTTCTTTTTCATGACAATCATCTTTGTCCAATAATACATTGATATCTGCACATGGTAAACCAGAGCAATTCTCCAGCTCCTCCGTTAACTGGTTTTCCTCTGAACTTTGCTTTCCATACAACTTTTCTGCAAGTTTCTTTTTGTGTTTTGGCAAAGGTGCTGCTACCTCTTGGCCAGAATCCTCCATCTCCCATCTGTCATCTGCTTGCAACAATAGAAAAAGAAAAGTTAGCACAAACTTAGGTGCAAAAGGGATCAAGCACCATTGCTGTATTTGAACAGTACCAAACTTCCTCCCAAATCACATTGATTCAAAACATGGTGTCAATCCTAAAGCCATTTTGGATCGTGTTCAGAATTGGCACAGCGAGGCTGGGCAGAGCTGTGGGAATGGGAGGGGGGAGTAGAGATAGCTGGGCATGTGTAGCCAAAATAGAATTCTTTCCTCTGGGAACCAAGGGTGTTCTCATCAGCACCTGGTGAGGCACATGAGAAAAACAGCTGGACTCAGACTGTGACCTAACTGGACCATGTGATGGATGAGTGGACTGGGGGGAAGAACTTTGAATTGGGGGGGGGAACCGCTGGACCTTCAGAGTCAGCTTTTCACCAGCTGTGCCAAAAGGACTTGCCTAATAAATCTATACTTTGAGGAATCATCAAACCTCAGAGTTTTGATTCTTTTGGGTCTGTTACTTCGAACCCTGACACATGGTGCGATGCTTAGGATTAAGTTGATATAAGATTTTACCTTCGGCTCTCTCTTGTCCTTGGTAGTACAAATTGAAAACGTGAAAATCTTGGGTAAGATCATTTGAAATTTATGGGGCGAGAACCATCAGCTCTACTGCTTCAGATTTAGCTCAAAGGAAGCAGAAGGGACACTTAAAAGAGGCCTTCATTCCTTCATTTGTTCATTTATTCATTACATTTATTGGCCTCCAGCTTGCCATAGGGAAACCCTTGATGCCTTATTATATTAAAAATATAAAAATACATATAAACAATAGTGTACAAATACAAATACTCAGTTCTAAGTGTTAGGGATAACATTGTTTACCCTAACTGGTTTAGGTAAAATAATAAATATGTTATCATGGTTTGTTAGTTAAAGTGTCTGCAACTTTAACTGTAGGAATGTAATTAAGGGAGTGGTTGTAAAAAGCACCATAAAAGAAGCAAGGTACCGCAGCTTGCTCTCTCTGGCTTTATGATTCCTAATTACTGGATGGATTCAAGACTGCGTTTCTTCCCCTACTAGAACGGGAGAGAGAAAGGACTGATTTATTTGTAAGTGAACTGACATTGGATATTCTACACGGACTTTGCTAATTGAATATCCTTGAATGGAATGACTAAAATGATACATGACTAATGGACTGTTATTTTGACTATGCTATAAACTCTAAATGGAATAAACTATATTTTGATAGCACAAGCGTATCTGTTATTTTTACTGTATGTTAACAAACATACAAACTTATCTCACTCATTTATCTATATGCCTATCTGACTAATGCTGCACATTCTGTTTAGTTTGTCTCTTTAACCCTGGTTGGGAAACACAGGCTTAACAATGGTTATGGGCCCAGAGGCTGCAAAGTCAGTTTAACTAGGATAAAACAGATTTATGTAAAAAGTGAGAGTTTGTGTTGTTACACATTACAGTAAACAGACAGCTGTGTTTTATTAATTATAGTTTTATATCCATACAAAGAAAACATGGCACAAGTCAATCTACAAAGTTTGTCCCTTATATCCAAGTTGGATGGAACAAACTATGTATCATGGTCTATGAAATGTAGTCTACTTCTACGAAGAGAAGGTCTGTCGAACATAATTGAAAACCCACCAAACGTAGAGGAATGGGATCCAGAGATTGAGGAAGATAGACAAAAGATAAAAGACTTTATGCAGAAAAATGAACAAGCTATTTGCATAATAGGACTAACACTGTCTGACCAGCAACTTGTTCATATCAACGGAGAGCAAACAGCTGTTGGGTGTTGGCAGAAGCTGAAGAGTATTTATGTCCGAGATAACGTTGGTGCTCACATAAATCTAACACGGAAGCTTTTCAGGACGCATCTCCAAACGAATAGTGATATGCTTAGTCATTTGAATTCTATAAAAAGCATTTTTCAAGAACTGCACGAGAAAGAGCTTATTTTCTCTGAACTACACCAAGTCTACATAATTCTATCATCACTAAACGAAACTTATGATAACTATGTCACTTCCCTTGAAATTTTGCCTAAGGAAAGTTTAACTTTAACTGATATAACTGGCAGATTGATTGAAGAGGCAAGAAGAAGACTTGAAAGAGATCAGTTAAGGAGGAAGCAACCTCAAAAAGAAGATAATGAATCTCCTACTGCATACGCAATTAAAAAGTGTTTTAATTGTGGAGGAAGAGGACATTTGGCAAGATTTTGTAAAAAAGCAAAGCGCCAGAACGCTGGCCAGAATACTAAAAGTAATCAAAAGATAAATAAAAATTTAGAGTTAGCCATGTATAGTAACGGAGCTGTAAAAAATAATTTATGGGTGGTTGACAGTGGAGCATCCCACTGTATAACAAATGATAACAAAAATTTTATTGAAATGTCCAAGAGTACACAGCAGATATCGTTAGCCAATGGCTGGAAACTGAAAGCTAAAGGTATAGCATATTGTTCTTTCATAAAAGAGAATGTAAAAATGTTATATGTACCACAACTTAAGTTGAATTTAATTTCAGTTAGAATTTTGGTTAAACTAGGATATGTAGTTACTTTTAAAGAAGATAACTGCATAATTGAAAAAGAAGATAAGAAAATTACTGCATCTTTAAGAGGTGAATTATATGTATTACATGATAATGGTTTAGAGGTGGCTAACACAGTTTATGATAATAAGAAATCTCATGATGAATGTATGCACTTGTTACACCGACGGCTAGGGCATTTAAATTTTCAAATGCTTAAGAGAACTGTTCAACTATCTAAAGGAATAAGTTTGAAATTTTGTAATAAGTATTTGCAATGTTTTGCTTGTAATCAAAGCAAAAACAAGGTCATACCGGCTAATAGAGTTGATGGATTTACTATCAAAGAGCCTTTAGAAGTAGTATTTGCAGATTTAATAGGTCCGAAAAAACCAAGTGTAGGAGGTGCTCGATACATATTAAATATAATGGACCACTATTCCAGATATGGGTTTTGCTATTTAATGAAGAGCAAAACTGAAACGTATCTAAATCTCTCTAATTGGATAAAATTTACAGAAAGAAAAACTAAAAAGAAATTAGTAACTCTTATCAAAGATAATGGTGCGGAATTTACAAATAATAAATTCCAGAATAGACTTAGAATGTTAGGTATTCAACATAAAAAGTCTGCAGCATATAGGCCACAACATAATGTCTTTAAAGAGAGACGAGGCCAAACACTGCAGTCAATGGCACGTACTATGTTGTCTGATTCAGGATTACCTGACAATTTATGGGGAGAAGCAATAATGTGTGGTAATCATATATTAAATAATGTTGTTAATTCAACAACAGGTGAATTACCATTCACACTGTGGCATGGTACAAAATCTGATTTAAGTTATATGCACACATTTGGAGCACCAGCATGGGTGCATATCCCTACACAACTCAGACACAAAGGATAGCATAGAGCTAAAAGATTATTTTTTGTAGGATATGAATCTAATCACAGATCTTATAGATTCTGGGAACCAGGTACATCTAGAGTTTACACCAGTGCTAGTGAAAAATTCCTAGAACATGTAGGATGGAATAGATTAGAGCAAGATTTAAATAATGATGTAATTATTGAACCCTACAAAAAGCAAAAAGATCAGACTAGTTATAAGAAGAGTCCAATAAAAGAAGAAGTCCACGAAGAACAAATAGGATCAGAACAAGAAGAAACAGTTGATCAGGAAGAGTTAGATAATCAAGAACAGTTAATAAATGAAAGTCCACCTGTAAGTCCTGCAATACCTAGACGTACTACACGTGTAACTAGACCACTTGATAGGTATCAAGCAAGTATAGTTTGCCAAGTAACTAAAGTTCCAACTAGTATAGATGAACTTAAGATGTATCCTGCTAAGGATCAGGAGAATTGGCAAAAGGCAATGGAAAAAGAACTAAATGAAAGTATATGAAGATGCCATGTTACCTCCAGGAGAAAAATCCATTGGGTGCAAATGGATATTTAAAGTAAAAACTGGAAATGATGGGACTGTTTCCCATAAAGCTAGGTTGGTAGCTCAAGGATTTAATCAAACTGCATCTGATTACGATGAAGTTTTTGCACCAAGTCTTAAAGCAACATCTTTGAGAGCAGCTTTAGTGTGGGCAGCTAAGAAAAACTATATCATTAACCATTTAGATGTAGAAACTGCTTATTTGCATGCACCATTGCAGCACACTATATATTTGAAAAAGCCAGTTATTATAAAAGACAATAAAGTAAATAGTAATGATTGTTGGAAACTCAAAAAGAGTCTTTACGGGTTGAAACAATCTGGCTTTGAGTGGAACCAATATATTGTGAAAGAATTAAACAATATAGGATTTAAATCTGGTTTAGCAGATCCATGTGTGTTTAAAAGAGAAAATAATGGAACGGTGTCATTATTGTTATTATTTACAGATGATAATGCTTTGATAACTAAGACTAATAATGAAGCTAATGAGATTATATCATCATTAGCTAAAAAGATAAAATTAAAGCATTTAGGTGAAATTAAAAAGTATCTAGGATTGACAATTAACAAAACAAAAAATGGATTTAAGATATCTCAAGAAGATAAAATTTGCCAATTAATTAAAACATATAAAATGGAACTTTGTAAAACAGCAAAGACTCCAATGAATCAGGAAGTTTGCCAAACTGATGCGCAAAGTCCCAAATTTGATAAGTCCATATATCAATCTTTGATTGGTAGCTTATCATATATAAGCAATTGGTCAAGACCAGATATAGCTTATAGTGTTAATCAGCTGGCACATTTTAATTCAGATCCACATCAATGTCATTGGAAATCATTAAAAAGAATTTTAAGATATCTTAAAGGAACAATGAACCATGCATTATATATAGAACCAAAGGGTGATTTGAGTCTTATTGCCTATGCAGATGCAAGTTTTGCAACTGACATAAACACTAGAAAATCAACCTCTGGAATGGCTATATTATTTGGTAAGACACTAATAGGATGGAGGTCAATCAGACAACAGCATATCAGCTTGTCCACGATGGAAGCGGAATTTTCATGTCTGTCATTACTATGCACTGACTTAATTCTGTACAAACAGTTATTATGAGACATGGGTGTAACTGTTAAAGATTCCATTATTGTATACGAGGACAACCAGGCAGCCATAAAGTTAGCTACTAATATTGCTGTAAAAACTAGATCAAAGCATACTGATTTAAGATACTTAAATGTTAGAGAATCTGTAAAGAATGGGCTAATTAAATTGGAATACTGCATGACGGAAGAAAACATTGCAGACCAGTTTACAAAAGCTCAAGGAGCAATTAAGTTTAAAGAGAGTTGTAACAAATATGATTTAAAGATGTAAATAGTTATAGTATTATTATTACCTAAAAGGGGAGAATGTTAGGGATAACATTGTTTACCCTAACTGGTTTAGGTAAAATAATAAATATGTTATCATGGTTTGTTTCTTAAAGTGTCTGTAACTTTAACTGTAGGAATGTAATTAAGGGAGTGGTTGTAAAAAGCACCATAAAAGAAGCAAGGTACAGCAGCTTGCTCTCTCTGGCTTTATGATCCCTAATTACTGGATGGATTCAAGACTGCGTTTTTCTCCTACTGGAAAGGGAGAGAGAAAGGACTGATTTATTTGTAAGTGAACTGATATTGGATATTCTACACGGACTTTGCTAATTGAATATCCTTGAATGGACTGACTAAAACGATACATGACTAATGGACTGTTATTTCGATTATGCTATAATCTCTAAATGGAATAAACTATATTTTTATAGCACAAGTGCAGGGCTGCCAACCTTGAGTGATAGTTCGGAGTGAGACACTGCGAGGGAGCGGAGCGACCAAGCCCGAGGAAGCGGAGCGACCAAGCCCGAGGAAGCGAAGTGACCGAGGGGGGGATGGTGTGGAAGGGGGGTGTCCCCCCTTCCACGGTAGGGAGCTTTGACAATTTTACATTTTAAATGGTGCAATCTGATGCATACTTTAGTCATGATTTGGACATATACATACATACATACATGCAAGCAGCACCAATGTACTTGAACCGGATTTGTAAGATATTAATAATGCAGTTCACTGACCATGAATAATTGAAGTTCCTGACTTGTAACTGCAGTATTCTACCTCAACTGACTTTATTAGCTTAGTGATGTACTATAGACCACTATAGGATGAATTCAATGTGCAACAAAAAGACAAAAAACCCGAAACAACTACAGAGATAATGCAAATACATCAATGGGTATTCTTCTTTCTGTATCAAATACCATACTACATGCCAATATCAAATGCTATAGTCTCAGTCTTTAATTATATACTAACTTGTTGACTGAAATAGGGGTTCATAATTTCAGACATGTATAAACTAAACATTTAATCGAATAATGAGTGCTTCATATAAATATACATATTGTTAACTGTAAAACTCATCTACTGTATTCTGAAGCTTGGCCCTAGCTTTCATCATAGAAGCTATAGAACCAAAACAAAGCCCTGGTAGAGACTAAAAAATACAGCAAGTGAACATTATATTTTGCATCAGTCTTTTCTTCCACCTTCCTCTCCTTTCCTTGTATCTTACATAGTGTAAACCCCAGGGTGGTGCTCGTAAAATTACTTTTTTTAAAGAGCCATTATAGCAACTTTATTTGGCTGAAGAATTAAGCAGATGTTTAATTAATTACCATTTGGAGGAGACTGCTTCCAATATTAGAAAAAGGGAAACCCTAACCTTGTTTTTAAAGTATTTTCAAAAATGCCGTCTTGAAAACTCACCTGCTACCAAGGCCCAGAGTAAACCGGAGGGGGAGAGGGGGAAGGTTACTAAACCAAATTATTAAAGGAACCCAACTGCACTGTCAATGCTGGAGTGTCATGCGATCGCTTGGAAATACATAACCTTTCATCCTGGTTGATCCCATTGTCCTAACAGAACATTGTCCTAATGCTTTTAGCATGTGGGTGTATGAGCAAACTTCCACCACCACCACCACCCCTTTATACGCCTTATGCTCTCTTTTAGCTGATCCAAAAGAGTCTTCCCAAACCAGCAAGGCGAGAAGCGCGCCAGGCTGATCTATAAAGGGGCTGGGCAGCTTTGTGCAAAATAGAAAGTTGGAGGACTGACAGGATGTGATCCTCTGGAACAAATGTCTTTCAGAGAGAGAGAGACGCCCCAGCTTCTAGTTACATCTCTGGCAGCGGACAATTCTCAGCTTTGCTTACCAGGGTTATTACTGGCCTAGGCTGTTGCCTGCAAAAGAGGCTTTGCCAGCCCCCTCGTGTCCTTCTTTGAAAAGGGCAGCTGGCTTGTCCCGGAGGACATTGCAGAGAGGGAGAGCGCGGGGGAAAGTGGCTGCGAGCGCCCCGGGCGGGAAGAAGCCTCTTGCTCTTCGCTTTCCTGAAGCGAATTTGCTAATCGGCATCATGCACAGTTACGGGACGCCGAGGCAGAACGAGGATTAAGGCGGGAAAAGAGGCGCGGTGGGGTGGCTGGGCAGGGCGGGGCGGCACTGGTAGCTCACCCTTCTCCTAAGGGGAATATTCGGAATATCAGAGAATGTAGAGATACATTTATTTTTGTACATTCCATTTTGGGGGTTTAGCGTGAGATTTCGTTTATCAGAGTGAGACAGTCAAAATTGGTTGAATTGCGTGAGTCTCACTCTGATTGCGTGAGAGTTGGCAGCACTGCAAGCGTATCTGTAATTTTTACTGTATGTTAACAAACATACAAACTTATCTCACTCATTTATCTGTATGCCTATCTGACTAACGCTGCACATTCTGTTTAGCTTGTCTCTTTAACCCTGGTTGGGAAACACAGGCTTAACACTAAGTAAAAGACAATAGACTTGATGATGGAGAACCTATTGGTTAAATTTCAATCTGAGAAGGTAGAAATGTTGACGTCCTTGGACCTGGGAAATGAGCTTCAGCCTCATCTCCATGAAGAGGTTTTTCCTTGAAAAAAACTGGTTCTCAGTTACCCTGGGGTGTTCATTCCTTTTTATCCCAAAGGGGCTTTTTCTTAAGGCAACTGGACTTTCTTTTTTCCTTGAACATGTTTCCCTTCTCATCCAAGAAGCTACTTCAGTTCTGATTGAATGATGCAGGATGGAAGGATTGATATTCCTTGCAGTCATCTGGACATAAGCACTCTTTCCGACTGGATGACTGCAAGGAGTATAAATCCTTGTGTTAAATCTGTGGATTCTTATCGGGCTCTTAAGTGTCATATAGTTATAAACCAAAAACAACAAAATGAAAGCAACTTCTAAAAAGCTTTCTACAAAATGGGACAGGCAGGATTGGAAAGAGGCTAGGATGGGAAACTTCATGTGGAATTGAAGACCATTTTATCAGACTAAGTAGGAGTAGAAATGTACAGAAGGATGCTCCAATCTATTGCATACATCAAACAAATTAAATATTTTATCTGAGCTGCTCACATCCACCACCCAGGGGAAACCTGTCAGGGAACTGGTCAGTAGGTATCCAAATGAAGTGAGAGATGCTGACACAAACTTGATATAAATTAATGTTACATGTATGTATGTATGTATGCCTGCCACACACTGTAGTTGGTCTGGAAAGTGTTGGACAGTTTCATCAGCACACCCAGCTTTACTTGTTGTTCGTAAGTTACAGTAATTATCGTTTTCAGGATCGCGCAAACCAGCCATGACTGGCTCCAAAGATGTCATTGTACTCTTCACCCGCTGCTCCCTTTAGCGTTTCAAAAACGCTGCGTTAAAATGCTTCCCTAAATCGGATGAAGACTAACGGGACTTCTTTTTGGGATCGGATCATCAATCCAAAACACAAGGATCTGTTTTGTTTTTGAAAAGAGGTCTGTCCTCTCGTGATTTCTCGTGATTATGGCATCGGCTCCTGGAGCTGATTTAATCACCTCTTTTATCTTTTCTTTACCCTTAAAGATCGTGCATATGGTGGAACAAGCCAGTCCTCCTCCTTTTTCTAAAGTCTTTACCTTCTTCCCCTCTCATGGGCTTTAATTATTTCCATTTTCAAGTCCAATTTGATACCTTTCCTTTGTTTCTTACCTCCATGTTGAGCCGGAGTAGAGCTTGGTCGCTTTCCTTGAGAAGACACTTCTAGCATAAGAAAGAGTTGATGGAAAAGGACAGTATCTTGCCCTGGAGAGAGAGAGACAGAGGCTGGCTTAGAGCTGTTCAGTAAGATCAATGCTATGGTTCAGGGAGAAAGTGCTGTAGGGCAATAATATGTCTTCCTTCTCTGTCGACCATTTCTTGGCAAAAGCATAGCAATAGTTGCTGCTTGCAGCAATACAGTGCACAGTATTTTACAGTCTTTTATTTACAGTACTGTATTAAACTGTGGTTTATATTCTCAGTCTTTGTGTTTAACCTGTTCCACTTGGTTATTTGTTCCCTTCCTGCACAGCATGTGCAAGATTGAATTTGATTGTTAACAAATGGGAGAGACTGAATTGTGAAGGCCAGTACTCTCCTTCCTGTCCATTTCTGAAGAAAAGCCAGGCTTCATCGAAAAGCATGAAAACCTGAGACAAATAGCTTGCAAATTTGAAAATCAGCACTTTAGAGAAGAATATAGCAACAAAAAGGGAATAATAATAAATGCTGGAGGACTTCACATGCATTAATTTAAAAATAATATTTTGCACTACTGTATCCTAACAGAATCCCTTACCTAAGGAGGCCACGTTGCTCTTGTTTTCCAGCATGACTTCTTGGTACAGGGCTTTTTGCTCAGAATCCAACAGGGCCCACTCCTCCACAGAGAAAAATACAGCTACATCCTCAAATGATACCAAATCCTGAAACAGGGAGTGGGAAAAAACCCCCACAACGTATTCCATAAATATTCCTAACAATGAACACTTCAATGAATTACATGCTAGTCTTCTTCTTAAAGAAAAACCTCCACAGCTTCCAAGTAGGGCAAAGGAGCATGTGGGACATTAAATTTAGTATCTGGAAGAGTAAAGTCTACAATAGGCCAGAACACAATTGTAATTGATTAGGGTGCTGACTCATGCAGGGTGCAATCTTCGCTACGATTGGTTGCTGTAAGTAGAAAGGGGGCGTTTCCCTTTTTTCCCTCTTTTTTTCCCCTCTCTGTGTTCTGCATGATGCTTCAGATTTACCTCATGATGTTCCTCTGTTTTCCTATCTTACATTCTTCCTTTTGTGGATGAGGACAGATTGTTGTAAATTTGCACATTAAATATATTTATCATAATATAAAAGTCTCCAAGTCTATGTCAGTGTCTCCAACTTCATCTGGGCAGCTGCTGTGCTCTCTACAAAAGCCAAGCTTTAAAAAAACCCAGAGTAAAGACTACACCTGGAATACTGAGTTCAGTTTTGGTTACCACATTAGAAAAAAAGATGGGGAGACTTTGGAAAAAGTGCAAAGACCAACCAAGGATGAAAGGCTTTGAGACTAAATGAAACAAAGAACAGTTGTAGGAACTGGATATGGCCAGTCTAGAGAAAAGAAGGACCAGAGGAGACACAATAGCAGTGTTTCAATATTTGAGGGGTTTCCACAAACAAGAGGAGGCTCAACTTATTTTCCAAAGCACCAGAAGGCAGGAGAAGAAACAAATGGATGGAAACTAATCATGGAGAAAGGCAACCTGGGATTAAGGAGAAACTTCATGACAGTGAGAACAATTAACCAATGGAACAGTTTGCCTTCAGAAGTTGTGGGCTGGAGGTTTTTAAGGAGAGACTGGACACCCACTTGTCTGAAAGGCTGTAGGGTCTCCTGCTTGAAACAGGGGGATGGACTAGAAGATCTCCAAGATCCCTTCCAATTGTGATATTCTGTTATTGGGAGATTGGCACATCTGGGGAGGGGAGAATCCTCCTACCTGCGTTGGAAGCTCAGCTGCTGTTGATCCTCCACTACAAAGAACTGGGGTTCTGGGAGATGAAGCCATGGCCACAAGAGGGTCTAGGAGAGGGGAAGAAACAGCAAAGGAATAATTGGCTATCAAATATCCTAAGGATATACTGAACATCCAGTGCAAAAGGCTGATTTTAGCCTATTTCTAGGCTAACTAGGGGACGGACCCCTTTATGTGAGTCCTCTGCAGCCACAGCAACAATACACAGAAGCTTGTCTGGGGTAGAGGAAAACGGAAAGGTGTGGAAGGACCAGGGATTGGATTCAGAGGCAGATTATCTCAGCTATGTATGTGTGCATTAAAGGCAGAAATCTGTTATTCTATGTTACTATAATGTGCACCTTCCCTTATGAGATAATCAAGGAAGAATACAAAATCTCTTTTTTCACAGCTGGGACTTGAAGTGGGGAACTACTGGCCCTTTTTTTGATGGATGGACTTCAATCCCAGAGTCCCTGAGCCAGCTGGCTGAGGAATTCTGGGATTTGAAGTCCACCAGTCATAAAAGAGCCATAACTTCCTCACCCCTGGGTTACATCCTGTAAGCTGTTAAGATATGTGGACTTCAACACACGTGGGAAATTCTGGGAGTTGAAACCCACAAATCACAAGGTTGCCCAGGTTGAGAAACAATGGCCCACAGGAAAGAGCGACGCCTTTTTAAATGCTCTAAAAGGCTTTGTAAATGCAGTTCAATTGAACGATAGGAACGAGGAAAGAAAGCCGGACGAAGAGATGGAAGGGCGTCCGGAGGAGGCTTGAGCCGATGCTCTCTCCGGAGGGGGCTCGACTTGAGCAGATCCCCGAAACAGCAGCTCCAGGGAGGGATCGGCCCCCTTTTCTCCCCGCCGGTTTCGCAGCCCTTCAACTCCGAGCCTCCTGGATGTAAAACAGCGCCAAAGCAAAGGAAGCGACGGGAAACGGTCAGGAAGAGCCGGCAAAAAAGAAAGGAGAATAAGAATCATCTCCCCCAGGAGAAAGTGGGGACGGCAGCAGCGATCTCAGCAGCGCCCCAAGAAGCTGCCTTGAAGGCTCACCTGTCCCGGCATTCCCAGGAAGGAAGGAAGGAAGGAGGGAAGAAGCTTTTTACCTGGCTCTCAATAAGAATGAGGCGGCTCTCTTTCTCGCCTCGCCTCCGGTCCCCTAGAGATGCAGGTAGGAAAGCTTCCGCGATCGCCGCTGGACACGCTTCCTTCCTTCCCTGCCGCGCAAGTGGATCCCCCTCCCCGGAACGGCCCCAGGCAGGAATTTGCAGAGCCCAAGCCGGAAACGCGTATAGCTCCTCCCATTCTCTACAGAGCGGAGAGCGGGGATCCCCCTGCCTGCCCCCAACCTTCTGCCCCGGGGGGAATCGGTCCCGCGTGGGAGGTTCAGCTGGGCAGGGATCCCAGGGCTGCTTCGCCCCAGGCAGCCCAGAGAACCAGGGGGGAGAGGGTGGGGATGGGAGCAGGAAGGGGATGCGGAGCATTAAAGTGAAGGAGCGAGTTGCCCTTTAACAGAATAACACAGGTGTGAGGGACCTTGGAGGTCTTCTAGTCCAACCCCTAGGCAGTCGGAGAAAGGGGAGAGAGGGAGGGGACGAAGTTCGGCAGGAAAAGGAGCTTCTCTTATCCACTTAGCATAGTCCTCAACTTGCAACTGACTCCCTTCAATGACGAACAGTCACGATTGTGCCCTGGTAACATACAATCAATGGCTGTCTTACAAATAGTCCTTGACTTATGGTCATTGGTGTAGTGGTCAAAGCTACAAAGGCATTGAAGATACTGACTTTTTTGCACTAAAGACGGGTGCAGCCTCCCCATTTGTGCATTTTGCCATGTCCCAAAGGACATTTGGGGTTCTGAAACAGGCTGAAGCACTTATGCCTTGATTCTAAGTTTACCCTGTTAAGTGGGTCTCCAGGGATCCTTCTATTTAGACCAGGGATGGGGCACCTTGACCATTTTCTGATTGGTGGACTTCAACTTCTAGAATTTGAGAAGGTTGAAAAATGCTGCTGTAGTCCAGAGGTTGGAAACTGAGGCCCGTTTATGACTTGTTGGATTTCAACTTCCAAAATTCCTGAGCCAGGGAGTTGAACTCCACAAATCCAAAAAGGACCAAGATTCACCACCCCTGATGAGACTCTGGCCTTCCAATTGCCAGAGGACAAACTGTGCATCCGGCCTTGTTCCCTGGCAAAACGAAGCCTTCTCCAAGGAATCTTAGGCCTCTTCACCATCTTCCCCCTTTTGAGAGTGTGAGGGGAGAAAATGAATAAATCCATTGTGTATTGTATAGCTGTGACTCAAATCTCAAAACTATCAGTTGATACATTTTTACTGCAGAGGGAGAATTTACGTTGTGTTCTGGGAAAACCTAGGAGAATGTGTACATGTTAAGGAGGCATTTAACTTCCTGATGTCCCATATTAGGTAATGAATTGTATACTGAAATTCAATAAGTAGATTGTAAACCAAGCCATCCTCAGATGGGGCGGTAGGTTAGGGTATAAAATAGAATGCAAAATTTTGTTTGGGGTTCCTCCCACCTGCCAGGGCAGGAACCTGTTTCTGCAGAAATGCTACAATAAAGCTGTTTTCCTTGGATTAATATCGAATCTTTGGTGGTTTTTCAAGCCCCCACCTCACAAGAGTTTAACTTTTATTGCGAATATTCAGGTGTCTGAATATAAAACATAACTGTAAAAGACAGACCAGAAATAAAAGTTAAAATAAGCAAAAAAAAAATAGTAAGAGAACACCTGTCTGAGCTTGATGAAAACAAATCACTGGGGCCTGATGGATTACATCCCAGATTGTTAAAGGAGCTGGCAGAGATCATCTCAGAACCACTGCACCATATCTTTCAAAAATCCTGGAGCACCGAGGAACTACCAGAGGACTGGAAAAGAGCTGATGTGGTTCCCATCTTCAAAAAAGGATTTAAAAAAAACAGACCCAGCAAACTATAGGCCAATCAGCCTAACCTCAATACAAGGGAAGATACTGGAAAAGATAATAAAAAACAGATCTGCCAACATCTAGAAATAAGTAAAGTAATAACTAGCAACATGGGTTTGTTAAGAACAGATCATGCCAAACTAATCTTATTTCATTCTTCAACATAGTGACTAAATTAGTAGACCAGCGAAATACTGTGGAGATAATATATTCAGATTTCAGCAAGGCATTCGACAAAGTAGATCACAACCTACTTCTTATTAAGCTAGAAAAAAGTGGAATAGATAGCACCACCACTGGATGGACTCGCAACTGGCTGACAAACCATACTCAACTAGTAGTCCTTAATGGGTCTAAGTCTACATGGAGGGAAGTAAGCTGTGGGGTGCCACAAGATTCTGTCTTAGACCCAGTACTCTTCAATATCTTCATTAACGACTTAGATGAGAAGGAGAACATACCAAATTTGAAAATGATAGTAAGCTGGCAGGAAAAGCTTAACACCCAAGAAGATAGGCTCAAGATCCAAATGGATCTTGACAGACTAGAACACTGGGTGGTATCTAACAAAATGAAATTCAATGTAGAGAAAAGTAAAGTCCTACACGTAGGCAAGAAAAACCAAAAGTACACATGTAGATTGGGTGAAACCAGGCTCAATAGCAGTAACTGTGAGAGGGATCTTGGAGTCTTAATAGACAACCAGCTAAATAGGAGCCAGCA
Organism: Hydrophis major; assembly: GCA_033807585.1. Taxonomy (NCBI): domain Eukaryota; kingdom Metazoa; phylum Chordata; class Lepidosauria; order Squamata; family Elapidae; genus Hydrophis; species Hydrophis major. The sequence continues at coordinate 25,565,932 of CM066329.1, forward strand.
GTGTGTAGCCGCAGCCAAAAAAGCTAATGCAACCCTAAATTGCATTCACAGAGGGATACAATCGAGATCAAGGGAGGTACTAATACCACTCTATAAAGCCTTAGTAAGACCACACCTAGAGTACTGCATCCAGTTTTGTTCACCACATTATTAAAAAAAAATGTTGAGACTCTAGAAAAAGTGCAGAGAAGAGCAACCAGGATGATTAGGGGACAGGAGACTAAGGCATATGAAGAACGGTTGCAGGAACTGGGCTTGGCTAGTCTAGTGAAGAGAAGGACCAGAGGAGACATGATAGCGGTCTTCCAAAATTTGAGGGGCTGCCACAAAGAAGAAGGATTCCAGCTATTTTCTAAAGCACCCGAAGGCCAGACAAGGAATAATGGATGGAAACTGAACAAAGAGAGATTTAACCTGGAAATAAGGAGAAACTTTCTGACAGAGAGAACAATCAACCAATGGAACAGCTTGCCCTTGGAAGTTGTGGGAGCACCATCACTTGAGATCTTCAAGAAGAGATTGGACTGCACTTTCTCAGAAAAAGTGTAGGGTCTCCCGCTTGTGTGGGGGGGTTGGACGAGATGACCAAAAGGTCCCTTTCAACTCTGATTATCTGTTCTTTGTTTCACAATGCTTGTAATCCTTTTCTTAAAGAGCAAGGGAATATTGACTATAATTCTTTCTCCATTTTCAATGTATTGGACACTTAAAGACTTTACACTAGGAAGCCATAAGAAAAAGCAACACACCACAATTCCATAAGTCTAGACCCAAGCTCTCCAAAATGGGCAACTTTTAAGACTTGCAGACTTCAATTCCCAGAATCTCCTAACCAGCATGGTAACATCTGTGCTAGAGGAAATCTGGGAGTTGAAGTCCACAATTCTTAAAATACATTTGGAGACCCCTAGTCTAGGTGCTAACCTATTTTTATGTTAAGAAATTTCTTCCTTGTTTTCCAAGATGGGTTTCAATGAATGGGCAATTGTCAGTTAGACAGAAAAAACACATTCTTAACATTAATGATTTTGCCTTTATAACAAATAATCAATTGCTGCTTTACGATTAGTCCTCAACTTACAATCATTTCTTCAGTGACAGTTCGAAGTTATGAATTTTTTCACCCAACAGTTGCAGCACCTCTGTGTCATGTGACCAAAATCCAGACACTTGGCAACTGGCCTGTAGTTTTGATAGTTGGAGTATCCCAGGGTCACGGGATCCCCGTTTGAGACCTTCAGACAAGCAAACTCAAAGGGGAAACCAGATTGCATAACAACCTTGTTACTAACCGAACAACTGTGGCAAAACTTGTAAAATGGCACAAAACTCACTTAACAACTGTCTTGCTTGGCCATGGAAATTTGGGGCTTAATTGTGGTCATAAGTCAAAGGCCACCTGTATTTTTTGAAGCTGGTTCCCTGAATTGTCCAATTTACCCACCAAAAAGAGCCTGTATCTGAGATGTGTAAGCTAAGCCTTAAGCTGCTGCATAAGCTGGGGCATTCATAAAAAAGAAGCACAATCAATATTGTATCTCGGACTAGAAATCAGTTAAATACAACCAAGGTTAAAGGTGGTGCAGACACACAGCGCCATCGATCCAGTTTTCACTTTTGACACAACTCTCGAGTCTCTTATTAATCCAATAGTTCATTCTCTTCCATCACTTTCTCCCAGTGAAGAGCTCACTGGAGAACCTGCTTCTCTTTGTTCTGGCCTGACTTTCTCCACATGAGTGTCGTAGATCCACTGCTTGATTCCTTCCAACATTAGGGAAATATAGGGAGTCAACACCTAAAGTCACTTCTGGTTCTGAAGTTTTTTCTACACTCCACACACTGATGCGGCTTCTTCCCTGCGTGGATTCTTTTGTGGAGTGTAAGACTGCAAACATTGTTGAAACTCTTTCCACACTTGATGCATTTAAACGGTTTCTCTCCTGTGTGGATCCTATTGTGGGAGGTAAGACTGCCACTATCATTATAACATTTTCCACACTCCAGGCATTTATAGGGTTTCTCCCCTGTGTGAAGACTTCTATGGTACCTGAGTGAACGATTATGTCTAAAGGTTTTTCCGCATTCATGGCATGTATTCGGTTTCTCCCCAGTGTGGATCCTATTGTAGATACCAAGGCAACCACTTGTCCTGAAACTCATGCCACACTCCATGCACTTAAAGGGTTTCTACCCTGTGTGGATCCTTGTATGGATCCTCAGTGCTCCAGAATCACTGAAGCATTTTCCACACTCCTGGCACTGATAAGGTTTCTCCCCAGTGTGGGTCCTGCTATGTATGACATAGCTATTTTTTGCACTGAAGCTGTTTCCACACGTGCGGCATTCGTATGGTTTCTCTCCAGTGTGGAGCCTTTTGTGATGAGCAAGAGTCCCCAAATCAGTGAAGCATTTGTCACATTCAGGGCACTTTTAAGGCTTTTCACCTGTGTGGATTCTTTTATGGACAGTAAGACTGTATGGATTACTGAAGCTCTTCCCACAATTGGTGCATTGATATGGTTTCTCTCCACTGTGGATTCTTCTGTGTGACGTTAGATGATTGCATTTACGGAAGCTCTTTCCACATTCCAAGCATTTGTACGGTTTCTCCCCTGTGTGGCTCCGTTCATGGACATGAAGGCCACCAGAAGTGGAAAAGTACTTTCCACACTGCAGGCATTGAAAGGGTTCCCCCCCACCCATGTGGATTCTGTGATAAGCAGTAAGGTTTGCTGAGATATGGAAGCTCTTTCCACACTTCATGCATTGAAATGGTTTTCCCCCCCATGTGGATCCTCTCGTGTGATTTAAGATGAACTTTTTGACTGAAGCTTTTTCCACATGGCAGGCATTTATAAGGTTTCTCCCTGTTAGGGATAATATTGTTTACCCTAACTGGTTTAGGTAAAATAATAAATATGTAATCATAGTTTATAAGTTAAAGTGTCTGCAACTTTAAATATAGGAATGTAATTAAGGGAGTGGTTGTAAAAAGCACCATAAAAGAAGCAAGGAACCTCAGCTTGCTCTCTCTGGCTTGATGATCCCTAATTACTGGATAGACTGAAGACTGTGTTTTACCCCTACTGAAAAGGAGAGACAAAGGACTGATTTGTAAGTGAACTGACATAGGATATTTCTACACGGACTTTGCTAACTGAATATCCTTGAATGGACTGACTAAATGATACATGACTAATGGACTGTTATTTTGACTATGCTATAAATGGAATAAACTATATTTTTGATAGCACAAGCGTATCTGTTATTTTTACTGTATGTTAATAAACATACAAGCTTATCTCACTCATTTATCTGTGTGCCTATCTGACTAACGCTGCACATTCTGTTCAGCTTGTCTCCTTAACCCTGGTTGGGGAACCCAGGCTTAACACTCCCCTTTATGCATCCTATTATGTAAGGTTAGAGCACCACTTCTGCTAAAGCTTTTTCCACGCTCCAGGCATTCATAGGGTTTCTCCCCTGTATGGATCCTCTTATAGGAAGTAAGAGTACCTGGGGCACCGAAGCATTTTCCACACTCTTTGCATTTATACGGCTTCTCTCCAGTGTGGATCCTCTTATGTAAAATGAAATTGCCCTTTTGTGCAAAGCATTTTCCACACACTGTGCAATGATACAGCTTTCCCCCTGTATGGGTCCTATTATGGCAACTGAGGTCACTTACAGAGCGGAAGTTCTTCCCACATTCCAGGCATTTACATGATTTCTTCCCAGTGGAGCTTTTTTTCTGGGAATTCGGTTCCTTGCGCTGAGTAAATCTTGTTCTACCCTCCCTGTATTGGTGCTGCTTTTCCTGTCTGTGGAGGCTTTGATGGGAAGTAAGGGAGGAACTGCTTCCGACGGTCTTTTGACAGGGGATGCCTTGATGCTGCTTCTTCTCTTTGTGCATCCTCTGATGTGAATTAAGATGGTTTTTCTGCCTGAAGGTCCTTCCACAATCCGTACATTTATGTGGCTCCTCTGCTTTGTGAATCTTTTTATGCAATGCAAGACAGCGGCTTGTACTGAAGCTTTCTGTACATATGTATGGTTTCCCTCCTTTTTTTATCCTTTCACGTAAAGGAGGAGGAAGGTCCCTTCTGGGGTGTTGCCTGCTTTCATCTTGTTTCTCACCAGCAGAGCTTTGGCAACAGTCACATAATCCAGATTCATCTCGGAGTATTTTCCCACACCTTGAACACACTTCTTTTTCATGGCTATCATCTGTGTACAATAAGACATTGATATCTGAACAAGGTAGACCAGAGCAATTTTCCAGCTCCCCCATTAACTGAATTAGTTCAGAACTTTGCTTTCCATACATCTTTCCTACAACTTCCTTTTTGTCTTTTGGCAAAGGTGTTGCTGCCTCTTAGCCCGAATCCTCCATCTCCCATCCGTCACCTGGTTGCAACAATAAAAAAAGTTAACACAAATTTTAGTGCAAAAGGGATCAGGCACCATTGCTCTATTTGAATAGTACCAAACTTCTTCCAAACTCCCATTTGTTCCAAACATTGTGCTATGTTGGTATTAATTTGGGAAACAAAGTTGTGGTTAATTTTTTTTTACAGAATTGTAAAAAGACATGCTGGCCTGTGAATAAAATACATTGCATATGTTTCTAATCTCATGAACTCGGTTGATAGTTACTCCAGAGACAACCCCTGGCAACTAGGACCATAAAAGGAAATTCATAAATAAGGGCAGGGGAAGATAGAATTAGAGACGTGGGAGATGTAATCAGGGGCAGAGATAATGTATTTAGACACTTTGGAAAGGTTGTGACATCATTATTACTAAGCCGATGAAGAAGAGGTGGGAGGTAAATTGGTTAGAATATAAGTATTGATGGTTAGGGTGTATGCAGTATACCTGCGTGTGTGTAGTTCGCCCACCTTGCAAAGAGAATAAAATTACCATTGTTTTTTCTTGGAAGTTTTGGCTGGTGATTGTTTATTTCCAAACTAGACAACCAATTCCACATTAAGTTAATATAAGATTTGACCTTTGGCTACTAAATGTCAGTATCTTAACAGAATCTCTCACCTAAGGAGGCCACGTTCCTCTTGTTTTCCAGCATGACCTTTGGAATAAGGCTTTTTGCTCAGAGTCTAGCAGGGCCTACTCCTCCACGGACAAAAACACAGCTACACCCTCAAATGATACTAAATCCTAACACAGGGAGGGGGAAAAAAAACCCACAATGTATTCCATGAATATTCCTAACAATGAACACTTCAAAGGATTACATGTGAGTGTTCTTATTAATGAAAAACCTCCACAGTTTCCAAGTAGGGCAAACGAGCATGTAGGATATTGAATATAGTAGCTGGAACACTAAAGTCTACAATTGGGCAGAACACCATTGTAACTGATTCCTTAGAGAGTGCTGACTTATGCAGGATGGAATGTACGCTACGATTGGTTGCTATAAGTAAAAAGGGGCATTTCCCCCTTTTTCCCTCTTTTTTCCCTTTGTCTTTTCCCTCTGTGTTCTGCATGATGGTTTAGATTTACCTCATGATGCTCCTGTTTTCCTGACTATCTTACGTTCTTACTTTTGTGTATGATGACAAAGATTGCTGTAAATTTGCATGTTGAATGTATTCATATTTACATAAAGGACTACAAATCCAGATTACGTGTCTCTGACTTCATCTTGACAGTTGGTTGCAATTCGTTGACAGACATCTCCTCTGGAGAACTTTTAGAGAAACAAAGTGCCTCTGGCTAGAGATACATCTAGTTAATGTTTTATTGGTTTGGTTGATTCCACAGGAGCAGCCACTCCAAATTACTTTGCTTTCCGCTGATGAGCTAGACTTTGGGTAAGTTGGCCAAACCCAACACCAATTTTACCCACTGCGGTGACCTGATGAATCATGTCGAATCAAGGAAAGAGCAGTTCAACACTTAATTTCTGTACAAATGTAAAGCTGGGACTTTTTTTTTTCACCTTGGGCTTAGTAGTAGTGCTGCTTTATAAAATCTTAGTAAGGGCACACTTGCAATATTGCATTCAGATTTGGTGACTACATTACAAAAAAGATGTTCCGATTTTGGAAGAAATGCACAGAAGAGCAACTAAGATAATTAAAAGCCTGTAGACAAAATATATGAAAAACTGGATATGGCTAATCTAGAGAAAAGAAGGACCAGGGGAGACACAATAGCAGTGTTCCAATATTTGAGGGGTTTCCACAAACAAGAGGAGGCTCAACTTATTTTCCAAAGCACCAGAAGGCAGGAGAAGAAACAATGGATGGAAACTAATGGTGGAGAAAGGCAACCTGGAATTAAAGAGAAACTTCATGACAGTGAGAACAATTAACCAATGGAAGGGTTTGCCTTCACAAATTGTGGGCGGGAGGTTTTTAAGGAGAGACTGGACACCCACCTGTCTGAAAGGGTATAGGGTCTCCTGCTTGAAACAGGGGGATGGACTAGAAGATCTCCAATATCCCTTCCAATTGTGTTATTCTGTTATTGGGAGATTGGCACATCTGGGGAGGGGAGGGAAGAATCCCCCTACCTGCGTTGGAAGCTCAGCTGCTGTTGATCCTCTACTACAAAGAACTGAGGTTACAGGAGATGAAGACAAGGCTATGAGAGGGTCTTGGAGTGGAAACAAAGCAGCAAAGGAATAATTGGCTATCAAACATCCTAAGGATATTCTTGAACATCCAGTGCAAAATGCTGATTTTAGCCTATTTCTAGCCTAATCAGGGAACCCCTTTAGGTGAGTCCTTTGCAGCCACAGCAACAACACACAGAAGCTCATCCTGCATGAGAGGAAAACTGAAAGGTGTGGAAGGACCAGGGATTGGATTCAGAGGCAGATTTTGTCAGCCATGAATGTGTGCTTTAAAGGACCACAGAGCTTGACCTCTTCCCATATCCAGGGAGTTGTACTGAGTTGTTAATCAGGAGCACTTGGTCTGGTTTGGCACCAACAAAAGAGGCAGAGTCCAATTCTTTCTGAGTCACACATATATTGGTAGTCCTCAAATTACAACTTTTCATTTAGTGACCATTTTGAAGTTAGGATGATAATGAAAAAAAGTGACTCATGACCGCTTTTCACACAACTGTTGCTACATCCCCATACTCACGCCATCAAAATTCTGGTGCTCAGCTACTGACTCCTATTTTTGATGGTCACAGCATCCTGTGATCACCTGTTGCCACCATCTGGCAAGCAAAGTCAATTGAAAAGCCAGATTCCCTTCACCATCACAAACTCAACAGCTGTTAGTAACTCAACAACTGCAGTGGTTCATGTAACAACTGGAGCAAATAAGGTCATAAAAGGGGGCAAAACTCACTTAACAACTGCCTGGCTTAGTAACAGAAATGTTGGTCCTAAGTGTGCTGGTAAATCAACTAAACCTGTATTCAGGTTTGGAGAAAGCTGAGTTCTCTCATAAGGCTAGGGAAGACCTTGAATTATTTCTTCAGCATACTTTTATATTGAAGTTACCTAAGAATAGAATAGAATAGAACAGAATTTAGAATAGAATAGAACAGAATAGAATAGAATAGAATAGAATAGAATAGAATAGAATAGAATAGAATAGAATAGAATGCTTTATAGGCCAAGTATAACTGGACATACAAGGAATTTGTTTTGGTGCACATGTTCTCTGTGTTCATAAAAAGAAAAGACACATACGTCAAGAATTATAGGTATAGCACTTAGCAGTAGTCATAGGATACAAATAAGCAATGACATCATACTAGGAAACATATTTATAAGCTAGGGACTATCAAATCATACTAGTAAACAGTCAATAAACATCGTAAGGATACAAGCAACAAAGTTACATTCATATATTCATAAGAGGAGAACAGTGAAAGGAAGAATGAGAAGATTAATAGTAATAGTAATGCAGACTTTGTAAATAGTTGGACAGTGTTGAGGGAATTATTTGTTTAGCAGAGGAAAAAACTGTCCTTGTGTCTAATTGTTCTGTTGTGCAGTGCTCTGTAGCATCGTCTTGAGAGTAATTTAAGCAGGAAATACAGCTGGTTGGTTGACAGGAAATACACTAAGGAAAGTACCAAAATAGCCATGCCAACATCCTGCACCAATAAGGGCTTTTAGCAAGGTTGTTGTGGTTTCTCTGTCACCCTCCCCTACACTCAGGACAGATTTCCTTTCTTTCAACCCTTTCAGTGGAAGAATCCGGATGTCCACCCTCCCTTATCAGATAATCAGGGAAGATGACAAAAACTCTTTTTTCCCAGCTGGGACTTTCCCTTTGGAATAGCCTAGAGCAGAAGTGGGGAAGTAAGGCCCCTTTTAGGACTGATGGACTTCAACTCCCAGAATTCCTGACACAGCTGACTCAGGAACATGTCATCAAGTTGCCATGGTTGAGAAACAATGGCCCACGGGAAAAGGATGATTCCTCTTTAAATGCACACAAGTCTTTAAAAACACAGTTAAATGAAACAGTGAAAAGGAATTCAGGGACGAAAGAAACTCAGGCAAAGTCCATCCTGAGGATTAAAAGGCGTCAGAAGGAGCCTTTGCCCGATGCTCTCTCCGGAGTGGGCTCGTCCAGAGCAACACCCCCCCCAAACAGCAGCTCCTGGGAAGGATCGCCCCCTTTCCCTCCGGCCGCTTTAGCAGCCATTCAACCCCGAGCCTTCTGGACCTGAAACAACCCCAGAGGGGAAAGGAAAGTGCCAGGAAACGATCGGGAAGGGCCGGCAGAATCATCTCCCCCAGGAGAAAATGGGGATGGCAGGAGCGATCTTAGGGGCTTCCCAAGACGATGCCTTGAAGGCTCACCTGTCCAGGCATTTCCCCAGGTGGGAAAAGGGAAGGAAGTGTCGAAAGGTGTCAAAATGCGCGGGGTGGTTAGATTGTATTATCGGTTCTATAGCTTTATAATGTTTTTTTTATATATATATATTTGTTTTGTGGCAATCTCCTGTCTGTCTCTTTTGTAATTTATATTTTTGCGTGTGTCTTTTGTCTGTTTGTTTTGCTTATTTGGTATGTCCTGTGTTTGTAAAGGTTTCCTTTTCTTATTTGTCTAATTTTCTTAATTACTTAGGCTTTTGTCTATAGGGATTCTATAATACCATTTATTTCATTCCTTTTCCTATGTAAGTTTGTTTTATGGCTGGCCTGATGTTCCCCTTGGGCTTTTTCTGTTTGAGTGACACCACTGACCTCGTGAAGTTCCCTTTCCACAGAAGGAAGAAAGGAGGGAGGGAGGAGCTTATTACCTGGCACCCGCAGGGAAAGGTGGCTTTATTCCTCGGTCCAAGAGATGCAAAAGATCCACTTTCCTCGCAGCCCTGCCGGCCACGCTTCCTTCCTTCCCGGCCATGCACGTAGATTCCCCCTCCCCGAACGACCCCAGCCAGGAGTTTGCAAAGCACTTTTAGCTCCTCCCCTCCCGGTCCAGCTCCCCCGATTCTCCTAAAGGGTGGAGAACGCGGCCCACTCCGAGGTCCCCCTGCCTGCCCATTCCCCCATCCTGGGTAGGATGGACAGCTGGACAGCGAGTCCATCGCTTCTTTGGGCCAGGCATTTGGAGAATCAGGCGGGAGAGAGAGGGGAGGAAACCCACGGAAGGAAGGAGAGAAGGGAAGGGGTTGCAGAACAACACATCTAGGAGGGAATCCCCCTTTTGGAAGGAAAGTGGAGTAGGTTGGAAAAGGAGGCTGCCTTCTCCAATGAGTCTAACAAGACAGTCCTCAACTAACTTGTCTCCTCAAATGACGAACATTCACGATTTGTGCCATAATAATGAATAATGGCTGCTTTGCAAATAGTTCTTGACTTAATGACCATCATTTAGTGTCCCTTGGAAGCTGCAACAACCTCCCCCCCCAAAGTGAGTTAAGTCCGTGATTCGCGCTAAAGACCTTTGCATAATCCCCCTGGTCATGTGATCCAAATTGAGGCATCAGGGAACTGAATCGCATTTATGACCTCTGCAGTGTCCAGAGGTCACATGATCTCCTCTTGTGACCTTTCCACAAGCAAAGTGAATGGGGAAACCAGATTCACTTAACTGTAGCGAGAAAGGTCATAAAATGGAGCAAAATTCACTTTACCAAATGTTTCATTAAACAAAAGTTGGTGCTTCACTTTTTGTTGCAAATCAATTACTCTACAAAATATTTCTCCCAGTTAAAACAGATCCAAGCCTAATGAAGCTTGCTTCGTTTGCGGAGAAGGGGGTTCATGGCGGATTCCCCATTTCCCCCTCAAGAATTGCACTTCCAAAGTTATTGAAAGAAGGAAAAAGATCCTTCTGAACTCAAAGGCACTTCTGGTTTTCCTCACCTTTCCTGCTCCAGGCGCTTTGCCACATGTGCCCAGCCTCAAATTGAACACACTGAAGGCAAGATTGTAAGGAGAAACTTTATTCTGCAGAAAAAGTAACACAAGGAAATCTCCCTCAAAGCCTTTGCACCCACCAACGCCCACTGGAGTGCTTTACACAGCGATTGCCACACAATTTACACGTTTCAGAGTCATAGATATTCTCTCATCTCTCTTTACAGCAATTCCTTGCCTGTTTTACACTAAAATGTTAGCCTTCCTGCATACCAGTATATGTAACACAGAGCTTTGCCAAGCGATTTAAATCTATCCTAATATGTGCACAGAGAAACCTCAATAAGTTTATCAATGTCGCTTTGGTACTAATATAGCCTAGCTTTCCATGATGTTTCCCATTTACAGCCTGTCAGCCTTCAAGATCTTCTACTATTGCTTTGCATCTTTCGGCTGTCATAAGTAACGGGGGGAGGAGGGGGGTAAAGTCTGGGAAGCGAGCTGGAGGTGTTACATTCTAGTGTTGTATAAAATGAGGAGGGGGAAGAGGACATTCTTGCTTAGGTTTCTATTTCTTGCTTAGCTTTCTTTCCTCTGCGCAACTGCAAACTTTTATCAAAGTATGCCAAGGTCAACTGACAGAAGCCTCATCACCACCTGAGGATGTCCACATGATCATATTCACAACTTGTAATTGGAAGACTCATCTGAACTATTGGAGGCGGGAACATTTCCATCACTTTGTATATGTGGTTTACGCGCCTAATTCCTCAGATTCAGAATTCTATTGTTGCTACCACTTCATTTCCAGTAAAAGATATCTTTTCTCTAATTAAAAGAGTCTAAGTATTTCTTTCTTGGATTTTGAATGGAGCACTGCCTGACACAGCCTGCTTAAGGAGACAGAACAATGGGTGTTAACTAGAATGCGGGCAACTGCTCTCTTCTGATGCACTGGATGGCAGAGTTGGATGTGGAAGGCATGCCGTATTGATTTCAATAGTCCAGTTAGCTCTGCTGTTCAGGAGCATGGAATGAGACACAGATCCGTGTTGGGAAGCCCTTCCATACAGTACATTGGGCTGTTCAAAGAAGATATGTTTAATTTATGCTGTTATGTGTGGTAGAAAGAACTAAGAGAAGAAGAAATGTTTAGTTCTTTTTATGATGTGATTTCCAATAAAACTTCTTAGATGTGTATGTATAACAATGTATAACAATTGCATGAATTGAACTTAGATGCATATGTATAATAATGTATAATTGCATACAGAATTGAATAGGATTGAATTGAAGAAAAATATCCTTTACCTGCGTATAGTCCCAATTGGGGCTGCTGCAGTTCAGAATAAAATAATTGTGACATGTTTGGCCAGCCAGAGAATTAAAGTGGCTTTTTGGATTGGACTTAAAGCTGTGGGAAGCAGGTAGGGAGTGGTTCGGGCCCACAATTGCATTTGTGATTGGAACCACTCCTTGAGTTATTCACTGCTCTGATAACTGCAAGTTGTCCAAAGGAAGAAAACATGGAAATTTAAAGGGACAAAACCTCCCCAGGTCTGGAAATGCTGTGTGTGAGAATGTGTCTGTGTGTAATCATTTCCTGACCAGGGGGATGAGATCCTCTAATAACAGTAAAAAAATTATTTAAACAAGGGAGCTCATTGGCTCCCAGAAAAGAATTGTAAAAACGCAAGCAGTCTGATTACTGTACAGATTTGTGAGTATGATGGTAAAAAGTTGGTGTAAATGTCTTGTGGGTTGACCCCCATTGCAGAGTAAAAGGAGAGGAAGAAGTAGCGTATCCAAAGAAACGAGAAAAGTCCCATGGATAAATGTGTGTGATTTACTGGACAGAGAATTATTTTGTTGAAAGGATGTTGAGTGGAGAAAAGGGGTGAGATTTCTGTGTAGTATTTTAAACATCCTCCCTCCCCACTCTTGTCCTCGCTGGTTGTTAACTTTTTGCCTTTTAAAAGCAGAGGCAGGAGAGGTTTTGAACTTTTTCCAAACTCAATGCATTCAAATGATTTCTCCACTGTGTGGATTCTATTTTAGGAGGTAAAACTGCCCCTATCATTATAACATTTTCCCTCTAGGCATTTATAGGGTTTCTCCCCTGTGTGACTCCTCTTATGGGAATTAAGGGCATCGGAAATCCTGAAGCATTTTCCACACTCTGCACATTTATATAGCTTCTCTCCAGTGTGGATCCTGTTATGTAAGTTGAAATTGCCTTTTTCTGTGAAGCTCTTTCTGCACATCTTGCAATGATATGGCTCTTCCCCTGTATGGATCCTATTATGTAAGCTTAACCTGCTGCTTCTGCTGAAACTTTTTCCACACTCAAAGCATTCATGGGGTTTCTCCCAGTGTGGATTCTGCTAGATACTGCTTTTTTTTTTTTTGCACAGAAGCTCTTTCCACACATGTGGCATTCATATGGTTTCTCCCCAGAATGGAGCGTTTTGTGGCAAGTGAGGGCCCACAAATTGGTGAAACATTTATCAAACATGGTGTGGGTCCATTCATGGGCATAAAAGCTATAAGAACAGACAAAGTGCTTTCCACACTGCAGTCACTGAAAGAGTTTCTCCCCCGTGTGGATTCTGCTATGTACGATATAGCTACTTTTTGCATTAAAGCTCTTCCCACACTCGATGCATTGAAAGGGTTTTTCTCCTGTGTGGATCCGCTCGTGTGACTTTAGATGACATTTTTGACTGAAGCTCTTTCTGCACTCCAGGCATTGAAAGGGTTTTTCCCCTGTGTGGGTTTGTTTGTGGGCATGAAAACCACCAGAATTGGCAAAGCACTTTCCACACTGTAGGCATTGAAAGGGCTTCTCCCCTGTGTGGATTCTGTGATGGTCAGTAAGGGATTCAGAGCGACGGAAGCTCTTTCCACACTCCATGCATTGAAATGGTTTTTCTCCCGTGTGGATCCTCTCGTGTGATTTAAGATGACCTTTTTGACTGAAGCTCTTTCCACACTCTAGGCATTGAAAGAGCTTCTCCCCTGTGTGGATTCTGTGATGGGAAGTAAGGGATTCAGAGCGACAGAAGCTCTTTCCACACTCCATGCATTGAAATGGTTTTTCTCCTGTGTGGATCCTCTCGTGTAACTTAAGATGACCTTTTTGACTGAAGCTCTTTTCACAGTGCAGGCATTTATAAGGTTTTTCCCCTTTATGCATCCTGTTATGTATGGTTAGAGAAGAGGTGTTGCTAAAGGTTTTTCCACACTCCAAGCATTCGTAGGGTTTCTCCCCAGTGTGGGTTCTGCTATGTATGATACAGCTTTGTTTTGCACTGAATCTTTTTCCACACATGTGGCATTTATATGGTTTCTCCCCAGAATGGAGCCTTTTGTGGCAAGTGAGGCCCCACAAATTGGTGAAGCATTTGTCACACTCGGTGCACTTATAGGGCTTTTCACCTGTGTGGATTCTTTTATGGGTATTAAGGCTACTTTTTTGACTGAAGCACTTCCCACACTCGGTGCACTGATTTGGTTTCTCTCCTCTGTGCATACTTTGATGGGAAGTTAAGATGCTGGATGTACAGAAGCTCTTTCCACACTCCAGGCATTTGAACGGTTTCTCCCCTGTGTGGGTCCGTTTGTGGGTACGAAAGCTATCAGAATGGGAAAAGCGCTTTCCACATTGCAGGCACTGAAAGGGTTTCTCCCCCGTGTGGATTCTGCTATGTACGATATAGCTACTTTTTGCATGGAAGCTCTTTCCACACTCCATGCATTGAAATGGTTTTTCTCCTGTGTGGATCCTCTCGTGTGACTTAAGATGACCTTTTTGACTGAAGCTCTTTCCGCACTGCAGGCATTGAAAGGGTTTCTCCCCTGTGTGGATTCTGCTATGTATGATATAGCTAAATTTTGCATTGAAGCTCTTTCCACACTCCATGCATTGAAATGGTTTTTCTCCTGTGTGGATGCTCTTGTGTGATTTAAGATGACCTTTTTGCCTGAATCTCTTTCCACACACCGTGCAGTGATATGGCTTTTCCCCTGTATGGATCCTATTATGGCAAGTGAGGTCACTCGCACAGTGGAAGCTCTTCCCACATTCTAGGCATTTATATGATTTCTTCCCAGTGAGGCTTTTTTTCCGGGAATTCGGTTCCTTGCTCTGAGTAATCCTCGTTCTACCTTCCCTGAGTTGATGCAACCTCTCCTCTCTTTGGAGGCTTTGATGAGAAGTAAGGGAGGTGCTGCTTCCGAAGCTTTTTTCCCTATTAATATATTGATGTTGCTTCCTCTCTTCATGGCCCTTCTTATGTGAATTAAGATCACTTTTCTGACTGAAGGTCCTTCCACAATCCAGACATTTGTGTGGATCCTCTGCTTTGTGAATCTTTTTATGCAATGCAAGGGAACAGCTTGTGCTGAAGCTTTCTGCACACTTTGTACAATTGTATGGTTTCCCTTCTACTATTTTTTCACGTAAAGGAGGAGGAAAATTCCTTCTGGAGCACTGCCTGCTTTCATCTTGTTTCTCTCCAGCAGGGCTTTGGCAACAGTCATCTAATCCAGATTCACCTTGGAGTGTTTTGCCATACCTTGAACACATTTCTTTTTCATGACAATCATCTTTGTCCAATAAGACATTGATATCTGCACATGGTAAACCAGAGCAATTCTCCAGCTCCTCCGTTAACTGGTTTTCCTCTGAACTTTGCTTTCCATACAACTTTTCTGCAACTTCCTTTTTGTCTTTTGGCAAAGGTGCTGCTACCTCTTGGCCAGAATCCTCCATCTCCCATCTGTCATCTGCTTGCAACAATAGAAAAAGAAAAGTTAACACAAACTTAGGTGCAAAAGAGATCAAGCACCACTGCTGTATTTGAACAGTACCAAACTTCCTCCCAAATCACATCGGTTCAAAACATGGTGTCAATCCTAAAGCCATTTTGGATTGTGTTCAGCGTTGGCACAGCGAGGCTGGGCAGAGCTGTGGGAATGGGAGGGGGGAGTAGAGATAGCTGGGCATGTGTAGCCAAAATAGAATTCTTTCCTCTGGGAACCAAGGGTGTTCTCATCAGCACCTGGTGAGGCACATGAGGAAAACAGCTGGACTCGGACTGTGACTTAATTGGACCATGTGATGGATGAGTGGACTGGGGGGAAGAACTTTGAATGTGGGGGGTGGAACCTTCAGAGTCAGCTTTTCACCAGCTGTGCCAAAAGGACTTGCCTAATAAACCTATATTTGAGGAATCATCAAACCTCAGAGTTTTGATTCTTTTGATTCTTTGATGCTTAGGATTAAGTTGATATAAGATTTTACCTTCGGCTCTCTCTTGTCCTTGGTGGTACAAAATGAAAACGTGAAAATCTTGGGTAAGATCATTTAAATATTATGGGGTAAGAACCATCAGCTCTACTGCTTCAGATTTAGCTCAAAGGAAGCAGAAGGGACACTTAAAAGAGGCCTTCATTCATTCATTTGTTTATTTATTCATTACATTTATTGGCCTCCAGCTTGCCATAGGGAAACCCTTGATGCCGTATTATATTAAAAGGATAAATATATATATAAACAATAGTGTACAAATACAAATACTCAGTTCTAAGTAAAAGACAATAGACTTGATGATGGAGAACCTATTGGTTAAATTTCAATCTGAGAAGGTAGAAATGTTGACCTCCTTGGACCTGGGAAATGAGCTTCAGCCTCATCTCCATGAACAGGTTTTTCCTTGAAAAAAACTGGTTCTCAGTTACCCTGGGGTGTTCATTCCTCTTTATCCCAAAGGGGCTTTTTCTTAAGGCAACTGGACTTTCTTTTTTCCTTGAACATGTTTCCCTTCTCATCCAAGAAGCTTCTTCAGTTCTGATTGAACGAAGGAGGATGGAAGGATTGATATTCTTTGCAGTCATCTGGACATAAGCACTCTTTCTGACTGGATGACTGCAAGGAGTATAAATCCTTGTGTTAAATCTGTGGATTCTTATTAAGAGTCATATAGTCATTATAGACCAAAAACAACAAAATGGGACAGGCAGGATTGGAAAGAGGCTAGGATGGGAAACTTCATGTGGAATTGAAGGCCATTTTATCAGACTAAGTAGGAGTAGAAATGTACAGAAGAATGCTCCAATCTATTGCATACATCAAACAAATTAAATATTTTATCCGAGCTGCTCACGTCCACCACCCAGGGGAAACCTGTCAGGGAACTGGTCAGTAGGTATCCAAATGAAGACAGAAATGCTGACACAAATTTGATATAAATTGTTACATGTATATATGTATGTATGTATGCCTGGCACACACTGTAGTTGGTCTGGAAAGTGTTGGACAGCTTCATCAGCACACTCAGCTTTACTTGTTGTTCGTAAGTTACAGTAACTATTGTTTTCAGAATTGCGCAAACCAGCCATGACTGGCTCCAAAGGTGTCATGGTACTCTTCACCTGCTGCTCGCTTTAGCGTTTCAAAAATGCTGCGTTAAAACGCTTCCCTAAATTGAAGACTAACGGGACGTCTTTTTGGGATCAGATCGTCAATCCAAAGCACAAGGATCTGTTCTGTTTTTGAAAAGAGGTCTCTCCTATTTCTCGTGATTATGGCATCGGTTCCTGGAGCTGATTTAATTGCCTCTTTTATCTTTTCTTTACCCTTGAGGATCATGCATATGGTGGAACAAGCCAGTCCTCCTCCTTTTTCTAAGGTCTTTACCTTCTTCTCCTCTCATGGGCTTTAATTATTTTCATTTTCAAGTCCAATTTGATACTTTTCCTTTGTTTCTTACCTCCATGTTGAGCCGGAGTAGAGCTTGATCGCTTTTCTTGGGAAGACACTTCTAGCCTAAGAAAGAGTTGATGGAAAAGGACAGTATCTTGACCTGGAGAGAGAGAGAGAGAGGCTGGCTCAGAGCTGTTCAGTAAAATCAATGCTATGGTTCAAGGAGAAAGTGCTGTAGGGCGATAATGTGTCTTCCTTCTCTGTCAACCATTTCTTGACAAAAGTATAGCAACGGTTGCTGCTTGCAGCAATACAGTGTACAATATTTGACAGTCTTTTATTTACAGTACTGTATCAAACTGTGGTTTATAACCTCCATCTTTGTGTTTAACCTGTTCCACTTGGTTATTTGTTCCCTTCCTGCACAGTATGTGCAAGATTGAATTTGATTGTTAACAAATGGGAGAGACTGAATTGTGAAGGCCAGTACTCTCCTTACTATCCATTTCTGAAGAAAAGCCAGACTTCATGGAAAAGCATGAAAACCTGAGATAAATAGCTTGCAAATTTGAAAATCAGCACTTTAGAGAAGAATATAGCAACAAAAAGGGAATAATAATAAATGCTGGAGGACTTCACATGTGTGAGGTGGGGGCTTGAAAAACCACCAAAGATTTGATATTAATCCAAGGAAAACAGCTTTATTGTAGCATTTCTGCAGAAACGGGTTCCTGCCCTGGCAGGTGGGAGGAACCCCGAGCAAAATTGGCTTGGTTTACAATCTACCTATTGAATTTCAGTATACAATTCATTACCTAATATGGGACATCAGGAAGTTAAATGCCTCCTTAACATGTACACATTCTCCTAGGTTTTCCCAGAATACAACGTGTGATTGTTCAACGTTTCAAATTCTTCCTTTGCAGTTGAAATGTATCAACTGATAGTTTTGAGATTTGAGGCACAGCTATACAATACGCAATGGATTTATTCATTTTCTCCCCTCACACATGCATTAATTTAAAAATAATATTTTGCACTACTGTATCGTAACAGAATCCCTTACCTAAGGAGGCCATGTTCCTCTTGTTTTCCAGCATGACTTCTTGGTACAGGGCTTTTTGCTCAGAATCCAACAGGGCCCACTCCTCCACAGAGAAAAACACAGCTATATCCTCAAATGATACCAAATCCTGAAACAGGGAGTGGGAAAAAAAACCCACAACGTATTCCATAAATATTCCTAACAATGAACACTTCAATGAATTAAATGCTAGTCTTCTTCTTAAAGAAAAACCTCCACAGCTTCCAAATAGGGCAAAGGAGCATGTGGGACATTAAATTTAGTATCTGGAAGAGTAAAGTCTACAATAGGCCAGAACACAATTGTAATTGATTAGGGTGCTGACTCATGCAGGGTGCAATCTACGCTACGATTGGTTGCTGTAAGTAGAAAGGGGGCGTTTCCCTTTTTTCCCTCTTTTTTTCCCCTCTCTGTGTTCTGCATGATGCTTCAGATTTACCTCAGGATGTTCCTCTGTTTTCCTATCTTACATTCTTCCTTTTGTGGATGAGGACAGATTGTTGTAAATTTGCACATTAAATATATTTATCATAATATAAAAGTCTCCAAGTCTATGTCAGTGTCTCCAACTTCATCTGGGCAGCTGCTGTGCTCTCTACAAAAGCCAAGCTTTAAAAAAACCCAGAGTAAAGGCCACACCTGGAATACTGAGTTCAGTTTTGGTTACCACATTAGAAAAAAGATGGGGAGATTTTGGAAAAAGTGCAACCAAGGATGAAAGGCTTTGAGACTAAATGAAACAAAAAACAGTTGCAGGAACTGGATATGGCCAGTCTAGAGAAAAGAAGGACCAGGGGAGACACAATAGCAGTGTTCCAATATTTGAGGGGTTTCCACAAACAAGAGGAGGCTCAACTTATTTTCCAAAGCACCAGAAGGCAGGAGAAGAAACAGTGGATGGAAACTAATGGTGGAGAAAGGCAACCTGGAATTAAAGAGAAACTTCATGACAGTGAGAACAATTAACCAATGGAAGGGTTTGCCTTCACAAATTGTGGGCGGGAGGTTTTTAAGGAGAGACTGGACACCCACTTGTCTAAAGGGGTATAGGGTCTCCTGCTTGAAACAGGGGGATGGACTAGAAGATCTCCAAGATCCCTTCCAACTGTGATATTCTGTTATTGGGAGATTGGCACATCTGGGGAGGGGAGGGGAGAATCCTCTTACCTGCCTTGGAAGCTCAGCCATTGTTGATTCTCCATTACAAAGAACTGGGGTTCTGGGAGATGAAGCCATGGCCATGAGAGGGTCTTGGAGAGGGGAACAAACAGCAAAGGAATAATTGGCTATCAAACATCCTAAGGATATTCTTGAACATCCAGTGCAAAAGACTGATTTTAGCCTATTTCTAGGCTAACTAGGGAACCCCTTCAGGTGAGTCCTCTGCAGCCACAGCAACAATACACAGAAGCTTGTCTGGGGTAGAGGAAAACGGAAAGATGTGGAAAGACCAGGGACTGGATTCAGAGGCAGATTATCTCAGCTATATATGTGTGCATTAAAGCACCAACTCTGTTATTCTGTGTTGCTATAATGTTCACCTTCCCTTATGAGATAATCAAGGAAGAGTACAAAATCTCTTTTTTCACAGCTGGGACTTGAAGTGGGGAACTAGGGCATTTTATGAGCCAGCTGGCTGAGGAATTATGGGACTTGAAGTCCACCAGTCATAAAAGAACCATAACTTCCTCACCCCTGGGTTACATCTTGGGAGCTGTTAAGATATGTGGACTTCAACACACGTGGGGAATTCTGGGAGTAGAAGCCCACAAATCACAAGGTTGCGCAGGTTGAGAAACAATTGCCCACAGGAAAGAGCGACGCTTTTTTAAATGCACTAAAAGCTTTGTAAAAATGCAGTTCAATTGAACAATGGAAGCGAATTCCGGGCGGAAAGAAAGGCGGGCGAAGAGATGGAAGGGCGTCCGGAGGAGCCTTAAGCCGATGCTCTTTTCGGAGTGGGCTCGTCTTGAGCAGCTCCCCGAAACAGCAGCTCCAGGGAGGGATCGCCCCCCTTTTCTCCCCGCCGGTTTCGCAGCCCTTCAACTGCGAGACTCCTGGATGTGAAACTGCCCCAGAGCAAAAAAAAGCGACGGGAAACGGTCAGGAAGAGCCGGCAAAAAAGAAAGGAGAATAAGAATCATCTTCCCCAGGAGAAAGTGAGGACGGCAGCAGCGATCTCAGCAGCGCCCCAAGAAGCTGCCTTGAAGGCTCACCTGTCCCGGCATTTTCCAGGAAAGAGGAGAGGGAAGACAGAAAGAAAAGGAAAGAGGAAGGAGGCAGCTTTTTACCTGGCTCTCAATAGGAAACACGCGGCTTTTTCCTCGACTGGAATCCGCTCTCCAAGAGATGCGGGCAGGAAAGGATCCGCGATCGCCGACCGCCACGCTTCCTTCTTTCCCGGCCAACGCACGTGGATCCGCCTCCCCGGAACGACCCCAGGCAAGAATTTGCAGAGCCCGAGCCGGAAACGCGCATAGCTCCTCCCATTTTCTACAGGGCGGAGATCAGGGATCCCCTTGTCTGCCCCCAACCTTCTGCCCCGGGGGGGGGGGGGGAATCGGTCCCGCGTCGGCGGCTCAGCTGGGCAGGGAGTCCAGGGCTGCTTCGCCCCTGGCAGCCAGAGAACCAGGGGGGAGAGGGTGGGTACGGGAGCAGGAAGGGGATGCGGAGCATTAAAGTGTAGGAGCGAGTTGCCCTTTCACAGAATAACACAGGTGTGAGGGACCTTGGAGGTCTTCTAGTCCAACCCCAAGGCAGTCAGAGAAAGGGGAGAGAGGGAGGGGACAAAGGTCGGCAGGCAAAGGAGCTTCTCTTATCTACTCAGCATAGTCCTCAACTTACAACTTACTCCCTTCAATGACAAACAGTCATGATTGTGCCCTGGTAACATACAATCAATGGCTGTCTTACAAATAGTCCTTGACTTATGGTCATTGGAGTAGTGGTCGAAGCTACAACAGCATTGAAAATACTGACTTTTTCACACTAAAGACGGGTGCAGCCTCCCCATTTGTGCATTTTGCCATGTCCCATAGGACATTTGAGGTTCTGAAACAAGCTGAAGCACTTATGCCTTGATTCTAAGTTTATGCTGTTAAGTGGATCTCCAGGGATCCTTCTATTTAGACAAGGGATGGGGCACCTTGATCATTTTCTGATTGGTGGACTTCAACTTCTAGAATTTGAGAAGGTTGAAAAATGCTGCTTTAGTCCAGAGGTTGGAAACTGAGGCCCGTTTATGACTTGTTGGATTTCAACTTCCAAAATTCCTGAGCCAGGGAGTTGAACTCCACAAATCCAAAAAGGACCAAGATTCACCACCCCTGATGAGACTCTGGCCTTCCAATTGCCAGAGGACAAACTGTGCATCCGGCCTTGTTCCCTGGCAAAACTGAGCCTTCTCCAAGGAATCTTAGGACTCTTCGCCATCTTTCCCCTTTTGAGAGTTTAACTTTAATTGCGAATATTCAGGTGTCGGAATATAAAACATAACTGTAAAAGACAGACCAAAAATAAAAGTTAAAATAAGCATTAAGCTCTTGACAGACAAGAACACTGGGCTGTATCTAACAAGATGAAAGTCAATGTAGAGAAAAAAAAGGCCTACATTTAGGCAAGAAATGGAACGGTGTGCCTTCAGAAGTTGTTGGCTGGAGGTTTTTAAGGAGAGACTGGACAGCCACTTGTCCGAAAGGTTATAGGGCCTCCTGCTTGAAACAGGGGGATAGACTAGAAGATCTCCAAGTTCCCTTCCAATTGTGATATTCTGTTATTGGGAGATTGGCACATCTGGGGAGGGGAGGGAAGAACCCTCCTACCTGCGTTGGAAGCTCAGCCACTGTTGATCCACCACTACAAAGAACTGGGGTTCCAGGAGATGAAGCCATGGCCATGAGAGGGTCTAGGAGTGGGGAAAAAACAGCAAAGGAATAATTGGCTATCAAACATCCTAAGGATATTCTTGAACATCCAGTGCAAAAGGCTGATTTTAGCCTATTTCTTGGCTAACCAGGGAACCCGTCACAGAGAGTCCTTTGCAGCCACAGCAACAACACATAGAACCTCATTCTGGGTGAGAGGAAAACTGAAAGGTGTGGAAGCACCAGGGATAGGATTCAGAGGCACATTATCTCAGCCATGAATGTGTGCATTAAAGGACCATAGAGCTTCACCTCTTCCCATATCCAGAGAATTGTGCTGAGTTGTTAATCAGGAGTTCTTGGTCTGGTTTGGCACCAACAAAAGAGGCAGAGTACAATTCTCTCTGAGTCACACATATACTGGTAGTCCTCAAATTACAACTTTTCATTTAGTGACCATTTTGAAGTAAGGATGATAATGAAAAAAAGTGACTCATGACCACTTTTCACACAACTGTTGCTACATCCCCATACTCATGCCATCAAAATTCTGGTGCTCAGCTACTGACTCCTATTTTTGATGGTCACAGCATCCTGTGATCACCTGATGCCACCATCTGGCAAGCAAAGTCAATTGAAAAGCCAGATTCCCTTCACCATCACTAACTCAACAGCTGTTAGTAACTCAACAACTGCAGAGGTTCACATAACAACTGGGGCAAATAAGGTTGTAAAAGGGGCAAAACTCACTTAACAACTGCCTGGCTTAGTCACAGAAATGTTGGTCCTAAGTGTGCTGGTAAATCAACTAAACCTGTATTCAGGTTTGGAGAAAGCTGAGTTCTCTCATAAGGCTAGGGAAGACCTTGAATTATTTCTTCAGCACACTTTTACATTGAAGTTACTTTAGAATAGAATAGAATAGAATAGAATAGAATAGAATAGAATAGAATAGAATAGAATAGAATAGAATAGAACAGAATTTAGAATAGAATAGAATGCTTTATTGGCCAAGTGTTATTGGACATACAATGAATTTATTTTGGTGCATATGCTCTCTGTGTTCATAAAAAGGAAAGACATATACGTCAAGAATTATAGGTATAGCACTTAGCAGTAGTCATAGGATACAAATAAGCAATGACATCATACTAGGAAACATAATAATAAGCTAGGGACTATCAAATCATACTAGTAAACAGTCAATAAACATCGTAAGAATACAAGCAACAAAGTTAAACATTCATATATTCATAAGAGGAGAACAGTGAAAGGAAGGATGAGAAGATTAATAGTAATCGTAATGCAGACTTTGTAAATAGTTGGACAGTGTTGAGGGAAATATTTGTTTTGCAGAGTGATGGTGTTTGGGGAAAAAACTGTACTTGTGTCTAGTTGTTCTGTTGTGCAGTGCTCAGTGTTAAGCCTGTGTTCCCCAACCAGGGTTAAGGAGACAAGCTAAACAGAATGTGCAGCGTTAGTCAGATAGGCACACAGATAAATGAGTGAGATATGTTTGTATGTTTCTTAACATACAGTAAAAATAAAAGATACGCTTGTGCTATCAAAAGATAGTTTATTCCATTTAGAGTTTATAGCATAGTTAAAATAACAGTCCATTAGTCATGTATCGTATCAGTCAGTCCATTCAATGATATTCAGTTAGCAAAGTCCGTGTAGAATATCCAATGTCAATTCACTTACAAATCAGTCCTTTGTCTCTCCTTTTCAGTAGGGGTAAAACGCAGTCTTCAGTCTATCCAGTAATTAGGGATCATCAAGCCAGAGAGAGCAAGCTGACGTTCCTTGCTTCTTTTATGGTGCTTTTTACAACCACTCCCTTAATTACATTCCTATATTTAAAGTTGCAGACACTTTAACTTATAAACTATGATAACATAGTTATTATTTTACCTAAACCGGTTAGGGTAAACAATGTTATCCCTAACATTCTCCCCTTTTAGGTTAAATAGTAATAATAACTATTTACATCTTTAAAACATATTTGTTACAACTCTCTTTAAACTTAATTACTCCTTGAGCTTTTGTAAATTGGTCTGCAATGTTTTCTTCTGTCATGCAGTATTCCAATTTAATTAGCCCATTTTTTACAGATTCTCTAACATTTAAGTATCTTAAATCAGTATGCTTTGATCTAGTTTTTACAGCAATATTAGTAGCTAACTTTATGGCTGACTGGTTGTCCTCGTATACAATAATGGAATCTTTAACAGTTACACCCATGTCTCATAATAACTGTTTGTACAAAATTAAGTCAGTGCATAATAATGACAGACATGAAAATTCTGCTTCCATCGTGGACAAGCTAATATGCTGTTGTCTGATTGACCTCCACCCTATTAGTGTCTTACCAAATAATATAGCCATCCCAGATGTTGATTTTCTAGTGTTTATATCAGTTGCAAAACTTGCATCTGCATAGGCACTAAGACTCAAATCACCCTTTGGTTCTATATACAATGCATGGTTCATTGTTCCTTTAAGGTATCTTAAAATTCTTTTTAAGGATTGCCAATGACATTGTTGTGGATCTGAATTAAAACGTGCCAGCTGATTAACACTATAAGCTATATCTGGCCTTGACCAATTGCTTATATATGATAAGCTACCAATCAAAGATTGATATATAGACTTATCAAATTTGGGACTTTGCGCATCAGTTTTGCAAACTTCCTGACTCATTGGAGTCTTTGCCGGTTTACAAAGTTCCATTTTATACGTTTTAATTAATTGGCAAATTTTATCTTCTTGAGATATCTTAAATCCATTTTTTGTTTTGTTAATTGTCAATCCTAGATACTTTTTAATTTCACCTAAATGCTTTAATTTTATCTTTTTAGCTAATAATGATATAATCTCATTAGCTTCATTATTAGTCTTAGTTATCAAAGCAATATCATCTGTAAATAATAACAATAATGACACCGTTCCATTATTTTCTCTTTTAAACACACATGGATCTGCTAAACCAGATTTAAAACCTATATTGTTTAATTCTTTCACAATATATTGATTCCACTCAAAGCCAGATTGTTTCAACCCGTAAAGATTCTTTTTGAGTTTCCAACAATCATTACTATTTACTTTATTGTCTTTTAAAATCGTTGGCTTTTTCAAATATATAGTGTGCTGCAATGGTGCATGCAAATAAGCAGTTTCTACATCTAAATGGTTAATGACATAATTTTTCTTAGCTGCCCACACTAAAGCTGCTCTCAAAGATGTTGCTTTAAGACTTGGTGCAAAAACTTCATCGTAATCAGATGCAGTTTGATTAAATCCTTGAGCTACCAACCTAGCTTTATGGGTAACAGTCCCATCATTTCCAATTTTTACTTTAAATATCCATTTGCACCCAATGGATTTTTCTCCTGGAGGTAACATGGCATCTTCATATACTTTCATTACCTTTAATGAATTTAGTTCTTTTTCCATTGCCTTTTGCCAATTCTCCTGATCCTTAGCAGGATACATCCTAAGTTCATCTACACTAGTTGGAACTTTAGTTACTTGGCAAACTATACTTGCTTGATTTCTATCAGGTGGTCTAGTTACACGTGTAGTACGTCTAGGTATTACAGGACTTACAGGTGGACTTTCATTTATTAACTCTTCTTGATTATCTAACTCTTCCTGATCAACTGTTTCCTCTTGTTCTGGTCCTATTTGCTCTTCATGGACTTCTTCTTTAATTGGACTCTTCTTATAACTAGTCTGATCTTCTTGCCTTTTGTAGGGTTCAATAATTACTTCATTATTTAAATTTTGCTCTAATCTATTCCATCCTACATGTTCTAGGAATTTTGCACAAGCACTGGTGTAAACACTAGATGTATCTGGTTCCCAGAATCTATAAGATCTATGATTAGATTTATATCCTACAAAAAATAATCTTTTAGCTCTATGCTGTCCTTTGTGTCTGAGTTGTGAAGGGATATGCACCCATGCTGGTGCTCCAAATGTGTGCATGTAACTTAAATCAGGTTTTGTACCATGCCACAGTGTGAATGGTAATTCACCTGTTGTTGAATTAACAACATTATTTAATATATGATTACCACACATTATTGCTTCTCCCCATAAATTGTCAGGTAATCCTGAATCAGACAACATAGTATTTGCTATTGATTACAGTGTTTGGCCTCGTCTCTATAAAAGCATTATGTTGTGGGCTATATGGTGCAGACTTTTTATGTTGAATACCTAACATTTTTAGTCTGTTCTGGAATTTATTATTTGTAAATTCCGTACCATTATCTGTTATAAGAGTTACTAATTTCTTTTTCGTTTTCCTTTCAGCAAATTTTATCCAATTAAAGAGATTTAGATACGTTTCAGTTTTGTTCTTCATTAAATAGCAAAACCCATATCTAGAATAGTGGTCCATTATAATTAATATGTAACGAGCTTCTCCTACACTTGGTTTTTTCGGACCTATTAAATCAGCAAATACTACTTCTAAAGGCTCTGGTAGTAAATCCATCAACTCTATTAGCCGGTATGACCTTGGCTTTGCTTTGATTACAAATAGAACATTGCAAATACTTATTACAAGGTTTCAAACTTATTCCCTTAGATAGTTGAACAGTCCTCTTAAGCATTTTAAAATTTAAATGCCCTAGCCTTCGGTGTAACAAGTGCATACATTCATCATGAGGTTTCTTATTATCATAAACCGTGTTAGCCACCTTTAAACCATTATCATTTAATACATATAATTCACCTCTTAAAGATGCAGTAATTTTCTTATCTTCTTTCTCAATTATGCAGTTATCTCCTTTAAAAGTAACTACATATCCTAGTTTAACCAAAATTCTAACTGAAATTAAATTAAAGTTAAGTTGTGGTACATATAACATTTTTACATTCTCTTTTATGAAAGAACAATATGCTATACCTTGACCTTTAGCTTTCAGTTTCCAGCCATTGGCTAACGATATCTGCTGTGTACTCTTGGACATTTCAATAAAATTTTTGTTATCATTTGTTATACAGTGGGATGCTCCACTGTCAACCACCCATAAATTATTTTTTACAGCTCCGTTACTATACATGGCTAACTCTAAATTTTTTTTTTTTTGATGACTTTTAGCATTCTGGCCAGCGTTCTGGCGCTTTGCTTTTTTACAAAATCTTGCCAAATGTCCTCTTCCTCCACAATTAAAACACTTTTTAATTGCGTATGCAGTAGGAGATTCATTATCTTCTTTTTGAGGTTGCTTCCTCCTTAACTGATCTCTTTCAAGTCTTCTTCTTGCCTCTTCAATCAATCTGCCAGTTATATCAGTTAAAGTTAAACTTTCCTTAGGCAAAATTTCAAGGGAAGTGACGTAGTTGTCATAACTTTCATCTAGTGAAGATAGAATTATGTAGACTTAGTGTAGTTCAGAGAAAATAAGCTCTTTCACGTGCAGTTCTTGAAAAATTCTTTGCATAGTTTTCAAATGACTAAGCATATCACCATTTGTCTGGAGATGCGTCCTGAAAAGCTTCCGTGTTAGATTTATGTGTGCACCAACGTTATCTCGAACATAAATCCTCTTCAGCTTCTGCCAACACCCAACAGCTGTTTGCTCTCCATGGATATGAACAAGTTGCTGGTCAGACAGTGTTAATCCTATTATGCAAATAGCTTGTTCATTTTTATGCATAAAATTTTTTATCTTTAGTCTATCTTCCTCAATCTCTGGATCCCATTCCTCTACGTTTGGTGGATTTTCAATTATGTTGCACAAACCTTCTCTTCGTAGAAGTAGACTACATTTCATAGACCATGATACATAGTTTGTTCCATCCAGCTTGGATAGAAGGGACAAACTTTGTAGATTGACTTGTGCCATGTTTTCTTATATGGATATAAAACTATAATTAATAAAACACAGCTGTCTGTTTACTGTAATGTGTAACAACACAAACTCTCACTTTTTACATAAATCTGTTTTATCCTAGTTAAACTGACTTTGCAGCCTCTGGGCCCATAACCAGTGTTAAGCCTGGGTTCCCCAACCAGGGTTAGGGAGACAAGCTAAACAGAATGTGCAGCGTTAGTCAGATAGGCACACAGATAAATGAGTGAGATATGTTTGTATGTTTGTTAACATACAGTAAAAATAACAGATACGCTTGTGCTATCAAAAGATAGTTTATTCCATTTAGAGTTTATAGCATAGTCAAAATAACAGTCCATTAGTAATGCATCATCTAGTCAGTCCATTCAAGGATATTCAGTTAGCAAAGTCCGTGTAGAATATCTTGTGTCAGTTCACTTACAAATCAGTCCTTTGTCTCTCCTTTTCAGTAGGGGTAAAACACAGTCTTCAGTCTATCCAGTAATTAGGGATCATCAAGCCAGAGAGAGCAAGCTGAGGTTCCTTGCTTCTTTTATGGTGTTTTCAACCACTCCCTTAATTACATTCCTATATTTAAAGTTGCAGACACTTTAACTTATAAACCATGATAACATATTTATTATTTTACCTAAACCAGTTAGAGTAAACAATGTTATCCCTAACACTCTGTAGCATAGTTTTGAGGGTAATTTAAGCAGGAAATACAGCTGGTTGGTTGACAGGAAATACACTAAGGAAAGTATCAAAATAGCCATGCCAACATCCTGCACCAATAAGGGCTTCTAGCAAGCTTGTTGTGGTTTCTCTGTCACTCTTCCCTACACTCAGGACAGATTTCCTTTCTTCCAGCCATTTCAGTGGAAGAATCTAGATGTCCACCCTCTGTTATCAGAGAATAAGGGAAGATGACAAAACTCTTTTTTCCCAGCTGGGACTTTCTCTTTGGAAGAGCCTAGAGCAGAAGTGGGGAAGTAAGGCCCCTTTTAGGACTGGTGGACTTCAACTCCCAGAATTCCTGACACAGCTGGCTCAGGAACATGTCATCAAGTTGCCACGGTTGAGAAACAATGGCCCACAGGAAAAGGGCGACCCCTTTTTAAATGCACACAAGTCTTTAAAATAAACACAGTGAAATGAAACAGTGAAAAGGAATTCAGGGACGAAAGAAACTCAGGCAAAGTCCATCCTGAGGATTAAAAGGCGTCAGAAGGAGCCTTTGCCCGATGCTCTCTCCGGAGTGGGCTCGTCCAGAGCAACCCCTCCTCCAAACAGCAACTCCTGGAAGGGATCGCCCCCTTTCCCTCCGGCCGCTTTTGCAGCCATTCAACCCCGAGCCTTCTGGACCTGAAACAGCCCCAGAGGGGAAAGGAAAGTGCCAGGAAACGATCGGGAAGGGCTGGCAGAATCATCTCCCCCAGGAGAAAGTAGGGACGGCAGGAGCGATCTTAGGGGCTTCCCAAGACGATGCCTTGAAGGCTCACCTGTCCAGGCATTTCCCCAGGTGGGAAAAGGGAAGGAAGTGTCGAAAGGTGTCAAAATGCGTGGGGTGGTTAGATTGTATTATCGGTTCTCTATTAGCTTTATAATGGTTTTTTTTCATATTTGTTTTGTGGCAATCTCCTATCTGTCTCTTTTGTAATTTATATTTTTGCGTGTGTCTTTTGTCTGTTTGTTTTGTTTATTTGGTATGTCCTGTGTTTGTCAGGGTTTCCTTTTCTTATTTGTCTAGTTTTCTTAATTACAGGCTTTTGTCTATAGGGATTCTGTAATACCTTTTATTTCATTCCTTTTCCTGTTTGTTTGTTTTATGGCTGGCCTGATGTTCCCCTTGGGCTTTTTGAGTGACACCACTGACTTCGTGAAGTTCCCTTTCCACAGAAGGAAGAAAGGAGGGAGGGAGGAGCTTATTACCTGGTGCCCGCAGGGAAAGGCGGCTTTATTCCTCAGTCCAAGAGATGCAAACGATCCGCTTTCCTCGCAGCCCCGCCGGCCACGCTTCCTTCCTTCCCGGCCACGCACGTAGATTCCCCCTCCCCGAACGACCCCAGCCAGGAGTTTGCAAAGCGCTTTTAGCTCCTCCCCTCCCGGTCCAGCTCCCCCGATTCTCCTAAAGGGTGGAGAACACGGCCCACTCCGAGGCCCCCCTGCCTGCCCATTCCCCCTCCCCCCACATCCTGGGTAGGATGGGCAGCTGGACAGCGAGTCCATCGCTTCTTTGGGCCAGGCATTTGGAGAATCAGGCGGGAGAGAGAGGGGAGGAAACCCACGGAAGGGAGGAGAGAAGGGAAGGGGTTGCAGAACAACACATCTAGGAGGGAATCCCTCTTTTGGAAGGAAAGTGGAGTTGGTAGGAAAAGGAGGCTGCCTTCTCCAATGAGTCTAACAAGACAGTCCTCAACTAACTTGTCTCCTCAAATGACGAACATTCACGATTTGTGCCATAATAATGAATAATGGCTGCTTTGCAAATAGTTCTTGACTTAATGACCATCATTTAGTGTCCCTTGGAAGCTGCAACGACCTCCCCCCCCAAAGTGAGTTAAGTCCGTGATTCGCGCTAAAGACCTTTGCAGAATCCCCCTGGTCATGTGATCCAAATTGAGGCATCAGGGAACTGAATCGCATTTATGACCTCTGCAGTGTCCAGAGGTCACATGATCTCTTCTTGCGACCTTTCCACAAGGAAAGTGAATGGGGAAACCAGATTCACTTAACAACTGTAGCGAGAAAGGTCATAAAATGGAGCAAAATTCATTTTACCAAATGTTTCATTTAACAAAAGTTGGTGCTTCACTTTTTGTTGCAAATCAATTACTCTACAAAATATTTCCCCCAGTTAAAACAGCTCCAAGCCTAACGAAGCCTGCTTCCAGTTTGCGGAGAAAGGGGTTCCTGGCGGATTCCCCATTTCCCCCTCAAGAATTGCACTTCCAAAGTTGTTGAAAGAAGGAAAAAGATCCTTCTGAACTCAAAGGCACTTCTGGTTTTCCTCACCTTTCCTGCTCCAGGCACTTTGCCACATGTGCCCAGCCTCAAATTGAACACACTGAAGGCAAGATTGTTAGGAAAAACTTTATTCCGCAGAAAAAGTAACACAAGGAAATCTCCCTCAAAGCCTTTGCACCCCACCAACGCCCACTGGAGTGCTTTACACAGCGATTGCCACACAATTTACACGTTTCAGAGTCATAGGATATTCTCTCATCTCTCTTTATAGCAATTCCTTGCCTGTTTTACACTAAAATGTTAGCCTTCCTGCATACCAGTATATGTAACACAGAGCTTTGCCAAGCGATTTAAATCTATCCTAATATGTGCACAGAGAAACCTCAATAAGTTTGTCAATGTCGCTTTGGTAGTAATATAGCCTAGCTTTCCATGATGTTTCCTATTTACAGCCTGCTTAAGGAGATGGAACAATGGGTGTTAACTAGATTGCGGGCAACTGCTCTCTTCTGATGCACTGGATGGCAGAGTTGGATGTGGAAGGCATTTCAATAGTCCAGTTAGCTCTGCTGTTGAGGAGCATGGAATGAGACACAGATCCGTGTTGGGAAGCCCTTCCATACAGTACATTGGGCTGTTCAAAGAAGATATGGTTAATTTAGGCTGTTATGTGTGGTAGAAAGAACTAAGAGAAAAAAAAAATGTTTATTGTTCTTTTTATGATGTGATTTCCAATAAAACTTCTTAGATGTGTATGTATAATAATTTATAATAATTGCATGAATTGAACTTAAATGCATATGTATAATTGCATACAGAACTGAATAGGATTGAATTGAAGAAAAATATCCTTTACCTGTGTATAGTTCCAATTGGGGCTGCTGCAGTTCAAAATAAAATAATTGTGACATGTTGATTATAAATCTGAATACAACTAGACAAACGCATTTTGAGCATGCCAATAAGTCAGAGAGATGGTTATTATATAGATTTTTAAAAAAGGAAAGAAAAAAGATTCATTTATCAGCTAATAGATGGAAAGGGGGATATAAAATAAGGGATAGAAAGAAAAAAGAAATGGCCCATAATTATTTTGAAGAGCTATATTAAAAGGAAGTGAACAAAGATAGGATAAGAAACTATTTAGATGCAATGAAGGATAAAGCAATGGGGAAGAAATGGAAGAATTATTAAACAAAGACATTACTTGGTTCGAATTGAAATCAGCAATAGAGAACCAGAAAAACAACAAATCAGACAGGATGGGATCCCAGAAGAGCCGTACAAGGCAACAGCAGAATGGGACCTCTTATGGTGGAAGTTTTTAATGACATCTTATTGGCAGCCAGGATGCCGGACTCATGGAAGGGGGCATTGATTTAACTGATCCCGAAGGAGGATTCAGACCCCCGATATATACAAAATTATAGGCTGATTTCTTTGCTAAATACTGACTACAAAATATTTACTTCTATTATAGCAAGTAGACTAAAAAGAATTTTAAGTGAGCTTATATATGAAGACTAAAATGGATTTCTCCCGACCAGACAAATCAGGAATAATTTAAGAATAGTATTAGATGTTTTAGAATTTTACGAAGCCCACCCCAAAAAACAAATAGCACTTATGTTTTTAGACGCAGAGAAGGCCTTCGATAACTTAAATTGGCAATTTTTAATCCAAAAAAATTATAATATGAATTTAGGTACCAAATCTGAAAACATTATAACAACCATTTATGACACACAACAAGCGAATATTATAATAAATGGGGAATATACCAACCCAATAAAAATAGAAAAAGGAGTCAGACAGGGTTGCCCACTCTCACCCCTGCTCTTCATATTATTGCTAGAAGCATTATTAACGCAAATTAGACAGAACCTAGACATAAAAGGATTAAAGGTTAAGAAAGAAGAATATAAGTTGCAAGCGTTTGTGGATGATATAATTTTTTTCATTGAAGAACCAATAGAAAGAGGACAAAAATTGATGAATGAGAACAATTTGGAGCAGTAGCAGGACTAAAAATTAATAGGAAGAAAACAAAATTAATGACTAAAAATTTAACAGGAAAACAGAAATTAGAACCAGAAGTTATGGGACTACAAGTGATAAAGAAAGTTAAATATTTAGGAATATGGTTGACAGCACATTGTAAGACACTAAAGGAAAATAATTATGACAAATTAATGCAACGGGTAAAGAAGGATTTAGAAACATGGGGCAAACTGCAACTGTCACTATTAGATTGCTGCTATTAAAATGAATATTCTTCCAAAATTCCTCTATATATTTCAGACGATTCCAATTAAAGTACACAAAAAGTTTTTTGAAGAACTTAACAAAACAATTGCAAAATTCATCTGGCAAGGGAAAAAACCTAGAATAAACTTAAAGGCAATGCAGGATATGAAGAGCAGGGGAGGGCTGGCACTCCCAAATTGGGAGTTGTATTATAGTGCAGCCTCTTCAGTATGGTTGAAGGAATGGGTGAATTTAACCAATAAGAGACTATTACTCTTAGAAGGCCATGACTTACAGAGGGGGTGGCATGCTTTTTTATGGGATATTGGGAAAACTAGCCAGAAATATTTTCACAGACACTTAATCAGAGATTCATTATTGACTAATTGGAAGAAAATATGGAAAAAACACTACTTAAAGATACCAATCTGGATCTCAACAAGGGAGGCGATGATCCACCCAAATAATCTGGATATTACTAAAATGATTAAATATAAAGACCTATTGGACAAGAAAGGAAATCTGAAATCGTGGCAAGACCTTTAGAATCAGGGATTAAAAATTGACCGGTGGGCATATCTTCAAATTCAAAGTAGATACAAACAGGACAAGAAAGAATTTGGAATTAATAATAAACTCCAGCAATTAGATAAAATTTTATTAAGATCAGGCAAATAAAACAACAAAATTTTATAATTATTTATTAGAAATAGAATTAGAGGAAGAAATTGTAAAAGGGAACATGATAGCCTGGAGTAGGAATATAAGACATAGTATCACCTTAACAGAATGGGAAAAGGTCTGGGGTAGGAATAACAAAATCGGTAGTGTACAAAGAAAATTCCTATAAAATGTTTTACAGGTAGCACCTTCCTCCTTTGAGATTAGCGAAGATGCACCCCAATATGAGTCCGAACTGCTGCAAATGAAAAAAAAAAAAAAAAAGAGGGAACTTTCTTCCATATGTGGTGGTCTTGTACAGAAACTCAAAAATATTGGCAGAAAATTAGAAATTGGCTGGAGGAAATGACAAGAGAACAGATCGAATTTAAACCAGAGTCCTTTCTATTAGGGATCTTTGATAAACAACTACCCAAAAAAGTGAAATATATAATAATATATATTTTGACAGCGGCCAGATTGGCTTTTGCACAATGTTGGAAACAGCCTAATGTTCTACCAGAGGGGATGATTATTCAAAAAATTACAAGTTGTGCAGAAATGGACAAATTAACCTTGGCATTAAAAGATAAAGACACTTCAATATATTACAACAGCTGGAACTGCTGGTACAAATGGATAGACCAAATATAGATTTCACACTAATAGGCAAAAGAAGATATGATAGAATTGTAGTGGTGATATACAGATATATGTAACAATTAATTGTGAATATGGCATAAAATAAGGATAAAAAGGAGGTCTCACAAACTGTTGAAGATGAAAATGTTTTTAATTGTTTCTATATTTTACTTTCCATTCTTTTTTTTTTCATTTTCTTTTTCTCTCTTACATTTATGTATGTGTTGTTGGTCTATTTTAATTGTAAAATCAATAAAGTATATTTGAAAAAAAAAGCGGAGGCAGGAGGAGAGGGGCGAGTGAGGCTTTTAAACTCTTTCCACACTCGATGCATTCAAATGGTTTCTCCACTGTGTGGTTTCTATTTTAGGAGGTAAGACTGCCACTATCATTATAACATTTTCCACACTCCAGGCATTTATAGGGTTGCTCCCCTGTGTGAATCCTCTTATGGGAAGTTAAGGGCATCGGAGATCCTGAAGCATTTTCCACACTCTGCACATTTATACGGCTTCTCTCCAGTGTGGATCCTGTTATGTAAGTTGAAATTGCCTTTTTTTGTGAAGCTCTTTCTGCATATCTTGCAATGATATGGCTCTTCCCCTGTATGGATCCTATTAGGTAAGCTTAAATTGCTGCTTCTGCTGAAACTTTTTCCATACTCAAAGCATTCATGGGGTTTCTCCCAGTGTGGATTCTGCTATGTACATAACAGCTTTTTTTTTTTGCCCTGAAGCTCTTTCCACACATGCGGCATTCATATGGTTTCTCCCCAGAATGGAGCCTTTTGTGGCAAGTGAGGCCCCTCGAATTGGTGAAACATTTGTCACACATGGTGCACTTATAGGGCTTTTCACCTGTGTGGATTCTTTTATGGGTATTAAGGTGACTTTTTTGACTGAAGCACTTCCCACATTTGGTGCATTGATTTGGTTTCCCTCCTCTGTGAATACTTGATAGGAAGTTAAGATGTTGGATGTAGAGAAGCTCTTTCCATACTCCAGGCATTTCTACGGTTTCTCCCCTGTGTGGGTCCGTTTGTGGGCACGAAAGCTATCAGAACGGGAAAAGCGCTTTCCACATTGCAGGCACTGAAAGGGTTTCTCCCCTGTGTGGATTCTGCTATGTATGATATAGCTATTTTTTGCATTGAAGCTCTTCCCACACTCCATGCATTGAAAGGGTTTTTCTCCCGTGTGGATCCGCTCGTGTGACTTTAGATGTCCTTTTTGACTGAAGCTCTTTCTGCACTCCAGGCATTGAAAGGGTTTCTCCCCTGTGTGGGTCTGTTTGTGGGCACGAAAGCCACCAGAACTGGCAAAGTGCTTTCCACACTGTAGGCATTGAAAGGGCTTCTCCCCTGTGTGGATTCTGTGATGGTCAGTAAGGGATACAGAGCGACGGAAGCTCTTTCCACACTCCATGCATTGAAATGGTTTTTCTCCCGTGTGGATCCTCTCGTGTGACTTAAGTTGACCTTTTTGACTGAAGCGGTTTCCACACTCCAGGCATAGAAATGGTTTTTCTCCTGTGTGGATCCTCTCGTGTGACTTAAGAGGACCTTTATCACTGAAGCTCTTTTCACAGTGCAGGCATTTATAAGGTTTTTCCCCTTTATGCATCCTATTATGTATGGTTAGAGAAGAGGTGTTGCTAAAGGTTTTTCCACACTCCAAGCATTCATAGGGTTTCTCCCCAGTGTGGGTTCTGCTATGTACGATACAGCTTTGTTTTACACTGAATCTCTTTCCACACATGTGGCATTCATATGGTTTCTCCCCAGAATGGAGCCTTTTGTGGCAAGTGAGGCCCCACAAATTGGTGAAGCATTTGTCACACTCGGTGCACTTATAGGGCTTTTCACCTGTGTGGATTCTTTTATGGGTATTAAGGTGACTTTTTTGACTGAAGCACTTCCCACACTCGGTGCATTGATTTGGTTTCCCTCCTCTGTGCATACTTTGATGGGAAGTTAAGATGTTAGATGTACAGAAGCTCTTTCCACACTCCAGGCATTTGTACGGTTTCTCCCCTGTGTGGGTCCGTTTGTGGGCACGAAAGTTATCAGAACGGGAAAAGCGCTTTCCACATTGCAGGCACTGAAAGGGTTTCTCCCCCGTGTGGATTCTGCTATGTACGATATAGCTACTTTTTGCATTGAAGCTCTTTCCACACTCCATGCATTGAAATGGTTTTTCTCCTGTGTGGATCCTTTCATGTGACTTAAGGTGATCTTTCTGCCTGAAGCTCTTTCCGCACTGCAGGCATTGAAAGGGTTTTTCTCCCGTGTGGATCCTATCGTGTGACTTAAGAGGAGCTTTTTGACTGAAGCTCTTTCCACACTGCAGGCATTTAAATGGTTTTTCTCCCGTGTGGATCCTCTCATGTGACTTAAGAGGAGCTTTTTGACTGAAGCTCTTTCCGCACCACAGGCATTGAAAGGGTTTTTCTGCCGTGTGGATCCTCTCGTGTGACTTAAGTGGAGCTTTTTGACTGAAGCTCTTTCCACACTCCATGCATTGAAATGGTTTTTCTCCCGTGTGGATCCTCTCGTGTGACTTAAGAGGAGCTTTTTGACTGAAGCTCTTTCCGCACTGCAGGCATTGAAAGGGTTTCTCCCCTGTGTGGATTCTGCAATGTATGATATAGCTAATTTTTGCATTGAAGCTCTTTCCACACTCCATGCATTGAAATGGTTTTTCTCCCGTGTGGATCCCCTCATGTGACTTAAGATGACCTTTTTGCCTGAATCTCTTTCCACACACCGTGCAGTGATATGGCTTTTCCCCTGTATGGATCCTATTATGGCAAGTGAGGTCACTCGCATAGTGGAAGCTCTTCCCACATTCTAGGCATTTATATGATTTCTTCCCAGTGAGGCTTTTTTTCCAGGAATTCGGTTCCTTGCTCTGAGTAATCCTCGTTCTACCCTCCCTGAGTTGATGCATCCTCTCCTCTCTGTGGAGGCTTTGATGAGAAGTAAGGGAGGCGCTGCTTCCGAAGCTTTTTTCCCTATTAATATACCGATGTTGCTTCCTCTCTTTGTGGCCCTTCTTATGTGAATTAAGATCACTTTTCTGACTGAAGGTCCTTCCACAATCCAGACATTTGTGTGGATCCTCTGCTTTGTGAATCTTTTTATGCAATGCAAGGGAACAGCTTGTACTGAAGCTTTCTGTACACTTTGTACAATTGTATGGTTTCCCTTCTACTATTCTTTGACATAGAGGAGGAGGAAAATTCCTTCCCGAGCATTGCCTGCTTTCATCTTGTTTCTCTCTAGCAGGGCTTTGGCAACAGTCACCTAATCCAGATGCACCTTGGAGTGTTTTGCCATACCTTGAACACATTTCTTTCTCATGACAATCATCTTTGTCCAATAAGACATTGATATCTGCACATGGTAAACCAGAGCAATTCTCCAGCTCCTCCGTTAACTGGTTTTCCTCTGAACTTTGCTTTCCATACAACTTTTCTGCAACTTCCTTTTTGTCTTTTGGCAAAGGTGCTGCTACCTCTTGGCCAGAATCCTCCATCTCCCATCTGTCATCTGCTTGCAACAATAGAAAAAGAAAAGTTAATACAAACTTAGGTGCAAAAGAGATCAAGCACCACTGCTGTATTTGAACAGTACCAAACTTCCTCCCAAATCACATTGGTTCAAAACATAGTGTCAATCCTAAAGCCATTTTGGATTGTGTTCAGAGTTGGCACAGCGAGGCTGGGCAGAGCTGTGGGAATGGGAGGGGGGAGTAGAGATAGCTGGGCATGTGTAGCCAAAATAGAATTCTTTCCCCTGGGAACCAAGGGTGTTCTCATCAGCACCTGGTGAGGCACATGAGGAAAACAGCTGGACTCGGACTGTGACTTAATTGGACCATGTGATGGATGAGTGGACTGGGGGGAAGAACTTTGAATTGGGGGGGGGGGAACCGCTGGACCTTCAGAGTTAGCTTTTCACCAGCTGTGCCAAAAGGACTTACCTAATAAATCTATACTTTGAGGAATCATCAAACCTCAGAGTTTTGATTCTTTTGAGTCTGTTACTTCGAACCCTGACACATGGTGCGATGCTTAGGATTAAATTGATATAAGATTTTACCTTCGGCTCTCTCTTGTCCTTGGTAGTACAAATTGAAAACGTGAAAATCATGGCTAAGATCATTTGAAATTTATGGGGCGAGAACCATCAGCTCTACTGCTTCAGATTTAGCTCAAAGGAAGCAGAAGGGACACTTAAAAGAGGCCTTCATTTGTTCATTTATTCATTACATTTATTGGCCTCCAGCTTGCCATAGAGAAACCGTTGATGCCTTATTATATTAAAAGGATAAATATATATATAAACAATAGTGTACAAATACAAATACTCAGTTCTAAGTAAAAGACAATAGACTTGATGATGGAGAATCTATTGGTTAAATTTCAATCTGAGAAGGTAGAAATGTTGACCTCCTTGGACCTGGGAAATGAGCTTCAGCCTCATCTCCATGAACAGGTTTTTCCTTGAAAAAAACTGGTTCTCAGTTACCCTGGGGTGTTCATTCCTCTTTATCCCAAGGGGCTTTTTCTTAAGGCAACTGGACTTTCTTTTTTCCTTGAACATGTTTCCCTTCTCATCCAAGAAGCTTCTTCAGTTCTGATTGAACGATGGAGGATGGAAGGATTGATATTCCTTGCAGTCATCTGGATATAAGCACACTTTCCGACTGGATGACTGCAAGGAGTATAAATCCTTGTGTTAAATCTGTGGATTCTTATCGGGCTCTTAAGTGTCATATAGTCATTATAGACCAAAAACAACAAAATGAAAGCAACTTCTAAAAAGCTTTCTACAAAGTGGGACAGGCAGGATTGGAAAGAGGCTAGGATGGGAAACTTCATGTGGAATTGAAGACCATTTTATCAGACTAAGTAGGAGTAGAAATGTACAGAAGGATGCTCCAATCTATTGCATACATCAAACAAATTAAATATTTTATCTGAGCTGCTCACGTCCACCACCCAGGGGAAACCTGTCAGGGAACTGGTCAGTAGGTATCCAAATGAAGTCAGAGATGCTGACACAAACTTGATATAAATTAATGTTACATGTATGTATGCATGTATGTATGCCTGCCACACACTGTAAATATATATTTACAGTAAAATTTCATCCAGTTGGTCTGGAAAGTGTTGGACAGCTTCATCAGCACACCCAGCTTTACTTGTTGTTCGTAAGTTACAGTAATTATCGTTTTCAGGATCGCGCAAACCAGCCATGTCTGGCTCCAAAGGTGTCATGGTACTCTTCACCCGCTGCTTGCTTTAGCGTTTCAAAAACGCTGCATTAAAATGCTTCCCTAAATCGGATGAAGACTAACGGGACTTCTTTTTGGGATCGGATCATCAATCGAAAGCACAAGGATCTGTTTTTGAAAAGAGGCCTGTTCTATTTCTCGTGATTATGGCATCGGCTCCTGGAGCTGATTTAATCACCTCTTTTATCTTTTCTTTACCCTTAAGGATCATGCATATGGTAGAGCAACCAGTCCTCCTCCTTTTTCTAATGTCTTTACCTTCTTCTCCTCTCATGGGCTTTAATTATTTTCATTTTCAAGTCCAAATTGATACTCTTCCTTTGTTTCTTACCTCCATGTTGAGCCGGAGTAGAGCTTGGTCGCTTTCCTTGAGAAGACACTTCTAGCCTAAGAAAGAGTTGATGGAAAAGGACAGTATCTTGCCCTGGAGAGAGAGAGACAGAGGCTGGCTTAGAGCTGTTCAGTAAGATCAATGCTATGGTTCAGGGAGAAAGTGCTGTAGGGCAATAATATGTCTTCCTTCTCTGTAGACCATTTCTTGACAAAAACATCGCAATGGTTGCTGCTTGCAGCAATACAGTGTACAGTATTTGACAGTCTTTTATTTACAGTACTGTATTAAACTGTGGTTTATATACTCCATCTTTGTGTTTAACCTGTACCACTTGGTTATTTGTTCCCTTCCTGCACAGCATGTGCAAGATTGAATTTGATTCTTAGCAAATGGGAGAGACTGAATTGGCCGTTTCTGAAGAAAAGCCAGGCTTCATGGAAAAGCATGAAATCCTGAGATAAATATCTTGCAAATTTGAAAATCAGCACTTTAGAGAAGAATATAGCAACAAAAAGGGAATAATAATAAATGCTGGAGGACTTCACATGCATTAATTTAAAAATAATATTTTGCACTACTGTATCGTAACAGAATCCCTTACCGAAGGAGGCCACATTCCTCTTGTTTTCCAGCATGACTTCTTGGTACAGGGCTTTTTGCTCAGAATCCAACAGGGCCCACTCCTCCACAGAGAAAAATACAGCTACATCCTCAAATGATACCAAATCCTGGAACAGGGAGTGGGAAAAAAACCCCACAACGTATTCCATAAATATTCCTAACAATGAACACTTCAATGAATTACATGCTAGTCTTCTTCTTAAAGAAAAACCTCCACAGCTTCCAAGTAGGGCAAAGGAGCATGTGGGACATTAAATTTAGTATCTGGAAGAGTAAAGTCTACAATAGGCCAGAACACAATTGTAATTGATTAGGGTGCTGACTCATGCAGGGTGCAATCTACGCTACGATTGGTTGCTGTAAGTAGAAAGGGGGCGTTTCCCTTTTTTCCCTCTTTTTTTCCCCTCTCTGTGTTCTGCATGATGCTTCAGATTTACCTCATGATGTTCCTCTGTTTTCCTATCTTACATTCTTCCTTTTGTGGATGAGGACAGATTGTTGTAAATTTGCACATTAAATATATTTATCATAATATAAAAGTCTCCAAGTCTATGTCAGTGTCTCCAACTTCATCTGGGCAGCTGCTGTGCTCTCTACAAAAGCCAAGCTTTAAAAAAACCCAGAGTAAAGACTACACCTGGAATACTGAGTTCAGTTTTGGTTACCACATTAGAAAAAAAGATGGGGAGACTTTGGAAAAAGTGCAAAGACCAACCAAGGATGAAAGGCTTTGAGACTAAATGAAACAAAGAACAATTGTAGGAACTGGATATGGCCAGTCTAGAGAAAAGAAGGACCAGAGAAGACACAATAGCAGTGTTCCAATATTTGAGGGGTTTCCACAAACAAGATGAGGCTCAACTTATTTTCCAAAGCACCAGAAGGCAGGAGAAGAAACTAATCATGGAGAAAGGCAACCTGGGATTAAGGAGAAACTTCATGACAGTGAGAACAATTAACCAATGGAACAGTTTGCCTTCAGAAGTTGTGGGCTGGAGGTTTTTAAGGAGAGACTGGACACCCACTTGTCTGAAAGGCTGTAGGGTCTCCTGCTTGAAACAGGGGGATGGACTAGAAGATCTCCAAGATCCCTTCCAATTGTGATATTCTGTTATTGGGAGATTGGCACATCTGGGAAGGGGAGAATCCTCCTACCTGCGTTGGAAGCTCAGCTGCTGTTGATCCTCCACTACAAAAGACTGGGGTTCTGGGAGATGAAGCCATGGCCACAAGAGGGTCTAGGAGAGGGGAACAAACAGCAAAGGAATAATTGGCTATCAAATATCCTAAGGATATATTTGAACATCCAGTGCAAAAGGCTGATTTTAGCCTATTTCTAGGCTAACTAGGAGACGGACCCCTTTATGTGAGTCCTCTGCAGCCACAGCAACAATACACAGAAGCTTGTCTGGGGTAGAGGAAAACGGAAAGATGTGGAAAGACCAGGGATTGGATTCAGAGGCAGATTATCTCAGCTATATATGTGTGCATTAAAGGCAGAAATCTGTTATTCTATGTTGCTATAATGTGCACCTTCCCTTATGAGATAATCAAGGAAGAGTACAAAATCTCTTTTTTCACAGCTTGGACTTGAAGTGGGGAACTACTGGCCTTTTTTTGACGGATGGACTTCAATCCCAGAGTCCCTGAGCCAGCTGGCTGAGGAATTCTGGGATTTGAAGTCCACCAGTCATAAAAGAGCCATAACTTCCTCACCCCTGGGTTACATCTGTAAGCTGTTAAGATATGTGGACTTCAACACACGTGGGAAATTCTGGGAGTTGAAACCCACAAATCACAAGGTTGCCCAGGTTGAGAAACAATGGCCCACAGGAAAGAGCGACGCCTTTTTAAATGCACCCAAAATGCAGTTCAATTGGACGATGGAAGTGAATTCCGGGAGGAAAGAAAGGCGGGCGAAGAGATGGAAGGGCGTCCGGAGAAGCCTTGAGCCGATGCTCTCTCCGGAGGGGGCTCGTCTTGAGCAGATCCCCGAAACAGCAGCTCCAGGGAGGGATCGCCCCTCTTTTCTCATCGCCGGTTTCGCAGCCCTTCAACTCCGAGCCTCCTGGATGTGAAACGGCCCCAGAGCAAAAAAAGCGACGGGAAACGATCAGGAAGAGCCGGCAAAAAAGAAAGGAGAATAAGAATCATCTCCCCCAGGAGAAAGTGGGGACGGCAGCAGCGATCTTAGCAGTGCCCCAAGAAACTGCCTGACATTTCCCAGGAAAGAAGGGAGGGAGAGAGGGAAGATAGAAAGAAAGGGAGGAGGGAGGGAGCTTTTTACCTGGCTCTCAACTGGAAACACGCGGCTTCTTCTTCGACTGCTCTCCAAGAGATCCGCGATCGCCGCCGGCCACGCTTCCTTCCTTCCCGGCCAACACACGTGGATCCTCCTCCCCGGAACGACCCCAGCCAGAAATTTGCAGGGCCCAAGCCGGAAACGCGTATAGCTCCTCCCATTTTCTACAGGGCGGAGAGCGGGGATCCCCTTGTCTGCCCCCAACCTTCTGCCCCGGGGGGGGGGGGGGGGGGGGGGAGAGAAATCGGTCCCGCGTGGGAGGCTCAGCTGGGCAGGGAGTCCAGGGCTGCTTCGCTCCTGGTAACCAGAGAATCAGGGGGGAGAGGGAGGGGACGAGGTCCAGGGATGGGAGCAGGAAGGGGATGCGGAGCATTAAAGTGAAGGAGCGAGTTGCCCTTTAACAGAATAACAGAGGTGTGAGGGACCTTGGAGGTCTTCTAGTCCAACCCCCAGGCAGTCAGAGAAAGGGGAGAGAGGGAGGGGACAAAGTTCGGCAGGAAAAGGAGCTTCTCTTTTCTACTTAGCATAGTCCTCAACTTACAACTTACTCCCTTCAATGACTAACAGTCATGATTGTGCCCTAGTAACAAACAATCAATGGCTGTCTTACAAATAGTCCTTGACTTATGGTCATTGGTGTAGTGGTCAAAGCTACAAAGGCATTGAAGATACTGACTTTTTTGCACTAAAGTCAGGTGCAGCCTCCTCATTTGTGCATTTTGCCATGTCCCAAAGAACATTTGGGGTTCTGAAACAGGCTGAAGCACTTATGCCTTGATTCTAAGTTTACCCTGTTAAGTGGATCTCCAGGGATCCTTCTATTTAGACCAGGGATGGGGCACCTTGACCATTTTCTGATTGGTGGACTTCAACTTCTAGAATTTGAGAAGGTTGAAAAATGCTGCTGTAGTCCAGAGATTGGAAACTGAGGCCCGTTTATGACTCGTTGGATTTCAACTTCCAAAATTCCTGAGCCAAGGAGTTGAACTCCACAAATCCAAAAAGGACCAAGATTCACCACCCCTGATGAGACTCTGGCCTTCCAATTGCCAGAGGACAAACTGTGCATCCGGCCTTGTTCCCTGGCAAAACTGAGCCTTCTCCAAAGAATCTTCGGCCTCTTCGCCATCTTCCCCCTTTTGAGAGTTTAACTTTTATTGCAAATATTCAGGTGTCTGAATATAAAACATAACTGTAAAAGACAGAGCAGAAATAAAAGTTAAAATAAGCATTAAGCTCTTGTCAGACAAGAACACTGGGCTGTACCTAACAAGATGAAAGTCAATGTAGAGAAAAAAAGTCCTACATTTAGGCAAGAAAAACCAAAAGCAGCCATATAGACTGGGTGAAACCAGGCTCAATAGCAGTAACTGCGAGGGATCTTGGAGTCCTAATAGACAACCAGCTAAATATGAGCCAGCAGTGTGTAGCAGCAGCCCAAAAAGCTAATGCAACCCTAAATTGCATTCACAGAGGGATACAATCGAGATCAAGGGAGGTACTAATCCCACTCTATAAAGCCTTAGTAAGACCACACCTACAGTACTGCATCCAGTTTTGTTCACCACATTATAAAAATGTTGAGACTCTAGAAAAAGTGCAGAGAAGAGCAGCCAGGATGATTAGGGGACTGGAGACTAAGGCATATGAAGAACGGTTGCAGGAACTGGGGATGGCTAGACTAGTGAAGAGAAGGACCAGGGGAGACATGATAGCGGTCTTCCAAAATTTGAGGGGCTGCCACAAAGAAGAAGGATTCCAGCTATTTTCTAAAGCACCCAAAGGCTAGAAAAGGAATAATGGATGGAAACTGAACAAAGAGAGATTTAACCTGGAAATAAGGAGAAACTTTCTGACAGTGAGAACAATCAACCAATGGAACAGCTTGCCCTCGGAAGTTGTGGGAGCGCCATCACTTGAGACCTTCCAGAAGATATTGGACTGCAATTTGTCAGAAAAAGTTTAGGGTCTCCCTCTTGTGCTATAAGGTCCCTTCCAACTCTGATTATCTGTTCTTTGTTTCACAATGCTTGTAATCCTTTTCTTGAAGAGCAAGGGAATATTGACTATAATTCTT
Source organism: Hydrophis major (assembly GCA_033807585.1). Taxonomy (NCBI): domain Eukaryota; kingdom Metazoa; phylum Chordata; class Lepidosauria; order Squamata; family Elapidae; genus Hydrophis; species Hydrophis major. The sequence continues at coordinate 25,610,896 of CM066329.1, forward strand.
TCTCCATTTTCAATGTATTGGACACTTAAAGACTTTACACTAGGAAGCCATTAGAAAAAGCAACAAACCATAATTCCATAAGTCTAGGCCCAAGCTCTCCAAAATGGGCAACTTTTAAGACTTGTAGACTTCAATTCCCAGAATCTCCTAACCAGCATGGTAATGTCTGTGCTAGAGGAAATCTGGGAGTTGAAGTCCACAATTCTTAAAATACGTTTGGAGACCCCTAGTCTAGGTGCTGGCCTATTTTTAGAAATTTCTTCCTTATGTTTTCCAAGGTGGGTTTCAATGAATGGGCAATTGTCAGTTACACAGAAAAAACACATTCTTAACATTAATGATTTTGCCTTTATAACAAATAATCAATTGCTGCTTTACGATTAGTCCTCAACTTACAATCATTTCTTCAGTGACGGTTTGAAGTTATGCATTTTTTCACCCAACAGTTGCAGCATCCCTGTGTGATGTGACCAAAATCCAGACACTTGGCAACTGGCCTGTATTTTTGATAGTTGGAGTATCCCAGGGTCAGGGGATCCCCGTTTGAGACCTTCAGACAAGCAAACTCAAAGGGAAAACCAGATTACGTAACAACCTTGTTACTAACCGAACAACTGTGGCAAAACTTGTAAAATGGCACAAAACTCACTTAACAACTGCCTTACTTGGCCATGGAAATTTGGGGCTTAATTGTGGTCATAAGTCAAGGGCCACCTGTATTTTCTGAAGCTGGTTCCCTGAATTGTCCAATTTACCCACCAAAAAGAGCCTGTATCTGAGATGTGTAAGCTAAGCATTAAGCTGCTGCATAATTTGGGGCATTCATAAAAAAGAAGCGCAATCAATATCATGTCTCAGACTAGAAATCAGTTAAATACAACCAAGGTTAAAGGTGGTGCAGACACACAGCGCCATCCCTCCAGTTATCACTTTTGACACAACTCTTGAGTCTCTTATTAATCCAATAGTTCATTCTCTTCCATTACTTTCTCCCAGTGAAGAGATCACTGGAGATCCTGCTTCTCTTTGTTCTGGCCTGATTTTCTCCACATGGGTGTAATAGATCCACTGCTTGATTCCTTCCAACATTAGGGAAATATAGGGAATCAACACCTAAAGTCACTTCTGGTTCTGAAGTTCTTTCTACACTCCACATACTGATGCGGCTTCTCCCTTGTGTGAATCCTATTGTGGGAGGTAAGGCTGCCACTATCATTATAACATTTTCCACACTCCAGGCATTTATAGGGTTTCTCCCCTGAGTGAAGCCTTCTATGGTACCTGAGTGAACGATTATGTCTAAAGGTTTTTCCGCACTCATGACATATATACAGTTTCTCACCAGCGTGGATCCTCTTGTGGCTACCAAGATAACTACTTCTTCTGAAACTCATGCCACACTCTGTGCACTTATAGGGTTTCTCCCGTGTGTGGATCCTTGTATGGATCCTCAGTGCTCCAGAATCACTGAAGCATTTTCCACACTCCTGGCACTGATATGGTTTCTCCCCAGTGTGGGTCCTGCTATGTACGATATAGCTATTTTTTGTACTGAAGCTGTTTCCACACGTGCGGCATTCGTATGGTTTCTCTCCAGTGTGGAGCCTTTTGTGATGAGTAAGGAACCGCAAATCAGTGAAGCATTTGTCACATTCAGGGCACTTATAGGGCTATTCATCTGTGTGGATCCTTTTATGGATATTAAGGTGACTTGTTTGACTGAAGCGCTTCCCACACTCAATGCATTGATACGGTTTCTCTCCACTGTGGATTTTTCTATGGGAAGTTAGGTAGCTGCATTTACAGGAGCTCTTTCCACACTCCAGGCATTTGTATCGTTTCTCCCCTGTGTGAGTCCATTTGTGGGCATGAAGCCTACCAGAATGGGCAAAGCGCTTTCCACACTGGAGGCATTGAAAGGGCTTATCCCCTGTGTGGATTCTGAGATGGGAAGTAAGGTGTGCAAAGGAATGTAAGCTTTTTCCACACTCCATGCATTGAAATGGTTTTTCCCCTGTGTGGATCCTCTCGTGCGACTTAAGTTGAACTTTTTGACTGAAGCTTTTTCCACATTGCAGGCATTTATATGGTTTCTCCCCTTTATGTATCTTATTATGTATAGTTAGAGGACTACGTCTATTGGAGCTTTTTCAACACACCAAGCATTCATAGGGTTTCTCCCCTGTGCAAATCCCCTTATGGGAAGTAAGGGCATTAGGGGTTTTGAAGCATTTTCCACGGTATTTCCCATGTAGATTCTTTCTATGGACTGTAAGATTCATGCAGTCTTTGAAACTCATGGACATGAAGGCTATCAGAATGGGCAAAGCACTTTCCACACTGCAGGCATTGAAAGGGCTTCTCTCCGGTGTGGATCCTCTCATGTACATTGAAATTGCCTTTTTGGGTGAAGCTCTTTCCACACACCATGCAATGATATGGCTTTTCCCCTGTATGGGTCCTATTATGGCAAGTGAGCTGACTTGGAGAGCGGAAGCTCTTGCGCGTTTCCAGACCCCAGCGCATCTGTGCTCCAGAGAACCTGGCTGGCTTAGGTGCCGGAGAAGAGCAGCCGCTGCCACAACAGGAAGGCAGGAGTGATTAGCCAGCTGGCTCATGTATTCTGGGAGTTGAAATCTCCCCCAGGATAAAGTGGGGATGGCAGCAGCATCTTAGCAGCGCCCCAAGAACCTGCATGGAAGGCTAACCTGTCCCAGCATTTCCGAGGAAGGAAGGAAGGAAGGAAGGAAGGAAGGAAGGAAGGAAGGAAGGAGAGAAAGAGAAAGAAAGAAGGAAAGAAAAAAAGAAAGAAAGAAAGAAAGAAAGAAAGAAAGAAAGAAAGAAAGAAAGAAAGAAAGAAAGAAAGAAAGAAAGAAAGAAAGAAAGAAAGAGCTTTTTACTGGCTCTCAAAAGGAAACATATGGCTTCTTCCACACCCGGATGCCGCTTCCCGAGAGATGCGTGCAGCAAAGGATCCGCGATCACCTCCGGCCATGCTTCCTTCCTTCCCAGCCAGGCACATAGATCCCCCTCCCCAGGAGTTTGCAGAGCCCAAGACAGAAGCACTTATAGCTCCTCTGCTCTCCATCCAGCTCCTCCCATTCTCTACAGGGTGGAGAGCACTGCCCCCCAGGGGATCCCTGTTAGGAATGTAAGTCACCTAACATTTGGGTTGGAAAATATATAAACCAGGATAGACATTTAATACTGTCTCTTTAAGGGAATGCTAAAATTGCAATTGGGTGTGGCTCCTCAAAAGGCCATAAGATAGAGCCAGAAACCTGGGTTGTTCTGTTCTGTTGTTGCTGAGAGTGTTGCTGTCCCTGCAATTTTCCCTATTGACTGTTAATGATCATAGTTATTCTTGGATTTAATGTGAGTCTTTTACTGAACTGTTTTTGATACTGGACTTTGTTATTGAATTATCCCTGGACTGAAAACTGACTGCTTTTGTTAAGCCTGTGTTCCCCAACCTGGGTTAAGGAGACAAGCTAAACAGAATGTGCAGCGTTAGTCAGATAGGCACACAGATAAATGAGTGAGATAAGTTTGTATGTTTGTTAACATACAGTAAAAATAACATACGCTTGTGGTATCAAAAATAAAGTTTATTCCATTCAGATTTATAGCATAATCAAAATAACAGTCCATTAGTCATGTATCGTTTAGTCAGTCCATTCAGGGATATTCAATTAGCAAAGTCCGTGTAGAATATCCAATGTCAGTTCACTTACAATAAATCAGTCTTTTCTCTCTCCCGTTCCAGTAGGGAAAAATGGAGTCTTGAATCCATCCAGTAATTAGGGATCATAAAGCCAGAGAGAGCAAGCTGCCGTTGTCTTGCTTCTTTTATGGTGCTATTTCAACCACTCCCTTAATTACATTCCAACAGTTAAAGTTACAGACACTTTAACCAACAAACCATGATAACATATTTATTATTTTACCTAATCCAGTTAGGGTAAACAATGTTATCCCTAACATTCTCCCCTTTTAGGTAATAATTGTTAAGTCCGTGTGGAAGGAAGCCAGGGGTCGGTGACTTTGTATCAAGCTCTTTATTGCAGTCAGGAACCGAACTGCTCTAAGAAAAACTTTGTGGCTTTTTATTCCCAAGCCGCGGCGGCCGCGGCCAATGGCACCACTTTGAATCTCCCGTGATTCGAATCTACCAATCGCGGGAGATTCTCAGCAAGCCAATCGGCGCGGCTCGCCTAGCCAATCCAATCGCCCCGCGCTTTGGCCAATCAAAACACGGGGATCTCAAGAATTCAAATGAAGGTACAGAACACCCCTCCCCTCTTGGTTCAGTCCTATGAAGCGTAGTCCCGTAGGTAGGCGGGGCTCCGTCTTTGCCTACTGGACCTGCGCAGGTCAGTCGTAGGTTGGATCCTGGCCGGTTCGGTCAGGGTCTCTGTTTCTCCGGACTCCGTCGTGGGAACCGCCTGGTCTGTCTGGCCGGGCCGCTCTCCGCAGCTCCCTCCTGGGCTACCCGGGTTGGTTGAGCTGCGGGTTTCGCCGCTCCCGCTCGGTCTTCCCGGGTTGGTTGAGCTGGCCTGGCTGTCTCTTCCTGGTGAGGTTTCGTGCTGGCTGCTTGCAGGTGAGTATGGCTGGTTTCTTTTTTCTGGGTTTTGGTTCCCGGGGTATCCCCTCCCCTCTTGGTTTGTGTTGAGGGGGTTGGTTTTGTTTGGTTGCGTGTCGGTGGTGTCTTGTGTGGCCGTCCTCGATCTTAACTGATCGATGTGGCATTTCCATGCTCGTCTGTCGGTTGTTTGTAGCCGGTACGAGTGTGGGCCTGTTAGCTGTGTTATGATTGCTGGTACCCATAATGGGTCTCCGTTTAGGTTCTTCACGTAGACGGCGTCGCCTGGTGCGAAGGTTTGGTGTTTGCTGGTGGAGTCTGGGGGTTTCTCTGGGTTGTAAGTGGGGTGTAGTCTATCGAGTGGGGACCTTATTTTCCTCCCCATTAGCAGTTCTGCCAGGCTTTTATTTGTTATGGTGTTCGGGGTTATGTGCTGTATGAAAAGTAATTTATTTATTTTGTCCTGGATCTCCCCGTGGTCTATTTTCTGGATGGTTTTTTTTTATGAATTGAACCATCCGTTCCGCCCTACCATTCGCCGCCGGATGCACCGGGGCTGTCAGTGCATGTCGTATGCCCCTTTCTGCTAGGAATTTTTCGAATTCTAGCGAGGTGAATTGGGGCCAGTTGTCAGACATGAGGACGTCCAGGAGGCCGTGTGTTGCGAAGAGTTTGCAGAGTTCTTTGGTCACGGCTTCCGTGGTGGTTGTTCTCATGTTGCTTACCTCCAGCCAGTTGGAGTAAGCGTCTACGGTTATTAAGAAAGTGTGTCCTTTTTTTTTTTTTTCTTAATAAAGAAAGTGTGTCCTTTTGGGGAGAAGGCGGAGCTTCGTTCCGGCGATACAGCTGCGATCTCGGGGCTCTGAGATCGTAGCCGATATTTTCGCCCCTGGTCGGTCCAAACGGACCTAAACCGTCCCGTAGAGACGGTGATCGTGAAGGGCATTGTTCCAGGATCCCAGAGATATCGCAAAATCTCTGGTTTGATCCGGAAGAAGCCCTTTTGCTGGCGGCGGAGAGGCAGCCTCCATAGCTGCTGAAGTCGGGACAGCTCCGGAAAGAAAGTGATTGGAGTGAAGTGTGTCGGCTGGGTGAGAAAAACTCTTTTGTGCTGTAAATTCGCTAAGGTTGGAAAGTTCATCCGATATAAAGAAGAAAGCTGTGAGATTTTTTTTTGACTGAAACTGTTTTGAGCGGCGTTTTTTTTAAAGTGATGTCAAATTGAGGCTTGGGTTTTTTTTTCTCTTTTCTTTATACTTTTTGGGAAAGATTTTACTGTGACTTTGTAGGTAACCGGATTGAATTTTCTCTTATATATATTTTTATGCTCCCTTTGATTTTATGCTTCCTTTGATTTTTTAACTTTCTTTAGGATAGAGGCTCCCTTTGGCTATTTTTTCTTTTTTTTCCGTATATATTATTCCTTTTTTCTGGCGGGCGGGGAGAAAGAGCATTAAGAAACTTTGTAACACTGCCAACTAGAGGCTTGAAAGTATCTTTATGTGAATTGGAGAGAATTGCAAAAAGACCTCATCTCAAGGACTTTTTAATGTGATAAGATAGAGGGAGAGCACAGCAAAATATTATTGCAGGTGCTTTCCTGGACTGTTATCAACAATACTTGAGGTTTGGCTTTGAAGCTGCTGGAGAAGAGAGTCAAAACAAGAGCCTTGGATAAATAACAAAGTGCAGTGTGTTTTCTAATATATACCCCATTCGCTAGCCTTCTTCTAAATTTTAATTTTAGTAATATTTTTATTTTTGCCTTTTATTTTAAAGGGAAAGCCTCAGAGTTTTTTCTTCTTTATTTTTCTTTTCTTTTTTATTGGGACTTTTTTGCTTTTCATATTTATGTTTTTGGACTACTTTGTTGTTGAGGTTGTTTTTTTTTTTGTTTTTTTTTGGATTATTGAGACTTTTTAATTGGATTAAGGTGTGAAGAATCTGAAGGAACTTTTTGTTTTTTTTTTGTTTTTTCTCTTTTTGCTTTTTCTTTTTTCCTTTTTCTTTTGCTCTTAATCAATATTATTATTTTTGGATGTGTTTGTTTTCTCCTTTCTATTTTTTCCTTTTTTATGGTGGACTATTTCGTAATTGGATTAGGGTCTAGAAGAACCTGAAGATCTTTCTTCTTCCTTTTTTCCTGTTTCTTCTTTAGTTTCGTGTTTTTTTACTATTGGAGTTCTCCATTTTGGATTATAATTGGCTGCTTTACCAGTTGGATTAAAAGTCAAGAAGAATTTGAAGTTTTGGAAACATTGAAATGAGCAGGAAACCAATACCATCTGGCATTTCTGCTTCTACCTCTGCTTCCCCACCAGTTGGAGGACAACGTTTAATTCAGACAATGTTGAAGCAAGATAAGGAACAAGAAAAAATAACTTTACAGATGATTATGCAAGGAATCCAAGATCTCAAGACAAAATCAGATATCATTGAACAAAGAACAGGAAATATTGAACAAAGAACAGAAAATATTGAACAAAGAATAGAAAAGATTGAACAAAGAGCAGAAAATATTGAACAAAGAGCAGAAAATATTGAACAAAGAATAGAAAAGACTGATGAAAAAGTGGAAAATATTAAACAAATGATGGTTAAGTATGAGGAGAGATTCCAAAAAATTGAGGAAGAAGGAAAACAAAGAGAGAAGAAGATTGGAAATATTGACAGCAGACTAACAGCGGTTGAACAAGAAAAAGGTGGGATGCTGAGGTGGGAGATGGAAAGGTCAGAATTTTACCTCAGATTTCAAAATATAGAAGAGGAAAAAGGAGAAAATTTGGCAGCGGTAATGATAGAAATTTTGGCAGATGTTTTGGAAATTACAGAGGAAAAGATGATGGATGGAATAGATGAGATATATCGAGTCTATACAAGATATGCGATGAGAAATAAATTACCCAGGGAAGTCCATATTAGATTTACTAAAAAATCCATTAAAACGCAAATATTACAAGTAGTAAGAGAGAAAACACTGAAATACAAGGGTAAAGAGGTTGTGGTTTTAAAACAAATACCCAGAAGAGTGAGAGAGATGAGAAGAGAATATCGATTTCTGACCAAAATACTATTGGAAAATGAAGTGAATTATAGATGGCTGATTCCAGAAGGACTAGTGTTTGGGTGGCAAGAGCAAAGATATAGAATTGATTCAATTGAGAAAGCAGAACTTTTTCATGCAGAATTCTTTGGAGGAAGAAGAGAGGAAGCAGAGAAAGAGGTTTTATCAATTGAGTTTCAAGATGAACAACTGGAGACTGAAAAAGAGAAAGGAGCAGCAGGGGGATAGATGGATAATAAAGAACAGCGTGAAGTGAGATCCACGAGAGCTGTTAGACCTAAATATAAAGCATAATCATGGAGGAAAAAAAACTGATTACAATGAATATAAATGGACTTAATTCAGCTGTTAAAAGAAGGAAAACTTTTCATAAATTAGAGAAATTAAAATTTGATATAATTTGTTTACAAGAAGTTCACATTAAAAAACAACATGAACAATTGTTATTACAGCCAAAATTAGGGAAAATATTTACCTCTTTGACTCAATGTAAGAAAAGAGGTGTGGTTTTATACATTAAAGAGGCTATTCCAGCAAAATTGATTTACACGGATGAAGATGGAAGAGTATTAATGGTAGAAATAATGGACAATAATATAAAAATACTCTTGATTGCAATTTATGCTCCGAATGATAAACAAGAAGAGTTTTATAAAAAGCTACATATGAAAATAATTGGACTGGACTATGTTAATATAATTATGATGGGAGATTTTAATGGAATTGTGGACAATAAACTGGACTATATAGCAACAACAACAAAGCAAAATAGAAAGGCTCTCCCAAGGTCCTTTTTTAAAATGACAGATGAATTAACTTTAAAAGATATTTGGAGAGAAAGAAATGTTAAAGCTAAACAATATACTTTTTATTCAAATAGACATTTATCATGGTCCAGATTAGATATGATTTGGATCTCAACAGAACTAATATCTAATATTAAAGAAACAAATATTGAAACAAGTACCTGGGCAGATCATAGCCCAATGACAATTAAATGGAAGGGACAAAAAAAAAGATCGAGATGGACATTAAATAATACTATTTTAAAGGAGAAAGATTTTACACAATGGATGGAGAAGGAATTGGCTTTTTTCTTCAGAGAAAATAAAAAAGAAGATACTTCAACGCAAAATGTGTGGGACACAATGAAGGCATACGCTAGAGGTTTGATAATAGATTATACAAGAAAAAAGAATATTAGGAAAAGGCAAGCTTCTAAGGCCTTGGAAGATGAGTATAAAATTCTTGAAAAAGAATTACAGAAAATGCCACAGAAAAAGGATATTAAATTGAAGCTGGATGTAATTAAACATAAAATGGAATTAATAGAGAAAGAAGAACTGGCACAGAAAATTAGAAACTCTAAACAGAATTATTTTGAAGATGCAAATAAACCAGGTAGATGGCTAGCATATAAATTGAGAAAAGAGAAGGAATCAAGAAAAATATTGAAGTTAATAGATGAACAAGGCCAAGTTTGTTATGGGAATAAGGAGAAAAAAGAAATTATTCGAGATTTTTATGGGCAATTATATAAACAGGAAAATATTGACGAAGAAAAAGTCAAACAGTATTTACAGGAAGCTAATTTACCAAAGATACCTAAAGAGACTGAAGAAATGCTAGAAAGCAATATAACAATGATGGAACTAAATGAAGCATTTAAGAGACAAAATAATGGGAAAGCTCCGGGTCCAGATGGGCTTCCAGTAGAATTTTATAAAACATTTCAAGAATTATTGAGCATCCCATTGTTAGAAGTTATGAATGAAGTTATGTTAAAAAAGATGATACCCAAAACATGGTCTGAGGCTTATATCACACTCATACCAAAGGAAGAGACTGACCCATTGCAAATTAAGAATTATAGACCTATTTCTTTATTGAATGCAGACTATAAAATCTTTGCTTCAATCTTAGCAGAAAGACTTAAAAAATATTTAAATAATTTTATTCACTCAGATCAAAATGGATTTCTGCCAAAGAGACAAATTAGAGACAATATGAGAGTAATCCTGGACACCTTGGAATACTATGAGGCTCATCCTGAAAAGCAAATGGCTTTGATATTCCTAGATGCTCAAAAAGCATTTGATAACGTGAACTGGAGATTTATGTTATTATTATTGGAGCAGATGGGTTTCACTAAAAAATTTATTCAAGCAATAGAAGCTATATATAATAAACAGACAGCAAGGGTAATGATGGAGGGGGAACTTACAGATTTTATTAATATAAGGAAAGGCACAAGACAAGGATGCCCCCTATCTCCTTTGCTATTTGTGTTGACCTTGGAAGTGTTGAATAGAAATATTAGGGATGATAAAAGCATAAAAGGAATGAAAATTAAGAAGGAAGAATTTAAGCTACAAGCTTTTGCTGATGATTTAGCTTTTATTTTGGAAGACCCGCTAGAAACAGCTCCAAAGTTACTGGAAAGGATAGAGGCATATGGAGAGGTGGCTGGTTTGAAAATAAATAAAGATAAAACAAAGATTTTGACAAAGAATATGCTATTGAGACAGAGAGAAGAATTGGCAGATCTTTTGAAAATTCAAGTTACAAATAAGGTTAAGTATTTGGGGATATATTTGACAACAAGATGTAGCACATTAAAGGAGAATAATTATATTAAACTTAAACAACAGATAATTACAGATTTGAAGAAGTGGGAAAACTTGCAATTGTCATTAATAGGGAGAATTTCAACAATTAAGATGAATATCTTACCTAGAATTTTATTTTTGTTTCAAACAATACCAATTAGGCTTGGAAAAGACTATTTTGAAGATTTAAATAAAATTATGTTGAAGTTTATATAGCAAGGTAAAAAAGCGAGAATAAAGCTAAAGCTTTTGCAAGATGCTAGAATTAGAGGAGGTTTTGGCCTGCCTAATTGGGAATTGTATTATCAAGCTGCAAGTTTGATGTGGGTCAAAGAATGGATAACATTAAGGAAACATAGGTTGTTGACATTAGAAGGGCATGACTTGCTGTTGGGTTGGCATGCTTTTTTATGGTATAAGGGAACTAAAACACAGGGTTATTTTAGAAGACATTATGTACGGGAGTCTTTGTGGTTAAATTGGGAGAAGATAAAAAGACAATGTTATTTGAAAATTCCAGTTTGGTTATCGACCATTGAAGCATTTTCCTATCCTATAATCTACAAGAAGGAACAAACAGTTAGATATGGGGAACTTTTGGATGAAAAGGGTGAACTTAAATCGATTCAAAACTTAGAGGAACAAGGTATAAGGATGAATTGGTTTTCATATGCACAAATACACTCAAGGTATGATGAAGATTCTAAAACGGAGGGATTTTATGATAAACAGACTGATTTAGATAAGATCTTGATGGGTACTGATGAGAAGGTGATTAAAAAACTATATGGTTATTTACTGGGAATGAAATTAGAGGAAGAACAAGTCAAAGAAACTATGATTGTTTGGGGGAAGAATTTTGGATATGGGATTGATTTAGAGAAATGGCAGAAATTGTGGTCTCAAAATTATAAAATGACAATGTCAACAGCATATAAAGAAAACTTGTATAAGATGTTTTACAGGTGGCACTTTCCTCCGACAAGAATAGCAAGAATGTTTAAGAACAAATCTGAAAAATGCTGGAAATGTCATCAGATACCCGGCTCGTATTACCATATGTGGTGGACTTGTGAGGATGCTAGAAAATATTGGACTATAATTCGCATGTGGTTGGAAAAAATGATAAAGAAACATATAGATTTGAAACCAGAGATCTTCTTACTGGGAATTTTACCTGATATATATAGTAAAGATTTGAAATACCTGATTGTAAATGTATTAACAGCGGCCAGGATTGTATTTGCTAAAAATTGGAAGAATGAGAAAATACCATTACAGGAAGAAATTATTAAGAAAATATTGGAATGTGCTGAGATGAGCAGATTGACATTTGAAATTAGAGAGCAAGAGGATAAACAATTTTACGAAATTTGGGATCTTTTTTATAAATGGCTAGATGATAAAATACGATAATAGAATATTTAGAATGCTAGATAGTAAGGAATATCTTCATTTTGCTATTATTTTGCTATTTGATATTATATTTATAAAGGATTTTTTAGGATTGATTTGATATGACTAGATGATTTGTTATAGAGTAAACTGGTTTAAAGTATTGTTAGCTCATTAAGCATGAATGATTAAAAATATAGTCAAAAACTTCTTTTTTTAGTGATATTAGGATATATAAGTTTGGATTGACAATATGAGTTGTTATGTAATATAATTGTAATTAAGACTACAGAATGAATGCACAAAAATGATGAACCAACTGACACACTGGATGTACATATAAGAGTTGATGTTTTTATGTTTTGTTTGTCTTGTTTGTTTGTAGAAAATTAATAAAAACTTTTTCAAAAAAAAAAAGAAAGTGTGTCCTTTTGTGGGCCCAGCGAAATCTATGTGGATTCTAGACCAAGGTCCCCTGGGGGTTTCCCACTCTAGGATGGGTGCTGTGAGTGGGCTTGGTCTAGTTTCCTGGCATAATTGACACCTTGCTACCCAGGCCTCGATCTGTTTGTCCATCCCTGGCCACCAAGCATAACTTCTGGCCAGGGCTTTCGTTCTAACGATGCCCGGGTGCCCCTCGTGTAACAGTTCCAAAACCTTCCCTTGTAGTTTTTCCGGGATGACCACCCTATCCCCCCACCCTTTTAGAAATGAGAGTTCCGTTTGCTGGTTCCGGAATGTCCTGAAGGTCTCGTCGTTGTCCTTTTCCGGCCATCCTTTCTCTACCCAATGCAAAACCCGCGCCAGACGTTTGTCTTTATTAGTTTCTCATGCAATGTCTGACGCGGTTATGGGTAGGTTGGGTAGAGTCTCTATGCTGAGGGTGGTCGTCGTGGGTGCTGAGTCAGTGTCTGGTTCGGGTAACGGTGAGCAGCTTAAGGCATCCGCATGAGAGATAGTCTTACCGGGTCGGTGTGTGAGCCCGTAGTTGTAGGCGGCCAGGAATTCGGACCACCTTGTCATTTGGGGAGACAGAATGTTCAGGGTGGCCCTGTTCCCTGCGAGTATTCCCAGCAGCGGTTTGTAGTCGGTGATGATGGTAAACGTCCGGCCGTAGAGGTACTCGTGAAACCTTTTTACTGCGGTGACGATAGCCAAAGCCTCTTTGTCCAGCTGGCTGTAGTTCCGCTCTGGTTTGGTGAGGGTCCTTGAAAAGAACATGATGGGTGCTTCCTTTCCATCGGGGAGAGTGTGGCTGAGGACAGCGCCGACGCCGAAGGGTGATGCTTTGCATGTGATGGCTAGTGGTAGGGTCTCGTTGTACTGGATGAGGACAGCATCCGAAGTGAGCAGGTCTTTGGTTTTCCTGAAGGCGGCTTCCTCGCGTTTCCCCCAAGTCCAGGTAGCCGCCTTGTCCAAAAGCCTATGCAAAGGCTCCGCCGCAGTCGCCTTTTGGGGCAGGAAGACATTATAAAAGTTAAGTAGCCGCAGAAATGCCTGCAGCTCTGTTTTTGACCTGGGTGTGGGGGCTTCCTTGATGGCTTTAATTTTTTTGTCGGTGGGGTGAATGCCGTGTCGGTCTAGGAGGTATCCTAGGAATTCGACCCGCTCTGTGTACAGCTGGCATCTGTGGTAGTTGCGTGGCCGATGGTGACCTTCTGATGTGTCTCTTCTCTCCGCCGGCTCTCACCCTCTCATTGGGCTCGTCCGTTCCATTCCCAATGGTTGTCTGCTGGGTGGTCTTTGGTCCTGGGGGATGGTCTCTCTCTCAGTTCCACTCACTCGGGTCCCATCGTCTGGGGCTGTGAGTTTTCTTGAGGCGGCAGATGCAGGCTATGTGGCCTTTTTTGTCGCAGTGCCGGCAAACGGAGTCGAAGAACTGGCATTCGGATCTGGGTTGGTCGCCTCCGCAACCGGCACCCGCGGTCCTCGACTTACGACTCCGTCAGCTGCGCTGGTCGCAGCCTGCCTGGAGACGGTGGATGTTTTCCTCCTCGTCTGACATGCCCGAGGTGGAGTGGAGTTCGCTCTGATGGGTGGTAGTTTCAGGTTGGGCCTCGGTCGACCTTGCAGTGTTGTTTGCGGTGTGGTCCTCGGCGTTCGGTCTCCGCGTGCGGTCTGCTGATTGTCGGGTTGCTTTGGCTGCCGCGGCTTCGGAGATAGCATCGGCGAGAGCGATGTTGCCCTTAGCCATCAACCGACTTTGGAGAACGGGGTCCCAGAAGCCGAGCACGATTCGGTCCCGCAGGGCCTAGTTCATATTGGAGAACTCACATAGTCCTCCAAGGCGCCGCAGCTCTGCAACGAAATCACTGAAACTCTCGCCCGACCCCTGGTCCCGCCGATAAAATTCGTGTCGTTGGATGAGAATGGGTACAGCTGGAGCATAGTGTTTCCGGAGTAATGGCTCGAGGTCCGCCCAATCCATCGCAGTAACATCGGCGGGCTTGGCTAGCGCCTTTGCCATCTTAAACACTGCGGGCCCGCAGTGCGTTAGGAAGATGGCTCATTTCTTCGGTCCCGTGGCATCCTTCAGATCGTTGCATTCGAGGAACATGTGGAATCTGTCCGTGTAAGATTCCCAGTCCTCGCTGGCGGGGTTGAAGGAGGTTGGTGGCGCGATGCTGGCCATCTCGTCAGTTGGCTGGCTTCCGTCGGACATGTGCTTCGGTTCAGGATAAGTGTCCCACCTTCGTCGCCAGTGCTAAGTCCACGTGGAAGGAAGCCAGGAGTCGGTGACTTTGTATCAAGCTCTTTATTGCAGTCAGGAACCAAACTGCTCTTAGAAAAACTTTGCGGCTTTTTATTCCCAAGCCGTGGCAGCCGCGGCCAATGGCACCGCTTTGAATCTCCCGCGATTCGAATCTACCAATCGCGGGAGATTCTCAGCGAGCCAATTGGCGCGGCTCGCCTAGCCAATCCGATCGCCCCGCGCTTTGGCCAATCAAAGCACGGGGATCTCAAGAATTCAAATGAAGGAACAGAACAATAATAATAATATAACTAATAACTATTTACATCTTTAAATCATATTTGTTACAACTCTCTTTAAACTTAATTATTCCTTGAACTTTTGTAAATTGGTCTGCAATATTTTCTTCTGTCATGCAGTATTCCAATTTAATTAGCCCATTCGTTACAGATTCTCTAACATTTAAGTATCTTAAATCAGTATGCTTTGATCTAGTTTTTACAGCAATATTAGTCGCCAACTGTATGGCTGCCTGGTTGTCCTCGTACACAATAATGGAATCTTTAACAGTTACACCCATGTCTAATAATAACTGTTTGTACAAAATTAAGTCACTGCATAGTAATGACAGACATGAAAATTCCGCTTCCATCGTGGACAAGCTAATATGCTGTTGTCTGATTGACCTCCACCCTATTAGTGTCTTACCAAATAATATAGCCATCCCAGATGTTGATTTTTTAGTGTTTATGTCAGTTGCAAAACTTGCATCTGCATAGGCACTAAGACTTCTATATACAATACATGGTTCATTGTTCCTTTAAGATATCTTAAAATTCTCTTTAATGATTGCCAATGACATTGATGTGGATCTGAATTAAAACCTGCCAGCTGATTAACACTATAAGCTATATCTGGCTTGACCAATTGCTTATATATGATAAGCTGCCAATCAAAGATTGATTTATTTGACTTATCAAATTTGGGACTTTGAGCATCAGTTTGGCAGACTTCTTGACTCATTGGAGTCTTTGCAGGTTTACAAAGTTCCATTTTGTACGTTTTAATTAATTGGCAAATTTTATCTTCTTGAGATATCTTAAAACCATTTTTTGTTTTGTTAATTGTCAATCCTAGATACTTTCTAATTTCACCTAAATGCTTTAATTTTATCTTTTTGGCTAATAATGATATAATCTCATTAGCTTCATTATTAGTCTTAGTTATCAAAGCAATATCATCTGTAAATAATAACAATAATGAACCGTTCCATTATTTTATCTTTTAAACACATATGGATCTCCTAAACCAGATTTAAAACCTATATTGTTTACTTCTTTCACAATATATTGGTTCCACTCAAAGCCAGATTGTTTCAATCCATAAAGACTTCTTTTTAGTTTCCAACAATCATTACTATTTACTTTATTGTCTTTTATAATAATTGGCTTTTTCAAATATATAGTGTGCTGCAATGGTGCATGCAAACAAGCAGTTTCTACATCTAAATGGTTAATGACAGTTTTTCTTAGCTGCCCACACTAAAGCTGCTCTCAAAGATGTTGCTTTAAGACTTGGTGCAAAAACTTCATTGTAATCAAATGCAGTTTGATTAAATCCTTGAGCTACCAACCTAGCTTTATGGGAAATGTCGTGTCCGCGAAATGACGCCAGGAGTCGGTGACTTGGTGCAAAGCTCTTTATTTGAATTACTGGAACCGAACCGCCGAAAGGAAAAAAGCCCGCGGCTTTTATTCCTTTCGCTGCGGCGGCCGCGGCCAATGGCAGCGCTTCGAATCTCCCGCGCTCTGAACGAACCAATCGCGGGAGATTCTTAACGAACCAATCGGCGCAGCTCGCCTGACCAATCGGAAAGCCCCGCGCTTTGGCCAATCAAAGCGCGGGGATTTCGAGTATGTTAATGAGGACAGAACATCCCTCCCCTCTTGGTTCAGTCCTTACGTTGCGTAGTCACGTAGGTAGGCGGGGCTCCGTCTGGTCCTACTTGACGTGCGCAACTCAGTTGTAGGCTGGATCTCGGCCGGTTCGGTCGGGATCTTCGTTGCTCCTGCTGCTGTGGGAACCGGCTGGTCGATCGGGCCGGTTCTTTCTCCGTAGCTCCCTCCTGGGCCTTCCGGGTTGGTTGAGCTACGGGTTTCGCCGCTCCCGCTTGGTCTTTCCGGGTCGGTCGAGCTGGCTTGGCTGTTCTTGTCTGGCGAGGGGTCGTGATGGCTGCGTTTCGGTGAGTACTGCTGGTTTATTTTTCCTTGTATTCGGTCTCCTGGGTATTCCCTCCCCCCTTGGCTTGCGTTACGGGGGTTGGGTTCGCTTGCGGTCCTCGACCTAAGTTGGTCGATGTGGCGTTTCCACGCTCGTCCGTCTGCTGTTTGTAGCCGGTACGAGTGTGGGCCTGTTGCTTGGGTGATGACGGCTGGGATCCATAGAGGGTCTCCCGTCAGGTTTTTTGCATATACGGGGTCCCCGGGCGCGAATGTTCGGTTTTTTGTGCTTGAGTCTGGGGGCCGGTCCGGGTTATACGTAGGGTGTAACCTTTCGAGTGGGGACCTTAGCTTTCTACCCATTAGTAGTTCGGCTGGGCTTTTGTTGGTAGTGGTATTTGGGGTTATGTGTTGGGTAAAGAGTGGTCTGTTGATTTTCTCTTGGATCTCCCCGTGGTCTATTTTCCGGATGGTCTTTTTGGTGAATTGGACCATCCGTTCCGCCCTACCATTCGCCGCCGGGTGCGCCGGTGCTGTTAGTGCGTGGCGGATGCCCCTTTCTGCCAGGAATTTCTCGAATTCCAGCGAGGTAAACTGGGGCCCGTTGTCGGAGACGACGACGTCTGGGAGGCCGTGTGTTGCAAAGAGTTTGGAGAGTTCTTTGGTCACGGCCTCCGTGGTTGTTGTCTTCATGTTGCTTACCTCCAGCCAGTTGGAGTAAGCGTCAACTGTTATGAGGAAGGTGTGTCCATTTGTGGGCCCGGCAAAGTCTATATGGATTCTGGACCAAGGTCCCCTTGGGGTTTCCCACTCTAGGACGGGTGCTGTGGGTGGGCTGGGCCTTGTTTCCTGGCATCGTTGGCACCTAGCTACCCAGGCCTCTATTTGTTTGTCCATCCCTGGCCACCAAGCGTAACTTCTGGCCAGGGCTTTAGTCCTTACGATGCCAGGGTGCCCCTCGTGCAGCATTTCCAAAACCTTCCCCTGTAGCTTGTCCGGAATGACCACCCTGTCTCCCCATAGAATGCACCCTTTTAACAACGAGAGTTCCGTTTGGCGGTTTCGAAACGTCTTGACGGACTCGTCGTTGTCCCTTTCCGGCCACCCTTTCTCTACCCAATGTAACACCCGCGCCAGACGCCTGTCTTTATTAGTTTCTCGGGCAATGTCTGACGCGGTTATGGGCAGGTTGGGTAGAGTCTCGATGCTGAGGGTGGTCGTCGTGGGTGCTGGGTCGGAGTCGGGTTCCGGTAGTGGCGAGCGGCTTAAGGCGTCTGCATGGGAGATCGTCTTACCCGGTCTGTGTATGAGTTCGTAGTTGTAGGCCGCCAGGAACTCGGACCACCTTGTCATTCGGGGAGACAGAATGTTCGGGGTGGCCCGGTTCCCTGCAAGGATTCCCAGCAACGGCTTGTGGTCTGTTATAATGGTGAAAGTCCGGCCGTAGAGGTATTCGTGGAATCGTTTTATGGCGGCAACTATAGCCAGAGCCTCTTTGTCCAGTTGGCTATAGTTCCGCTCCGGTTTGGTGAGGGTCCTTGAAAAGAACGCGATGGGTGCTTCTTTTCTGTCGGGAAGGGTATGGCTGAGGACAGCGCCGACGCCGAAGGGTGATGCGTCGCAAGAGACAGCCAGAGGCAGGGTCTCGTTGAATTGTATGAGGACGGCGTCGGAGGTGAGGAGGTCCTTTGTTTTTTGGAAGGCGGCTTGCTCCCGTTTCCCCCAAGTCCAGGTCGCCGCCTTGTCCAGGAGCCTATGCAAGGGCTCCGCCGCCGTCGCCTTTTGGGGTAGGAAAACATTGTAAAAGTTCAGTAACCCCAAAAATGCTTGTAGTTCAGTCTTTGATTTAGGGGTGGGGGCCTCTTTGATGGCCTTGATTTTTTTGCTTGTGGGGTGAATGCCGTGCCGGTCTAGGAGGTAGCCCAAGAATTCCACTTGTTCCGTGCAAAGCTGGCATTTTTCCCTCTTTACTTTTAGTCCCGTCTCTTTAAATTTTGTTAGGACCTCTCTTAGTTGACTTTCTAGTTCGGCTTGGTTGGGTGCCGACACTAGGACGTCGTCGAAATAAGGTACCACCCCCTTGATACCTTGCAATAGCCTCTCCATTAGGCTCTGAAATATGCCCGGTGCCATGCTGACTCCGAATTGGAGTCGGTTGCATTTGAAAGCTCCCCGGTGAGTGACAATGGTCTGTGCTTCTGCCGTTTGCTCGTCGACCGGCAACTGTTGGTATGCCTGGGCGAGATCGAGCTTGGCGAAAACCTTGCCCCCTCCCAGGGAGTGCAGTAGGTGTTGCACTATTGGGATGGGGTAGGCACTTTGTTGCAGCGCACCATTTAGGGTGGCCTTATAGTCCCCACAGATTCTCACCGACCCGTCGGGCTTGATCGGGGTGACTATGGGGGTCTCCCACCGGGCGTGGTCTATGGGCTGCAGTACCCCCTGTTTGACGAGCTTATCAATTTGCTCGTCTATTTTGGGTTTCAGTGCGAATGGCACCCGCCTTGGTTTCAGGCGTTTGGGGGGGACGTTAGGGTCTAGGTCGAATGAGATAAGGGGCCCTCGGTACTTGCCCAGGTTTCCGTCGAAGACCTCTTGGAACTCCTGGGCTAGCCGCTGTTCCCAGCCGTCGTCGGTGACGTGGTTGACTCCTGTGAGGGCGATGTCGAGCGGGGCGAACCATTGCAGACCCAGTAGGCTTGGGCGGTCGCGGTCGACGATCGTTAGGGGGAGTCGTTCGGTGCGCCCCTTATACGTTATTTCAAAACTTTTGGTGCCGACTACCGGGATGCGGTTTCCCTGGTAGTCCTTTACAATGAGTCTCTGGTTGTCTACGTTCCTCTTTTGGAGGGTAGGCACCAACCGCTTTATCTCGTGCCAAGCAATCATGGAGAGGTAGGACCCGGAGTCCACCTCCATTTTGCACGGCTGGCCCTCGATGCGTACCTCGACGTGGATTTTCCGGGCGTCGTTGGTGATGGCGTGGCCGATGGTGACCGTCTGGTGGGTCTCCTCTCTCCGCCGGTTGTCGCCGCCTCGCGAGGATTGTCCGCTCCGGTCCCATCGGCTGTCCGAGTGGCGATCTCTGGTCCGGGGCGGTGTGCTCTCCCTCCTGCAGTCACTCTGGTCCCATCGAGCCGGACTGCGGTTTTTCTTCAGGCGGCAAACCCGGGCGATGTGCCCCTTTTTATCGCAATGCCGGCAGATGGAATCGAAAAACCGGCATTCCGACCTGAGGTGGTCGCCGCCGCAACCGGCACAGTTGGTCCTTGACTTACGACCTTTCCGGTTCCGTTGGTCGCGCCCTGTCTGGAGTCGATGGATGTCCTCCTCGTCTTCGGACGTGCTGGATGCCGAGTGGAAGTCGCCCTGGTGTGTTGTCGTCTCGGTTTTCGGTTCGGTCAACCTTGCCGGGTTGTTGTTTCCGCTGCGGTCCCTCGTGTCTGGTCTGCGCATGCTATCGGCGGAAGTTCGGGTGGCTTCTGCGGCTGCGGTTGCGGTGAGGGCGTCTGCTAAGCTGATGTCGCCCTTAGCCATCAGCCGGCTCTGGAGGGTGGGGTCCCACAGATCGAGCACGATTCGGTCTCTCAGGGCGTTGTTTAGGTTATCAAATTCGCAGAGCCCCCCTAGGCGCCGCAGCTCGGCGACAAAGTCGCTCAATTTCTCACCCGCTCTCTGGTCCCGCCGGTAGAACTCGTTACGTCGGATCAGGATGGGGACCTCTGGAACGTAGTGTCGCTGAAGGATGGGTTCAAGGACGTCCCAGTCCATGGCGGTTGCATCGGCGGGCTTGGCCAACACTTTGGCCATCTGGAAGACTTCGGTCCCGCAGTGGGTGAGGAAGACGGCGCGTTTTAGCGGGCCCGAGGCGTCCTTCATGCTGGTGCACTCGAGGTACATGCGGAATCGGTCGGAGAACGATTCCCAGTCTTCGGTGGCAGGGTTGAAGGGGGCGGGCGGTGCGATTTTCGCCATCCCGGTGCTTTGTCTGGCTTCCGTCGGACACGGGGTTCGGTTCAGGGTCTGGATCCCACCCTCGTCGCCAGTGTCGTGTCCGCGAAATGACGCCAGGAGTCGGTGACTTAGTGCAAAGCTCTTTATTTGAATTACTGGAACCGAACCGCCGAAAGGAAAAAAGCCCGCGGCTTTTATTCCTTTCGCTGCGGCGGCCGCGGCCAATGGCAGCGCTTCGAATCTCCCGCGCTCTGAACGAACCAATCGCGGGAGATTCTTAACGAGCCAATCGGCGCAGCTCGCCTGACCAATCGGAAAGCCCCGCGCTTTGGCCAATCAAAGCGCAGGGATTTCGAGTATGTTAATGAGGACAGAACAGGAAACAATCCCTTCATTTCCAGTTTTTACTTAAAATATCCATTTGCACCCAATAGATTTTTCTCCTGGAGGTAATTTAGCATCTTCATATACTTTCATTACCATTAATGAATTTAGTTCTTTTTCCATTGCCTTTTGCCAATTCTCCTGATCCTTAGCAGGTTACAGCCTAAGTTCATCTATACTAGTTGGAACTTTGGTTACTTGGTGTTAGGGATAACATTGTTTACCCTAACTGGTTTAAGTAAAATAATAAATAAGTAATCATAGTTTGTATGTTAAAGTGTCTGCAACTTTAACTGTGGGATAGTAATTAAGGGAGTGGTTGTGAAAGCACTTTAAAAGAAGCAAGACTGCAGCTTGCTCTCTCTCTGGCTTTGATGATCCCTGATTACTGCTTGGAATCAAGACTGCATTGCTCGAACGGGAGAGAAAACAAAGGACTGATTTGTAAGTGAACTGACATAGGATATTCTACATGGACTTTGCTAACTGAATATCCCTGAATGGACTGACTAAATGATACATGACTATTGGACTGTTATTTTGACTATGCTATGAACTCATAATGGAATAAACTATATTTTTGATAGCACAAGCGTATCTGTTATTTTTACTGTATGTTAATAAACATACAAGCTTAGCTCACTCATTTATCTGTGTGCCTATCTGACTAACGCTGCACATTCTGTTTAGCTTGTCTCCCTAACCCTGGCAAACCCTCCCTAAACACTTGGCAAACTATACTTGCTTGATTTCTATCAGGTGGTCTAGTTACATGTGTAGTACGTCTAGGTATTACAGGACTTACAGGTGGACTTTCATTTATTAACTCTTCTTGATTATCTAACTCTTCCTGATCAACTGTTTCCTCTTGTTCTGGTCCTATTTGTTCTTCGTGTACTTCTTCTTTAATTGGACTCTTCTTATAACTATTCTGTTCTTTCTGCCTTTTGTAGGGTTCAATAATTACTTCATTATTTAAATCTTGCTCTAATCTATTCCATCCTACATGTTCTAGGAATTTTGCACAAGCACTGGTGTAAACTCTAGATATACCTGGTTCCCAGAATCTATAAGATCTATGATTAGATTCATATCCTACAAAAAATAATCTTTTAGCTCTATGCTGTCTTTTGTGTCTGAGTTGTGTAGGGATATGCACCCATGCTCCAAATGTGTGCATGTAACTTAAATCAGGTTTTGTACCATGCCACAATGTGAATGGTAATTCACCTGTTGTTGAATTAACAACATTATTTAATATATGATTACCACACATTATTGCTTCTCCCCATAAATTGTCAGGTAATCCTGAATCAGACAACATAGTACGTGTTATTGACTGCAGTGTTTGGCCTCGTCTCTCTATAAAGGCATTATGTTGTGGCCTACATGGTGCAGACTTTTTATGTTGAATACCTAACATTCTAAGTCTATTCTGGAATTTATTATTTGTAAATTCCGCACCATTATCTGTTATAAGAGTTACTAATTTCTTTTTAGTTTTTCTTTCTGCAAATTTTATCCAATTAAAGAGATTTTGATACGTTTCAGTTTTGCTCTTCATTAAATAGCAAAACACATATCTAGAATAGTGGTCCATTATACTTAGTATGTATCGAGCTCTTCCTACACTTGGTTTTTTCGGACCTATTAAATCAGCTTATACTACTTCTAAAGGCTCTTTGGTAGTAAATCCATCAACTTTATTAGCCGGTATGACCTGCTTTTGCTTTGATTGCAAATAGAACATTGCAAATACTTATTACAAGGTTTTAAACTTATTCCTTTAGATAACTGAACAGTTCTCTTAAGCATTTTAAAATTTAAATGCCCTAGCCTTCGATGTAACAAGTGAATACATTCATCATGAAGTTTCTTATTTTCATAAACCATGTTAGCCACCTCTAAACCATTATCATTTAATACAATTAATTCACCTCTTAAAGATGCAGTAATTTTCTTATCTTCTTTTTCAATTATGCAGTTATCTCCCTTAAATGTAACTACATATCCTAGTTTAACCAAAATTCTAACTGAAATTAAATTAAACTTAAGTTGTGGTACATATAACATTTTTACATTCTCTTTTATGAAAGGACAATATGCTATACCTTGACCTTTAGCTTTCAGTTTCCAGCCATTGGCGAACGATATCTGCTGTGTACTCTTGGACATTTTAATAAAATTTTTGTTATCATTTGTTATACAGTGGGATGCTCCACTGTCAACCACCCATAAATTATTTTTTACAGCTCCGTTAATATACGTGGCTAACTTTAAATTTTTATTTATCTTTTGATGACTTTTAGTATTCTGGCCAGCGTTCTGGCGCTTTGCTTTTTTACAAAATCTTGCCAAATGTCCTCTTCCTCCACAATTAAAACACTTTTTAATTGCGTTTGCAGTAGGAGATTCATTATTTTCTTTTTGAGGTTGCTCCCTCCTTAACTGATCTCTTTCAAGTCTTCTTCTTGCCTCTTCAATCAATCTGCCAGTTATATCAGTTAAAGTTAAACTTTCCTTAGGCAAAATTTCAAGGGAAATGATGTAGTTATCATAACTTATATCTAGTGATGATACAATTATGTAGACTTGATGTAGTTCAGAGAAAATAAGCTCTTTCTCGTGCGGTTCTTGAAAAATGCTTTTTATAGAATTCAAATGACTCAGCATATCACCATTGGTCTGGAGATGCGTCTTGAAAAGCTTCCGTGTTAGATTTATGTGAGCACCAACGTTATCTCGGACATAAATCCTCTTCAGCTTCTGCCAACACCCAACAGCCGTTTGCTCTCCATTGATATGAAGAAGTTGCTGGTCAGACAGTGTTAGTCCTATTATGCAAAAAGCTTGTTCATTCTTCTGCATAAAGTCTTTTATCTTTTGTCTATCTTCCTCAATCTCTGGATCCCATTCCTCTACGTTTGGTGGATTTTCAATTATGTTCCACGGACCTTCTCTTCGTAGAAGTAGACTACATTTTATAGACCATGAAACATAGTTTGTTCCATCCAGCTTGGATATAAGGGACAAACTTTGTAGATTGACTTGTGCCGTGTTTTCTTTATATGGTTATAAAACTATAATTAAAAAAACACAGCTGTCTGTTTCCTGTAATGTATAACAACACAAACTCTCACTTTTACATAAATCTGTTTTATCCCAGTTAAACTGACTTTGCAGCCTCTGGGCCCATAACCAGTGTTAAGCCTGTGTTTCCCAACCTGGGTTAAGGAGACAAGCTAAACAGAATGTGCAGCGTTAGTCAGATAGGGACACAGATAAATGAGTGAGATAAGTTTGTATGTTTGTTAACATACAGTAAAAATAACAGATACGCTTGTGCCATCAAAAATATAGTTTATTCCATTCAGATTTATAGCATAGTCAAAATAACAGTCCATTAGTCATGTATCATTTAGTCAGTCCATTCAGGGATATTCAATTAGCAAAGTCCGTGTAGAATATCCAATGTCAGTTCACTTACAATAAATCAGTCTTTTCTCTTTCCCGTTCCAGTAGAGAAAAACGCAATCTTGAATCCATCCAGTAATTAGGGATCATAAAGCCAGAGAGAGCAAGCTGCCGTTGTCTTGCTTCTTTTTTGGTGCTATTTCAACCACTCCCTTAATTACATTCCTACAGTTAAAGTTACAGACACTTTAACTAACAAACCATGATAACATATTTATTATTTTACCTAAACCAGTTAGGGTAAACAATGTTATCCCTAACAGCTTTAATCATGAATGACTTGGAATGTTTGTTGAACTTTGCCTAACCGTTTAGAGGAAGTAAAAACCTACATTTTACTATACAGTGTATCTTTCTGCTGGTTGGGTGTTATTCTTCACCACTCTCACTATGTCCCCCTGTGTGCGCTCATTCTCCTGTATGTGCTCATTCTCCTAACGAGGAATTACCTCAACAGTCCCGCTGCCTGCCCATCACTCCCCCCCTCCTGGGTGGGGATGGTCAGCTGGCCCAGGCAGCCAGAGAAACGGGAGAGAGGGAGGGGATGAAGCCCAGGGACGTGAGGGGGGAAGGGAAGGGGATGCAGAGCAGCAAAGTTAAGAGGGAATCCCCCTTTTTGAAGGAAACTGGAGTAGGCAGGAAAAGGAGGCTGTCTTCTCCACTGAGTCTAACAGGGCAGTTGTCAACTAACAACACGTCTCCTCAAATGATGAACATTCACGATTTGTGCCATAATAATGAATAATGGCTGCTTTGCAAATAGTCCTCGACTTAATGACCATCGTTTAGTGGCCCTTGGAAGCTGTAACGGCCCCCTAAAAATTGACTGATGTCCATCACTCGCGCTAAAGACCTTTGCAGAATCTAAGTCCGTGCATTTACAGGGTTGCTGTAGAATCCACCTGGTCACATGATCCAAATTGAGGCACCTGGAAACTGAATTGCACTTATGACCCTTGTAGAAACCGGGGGTCACATGATCTCCTCTTATGACCTTCCCACAAGCAACGTCAATGGGGAAACCAGATTCACTTAACCGTAGCAAGAAAGGTCACAAAATGGAACAAAATTCACTTTACCAAAGTCTCACTTAACAACAAAAGTTGGTGGTTCACTTGTGGTCATAAGTCAATCTCTACCTTCTGCTATACTCAAACGGCTCCAAGCCTAATGCAGAGAGGAGGATCCTGGTGGATTCCCCATTTCCCACTCAAGAACTGAACTTCCAAAATGGCTGAAAGAAGGGAATAAGATCCTTCTAAACTCAAAGACACTTTTGGTTTTCCTCACCTTTCCTGCTCCAGGTGCTTTGGCAGATATGCTCAGCCTCAAATTGAACACATTGAAGACAAGATTGTAAGCAAAAACTTTATTCCGCAGAAAAAGTAACACAAGGAAATCTTCCTCAAAGCCTTTGTACCCCACCAACACCCACTGGAGTGCTTTACACAGTGATTGCCACACAGTTTACGAGTGTGGCAGAAGGAATTTCTTCCTTTACAGTAATTCCTGTTTAACACTAACATCTTAGCCTTCCTGCATACATGTCATCCAGAGCTCTTTGAAGCCATCCTAACATGTTCAAAGGGAAACCGCAACACTTCTGTAAATGTCACTTAGTTTTCCATGATGCTTCCTGTTTTTCTAACATCATACTTCTTTTTAGGGTTGTACAGGCGCAAATCGGTCCTACTTGTGTATTTGTGCACAATGTGTGCAGAGGAATTCTGGGAGTTGAAGTCCACAAGTCTTAAAATACATTTGGAGACCCCTAGTCTACGCACTGACCTATTTTGATGTTACCAGATCCCTTCCCTGTTTTTAAAGACTGGGTTTCAATGAATGGGCAATTGTTGGTTAGATTGAAAAAACACACTCTTCACATTCATGATTGTGCCTTCAATAACAGGATCATGTGATCCCCATTTGAGACCTTCAGACAAGCAAAGGAGAAATCAGATTCACTTAACAACCATGGTACTATCCAAACTGTGGCAAAACTTCTAAAATGGCACAAAACTCACTTAACAACTGTCTTGCTTAGCCATGGAAATTTGGGGCTTAATTGTGGTCATAAGTCAAGAGCCACCTGTATTTTCTGAAGCTGTTTCCTTGAATTGTCCAATTTACCCACCAGAAAGAGCCTATATTTGGGGTGTGCAAGCTAAGCCTTAAGCTACTGCATAAGTTAGGGCATTAATAAAAATCAAGCACAATCGATATCGTATCTCAGATTAGAAATCAGTTAAACACAACCTATGGGAATAATAAACTTTGGCATTGGGCTCAAGTAATGATTAATCTAATGCTTTATACATACATGTCTGCCTAAAGGTCACTGAGATAATGCAAGGAAATTAAAAGCAAACACCAGAAACAATAAAACAGCTCAGACAACTGCAAACAAGTCTGTACTATTGTGGTGGTCTCCCATGGAAAGAATGAGACACAGGCTGGTGTACTTGGGATGGGAGTCTAGAGCAAATTCTAGTGCTCCCTTTTATTAAGAATTTCGTACATAGTAAGCATTCATATTGTGGATTACAGTAATTAGATATAGTACACAGAATTGTTTACAGTTGTCTGAGCTGCTTAATTGTTCCTGGTGTTTGTTTTTAATTTCCTTGCTTATCTCAGTGACCCTTAGGCAGACATGTATGTATAAGGTCTTAGACTAATCATTACCCAATACTGAAGTCAAAGTTTATTCCCACATACTATTTCTAATTATTGTAATCCACAATGTAACTTGTAATCCACAATGTAATTTTGCTTACTATGTACTAAAATCTCAATAAAAGGAAGCACTGGAATTTATTCTGGGCTCCCATCCCGAGTAGACATGCTTGTGTCTCATTCTTTCCATGGGAGACCACCACAAGTGGTGACCCCAACGTGATCCACTGCAGGTGGTACGTGTCTGGACCTCCATGTTTCCTCGCCTGGAATAGGTAAAGTATGTACTTAACTATTGCTGGACAATAGGATTTTTCAGGGAACATGGGGGGAAAACTTTCTCAGTCACAGGAACGTCATGTTAGTGAGCTGCTGAAGTTAGTCAGGACAAATGTCTTAATCTTTAAACCCTCTGGGGGGGAGCAAATAGTTCTTTCAAAAGGTAATGTGAAACAGCTGCTGCAAGAGATCTGGCAGCAATGCCCCTGGTACTCAGAGAGAGGCTCTTTAAAGTTAGACACGTGCAGGAGAATTGGAACTATCCTTCATGAAGAGCCATGGGCAACAGCTGAAATTTTGATATATTGGAAGGTTGTTATGATTGCTTCAGAGACACAGCAACAACCTCTTTTAAAAACTTTACTAGAACCTCCTCCTTATAAAGGAGTTGTGTTGCACCCTCCAACCCCAAAACTGGAATATGCTTTCTCACCTCCAACAGCGCCTATGCCTGTGGATGATAAAATCCAACCACAAATGGGAAAAGTTCAAGTAATGATGCATCAGGCTTTCAATGAGGGGAAATTAGAGCCTGATGAGATTCTCCAGATGAATTTGTTTCCAGTTAATAGGCAAGTGGATGCTCAAGGCAATCTGCAGACTGAATGGGTTCCGATTCCTTTGGCAGTACTTAGGGAAATTAAAAAAGCAGTTAAAGATTATGGTATTCAAAGTCCCTTTACAAAGGGTCTCCTGACAAGTTTGGCAACCTCACGCATGATTCCTAGTGACTGGAAAGATTTAATGAGAATGATATTGAGCTCTACTCAGTATGTGGTTTTTGATTCAGAATATCAAAGGGAAGCTATCTCTAGGGGATGGAATTCAGGGGGAGGGAGGCTGTATACGCCAGACCAAATCTATGGGGCAGGCTTGTTTGAATCCACTGCTGATCAAGCTGCTAATTTGCCTGATCACATATTTCCCATGGTTATGGCAGCTGTTCTTGGGGCGCTGTCCCGCATCCAGGATGTGGGAACCCCAGCACGGTCTTTTTCTCAAATTAAGCAAACAGCATCTGAGTCTTATAATGATTTTGTGGAAAGGCTACAATTGGCTATTACCCAGCAAATCTCTAATGAGGAAGCAGCAAAGGAACTTTTGCTGAAATTGGCAGTTGAAAATGCAAACGCTGACTGCAAGCGTATCTTACAGCCTTTGGTGGCTAGAGGTGAGGTTACTCTGGCTGATCTGTTAAAGGCATGTGCAGTGGTGGGTTCTCAGGCTTACAACATGGAGACTTTGGCTATGGCATTACAAAAAGGGATGAAACCTTCAGGGAATTGTTTTAATTGTTGGAAGCCTGGCCATTTTAAAGCCCAGTGCCATGCCCCTGGGGGGGGGGGGGGAATGGCGTTTAACAAAAGCAAAAATAAGGACATCCGCCCGAAGTCGGTCTGTCCGAAATGCAAAAAAGGGTTTCATTGGGCAAATCAATGTCACTCTGATCAGAACCAAAATTCAGGAAACTAAATTTGGGGCGTGCAGCTAGCCCCGCTCCCAAGGCTGTCACAAAAGCATCGCCTGCAATTACTGGGAGTGTAGGTTTGGGTTTAAAAATGTTGAACTCAATTGATGTGACTTTTCCTAATCAAGTGTACATTGAGGACACTCATTTGCATGGGCCACTGCCAGAAAAAAACAGTGGGATTGGTACTTCCCAGGTCTTCTGCATCAGAAAAAGGGTTTTTTTGTTATTCCAGGAGTTATTGATCAAGATTATAAAGGGGTTATTAAGGTATAATTGTACACTGATACTCCTGCATCATTAATGGCTGGTGACTCTATTGCCCAGTTATTATTGCTTCCATACATTCCTATGAATCCTTTAATTGGGATCCCACAAACTGGCTGTTTTGGGTCCACTGAAATGGCCAGTTCTCCAGTTGCTGCAGAATTGCTAGCGCTGACAAAAAATTTGACTACAGACCAACCTAAAATGACAATTGAAATTCATGAAAAATCATTTTCTGGCCTTATAGATTCCGGATGAGATGTCTCTGTGATACACCAAAAGGAATGGCCAAATGAATGGGCACTTGAGGACTCTCTGGCTGTTCGTGGAGTGGATGGTATGCAGTTTGCAAGAAGTAGTGTACATTGGTTGAAGGCATTGCATAGAGAAACTGGTGAGACTGCAAGGATTCAACCACTTGTGTTGCCCCTGCATATAAACTTGTGGGGTAGAGATTTGCTGTCACAGTTCCGCACAAAAATTGTCATTGGATAATGGAAAAATTACAATTGTTAACCTCTCAGCCAGTTTGGATTGACCAATGGCCACTTCCAAAGGAAAAGCTTACAGCTTTACATCAATTGGTAGCTGAGCAGCTACAATTAAGACACACTGAGCCAACTTCTAGTTGAGCCAACTTCTAGTTCTAGTTTGTTATCAAAAAGAAAAATGGAAAATTGAGATTTTTACATGATTTGAGAGCTGTCAACTCCATCCTTCAACCAATGGGAGCATTACAATATGGCTTGCCTTACATACAAAATATTCTTAATATTACATTATGCACTTTAAATTTTTTAAACATGACAGGATCTCCTGCCTCTACGGCAGCCAGTAGGCATTTTGCTTCCTCCCAGGTACGCCAAGACCAAAAGTTTGGTATAGGAGACTGTCAGATCCAATGTGGAGAGGACCTGTCCCACTGATAACTTGGGGCCAAGGATACACTGCTGTTGAAGATGAGGGGACAGTTGTTTGGGTTCCTGCTCGCTGTGTGCGTCCTTATCATCAGCAAAAGGGGCAAGGGGATGGATTTGGGGGAATGGAAAAGAAACACGTTGATCCAGGACATGGGGAAGCTAGCAAACCTTCATAATAAAACTGATTGTTGGATATGCATACACATGCCAACTCACAAAACATCAGGGCTTCCAATGGTTGCAGTACCTCTGTCTGAAGGTGACTGGTATAAGGGACAATGCTATGGTTGTTCGGGAACGTGGTCTAGCAGTTGGACTACAAGTAACATAAATACCTTACACTTTGGAAGCCGGATCCAAGAGGTGGCGGGTATCTGTTGGACCCATAATGAGACGGTAGAGAATATGACTTACTTGGGGACATATCCGTTTTGCAACAAAACAATTGTTATTAGCAATGGAAGTCAGGTTTATCCGGATGACATGAAAACTAAAAATCTCACTTACTTTGTGAATAACATCACTAAATTTTCTATCACGTCTTTGATCAATGAAAATGGGTGCCCATATATTTCTGCTACATGTTGTCCCACCACGGAGGACAGCAACCGGTTGCCCAAATGTGCGAATGGGAAATATGCACCATTGTCCACTTATTTGGCTATGTTAATGGAATCCTTTGCAAAATTAATCTATGCTGAGCCAAATAAGGTTGGTCATCTCCTGGGAGCAAATTTATGGTTGCTGTGTGGATGGATGGCCTATGATCGCATGCCAGCACGATGGAAAGGAGTCTGCACCTTTGGAAAGTAATCCCATCTCATTTCATTCAAAAATCTTTGGGGACTGCTCATATCCGCAATGCGTGTTCTGCAATGGAAGTAAACTCTGTTTTGACTCATGACTACTGGACACAGATATCAAGGGGAGTTATTCCTCCTTTAGGAGTCATGATGAACTATAGAGATTTGCATCGTTTAAACAATTGGACAGTTACTATGTTTAAAGACACCATTAAAACGCTAAGGCTGCTTGAAGAAGAGCAAGGCAAAATTAGTAACTTTGTCCTTCAAACCAGATATGCGGTGGATACTATTCTGGCTGTGCAAGGAGGAGTTTGCGCTGTGATTCATATGCATTGTTGCATGTATATCTCCGATTATTCTCAAAACATTACAGCTACTATACAGCATATGGAACAAACCCTGAAGGAGAATCCATTACAATCGGAGGGTGAGGGACTGGACGTGTGGTCTGCACTTTGGTCCTGGTTGCCAAATGGTTCATGGATTTGTCACCTAATTGTTGGAGTGATATTGCTTTTTATACATTCTCTTTGTGCATGCTGTATTATCCAATGTCTCCCTGGACTTTTAGGAATGTGTCGGGTGAAGACTACGGAAGGAGAATTGCTGTTGCAGATGGCGAAAAGCTACCGAGGCATCTGCAATCATCAAAAAACTAAAATAGGAGAGATGTGGGAATAATAAACTTTGGCATTGGGCTCAAGTAATGATTAATCTAATGCTTTATACATACATGTCTGCCTAAAGGTCACTGAGATAATGCAAGGAAATTAAAAGCAAACACCAGAAACAATTAAGCAGCTCAGAAAACTGCAAACAAGTCTGTACTATTTCTAATTATTGTAATCCACAATGTAACTTGTAATCCACAATGTAATTTTGCTTACTATGTATTAAAATCTCAATAAAAGGAAGCACTGGAATTTATTCTGGGCTCCCATCCCGAGTACACATGCTTGTGTCTCATTCTTTCCATGGGAGACCACCACAACAACCAAGGTTAAAGGTGGTGCAGACACACAGCGCCATCCCTCCAGTTATCACTTTTGACACAACTCTCGAGTCTCGTATTGGTTCATTAGTTCATTCTCTTCCGTCACTTTCTCCTCACTGGAGATCCTGCTTCTCTTTGTTCTGGCCTGACTTTCTCCACAGGGGTGTAGTAGATCCACTGCTTGATTCCTTCCAACATTAGGGAAATGTGGGGAGTCAACTCCGCCAGGTCTGGACCTTTCACCACTTAGATTGCAATGTTTCCTCTTGAAATATTTCAGCATCTTCTCTAGACTCTAAGCCAGCTTTCTGCAGCCTTATCTTGTCTGAAGGTTTTATCCCAAAGGTGCTTTTCTTCAAAAGTCAACTGGACTTTGTTTCTCCTTGAAGACATTTCACTTCTCATTCAAGAAGAAAGAGAACTGAAGAAATTTCTTGGGTGAGAAGGGAAATCTCAAATGGAAAAAAAACATCCAGTTGCCTTTTGATAAAAGCACCTTTGGGGGAAACCGCAGCCTGGATGACTGAGAATCTCCATAGCCATCCGGAAGTGTTACTTCCAAAATCCCTCCCTCCCTTTGCTCTTTGCATTGACAAAAGTTGATCATTTGTTGTATGTTATGTACACTTGAGAGCATATGCATTGGAGACACAGGCCTTGTATGGCCAATCTCACTTGGCCAATGACAGAATTCCCTTCCCTTCCCTTCCCATCCCCATTCCTATTTCTATATTCTCTTCCATTTCTATTCTTATTGTTTCTAATCTTATTCTACCCTACTCCACTCTAGCAGAAACATCTAATGTCCAAAACTTAATTCCTAGTTCTACAAGGGGACTCTTCTTTTTAATGGATCAAGACATTTCTGCTGCTTCGGAAGCCCTTCCTACACTCCATGCATTTCTCCAGAAACTCCTGCAAAACATCTGTGGACATGAAGAAAATTTTGAGAATCACCATGAATCAATTCATATCATTTTTTCCTGCTATGCATCTTCTTATGACAATTAAAGTTACTCCGAGTTCTGAATTTCTTTCCACATTCCACACACTGATACGGCTTCTCCCCTGTGTGGATTCTTTTATGCAGCGTAAGATTCATGCCATCTTTGAAACTCTTTCCACACTCGATGCATTTAAATGGTTTCTCCCCTGTGTGGATCCTATTGTGGGAGGTAAGCTGGACACTCATACGAAAACATTTTCCACACTCCAGGCATTTATAGGGTTTCTCCCCTGAGTGAACTCTTCTATGGCTCCTGAGTGAACTAGTTTGACTAAAGCTTTTTCCACACTCATGACATCGACATGGTTTCTCCCCACTGTGGATCCTCTTGTGGCTACCAAGGTAACTACTTGTCCTGAAACTCATGCCACACTCCATGCACTTGAAGGGTTTCTCCCCTGTGTGGATCCTTGTATGGATCCTCAGTGCTTCAGAATGACTGAAGCATTTTCCACACTCCTGGCACTGATATGGTTTCTCCCCAGTGTGGAGCCTTTTGTGATGAGTGAGGGCCCCTGAATCAGTGAAGCATTTTTCACATTCAGGGCACATATAAGGCTTTTCACCTGTGGGGGTCCCTTTATGGATATTAAGCTGACTTATTTGACTGAAGCGCTTCCCACACTCGGTACATTGATACCGTTTCTCTCCAGTGTGGATTCTTCCATGGGAAGTTAGTTGGCTGGAGTCATGGAAGCTCTTTCCACACTCCAGGCATTTGCATGGTTTCTCCCCTGTGTGGGTTTATTCATGGACATGAGGGCTATCAGAACGGGCAAAGCACTTTCCATACTGCAGGCATTGAAAGGGCTTCTCTCCAGTGTGGATCCTCTTATGTAAATTGAAATTGCCTTTTCGGGTGAAGCTCTTTCCACACACCGTGCAATGATACGGCTTTTCCCCTGTATGGGTCCTATTATGGCAAGTGAGCTGACTTGGAGAGCGGAAGCTCTTCCCACATTCTAGGCATTTATACAATTTATTCCCAGTGGGGCTTTTTTCCTGGGAATTTGGTTCCTTGCTCTGAGTAAACCTCGTTCTACCATCCCTGCGTTGATGCCACCTCTCCTCTCTGTGGAGGCTTTGATGGGAAGTAAGGGAGGTGCTGCTTCTGAAGGTCTTTCCACAGGGGATGCATAGATGCTGCTTCCTGTCTTCGTGGACCCTCTTGTGTGAATTAAGGTTAATTTTCTGCCTGAAGGTCCTTCCACAATCCAGACATTTGTGTGGTTCCTCTGCTTTGTGAATCTTTTCATGTGAAGCAAGAGAGCGGCTTGTACCGAAGCTTTCTGCACACTCTGTACATTTGTACGGTTTCCCTCCTTCTTCTATTCTTTCATGTAAAGGAGGAGGAAGGCTCCTTCTGGAGCATTGCTTGCTTTCATCTTGTTTCTCTCCAGCAGGGCTTTGGCAACAGTCACGTTATCCAGATTCATTACAGACTGTTTTCCCACACCTTGAACACACTTCTTTTTCATGGCAATCATCTGGGTCCAATAAGATATTGATATCTGGACAAGGTAGACCAGAGCAATTCTCCAGCTCCCCCATTAACTGGTTTTGCTCAGAACTTTGCTTTCCACACATTTTTTCTTCCTTTTTTTCTTTTGGCAAAGTTGCTGCTGCCTCTTGGCCCGAATCCTCCATCTCCCATCCGTCACCTGCTTGCAACAGAAAAAAAAGGTTAACAGAAACTTAGGTGCAAAAGGCATCAAGCACCATTGCTGTATTCAAACACTATCAATATTCTTCCAAACTCCCATTTGTTCAAAACATGATGCTATGCTTGGTATTAAGTTGACATAAAATTTGAGCTTTGTCTCTCTTTTTTCCTCAATGGTACAAAATGAAAACGTTAAAATCTTGGTTAAGATCATTGAAAATTTATGGGGCAATAACCGTGAGCTAGCTCTACTGCTTTAGATTTAGTTCAAGGGAAGCAAAAGGGACACTTAAAAGAGGCCTTCATATTAAAAGATAAAAACTATATAAATCATAAAATAGTGAAAAAATACAAATAATCAGTCCTAACTAAAAGATAATAGACTTAATGATTGAGAACCTATTGGTTTAATTTCAATCTGAGAAGTAGAAATGTTGAGGTCCTTGGATCTGGGAAATGAGCTTCAGCCTCATCTCCATGAAAAAGTTTTTCCTTGAAACAAAAAAAAAGATCTCACTCTGGGGTGTTCATTCCTTTTTATCCCAAAGGGGCTCTTTCTAAAGTCAGCTGGACTTTCTTTTTTCCTTGAACAAGTTTCCCTTCTCATCCAAGAAGCTTCTTCAGTTCTGATTGAACAGTGAAGGAGGAAAGAGTAAGCACTCTTTCTGACCAGATGACTACAAGGAGTATAAATCCTTGTGCTAAACCCATGGATTCTTATCAGGCTCTTCAGTGTCATCATTATAGACCAAAAGCAACAAAATGGAAGCAACTTCTAAAAAAACAAGTGGGACAGGCAGGATCAGAAACAGGCTTGGATGGGAAACTTCATGGAGACAGTGTGGAGATTTAAGGCCATTTTATCAGATGAAGTAGGAGTAGAAATGTAGAGAAGGACACTCTTATCTACTGCATACATAGAACAAATTAAGTCTTTTATCTGAGCTGCTCACATCCACCATCCTTTCAGACGGGGGGAAAAAAACCTGTCAGTAGGTATCCAAATGAAGTCAGACAAGCCGACATACTCTTGATATAATTTTACATATAAATGTATGCATGCATGCATGCATGTATGTATGTATGTATAATGTATGCACAGACACTGTAAATATATATTTACAGTAAAATTTCATCCAACTGATCTGGAAAGTGTTGGACAGCTTCGTCAGCACACACAGCTTTTTACCTGTTGTTTGTAAGTTATACCATGTTTCTCCAACAATACGGCCTCCACAATAGGAAGCCCCACCATGTTTTATTGGCATAAAATCAAATTAAGCCCCTCCCCCCAAATTAAGCCCCATATTAAACATGTGAAATGGGGGGGAAAGCGGGCAGGGGGGTTGCCGTTTGGAAGTACTTTTGTTGCCTGTCCGTATATGGTGCTGCCTGTGTTGGTGGGGCACTTCATATTGGGAGACCTTCCACCGTTGCTTTCCCTTCTCCCTTGCTGCCGCGGTGTTTGACGCAGCTACGTGAGGCCAGTCAGGGCTCCTCCTTGCAACTGGAGCCCTGAGGAGACACTTGGCTTTAGGTGCTGCCGTCTTCCCTTTGCTTTCGAAGGTAAAGCGAATTATTTTACAAAGCCTCCCCTGCCCGAGAGGGCAGCCCAACCCCACGTGGGGAGGCTAATTTCCCAGGGCCTCTTCTGTTCCTCCCCGACCTCCCTACACTGCGCCCCTCTGACGCATCGGTCTCTTCAGCCCAGTGAGCCTTTCCACCTCAAAGAAAGGCCAGGCGGGCAGCTGCGAGCTGCTCGCAGCGGAAACAGCCACCACCCTTAGCCTGACGCGGGGAGAATGAGCGAGGATAGCGCCCGCCAGCCCGTCCTTCCCGCCTTTGGAGACACCTGCACCAAGCGCCTCCGCAGCTCGGTTTCCCCTACCGGCGGGTCCTCCTTTCATGTGGAGGGCTGCGGGGGAAGGCGCTCACCTGAGAGCATCTCTCCCTCTCTCTCCCCTCAAGGTCAACGTCTGCGCTGCGGAGAGGGCTGCAGCCAGTTCCTCCTGCTTGCTGAGAGGTGAGGAAGCCACGGATCACCTAGCGAAATCTGGAATGAGGGGCAGGAGGAGGCGTGCACACATCCGTGGCTCACTTTCCCAGCTCTGCCCAGCCCTCGCGGCCCTGGTGGGCAGCGAGCGCCACCCCACTGGACCCTCCGCTCATCCTGCCAGGGCCATGCCAGAGGGCTGGCGGGCACTAACCTCGCTCGTTCTCCCCGCGTTGGGCTACGGGTGGTAGCTGTTTCCGCTGCGAGCGGCTCGGACCCGCTGCAGCTGCTTCACAGCCACCCGCCTGGCCTTTCTTTGACATGGAAAGGCTCACTTTCTTTGAGGTGGAGAGGCCCCGGGAAATTAGCCTCCCCACGTGGGGTTGGGCTGCCCTCTCGGGCAGGGGAGGCTTTGTAAAATAATTTGCTTTACATTTGAAAGCAAAGGGAAGACAGCAGTGCCTGAAGCCAAGTGTCTCCTCAGGGCTCCAGTTGCAAGGAGGAGCCCTGACTGGCCCCACATGGCTGCGCCAAACACCACGGCAGCAAGGGAGAAGGGCAGCAAGGGAGAAGGGAAAGCAACGGTGGCCCAAACCCAAAGGTCTCCCGAATATCCAAGCTGTCGTCGCTCGCCCACCCACCCGAGGATGCAAGTGGGGGGAAATTAAGTCACCCCCGAAAAGATGTCCTACCCGTTTTTTCAGGGGTCAAAAAAAAATAAGGCCCGGCCTTATTATGTGAGAAACACGGTAGGAATTAAATCGTTTTTGGACTTGCGCAAACCAGCCACGACTGGCTCCAAAGGTGTCATTGTACTCCTCACCCACTGCTCACTTTAGCATTTCAAAAACGCTCCGTGCCTTTCCCTGATTCAGATTAAGACTAACGGTATTTCTTTTTGGCATCTGATCATCAATCCAAAGCACAAGAAGCTGTTCTGTTTTTGAAAGGAGGCCTGTCCTATTTCTTGTGATTATGGCGTCAGTTCCTGGAGTTTAATGGCCTTTTTTATCTTTTCTTTACCCCTAAGGATCATGCATATGGTGGAACAAGCCAGTCCTCCTCCTTATCCTATGGTCTTTATCTTCTTCCCCTCCTCATTGGCTTTAATTATTTTCATTTTCAAGTCCAAATTGATACTTTCCCCTTATTTCTTACCTCCATGTTGAGCCAGAGTAGAGCTTGGTCGCTTTCCTTGGGAAGACACTTCTAGCCTAAGAAAGAGTTGATGGAAAAGGGCAGTATCTTGACCTGAAGAAAGAGAGAGACAGGCTAGCTCGGAGCTGTTTAATAAAATCAATGTTATGGTTCGGGAAGGAAGTACTGTAGTGCACGGGTCGCCAATCTTTTGGATCTCAGGGACCAACAAATTTATAATTTTAAATCCCGTGGACCATTAATATGAATTTTGACTGACGGTGGCTTGCTGACATTGGTGGGAAAGTTGGTCCCGTATTCTAGAGCTGCGGTAGTCACAAGACTGGCCCTTTGGTCATACCGGAGCAGCTCCTCTAGCCCATAGCAAGCTGGTGCACCTGGGTGAAGCTGCTCCGGGATGACCAAAGGGCCAGTCCTGTGACTACTGCAAGTCTCAAAAATGGGACTGACTTTTCCATCAATGTCAGCAAGCCACCCCGGGGCGGATTTAACTCCCCCACTGTTGGTCTTACCTTCCAGCTCCAGCTCGCATGGCTCCACCCAAGGTAAGGTTTGAATTCTGCTAAAAGGTGGGGACCAGCATGTGAGCAGGCCATGGGGGCGGTGCAGCCTTGTGTTTCTGCACAGCCTGGATTATTTGCTTTGGGGTGGTAGTGCTTTGGGTCCCCGGCCCACTGGTTGGCGACCACTGCAAAATATGATCTTCCTTCTCTGTCGTTTATTTCTTTCCGTTGACAAAAGCGAAGCAATGGTCGCTGCTAACAGCAATATAATGCACAGTATTTGAAAGTCTTTTATTTACAGTACTGTATTAAATTGTGGTTTATATACTTTATCTTTGTGTTTAAGCTGTTCCACTTTGTTATTTGTTTCCTTCCTGCACAGCATGTGCAAGATTGAATCTGATTCTTAACAAATGGGAGAGACTGAATTGTGAAGGCCAGTACCCTCCTTACTGTCCATTTCTGAAGAAAAGCCAGGCTTCATAGAAAAGCATGAAAACCTGAGATAAATAGCTTGCAAATGTGAAAATCAGCACTTTAGAGAAGAATATAGCAACAAAAAGGGAATAATAATGCTGGAGGACTTCACATGCATTTATTAAAAAAAATTGCATTACAGTATCATAACAGAATCCCTTACCTAATGAGACCATGTTCTTCTTGTTTTCCAGCATGACCTCTTGGTACAGGGCTTTTTGCTCAGAATCCAGCAGGGCCCACTCCTCCATGGAGAGAAAACACAGCTACATCCTCAAATGATACCAAATCCTGACACAGGGAGGGGGAAAAAAAACCCACAACATATCTCCATGAATATTCCTAACAATGAACACTTCAATGAATTACATGCGAGTCTTCTTCTTAAAGAAAAACCTCGTTTCATAGTAGGGCAAAGGAGCATGTAGGATATTGAATTTAGTAGCTGGAACAGTAAAGCCTACAATAAGCTGGAACACAATTGTAACTGATTAGTTAGAGAGTGCTGACTCAGGCAGGATGCAATCTACGCTATGATTGGTTGCTGTAAATAGAAAGGGGGTGTTTCCCTTTTTCCAGCCTTTTTTCCCTCTGTGTTCTGCATGATGCTTTAGATTTACCTCATGATGTTCCTCTGTTTTCCTGACTATCTTATGTGCTTTCTTTTGTGGATGGTGACAAAGACTGTTATAAATTTGAATATCATATATCTTTATGTTTATATAAAACTCTCCAAATCTATGTCAGTGTCTTCAACTTCATCTGGGCAGCTGCTGCGCTCTCTAAAAAAGCCAAGCTTGGACTTTTACTTTTTACTTTGGGCTTTCATATTCACCACTTTAAAAAAAACCCAGAGTAAAGACCACTCCTGGAATAATGAATTCAGTTTTGGCCACCACATTATCAAAAAAAAAAAAAAAATGTGGAAACTTTAGAAAAAGTGTAAACAGCAACCAAGGATTAAAGGCTTTGAGACTAAATGACAATGGTTGCAGGAACTGGATATGGCCAGTCTAGAGAAAAGAAGTTCCAGGGGAGACGTGATATCAGTGTTCCAGTATTTCTGGGGTTGCCCCAAACAAGAGGGGCTCAACTTATCTTCCAAAGCACCAGAAGGCAGGAGAAGAAACAACGGATGGAAACTAATGGTGGAGAAAGGCAACCTGGAATTAAGGAGAAACTTCATGACAGTGAGAACAATTAACTAATGGAACAGTTTGGCTTCTGAAATTGTGGGCTGGAGGTTTTAAAGGAGAGACTGGATGGCCACTTGTCTGAAAGGCTATAATGTCTCCTGCTTGAAACAGGGGGAGGGACTAGAAGATTTCCAAGATCCCTTCCAATTGTGATTCTCTGTTATTGGGAGATTGGCACATCTGGGGGGGGGGAGGGGAGAATCCTCCTACCTGCGTTGGAAGCTCAGCCGCTGTTGATCTTCCATTACAAAGAACTGAGGTTCCAGGAGATGAAGAGAAGCCATGAGAGGGTCTAGGAGAGGGGAACAAACAGCAAAGGAATAATTGGCTATCAAACATCCTAAGGACATTCTTGAGCATCCAGTGCAAAAGGCTGATTTTAGCCTATTTCTTGGCTAACTAGGGAACCCCTTTAAGAGAGTCCTTTGCAGCCACAGCAACAACACACAGAACCTCATTCTGGGTGAGAGGAAAACTGAAAGGTGTGGAAGGACCAGGGATTGGATTCAGAGGCAGATTATCTCAGCCATGAATGTGTGCATTAAAGGACTACAGATCTTGACCTCCTCCTATATATAGGGATTTATGCTGAGTTGTAAATCAGGAGTTCTTGGTCTGGTTTGGCACCAACAAAAGAAGCAGAGTCCAATTCTCTTTGAGTCACACATGTTCTGTACCTTCATTTGAATTCTTGAGATCCCCGCGCTTTGATTGGCCAAAGCGCAGGG
The DNA here is from genome assembly GCA_033807585.1 of Hydrophis major. Lineage (NCBI taxonomy): Eukaryota > Metazoa > Chordata > Lepidosauria > Squamata > Elapidae > Hydrophis > Hydrophis major. Next base: position 25,651,403 of record CM066329.1, read on the forward strand.
CGATCGGATTGGCTAGGCGAGCCGCGCCAATTGGCTCGCTGAGAATCTCCCGCGATTGGTAGATTCGCGGGAGATTCAAAGTGGTGCCATTGGCCGCGGCTGCCACGGCTTGGGAATAAAAAGCCGCAAAGTTTTTCTAAGAGCCAGTTCGGTTCCTGACTGCAATAAAGAGCTTGATACAAAGTCACCGACTCCTGGCTTCCTTCCACGTGGACATAACACTGGCGATGAAGGTGGGATCCTTATCCTGAACCGAAGCACGTGTCCGACGGAAGACAGCCAACCGACGAGATGGCCAGCATCGCGCCACCAACCCCCTTCAACCCCGCCAGCGAGGACTGGGAATCTTACACGGACAGATTCCACATGTTCCTCGAATGCAACGATCTGAAGGATGCCACAGGACTGAAGAAATGAGCCATCTTCCTAACGCAATGCGGGCCTGCAGTGTTTAAGATGGCAAAAGCGCTAGCCAAGCCCGCCGATGTTACCGTGATGGATTGGGCGGACCTCGAGCCATTACTCCAGAAACACTACGCTGCAGCCATACCCATTCTCATCCGACGGTCGGGCGAGAGTTTCAGTGATTTCGTTGCAGAGCTGCGGCGCCTTGGAGGACTATGCGAGTTCTCCAATATGAACGAGGCCCTGCGGGACTGAATCGTGCTCGGCCTCTGGGACTCCATTCTCCAAAGTCGGTTGATGGCTAAGGGCAACATCGCTCTCGCCAAAGCCATCTCCGAAGCCGCGGCAGCCGAAGCAACCCGACAATCAGCAGACCGCATGCAGAGACCGAACGCCGGGAACCGCACCGCAAACAACAACCCTGCAAGGTCGACCAAGGCCCAACCTGAAACTACCACCCACCAGGGCGAACTCCACTCCAGCTTGGGCATGTCAGATGAGGAGGAAGACATCCACCGTCTCCAGGCAGGCCGCGACCAGCGCAGCCGGCGGAGTTGTAAGTCGAGGACCGCGTGTGCCGGTTGCGGAGGCAACCACCCCAGATCCGAATGACGGTTCTTCGACTCCGTTTGCCAGCACTGCGACAAAAAAGGCCACATAGCCCACGTCTGCCACCTCAAGAAAACCCACAGCCCCAGACGATGGAACCCGAGCGAGCGGAAACGAGCGAGCCCATCACCCAGGACCAGAGACCGCCCAGCAGACAACCATTGGGAATGGAATGGACGAGCCCAACGAGGGGGCGAGAGCCGGCGGAGAGAAGAGACACATCAGACGGTCACCATTGGCCACGCAACTACCACATATGCCAGAAAGTTCTACGTGGAGGTAGGCATCGAAGGTGAACCCTGTAAAATGAAGGTGGACTCCGGGTCCTACCTCTCAATGGTAGCATGGCAAGAAATTAAACGCTTGGTGCCTACCATCCAGAGGAGGGGACTAGAAAACCAGAGACTAATCCTCAAAGACTACCAGGGAAACCGCATCCCTGTAGTCGGAACAGGAAAATTCACAGTGACATACAAGGGGCACACCGAAAGACTTCCCCTGACCATCGTCGATCAAGACTGACCTAGCCTGCTGAGACTTCAATGGTTCGCACCACTAGGCATCGCAGTAATGGGCATCGACCACATCGCCGAAGCCGACTGGGAGCAGCAACTGGCCCGGGACTTCCAAGAAGTGTTCAACGGCACCCTAGGCAAGTACCGAGGGCCCTCTATATCCTTCAGCCGAGATCCAAACGTTCCCCCGAAACGCCTAAAACCAAGGCGGGTACCTTTCACACTCAAACTGAAAATCGACGAGCAAATTGACAAGCTCGTCAAGCAAGGGGTATTACAACCCATAGACCACGCCTGGTGGGAGACCCCCATAGTCACCCCAATTAAGCCTGATGGATCAGTGAGAATCTGCGGGGACTATAAGGCCACCCTAAATGGCGCCTTGCAGCAAAGCACTTACCCGTCCCAGTAGTGCAGCATCTCCTACACTCACTGGGAGGGGGCAAAGTTTTTGCGAAACTCGACCTGGCCCAAGCATACCAGCAACTGCCGGTCGACGAGGAAACTGCAGAGGCGCAAACCATAGTCACCCACCGGGGAGCCTTTAGATGCAACCGCCTCCAATTTGGAGTCAGCGTGGCGCCGGGAATTTTCCAGAGCCTCATGGAAAGACTCTTCCAAGGCATCAAGGGGGTGGTACCATACTTCGACGATGTACTAGTATCGACAACCAACCAGGCCGAACTAGAGTCGCCTAAGGGAGGTGCAAATGAGATTCAAAGAAACTGGGCTTAAAGTGAAGAGGGAAAAATGCCAGCTGTACACAGAGTGGGTTGAATTCCTAGGATACCTCCTAGACCGACATGGCATTCACCCCACCGACAAAAAAATTAAAGCCATCAAGGAAGCCCCCACACCCAGGTCAAAAACAGAACTGCAGGCATTTCTGCGGCTACTTAACTTTTATAATGTCTTCCTGCCCCAAAAGGCGACCGCGGCGGAGCCTTTGCATAGGCTTTTGGACAAGGCGGCTACCTGGACTTGGGGGAAACGCGAGGAAGCCGCCTTCAGGAAAACCAAGGACCTGCTCACTTCGGATGCCGTCTTCATCCAGTACAACGAGACCCTACCACTAGCCATCACATGCGACGCATCACCCTTCGGCGTCGGCGCTGTCCTCAGCCACACTCTCCCCGATGGAAAGGAAGCACCCATCGCGTTCTTTTCAAGGACCCTCACCAAACCGGAGCGGAACTACAGCCAGGAGAAAGTGAGGACGGCAGGCGCGATCTTAGCAGCGCCCTAAGACGCTGCCTGGAAGGCTCACCTGTCCAGACATTTCCCCAGGTGGAAAAAGGGAAGGAAGGAGGGAGAGAGGAAGAAAGAAAAGAAAAGAAAAGAAAAGAAAAGAAAGAAAGAAAGAAAGAAAGAAAGAAAAAAAGAAAGAAAGAAAGAAAGAAAGAAAGAAAGAAAGAAAGAAAGAAAGAAAGAAAGAAAGAAAGAAAGAAAGAAAGAAAGAAAGAAAGAATCTGTGCTCCGGAGCACTTGGCCGGCTTGGGCGCCCCAGAAGAGCAGCCGCCGCTGCAAGAGGAAGGGCAGGAGTGACTGGCCAGCTGGCTCAGGTATTCTGGGAATTGAAATCTCCCCCAGGAGAAAGTGGGGACGGCAGGAGCGATCTTAGCAGTGCCCCAAGAAGCTCCATGGAAGAGTCACCTGTCCAGGCATTTCCCCAGGTGGGAAAAGGGAAGGAAGGAAGGAGGGAGGAAGGTTCTTACCTGGCGGTCAAAAGGAAACAGGCGGCTCTGTTCCTCTCCTGGACTCTGCTCCCCAAGAGATGCGCGCAGGAACAGATCCACGATCCACTTTCCTCGCATCCCCGCCGGCCACGCTCCCTCCCTTCCCGCCCCCGCCTGTTAAGTACTGAACATGGGTCGGAGTAAATGGAGACAGCCTCTGAATAGTGAACTTTCAGCTCTTTATTTGCATAGTGACTTCTCAAAACAACAACAGTGAACTCTGCCTTATATAGGCAACCCTTGTGAGAATTGTCCAATAACGAGCTATGAACGCTAGCTCTTTTAACCAGTAAGAATTCTCTGTTAAGGGCCAATCGGATTCCTCAGAACTAGCCAATCTGATCTGGCCGCCTAACAGCCAATCAGAAGTGCAGGGCCAGAACCCTGCACTTTACCTCAAGCTTATACTTTATTAACTATGGTACATACACAACACCGCCGGTGGATCCCCCTTCTCGAGAGAGCCCCAGCCAGGACTTCACAGAGCCCAAGCAGGAAATGTTTACACTTCTTTCCCCTCCCTGTCTCTCTCCTCCCATTCTTGAAAGGGCCGAAGGCGCCGCCAACTCGGGACCTCCCCTGCCTGCCCCCCCTCCATCTGCCCGGGGAAGCGGTCCCCAGTGGGAGGGTCAGCTGGGCAGGGAGTCCAGGGTTGCTTCTCCCCAGGCGGGCAGAGAAACAGCGGGAAGAGGGAGGGGACGACGCCCAGGGACAGGAGGAGGGAAGGGAAGGGGATGCGGAGCAGCAGTTAGGAGGGAATTACAGAATAACAGGGCTGGGAGGGGACCTTGGAGGTCTTCTAGTCCAACCCCCTGCTCAGGCTGGAAACCCTTGTAGTACCATCACAGGCAAAGGGTTGTCCGATCTCCTCCTTCAAAACTCCTCCTGTTGTCCAGAAAAGGGAGTCTGTTCTTATTCTGACAGGGGGAGTCCTCAACTTACAACGTAATTCCTTAGAACGATGAACAATCAGGTTTCTCCCTTAGTAACAAATACTCCATTGCTTCTTTGCAAGCAATCCTGGACTCAGAACCATCTGTTTAGTTCGAAGTTCTAAAGGGCATCAAAAAAAGTGATTTAGGATGGTTTCCCCCACTGAAGGCGGCCAGTGGCAGCATCCCCATGGTCACGTGGTCAAAATTCAGCTGCTTGGCAACCAACTCATATTTGTGACAGTTGCACTGTCCCCGGGTCATGGGATCATTTTTTGCGACCTTCAGAGAAAAAATGGGGGAGCCACATTTGCTGAACAACTGTGTTACTAACTTAACAACTGTGTTACTAACTTAACAACTGTGATTCGCACAACAACCCCAGCAAGAAATATCCTCAAATGGCACAAAAATTCACTTCACAAATGTCTCACTTAGCAACAGAAATTTTGGACTGAATTGCAGTCGTAAGTTGAGGATTGCCTGTATTTGAAGGGTCGATGGGGCATGTTGAAGAGCGACACAACATAGAAGTGGCTCCCTAGCCCGAAAAGAGGAGAATAAAGAGAAAAGGGAGAAAAAATCCCCACATAATCTGCTTTTTTCCAATATTATCCCTAATAAATGGGGAGCCAAAGGACCCCCTGATGATCCATAAGGGAGGCCCATTAGCTTTCTCCCTCTGAAGCTGAAGAAAATCTCTGAGCCAAGAAATATTTAACATCCTTAACTATATAAAAGGCCTGAGGCGGGAAATATGTAAAGTCAATGAATTTCTGAAGAAAAACTAGAAAACTGTACAGACCGCCTCGACTTACAGCCTTACAGCCTTACTTACAGAATTACAGTTCAGTGACTGAAGTTACAACAGCACTGAAAAAAGTGACATGTCCATTTTTCACACTTAGGATCGTTGCAGCATCCCCATGGTCACACGATCCAAATTCAGACACCTGGGAACTGACTCACATTTATGACCGTTGTGGTGTCCTGGGGTCAGGGGATCCCCTTTTGCGACCTTACGACAAGCAACACCAAAGGGAAAACCACATTAACTTAACAACCAAGTTGCTAGTTTAACAACTGAGGTGATTCACATAACAATGGAGGCAAGAAGAGATTGGGCTGCCATTTGTCAGAAATGGTGTAGGGTCTCCCACTTGGGCGGGGGGTTGGACTAGATGACCTACAAGGTCCCTTCCAACTCTGATTATCTGTTAAATCTATTAAGAAAGGTCACAAAATGGAGCAAAATTGACAACGTCTCACTTAACACCAAAAATTTGGGGCTCACTTTGCTGATAAGTCAAATTACCTCTACAAAATATATCTCCCACTTAAAACAGCTCCAAGCCTAATGAAGCTGCTTCCAGTTGGCAGAGAAGAGGATCCTGGCGGATTCCCCATTTCCCCCTCAAGAATTGCGCTTCCAAAATGGCTGAAAGAGATCCTTCTGAACTCAAAGGCACTTTTGGTTTTCCTCACCTTTCCTGCTCCAGGCGCTTTGTCAGATGTGTCCAGCCTCAAATTGAACACACTGAAGACAAGATTGTAAGCAAAAACTTTATTCCGCAGAAAAAGTAACACAAGGAAATCTCCCTCGAAGCCTTTGTACTCCACCAACACTCACTGGAGGGCTTGACACAGCATTTTCCACCCAGTTTACAAGTCAGAAGGAATTTTCTTATCTCCCTTTATAGCAATTACTACCTGTTTTAGACTCACATTTTAGCCTTCCTGCATACCGATATACGTAACACAGAGCTCAACCAAGCGATTTAAATATATCCTAATATGCGCACAGAGGAACCTCAATGCATTTGTAAATGTCACTTTCGTAACAATATAGCATAGCTTTCCACGATATTTCCTATTTACAGTCTACTTCTTTTTCAAGATGTTCAAATCTCTCCTATTTGGGCCTTTTGCCTTCTTCTATAGTACATTTTGACTTTTAAACTTTTTATTTAGAGGATTCAGGAGTCTCATAATGCTTGTAATCCTTTTTTGGAAGAGCAAGGAAATATGGACCATAATTCTTTTCTCCATTTCCCATGTGCTGGACGTTGAAATACTTTACAGCAGGAAGGCACTATCAATAACAACAGACCATAATTCTATAAGTCTAGGCCAAGGGTCTCCAAACTTGGCAACTTTTAACTTCAACTCCTAGAATTCCCCCACCAGTATGGTAACATGTGTGCCAGAGGAATTCTGGGAGTTGAAGTCCACAAGCTTTTAAATCGCCAGGTTTGGAGACCCCCTAGTCTAAGCCCTGACCTATTTGATGTGAAGAAATTCCTTCCTTATGTTTTCCAAGGTGGGTTTCAGTGAATTGACAATGGTCAGTTAGACTGAAACAAAACTTTTTTAACATTCATGATTCTGCTGTAAAGTCCCAGAAGTTTCCCTGAGCCACTGAGATGCCAAAGAGAGTGAGACGCGAGACGAGGCTTGCAAAACAGATCAGCTTTTATTTATGGCCAAAGCAAAAACTGTGTGACAAAACTATATCCAAAACAAAATACAGTCAAAATGTATGTAAGGAATAGCCACACCCTGCAAGGGTGGCTCAGAGTATTATACACATTATAACCCCGTTAGAATCAGAGTTTACCCAATGAGAGACAATGTGGTCTTTAAAGCATCCTTTGTTCGCGTCCCTGTCTCTGCCCACCTTATCTATGGAGCGTTCCTATAGGGGAGGTTTCCCTCCCTGGCCAAGTTGTTTTTATTCAGCAGAAAATGGTTTCAGGATTCAAAATCTATGAGGCAGGAAACTCCCTATTTGGATTCCTGATATTCCTGGGTAACAACAGTTTCTTCTCTATTTTCAAGGATGTGGCTAACTTTGAAGCCAAGAACAGAAGCGAGAGACAGAAACAAGATAAGAAACTTTGTACTAATGCTTACCATTCACTTAGGCTACAATTCATTCAACTAGATGTCAGGGCTCTGGCATCCACCCCCATCAAATCATCATTCTCTAGTGTCATTTCTCAGAGTCAAAACAAAGAAAAAGATTTATTAGGAGTGAATATGCTGGCATTACCTGGATGCAGCCGACTCTGCATCATTCATTTCACCCTTGACCCTGGTCTTCCCCCCGCCCCCTGCATATATATTCTCCAACGGGACACATCCATAGTCAAGAGTCATCAATCATGCTCTCCAGTAATAATCTTGCATGCCAGAAGCTTCGGTGGCCTAGCTGTTAATCTATGAAAGCATTTTAGGAATGCACTATTTCCCCCACTCCCTTTCTGCTGGCAACTCTAAAAGACCAGAGAAATGTTTTTGAGTTGATACTAGAATTAATTCCTAACAACTAATTTCTGACAGGATATGATAATATAAGCAGAAGCCAATAACAAAGCTCAATTCATAACAAATGATAGTATATCGTATCAGAAGCAAACAGCAAATATTGGTTTAATCAGGAACAATTATATAGTGGTATAAGCAATTTATAATCAAAGCAAATAGCCAACATTAGTTTGATTTATATACTCCTTCACTGCCTTAATAAGAAATAATCAATTGCTGCTTTACAATTAGTCCTCAACTTACAATAGATTTCTTCAGTGAACATTTGAAGTTACAACGGCACTGAAAAACATGATTTATGAATTTTTCCACACAACCATTGCAGCATCCCTGTGTCATGTGATAAAAATTGAGACGCTTGGCAACTAGCCTGTATTTTTGGTATTTGGAGTATCCCAGGGTCAAGGGATCCCCGTTTCAGACCTTCAGACAAGGAAAGACAATGGAGAAACCAACAACTGTGGCAAAACTGGTAAAATGGCACAAAACTCACTTAACAACTGTCTTGCTTAGCCATGGAAATTTTGGGGCTTAATTGTGGTCACAAGTCAAGGGCCACCTGTATTATCTGAAGCTGGTTCCCTAAATTGTCCAATTTACCCACCAAAAAGAGCCTGTATTTGAGATGTGAAAGCTATAAGCCTTAAGCTGCTTCATAATTTAGGGCATTCAAACATCTAGCACAATCGATATCGTATCTCAGACTAGAAATCAGTTAAACACAACCAAGGGTAAATGTGGTGCAGATACAGACTTTCTCCACATGGGTGTAGTAGATCCACTTCTTGATTCCTTCCAGCATTAGGGAAATGTGGGGAATCAACACTGCCAGGTCTGGACCTCACCATTTAGATTGCAATGTTTCCTCTTGAAATCTTTCACCATCTTCTCTAGACTCTAAGCCAGCTTTCTGCAGCCTTATGTTGCCTGAAGGTGTTATCCCAAAGGTGGTTTTTTTCCCCAAAAGTCAACTGGACTTTCTTTCTCCTTGAATATATTTTGCTTCTCATTCAAGAAGAAAGAGAACTGAAGACACTTCTTGGGTAAGAAGGGAAATCTCCTCAAGGAAATAAAAAAGTCCAGTTGCCTTTTGATAAAAGTACCTTTGGGAGAAGCACAGCCTGGATGACTGAGAATCTCCAAAGACATCCAGATGTGTTAGTTTTCAAATCCCTTCCTCCCTTTGCTGTTTGCATTGACAAAAATTGATCATTTGTTGTATGTTGTGTACACTGGAAAGTGTATGCATTGGAGACACAGGCCTTGTATCTCCAATCACACTTGGCCATGAGAGAATTCCGTTCCCTTTTCTATTTCTATATTCTATTCCATTTCTATTCTTATTGTTTGTAATCTTATTCTACTCCACACTAGCACAACAAATTCACATCATTTTTTCATGCTGTGCATCTTCTTATGGCGATTAAAAAGACTCCCGGTTCTGAATTTCTTTCCACATTCCACACACTGATACGGCTTCTCCCCTGTGTGGATTCTTTTATGGAGCGTAAGATTCCTGCCGTCTTTGAAACTCTTTCCACACTCATTGCATTTAAACGGCTTCTCTCCTGTGTGGATCCTATTGTGGGAGGTAAGCTGGCCACTCTCACTATAACATTTCCCACACTCCAGGCATTTATAAGGTCTCTCCCCTGAGTGAAGCCTGCTATGGCTCTTGAGTGAATTATTATGTCGAAAGCTTTTTCCGCACTCATGACATATATATGGTTTCTCCCCGGTGTGGATCCTCTTGTGGCTACCAAGACAACCACTTGTCCTGAAAGACAGGCCACACTCCATGCACTTATAGGGGTTTTCCCCCGTGTGGATCCTCTCATGTGACTTAAGATAACTTTTTTGACTAAAGCTTTTTCCACAGTGCAGGCATTTATAAGGTTTCTCCCCTTTATGCATCCTATTATGTAAGGTTAGAGTGCAGCGTTGGCTAAAGCTTTTTCCACACTCCAGGCATTCATAGGGTTTCTCCCCTGTGTGGATCCTATTATGGGAAGTAAGCTCAAAGGAGGTTCTGAAACATTTTCCACACTCTATGCATGTATACGGCTTCTCTCCTGTGTGGATCCTCTTGTGTGACTTAAGATGATCTTTTTTCCTGAAGCTCTTTCCACATACCGTGCAATGATACGGCTTTTCCCCTGTATGGGTCCTGTTATGGCAAGTGAGGTCACTTGCAGAACGGAAGCTCTTCCCACATTCAAGGCATTTATATGATTTCTTCCCAGTGGGGCTTTTTTTCCGGGAATTTGGTTCCTTGCTCTGAGTAAACCTCGTTCTACCGTCCCTGAATTGATGCAACCTCTCCTCTCTGTGGAGGCTCTGATGGGAAGTAAGGCGAGTGCTGTTTCCGAGGCTTTCCCCCCTATTTATATCCTGATGTCGCTTCCTCTCTTCGTGGACCCTCTGATGTGAATTAAGATTACTTTTCTGACTGAAGGGCCTTCCGCAATCCAGACATTTGTGTGGATCCTCTGCTCTGTGAATCTTTTTATGCAATGCAAGACAGCGGCTTGTACCGAAGCTTTCTGCACACTCCGTACATTTGTACGGTTTCCCTCCTTTTTTTATTCTTTCATGTAAAGGAGGAGGAAGGCTCCTTCTGGGGTGTTGCCTGCTTTCATCTTGTTTCTCTCCAGCAGGGCTTTGTCCACAGTCACATAATCCAGATTCATCACAGAGTATTTTCCCACACCTTGAACACACTTCTTTTTCATTGCTATCATCTGTGTCCAACAAGACATTGATATCTGGACAAGGTAAACCAGAGCAATTCTCCAGCTCCTCCGTTAACTGGTTTTCCTCTGAACTTTGCTTTCCATACAACTTTTCTGCAACTTCCTTTTTGTCTTTTGGCAAAGGTGCTGCTGCCTCTTCGCCAGAATCCTCCATCTCCCATCCGTCACCTGGTTGCAACAATAAAAAAACATAAGTTAACCCAAACTTTAGTGCGAAAGCGATCAAGCACCATTGCTGTATTTGAACAGTATCAAACTTCTTCCAAACTCCCATTTGTTCAAAACATTGTGCTGTATTGGTATTAATGTGGGAAACAGAATTGTATTTTTTTTTTACAGAATTATAAAAAGACATGTTGCCCTGTGAACAAAATACACTGTATACAGTGGTGGTATTCAAATTTTTTTACAACTGGTTCTATGGGTGTGGCTTAATTGGTGGGTGTGGCTTGGTGGTCATGTGACTGTGTGGGCATGGCTTGGTCACATGACCAGATGGGCATGGGTTTGTGGCCATGTGACTGGATGGGCATGTCTTTGTGGCCATATGGGTGGTTGTGGCCAGGTGACCATGTGACCAGCAAACCAAATGCAAGTGGTCCTCACTTAATGGCCGGTTGCTTTGCAAGTGTTCTAATTTATGACTGATCTCCCCAGAGCTACTCCTGTTTTGGAGTTTTGACAGCCATACACACACACACACACACACACACACACACTTACTTCTAACCCTGCTATTCTATGATTCTGTAAGGATCTCCTGCTGGAGGAGAGGGTTGGACTAGATGACCTCTGAGATCCCTTGCAGGCTAGCCCAAGAGTGCTGTGTGCTTCAAAGAGTCTTCTGAAGTCAGGGTTTGTGTCCTTCCTTCCTCTCCTTTTTGTTTCTCTCTCTTTCCCTCCTCTCTCCCTCCTTCCATGTATTTATCTACCCATCCATATATCTCATTCATGGGTTCCTCCCTCCCTCCCTCCTTCTTTCTTTCTTTTTCTTTCTTTGTCCCTTCCTTCCATCTCTCCCTTTCTTTGTCTATCCCTTTTCTTCCTTTCGCTTCCTTTCTTTTTTTCTCTTTTCTTTCTTATCTCTCTCCCTTCCTCTCTCATTCCTTTTTCTCTTTCCCTCTCTTTTTTTCTCTCTCTCTCTCCTCCCCACTTCTCTTTGTGTGTCTCGCTATGGGTCTCTCCCCTGCTCTGTATCTCTGTCTCTCTCTCTCTGCCCCTCTCCTTATCTTCCCCTCTCTCTTCCCTACTCTCTCTCTCTCTGTGCGTGTGTGTGTCTGTCTGTCTGTCTCTCTCTCAAAGCCGCGGCTGGGCCAAGCGTTCTTCACTATTTTCAAGGGCGGCTGGCGATCCTTGTTGACACAGTCCCTTCGGCAACCCTTCTCCTCCTCTTCTGGCAACCGGCGGCCGTGGCAGGTCCGGGAGGAGGGTGGCGTGCACACATTGGAAGAGAAATGGGAAGGGAGGACCCAGGAGCCTTTTTTGACATCTGCTGTGCATGCTTATTCTCTTACCCCAGGGTATCTACACTTTAGGAATGGGTACTTAAAGAGAGCAGAGATAACGGCATTTCAATAGGTTGCCACGGGGAGGGTGATAGTTCCGCTCCATAGAACTGAGTTATTAGTAACAGCGTTATTGGAGTGGGCTTCTGTGGGGCTTAATGGAAAGGAGGGAGAACATTTTATCAATGAGGAGGTTTTGGCAAACGAAGATTTGAGCGGAGCAGTTGGAGGTTTAGTTTTCATAGAGACAAACGCGGACACGTTTCTCTGACAGGATAGAAAATTCTCAGCATAAATAAAAACAGCCCCTGTGTTCATGGGCAGAGTGCATTTTATAGCTGAATAACTACCTACAGAGTCGCAGAAACCCGGGCAGAATAGCCCTCCACCAGGTGAGTCAAATGTAATAGCTTGGTGGTCACTTGTGCAAGCGGCGAACAGAGGAGCTTCCACAGGGCATAGACTACCCGAGTGGAAGGTTTCCTTCTCTCTCCCTAACCTGAAGGAGGAAAGCTGCATTGACTTGCTTTCTGCTGGTTGTTGTGCGGAGCCTAGCGAGCAATGGTGTTTCGGGTGGCAGGGTGAGCGGGAGGGAGAGAGAGAGGTTGAGCTTTGCAATATGCTGCGGGGTGGCGCTCTGCAGCATTTGGGGTGCTGTCGAGCTTTGCAGCATGGAGTGGAAGGTACAGGGGGGGATTTGTAGACTACACAGGCAGGGCTGGGGAAAGGAGAAGAGGTGAGGAGGGGGGATTTGTGGACGGTAGGGCTCAGAAGAGAGAGCGCGCAAAAGCTCCTTCCATTCTTCCCAGGCCTTTTCTGCCTTCGCGGGTAGCGTCTTCTGCAGCATGAGTCCCACCCACTTTTCCTTCGCTCATCCCTGGCATGACCTGAGGCGTAATGGGGGATTGAGCAGGTGTGTGTGGGGGGGTGGAGGGCTGAGAGGGGGTGAGCGCTGAACAGAATCGCTGAGGGGAAAGCAGCTTAGGAAAGAGGCAGCCAGCCAGACCCACACACAGAGCAAGCAGAGTGGTGGGTGGGAAGCCCCTGAAAGAGGACAGGGAAAAGGAGGAAGGAAAACTACGGGCAGTCTGAGGCGCCTTGTTTTGCACGCTCAGTTGGTCGACTCCCCCAATGCAGCCAGTTTCTTTAGCTTGGGGCGGCTGATGGGCGGGGGCGGGGTGAGTCCTGCCACAGAAACCATCACTGCTGCTGCTACTGGGACTACGACTGAGACTGCCGCTGGTTCGGCTCTGTGTGTGTGTTTCCCTCCCACCCCCACTTTCAGTGAGTAACACTGAGGCTGGCCGCTTCTCAGGCCAGGCAAAGGAGGGTGAGGGGCAGGACCAGCCACTTCAGGCAAAGTGAAGAGGCGTCGACCAAGCACAGGCGAGTAGAAACCTGGGAACGGTGACTCCCGGCTAAGCCAGCCAAGGGGCTACTGCAGGCATTCGTGACAAGGGGGGCAAGAAGCCCCAGGATATCTGCCCTTCCACCTGCTGGCTGGCCGGGCTGGCCTGGGCTGGAAGAGGAGTATCTGCCTCTGGGAGAAGGAAAAAAACATGCTCTGGGAGGGCGGGCAGGCAGGCGGATGTCCCGGGACTGCTGCACATCCGCACATCCACCTGAGCTGCGCCAGGGCCATCATGTGGTACGGAAAGCTAGGAGAGCAACCAGGACAAGCGGGTGACTGGGCGACAGGGCGACCCAGTTCGGGGGCATGGCCAGCCAGGGGTCGCCCCCAGTTCTGCGAACCACGCCAAATCACGGCTACCGGTTCTCCTGAATAGGTGCGAACTGGTTGAATACCACCTCTAATTGCATATGTTTCTAATCTCATGAAATATGTTGATAGTTACTCTAGAGCCAACCCCTGGGAACTAGGACCATAAAAGGAAATTCGTAAATAAGGGCAGGGGGAGATAGAATTAGAGTCCTGGGAGATGTAATCAGAAGCAGAGATAATGTATTCACTTTATACACTTTGGATAGGTTGTGACATCATTATTATTAACCCAATGAAGAAGAGGTGGGAGGTAAATTGGTAATGGTACTCGAGAATGTAAGGCAAATGTATTGATGGTTAGGGTGTATGCAGTGTACCTGCGTGTGTGTAGTTCGCCCACCTTGCAAAGATAATAAAATTACCATTGTTTTCTTTGGAACTTTTGGCTGGTGATTGTTTATTTCCAAACTAGACAACAAATCCCACATTAAGTTGACATAAGATTTGACCTTTGGCTACTAAATGTCAGTATCTTAATAGAATCCCTCACCTAATGAGGCCACGTTCCTCTGGTTTTCCAGCATGACCTCTTGGTATAAGGCTTTTTGCTCAGAGTCCAGCAGGGCCCACTCCTCCACAGAGAAAAACACAGCTACATCCTCAAATGATACCAAATCCTGACACAGGGAGGGGAAAAAACACAACGTATTTCATGAATATTCCTAACAATGAACACTTCAATGAATTACATGCGAGTCTTCTTCTTAATGAAAAACCTCCACAGCTTCCTAGTAGGGCAAAGGAGCATGTAGGATATTGAATTTAGCAGCTGGAACAGTAAAGTCTACAATAGGCTGGAACATAATTGTAATTGATTAGTTGGAGTGCTGACTCATGCAGGATGCAATCTATGTTATGATTGGTTGCTGTAAGTAGAAAGGGGGCGTTTCCCTTTTTTCCCTCCTTTTTTTCCTGTGTTCTGCATGATGCTTTATATTTACCTCATGATGTTCCTCTGTTTTCCTGACTATCTTATGTTCTTCCTTTTGTGGATGGTGACAAAGACTGCTGTAAATTTGCATGTTAAATATATTTATATTTATATAAAGGACTACAAGTCCAGATTACATGTCTCCAATTTCATCTTGTCAGCTGCTTCACCATTCCTTGTCAGAACATCTTCTCTGGAGAATATTTATTGTGCTGTCCAGACAGTATATAGTTAGTTAGGAATTGGGAACTGTCCCCTTAAGGCAGGGGTGGGCAACTATGGCCCTTTTATGAATTATGGACCAACTCCCAGAATTCCTGAGCAAGCCATGCTGGCTCAGGAATTTTGGGAGTTGAAGTCCACAAGTCATAAAGGGGCCATAGTTGCCCACCTCTGCCTTAAGGGAATGCCTCATGGTAAATCTAGTTAATGCATCATGGGAAATGTAGTTCATGTCATATAGTCACATCTGTAATCCTGATTGGTCACTTAACTGACCCTTGGTTGGGTTGGGAGAGTTTGCTTTACTCTTGCTTGGACCCCAGCATCGTGCTGGTGTCTCACCCTTCGCTCCATCATTATGGGATGAAGATAACTGTATTTTTACATTATGAAGTGAACTATGCAAAGATTGGACATTAGATAAATCTCAACATAACCATGAGTTATATTTGAGGATGCCATGTGACCCAATAAAGAAACTTTGTATGGAAGCTTTTGTAGAGTTTGCCTGTCTGTCTTTATATTCAGCCAGCAAAGACAGAACATTTACAAAAACAAAGTGCCTCTGGTTAGAGATACCTCTAGTTAATGCTTTATTGGTTTGGCTGATTCCACAGGAGCAGCAACCCCAAATTACTTTGCTTTCCACTGATGAGCTAGACTTTGGGTAAATTGGCCAAATCCAACACCAATTTTACCCACTGCGGTGACCCAATGAATCATGATGAATCAAAGGAAGTGGGGTTCAACACTTAATTTCTGTGCAAAAGTCAAGATTGGAATTTTCTTTTCACCTGGGGCTTAGTATTAGCACTGTTTTATAAAACCTTTGTAAGGCCACACCTGGAATACTGCATTCAGATTTGATAACTACATTACAAAAAAGATGTTCCGATTTTGGAAGAAGTGCAGAGAAGAGCAACTAAGATTATTAAAGGCCTGGAGACAAAATATATGAAGAACGGTTGCAGGAAATGGATATGACTAGTCTAGAGAAAAGAAGGACTGGGGGAGACATGATAACAGTGTTTCAATATTTAAGGGGTTTCCACAAAGAACAGGGGGCTCAACTTATTTTCCAAAGCACCGAAAGGCAAGAGAAGAAACAATGGATGGAAACTAATCATGGAGAAAGGCAACCTGGAATTAAAGAGAAACTTCATGACAGTGAGAACAATTAACCAATGGAACGGTTTGTTTTCAGAAATTGTGGGCTGGAAGTTTTTAAGGAGACTGGACGGCCACTTGTCTGAAAGGCTATAGGGTCTCCTTCTTGAAACAGGGGGAGGGACTAGAGGATCTCCAAGATCCCTTCCAATTGTGTTATTCTGTTACTGGGAGATTGGCACATCTGCGGAGGGGAGGGGAGAATCCTCCTACCTGCGTTGGAAGCTCAGCTGCTGTTGATCCTCCATTACAAAGAATTGGGGTTGCAGGAGATGAAGCCATGGCCAGGAGAGGGTCTAGGAGTGGGGAAAAAACAGCAAAGGAATAATTGGCTATCAAACATCCTAAGGATATTCTTGAACATCCAGTGCAAAGGATGATTTCTTGGCTAACTAGGGAACCCTTCATGCGAGTCCTTTGCAACCATAGCTAGAACTCATAAAAGATAGTCCTGCATGAGAGGAAAACTGAAAGCTGGGGAAGGATCAGGGATTCGATTCAGAGGCAGATTATCTTGGCCATGAATGTATGCATTAAAGGACCACAGATCATGACTTCCTCCCATATCCAGGGATTTATGCTGAGTTGTTAATCAAGAGTACTTGGTATGGCTTGGCACAAACAAGAGGCAGAGTCCAATTCTCTCTGAGTCACACATATACTGGTAGTCCTTGAATTACAACTTTTCATTTTGTGACCATTTTGAAGTTACGATGATAATGAAAAAAGTGACTCATGACCGCTTTTCACACAACTGTTGCTGCATCCCCATACTCACGCCATCAAAATTCAGGTGCTTGGCGAGTGACTCCTGTTTATGAAGGTCACAGCATCCTGTGGTCATGTGATTGTTAAGCCTGTGTTCCCCAACCAGGGTTAAGGAGACAAGCTAAACAGAATGTGCAGCGTTAGTCAGATAGGCATACAGATAAATGTGTGAGATAAGTTTGTATGTTAGTTAACATACAGTAAAAATAACAGATACGCTTGTGTTATCAAGAATATAGTTTATTCCATTCAGAGTTATAGCATAGTCAAAATAACAGTCCATTAGTCATGTATCGTTTTAGTCAGTCCATTCAAGGATATTCAATTAGCAAAATCTGTGTAGAATATCCAATGACAGTTCACTTACAATAAATCAGTCCTCTCACCATTGATAAATCAGCAGTCCTTTCTCTCTCCCGTTCCAGTAGGGGAAAAACGCAGTCTTCAGTCTATCCAGTAATTAGGGATCATCAAGCCAGAGAGAGCAAGCTGCCGTGCCTTGCTTCTTTTATGGTGCTTTTACAACCACTCCCTTAATTACATTCTTACAGTTAAAGTTACAGACACTTTAACTAACAAACCATGATAACATATTTATTATTTTACCTAAACCAGTTAGGGTAAACAATGTTATCCCTAACATTCTCCCCTTTTAGGTAATAATAATACTATAACTATTTACATCTTTAAATCATATTTGTTACAACTCTCTTTAAACTTAATTACTCCTTGAGCTTTGGTAAATTGGTCTGCAATGTTTTCTTCTGTCATGCAGTATTCCAATTTAATTAGCCCATTCTTTACAGATTCTCTAACATTTAAGTATCTTAAATCAGTATGCTTTGATCTAGTTTTTACAGCAATATTAGTAGCTAACTTTATGGCTTCCTGGTTGTCCTCGTACACAATAATGGAATCTTTAACAGTTATACCCATGTCTAATAACAACTGTTTGTACAAAATTAAGTCAGGGCATAGTAATGACAGACATGAAAATTCCGCTTCCATCGTGGACAAACGGATATGCTGTTGTCTGATTGACCTCCACTCTATTAGTGTCTTACCAAATAATATAGCCATCCCAGATGTTGATTTTCTAGTGTTTATGTCAGTTGCAAAACTTGCATCTGCATAGGCACTAAGACTCAAATCACCCTTTGGTTCTATGTACAATGCATGGTTCATTGTTCCTTTAAGATATCTTAAAATTCTTTTTAATGATTGCCAATGACATTGATGTGGATCTGAATTAAAACGTGCCAGTTGATTAACACTATAAGCTATATCTGGCCTTGGCCAATTGCTTATATATGATAAGCTACCAATCAAAGATTGATATATAGACTTATCAAATTTGGGACTTTGATCATTAGTTTGGCAAACTTCCTGACTCATTGGAGTCTTTGCCGGTTTACAAAGTTCCATTTTGTATTTTTTAATTAATTGGCAAATTTTATCTTCTTGAGATATCTTAAATCCATTTTTTGTTTTGTTAATTGTCAATCCTAGATACTTTTTAATTTCACCTAAATGCTTTAATTTTATCTTTTTAGCTAATAATGATATAATCTCATTAGCTTCATTATTAGTCTTAGTTATCAAAGCAATATCATCTGTAAATAATAACAATAATGACACCGTTCCATTATTTTCTCTTTTAAACACACATGGATCTGCTAAACCAGATTTAAAACCTATATTGTTTAATTCTTTCACAATATATTGGTTCCACTCAAAGCCAGATTGTTTAAACCCGTAAAGACTCTTTTTGAGTTTCCAACAATCATTACTATTTACTTTATTGTCTTTTATAATAACTGGCTTTTTCAAATATATAGTGTGCTGCAATGGTGCATGCAAATAAGCAGTTTCTACATCTAAATGGTTAATGGCATAGTTTTTCTTAGCTGCCCACACTAAAGCTGCTCTCAAAGATGTTGCTTTAAGACTTGGTGCAAAAACTTCATTGTAATCAGATGCAGTTTGATTAAATCCTTGAGCTACCAACCTAGCTTTATGGGAAACAGTCCCATCATTTCCAGTTTTTACTTTAAATATCCATTTGCACCCAATGGATTTTTCTCCTGGAGGTAATTTAGCATCTTCATATATTTTCATTACCTTTAATGAATTTAGTTCTTTTTCCATTGCCTTTTGCCAATTCTCCTGATCCTTAGCAGGATACATCCTAAGTTCATCTACACTAGTTGGAACTTTAGTTTCTTGGCAAACTATACTTGCTTGATACCTATCAGATGGTTTAGTTTCACGTGTAGTACGTCTAGGGTATTACAGGACTTACAGGTGGATTTTCATTTATTAACTGTTCTTGATTATCTAACTCTTCCTGATCAACTGTTTCCTCTTGTTCTGGTCCTATTTGCTCTTCGTGGACTTCTTCTTTAATTGGACTCTTCATATAACTAGTCTGATCTTTTTGCCTTTTGTAGAGTTCAATAATTACTTCGTTATTTAAATCTTGCTCTAATCTATTCCATCCTACATGTTCTAGGAATTTAGCACGAGCACTGGTGTAAACTCTAGATGTACCTGGTTCCCAGAATCTATAAGATCTGTGATTAGATGTACATCCTACAAAATATAATCTTTTAGCTCTATGCTGTCCTTTGTGTCTGAGTTGTGTAGGGAAATGCACCCATGCTGGTGCTCCAAATGTGTGCATGTAACTTAAATCAGGTTTTGTACCATGCCACAGTGTGAATGGTAATTCACCTGTTGTTGAATTAACAACATTATTTAATATATGATTAGCACACATTATTGCTTCTCCCCATAAATTGTCAGGTAATTCTGAATCAGACAACATAGTACGTGCCATTGACTGCATTGTTTGGCCTCGTCTCTCTATAAAGGCATTATGTTGTGGCCTATATGGTGCAGACTTTTTATGTTGAATACCTAACATTCTAAGTCTATTCTGGAATTTATTATTTGTAAATTCCGCACCATTATCTGTTATAAGAGTTACTAATTTCTTTTTAGTTTTTCTTTCTGCAAATTTAATCCAATTAAATAGATTTAGATACGTTTCAGTTTTGCTCTTCATTAAATAGCAAAACCCATCTCTAGAATAGTGGTCCATTATACTTAATATGTATTGAGCTCCTCCTACACTTGGTTTTTTCGGACCTATTAAATGGGCAAATACTACCTCTAAAGGCTCTTTGGTAGTAAATTTGCCGGTATGACCTTGCTTTTGCTTTGATTACAAGCAAAACATTGCAAATACTTATTACAAGGTTTCAAACTTATTCCTTTAGACAGTTGAACAGTTCTCTTAAGCATTTTAAAATTTAAATGCCCTAGCCATCGGTGTAACAAGTGAATACATTCATCATGAGGTTTCTTATTATCATAAACCGTGTTAGCCACCTCTAAACCATTATCATTTAAAACATATAATTCACCTCTTAAAGATGCAGTAATTCTCTTATCTTCTTTCTCAATTATGCAGTTATCTCCTTTAAAGGTAACTACATATCCTAGTTTAACCAAAATTCTAACTGAAATTAAATTAAACTTAAGTTGTGGTACATATAACATTTTTACATTCTCTTTTATAAAAGAACAATATGCTATACCTTGACCTTTAGCTTTCAGTTTCCAGCCATTGGCTAACGATATCTGCTGTGTACTCTGGGACATTTTAATAATTTTTTTTTTTATATACAGTGGGATACTCCACTGTCAACCACCCATAAATTATTTTTTACAGCTCCGTTAATATACATGGCTAACTCTAAATTTTTATTTTTATTTTGGTTACTTTTAGTATTCTGGCCAGCGTTCTGGTGCTTTGCTTTTTTACAAAATCTTGTCAAATGTCCTCTTCCTCCACAATTAAAACACTTTTTAATTGCATATGCAGTAGGATATTCAATATCTTCTTTTTGAGGTTGTTCCCTCCTTAACTGATCTCTTTCAATTCTTCTTCTTGCCTCTTCAAACAATCTGCCAGTTATATCAGTTAAAGTTAAACTTTCCTTAGGCAAAATTTCAAGGGAAGTGACGTAGTTTTCATAACTTTCGTCTAGTGAAGATAGAATTATGTAGACTTGGTGTAGTTCAGAGAAAATAAGTTCTTTCTCGTGCAGTTCTTGAAGAATGCTTTTTATAGTATTCAAATGACTAAGCATATCACCATTCGTTTGGAGATGCGTCCTGAAAAGCTTCTGTGTTAGATTTATGTGAGCACCAATGTTATCTTGAACATAAATCCTCTTCAGCTTCTGCCAACACCCAACAGCCGTTTGCTCTCCGCGGATATGAACAAGTTGCTGGTCAGATAGTGTTAGTCCTATTATGCAAAGAGCTTGTTCATTCTTCTGTTTAAAGTCTTCTATCTTTTGTCTATCTTCCTCAATCTCTGGATCCCATTCCTCCTTTGGTGGATTTTCAATTATGGTCCACAGACCTTCTCTTCATAGAAGTAGACTACATTTCATAGACCATGATACATAGTTTGTTCCATCCAGCTTGGATATAAGGGACAAACTTTGTAGATTGACTTGTGCCATGTTTTCTTATATGGATATAAAACTATAATTAATAAAACACAGCTGTCTGTTTACTGTAATGTGTAACAACACAAACTCTCACTTTTTACATAAATCTGTTTTATCCTAGTTAAACTGACTTTGCAGCCTCTAGGCCCATAACCAGTGTTAAGCCTGGGTTCCCCAACCAGGGTTAAGGAGACAAGCTAAACAGAATGTGCAGCGTTAGTCAGATAGGCATACAGATAAATGTGTGAGATAAGTTTGTATGTTAGTTAACATACAGTAAAAATAACAGATATAGCATAGTCAAAATAACAGTCCATTAGTCATGTATCGTTTTAGTCAGTCCATTCAAGGATATTCAATTAGCAAAATCCGTGTAGAATATCCAATGTCAGTTCACTTACAATAAATCAGTCCTCTCACCGTTGATAAATCAACAGTCCTTTCTCTCTCCCGTTCCAGTAGGGGAAAAACGCAGTCTTCAGTCTATCCAGTAATTAGGGATCATCAAGCCAGAGAGAGCAAGCTGCCGTGCCTTGCTTCTTTTATGGTGCTTTTACAACCACTCCCTTAATTACATTCTTACAGTTAAAGTTACAGACACTTTAACTAACAAACCATGATAACATATTTATTATTTTACCTAAACCAGTTGCAACCATCTGGCAAGCAAAGTCAATAGAGAAGCCAGATTCCCTTCACAATCATTAACTCAACAACTGCAGAGGTTCACGTACAAACTGGGGCAAGCAAGGTCATAAAAAGGGGGCAAAACTCACTTAACAACTGCCTGGCTTAGTAACAGAAATGTTGGTCCTAAGTGTGCTGGTTAACAAATCGGAAAACCCTTTTTGGAGGTATGGATTTTTGATCATTAAAAAAAAAAAATGTTGTTGTAAGTAGGAGGGGAGAGGAAAAAAAAATTGGAGCAGAAGCTGAAAAAGGAGGAGATTGCCTAGAATCCCAAAGAAAGGTATATGGTAATTGGACCTCTTTGATTAAACAGTAACCCCAGAAAGAGAAATAGAAGAAGGAAGAAAAGTATTAATTTTTGCAACTTTTTTTGAATTATTTTTGATTAAAAGTACTTGGGTGGTTGTTTTGGGAAAAGTTTCTCTTTTCATTCACTTGTGAATGAACTAAAGACTGAATATCAAAAATATAAAAAGGAAGAACAAGATGGAAAAGATACTTTGGGCACCCTATTTCAATTTTTAGAAATGGCGTTATGCACTTATGAAAAGTTGACTATGCAGCAGAATGGCTGGGACAAAGAAGAAGAGGAAGAAGAAGCCATCTTTGATGAACAATAGGTTTTTTCTGGGGAGCAGGAGAAAGAAGATAAGAAAAAGGGGATTTTAAGGTTTGAAAAAACAACCAAAAAAGAGAAAAATGAGAGGAAAGGTAGATGTAAGGTTAGAAAGCAACGGAAAGGGAGTAAGAAAAGGGAGGAGGAGAGACAAAGGGGTAAAAAGGGCAAGGAGAAGAATAAGCAAGAGAGAAAGGTGGGGAGAAGCCTCAATGGTGGGAAGCAAGATTTAAAGAAAAAAAACTTATTTAGAGACAATGGGTGAATCTAATTGGGAAAAAAAGGGGGGATTCTGGAAGGTACATAAGATTGTGTTTTTATATGTGTATCTAGAGTAGAATGTTTAAGATATAAATAAGTATTAATATATATGATTAGGTTTTTTTTTTCTTTTTAAATGATATGGATAGTGGTTATATAGGTTTTTTCTTTAGTTATTGACCTTTCTTATAAAATTTATTGTGTAATTTTAGAATGTACTAAACAGAATCCCAAGATAAATTAAGTGTTATATGAAGTACTTTTAAGTTAGGGCAATGAGTTAAAGGCGTCACTCCAATTAGTGTATAGGAGAAGTATAGTAAAAGAAAAAAGATGAATGGATAGCTGGAAATAGAACAGACAAAGAATGATATTGAAAATGGTAATAAGATATGGAAGGATATATAAAGTGAATATGATATGTGAATTTCGTCTGTGTGAAGAGTTTGAACTCGGGATCAAGCAGCCTTCAGAACAGATGTTTTAGGTTTTGTTTTGTTTTCTATGTTCTGTGTTTTGTATGTTGATAAAAGGCAATAAAATTTTAATTAGCAAGAAATAACTTGGATAATTGGAATGAAAAGAAGTTGGGATAAGATATGAAGTTAAATAGATAATATAAATATTGGTATTATAATTTGGAATCATTTTGTATGTTCTATTGGTTTTCTTTTTTAATTATTATTATCTTTTTTAGAAAAGAATTTGTAAGCTGTAATGCCTTGATTGTGCACTGTTTTTGTAAAATTAATAAAATTTGTTTAAAAAAAAAAACTCTTTTTTCCCAGCTGGGACTTTCCCTTTGGAATAGCCTAGAGCAGAAGTGGGGAAGTAAGGCCCCTTTTAGGACTGGTGGACTTCAACTCCCAGAACTCCTGACACAGCTGACTCGGGAATATGTCATCAAGTTGCCACGGTTGAGAAACAATGGCCCACAGGAAAAGGGTGAAACCTCTTTAAATGCAGACAAGGCTTTAAAAACCGTTAAATGAAACAGTGAAAAGGAATTCAGGGACGAAAGAAACTCAGGCAAAGTCCATCCTGAGGATGAAAGGGCATCGGAAGGAGCCTTGGTCCGATGCTCTCTCCGAAGGGGGCTCGTCCAGAGCAACCCCCCCCCCCAAACAGCAGCTCCTGGGAGGATCGCCCCCTTTCCCTCCGGCCGCTTTAGCAGCTATTCAACCCCGAGCCTTCCGGACCTGAAACAGCCCCAGAGGGGAAAGAGAAAGTACCGGGAAACGATCGGGAAGGGCCGGCAGAATCATCTCCCCCAGGAGAAAGTGGGGACGGCAGGCGCGATCTTAGCAGCGCCCCAAGAAGCTGCCTTGAAGGCTCACCTGTCCAGGCATTTCCCCAGGTGGGAAAAGGGAAGGAAGGAGGGCGGGAGGGAGGAGCTTATTACCTGACCCCCGCAGGGAAAGGCGGCTCTGTTCCATGGTCCAAGAGTTGCAAAAGATCCGCTTCCCTCGCAGCCCCGCCGGCCACGCTTCCTTCCTTCCCGGCCACGCATTTGGATCTCCCTCCCCGGAACGACCCCCGACAGGAGTTTGCAGAGCCTAAACCGGAAGCACTTATAGCTCCTCCCATTCTCTACAGGGCGGAGAGCGCTGTCCACTCGGGGTCGCCCTGCCTTCCTATTCCCCCCCCCCCCCACGCCAGTCCTGAGTGGGATAGGCAGGGCAGTGAGTCCCGTTGCTTCTTTGGCCAAGGCAGCCGGAGAAACAGCAGGGAGAGGGAAGAGAGGAGGCCCAGGAACGGGAGGAGGGAAGGGAAGGGGATGTGGAGCGTTACAATTAGAAGGGAATCCCCCTTTTGGAAGGAAAGTGGAATAGGTAGGAAAAGGAGGCTGCCTTCTCCAATGAGTCTAACAAGACAGTCCTTAACAAACTTGCCTCCTCAAATGATGAACATTCACGATTTGTGCCATAATAACGAATGATGGCTGCTTAGCAAGTAGTCCTCAAGTTAATGACCATAGCTTAGTGGCCCTTGGAAGCTGCAACCACCCGCAAAAAATGGACATGTCCGTTACTCGTGCTAAAGACCGTTGTAGACTCCCCCCGTCACGTGATCCAAATTGAGGCACCTGGGAACTGAATTGCATTTATGACCCTTGTAGAGTCCAGGGGTCACGGGATCTCCTCTTGCAACCTTCCCGCAAGCAACGTCAATGGGGAAACCAGATTCACTTAACAACTGTAGCAAGAAACGTCACAAAATGGAGCAAAATTCACTCTACCAAACGTTTCACTTAACAACAAAAGTTGGTGGCTGACATCTGCTTGTAAGTCAATTACCTCTACAAAATATTTCTTTTAGTTCAGCAGCTCCAAGCCTAATGAAGCTGCTTCCAGTTTGCAGAGAAGAGGATTCTGGCAGATTCCCCATTTCCCCCCAAGAATTGCGCTTCCAAAATGGCTGAAAGGAGGGAAGAGATCCTTCTGAACTCAAAGACACTTTTGGTTTTCCTCATCTTTCCTGTTCCAGGCGCTTTGTCAGATGTGCCCAGCCTCAAATTGAACACACTGAAGACAAGATTGTAAGCAAAACTTTATTCCACAGAAAAAGTAAGACAAGGAAATATCCCTCAAAGCCTTTGTACCCCACCAACACCCACTGGAGCGATTGCCAGTTTACACTTTTCAGAGTCAGAAGGAATTTCTTCACCGCCCTTTACAGTAATTCCTGCTTTACACTAACATCTTCGCCTTCCTACATACATGTCATCCAGACCTCAGCCAAGCTATTTAAAACCATCCTAACGTGTTCATAGGGAAACCGCAACACTTCCATAAATGTCGCTTAGCTTTATGTGATGCTTCCTGTTTTTCTACTGGACTTGGTTTCTCCTTGAAGACCTCACCACTTAGATTGCAATGTTCCCTCTTGAAATATTTCAGCATCTTCTCTAGACTCTAAGCCAGCTTTCTGCAGCCTTACATTGTCTGAAAGTGTTATCCCAAAGGTGCTTTTCTTCAAAAGTCAACTGGACTTTCTTTCTCCTTGAAGACATTTCGCTTCTTATTCAAGAAGAAAGAGAACTGAAGAAACTTCTTGGATGAGAAGGGAAATCTCCTCAAGGAAATAAAAAAGTCCAGTTGCCTTTTGATAAAAGCACCTTTGGGAAAACTGTAGCCTGGATGATTGACAATCTCCTTAGCCATCCGGAAGTGTTAGTTCCCAAATCCCTCCCTCCCTTTGCTATTTGCATTGACAAAAGTTGATCATTTGTTGTATGTTATGTACACTTGAGAACATATGCATTGAAGACACAGGTCTTGTATGGCCAATCTCACTTGGCCAATGAGATAATTCCCTTCTCATTTCTCATTTCTATATTCTATTCCATTTCTATTTTTACTGTTTCTAATTTTTTTCTACTCTACTCCAGCACAAAGATCTACTATCCAAAAGTTAATTCCTAGTTCTACAAGGGAACTCTTCTCTTTAATGGATCAAGACATTTCTGCTGCTTCAGAAGCCCTTCCCACACTTCATGCATTTCTCCAGAATCTCCTGCAAAACCTCTATGGACATAAAGCAAATCAACACAAACCAATTCACATCATCTTTTCCTGCAATGCAACTTCTTATGTTGATTAAACTCACTCCTGGTTCTGAAGTTCTTTCCACATTCCACACACTGATATGGCTTCTCCCCTGTGTGGATTCTTTTATGGAGGCTAAGATTCCTGCCGTCTTTGAAGCTCTTTCCGCAGTCGATGCATTTAAACGGTTTCTCCCCTGTGTGGATCCTATTGTGGGAGGTAAGACTGCTACTATCACAATAACGTTTTCCACACTCCAGGCATTTATAGGGTTGCTCCCCTGGGTGAAGCCTTCTATGGCTCCTGAGTGAATGATTTTGACTAAAGCTTTTTCCGCACTCGTGACATGTATACGGCTTCTCCCCTGTGTGGATTCTTTTATGGAGCGCAAGATTCCTGCTGTCTTTGAAACTCTTTCCACATTCGATGCATTTAAATGGTTTCTCTCCTGTATGGATCCTATTGTGGGAGGTAAGCTGAACACTCATACGAAAACATTTTCCACACTCCAGGCATTTATAGGGTTTCTCCCCTGAGTGAACTCTTCTATGGATCATGAGTGAACTAGTTTGACTAAAGCTTTTTCCGCACTCATGACATGTATATGGTTTCTCCCCAGTGTGGATCCTCATGTGGATACCAAAGCAATCACTTCTTCTGAAACTCATGCCACACTCCGTGCACTTATAGGGTTTCTCCCCTGTGTGAATCCTTTTATGGATTGTCAGTGCTCCAGAATCACTGAAATGTTTTCCACACTCCTGGCACTGATATGGTTTCTCCCCAGTGTGGGTCCTGCTATGTACAACATAGCTTTTTTTTTCACTGAAGCTCTTTCCACATGTGTGGCATTCAAATGGTTTCTCCCCAGTGTGGAGCCTTTTGTGACAAGTGAGGGCCGCCGAGTTAGTAAAGTTTTTGTCACATTCAGTGCATTTATAAGGTTTTTCACCTGTGTGGGTCCTTTTATGGACAGTAAGACTATAGGATGTAGTGAAGCATTTCCCACACTCGGTGCATTGATACGGTTTCTCTCCAGTGTGGATTCTTCTATGGGAAATTAGAAAGTCGTATTTATGGAAGCTCTTTCCACACTCCAGGCATTTGTATGGTTTCTCCCCTGTGTGGGTCCGTTCATGGACATGAAGGCCAGCAGAACGGGCAAAGCGTTTTCCACACTGCAGGCACTGAAATGGCTTCTCCCCTGTGTGGATTCTGTGATGGGCAGTAAGTTGTGCAGAGCAATGGAAGCTCTTTCCACACTCCATGCATTGAAATGGTTTTTCTCCCGTGTGGATCATCTCATGTGACTTAAGACAAACTTTTTGACTGAAGCTTTTTCCACATTGCAGGCATTTATAAGGTTTTTCCCCTTTATGCCTCCTATTATGTAAGTTTAGAGCACTGCTTCTGCTAAAGCTTTTTCCACACTCCAGGCATTCATAAGGTTTCTCCCCTGTGTGGATCCTCTTATGGGAAGTAAGAGTACCTGAGGCACTGAAGCATTTTCCACACTCTGTGCATTTATATGGTTTTTCTCCAGTGTGGATCCTCTTATGTGAATTGAAATGGCCTTTTTGAGCGAAGCTCTTTCCACACACCGTGCAGTGATATGGCTTTTCCCCTGTATGGGTCCTGTTATGGCTAGTGAGGCCACTTGCAAAGCGGAAGCTATTCCCACATTCTAGGCATACATATGGTTTCTTCTCAGTGAGGCTTTTTTTCTGGGAATTCGGTTCCTTGCCCTCCCTGCATTGATACAACCTCTCCTCTCTGTGGAGGCTTTGATGGGAAGTAAGGGAGGTGCTGCTCCCGAAGATCTTTCCACAGGGGATGTTTTGATGCTGCTGCTTCTCTTTGTGAACACTCTGATGTGAATTAAGATGTTTTTTCTGCCTGAAGGTCCTTCCACAATCCAGACATATGTGTGGATCCTCTGCTTTGTGAATCTTTTTATGCAATGAAAGGGAGTGGCTTGTACCGAAGCTTTCGGCACATTCGGTATATTTGTATGGTTTCCTTCCTTCTTCTATTCTTTCATGTAAAGGAGGAGGACGGCTCCTTCTGGGGTGTTGCCTGCTTTCATCTTGTTTCTCTCCAGCAGGGCTTTCACCACAGTCACATAATCCAGATTCATCTTGGAGTATTTTCCCACACCTTGAACACACTTCTTTTTCGTGGCAATCATCTGTGTCCAACATGACATTGATATTTTCACATTGTAAACTAGAACAATTCTTCAGCTCTCCTGTTATCTGGTTTTCCTCCAAACTTTGCTTCCCATACATTTTTTCTCCAATTTCCTTTTTGTCTTTTGGCAAAGGTGCTTCTGCTTCTTGGCCAGAATCCTCCATCTCCCATCTGCCACCTGCTTGCAACAATAAAAAAAAAAGTTAACACAAACTGTAGTGCGAAAGCGATCAAGCACCATTGCTCTATTTGAACAGTATCAAACTTCTTCCAAACTCCCATTTGTTCAAAACACGATGCTATACTTGGTATTAATGTGGGAAACAGAGTTGTATTGTTTTTACAGAATTGTAAGAAGACATGTTGGCCTATGAACAAAATACATTGTATATGTTTCTTATGTCATGAACTCGGCTGAAACTTGAGAATTGTACATCAGAGCTAGGATTAGAGGTCTCTGCTATGCTGGAATCCAGCCATAACCAGAATTCATTGATATGATAGTTACTCTAGAGACAATCCCTGGGAACCAGGACCATCAAAGAAAATTCATAAATAAGGGCAGAGGGAGGTGGAATTAAGAGTAGTGGGAGATGTAATCAGGGGCGGAGATAATGTATTCACTTTAGACACTTTGGATAGATAGATAGATAGATGATAGAATAGATAGATAGAATACTTTATTGGCTAAGTGTGATTGGACACACGAGGAATTTGTCTTGGTGTAAATACTCTCAGTATATATAAAAGAAAAGATTCATTCGTCAAGAGTCGAAAATCATAAGGTATGACACTTAATGATAGTCATAGGGTACAATAAGCAATCAAATCATACTAGGAACCAGTCAGTGTAAATTGTAAGTATACAAGTGACAAAGTACACAAGCGACATAGGTTGTGACATCATTACTAAGCCAAGAAGAGGTGGGAGATAAATTGGTAATGGTACTAGAGAATATAAGGCAAATATAGGGGTTTCTGGTGACGTCATGTCATGGCGGTGCAGGAGAACTTTGCTCTCCTGCATCGGATTTTTTACCTTTGGATAGCCGTGGTGTGGTCAGATCCCGGAGGGATCACCAAAGTGAGGAGGAACTCTTGGAGTCTAATTGGGAGTTGCGGTCCCAAAGCAGCAAAGAAGAGAGCCCAAAGTCCAACGCAAAAGAAGTCAGCCCATTGCGGGCAGACCTAAGGACGTGATGAGTCATCAAAGAAGGAAGCAGTGAGGAGATAGTGAATTGAGATTTGGCAAGCTACCGGTATTAGAAACATTTTGTGGATTACAACTGGAGTACTGCTTGAAGAAGAACTGCTTGTAACAATGAAATTCAGAGTGGAAGGGGTGGAGGTGAAAAGTGGCGGCATCAATCTAGCTTCCCACCCCTAATGCTGGGAAACAGTGGAAATACTATTTTAAAAAGAAAACTGAGAAGGAGAGGCAAGTGGACATTGCTGGAAAGACCCTTCTGTTATTAACTGTTTGAAGTGAGACCGCTGAATTTACTCTGTCTGAGAAAGGGATCTGGATAGAACTTTAAGAAAGCCTTGAAGAGTGACAATGCAAACTCTGGAGGTGACCATTGAGAGTGGCAAACTATGGTAAATTGTATCAACGTAACTGGAAGTGACTAATAGAATTGAGAAGGGAACGAAACTGATACAAAATAAGTCAGATAAATGTTTATTATATTGTTCCTACAATTGTATCTTATATTTGAATAGATTTATTTATTACTAGAATATTAAGGTAATAGTAAGATATTAAGAGACCTTATACCCGTCTCCCTTCTGAAGTTTCTATTCTTCTTTTGAATTTATTGGATTTGGAAAGCTTTATTTTATATATATTTATCTTATATACTTAAATAATAAGAGATTAATATTGATTATTTTATATAGAAATTGGCTTGGAGAGTGATAATTAATTTCTCTAATTTGTATTCCCCCCTCTTTTCCATATATATATATATATATATATATATATCTGGCATTCAGCTTTGTTCGGGTATTTTCCCACGTCATAATAGTGGTGCTTTTAAAGTTGTAGCAACGTTTCAGCAGAATCTCATCTGCCATCATCAGGCTTCTGTATGGCGCCATACAGAAGCCTGATGATGGCAGATGAGATTCTGCTGAAACGTTGCTACAACTTTAAAAGCACCACTATTATGACGTGGGAAAATACCCGAACAAAGCTGAATGCCAGACATGTAAGTATCCGCGAAAACTTAAGAAAACATATATATATATATATATATATCTGGCATTCAGCTTTGTTCGGGTATTTTCCCACATCATAGTAGTGGTGCTTTTAAAATTGTAGCAACGTTTCAGCAGAATCTCATCTGCCATCATCAGGCTTCTGTATAGTGTTCGTCTGTGAGTTAGACTTTTACAGTGGTTTCAGATTTAAATTTGGGGCAGCCTATTGCTGTGCCAGAATGTTTTTTTCTTCATCCTGATTGGTTGAGAGTCTTGGTCTGTGTTTATTGGTCTTGGAGTAATGTAGTAATGGTAGTAATGGACAGAAAAGACTATGAAACAAAATTGACAGACCTACTCCAAGACTCCACATACAAACCCATAAACACAGACCCAACCACATATCTGGAAAAATTAACCAAGAAGAAAATTATAACCAGCCACATAAGCAAAGAGATCCAACACACGATCATACCCAGAAAGAAATCTTCCAGATGCCCCAAACTGTCGCGTCCTGGTCCTGAATAAGGGACCCTCGCAAGGGTGAGGAAGGGGCGGGGCCCTCTCAAGGGCGAAGAATCCAATCCTGGATATGGGACCCCCAACAGGGGTGAGGGAGGACAGGTCGCAGTTCGCCCGGGCAATTCTGTCTAGGGTACGTGGTTAGCGGGACTCTCGCAAGAGTGAGGAATTCAATTAGCACACTTCTCATGCAGGTTTGTTCAAGGTGGCGAAGTACACGCTGCACGGGTGGAGAAAGCATGGATGTTCTGGCTCCAACCCCGGCTAGCAGTGCTGCAACGCCTTTTATTGAGCTTATAAAACCGGAAGAAGGAAGTACATTAATTTTTCCTTATAAGGAAATCATAAATCATTCACCGCAAACAGGAACAAGGAAGCACATACAGTATTACCATAAAAGGAAATCATAATTCATTCACTGCGCCGTGACAGGACGCTGTCTTTTAGGAGTGTTTATTGCGCATGAGCAGGATGCTGTTAGTGTTTTAAGGAGGAACTAGGATGTTTCTAATGTTTTAAGGAGGAACTAGGATATGTGATTGTGTTGTGTCGCTTCATCTCACCCTTTTTTCTTTTATTCAAAGAGCAGATTCTAAACAGGATTCAACTCCATAGGCTGCATGCTAGAGGAGATACCTTCCGGTACCACCCTATCATGCTTCCCTGGAAAGTCTATCTCTGTCTCCGAATCACTGGAGCATTCAAAAGGTGATTTGCGAGAGTCCTCCTGGCTAATTAGATGATAGGCGTATTGTTTGAAAAGAGCTTCAACAGTTATTTGTGATTTTGCTTCAGCAATAGCAGTTAGACTACGTTTGATCATAGAAATAAAAACAGATAACAAACAAGGTAAGAGAAAACATCCTGTAGCAATCATGGCAACCATAATAAACACGGCCTTTAAAGCAGGAAATTTTGGTAGGACACCATCAAACATTTCTCCTATATCCCATTTTTTCCAAGTCTGTATCATGTACCAATTGTCCCACCACTTCCCCACTACATGCCTGGCAAAGATCACTGAAGAGATAA
Organism: Hydrophis major; assembly: GCA_033807585.1. Lineage (NCBI taxonomy): Eukaryota > Metazoa > Chordata > Lepidosauria > Squamata > Elapidae > Hydrophis > Hydrophis major. Next base: position 25,683,643 of record CM066329.1, read on the forward strand.
GAGTTTTATGTTTACATGAAAAAGATACAATGCAGACAAGAGTCTGATGTTTACATAAAGATACAATGCTAGGATGGTACAGAATTGCACTGGAGTCTTCTTCCTTGTCCAAGAAAACAGGAACTAGTTTTCTGAAATGTTCTCCGTCCCCGTCATCTAGGCAGGCGTGCGACCCGTCAGCATCAGGGTTGTCCAAGGAGCAGTAACTCAGCAATGATATTTCTTCATCCGATGTTAAAGACATAACATGAGCTTGCAATAACGCATCAGCATCAGTAGTCATGGAAGATAATTGATTTTTAAAATTGCAATATTCTATTAAAACAACAAGGTCCTATAATACATATCAATATAATGATTATTAATGGTCCTGCCAACGCAGTTAAAAAGGTTGTAAGCCATGGTGAAATAGAAAACGAACCTTGATACCAATTATACATGTGTGATCTTTCGTATTCTCTATCTTTTAAGCGTTTTTCTAATTCATTCATAGAATCCAGCACGACCTCACTGCTATCAGCATAGAAACAACATTCTCCTTTAAATCACCACCCCTGCTATCAGCATAAAGACAACATTCTCCTTTAAGCACAGCACACAACTTTTTTCTTTAAGCACATTCTTCTTTAAGCACAGCACACAACTTTTTTCTTTAAGCACATTCTTCTTTAAGCACAGCACACAACTTTCTTCTTTAGGCACATTCTTCTTTAAGCACAGCACACAACTTTCTTCTTTAGGCACATTCTTCTTTAAGCACAGCACACAACTTTCTTCTTTAAGCACATTCTTCTTTAAGCACAGTACACAACTTTCTTCTTTAAGCACATTCTTCTTTAAGTACAGCACACAACTTTCTTCTTTAAGCACATTCTTCTTTAAGCACAGTACACAACTTTCTTCTTTAAGTAGAAAACGAACCCCCCCCTGCTATCAGTATAAAAACAACATTCTTCTTTAAAGGCAGCACACAATCCCCCTTGTTTTAAAAATAACAGAGCTAAGCCTCTACGATTTTGCAAGAGAGGGGGTGTTCCATGGATACCTATAGAGATATAAAATCATCAGAGTTATACACATTAATTTTTGGTATGATGGTGATGTCTGCTTCTGCAGGGCACGCCGGTATCGTCGGGAAAGAGTGGGAGTAGGCGGTAAGATCGGCAAAAGATGTACTGTAAGAAAAGTTTCATAAGGTAGTTTTGGGAGACTCAGATGACAATCATATGCCGCATAATCCTCAGCAGTGACGTGGAGCAAAATCAGAGATGTTTGACAGTTGGAGGAGATGATGATGCGATTCTGAGATGGATAGATAGCCTTGCCATTTCTCTGCCATGTCCAGTAAGCAGGATGCCTGACAGGATGTCGTTGTTTACAGGCCAAGACAGTTCTATTCCCTTTTGGAATATATAAACGACAGACTGGTACGCGGATATAGGCATTCAGGCGATCGAGGAGGTCAACACAGTTTTTTGGGGTTACCTTGAGCAATGGTGCAAAATTGTTTAGGTCCTTAAGCGGAGCTGTCGATGTAAGATCAGGGACCCCTGGGCCAGGCAGAGTCCGTTGAGCAGGCTGCGCCATGATGCCCAGAGAGTGCCACTTATCATCCTCCTCCTTGTGAGCTGGTGGGAGAATAGGTGTGCGTATGAAGCCTGCAAGGGCACGAGGGTGCCTGATCCGTGAAGGAGGTCGGAAAGATCTGTGTAAGAGTGGGTAGGAAATGCCAGGAGACCACTGAGGGAGCGACGTCATCTGCCAGATGCAAGGAATAGGACCACAAGGCACGCGGCAACAGTGAAGAGCCTTCGTCTGATTTTGGGAAGGTCGGATCCGCTGGGGAAAGACTGAAAAAAGAGGGGGGTTTGCAGAAGAAAGAGTGGAAAGGAGGAAAAAATGATGGCTGAAGAAGGTATTATTTTGCGTGAAGCCATGCAGAGCATATATGCCAACAGTAAAAGGGTGAACAGTTACCGTGAAGAAGAGGTAGCAAGGGTTGTAAACATAAGATATGTCGATAAGGAGTGAGGGGTTAATTACTTTATTATTGAAGGTGAAGGAATAAGAGCAGTTTTGAATCTCATTATCTTCAAAAGCAAAGGAAACATGGGCCCCAAGTAATCAGGGAGACAGGCCCCTTCCAGTGAGGGTCAGGCAAATGCCTGTAATAGACAAGAGGGTGGGAGGAAGATAAAGAGGCTTTAGAGAAATGCCGTTCTGCTGCTGTAGAAAGAGGTGTGCGAGAAAGATTAATGAAATTAAGAGTATAAAGACAAATGTTTAAAATATTCTGATACGCTGGGAGGCTAGGGGGGCTAGACCCTTTTACCCTGTTGTACCGATTGAGGGCTGTTTTTAGAGTTGAGTTAGCCCTTTCAGCCAAGGCTTGGCCTTGGGAATTGTATGGAATACCAAACTTGTGGACAATGGACCATTGGTGACAAAATGAGGAGAAAACAGAGCTAGTATAAGCCGGACCATTATCCGTTTTCAAATTTTTTGGGCATCCCAGCGTCAGAAAGGAACGAATGCAATGATTGATGACATGGTTTACCGCTTCTCCTCTTTGAGCCGTAGCCATGATGAATCCCGAGAAGGTATCCACAGAAACATGGATATACTTCCAAGGGGCAAATGGGGTATATTGGGTGACATCCATTTGCCATGTTTCACAGGCCTCAGTTCCCCTTGGGTTAACGCCTTCAGGGGAGCTATTGGCCTGCAAGCTGCATGTGGGACATTGTTGAACAATGGCTTGAGCTTCGGTTTTGGTTAAGCCAAATTGTTTAGCCAGGGCTTTAGCATTTTGATGGAAATAATCGTGGCTTTCTCCTGCTGTCAAAGGAGAGGGCTGAGGCATTTTTATTATGACTGGCATCATTTTACATGCTTCATCTGCCATGTGGTTTCCTTCGGAAAGAAAGCCTGGGAGGTGCTGATGACTGCGGATATGGGCCACGAACAAGGGGTCCTGTCGTGCCCGGAGTAACGTCTGGAGCTGTAAAAAATGTTGGATTAAAGGGGTAGGGACATTTGGAGAGATATATGCATCAAAAACATTTTTTGCAACATAGGAAACATACAGGCTGTCAGTAATGACATTAAGTGGTTGTGAAGGGAACAGAGTCAGAGCTAAATTGAAGGCTTTTAGTTCAGCTTGCTGAGCAGATTCTGTGGAGGGAGTCAAATGTTTTTTCCATTGGCCATCCTCTTTCCAGATGCATGCGCCACTCCCTTTAGATCCGTCAGTAAATATTGTGAGGGCATTTTGCAAAGGAAATTGATGTATAGGTGAGGCTAATGTGATAGGCACCATCTTTAAAAGCTGTAGTCGCTGATCAGGGGGCAAATGACATGATATATGACCAACCCAATCAGTGAGGGCGCCCTGTAGGGTGTCAGACTGCTGATAATTTGCAGTGTGTGTATATGTTGGTAAGATCTATCCCCATTAGATTCTTACTTCGATGGCGACCTTTGATAATCAAATCCGCAGCTTGGGCTGCTTGATTGTAAATATTTTGTTTCGGGGTATGTTGTAAGTGTAACCATTCAAGAATCAGAATCTTTCTCTCCGTAGTTAACTGTATGAGGATACCTGTAAGTAGCTGGGCAGTGTGGAGTAGTGCTAAATGTATAGGAAAGTTGGGGATGGCACGATCCACCCATCTATGTTGTATAATATGGTTTATGTTCCTCAATGCCTCCTTCTGAGGGGGGGTGAGAATGATTAAATCTGCAGGATTTTTGTGATCTACCAATGCCTGAAAGAGAGGGGAAAGAGCACTGGTGTGCAGGGCAAAATAAGGACGAGCCCAGTTGATAGTACCTAAAATTTGTTGCAATCGTACCAAAGTGATTGGATTAGGAAGTGCAATCTGGGGCAAAACTGGAGCTGAATTTGAAAGTAACACCTTATGTCCCAGATATTGAAAGGGGTAGTGTTGTTGAACTTTATCCGGTGCAATATGTAACCCTGCAGAGGTAAGACAATGCTGTAAAAACCCAAGCGATTTATGAAGTTGCTCTGAGGATTCTTCCGTTGCGATTAGAATGTCATCCATGTAATGATACACCAAGTAGGAAGGATGTTTTTTCCTGTATGGAAGTAAAGCTTTATCAACAAAATATTGACACATGGTAGGGGAATTGACCATTCCCTGTGGTAGGACTTTCCATTGATATCGGGTGGTGGGTTTGCTATTGTTGTACTCAGGGACAGTGAAAGCAAAGAGACATTTATCACGTTCTGCTAGTGGAATGCAGAAAAAACAATCCTTCAAATCAATAACAATCAAGGAATATTTTTGTGGAATAAGATTAGGATTAGGGAGACCACACTGTCGGCTGTTGAAGAGCATAAAGAGATGGGGGACTATGAGAGGGAGGAAGGAAGATAAGAGTAGCAACTACAGTTCCCTTGAGAAGGGAGAAAATCCTGTCTCCTGTCCCAGCAAGCCCTAGGTGATGCAAAGATTCAGAATCAGGGAAAAGAAAGGGAGAAGCAACAACTCCTTCAATAATAAGAGTGGAAGTAGGGATTAACAGTGCAGGGGTAGCAGGGGGAAAATGGGCAGTTCTTTGGAAGCGTTGCTTATTGACAGGATCAGAGCTCGGGTATATAAAAACATGACAAGCAGGAGAGAGGCTTATGGACAAATTAGTTGTAGAACATTTACCAGATGAGGAAGGAATACAATTAATATAAAAAGGATAATAATTACAATAATGACAATGAAGATTAACTTGATCATTCATTAAGAACGTTAAGTGGGGTGGGGAAACCCTTGATACAATATAAGGACATTCAGATCCCCTTATCTCTAGATTGAATAGAGGAAAATATTTTAAGTTTCCTTTCCTTAGGAAGAGTAAAGAAGAAACAAAAGAGCGAGGGGTAGAGTGTTCTTTAAAATAAAACAGAAATGACAGAGTGAAAACTTATGGATAGTATTTTCATGACATACCCACGTGGAACAAGTATAATAGCCTTCTGTTAATGAAATGATTTTAACACGAATAGTCTTTTGACAGGAAGCATAGGTTTTGTTGAAGTAAGGTAGAAATTGCAAAGAAGATATAGGCAAGAATATCAGGAAAGATTTTTAAGTTACAGATGTAGCAGATAAATTCCCATGATAGGGTCTTACTGCCTGACCAGGGATTCAGAGAGTGGTTTTTTCCTGGCAGTAAAATCACAGCGTTTCCTTTCCCCCAAGCTCAGCAGGACTCTGCCAAGCAGAATAATGACAGTCTGTCAGGAGGGGTAAAGGGGGGGAGGAAAAATGACAAAAAGCAGTAGAAGTAGAAGAAATTTAGATTTAAGTTTAGGAACTTTAGAGTAAAAAGACAAATGTTAAGAGAGTTTTGCAATGCTGGGAGGTTCGGGGTTTTTTCCCCGCAATGAATAAGAGCACGTTTCAGAGACAAGTGAGCTCATTACACAATAGCCTAATAGCCTGCCCTCCGGGCTGTTGCAGGGAATTCCAAACTTGTGGATTACATCCCATCTGTTACAGAAGTCCTGAAAAGCAGAACTTGTGTAGGCAGATCCATTGTCTTCTTTGATTTCTTTTGGACGTCCCAGCGAGGCAAAGGTACGAATTGAATAATTGTTTTACAGCTTCTCCCCTTTGAGGAGTGGCCAGAATAAATCCTGAATATGTATCTATTGAAACGTGCAAATATTTCCATGGGGCAAAAGGTGGATACTAAGTTACATCCATTTGCCAAATTTCACAAGCTTTTAATCCTCTAGGGTTTTACTCCTATGGGAATGGAATGTAGCAGCTTTAAGATCTTTCACGATTTTAAAATTAACAGGATTATGTACAGGTACAGCTTGAGCACCAGGTGGCGCTCCAGCCGGCACAATAAAACTTACTGGATAAGCGGCACACGCCTCTAAATCTTCTTCTTCCAATTCCCCCTTTTCTCTAGCCTCCACGACTGCTCTAATGAGATGACCTCCTTTTCTATCATCCAGTCCGGAAGTTTGGGAAGACAGAGATGGGTAGAAAGTTTCAGAGGGAGCAATGGGAGGCGAGGCCAGAGGGGGAGGAAGAGAGGGAGGACAGAGGTCCTTGTAGGAAGGAGGGCAAGAAGGAGAAACAACCTGAGTTTGGGCAATTGTTGGATCGGTTAGCTTTGCCCCAGGGGTGTCAGGTAAGTTTTCAGGGGTTTTGGGTAAAACCAGTTCGATGGCTGCCATAAGAGCTTGCCATGTGGCCAAAATATCTACAGGAGCACGGGGCTCTTTGTGCAAATAAACCCCCAGCCTTGTCCATGTTGATTTTTTGAGAGATCCTGCAAGAGGATACGAGGGACAATGTTCTTTTAAATAGATCAAAAATGCCGTCACTTGTTTTCTTGTGACTGTATGTGCTAGAAATCCTTTATTTTTCTGAATCGAATTTGCCCTTTTCACTAGATTCATAAGCTCCTCCCTATGCTCTGAGGAGTCTTGAGGTTTGCGGAGCCCATTACTTACGATTCGAAAGCCGATGCCCGGTGCGTAGTAACGGGAGTGAAAAGAGAGCCTCCTTAGACAAGGAGCACTCCTTGACGTATCCCGGACGAGCCCCCAGCTGTCGCGTCCTGGTCCTGAATAAGGGACCCTCGCAAGGGTGAGGAAGGGGCGGGGCCCTCTCAAGGGCGAAGAATCCAATCCTGGATATGGGACCCCCAACAGGGGTGAGGGAGGACAGGTCGCAGTTCGCCCGGGCAATTCTGTCTAGGGTACGTGGTTAGCGGGACTCTCGCAAGAGTGAGGAATTCAATTAGCACACTTCTCATGCAGGTTTGTTCAAGGTGGCGAAGTACACGCTGCACGGGTGGAGAAAGCATGGATGTTCTGGCTCCAACCCCGGCTAGCAGTGCTGCAACGCCTTTTATTGAGCTTATAAAACCGGAAGAAGGAAGTACATTAATTTTTCCTTATAAGGAAATCATAAATCATTCACCGCAAACAGGAACAAGGAAGCACATACAGTATTACCATAAAAGGAAATCATAATTCATTCACTGCGCCGTGACAGGACGCTGTCTTTTAGGAGTGTTTATTGCGCATGAGCAGGATGCTGTTAGTGTTTTAAGGAGGAACTAGGATGTTTCTAATGTTTTAAGGAGGAACTAGGATATGTGATTGTGTTGTGTCGCTTCACCAAACTATACGGCCTCCCAAAAATACACAAAGAAGGCATACCTCTCAGACCCATAGTCAGCTCCAGAGGAGCACCACTACAAAACCTAGCTAAACACCTAGCAAAAGAGCTACAGCCCCATGCTGAAACAGCAGCTTCTCATGTACAAAACTCATACCACTTCTTGGAAATGATCAAAGATCTACACGTGGAGCAAGAAGATCTGCTTGTAAGTTTTGACGTGGTTTCACTATTCACTCAAGTCCCGATAAAAGAGACCCTTGAAATTATCAAAAATAAATACCAACCAGCTAAACACCTCATGGAACTAACAGAACACTGCTTAACCAACACATATTTCATATACAAAGGACAAAGATACAAACAAATTGAAGGAGCCCCATGGGATCACCACTGTCACCTGTCATTGCAAACCTGTTCATGGAAGAATTCGAATCCAGAGCCCTGGCCAATGCCATTCTCAAGCCCAAACTATGGTTAAGATATATCGATGACACATTTGTGATTTGGCCTAGGGACAAGAAAACCTAAACAATTTCCTAACACACCTAAACAGCACACACCCCAAAATCAAGTTCACCATGGAAAAAGAAACAAACAAACAACTACCATTCCTAGATGTACTAATCTACAAAAAAACAGATGGCACACTAGGACACACCATATACCAGAAGAAAACACACACCAACCGCTACCTCAATGCCCAATCCCACCACCACCCAGCACAGATAAACTCCGTGGCTAAAACACTAATAACCAGAACCAAACACCTGGCAGACAAGACACACATTAAGACTGAACTATGCACCCTGACTAAAATATTGACAGCCAACGGCTTCCACAAAAGCAAAATCACCAACTTGATCCACAAAAACACACTGAGACATAATAGAGACCCAGAAGATGAACAGATCCATGGAACAGCTGTCCTGCCCTTCATAAGAGGCACTACAGACAAAATTAGAAAGATTCTATACAGACACCACATCAAGACTGCCTTCAAAACAGACAGAAAAATAGCAGCCATCCTCAGGAACCCCAAAGACAAAATTGACCTGGAAAACCAAGGCATATATGAAGTCCCCTGTGCATCATGCCTGGCCACATACATGGGATAGACCAATAGAAGAATAAGTACCTGCCTGGATGAACACAAAAATGCAGCCAAAAAGCTGGAACACACTTCCTCACTAGTCCAACACATGGAAGCCACAGGTCATAACATCAACTTCAATGGCACCAAAACCCTAGCCACTACAGAAAATCCCAGCCACAGAATCATCAGAGAAGCCATAGAGATTGAAAAAAGACCAGAAAGCATGAACAGAAGAGATGATTCCACCAGGCTGTCAATCATTTGGAAGCCTGCACTCACAAACAAAAAAATCTCCACACCACAAGCCAGGCAAACACCTGGGCACAAACAGATCCCCCCTGATACCTCCATCTCAAACACACCCCAACCAGGCACCCAGATGAAACCCAGCTTCCTAACTAATGATAGCCATCCATTTACCCGAAGCCAAGCTGCACTAAAGGCCTCCAATAAAGTAACGCAATGTTGCCAGCCAATCAAAATACAAAAAGAGCCAAAGCATGAATGATTAAAAGTATAGTCAAAAATTTCTTTTCTTTTAGTGATATTAGGATATACAAGTTTGGATTGACAATATGAGTTGTTATGTAACATAATTGTAATTGAGACTACAAAATGAATGCACAAAACTGATGAACCAACCGACACACTGGATGTACATATGAGAGTTGATGTTTTAATGTTTTGTTTGTCTTGTTTGTTTGTAGAAAATTAATAAAATTCTTTAAAAAAAAAAAGATACAAAAAGAGCCAAAAAAACAGACAGAAGATATTAGAAGCAGAACACAGCAAACTCCAAGACCAATAAACATAGACCAAGACTCTCAACCAATTAGGATGAAGAAAAAACCATTCTGTCACAGCAATAGGCTGCCCCAAATTTAAATCTGAAACCACTGTAAAAGTCTAACTCACAGACGAACACTATACAGAAGCCTGATGATGGCAGATGAGATTCTGCTGAAACATTGCTACAACTTTAAAAGCACCACTATTATGACGTGGGAAAATACCTGAACAAAGCTGAATGCCAGACATGTAAGTACCCGTGAAAACTTAAGAAAACACACATACACACACACACACACACACACACACATATATCTGATCTATTGTAGATTAATGAATTTAATATATTGTTTAGTATAATGACAATTTAAACATTTGCTCCTCCTTTCTCTTTTTTTTCCCCTCTCTTTGTTTGATATTGTGGACTACTAAGACTTAAGAACTGTTAATTTGAACTTTGAATTTTATACACTGTTCAGAAGAGCAATAGACAAAATACTATAACAACCTTGGCTTTTATACTATGGAACATTTGCTTATTTGATTAACTTGATTAACTACCAGATAATCTGAGACCTGATATTAGATTATATTCATTAAGATTTATTAATACCTTAACCTATTGCTAATAGAGAGGCTAGACTAATATTGATCAATTTGCTTCCGAGAGATTTATAATGTGGATTAACTGATAATTTTTAAAGCTAGTGGGGACAGAAAATTAATCTAATCAATTAAATAACAATGTAAATCTCTAATTAATAGGGAAAATTATAAATCTTAAACCATTGATAAGTTGATGGTAATTGGTAATATGATTTGGGATAATATAACTAAAAAAGTAGATGAAGAATAGAAAATTATTAAAGATATGACTAACAGCACTACCACCATCATGAAAACTGGGAGAAAAGCTGCACCAACAGTATCACTAACTAGTCCCACAATATCAACCCAACAAATGATCGAAGGGATGTTGGCCCCGGAGAAATCAAACACCTCAACTGGCACCCAATCGGTTCAAGCTACCTTGGTGGCAATTTAAGGAACGATATAAGCACTACAGGAATCAATATAAAAAAAATACACCCTGAAAGTAGAGCTGATAGGGAAACAATGAAAACAGAATTGAAAAATGAAACAGGGTAAATGAAAGTTGAAATTAGGAACCTGGATGGAAAAATAGGCCAGATTCAGGAATCCATTAGGATAAATGAAGAAAAAAATCAGAATAATTGAAGAACAAGCTAATCAAATGGAGAAGAAATTAGACCATATTGGTCAAAAAATTACTGACCAGAATAAAGAGACAGAAGAGACCTTAATCTGTCTCGAGGTGGACAGAGCCTCCTAACTACCTTAGATCTCAAAATGTGAAGGAAGATAAAGAAGAAAACTTAGCACTGGTAATGGCTGAAATGCTAGCGGAACTCCTACAAAGAGATAAAAATGAGATAGTAAATGAATTGGATGATGTGTATAGAGTTCACACAAGCTACGTGAGATGGCACAGACTTCCTCAGGAAGTCCATATCAGGTTCATTAGGAGGCAAGTTAAGGACATAATTTACAGAATTTCAAGAGAAGAAACACTAAAGTATAAAGGTAGAGAAGTAATTGTGCTGAAACAAGTGCCAAGAAGAGTCCGGGAGCAGGGGAAAGACTATCAATTCCTCACTAACTATCTTAATTAAAAAAAATCTCTTTTAGATGGATCACTCCAGAGGGTATTTTGGCAACATGGAAAGAGAAGAGAGTGAAAATAGATAGCTTCACCAAGGCACAATACTTTTTTTAACAAATAGATGGATCAGAAGAGGAATTTAGTAGTAGAGGCGAGCCCAAGGCTTCAAGCCAAGAAGAATCACAACCTATAACTAGAGGGAGGGAGAGGGAAAAAGAGAAGGAAAGAAGGGAAGAAATAGCTGCCCGAGAAGAGATAGGAGTGAGAACCAGGAGTCAAACAACATCAGACCTAACGAGGGATAAAAACTAGACTAAGGGTAAATGGAAAGATGATTGAAACTAATATCTATGAACATTAATGGACTAAATGACCCATCTAAGAGGAAGAGAATATTTTTTAAATTAGAGAAACAGAGAGATAATTTGTCTCCAAGAGGTTCATATTAAAATGCAGGATCAGAGATACTTACAAAATAAAAAATTGGGGAAGAAAAAAAAAAGATGAGTTGTACTATATATTAAAGAGGAAATAACTTCAAAATTGATCTATAATGATACAATTGGGAGAATATTAATGGTAGAGGTGGTCATTCAAAATAAAAACATTCTATTGGTGGGGATATATGCTCCCAATAAAAATCAGAATGAATTCTATAAAATCTTATATGAGAAATTGATAGAAATTGGCAACCCAAAAATTTGTATATTTGGAGACTATAATGCAATTACAAATAACAATCAAGACTATGAATGTGAACAAAAATATCAAAAAACCAGGAATATATTGCCCAAATGCTTTTTGAGATGGCCAAAGAATTAGAACTAGTGGATGCTTTGAGGAAGCTGAACCCAGAAGTGACTCAGTTCACTTTCTACTCCAATCTGCATAAATCGTTGTCCAGACTAGATATGGCATTGGTACACAGTGACTTACTTAAGGAGAATCAGGACATCAAGATTTTAACTAACACTTGGGCAGATCACAGCTCGTTGCAGATAATCTGGAAAGACCCAACCCACAAGAAAAGTAGATGGACACTTAACTCGCAACTATTGAAAGAAAAAGACTACATCCAAAAACTCAGGGAAGAATTAATTGTTTTCTTTAAATTTAATAAAAAACAGGATACCTCATTGCAGAACCTCTGGGATACAACGAAGGTGTATTTAAGGGGAATATCTATAGCATACATAGCAAATAGAAATAAAAAAAGATGGGAAAAACGAAATACCCTAACAAAAAAAATAAAAGATTTGAAAAATAGACAAATGGAAACTCCGGGAGATGAACAAATTAAAAATAAGCTGGCACTATCTAAGTATGAAATGAACATTTTAGATCAGGAGAAACTAACTAAGAAGCCACAGTATGTAAAACAAAATTATTTTGAACATGCAAATAAACCTGGTAGATGGTTAGCATACAAACTGAAAAAAGAAAACCGAAAAAGAACAATATACCAATTAGTGGACAAAAATGGAGTAATAAACACTGACTTGGAAAGGTAATTGTAAGAGAGTACTTTGAAAATTTATATAAGCAAGATACAGTTGATTTAAATAAAATAGAATATTTGAAAGAAGGAATTTTACATCCACTACCAGAGGACAAAAAGTAGATATTTAATAAAGAAATAACTTTAAGTGAATTTTAAAAAAACAATAAAGCAACAAAATCCCAGGCCCAGATGGCTTTCCAAATGAGTTATATAAAGAGATAGGAGAGGTACTAGAAAATGTGTTGCTAGAAATCTGCAATGAGGTATTACTGGAAGCTAAAATTCCAGAATCATGGAAGGAAGCTTATATTACATTAATTCCAAAAGAGGGTGCAGATACCAATCAAATAAAGAATTATAGGCCAATATCTCTTCTAAATTCAGACTATAAAATTTTCATGACTGTAATGGCAGAAAGATTAAAGAAAGTGCTCAATGACAAAATTCACCCTGATCAAAACAGATTACCATATATACTCGAGTATAAGTCGAGTTTTTCAGCACATTTTTTATGCTGAAAAAAACCCCCTCGGCTTATATTCGAGTCAGATTCCCCTCTGAAAAAAAAATGGTGTGGAGCTCCGAAGCTGGGCAGCCACTTCCCTGCTTCCGTGTTTCCTTTGCAACTTTTAAGCATGGGGGTAATCGGAAGCAGAAAAATTCTTGCTTGAGGATATATTGTTTTTTCTTTTTTAACTGTTTTTAGGGCGGGGAAAGACCCACCGCCATGTGAGAATGCTCAGACACGAAATCTATCCGACCGAAAATAAGTGTGTATGTGTGTGTGAGGGATTTTAACAGAGGGAAGATGTAGGGAGAAGGCAAAAGCGACGGAAGATCCTTCAGGGGAAACTGAGGGGGAGACTCACCCTTGGTCCAGATGAGTCCCCTTCCCCTTTCTCAAGGCTGAGAAAACAACGCGAGCCGAGGTTGCTTCAGCTCCACTCAGCTTCATTTCCTCAGCTCCAGCTGCTTTCAGTCCACTCTGGAGGAGGGGGAGGAGGTGGTGGTGGCAGCTCGCGTTGTTTTCTGAGCTCTAGGCTGAGAAAACAACGCGAGCCGAGGTCGCTCCACTCAGCTTCGTTTCCTCAGCTCCAGCTGCTTTCAGTCCACTCGGGAGGAAGGGGAGGAGGAGGTGGTGGTGGCGGCTCGCGTTGTTTTCTGATAGTGAGATCATTTCCCAAATTAATTGATTCACTAACCAAAAGAAGAAGATGTTGATGACAGTGGGAGGCAGTAGTCACTCTCTCCCTTGCAAGAAAAAAGCAAGAGCCGTTCTTATGATCTCTCCCTCTCTCTCTCTCTCCCCGTAATACAGTCAAGCCCTTTCCAGCACGCGGGATCCGCCCCCGCCGCTTTGCACCTTGCAAATGCAAAACCCCCAGGATTTTGCATTTGCAAGGTGCAAAGTGGTGAAGGCAGATCGCGTATGCTGGAAAGGGCTTGACTGTATTACGGGGAGAGAGAGAGAGAGGGAGAGATCATAAGAACGGCTCTTGCTTTTTTCTTGCAAGGGAGAGAGTGACTCCTGCCTCCCACTGTCATCATCATATCTTTTGGGTTAGTGAATCAATTAAACCTTTCATGATAGTGAGATCGTTTCCCATATTTCCCTTAAATCAGGGAAGAAATCAGAAACAAACCTTTGGACTGAGAATAAGCCTGTTCCTATGATGCCATTTTTGTTCACTGCAATGTGAAAAGTGTGAAAAAACACACTTCTTTTTCTTCATCTTCTTGTTCCTTATTTACTGGTCTCTTTCAAAGAGGAAATTGTGAACATCAAACTTATTCTCAACTGTCCTAGTGAAAGTTTTTATTGGTATCTATTTTTATTTTTGAAATTTACCAGTAGCTGCTGCATTTCCCACCCTGGGCTTATACTTGAGTCAATAAGTTTTCCCAGTTTTTTGTGGTTAAATTAGGTGCCTCGGCTTATATTTGGGTCGACTTATACTCGAGTATATACGGTACTTCCCATGAGACAGATTAGATATAATATGAGAACAATAATAGATATATTAGAATTTTATGAACTGCATCCAGGAAACCAAGTGGCTCTTGTTTTCATGGATGCCTAAAAGGCCTTTGATAATCTTAATTGGGATTTCATGAAATACCAAATTAGTCTGATGAACTTTGGTGGTAATTTTGCAAAAATGCTAAATTCAATTTATGCCACACAAAAGGCAAATGTACTGATAAATGGAGAAGCTACCAAACCATTTGAGATAAAGAAGGGTATCAGGCAGGGATGCTCACTGTCACCTCTGCTTTTTATAATAATTCTAGAAACATTATTGGACAAAATTAGATCAAACAAAGAAATTAAGGGAACAAAAATTAAAAGTCGAGAGTACAAATTACAAGCATTTGCGGATGACATAGTCTTTATCATAAATTCGGGACCGATATTATTAAATGAAATAAATAAATTTGGCAAATTGGCAGGATTAAAAATTAACAAGGAAAATACTAAAATGCTAGTTAAAAACTTAACAAACAGTAAACAAAAAGAATTAGAGGAAATGATGGGATTACAAATTGTGAATAAGATCAAATATTTAGGCATTTGGCTAAGACCTAGAGCATCAACCTTGAGGGAGGACAACTATATCAAATTATTGCAACAAATTGGAAAGGATCTGGAAAATTGGAGTAAAATGCAAATCTCATTATTAGGTAGAATAGATGAATGTACTACCCAAAATTTTATATTTATTTCAAACTATTCCGATATTATTGGATAATTTTTTTTTAAAGACTTGGATAAAATTGTTATGAAATTCATTTGGGCAGGGAAAAAAACGAGAATTAAAAAAAATCTATCTGCAAGATAATAAAAACAGAGGTGGCTTTGGACTTCCCGCCTGGGAGACCTATTACAAAGTGGCAGCACTAGTGTGGATAAAGGACTAGATTAAATTGGGAAATAAAAGACTCTTAACACTTGAGGGCCATGATTTACAAATAGGGTGGCACACATTTTTGTGGAACTCAAACAATAAAAGCCATTCATATTTCTCCAGACACACTATACATAAATCTCTGATTAAAATTTGGACAGATATTAGAAGGAACCATTACACTAAAATTCCGAGGTTGCTTTCAACAATGGAGACGATGTTCCATCCCAACACGATGGATATTAGCAAAAAGCTCAAATACCACCAAATACTAGACAATGAGGGAAAGCTTAAATCGATTCAGGAGTTAGAAACCCAAGAAATAATTATTGACAATTGGTCCTACTTTCAAATAAAAATGAGATATAATAGGGATATAAAAGATTGTGGATTTGAAATAAAAGACACTCAATTAGATAAAATACTCCTGGGCCCGGAGAAAAATATGAAATCTAAATTATATAATTATCTACTAGAATATGAAGTGGCTGAGGAAATTGTGAAAGGACCAATGCTAGCCTGGGAAAAAAACTTTGGTTATAATATAGATATGGATGACTGGGAGGAAATCTGGCAAAGGAATCTTACATTAACAAAATCAATACCATACAAGGAAAATCTATATAAAATGATATATAGATGGCATCTGGCACCCTCTAGATTAGCTAAAACATATCCAATAGCAAACCCAAGCTGTTGGAAATGTAAAGAGAAATTCAGTACCATTTCCAACTCTGGTGGACATGCCCTGAGATTAAAAAATATTGGACAAGGATAAGAATATGGATAGAAGAAATGATTGAATGCAGACTGGAGTGGAAACTGGAACTGTTCCTCCTGGGGATGATTAAAGGGGACTATTCTTCCAAAGTGAGATACCTGATCATCCACTTACTAACAGCAGTGCAAATTTGCTTGGCGCAATATTGGAAAAGGCCCAATGTACCACCAATACACATTATTATTAAAAAAAAATTATGAATGTGCCGAAATGGAGAGGCTTATGCTCACATGAAATGGGAAGGATGATTCAGAGTACGACTTGGTCTGGGATAAATGGTACAAGAGGGTAGAACGCAAGAAAAAGAATGTACAGAATAAATGAACCCAGGAAACATATTATACTGCATATGGTTGTATATACTGAATACATAAAATAATGGTTTCAAGCTTCTCCTCTAATACATAAACATTAAGAAGGTTCTATTGATTAAATAAAACAGTTATAATCCAATAGTAATAGTAGAGTAACATGTGTTACTTATCAATTAATATGTTATCTATAAGAGACAAGGAATACTTGCCAATTACTATTTATTGTTTATTATGAACTATCAAACCTATTATCAAATGTAATAGAAAGAAATACGTTTACTGTCCTATTAGTATGTTTACTATTTTTTATTTCTGCATACTCGTAGGTTTATATCTTTTTAATCTTTTGAAAATAAAGTTTGTTTTAAAACTCAAAAAAAAGGAGAATATAAGGCAAATATATTGATGGTTAGGGTGCATCCAGTGTACCTGCGTGTGTGTGTGGTCCACCCACCTTGCAAAGAGAGTAAAATTACCATTGTTTCCTGTTGGAAGTTTTGGCTGGTGATTGTTTATTTCCAAACTAGACAACAAATCCCACATTAAGTTGATATAAGATTTGACAAAGGGCTACTAAATTCAATATCTTAATAGAATCCCTTACCTAAAGAGGCCACATTCCTCTTGTTTTCCAGCATGACGTCTTGGTATAAGGCTTTTTGCTCAGAGTCCAGCAGGGCCCACTCCTCCACGGAGAAAAACACTGCTACATCCTCAAACGATCCCAAATCCTGACAAAGGGAAGAAAAAAAAAACACAACAAATACCATGAACATTCCAAACAATGAATAATTCAATGGATTCTATGCAAGTCTTTTTCTTAATGAAAAACCGCCAGTTTCCAAGTAGTGCAAAGGAGCATGTAGGATATTAAATTTAGTAGCTGGAACAGTATAGTCTGCAATAGGCCGGAACACAATTGTAACTGATTAGAGAGTGCTGACTCATGCAGGATGCAATCTACACTATGATTGGTTGCTGTAAATATAAAGGGGGTGTTTCCCTTTTTTCCCTCCTTTTTCCCTCTCTGTGTTCTGCATGATGCTTTAGATTTACCTCACAATGTTCCTCTGTTTTGCTGACTATCTTATGTTCTTCCTTTTGTGGATGGTGACAAAGACTGCTATAAATTTGCATGTTAAAT
Organism: Hydrophis major; assembly: GCA_033807585.1. Taxonomy (NCBI): domain Eukaryota; kingdom Metazoa; phylum Chordata; class Lepidosauria; order Squamata; family Elapidae; genus Hydrophis; species Hydrophis major. The sequence continues at coordinate 25,701,024 of CM066329.1, forward strand.
ATATTTATATTTATATAAAGGACTAAAAATCCAGATTGCTTGTCTCTGATTTCATTTTGACAGCTGCTTGCAATTCCTTGACAGAACATCTCCTGATAACTTTTACAGAAACAAAATGCCTCTGGCTAGAGATACATCTAGTTAATGTTTTATTGGTTTGGCTGATTCCACAGGAGCAGCAACCCCAAATTATTTTGCTTTCCACTGATGAGCTAGACTCTGGGTAAGTTGGCCAAACCCAACACCAATTTTACCCACTGTGGTGACCCAATGAATCATGCTGAATCAATGGAAGTGGGGTTCAACATTTAATTTCTGTGCAAAAGTCAAGCTTGGACTTTTCTTTTCACTTTGGGCTTAGTATTAGCACTGCTTTATAAAACCTTAATAAGGCCACACTGGAATACTGCATTCAGATTTGGTCACCACATTACAAAAAGGATGTTCCGATTTTGGAAGAAATGCACAGAAGAGCAACTAAGATAATTAACGGCCTATAGACAAAATATATGAAAAACTGGATATGGCCAGTCTAGAGAAAAGAAGGACCAGGGGAGACACAATAGCAGTGTTCCAATATTTCTGGGGCTGCCTCAAACAAGAGGGGGCTCAACTTATTTTCCAAAGCACCAGAAGGCAGGAGAAGAAACAGTGGATGGAATCTAATCGTAGAGAAAGGCAACCTGGAATTAAGGAGAAATTTCATGACAGTGAGAAAAATTAACTAATGGAACAGTTTGCCTTCAGAAGTTGTGGGTTGGGAAGGCGGAGCTTTGTTTCGGCGATACAGCTGTGATCTCGGGGCTCTGAGATCGCAACTGATATTTTCGCCCCTGGTCAGTCCCAACGGACCTAAACCGTCCTGTAGAGACGGTGATCGTGAAGGGCATAGTCCCAGGATCCCAGGGATATCGCAAAATCTCTGGTTTGATCCGAGAGAAGCCCTTTTGCTGGCGGCGGAGAGGCAGCCTCCACAGCTGCTGAACTCGGGACAGCTCTGGAAAGAAAGTGGCTGGAAGTGAAAGTTTATCGGCTGGGTGAGAAACTTCTTTTGTGTTGTAAATTCGCTGAGATTTGAAAGGGCACTCTGAATAGAGAAGAAACCTGTGAGATTTTTTTTGACAAAAACTGTGTGAGTGGTGTTTTTTAAAGTGATGTCAAATTGAGGCTTAGATCTTTTTTTTTTTTTTCTTACTTTTTTTTGGGGGGACTTTAGTGTGACTTTGTAGGTAACTGGATTGAATTTTCTCTTACATATATTTTTATGCTCCTTTTGATTTTTTAATTTTCTTTTAGGATAGAGGCTCCCTTTGGCTATTTTTTTCTTTTTTTTGCATAAATTATCTTTTTTTTCTGGCTGGGGGGGGAAGAGCTTTAAGAAACTTTGTAACACTGCCAACTAGAGGCTTGAAAATATTTTATTTGAATTGGAGAGAACTGTAAGAAGACTCCTTCTCAAGGACATTTTAATGTGATAAGAGAGAGGGAGAGCACAGCAAAATATTATTACAGGTGTTTTCCTGGACTCTTATCAATATTTCAACACTCGAGGCTTGGCTTTGAAGCTGGTGGAGAAGAGAGTCATAATAAGAGCTTTGGACAACTAAATAAAGTGCAGTGTGCTTTCTTATATATTTTTTTTCTTTACTTGTGATACCTCTACTCACCAGCCTCTTTGTAAATTCCAATTCTAGTAATATTCTTATTTTTGCTTTTTATTTCAAAGGGAAAGCCTCAGAGCTTTTTCTTTATTTTTCTTTCTTTCTCCTTATTTTTACTGGGATCCTTTTGCTTTTTCTATCCATGTTTTTGGATCACTCTGTTTTTTCTTTTTGATTATTGAGACTTTTCAATTGGATTAAGGTGTGAAGAACCTGAAGGAATTTCTTCTTTTCTTTTCATTTTTGTTCTTTTTTTTCTTAATCAATATTATTATTTTTGGGTTTTTTTTTTCTTTCTATTTTTCATTTTTTATGGTGGACTACTTCGTAATTGAATTAGGGTCTAGAAGAACCTGAAGATCTTTCTTCTTCCTTTTTTCCTTTTTGTTCTTTAGTTTTGGGCCTTTTACCATTGGATTTTTCCATTTTGGATTATAATTGGCTATTCTACCAGTTGGATTAAAAGTTAAAAAGAATTTGAAGATTTGGAAGCATTAAAATGAGCAGGAAACCAATATCATCTGGCGTTTCTACTTCTACCTCTGCCTCCCCACCAGCTGGAGGACAACGTTTAATTCAGACAATGTTGAAGCAAGATAAAGAACAAGAAAAAATAACTTTACAGATGATTATGCAAGGAATTCAAGATCTCAAGACAAAATCAGACACCATTGAACAAAGAATAGAGAAGACTGATGAAAAAGTGGAAAATATTAAACAAATGATGGTGAAGTATGAGGAGAGATTCCAAAAAATTGAGGAAGAAGGTAAACAAAGAGAGGAGAAGATTGGAAATATTGACAGTAGATTAACAGTGGTTGAACAAGAAAAAAGTGGGATGTTGAGGTGGGAGATGGAAAGGTCAGAATTCTATCTCAGATTTCAAAATATAGAAGAAGAAAAAGGAGAAAATTTGGCTGCGATAATGATAGAAATTTTGGCGGATGCTTTGGAAATTACAGAGGAAAAGATGATGGATGGAGTAGATGAGGTATATCGAGTTTATACAAGATATGCGATGAGAAATAAATTACCAAAGGAAGTCCATATTAGATTTACCAAAAAATCCATTAAAACACAAATACTATAAGTGGTAAGAGAGAAGACATTGAAATACAAAGGCAAAGAGATTGTGGTTTTAAAACAAATACCTAGAAGAGTGAGAGAGATGAGAAGAGAATATCGATTTCTGACCAAAATGCTACTGGAAAACGAAGTGAATTATAGATGGCTGATTCCAGAAGGATTAATGTTTACGTGGCAAGAGCAGAGACATAGAATTGACTCAACTGAGAAAGCAGAACTTTTCCATGCAGAATTTTTTGGAAGAAGAAGAGAGGAGGCAGAGAAAGAGGTCTCATTAATTGAGTTTCAAGAGGAACAATTGGTGACTGAAAAAGAGAAAGGTGCAGTAGGTGGACAGGTGGATAGTAAAGAACAGCGTGAAGTGAGATCCACGAGAGCTGTTAGACCTAAATATAAAGCATAATTATGGAAGAAAAAAAACTGATTACAATATAAATGGACTCAATTCAGCTGTTAAAAGAAGGAAAACCTTTCATAAATTAGAGAAACTAAAATTTGATATAATTTGTCTACAAGAAGTTCATATTAAAAAACAACATGAACAATTGTTAGTACAGCCAAAACTAGGGAAAATATTTACTTCTTTGACTCAATGTAAGAAAAGAGGATTGGTTCTATACATTAAAGAGGCTATCCCAGCAAAACTGATCTACACGGATGAAGTTGGAAGAATATTAATGGTGGAAATAATGGACAATAATATAAAAATACTCTTGATTGCAATTTATGCTCCGAATGATAAACAAGAAGAGTTTTATAAAAAACTACACATGAAAATAATTGGATTGGACTATGTTAATATAATTATGATGGGAGACTTTAATGGAATTGTGGACAATAAACTGGACTATATAGCAACAACAACAAAGCAAAATAGAAAGACTCTCCCCAAATCTTTTTTTTAAAATGACAGACGAATTAACTTTAAAAGATACTTGGAGAGAAAGAAATGTTAAAGCTAAACAATATACTTTTTATTCAAGTAGACATTTATCATGGTCCAGATTAGATATGATTTGGATCTCAACAGAATTAATATCCAATATTCAAGAAACAAATATCGAAACAAGTATTTGGGCAGATCATAGCCCAATGACAATTAAATGGAAGGGACAAAAAAAAAAAAGATCCAGATGGACATTAAATAAAACTATCTTAAAGGAAAAAGATTTTATACAACGGATGGAGAAGGAACTGGCTTTTTTCTTTAGAGAAAATAAAAAAGAAGATACTTCAATGCAGAATGTTTGGGATACAATGAAGGCATATGCTAGAGGTTTGATAATAGATTACACAAGAAAAAAGAATATTAGGAAAAGGCAAACTTCTAAGGCCTTGGAAGATGAGTATAAAAGACTTGAAAAAGAATTACAGAAAATGCCACAGAAAAAAGATATTAAATTGAAGCTGGATGTAATTAAACATAAAATGGAATTAATAGAGAAAGAACTGGCACAGAAAATTAGAAATTCTAAACAGAATTATTTTGAAGATGCAAATAAACCAGGCAGATGGCTAGCATATAAATTGAGAAAGGAGAAGGATTCAAGAAAAATATTGAAGCTAATAGATGATCAAGGCCAAGTTTGTTATGGTAATAAGGAGAAAAAGGAAATTATTCGAGATTTTTATGGGCAACTATATAAACAAGAGAATATTGATGAGGGAAAAGTCAAACAGTATCTACAGAATGCAAACTTACCGAAGATACCTAAAGAGACTGAAGAAATGTTAGAAAGCAATATAACAATGATGGAATTAAATGAAGCACTTAAGAAACAAAATAATAGGAAAGCACCAGGTCCAGATGGGTTTCCGGCAGAATTCTATAAAATATTTCAAGAATCATTGAGCATCCCATTGTTAGAAGTTATGAATGAAGTTATGTCAAAGAAGATGATACCCAAAACATGGTCAGAGGCTTATATTACACTTATTCCAAAAGAAGAGGCTGACCCACTGCAAATTAAGAACTATAGACCTATTTCTTTATTGAATGCAGACTATAAAATTTTTGCTTCAATTTTAGCAGAAAGACTTAAAAAATATTTAAATAATTTTATCCACCCAGATCAAAATGGATTTCTGCCAAAGAGACAAATCAGAGACAATATGAGAGTAATCCTAGATACTTTGGAATACTATGAGGCTCATTCTGAAAAGCAAATGGCTTTGATATTCCTAGATGCTCAAAAGGCATTTGACAATGTGAACTGGAGATTTATGTTATTACTATTGGAACAGATGGGTTTTGCCAGAAAATTTATTTAAGCAATAGAAGCCATATACAATAAACAGACAGCAAAGGTAATGATGGGGGGAGAACTTACAGACTTTATTAATAAAAGAAAAGGCACAAGACAAGGATGTCCCCTATCTCCTTTGCTATTTGTGTTGACTTTGGAAGTGTTGAATAGAAATATTAGGGATGATAAAAGCATAAAAGGAATGAAAATTAAAAAGGAAGAATTCAAACTACAAGCTTTTGCTGATGACTTAGCTTTTATTCTGGAAGATCCGCTAGAAACAGCTCCAAAGTTATTGGAAAAGATAGAGACATATGGTGAGATGGCTGGTTTGAAAATAAATAAAGATAAAACAAAGATTTTGACAAAGAATATGCTACTGGCAGACCTTTTGAAAATCCAAGTTATGAATAAGATTAAGTATCTGGGGATATATTTGACAGCAAGATGTAGCACATTAAAAGAGAATAATTATATTAAACTTAAACAACAGATAGCTACAGACTTGAAGAAATGGGAAAACTTGCAATTGTCATTAACAGGGAGAATTTCAACAATTAAGATGAATATTTTACCCAGAATTCTATTTCTGTTTCAAACAATACCAATTAGGCTTGGAAAAGACTATTTTGAAGATTTAAATAAAATCATCTTGAAGTTTATATGGCAGGTAAGAAAGCGAGAATAAAACTAAAGCTTTTGCAAGACGCTAGAATTAGAGGAGGTTTTGGCCTGCCTAATTGGGAATTGTATTATCAAGCTGCAAATTTGATGTGGGTCAAAGAATGGATAACATTAAGAAAGGCTAGATTGTTGACACTAGAAGGTCATGATTTGCTGTTGGGCTGGCATGCTTTTTTATGGTATAAGGGAACTAAAACACAGGGTTATTTTAGAAGGCATTATATACGGGAGTCTTTGTGGTTAAATTGGGAGAAGATAAAAAGACAATGTTATTTGAAAATTCCAGTTTAGTTATCAACTATTGAAGCATTTTCCTATCCTATAATTTATAAGAAGGAACAAACAGTTAGATATGGGGAACTATTGGATGAAAAGGGTGAACTTAAATCGACATTTGAAATTAGAGAGCAAGAGGATAAACAATTTTATGAAATTTGGGATCTTTTTTATGAATGGCTAGATGATACAATACGATAATAGAATATTTAGAATGTTAGACAGTAAGGAATATCTTTACTTTTTTTCTTGTCTTTATTATTTGACACTATATTTATAAAGTGTTTTTAGGATTGATTTGGAATGAATATGTGATTTGTTACAGAATAAACTGTTCAAAATATTGTTATCTCATAAAGCATGAATAATTAAAAGTATAGTCAAAAGGTTGTTTTTTTTTTTAATAGCGATATTAGGATATATAAGTTTGGATTGACAATATGAGTTGTTATGTAACATAATTGTAATTGAGACTACAAAATGAATGCACAAAACTGATGAACCAACCGACACGCTGGATGTACAAATGAGAGTTGATGTTTTAATGTTTTGTTTGTCTTGTTTGTTTGTAGAAAATCAATAAAATTCTTTTCAAAAAAAAAAAAAGAAGTTGTGGGCTGGAGGTTTTTAAGGAGAGACTGGACACCCACTTGTCTGAAAGAGTTTAGGGTCTCCTGCTTGAAACAGGGGGATGGACTAGAAGATCTCCAGGATCCCTTCCAATTGTGTTATTCTGTTATTGGGAGATTGGCACACCTGGGGAGGGGAGGGAAGAATCCTCCTACCTGTGTTGGAAGTCAGCTGCTGTTGATCCACCACTACAAAGAACTGAGGTTCCAGGAGATGAAGCCATGGCCATGAGAGGGTCTAGGAGTGGAAACAAAGCAGCAAAGACATAATTTGCTATTATGTTCTTGAACATCCAGTGCAGAAGGCTGATTTTAGTCTATTTCGAGGCTAACTAGAGAACCCCTTTCCTAACAGACAGGAAACAGCAGGTGAAGCTAGACAGAATCACATCCGATACCTGTACAATCAGCACAGCCCCCCGCCCCCCCAAGGCTGGGTGCTTTCTCCACTTCTCTTCTCCCTATATACCAATGACTGCATCTCAAACTATCCATCTGTTAAAATACTGAAGTTTGCAGATGACACAACAGTGATTGGTCTTATTCGAGACAACGACGAATCCGCATAAAGACAGGAGGTTGTACAACTTGCCTCATGATGTAACTGGAATAATCTGGAACTGAACACACTCAAAACTTTAGAAATGCTGGTGGACTTTAGAAGCAACCCTCCCATACTACCACCTCTTACAATACTAGACAACAAAGTATCAACAGTAGAGACCTTCAAATTTCTAGCTTCTATATCACATGACCTAAAATGGACATCTAACATCAAAAACGTCATCAAAAAAGCACAACAAAGAACATTCTTTCTGCACCAACTCAGAAAGCTCAAACTGCCCAAGGAGCTGCTGATCCAGTTCTACAGAGGAATGATTGAGTCTGTCATCTGCACCTCTATAACTGTCTGGTTTAGGTTCTGCAACCCAACAGGATAGACACAGATTTCAGAGAGTAATTAGGACTGCAGAAAAAACAATTACTACCAACCTGCCTTCAATTGAGGACCTGTATCCTGCACAAGTCAAAAAGAGGTCTGTGAAAATATTTACAGACCCCTCACATCCTGGACATAAATTGTTTCAACTCCTTCCCTCAGAACGATGCTATAGAGCATTGCACACCAGAACAACTAGACACAAGAACAGTTTTTTCCCGAAAGCCATCACTCTGCTAAACAAATAATTCCCTCAACCCTGTTCAATTATTACAAAGTCTGCACAACTATTACTGTTACATCTTGTCACCTACTCCTTATCACCCATCCCCTCTCACTTGTGACTGTATGACTGTAACTTTGTCGCTTGTATACTGAGTTTGCAGGATGAGGTGAGGCAAGATCGAGAGAAAAGAGGAGCTATCAGCTTGTAATGCATGTAAAAATAACAATGTTGTGACACTGTGGTTAGAGGAAGAGAAAACTGCTTCATTTGCTGTGACAATGGGGCAGAATTTTGAGAGTCTTGTTCCTTGTGGTATATAATGGCTTGTGAGTTGGGGCCAACAACTGATTTTTGTTTGTTATAATTTGAAATTTAATAAACCACTTAGGATCCTTAATAAATTATTATCCTTAATAAAGAACCCTAAGGGAGATACCTTATGGTGTGCTTGTCTGTTTAATTTCTTACAAGTGCCACTATGCTCATAATGAGGTTTTTCTCCTGAAACTAGAAATACCCAGTTCCTGCAAATACCCAGTTCCTGCAAATACCCAGTTCCTGCAAATACCCAGTTCCTGCATTCTTGGTCACCAGAATCCTGACCAGCATAATGTTCACCCTCCCCATCAGATCATCCCAGGAGAAACAAAAACTATTTTAACAGGTGGGATTTGCCCTTTGGAATAGCCTGCAGCAATGTTTCTCAACTTTAGCAGTTTTAAAATCCCAGAATTCCCCAGAGAGCTATCCTCTGCTGGCTGGAGAATTCTGGGAGTTGCAGTCCACATATCTTAAAATCACCAAGGTTGAGACATGCTGGTTTATAGGAAAAGGATGACATACCTGTCTAAATGCACAGAAGACTTTTTAAATGCACACAAGGCTTTAAAAACAGTTAAATTAAACAGTGAAAAGGAATTCAGGAATGAAAAAAACTCGGGCAAAGACAAACATGAGGAGTCTGCACTACTATTACTGTGAATCTTCTCATCACTCCTTATCACCCTGTATGACTGTAACTTTGTTGCTTGGATCCTTATGATTTATATTGACTGTTTCCTAGTATGATTTGATTGGTTATTGTACCCTATGACTATCACTAAGTGTTGTATGTTATGATTCTGTACGAATGTATCTTTTATGTGTACAGTATTTGCACCAAGAAAAATCGCTTGTGTGTCCAGTCACACTTGGTCAATAAAGAATTCTATTCTATTCTATTCTATTCTATTCTATTCTATTCTATTCTATTCTATTCTATTCCATTCCATTCCACTCAACTCTACTCTACTAAAAGGCATCGGAAGGAGCCTTTGCCCGATGCTCTCTCCGGAAACAGCAGCGCCTGGGAGGGATCGCCCCCTTTCCCTCCGGCCGCTTTAGCAGCCATTCAACCCCGAGTCTTCCGGACCTGAAACAGCCCCAGAGGAGAAAGAGAAAGTACCGGGAAACGATCGGGAAGGGCCGGCAGAATCATCTCCCCCAGGAGAAAGTGGGGACGGCAGGCGCGATCTTAGGGGCGCCCCCAGACGCTGCCTTGAAGGCTCACCTGTCCCGGCATTTCCCCAGGTGGGAAAAGGGAAGGAAGGAGGGAGGGGAGGGAGGTTCTTACGTGGCGCTCAAAAGGAAACAGGCGGCTCTGTTCCTCTCCCGGACTCCGCTCTTCAAGAGATGCGCGCAGGAACAGATCCACGATCCGCTTTCCTCGCAGCCCCGCCGGCCACGCTCCCTTCCCGCCCCCACCCGTGGATCCCCCTTCTCGGGAGAGCCCCAGCCAGGACTTCGCAGAGCCCAAGCAGGAAACGTTTACACTTCCTCCCCTCTCTGTCTCTCTCCTCCTATTCTCGAAAGGGCCGAAGGCGCCGCCCACTCGAGACTTCCCCTGTCTGCCCCCCCCCCATCTGCCCGGGGAATCGGTCCCCAGTGGGAGGGTCAGCTGGACAGGGAGTCCAGGGCTGTTTCTCCCCAGGCGGTCAGAGAAAGGGGGGTAGGGGGGACGGAGGGGACGGAAAGAGGGACTGGAGGGGGATGCGGAGCAGCAAAGCTAGGAGGGAATTACAGAATAACAGGGCTGGGAGGGGACCTTGGAGATCTTCTAGTCCAACCCCCTGCTCAGGCTGGAAAACCTGTAGTACCATCACAGGCAAAGGGTTGTCCGATCTCCTTCAAAACTCCCCCTGTTGTCCGGAAAAGGGAGTCTGTCTGCATGCTTATTCTGACAGGGGAGTCCTCAACTTACAACGTATTTCCATAGAACTATGAACAATCAGGATTCTCCCTTAATAACAAATACTCCATTGCTCCTTTGCAAGCAGTCCTGGACTCAGAACTGTCTATTTAGTTCAAAGGCACAGAAAAAAGTGATTTAGGATGGTTTTTCCCACTGAAGAAGGCCAGTGGCAGCATCCCGGTGGTCACATGGTCAAAATTCAGCCACTTGGAAACCGACTCACGTTTATGATAGTTGTAATGTCCCTGGGTCATGGGATCATTTGCGACCTTCGGACAAGAAATGGGGGAGTCAGATTTACTGAACAACTGTGTTACTAACTTAACAACTGTGGTGATTCACGCAACAATCCCAGCAAGAAATATCCTCAAAGGGTACAAAAATTCACTTACCAAATGTCCCACTTAGCAATGGAAATTTTGGATCAAATGGCAATTGAGAACCTGTAGATGATGCTAGCAGCAAACTGCAGTGTCTAATATAGGGGCTTCTTTTCATGGTCTCATTCTCTATCTTGGGTTGGAAAATCCCAGACTTTCTGGACTTACAGGTGATCTCATTTTACTAACATCAGTAAACATTTACTAACATTTTACTAACGTTTTCAAGATGGCTGCGCACATGAATGCTGCGGCTAACTGCTCCTTCTTTCAATGTATGTTGTGTATGATTCTGTTGTGTGTTTTGGATCCTTTCCTTGATTGAATCCTGTGGGGCAAGGAGCATCTATAATCGGCATGCCATGTTACAAATTGAACTGAAATGTGAAAAGGCTATTACAGATGATTTTATACATTCTCATAACATAGCGTAGGAGGCAATAATAAATAAATTCTATAGCATGTTAAGTGTGCTACTAGAGGAGCAAACATATTGGACAAAGTACTGTCAGGGCTGCCAACCTTGAGTGATAGTTCGGAGTGAGACACTGCGAGGGAGCGGAGCGACCGAGGGGGGGATGGTGTGGAAGGGGGGTGTCCCCCCTTCCACGGTAGGGAGCTTTGACAATTTTACATTTTAAATGGTGCAATCTGATGCATACTTTAGTCATGATTTGGACATATACATACATACATACATGCAAGCAGCACCAATGTACTTGAACCGGATTTGTAAGATATTAATAATGCAGTTCACTGACCATCTTGGCCGGAAAGGGTCCACATTCTTGGGCCTCTGCCCATCTGCTCCGTCCCTTTGGGCTGCTCCGGCTCTCCTCCTCCTCCAGGGTCCCTGGCTGAGAGGGGCGTCCCAAGTGCCTGGGATCCGGCCCCTCCAGGCTGCCTCTTCAGGGCCACAGAAGCCTCCCTCACATGGCCCCGGGGGTGGAGGGGGCCTTGCCAGGGTTCCCGGCCTTGGAGCTGGGCAGAAACGGCCCTTCCCAGCCCTCTCCCACCCTCTGGGCCTCCCACCTGCGGAGGGGAGGGGGATCCAGGCTGAGTCTTGGACCCACCAGCCTCACAGTCCAGCTGAAGGGTCGGAAAGGGCCAGGCAGGCAGATGGACACACACACACACACACACAGAATGGGGGGGGGAGGCTGGTGTCCTTCACTCCCCAAACGCCCCCCTCCCAGTCTGTGCATGGGACCCCCAGCAATGCTGCCATCAGCTGCTCCCCTGCAGGGAAGTCCTGGATTGTCTGGGGGAGGAGAGGAGAGGACAATGGCCACTCCCCCCCCTTTGCTTGGCATTTGTGGGGAGACCCCTCAAGGCGAGATTCCTTCCCAAGGGCTCCCAAAGAGCACCCAAACGTTCCTGGCATCAAGTGGGGAAAGAAGCCTAAAAAGAGAGAAACTCCTGCACCGGCTGTGATTGGGGCTCGGAGGGGACAGGAACCCCCCCTCCTTGCGAGCCCCCCCCCGCCCCACTCCAGCCTGCCCTCTGGCGGGACCCCCTTCCTGGAGAAGCTCCTCCCTGCCAGACCCTCTTGCAGCCTCTTGGACCCAGGGGAGGCTGGGGGGGGCGCATATCTAGGTGCAAAGGGCGGGGGGAGGGACACAATGTACCCGGGAAGGAGCCCTCCCCCCCTCTTCCCCCTCCCTCTCCAGGGACTTCCCATCAGGCTGGGGAGCGAGAGAAGCCGAGGCGCGCAAGAGGCCAGCCACGGCAGCTCCCCTTGCGAGAGGGAGGCCGGAGAGGGACGCGCCTTTGCGCCCCAATCCCAGCGGCCTTGAGACCAGACGGGTGCGGGGAGGGGATGATGGGAGCTCAGCTCTCGAGAAAGGCCCAGGGATGCCCTGTAGTCGTACTTCATGGGGGATAGAGAGTTCGTCTCTCTCATCTCCGCCTGCCAGAGCAGAGTGCAGCTCAAGGGTTAAGCCCAGAGAGTTGTGACATCCTAGAGCGGAAAGGAGCAACCGCTTCCTGCAGCGTGGAATTCTCTCCTCACCCCAGTACAGAAATCAATGCGGGCAACGTCCTCTCGCACATGCTCTGTTCGCCCTCTGAAGCCGCCCAGGACCGGAGGCTTCACTTCTCGAAACTTTGGGCTTGGGCATATCGATATTCGGAATATCAGAGAATGTAGAGATATATTTATTTTTTGTACATTCCATTTTGGGGGTTTAGCGTGAGATTTCGTTTATCAGAGTGAGACAGTCAAAATTGGTTGAATTGCGTGAGTCTCACGCTGATTGCGTGAGAGTTGGCAGCCATGTACTGTATATACCAACATCAAACATGGCTATAAAGTTATACAATTATCACATTTGGGACAATCAGACCATATATCACTGCTTTTAGCACCAGCTTACATCCCGCTTAGGAGACGGGTTCTGCGTATAATAAAGACAGTGAAATCTTGGCCAGAAGATGCTTCCCAACAACTTCAGGATTGTTTTGAGAACACAAATTGGGACATCTTTTATCACCCTGACCTAGAGATGCACACTGCAACTGTTCTGTGCTATATCAAACACTGCATAGATACTATCAGTGTGGATAAGCATATTAGGATCTATCCCAATCAGAAACCCTGGATGACCAAGGAAGTCCAGTGCCTCTTGTGTGACAGGACCAAGGCCTTTAGGTCTGGTGATAGGGCAAGATACAATGCTGCCAGAGCTAATCTGAAGAAAGGTATTCAGAAGGCCAGGACTGATTATAAGGGGAAGATTGAGGATAATTTTTATCGCAATAACATGAGGCAGGTGTGGCAAGGGATTCAACAAATTACAAACCATCAACCGACCAATGTCATCCCTGTTGAGGGGGATGTTTCATTGGCAGAGGAACTGAATCATTTCTTTGCTCACTTTGAAGTGGAGACATCAGAGACAGATAAAACACAACTACCAGCCAACTGTAGCCTCCACCTCATTGTGGAGGAACAGGAGATGAGGAGCATTCTGAGGGCTGTGGACCCTAGAAAGGCTGCCGGTCCTGATGGTATCTCTGGCTGGGTGCTCAGAGACTGTGCTGATCAGTTGGCTGGAATCTTTACCAGGATCTTCAATCAGTCTCTATCCCAGGCCACTATTCCATCTTGTTTGAAGGCTTCCACCATTGTTGCGCTGCCAAAGAAGTTCCCTATCAATAACCTCAACGATTACAGACCAGTGGCACTCACTCCTATCATCATGAAGTGCTTTGAGAAATTGGTCTGCCGGCACATCATTTCTGGTCTTCCGCATACATTTGATAAACACCAGTTTGCATACAAAAAAAATAGATCTACAGAGGACACTATAGGCATCACTCTTCACACTGCTCTGACTCATCTAGAATAGCAGGAGGGCTATGTGAGGATGCTTTTTGTGGATTTTAGTTCTGCGTTTAACACAATTCTTCCACGTAGACTAGTGTCTAAACTTCTGGACCGTGGGCTTTCTTATTCAATCTGCCTTTGGATTATGAATTTCCTGTCTGGCCATTCACAGAGGGTCAGATTAGATAATCATACCTCTTCAGCCCTTATTTTTAACACTGGTACACCACAGGGTTGCGTGTTGAGTCCCTTACTCTATACTCTTTATTGCATGACTGCATTCCCACTCACGCTAGTAATACTATTGCAAAATTTGCAGATGATACAACAGTGGTGGGACTTGTCTCTGGGGAGGGGAGGGGGGATGAGTCTGCCTACTGAGATCAGGTGGACCGGTTGCTTTCGTGGTGTGGAGACAATAACTTGGTCCTCAACACCAAGGAGCTTATAGTGAATTATAGAAGGAACAGAACAGACATCCAGCCCTTGCTTATCAATGGAGACCAAGTGGGGCAAGTGGTTAGTTTTAAGTTTCTGGGTGTTACCCTACAAGAGGACCTGACGTGGGATGCCCACCTTGCAGCCCTGGTCAAAAGGGCCCAGCAGAGATTATATTACCTGAGACTTCTCAGAAAGCAATTGAATGAAAAACTGCTAGTGACCTACCGCTGCACCATAGACAGCATTTTAACATACTGCACCTCTGTATGGCTTGCCAATTGCACAGTGGCAGATAGGACAGCACTCCAGAGGGTTAACGTCATTGCCCAGAGGATCCTTGGTTGCCCTCTCCCCTCTTTGGAAGAGCTTTATAGCTCCCGCTGCCTTAAGAAAGTTCAAAACATTCTCAAAGATCCATCTCATCCCGGGCACCCTTTTTTTGAACTATTACCATCTGCCAGACGGTACAGAAGAATAAAAACAAGGACAAATAGGCTGAAAAACAGCTTCTATCCCAGGGCAGTAGCTCTTTTGAATTCTGCTGCATAGTGCAGCGTTGGTGTAGCGTCTGGGTTTTCCAGTTCAATGTGTAAAGGGTGAAGGATGTGTGTTTGTGTTTATTTTCATGGTCATGATGTGCACTGAAGATGGTGTTTGATTTCATTGTACGAGGTGCAATGACAATAAAGTAAACTAAATCACCACTAGTATTAAGGATTGGTTGGGACATTTCACCCATGTGGTATCTATTCTCTAATCCAAATACTGTATGTTACTCTTCCTTGCTGGTAAAAATGGCATAAAAGAATAAATACTGCCCAGGCAGTCAGACATCTTGGCACCCTGCACAATGACATGTCTTTGAAACCCATCATATGGTGCCCAACCAGGGACATCAGAAGAAAAACTACTTCTATGCAGAAAAGATGGTCCCTAACTTACAACATCTCATTTAGTGACTGTTCAAAGTTACAACAGCACTGAAAAAAGTGAGTTACAACCAGTTTTCGCACTTACGACCATTCAAGCATCCCCATGGTCATGTGATCAAAATTCAGACACCTCTGAACTGAGTTGCATTTATGACAGTTTCAATGTCCCGGGGTCAGGAGATCCCCTTTTGCAATCTTCTGACAAGCAACGTCAATGGGAAAACCAGATCCGCTTAACAACTGTGTTGCTATTTAACAACTGTGGAGATTCACTGAACAACTCTGTGGCAAGAGAGGTTGCAAAATGGAGCAAACTTAACAAACCTCTCACTCAAAAACAAAAATGTGGGGCTCACTTGTGTCATAAGTCAAGGACTACCTGGACAAAATATTTCTCCTAGTTAACTCCAAGCCATAAAGAGAAGGCTGGATACGTCACGTGCTAGACCGGCCCCTCCCTGGTTTAGCGGAGGGGAAGAAAGTCCCACTACATCACATGACGCCATGAGTTTCACCCCAATATAGATCCTGCTTCACCTTTGCAGGGATTCTAGCATGTTCATCATTTCCTCCTCAAGAATTGTACTTCCAGCGTGGTTGAAAGAAGGAAAAAGATCGTCCTGAACAAAAAGGCCCTTTTGGTTTTCGTTACCTTTCCTGCCTCAACGTTGAGTCCGTTACCAGATATGCCAAGTCCTCAAACGGAACACATGGAAGAGAAGGTTGAAAGCAAAAACTTTATTGTGCAGCAAAAGTAACACAAGGAAATCCCCCCCTCTCTCTGTACCTCTCTATCTCTATGAGAAAAGAAAGAAGATGTGGAAAGGAAAAAGGCAATGGCTTCCGACTCCCTTTGGATCAGTAATAACATCAAAGCAAAATGTTTTAGTTTTAAATACCGTGTTTCTCAAAAAATAAGGCCCAGTCTTATATTCTTTTCTGCACCAGGACTTACCCACTTACTTAAGGACTACTGCAGCCATGCCTCCTCCGCCCCAATACCTATCACGCCGCTACTCAGCATCTTCTACATTGTATATTGTGCCATTGTGTGCTTCAGCAGCAGCGGTGGCACAAGATCCTTGCAGCATTCTGCCGTTAGTGGCAGCACAGGCGTGCAGAGCAATATGGCGTCTGGCCACAAGTGGCAGCATTAGCACGATGAGTCAGATGGCGTTCTGCTGTGAGTGGCGGCACTGGCACAATGAGCCACGCAGCGTCTTGCATGCAAGCTGCCACAACTGGCTTTAAAAGTAAGGCAGCAGTGCAACAGATGTTGGGGTATGGGAGGTCTGAGTGCGGCAGTCTACAAATAAGTGAGTAAGGGGTGCATGAGACAGGTCCACCCCCTCCCCACCCTAGCTTGATTTTTACGTCTTAGATCATTTTTTCCTGCTGTGTGTCTTCTTATGGCAATTAAAGTTACCCCCGGTTGTGAATTTCTTTCCACATTCCACACACTGATATGGTTTCTCCCCTGTGTGGATTCTTTTATGGACCCTAAGATTCTTGCCATCTTTAAAACTCTTTCCACACTCAATGCATTTAAACGGCTTCTCTCCTGTGTGGATCCTATTGTGGGAGGTAAGCTGACCACTCACAGGAAAACATTTTCCACACTCCAAGCATTTATAGGGTTTCTCCCCTGAGTGAAGCCTTCTATGGATCCTGAGTGAATGATTATGTTTAAAGCTTTTTCCGCACTCGGGACATGTATACAGTTTCTCCCCTGTGTGGATCCTCTTGTGGATACCAAGATAATAACTTGTCCTGAAATTCAGGCCACACTCCATGCACTTATAGGGTTTCTCCCCTGTGTGAATCCTCTTATGGATGCCAAGGACACTACTTCTACTGAAACTCATGCCACACTCCTGACACTTATAGGGTTTCTCCCCAGTGTGAATCCTCTTGTGACGAGAGAGAGCCGCTAAATCAGTGAAGCGTTTGTCACATTCAGGACATTTATAAGGCTTTTCACCTGTGTGGGTCCTTTTATGGACAGTAAGATTACTTGCTTGACTGAAACGCTTCCCACACTCGGTGCATTGATACGGTTTCTCTCCAGTGTGCATTCTTCTATGAGAAGTTAGGTGGCTGGAGTTATGGAAGCTCTTTCCACACTCCAGGCATTTGTACAGTTTCTCCCCTGTGTGGATCTGTTTGTGGACATGAAGGCCACCAGAACGGGCAAAGCGCTTTCCACACTGCAGGCAGTGAAAAAGTTTCTCCCCTGTATGAATCCTCTTATGGGAAGAAAGTGTACAAGGGGCACTGAAGCATTTTCCACACTCTGTGCATTTATACGGCTTCTCTCCAGTGTGGATCCTCTTATGTAAATTTAAATTGCCTTTTCGGGTGAAGCTCTTTCCACACACCGTGCAATGATACGGCTTTTCCCCTGTATGAGTCCTATTATGGCAACTGAGGTCACTTGCATAGTGGAAGCTCTTCCCACATTCCAGGCATTTACATGATTTCTTCCCAGTAGGGCTTTTTTCCAGGGAATTCAGTTCCTTGCTCTGAGTAAACCCCATTCTACCCTCCCTGCATTGATCCAACTTCTCCTCTCTGTGGAGGCTTTGATGAGAAGTAAGGGAGGCGCTGCTCCTGAAGGTCTTTCCACAAGGGATGCATTGATGCTGCTTCTTCTTGTGGATCCTCTTATGCGAATTAAGATGGTTTTTCTGCCTGAAGGCCCTTCCACAATCCAGACATTTGTGGGGATCCTCTGCTTTGTGAATCTTTTTATGCGAAGCAAGAGAGTGGCTTGTACTGAAGCTTTCTGCACACTCTGTACATTTGTACAGTTTCCCTCCTTTTATTCTTTCATGTAAAGGAGGAGGAAGTTTCCTTCTGGGGTGTTGCCTGCTTTCATCTTGTTTCTTGCCAGCAGGGCTTTCGCCACAGTCACATAATCCAGATTCATTACAGACTGTTTTCCCACATCTTGAACACACTTGTTTTTCTTGGCAATCATCTGTGTCCAATAAGACATTGATATCTGGACAAGGTAAGCCAGAGCAATTCTCCAGCTCCCCTGTTAACTGGTTTTCCTCTGAACTTTGCTTTCCATACGTCTTTTCTGCAACTTCCTTTTTGTCTTTTGGCAAAGGTGCTGCTACCTCTTGACCAAAATCCTCTGTCTCCCATCTATCCCCTGGTTGCAACAATAAAAAAAGGAAAGTTAGCGCAACCTTTAGTGTGAAAGCAATCAAACACCATGCTGTATTTGAACGGTATCAAACTGCTTCCAAACTCCCATTTGTTCCAAACATGATGTTATCCTTGCTATTAAGATGATATTTGAACATTTGACCTTTGGCTACTAAATTTAAATACCTTAACAGAATCCTTTACCTAATGAGACCACGTTCCTCTTGTTTTCCAGCATGACCTCTTGGTACAGGGCTTTTTGCTCAGAGTCCAGCAGGGCCCACTCCTCCACGGAAAAAAACACAGCTACATCCTCAAATGATACCAAATTCTGACATAGGGAGAGCAAAACAAAAACAAAAAAACCACAACGTATTTCATGAATATTCCTAACAATGAACACTTCAATGAATTACATGTGACTCTTCTTCTTAATGAAAAACCTCCAGTTTCCAAGTAGGGCAAAGAAGCATGTAGGTTATTGAATTTAGCAGTTGGAAAAGTAAAGTGTACAATAGGACAGAACACAATTGTAATTGATTAGTTAGAGAATGCTGACTCATGCAGGATGCAATCTACACTACCATTGGTTGCTTTAAGTATAAAGGGGGCGTTTCCCTTTCCCCCCTCCTTTTTCCCTTCTCTGTGTGCTACATGATGCTGTCAGCTTTGGAAGCCATATTAGCACCAGACGCTTCCACCCTGCCACATTCTTGAGCCTGGGAAAAGGTTGGGGGGGGGGATTTTTTGGAGCATATGTGGCTAGACAAAATAGCATTCTTCTTCTAAGTCAAGGTCATGTTATTTCTGCACCTGGCTGAGGAGTTGTTAGGAATAACAAGGTTACCTAATATAGTTTGGGTAAAGTAATATATATAAACTATGATAGTTGTTAGGGATACACACCCTAGCAGAACGTGCAGCAGCAGTCTAGCAGGCAGGCAAATGATGTAAGATAAAAGTTGTTGTAGTTTACACTCAGTAAGACAGATACACTGTGCCAGTTAAATATTTTTTTATTCCAGCAAGAGTTATAGCATAGTCAAAACAGTCCATATGTCATAAACTAGTTCAGTCCATCCAGGGATTAATCAGTTGCAAAGTCCAGTGTTGAAAATAGAGGTCAGTAAACTTACAAATAATCAGTCCAGCAATATATCTCTTTTGCAGTCAGAGATATGAAGAAAATCAAACCCCTTTTCTTCTCTCAGCAACAGCAGGGAAACACACAGTTATCACCATCAATCCAACATTGTCAGCTACTACAGTAAAAGCCAGCTAACAGTGAGCTCTCTTGCTCCCTCTTATGGTGATTTTACAACCGCACCAAAAATACATGTTTTGCAGTTAAAGTGATACTTACACTTAAACTCACCAACATAGTTTATATATTATTTTTTACCCAAACTAAGTTAGGTAACCAATGTTATCCCTAACAATAGTAATTTTAAGTGTGTGTCACTTTAAACTGCAAAGCATATAATTTTTGGGTGCGGTTGTAAAACTGCCATAAGAGGGAGCAAGAGAACCTGCTGGATCACTGACTATGCTGGATTGATGGTTTGCCAACTGCGTGTTCCCTGCTGCTGAGTCTTGGAACATCGAAGGAAGAAAGGAGGTTTGACTTCTTTTTTTTTTTATAAACCAATTTTATTAATTTTACAAAAACAGTGCACAAACAATCAAAGCATAACAGCTTATAACCATTTTCAATAACATTCTTTGTCTGTTCTATTTCCAACTATCCATTCATCTTTTTTCTTTTACTACACTTCTCCTATACACTATTTGGATTGACGCCTTTACCCTAACTTAAAAGTACTTCATATAACACTTAATTTATCTTGGGATTCTGTTTAATAAATTCTAAATTTACACAATAAATTTTATACTCTAAATACACATATAAAAACACAATCTTATATACCTTCCAGAATCCCCCTTTTATCCTTAATTAGATTCACCCATTGTCTCTAAATAAGCTTTTTTTCTTTAGATCTTGCTTCCCACCATTGAGGCTTCTCCTCCCCCCCTTTCTCTCTTGCTTATTCTTCTCCTTGCCCTTTTTACCCCTTTGTCTCTCCTCTTCCCTTTTCTTACTCCCTTCCCTTTGCTTTCTAATCTTGCATCCACCTTTCCTCTCATTTTTCTTTTTTTGGGTTGTTTTTTCAAACCTTAAAATCCCCTTTTTCTTATCCTCTTTCTCCTCCTCCCCGGAAAAAACCCATTGTTCATCAAAGATGGCTTCTTGTTCCTCTTCTTCTTTGTCCCAGTCATTCTGCTGCGTAATCAACTTTTCATAAGTACATAACACCATTTCTAAAAATTGAAATGAAGTGCCCAAAGTATCTTTTCCATCTTGTTCTTCCTTTTTATATTTTTGATATTCAATCTTTAGTTCATCCACAAGCGATGCCATCCTGAAAAGAAAAACTTTCCCCAAAACAATCACCCAAGTATTTTTAGTCAAAAGTAATTCAAAAAGAAAGTTCCAAAAGTTAATACTTTTCTTCCTTCTTCTATTTCTCTTTCTGGGGTTACTGTTTAATCAAAGAGGTCCAATTACCATATTTCTTTTTTTAGTATTCTTGGCAATCTCCTCCTTTTTCCACTTCTGCTCCAATATTTTTCCGCTTCCTTCCCACTTGCAACATCAATTTTTAAATGATCAGAAATCCATACCTCTAATAAAGGTTTTCCAATTTCTTAAATTTTTAAATCTTTAAAAAATTTTAATGTCCAAGCAACTTTCAGACTATTTCACCTTCAGTGCCCAAACAAATTTCAAATGTTCTGCTTTTTTCATGGGGTGGGAGAGTGAAGAAAAAAAAAAGTTCCCTTTAACAGCTTCTCCACTGCTTTCGATCTTCAATTCAGACAGCTCAGTTCCAGCGAATTTAAAGGATGTCGATTGACCCGGCTCAGCCAGCACTTTCACTTTTCTTGCTTCCTCCAGCACGATCTTACCTGGTTGCACACTTCTTCGTGGCGGCCATTGCTGACCGCCGCCAGAGGTTTGACTTCTTCATATATCTACTGTGAGGAGATATAGTAATGGACTGATATTTGTAAGTTTACTGACCTCTTTTTCGACACTGGACTTTGCAACTGAATAATTCCCGGACAGACTGAACTGGTAAATGATATATGGACTGTTTTGACTATGCTAAAATTCTTACTGGAATAACTATTTAACTAGCAGAGTGTATCTGTT
The DNA here is from genome assembly GCA_033807585.1 of Hydrophis major. Classification (NCBI taxonomy): domain Eukaryota; kingdom Metazoa; phylum Chordata; class Lepidosauria; order Squamata; family Elapidae; genus Hydrophis; species Hydrophis major. Next base: position 25,722,453 of record CM066329.1, read on the forward strand.
TTACTGAGTGAAAGCTACAAAAACGTTTATCTCACATATTTGCCTGCCTGCCTGCCTGGCGTGCAGATTCTGCTAGAGTGTATCCCTAACAGGAGTGATTGAGAGCACGTCTGAAGTTGGGATGGATGGTGATTGGGGCATGTGATGCCATGAGGGGTGCAGGGAGTGGATTTATAATTTTTTACTTATTGCAGGGAAACCCAGAATTTTCACATTCGGGATTTCCCAGATGAACCATTTTACTACTCTAATAAAAGGAACTTTTGAGAAGATGTCTGTCAGAGTTATTTGTTGGAGTTGAGGTTTTCTGGAACAACTGATATATGTTTCAGCTTTACCTCATGATGTTCCTGTGTTCCTGACTATCTTATGCAGGAACTGGATATGGCCAGTCCAGAGAAAAGAAGGACCAGGGGAGACGTGATATCAGTGTTCTAGTATTTCTGGGGCTGCCCCAAACAAGAGGGGCTCAACTTATTTTCCAAGGCACCAGAAGGCAGGAGAAGAAACAATGGATGGAAACTAATCGTGGAGAAAGGCAACCTGGAATTAAGGAGAAACTTCATGACAGTGAGAACAATTAACTAATGGAACGGTTTGCTTTCAGAAGTTTTGGGCTGGAGGTTTTTAAGGAGAGACTGGACACCCACTTGTCTGAAAGGGTATAGGGTCTCCTGCTTGAAACAGGGGGATAGACTAGAAGATCTCCAGGATCCCTTCCAATTGTGATATTTTGTTATTGTGAGATTGGCACATCTGGGGAGGGGAGAATCCTACCTGCGTTGGAAGCTCAGCCGCTGTTGATCCTCCATTACAAAGAACTGAGGTTCCAGGAGATGAAGCCATGGCCACGAGATGGTCTAGGAGTGGGGAAAAAACAGCAAAGGAATAATTGGCTATCAAACATCCTCAGGATATTCTTGAGCATCCAGTGCAAAAGGCTGATTTTAGCTACAAAGGACTACAAAAACTCTTTTCACAGCTGGCAGTTGAAGTGGGGAACTACCAGCCTTTTATGAGCGCTGGACTTCAACTCCCAGAATACGTGAGCCAGCTGGCTGAAGAATTCTGGAACTTGAAGTCCACCAGTCATAAAAGGGCCATAACTTCCTCACCCCTGGATGACACCAACGTTTCTCAAACTTGGCAGCTGTTGAAATATGTGGACTTCAACACACGCGGGAAATTCTGGGAGTGAAAGGCCCACAAATCACAAGGTTGCCCAGGTTAAGAAACAATGGTCCACAGGAAAGGGCGACGCCTTTTTAAATGCCCTAAAAGGCTTTGTAAATGCAGTTCAATTGAACGATGGGAACGAGGAAAGGAAGGCGGACGAAGAGATGGAAGGGCGTCCGGAGGAGCCTTGAGCCGATGCTCTCTCCGGAGGGGGCTCGTCTTGAGCAGATCCCCGAAACAGCAGCGCCTGGGTGGGATCGCCCCCCTTTTCTCCCCGCCGGTTTAGCAGCCCTTCAACTCCGAGCCTCCTGGATGTGAAACGGCCCAGAGCAAAGGAAGCGACGGGAAACGGTCAGGAAGAGCCGGCAAAAAAGAAAGGAGAATAAGAATCATCTCCCCCAGGAGAAAGTGGGGACGGCAGCAGCGATCTTAGCAGCGCCCTAAGAAGCTGCCTTGAAGACTCACCTGTCCCGGCATTTGGAAGGAAGGAAGGAAGGTTTTTACCTGGCACTCAACAGGAGAGATGCAGCTCTCTTCCTCGGCCGGCCATGCTTTCTTCCTTCCCGGCTACACAAACACGTAGATCCCCCCTCCCCGGAAAGACCACCGCCGCGAGTTTGCAAAGCCCAAGCCGGAAGCATTTATAGCTCCTCCCACTCTCTACAGGGCGGAGAGCGCCACTCACTCAGGGGTCTCCCTGCTTGCAAATTCTCCCTCCCCACGTCCTGGGCTGGATGGGTACTGAAAAAAGTGACTTTCAAGACTGGTGCAGCCTCCCCATGGTCAGGTGATCCAAATCCAGCCACTTGAAACCTGACTCCTATTTATGACGGTTGCCATGTCCGGGATCACAGGAAGCTCGGGATAAGCAGTCAATGGGGGAGTCAGATTTGCTCAACAACTGTAACAACTACAGTGATTGGCTTAACAACCACGGCAAGTAATAGCGTAAAATAGGACCAAACTCACTTCACAAATGTCTCACTTAGCAACAGACTAAATTGTAGTCGTAAGTCAAGGATTGCCTGTATTTGAAGGGTCAATGGGGCATGTCGAAGAGCGACACAACTTAGAGATGACTCCTTGCCCCAAAAGAGAATAAAAAGGGGGAAAAATCCCCACATAATCTGCTTTTTTCCAATATTACCCCAATATGGGACCAAAGGACCCCCTGATGATCCATAAGGGAGACCCATTAACTTTCTCCCTCTGAAGCTGAAGAAAACCTCAGAGCCAAGAAATATTTAATATATTTAACTATCTAAAAGGCATGAGGTGGGAAATATTTAAAAGTCTATGAATTTCAAACAAAAAACTACTAAACCGTACAGGCAGCCTCGACTTACAACCATTCGTTTAGTGACCTAAGTTACAATGGCATTGAAAAAAGAGACTTATGTTCATTTTTTGCACTTACAACCGTTGCAGCATCCCCATGGTCATGCGATCCAAATTCAGACATTTGACAACTGACTCACATTTATGACCATTGTGGTGTCCCAGGGTCAGGGAATCCCCTTTTGCAATCTTACGACAAGCAACACCAAAGGGAAAACCAGATTCACTTAACAACCAAGTTGCTAGTTTAACAACTCAGGTGATTCACTTAACTGAGGCAAGAAATGTCACAAAATGGAGCAAAATTGACTTGTCTCACTTAACAACAAAAATTTGGGGCTGACTTGTGCTTGTAAGTCTATTACCTCTACAAAATATTTCTCCTATAGTCAAAACGACTCCAAGCCTAATGAAGCCTGCTTCCAGTTTGCCGAGAGGGGGTTTGTGCATTTCCCCCTCAAGAATTGCACTTCCAAAATGGCTGAAAGGAGGAAAGAGATCCTTCTGAACTCAAAGGCACTTTTGGTTTTTCTCCCCTTTCCTGCTCCAGGCGCTTTGCCAGATATGCCAATGTCTCAGACTGAACACACTGAAGACAAGATTGTTAGCAAAAACTTTATTCCACAGAAAAAGTCATACAAGGAAATCTCCCTCAAGGCCTTTGTACACCACCAACACCCACTGGAGGGCTTTACACTGCATTTGCCACACAGTTTAGATGTTTCAGAGTCATGGGATATTCTCTCATCTCCCTTTACAGCAGTTTCTGCCTGTTTTACACTCACATCTTAATCTTACAGCATACGTGTCACCCAGAGCTCAACCAAGCTCTTTAAAGCCATCCTAACATGATCACAGGGAAACCTCAACACCTCCATAAATGTCACTTAGCTTTCCACGATACTTCCTGTTTTTCAAACCACATACTTTTTAGGATTGTACAGGTGCAAATCCTTCCCTATTTGTGTGTTTGTGCACAATGTGTGCCAGAGGAATTCTGGGAGGTGATGTCCACAAGTCTTAAAATATGTCTAGTCTAAGTTACTGATGGATTTTGATGTTACCTTTCCTTTCCTATGTTTTCCAAGACCGGTTTCAATGAATGGGCAATTGTCAGTTAGACTTAACACATTTTTAACATTCAAGATTGTACCTTACTAACAAATAATCAATTGCTGCTTTATAATTAGTCCTCAGCTTACAATCATTTCTTCAATCACCATTCAAAGTTTCAATGGCACTGAAAAAAATGATTTATGAATTTTTCCACACAACTGTTGGAGCATCCCTGTGTCATGTGCTCAAAATCCGGACAGTTGGCAACTAGTCTGTATTTTTGATAGGTGGAGTATCCCAGGGTTATGGGATCCCTGTTTGAGACCTTCAGACAAGCAAAGTCAAATGGGAAGCCAGATTCACTTTACAACCATGTTACTAACCAAACTACTGTGGCAAAACTTGTAAAATGGCATAAAACTTACTTAACAACTGTCTTGCTTAGCCATGGAAATTTGGGGCTTAATTGTGGTCATAAGTCAAGGGCCACCTGTATTTTCTGAAGCTGGTTCCCTGAATTGTCCAATTTATCCACCAAAAAGAGCCTGTATTTGAGATGTGAAAGCTAAGCCTTAAGCTGCTTCATAATTTAGGGCATTCAAAAATTTAGCACAATCGATATCGTATCTCAGACTAGAAATCAATTAAACACGAACAAGGTTAAAGCTGGTGCAGACACAGCAGAGATCCCTCCAGTTATTACTTTTGACAAAGCTAGCGAGTCTCATATTGGTTCATTAGTTCATTCTCTTCCATCACTTTCTCCCAGTGAAGAGCTCACTGGAGATCTTGCTTCTCTTTGTTCTGGCCTCACTTTCTCCACATGGGTCTAGTAGATCCACTGTAGATCTAGTAGATTTCTTCCAACATCAGGGAAATATGGGGAGTCAGCACCACCAGGTCTGGACCTCACCACTTAGATTGCAATGTTTCCTCTTGAAATCTTTCAGCATCTTTAGAGTGAAAGACAGCTTTCTGCAGCCTTATGTTGCCTGAAGGTGTTATCCCAAAAGTGCTTTTTTTCAAGTCAACTTGGTTTCTCCTTGAAGACATTTCACTTCTGATTCAAGAAGAAAGAGAACTGATTAAATTTCTTGGATGAGAAGGGAAATCTCCTCAAGTGAAACAAAAGCCCAATTGCCTTTTGATAAAAGCACCTTTGGGAGAACTGTAGCTTGCATGACTGAGAATCTCCATAGACATCCGGATGTGTTAGTTCCCAACTGCCTCCCTCCCTTTGCTGTTCGAATTGACAAAAGTTGATCATTTGTTGTTTGTTATGGACACTTGAGAGCGTATGCATTGGGGACACAGGCCTTTGCTGTCCAATCTCACTTAGCCAATGAGAGAATTCCCTTCCCATCCCCCTTTCTATTTCTATATTTTATTCCATTTCTATTCTTATTGTTTCTAATCTAATTCTACTCTACTCTAATCCAGCACAAAGATCTAATATCTAAAAGTTAATTCCTAGTTCTACAAAGGAGCTCTTCTTTTTAATGGATCAAGACGTTTCTGCTGCTTTGGAAGCCCTTCCCATATTCCATTTATTTCTACAGAATCTCCTGCAAAACCTCTATGGGCATGAAGCAAATTTTGAGAAGCAACACGAACCAATTCACATCATTTTTTCCTGCTGTGCATCTTCTTACAGCAATTAAAGTTACCCCCAGTTCTGAATTTCTTTTCACACTCCACAAACTGATAGGGCTTCTCCCGTGTGTGGATTCTTTTATGCAGCAAAAGATTCATGCCATCTTTGAAACTCTTTCCACACTCGATGCATTTAAATGGTTTCTCCCCTGTGTGGATTATATTTTGGGAGGTAAAACTGCCACTATCACTGTAACATTTTCCATACTCTAGGCATTTATATAGCTTCCCTCCGGTGTGGATCCTGTCATGTAAACTGAAATTGCCTTTATGGGCGAAGCTCTTTCTGCACGCTGTGCAATGATACGGCTTTCCCCCTGTATGGATCCTATTATGGAAGGTTAAACTGCCCCTTCTGCTGAAACTTTTTCCACACTCCAAGCATTCATGGGGTTTCTCCCCAGTGCGGACTCTGCTATATAAGTTACAGCTTTTTTTTGCACTTTCCATATGTGCGACATTCATAAAGTTTCTCCCTAGAATGGAGCCTTTTGTGGCAAGTGAGGCCCCACGAATTGGTGAAACATTTGTCACACTCAGTACACTTATAGGGCTTTTCCCCTGTGTGGATTCTTTTATGGATATTAAGGTGACTTTTTTGACTGAAACACTTCCCACACTCGGTGCATTGATAAGGTTTCCCTCCTCTGTGGATATTTTGATGGGAAGTTAAGATGCTGGATGTACAAAAGCTCTTTCCACACTCCAGGCATTTGTATGGTTTGTCCCCTGTGTGGGTCCATTCGTGGGCACGAAAGTTATCAGAACGGGCAAAGCGCTTTCCACACTCCATGCATTGAAATGGTTTTTCTCCCGTGTGGATCCTCTCATGTAACTTAAGATGACCTTTTTGAGTGAAGCTCTTCCCGCACTGCACGCACTGAAAGGGTTTCTCCCCCATGTGGATTCTGCCATGTATGATATAGCTATTTTTTGCACTGAAGCTCTTTCCACACTCCATGCATTGAAATGGTTTTTCTTCCATGTGGTTTCTCTCGTGTGACTTAAGACGAGCTTTTTGACTGAAGCTCTTCCCGCACTGCATGCATTGAAAGGGTTTCTCCCCCGTGTGGATTCTGCTATGTATGATATAGCTACTTTTTGCACTGAACCTCTTTCCACACTCCATGCACTGAAATGGTTTTTCTCCCGTGTGGGTCCTTTCGTGTGAGTTAAGTTGACCTTTTTTACTGAAGCTCTTTCCACACTCCAGGCATTTATATGGTTTCTCCCCCGTGTGGATTCTGCTATGTACGATATAGCTACTTTTTGCACTGAACCTCTTTCCACACTCCATGCATTGAAATGGTTTTTCTCCCGTGTGGATCCTCTGGTGTGACTTAAGTTGAACTTTTTGAATGAAGCTCTTTCCACACTCCAGGCATTTGTATGGTTTCTCCCCTGTGTGGGTCTGTTTGTGGGCATGGAAGCCACCAGAACTGGCAAAGCGCTTTCCACACTGTAGGCACTGAAAGGGTTTCTCCCCGGTGTGGCTTCTGTGATGGGCAGTAAGGTATGAAGAGCTATAGAAGCTCTTTCCACATTCCATGCATTGAAATGGTTTTTCTCCTGTGTGGATCCTCTCATGTAATTTAAGATTACCTTTTTCACTGAAGCATTTATCACAGTGCAGGCATTTATAAGGTTTTTCCCCTTTATGCATCCTATTATGTATGGTTAGAGAAGAGGTGTTGCTAAAGCTTTTTCCACATTCCAAGCATTCATAGGGTTTCTCCCCGGTGTGGATCCTCTTATGGGAAATAAGGGCATTGGATGTCGTGAAGCATTTCCCACACTGTGTGCATTTATACGGCTTCTCTCCAGTGTGAATCCTCTTATGTAAACTGAAATGTCCTTTTTGTGCAAAGCTCTTTTCACACACTGTGCAATGATATGGCTTGTCCCCTGTATGGATCCTATTATGTACGGTTAAATCGCCTTGTCTGCTGAAAGGTTTTCCACACTCGAAGCATTCATAGGGTTTCTCCCCAGTGTGGGTTCTGCTATGTACGTTGCAGCTTTGTTTTGCACTGAAGCTCTTTCCACACGTGCAACATTCATATGGTTTCTCCCCAGTATGCAGCCTTTTGTGGCAAGTGAGGCCCCACGAATTGGTGAAGCATTTGTCACATTCGGTGCACTTATAGGGCTTTTCACCTGTGTGGATTCTTTTATGGGTATTAAGGTGACTTTTTTGACTGAAGCACTTCCCACACTCGGTGCATTGGTTTGGTTTCCCTCCTCTGTGCATACTTTGATGGGAAGTTAAGATGCTGGATGTGCAGAAGCTCTTTCCACACTCCAGGCATTTGTACGGTTTCTCCCCTGTGTGGGTCCGTTTGTGGACACGAAAGCTATCAGAACGGGAAAAGCGCTTTCCACATTGCAGGCATTGAAAGGGTTTCACCTCCATGTGGATTCTGCTATGTACGATGTAGATACTTTTTGTATGAAAGCTCTTTCCACACTCCATGCATTGAAATGGTTTTTCTCCCGTGTGGATCCTCTCGTGTGACTTAAGATGAACTTTTTGAGTGAAGCTCTTTCCGCACTGCAGACATTGAAAGGGTTTCTCCCCTGTGTGGATTCTGCTATGTACGATATAGCTAATTTTTGCATTGAAGCTTTTTCCACACTCCATGCATTGAAATGGTTTTTCTCCCATGTGGATCCTCTCGTGAGACTTAAGAGCAGCTTTTTGACTGAAGCTCTTTCCGCACAGCAGGCATTGAAAGGGTTTTTCCCCTGTGTGGATTCTGTGATGGGAAATAAGGGTTGAAGAGCAATGGAAGCTCTTTCCACATTCCATGCATTGAAATGGTTTCTCCCCTGTGTGGACCATCTTGTGTGATTTAAGTTGACCTTTTTGACTGAAGCGGTTTCCACACTCCAGGCATAGAAATGGTTTTTCTCCCGTGTGGATCCTCTCGTGTGACTTAAGATGAACTTTTTGAGTGAAGCTCTTTCTACACACCATGCAATGATACGGCTTTTCCCCTGTATGTGTCCTATTATGGCAAGTGAATTCACTCGCATAGCGGAAGCTCTTCCCACATTCCAGACATTTATATTTCTTCCCTGTGGGGCTTTTTTTCTGGGAATTTGGTTCCTTGCTCTGAGTAATCCTTGTTCTATCCTCTCTAAGTTCATGCAACTTCTCCTCTCTGTGGAGGCTTTGATGGGAAGTAAGGGAGGGGCTGCTTCCAAAGTTGTTTCCCCTATTCATGAACAGATGTTGCTTCCTCTCCTCGTGGACCTTCTTATGTGAATTAAGATGATTTTTCTGCCTGAAGGTCCTTCCACAATCTAGACATTTGTGTGGCTCCTTTGCTTTGTGAATCTTTTTATGCGAAGCAAGAGAGTGGCTTGTACTGAAGCTTTCTGCACACTCTGTACATTTGTACGGTTTCCCTTCTAGTATTCTTTCATGTAAAGGAGGAGGAAGGCTCCTTCTTGTGTGTTGCCTGCTTTCATCTTGTTTCTCGGCAGCAGGGCTTTCGCCACAGTCACATAATCCAGATTCATCACAGAGTGTTTTCCCACACCTTGAACACACTTCTTTTTCATGGCCATCATCGGCGTCCAATAAGACATTGGTATCTGGACAAGGAAAACCAGAGCAATTCTCCAGTTCCCCCATTAACTGGTTTTCCTCCAAACTTTGCTTTCCATATATCTTTTCTTCCTTTCTGTCTTTTGGTAAAGGTGCTGCTTCCTCTTGGCCAGAATCCTCCATCTCCCATCCGTCACCTGCTTGCAACATTAAAAAAAGAACAGTTAACACAAACTTAGGTGCAAAAGGGATCAAGCACCATTGCTCTATTTGAACTTATCCTAAAGCCATTTTGGATCGTGTTCAGGGTTGGCACAGCGAGGCTGGGTAGAGCTGCGGGAATGGGAGGGGAAAGTAGAGATAGCTGGGCATGTGTAGCCAAAATAGAATTCTTTCCCCTGGGAACCAAGGACGTTCTCATCAGCATCTGGTGAGGCACAAGGAAAATAAATGGACTCAAACTGTGACCTGACTGGACCATGTGATGGATGAGTGGACTGAGGGGAAAAACTCTGAATTTTGAATTGGATGGGGAAAAACCTCTGTACCTTCAGAGTCGGCTTTTCACCAGCTGTGCCAAAAGGACTTGCCTAATAAATCTATACTTCGAGGAATCATCAAACCTCAGAGTTTTGATTCTTTTGGGTCTGTTACTTCGAACCCTGGTGCGATGCTTAGGATTAAGTTGATATAAGATTTTACCTTCGGCTCCCTCTTGTCCTCGGTGGTACAAAATGAAAACGTGAAAATCTTGGCTAAGATCATTTAAATATTATGGGGTAAGAACCATCAGCTCTACTGCTTCAGATTTAGGTCAAAGGAAGCAGAGGGGACACTTAAAAGAGGCCTTCATTCATTCATTTGTTCATTTATTCATTGCATTTATTGGCTTCCAGCTTGCCATAGGGAAACCCTTGATGCCGTATTATATTAAAAGGATAAAAATATATATAAACAATAGTGTACAAATACAAATACTCAGTTCTAAGTAAAAGACAATAGATTTGATGATGGAGAACCTATTGGTTAAATTTCAATTTGAGAAGGTAGAAATGTTGACCTCCTTGGACCTGGGAAATGAGCTTCAGCCTCATCTCCATGAAGAGGTTTTTCCTTGAAAAAAAAAAACTGGTTCTCACTCTGGGGTGTTAATTCCTCTTTATCCCTAAGGGGCTTTTTCTAAAGAGAGCTGGGCTTTCTTTTTTCCTTGAACATGTTTCTCTTCTCATCCCAGAAGCTTCTTCAGTTCTGATTGAATGGTGGAGGATGGAAGGATTGATATTCCTTGCAGTCATTTGGTCGTAAGAATTCTTTCCGACCAGGTGACTGCAAGGAGTATAAATCCTTCTGATAAACCCGTGGATTCTTATTGGGCTCTTAAGTGTCATCATTATAGACCAAAAACAACAAAATGAAAGCAACTTCTAAAAAACTCTCTACAAAGTGGGACAGGCAGGATTGGAAAGAGACTAGGATGGGAAACTTCATGGAGACTGTGGAATTGAAGGCCATTTTATCAGACTAAGTGGGAGTAGAAATGTTGAGAAAGACACTCTTATCTACTGCATAAATCAAACACATTCTTTTATCTGAGCTGCTCACATCCACAACCCTTTCAGACCATGGGGGGGGGGGGGGGGGAAATCTGTCAGAGAATTGCTCAGTAGGTATCCAAATGAAATCAGACATGCCGACACAAACTTGATATAAATTAATGTTACATGTATGAATGAATGTATGTATGTATGTATGTATACACAGACAATGTAAATATATATTTACAGTAAAATTTCATCCAGTTGGTCTGGAAAGTGTTGGGCAGCTTCATCAGCAAACCCAGCTTGTTGTTCATTAAGTTACAGTAATTAAATTGCTTTCGGAATTACGCAACTGGCTCCAAAGGTGTCAATGTACTCCTCACCCGCTGCTCGCTTTAGCGTTTCAAAAACGCTGCATTAAAATGCTTCCCTAAATCGGGTTACGACTAACGGGACTTCTTTTGGGGATCTGATCGTCAATCCAAAGCACAAGAAGCTGTTCTGTTTTTGAAAGGAGGCCTGTCCTATTTCTCATGATTATGGCATCAGTTTCTGGAGCGGATTTAATTGCCTCTTTTATCTTTTCTTTACCCTTAAGGATCGTGCATATGGTGAACCAGGCCAGTCCTCCTTCTCCTATGGTCTTTACCTTCTTCCCCTCTTCATGGGCTTTAATTATTTTCATTTTGATACTTTTCCCATTTCTTACCTCCATGTTGAGCCAGAGTAGAGCTTGGTTGCTTTCCTTGAGAAGACACTTCTAGCAAAATAAAGAGTTGATGGAAAAGGACAGTATCTTGTCCTGGAGAAAGAGAGAGAGAGGCTGGCTCAGAACTGTTTAGTAAAATCGATGTTATGGTTCAGACAGGAAGTATTGTAGGGCAATAATGTGTCTTCCTTCTCTGTCGACCATTTCTTTCCCTTGACAAAAGCATAACAATGGTCGCTGCTAGCAGCAATATAGTGTACAGTATTTGACAGTCTTTTATTTACAGTACTGTATTAAACTGTGCTTTATATACTCCGTCTTTGTGTTTAACCTGTTCCATTTGGTTATTTGTTCCCTTCGTGCATAGCATGTGCATAATTGAATCTGATTCTTAACAAATGGGAGAGACTGAATTGTGAAGGCCAGTACTCTCCTTATTGTCCATTTCTGAAGAAAAGCCAGGCTTCATAAAAAAAGCATGAAAACTTCAGATAAATAGCTTGAAAATTTGAAAATCAGCAGTTTAGAGAAGAATACAGCAACAAAAAAGGAATAATAATTGCACTACAGTATCGTAACATAATCCCTTACCTAAGGAGGCCACGTTCCTCTTGTTTTCCAGCATGACCTCTTGGTACAGGGCTTTTTGCTCAGAATCCAACAGGGCCCACTCCTCCATGGAGAAAAACACAGCTACATCCTCAAATGATACCAAATCCTGACACAGAGGGGGGGAAAAACACAAAATATTCCATGAATATTATTAATTATGAACACTTCAATGAATTACATGCGCCTCTTCTTCTTAATGAAAAACCTCCACAGCTTCCAAATAGAGCAAAGGAGCATGTAGGGTATTGAATTTAGTAGCTGGAAGAGTAAAGTTTACAATAGGACAGAACACAATTGTAACTGATTAGTTAGAGAGTGCTAACTCATGCAGGATGCAATCTACCCTACAATTGGTTGCTTGTTAATAGAAAGGGGTAGTTTCCCTTTTTCCCTCCTTTTTTCCCTCTCTGTGTTCTGCATGATGCTTTAGATTTACCTCAGGATGTTCCTCTGTTTTCCTGACTATCTTACGTTCTTCCTTTTGTGGATGGTGACAAAGACTACTGTAAATTTCCATGTTAAATATATTTATGTTTATATAATAGTCTCCAAGTCTATGTCAGTGTCTCCAACCTCATCTGGGCAGCAGCTGCGCTCTCTACAAAAGCCAAGCTTGGACTTTACTTTTTATTTTGGGCTTTTATGTTCACCATTTTAAAAAATGCAGAGTATATAGTTATAATTGTATAATGTATAAATTAAATGTTAAATGAGATTTGAATGGATAACAACTATAAGATATAAAGGTGATACACTCTATTTGGTAATCACAGGAGAAACCTTGCTTTTTAATGCCTGGAAGGGGAGGGAATTGTTTTTCTTTTATTTTTCCCTTTCAGGAGGATGATGGAAAAAGAATGTATGAAGTTGTAAGCAGGACAGACAAAAGTACAAATATAATGTTTAGAAAGATATAGAAATTTAGAAAAAGCTATGTAATTGAATTAGAAGGGAATGAGATAATCAGAAATAAGGTTGAGGAAAGTAAGGGAAGAGAAAAATTATTGAGAAAATGATAAAATAGTGACAAGATATGAAATAAAATATAAAGATGAATATGTAATTGAGATTATGTCTGTATGGAGATGTGATTACCTGGAATCATGCTGCTCTCAAAAAAGATATTTTATTTGTGTTTTGTGAAAATCCAAATAAACTTTTACAAAAAAAACCCCAGAGTAAAGACCACACCTGGAATACAGAGTTCAGTCTTGGTCACCACATTACAAAAAGAAATGTGGAGACTTTGGGAAAAATGTAAAGACCAACCAAGGATTAAAGACTTTGAGACTAAATGGCACGGAAAACAGTTGCAAGAACTGGATATGGCCAGTCTAGAGAAAAGAAGGACCAGGGGAGACACAACAGCAGTGTTTCAATATCTGAGGGGTTTCCACAAACAAGAGGAGGCTCAACTTATTTTCCAAAGCACCAGAAGGCAAGAGAAGAAACAAATGGATGGAAACTAATCATGGAGAAAGGCAACCTGGAATTAAGGAGAAACTTCATGACAGTGAGAACAATTAACTAATGGAACGGTTTGCTTTCAGAAGTTTTGGGCTGGAGGTTTTTAAGGAGAGACTGGACACCCACTTGTCTGAAAGGGTATAGGGTCTCCTGCTTGAAACAGGGGGGATGGACTAGAAGATCTCCAAGATCCCTTCCAATTATGTTATTCTGTTATTGGGAGATTGGCACATGAGGGGAGGGGAGGGGAGGGGAGGGGAGAATCCTCCTACCTGCGTTGGAAGCTCAGCCACTGTTGATCCTCCAATACAAAGAACTGAAGTTCCAGGAGATGAAGTCATGGCCACAAGAGGGTCTAGGAGTGGGGAAAAAAACAGCAAAGGAATAATTGGCTATCAAACATCCTAAGGATATTCTTGAGCATCCAGTGCAAAAGGCTGATTTTAACCTATTTCTAACCAGGGAACCCCTTCACGGGAGTCCTTTGCAGCCACATCAACAACACACAGAAGCTCATTCTGGGTGAGAGGAAAATTGAAAGGTATGGAAGGACCAGGAATTGGATTCAGAGGCAGATTATCTCAGCCATGAATGTGTGCATTAAAGGACCAACTCTGTTATTCTATGTTGCTATAATGTTCACCTTCCCTTATGAATCAAGGAAGAGTAAAAAAACCTCTTCTATTACAGCTGGGACTTGAAGTGGGGAACTACTGGCCTTTTTTGACTGCTGGACTTCAATCCCAGAATACTTGAGCCAGCTGGCTGAAGAATTATAGGACTTGAAGTCCACCAGTCATAAAAGGGCCATAACTTCCTCACCCCTGGATGACAGCAACGTTTTTCAATCTTGTGAGCTGTTGAGATATGTGGACTTCAACACACGTGGGCAATTCTGGGAGTTGAATCCCACAAATCACAAGGTTGCCCAGGTTGAGAAACAATGGCCCACAGGAAAAGGGCGACGCCTCTTTAAATGCACCCAAAATGCAGTTCAATTGAACGATGGGAACGAGGAAAGGAAGGCGGGCGAAGAGATGGAAGGGCGTCCGGAGGAGCCTTGAGCCGATGCTCTCTCCGGAGGGGGCTCGTCTTGAGCAGATCCCCGAAACAGCAGCTCCAGGGAGGGATCGCCCCCCTTTTCTCCCCGCCGGTTTCGCAGCCCTTCAACTCCGAGCCTCCTGGATGTGAAACGGCCCCAGAGCAAAGGAAGCGACGGAAAACGGTGAGGAAGGGCCGGCAGAAAAGAAAGGGGAATAAGAATCATCTCCCCCAGGAGGAAGTGGGGACGGCACAGCGATCTTAGCAGCGCCCCAAGAAGCTGCATGGAAGGCTCACCTGTCCCGGCATTTCCCAGGAAGGAAGGAGGGAAGAAGCTTTTTACCTGGCTCAAGATAAGAATGAGGCGGCTCTCTTTCTCGCCTCGCCTTCGGTCCCCTAGAGATGCTGGCAGGAAAGGATCCGCGATCGCCGCTGGACACGCTTCCTTCCTTCCCTGCCGTGCAAGTGGATCCCCCTCCCCGGAACGACCCCAGCCAGAAATTTGCAGGGCCCAAGCCGGAAACGCGCATAGCTCCTCCCATTCTCCGCAGGGCGGGGAGCGCCGCCCACTCGGGGCTCCCCCTGCCTGCCCCCTTCCTTTTGCCCCGGGAGAATCGGTCCCGGGTGGGAGAGTCAGCTGGGCAGGGAGTCCAGGGCTGCATCTCCCCAGGCAGTCAGAGAAACGGGAGAGAGGGAGGGGACGGAGCCCAAGGAGGGGAGGAGGGGAAGGAAAGGGATGCGGAGCACCAAAGTTAGGAGGGAATAGCTCTTTAACAGAATAACATAGTTGGGAGGACCTTAGAGATCATCTAATCCAACCTTCCCCCCCCAAGTGGGAAACCCTACAACATTTCAGACAAATGGCAGTCCAATCTCTTCTTGAAAGTCTCAACTGATGGAGCTCCCACAACTTCTGAAGACAATTTCTGTTCCATTGGTTGATCTATTAGAAAGTTTCCTCTTATTTCCAGGTTAAATCTCTCCTTGTTCAGTTTCCATCCATTATTCCTTGGCAGGCCTACAGGTGCTTTAGAAAATAGCTTGACCCCTTCCTCCCTGTGGCAGCCCCTCAAATACTGGAAGACTGCTGTCATGTCTCCCCTAGTCCTTCTCTTCACTAGACCAGCCATCCCCAGTTCCTGCAACCATTCTTCATAAGCCTTAGTCTCCTGTCCCCTAATCATCCTGGTTGCTCTTCTCTGCACTTTTTCTAGAGCCTCAACATTTTTTTTATAATGTGGTGACCAAAACTGGATGCAGTACTCTAGGTGTGGTCTTCCTAAGGCTTTATAGAATGGTATTAGTACTTCCCTTGATCTTGATTGTATCCCTCTGTTAATACAACTTAGGATTGCATTCGCTTTTTTGGCTGCTGCTGCACACAGCTGGCTCTTATTTAGCTGGTTGTCCACTAAGACTCCAAGATCCCTCTCACAGTTATTGCTATTGAGCCTGGTTTCACCCAGTATATATGGGTGCTTTTGGTTTTTCTTGTCTCCGTGTAGGACTTTACTGTTCTCTACATTGAATTTCATTTTGTTAGATACGGCCCAGTGTTCTTGTCTGTCAAGAGCCATCTGGATCTTCAGCCTATCTTCTTGGGTGTTAGCTATTCCTGCCAGCTTAGTATCTGCTGTGTTCAAAGACTAGCAGCAGTCCTCCCTCTGGTCTGCCGCCTGCGCGGGAGTGCCGATCGCTCCCATTGGCTGATGCCATTTGACAGCCGGCTATAAAAGGGAGCTGTCAAACGGCATCAGCTGTTGCTGCCAGCTGGCTGTCAGATAGCCTTGGCAGCCGCGGCAACCCTTTATTCGCTAAGAATAAAGCTTGTTAAATTCAGCCTGGCTCCGTCTCTCTCTGTAACTGCCGCTCCACAACAGTATCATCTGCAAATTTGGTAAGTGTCTTTTCTATTCCCTCATCTAAGTCATTAATGAAGATGTTGAAGAGGACTGGGCCTAAGACAGAACCTTGTGGCACCCCACAGCTTACTTCCCTCCATGTAGATTTAGACCCATTAAGGACTACTAGTTGAGTATGGTTTGTCAGCCAGTTGCAAGTCCTTCTACTGGTGGTGCTATCAATTCCACTTTTTTCTAGTTTATTAAGAAGTAGGTTGTGGTCTACTTTGTGGAATGCATTGCTGAAATCTATATTATGTCCATGATATTTCGCTGGTCAACTAACTTTGTCACTATGTTGAAGAATGAAATATGATTGGTTTGGCATGATCTGTTTTTAACAAATCTGTGCTGACTGCTAGTTATTACTTTACTTGTTTCTAAGACACCTGTGTGAAATGTAAGACCCCTAATAAATTTATACGCACAATATGAAGACAAGTCTGGTTCACAATTTCAAACATTTAGAAAAGAAAGCGGTTGCAAGCACGGCTTTGAAGACCTTTCCCAAGTGGATTGAGCACAAGGAGAACAAAATCCTATTTTCAAACTAATACATTTATACCCCCTGCACCATGCATACCACGCCTAAAAAGCCCTCCCAACTCCCCATTATCTGAAACTATACGATGAGCTAAACTATAAACTAAAGGGTGAACATGAGATTGTTTTCTATGCATCAGATGTCTTCTCTTGTTTTACTTCAGATGACTGCAAGGAGTATAAATCCTTCTGATAAACCCGTGTATTCTTATCAGGCTTTTAAGTGTCATCATTATAGACCAAAAAACAACAAAATGAAAGCAACTTCTAAAAAACAAGTGTGAGAGGCAGGATCAGAAACAGGCTAGGATGGGAGACAGTCATGGAGGCAGTGTGGAGGTTTTAGGCCATTTTATCAGACTAAGTAGGAGTAGAAATGTAGAGAAGGACACTTTTATCTACTGCATACATCAAGCAAATTAAGTCTTTTATCTGAGCTGCTCACATCCACCACCCTTTCAGAGGGGGGAAAAACCTGTCAGGGAATTGCTCAGAAGGTACTTAAATGAAGTCAGAGATGCTGACACAAACTTTATATAAATTAATGTTTTATACATTAATATATATATATATGGTATACACACACTATATATTTACAGTAAAATTAATGTTTACAGTAAAATTGATATGTTTACATCAATATTTACAATAAACAAGATAATCGGGGTAAGTTGAGCATCCTGAGGTAAAATTACAGAACACACAGAGGAAAAAAGACAGGAAACAAGGAAACTTCCCCCTTTACACTCACATTAACCAATCACAGCATAGATTGCCTCATAGCTCCCTCCAACCAATCAGCTGTAATGTGTGTTCTGACTCCTTGTACAAATTCCACTGTTCCAGCTACTAAATTCATATAACTTAAGAGCCTCTGTGGTGCAGTGGTTAGAGTCCTGCACTGCAGACCATTTCTGCTGATAAATAGGCTGCCTGCAATTTGGCAGTTCAAATCCCACCAGGCTCAAGGTTGATTCAGCTTCCCATCCTTGCCAGATAGGTAAAATGAAGAATACAAATATTACAGTGCAACCACACCCACAGAGGCATTTTTTTCTTATATTTCTTCTTCTATAATAACTAAAAGATATACAATATATTCCAATTGTGCCCTTATCCCCTCCAAAACAACATATAACCTCGAGTACGTTTATTCCCTTTGCCTTCCGCCCACATTGTTTTTACAAAAATCACCCCATATTTCATTATAATTGTTTGCTTTAATCATCCCTCTTTTTAATTTAATTTCTGTTGTTATTATTTGTGGCCATACTCCAAATTTCATTATACCATTTCTTTCAATATCCCAATTACATCCCCAATATTTAGCCATCACTAATCCAACTGCCATTATCAAATTTACAATCAATTCCTTTTTTGTTTCATTTATATCCTGTTTTTCCACCAAGAGTAATACAATTCTCGGTGAGATATCTAAATTTATATTCAAAAGTGCTCTAATTTCTCTAAACACAATGTCCCATATTTTGTGTGCACTATCACAATCCCACCACATATGTTTATATGTTCCAACCTCTTTCTTGCACCTCCAACAAATATTTGTATATTTACTTTTAGCAAGCCTGTTGTGGTTTCTCTGTCACCCTTCCCTTCACTCAGGACAGATTTCCTTTCTTTCAGCCATTTCAGTGGAAGAATCTAGATGTCCACCCTCCCTTATCAGATAATCAGGGAAGATGACAAAAACTCTTTTTTTCCCAGCTGGGACTTTCCCTTTGGAATAGTCTAGAGCAGAAGTGGGGAAGTAAGGCCCCTTTTAGGACTGGTGGACTTCAACTCCCAGAACTCCTGACACAGCTGGCTCAGGATCTCTGGGAGTGGAAGTCCGCCAGTGATAAAAAAAGGGCCCACATTCCCCACCCCTGGACTAGAGCAATATTTCTTTAGCCTTGGCAGCTTGAAGATATCTGGGCTTCAACTCCCATGGGGAATTCTGGTAGTTAGTCTCCACATATCTTAATAGTTGCCACGGTTGGGACAGGCTGGTGCACAGGCAAAGGACGACACCTCTTTAAATGCAAACAAGGCTTAAAAAACACAGTTAAATGAAACAGTGAAAAGGAATTCAGGAATGAAATCAACTCAGGCAAAGTCCATCCTGAGGATGAAAGGGCATCGGAAGGAGCCTTGGCCCGATGCTCTCTCCGGAGGGGGCTCGTCCAGAGCAACCCCCCCCCAAACAGAAGTTCTTGGGAGGGATCGCCCCCTTTCCCTCCGGCCGCTTTAGCAGCCATTCAACCCCGAGTCTTCCGGACCTGAAACAGCCCCAGAGGGGAAAGAGAAAGTACCGGGAAACGATCGGGAAGGGCCGGCAGAATCATCTCCCCCAGGAGAAAGTGGGGTCGGCAGGCGCGATTTTAGCAGCGCCCCAAGAAGCTGCCTGGAAGGCTTACCTGTCCAGGCATTTCCCCAGGTGGGAAAAGGGGAGGGAGGAAGGAAGAAGGGCGGGAGGGAGGAGCTTCTTACCTGGCGCCCGCAGGGAAAGGCGGCTCTGCTCCTCCTTCCAAGAGATGCAAAAGATCCGCTTTCCTGACAGCCCAGCAAGCCAAGCTTCCTTCTTTCCCGGCCACGCACGTGGATGTCCCGCCAGGAGTTTGGAGAGCCCAAGCCGGAAGCATTTATGGGTCCTCCCCTTCCCGTCCAGCTCCTCCCATTCTCCTAAAGGGCGGAGAGCGCCGCCCACTCGGGGGATCCCCCTGCCTGCTCCCCCCTTCCCAGATCCTGGGAGGGATGGTGAGCTGGGCAGCGAGTCTATTGCTTCTTCATCCCAGACAGTCGGAAAAACAGGCGGGAGAGGGAGGGGAGGAAGCCCAGGGACGGGAAGAAGGAAGGGGAAGAGGATGAGAGCAGCACATCTAGGAAGGAATCCCCCCTTTTGGAAGGAAAGTGGAGTAGGCAGGAAAAGGAGGCTGTCTTTTCCACTGAGTCTAACAGGGCAGTCCTCAACTAACATGTCTCCTCAAATGAGGAACATTCACCATTTGTGCCATAATAACGAATAATGGCTGCCTCACAAGTAGTCCTTGACTTAATGACCATCGTTTAGTGGCCCTTGGAAGCTGCAACAGCCTCCCCCCAATTGACTTGTGTCTGTCACTCCCTCTAAAGACCGTTGTAGACTCCCACTGGTCATGTGATCCAAATTGAGGCACCTGGGAACTGAGTGGCATTTATGACCCTTGTAGGGTCCAGGGGTCACATGATGTCCTCTTGCAACCTTCCCATAAGGAACATCAATGGGGAAACCAGATTCACTTAACAAACATAGCAAGGAAGGTCACAAAATGGAGCAAAATTCACTTTTCCAAACGTCTCACTTAACAACAAAAGTTGTTGCTTCAATTGTGCTTATAAGTCAATTACCTCTACAAAATATTTCTCCCACTTAAAACAGCTCCAAGCTTAATGAAGCTGCTTCCAGTTTGCGGAGAAGGGGGGTCCTGGCGGATTCCCCATTTCCCCCTCAAGAATTGCACCTCCAAAGTTGTTGAAAGAAGGAAAAAGATCCTTCTGAACTCAAAGACACTTCTGGTTTTCCTCACCTTTCCTGCTCCAGGTGCTTTGCCAGATGTGCCCAGCCTCAAATTGAAGATGTTGAAGACAAGATTGTAAGCAAAAACTTTATTCTGCAGAAAAAGTAACACAAGGAAATCTCCCTCAAAGCCTTTGTACCCCATCAACGCCCACTGGAAGGCTTTACACAACATTTGCCACACAGTTTACAAGTCAGAGTAAGAAGGAATTTTCTCATCTCCCTTTACAGCAATTCCTGCCTGTTTTACACTCACATCTTAGCCTTCCTGCATACCGGTATATGTAACACACAGTTCAGCCAGGCTATTTTTAATCTATCCTAATGTGTACACAGAGAAACCTCAACATGTTTGTAAATGTTGCTTTGGCAGTAATATAGCATAGCTTTCCTTGACTCTTCCAATTTACAGCCTACTTCTTTTTCAAGGTGTTCAAATCTCTCCTATTTGGGCCTTTTGCCTTTTCCAATAGTACATTTTGAATTTTTAAGTTTTTATTTAGAAGATTCTGGAGTCTCATAAAGCTTGTATTCCTTTTTTGGAAGAGCAAGGAAATATGGACCATAATTCTTTTCTCCATTTCCTATGTGCTGGACATTGAAATACTTTACAGCAGGAAGGCACTATAAATAACAACAGACCATAATTCTATAAGTCTAAGCCAAGGGTCTCCAAACTTGGCAACTTTTAACTTCAACTCCTAGAATTCCCCAGCCAATATGGTAACATATGTGCCAGAGGAATTCTGGGAGTTGAAGTTGTGAGATTGTGGCTAAGAAAAACCACCAGGATTCAAAGTTGATCCAAGTAAAAAGGCTTTATTGGAATAAACATCTGCAGATGGGTCCTCCCCTTTTTGCAGTTGAGGAGAGAACGAAAAGCAAAGCTTAAAGGCTCTACTCTTATACCCAAAACTATCCCCCCTCCCCATTATACAAATGGCTTGGTTTACAATCTACCTTCTAGAACACAGGTTACAATTCATTACCTTATATGTGCATAATATGCAGCGAACACCTCCCTAACACGAGGGCATACATCGACATATCATGCGCGAAGTGCATGATAGTTCAACAGTTCAATTGGTACCCCCCCACTTCAGAAATGTTCCAAGGGGTTTCAATAGTTCCCAGCACTTCAAAGGCATTTCAAGATTGGTCGACATTTTAATTGGCGCCTTTTAACTGGTGCCTGGTACTTTCCTTACTTCAAAGGAAAACCTCCCTTTTTCATCTTGAGTTTTGAGTCACAAAATAGATACACTCCTCACAATCCCCTCTGTTCTTGTTTCATTTTTGACTCAAACTCAGTTAATAACAAATTTGCTGTCTTCCATCCTTCTTCAGGAGATTCCTCTAGGTGTCCCAATGGGTCATATTGTTGTCTTAACATCATCATTTGTACTGTGTCAATTCGATCTTTCACAAACTTCATTAATTTATTTAAGATACATGGACCAAAGGTGAGGATCAATAGTAACAAAATTAAAGGTCCTAGTAAGGTGGAGATTAGGGTGGTTATCCAAGGTGATATATTGAAAAGAGATTCAAACCAGCCTTGATGGTCATCCCTTTCTCTTTTCCTTTGATTCAACCCTTCCCTCAGTTTTTTCATGGAGTCCTGTACTATCCCAGAATGATCTGTATCAGATCACCTTTGAACAGAGGGTCCCACCAAAGGTGTCCCGTAGACACACAACTCCAGTCTGCACAATAAAACTGATCAGCCCTTCCACAAGTCCTTTTGTAGCTTTTTTCAGTTTTATATCCAGGGCAGATGTAAAAATGATGTTTCTTTATGAACGTGTCATCGGACCCTTCCCAAATCAAATTGCAGTTCTGGAAACCAAGTATTGGGAGGCCTCCTCTCACTAGTCCAATTGACTATGTCTGAATGGGAATCGAGTATAACCCAAGTAACATTCTGGGGTTGGTGTAAATTCTTGCTTCCCCAGGAAGTTCCTAGTCCTAGAATAAAGACAATTAGCTCAGTCCAGAGTTCAGACTTCTTCATCTTTTCAAAGTGAGCTTCAGCGGCTGACCGTCCACTGGAACTGCCCTTCAAGGTTTTTCAGGTTCCGGTGCCCTTTTGACTCTGCTGTAGTGCGTCCAGCCTCCTTCTGGAGTGCGAACTGCAGATTCAGTTGTCAACAGCACCTGGTACGGGCCTTCCCAGCTGGGCTGCAGCTTCTCGCTCTTCCAAGTCTTTATCAGGATCCAGTCTCCAACTTCATGAGGATGTTGTCTGCCAGCTAAAGGTGGTCGTTGCGCCAATAGTCCCTGTTTATAGAGAGAAAACAAAGGCCTGGACAGTGTCTGCAAATATTTCCTCAAGAACAAATCTTTGAATTCAGGAATTGGATTCCCTATTTTTGCCAAGTAAGGTCGCCCCATTAGCATCTCGAATGGAGAGACCCCAGTGTAATCACAAGCAAGTATTTCCATTCCCCTGCCCCCTTTTTCTGGTAATTCGGTGAAAACAATTTGTGCTCTCTGGAAAGGCCAGCCCACTAGGGGTCGCCCTCCCATTTCTCTTTTTCTTGCTGCTTTCTTATTTACTTTTAAACATCCTTCGCCCACTTGTCTGCCCACCTGTTCCCAACTACGTCGTGGGTATTCCCTTTCTGACTACACCCCAGAGGTATTTGGAATCAGTCCAGATTGTCACATCAATTCCTTCAGTCAACTCCAAGGCCCTCTTCAAAGCAAACAACTCCCTGACTTCCTTTTCCCTTCCTCAACCCTGCTTGATCCATCCACAAACCATTTCTCCCCTTCCTTCAGTGAAGTCTCTTCCAAATCCTCCCTCACCTTTGTCATCAAATCTACTTGCAATAAACAATCATGGTCCTCAGCCTCCCACTCCTGTCTTCTCCCTTCTAGGAATTCTGCTGGATTCAAATTCCTATCTGTCCCAATCACTACATCTGGGCTGGTTCACAAAATGGTCTCATATTTGAGAATCCGCCCTTCTGTCATCCAAGTTGTTGCCAACTGACTTAGCACAGAAGTAACCTGGTGGGGTGAATGCACAACAAGCCCCCCCCAAAGGTTAACTTCCTGCTATCTATCACCAACAGCTGTAGCAGCCACAGCCTGCACACACACTGGCCATCCTCTCACCACCGGCTCCAGAATTTTGCTCAGAAAAGCGATGGGCTGGTATTGCCCCCCCTTTCTTCTGCACCAACACCCCTAGTGCCGTTCCCTGAGCTGCTGACACATACAAATCAAATGGGAGCTTCAAATTGGGCAAAGCCAAAACCAGTGCGGTTGACAGTGCCTTCTTCAAAACTTCCCATCTCTCATCATCTCCCTCTAACCATTCTATACTCTCTCCTTTTCCTATCAGCTTCCTGTGCAAGAATCGAGCTAACACAGTGTATTGATCCACCCAAGCTCTGCAATACCCCAACAATCCAAGTGCTTTCCTGACTTCTGTCTTATTTCTGGGGGGAGCCAGGCTCATGATCCCTTTCACCCTTTCAGGATCCAAGGACCTCACCCCCTGCTGGATATAATGCCCTAAATATTTCACCTTCTTTTCCACAAACTGGATCTTTTCCCTTGAAACTGTCAATCCTTGCTCCTTCAGCCAATTTAGCAAAGCCACAGATGCTGCCCTAACCTCTCCTTCTTTTTCCCCAGTCAGCAACAAATCATCCACGTATTGAATCAATGTGATTTCCTTCCCTTTCTCAAAAGACACTAACTTTTCCTCCAAAGCTTGTCCAAACAACAAAGGACTTTCAGTATAGCCCTGGGGCAGCACTGTCCCCCTCAATTGCTGTTTTCTCCCAGTCTCAGGATCATTCCATTCAAATGCAAACAGGTCCCTACTTCCCTCCTCAAGGAGGCATGCCCAGAAAGCATCCTTCAGATCTATCACAGTAAGACCTCATCCGGAATTGCCCTCTCATCTTCCACAGTCATCTTCCACATCCTTACTCCCTTCCCAGTATCCCACAGCTGGATACCAAACACGGGCAACAAATCTCTTCCCAATAGATTTACTCCAGAATCAGGAATATACAATACTTCCGCTTCTGTCACCACTTCATTCATCTCCATTCTGATTTGTTCAAACACACTCACGTCCTGTGATTTTCCACTCACCCCAACCACCTTTATAGCTTTCTTGGATCTATATGAACCTTCTATCGGATCACACACAGAAGTCCGGCTTGCACCAGTATCTATCAGGAACAGCCGCTCCTGACGGTTAGGACTCACTAAAATGTTTACCAGTTGCTTCCCGCAGGTCCTCTTAAAGGAGCCGGAACAGCCCTAATCATCATACAATGCATAACTCCTTTCCTCCCGGTTGGTAGGACACTTGCGCGCAAAGTGACCTTCCTTCCCACACCTGAAGCAACTCCTATCCATTCCAGGTTGTCTCATTCCCATGCCCCCTCCTCTGAAACCTCTTCCTTTACCCCGAGAACTTCCCTGATTGTATCCCCCAAAATTCTCTCTCCTTTCTCCAGTTGGACCCTTCCCAAAATTCCCACCTTTCTTCACCTCATTCTTCGCTGCAGCTTGTACAGTTGCAATCATCATTTGTGATTTCTGTCTGGTTTTTACAGTGTCTCTGTTCACAAAAGCTTGTTGGGCTGCTTTCAAGAGATCAACAATTCCCACTGCTCCCCAATTATCCATTTTCTGAATTTTCTTTTGGATATCTGGCCAAGCCCTGGTCACGAACTGCATTTTCAGCATGGATTCAGCTGGGATCTACTCCTGAGTACTTGGCCAGACTTTCTCGAAGCCTAGTACAATAATCTCCAGGGGATTCATCTTTGCCTTGGCTTACTTCAAAGCTTTAGTTAAATTTTTCCCTTGTGGGACTGCCAATTTTATCCCCTCCGTGATCAGTTCTCTCATATCCCAATCTGGAACTGCTATGGGGAATTTTTGATCTCCTGCCGCCGCCCCTTGTTGCCCATTGTGTCTGGTGTTCCAGGCTCTCCAGGCCAAGGTCTGAATGAGATTCCTCTCCTCAGGAGTGAACAAATGCCCCAGAATGTACATCATCTCCTGATAAGTGTAATCATTCGGACCCATCCATAGATCTAACTGTTCAGCCACCTCATAAGCATTTTCATGAAGTTTTGGAAGAGTCTTTTTTAATTCTTGCAACTTGGCTGGTTTTATGGGGACAGCCACAAAGACTGTCACCGGGTTGCCTGCAGCATTGACCACATTAGGAATTTCCCTAAGAGGAAATGCATCCACTTCAGGTTTTCCTCTGAATGGAAAATCCTGAACATTTCTCTTCAATCCTTCCACTTCTTTTCTCAGCCGCGGATAAAGGTTGAGAGGGGGTTGTGCCACCGGCAATGGCGGTGGTGCCATAGGAACATTGGCAGGCGCGTTATTCAAATTAGGATTTGTGGGCGGCGGACTCTGCAGCCAATTGTCTGTCTCACTCTCATTGTCTTTTTGTTGTGACATGTATTGACCCTCAATTGGAGGGACGGGACCTTCAAATTTCACATGAAACCATACATCTATGTATGCAATTTGAGTGGTCATTTTATGTTGGAGAATATAGTCTCGCAATTTGGTCATCCAATAGGTACTGGTTTCCCCCTCAGGACTCCAGTGATATGGGAATTTAGGATCAATCAAAGAGTATTTTGGCCATCGGTCTCGACAAAGATAAATCATGTTTTTCGAGATGTCTGGTGAATTCCTTTAAATTCAGGGAGAACCACTGCTGGAGTAGCTGTCCCAAAGGCGAATCTACCGGAATTGATTTTCTGCCATTGTCAGATTTTCCCTGTCCCAGACAGGCTTCTTCCAGGCTCCCAGAGCCTTGCTCTGTCCCTTTCCCATCTTCTACTCTTTCAGACTCCCAGAGCCTTGACTCACCAGTCCCGGTCCTCCATCGGATGCTGGATTCCCCCAGGGAGTTTAAGGACCCCTCTCTTTCAGACTCCTAAGCCCAGTCCTCCAGCAGACACTGGATTCTCCCAGAGAGTTTAAGGACCTCTTTCTTTTGGGCTGCAAATGATAGGAAACAAAGTTTACCTGATCTGATCACTCCTGGACTCTCCGAAGTCAAAGGATGTGTGGGCATCCCCAACTCAGATCGTTCTCACACACTCTCAGCCGGCATTTCATCTCAGTTCTTTTTCCAAGGATCATCTGGATTTCCCAGTCACCTCAGGAGTCTGACCGAATTCGGGGAGAGGTGCCTCTCAATGGGAGGTTGTGGCCACTCTCTTACCTGGTCCCCGCTTTCCAGTCGACCGCCGTTGAGGATCCCGGACGAGCCCCCAAATTGTGAGATTGTGGCTAAGAAAAAGCACCAGGATTCAAAGTTGATCCAAGGAAAAAGGCTTTATTGGAATAAACATCTGCAGATGGGTCCTCCTCTTTTTGCAGTTGAGAACGAAAAGCAAAGCTTAAGGCTCTACTCTTATACCCAAAACTATCCCCCCTCCCCATTATGCAAATGGCTTGGTTTATAACCTACCTTCTAGAACACAGGTTACAATTCATTACCTTATATGTGCATAGCACGCAGCGAACACCTCCCTAACACGAGGGCATACATCGACATATCATGAGCGAAGTGCATGATAGTTCAACAGTTCAGTTGGTACCCCCCCACTTCAGAAACGTTCCAAGGGGTTTCAATAGTTCCCAGCACTTCAAAGGCATTCCAAGATTGTCGACATTTTAATTGGCGCCTTTTAACTGATGCCTGGTACTTTCCTTACTTCAAAGGAAAACCTCCCTTTTTCATCTTGAGTTTTGAGTCACAAAATAGATACACTCTTCACAAAGTCCACAAGCTTTTAAATTGCCAGGTTTGGAAGACCCCCTAGTCTAGGCCCTGACCTATTTGATGTGAAGAAATTCCTTCCTTATGTTTTCCAAGGTGGGTTTCAATGAATTGACAATGGTCAGTTAGACTGAAACAAAACTTTCTTAACATTCACAATTCTGCTGTAAAGTCCCAGAAGTTTCCCAGAGCCAATGAGATGCCAAAGAGAGTGAGACTCGAGACGAGGTTTGCAAAAAATATCAGCTTTTATTTATGGCCAAAGCAAAAGCTGTGTGACAAAACTATATCCAAAACAAAATACAATCAAAATGTATGTAAGGAATAGCCACACCCTGCAAGGGTGGCTCAGAGTATTATGCACATTATAACCCCGTTAGAATCAGAGTTTACCCAATGAGAGACAATGTGGTCTTTAAAGCATCCTTTGTTCACGTCCCTGTCTCTGCCCACCTTATCTATGGAGCGTTCCTATAGGGGAGGTTTCCCTCCCTGGCCAAGTTGTTTATTCAGCAGAAAATGGTTTCAGGATTCAGAAACTTCCTATTTGGGTTCCTGATATTCCTGGGTAAAAGTTTCTTCTATATTTTCAAGGATGTGGCTAGCTTTGAAGCCAAGGACAGAAGCGAGAGACAGAAACAAGAAACTTTGTACTAATACTAACAATTCATTAAGGCTACAATTCACTCAGCTAGATGTCAGGGCTCTTGCATCCACCCCATTCAAATCATGAGTCTTTAGTCGCATCTCTCAGGAGAAAAAAAACACACCAAGATTTATTAGGAGTGAACATGCCTGTGTTACCTGGATGCAGCAGAGTCTGAGACACATCATTCATTTGACCCTTGACCCTGGTCTCCTCCCTCCCCCCCCCGGATGTATGTTCTCCAATGGGACACATCCATAGCCAAGAGTCATCAATCATGCTCTCCAGTAATAATCTTGCGTGCCAGAAGCTTCGGTGGCCTAGCTATTAACCTATGAAAGCATTTTAGGAATGCTCTACTTCCCCCACTCCCTTTCTGCTGGCAACTCTAAAAAACCCAGAGAAATATTTTGAGTTGATACTAGAATTAATTCCTAACAATTAATTTCTGACAGGATACGATAATATTAGCAGGAGCCAATAACAAAGCTCAATTCATAACACATGATTTCAAGAAGTATATCGTATCAAAAGGAAATATTGGTTTAATCAGGAACAATTATATAATAATCAGGAACAATTATATAAATTGTTTATTAAATTAAATAAATATTGGTTTAATCAGGAACAATTATATATTTATTATGAATTGCATAAGCAATTCATAACAAAAGCAAAAAGCCTATATTAGTTTGATTCATATACTCCTTCACTGTCTTAGTAACAAATAATCAATTCCTGCTTTACAATTAGTCCTGAACTTACAGTCATTTCTTCAGTGAACGTGTGAAGTTACAATGGCACTAAAAAAAATAATTTATGATTTTTTCCACACAACCGTTGCAGCATCCCTGTGTCATGTGATAAAAATTGAGACACTTGGCAACTGGCCTGTATTTTTGACAGTTGGAGTATCCCAGGGTCATGGGATCACCGTTTCAGACCTTCAGACAAGGAAAGACAATGGGGAAACCAACAACTGTGGCAAAACTTGTAAAATGGCACAAAACTCACTTAACAACTGTCTTGATTAGCCATGGAAATTTGGGGCTTAATTGTGGTCATAAGTCAAGGGCCACCTGTATTTTTTGAAGCTGGTTCCCTGAATTGTCCAATCCACCCTCCAAAAAGAGCCTGTATTTGAGATGTAAAATCTAAGCCTTAAGCTGCTGCATAAGTTGGGGCATTCATAAAAAAGAAGCACAATCAATATCGTATCTCAGACTAGAAATCAGTTAAACACAACCAAAGTTAAAGGTGGTGCAGACACACAGCGCCATCCCTCCAGTTATTACTTTTGACACAACTCTCGAGTCTCGTATTGGTTCATTAGTTCATTCTCTTCCGTCACTTTTTCCCAGTAAAGAGCTCACTGGAGATCCTGCTTCTCTTTGTTCTGGCCTGACGTTCTCCACATGGGTGTAGTAGATCCACTGCTCGATCCCTTCAAATTTTAGGGAAATGTTGGGAGTCAACACCACCAGATCTGGACCTCACCACTTAGATTGTAATGTTTCTTCTTGAAATCTTTCAGCATCTTCTCTAGACTCTAAAACAGCTTTCTGCAGCCTTATGTTGCCTGAAAGTGTTATCCCAAAGGTGGTTTTTTTCAAAAATCAACTGGACTTTGTTTTTCCTTGAAGACATTTCGCTTCTCATTCAAGAAAAAACAGAACTGAAGAAACTTCTTGGATGTGAAAGGGAAATCTCCCCAAGGGAAAAAAAAAAGAAGTCCAGTTGACTTTTGATAAAAGCGCTTTTGGGAAATCCGCAACCTGGATGACTGAGAGTCTTCATAGACATCTGGATGTGTTAGTTCACAAATCCCTCCCTCCCTTTGCTGTTCGCATTGACAAAAGCTGATCATTTGTTGCATGTTATGAGAGTGTATACATTGGAGACACAGGCCTTGTATGTCCAATCTCACTTGGCCAATGAGAGAATTCCATTCCCATCCCCATTCCTACTTCTATATTCTCTTCCATTTCTATTCTTACCGTTTCTAATCTTATTCTATTCTACTCTAGCACAAAGATCTAATATCTAAAATTTAACTCCTGGTTCTACAAAGGAACTCTTCTTTGTAATAATGGATGAAGACATTTCTGCTGCTTTGGAAGCCCTTCCCACACTCCATGCATTTCTCCAGAATCTCCAGCAAAAACGTCTATGGGCATGAAGCAAATTTTGAGAAGCAACATGAACGCATTCATATCATTTTTTCCTGCTGTGCAACTTCTTATGTTGATTAAAGTCCCTTCTGGTTCTGAAGTTCTTTCCACACTCCACACACTGATACATTTTCTCCTCAGTGTGGATTCTCTTGTGGCTGCCAAGGTGACTGCTTCTTCTGAAACTCCTGCCACACTCCGTGCACTTATAGGGTTTCTCCCCTGTGTGAATCCTTTTATGGACCGTAAGATTCGTGCAGTCTTTGAAACTCTTTCCGCAGTCAATGCATTTAAATGGTTTCTCCCCTGTGTGGATCCTATTGTGGGAGGTAAGACTGTTACTATCACAATAACGTTTTCCACACTCCAGGCATTTATAGGGTTTCTCCCCTGAGTGAAGCCTTCTGTGGCTCCTGAGTGAATGATTTTGACTAAAGCTTTTTCCGCATTCATGACATGTATATGGTTTCTCCCCAGTGTGGATTCTCTTGTGGATACCAAGGCAACCACTTGTCCTGAAACTCATGCCACACTCCATGCACTTAAAGGGTTTCTCCCCTGTGTGGATCCTTGTATGGATCCTCAGTGGTCCAGAATCAGTGAAGCATTTTTCACATTCAGTGCATTTATAAGGCTTTTCACCCGTGTGGATCCTTTTATGGACAGTAAGATTACGTAGATTACTGAAGCACTTCTCACATTCGGAGCATTGATACGGTTTCTCTCCAGTGTGGATTCTTCCATGGGAAGTTAGGTGGCTGGATTTACGGAAGCTGTTTCCACACTCCAGGCATTTGTACGGTTTCTCCCCTGTGTGGCTCCGTTTGTGGGCATGAAGGCTACCAGAATTGGCAAAGTGCTTTCCACATTTCAGGCACTGAAAGGGTTTTTCCCCCGTGTGGATTCTGTGATGGGCAGTAAGGTTTGTTGAAAAATGGAAGCTCTTTCCACACTCCATGCATTGAAATGGTTTTTCTCCCGTGTGGATTCTGTGATGGGTAGTAAGGTTTGCTGAAAAATGAAAGCTCTTTCCACACTCCATGCATTGAAATGGTTTTTCCCCCGTGTGGATTCTGTGATGGGCAGTAAGGTTTGCTGAAAAATGGAAGCTCTTTCCACACTCCATGCATTGAAATGGTTTTTCCCCCGTGTGGATCCTCTCGTGTGACTTAAGATGAACTTTTTGACTGAAGCTTTTTCCACAGTTCAGGCATTTATAAGGTTTCTCCCCTTTATGCATCTTATTATGTAAGGTTAGAGTGCAGCTTCTGCTAAAGCTTTTCCCACACTCCAGGCATTCATAGGGTTTCTCCCCTGTGTGGATCCTTTTATGCTGAGTAAGGGCACCGGGGGCTTTGAAGCATTTCCCACACTCTATGCATTTATACGGCTTCTCTCCAGTGTGGATCCTCTTATGTAAATTGAAATTGCCCTTTTGTGCAAAGCTTTTTCCACACACTGTGCAATGATATGGCTTTTCCCCTGTATGGATCCTATTATGGCAACTGAGGTTACTTGCAGAGCTGAAGCTCTTCCCACATTCCAGGCATTTACATGATTTCTTCCCAGTGGGGCTTTTTTTCCGGGAATTCTGTTCCTTGCGCTGAGTAAACCTTGTTCTACCCTCCCTGCGTTGGTGTAACTTTTCCTCTCTGTGGAGGCTTTGATGGGAAGTAAGGGAGGCGCTGCTTCCGACGGTCTTTCCACAGGGGATGCCTTGATGCTGCTTCTTCTCTTTGTGCATCCTCTGATGTGAATTAAGATGGTTTTTCTGCCTGAAGGTCCTTCCACAATCCATACATTTATGTGGCTCCTCTGCTTTGTGAATCTTTTTATGTGAAGCAAGAGAGCGGTTTGTACTGAAGCTTTCTGCACACTTGGTACATTTGTATGGTTTCCCTCCTTCTTTTATTCTTTCACATAAAGGAGGAGGAAGGTCCCTTCTGGGGTGTTGCCTGCTTTCATCTTGTTTCTTACCTGCAGGGCTTTGGAAACAGTCACATAATCCAGATTCATCTTGGAGTATTTTCCCACACCTTGAACACACTTGTTTTTCATGGCTATCATCTGTGTCCAATAAGACATTGATATCTGAACAAGGTAGACCAGAGCAATTCTCCAGCTCCCCCGTTAACTGGTTTTGCTCAGAAATTTGCTTTTCATACATCTTTCCTACAACTTCCTTTTTGTCTTTTGGCAAAGGTGCTGCTGCCTCTTGGCCCGAATCCTCCATCTCCCATCCGTCACCTGGTTGCAACAATAAAAAAAGTTAACACAAATTTTAGTGCAAAAGGGATCAAGCACCATTGCTCTATTTGAACAGTATCAAACTTCTTCCAAACTCTCATTTGTTCAAAACATTGTGCTATATTGGTATTAATGTGGGAAACAGAGTTGTATTCTTTTTTTTACAGAATTGTAAAAAGACATGTTGCCCTGTGAAAAAATACATTGTATCTTATATGATCATAGAAGCCTAGACCAGCACAATACCACTGAGAAAGAAAAACAAGAAATCCAAGAAGAAACCAGCATGGCTGCACAAAGATCTTTCTGGCAGATTGAAAGAAAAAAACGACAAGTACAAAAAATGGGAAGAAGGACATACAACTAAGGCAGAAGATCAGACTTGCAACAAAAGTCAAAGATAATAAAAAAATTTTTTCCAACATATAGATAAGAAGAAAAAAATCAAGGAAACAGTCAGTCCACTAAAGAGAGAAGACGGCAAGGAAGTAACAGGCAACTGAAAGAAACTCATTCTTTGCATCCGTCTTCACGCAAAAAGAAACTATAGCTCAACCCACCAAAAACTTAACTGTAAAAGATAGACCAGAAATAAAAAAAATTAAAATAAGCAAAAAATAGTAAGAGAACACCTGTCTGATCTTGATGAACACAAACCACTAGGACCTGATGGATTACATCCCAGAGTTTTAAAGGAGCTAGCAGAAGTCATCACAGAACCACTGCACCATATCTTTCAAAACTCTTGGAGCACTTGGGAACTACCAGAAGACTGGAAAAGAGCTGATGTGGTTCCCATCTTCAAAAAAGGGAAAAAACAGACCTAGGGAACTCTAGACAAATCAACCTAACATCAATACCTGGGAAGATACTGGAAAAGATAATAAAAAAACAGATCTGCCAACATCTAGAAACAAGTAAAGTAAAAACTAGCAGTCAGCACGGGTTTGTTAAAAACAGACCATGCCAAATCAATCATATTTCATTCTTCAATATAGTGACTAAATTAGTAG
Source organism: Hydrophis major (assembly GCA_033807585.1). Taxonomy (NCBI): domain Eukaryota; kingdom Metazoa; phylum Chordata; class Lepidosauria; order Squamata; family Elapidae; genus Hydrophis; species Hydrophis major. The sequence continues at coordinate 25,755,463 of CM066329.1, forward strand.
ACCAGCAAAACACTGTAGACATAATATATTTAGATTTCAGCAAGGCATTCGACAAAGTAGATCACAACCTACTTCTTAGTAAGCTAGAAAAAAGTGGGATAGATAGCACCATCACTAGATGGACTTGCAACTGGCTGACAAACTGTACTCAATGAGTAGTCCTTAATGGGTCTAAATCTACATGGAGGGAAGTAAGCTGTGGGGTGCCACAAGGTTCTGTCTTAGGCCCAGTACTCTTCAATATCTTCATTAATGACTTAGATAAGGGAATAGAAGGGACACTTAGCAAATTTGCAGATGACACTAAGCTGGCAGTAATAGCTAACACCCAAGAAGATAGGCTCAAGATCCAAATGGATCTTGACAGACAAGAACACTGGGTGGTATCTAACAAAATGAAATTCAATGTAGAGAAAAGTAAAGTCCTACACGTAGGCAAGAAAAATCAATAGTATACTTACAGACTGGGTGAAACCAGGCTCAAGAGCAGTAACTATGAGAGGGATCTTGGAGTCTTAGTGGAAAACCAGCTAAATAGGAGCCAGCAGTGCACAGCAGCAGCCCAAAAAGCTAATGCAATCCTAAGTTGTATTAACAGAGGGATACAATCGAGATCAAGGAGGTAATAATACCACTCTATAAAACCTTAGTAAGACCACACCTAGAGTACTGCATCCAATTTTGTTCACCACATTATAAAAAAGATGTTGAGGCTCTAGAACAGGGATGGGCGATTAATTTCTGTTGGGGGCCACATGGAAAATCAGATCTGCGTTCGAGGGCCGAACCATTATAGGGCCATTATAGATAGATAGATGGATAGATAGATAGACAGATTCTTCCGCTACAAATAAACGACTGTGTGTGTGTGTGTGTGTTTATGAATGTATCCCCTCAGTTTACACAAGTTGGCCACTTATAAGATAAAAAATAAACGCCCACCCCTCAAAACATAACTCCTCCGGTGCCCATGGATAAACTGTGAACCACCAATTAGTAGCAGGGCTGACCCTCCCTCTTGAACCAACGTCTAATTGGGGGGAGCAGACCGGCCTTCAGTCTCTTGCGAGAAACTACTGGCTAACCCTGCAAACCGCTTGCTGAGGTGTGTGTGTTTGGGGGCTTTTGCCTGCCTTTCCCCCCACCTGCCCAGCGCCCATCCCGCCGCCGCTTTTGCTGTTAAACCGCGAGTCCTCCAGGGAGCTTGGGAAGCCCGCTCAGCAGAAAACATCTGCGTGCCTCTCCCAGGACCTGCCCGCTCCGCCCAGCCAGGACATCTACCACTGAGCGCGCCTCGGTCCGGCTGCGAGGTCCCAGCACTGGCGCGCTGAACGCGCCGCTGTTCTCTCCCATCTTACCGCAGGGGAAGGCCATGCATGGAGGGAGGTGCGAAGTGCCTGCTGGTGCTCGGTTCTACGGGAATACACAGCAGCCATTAGGGGAGGAAGGAAGTGGTGGCGGTAGAGCTGCTGCTGTTACTGCTGCTGGCTGAGAGGCGAGGGAAAGGCTCACCCAGGGCGCAGCGAGCCAGATGACCAAGAGCGCACGGCGGGCCGCTCCGAAGCCAGGCACAGGAGAAAACCGCCCCAGCCTCCCCTGCGCAGATCGGGCCCTCGCTGCCACTGCCTGTCCTGGCCGCTCCGGCTGCCAGTTGCTCCTTGGGGCGCAGCTCTTCCCATGGCCCTGTTGCGCTTCTCATGCTCCTCGCTGCCGGCGGTGCTTGGGGCTCCGCCTGAGCTGAGTGGTGGGAAGAGGCGCATTGAAGCTGCAGCGGCCGGCTCAAATTTCTCGGTCCCGGGGAATCCCCCTCCACCGAGGCGCCTGAGCCTCTTTCCGCCGCTTGGCTTCGCCGTCTTGTGGCGCTGGATTCCGGAGTGCAGCCCCAAGGTCTGCCGGCCACAGTGGGGAGCCCGGAGCTGCTCAGCAGGTGGTTGGCTGAACCCCAGAGCACTCCTTTGGCACCGCCTCCCGCGCCCCCTTCCAAATCAAACGCGGCTCAGACAAAATCAAGTGGGGCTCCATCGGTGGTGGCTGCTCGGGGATCCTTCTCCTGCAGTCACAACGGAGGGGCGGGGAGGCGAGCCGGCAGCATCCCGCGCTCCTCCCGGCTCGGCGGCTTCTCTCCCCACGAAGGGACTGCAGCGAGACCTCAGCAGGTTTCAGCTCTCCTTGCTCTGCCGGGCTCCTGCCCCCGTTTCCTGCTCCGCCTGACAAGCCCGCCAGGCACCCTGCTCACTCTCCGCCACCCGCTCTCCGCCTCAACCGCCTCCTCTCGACGCGTCTGAAAGCAGCCGAAAAGTGGCCGCGGTTACATACGGACCAATCTTCGGCGGGGCGGATTAAAAAGACCAACGGGCTGGATGTGGCCCGCAGGCCGTAGTTTGCCCACCCCTGCTCTAGAAAAAGTACAGAGAAGAGCAACCAGGATGATTAGGGGACTGGAGACTAAAATATATCAAGAACAGTTACAGGAACTGGGCTTGGCCAATCTAGTAAAGAGAAGGACCAGGGGAGACATGATAGCAGTCTTCCAATATTTGAGGGGCTCCAACAGAGATGAAGGAGTCAAGCTATTTTCTAAAGCGTCTGTAGGCCAGACAAGGAATAACGGATGGAAACTGAACAAGGAGAGATTTAACCTGGATATAAGGAGAAACTTTCTGACAGTGATAGCAATCAACCAATGGAACAGCTTGCCCTCGGAAGTTGTGGTAGCGCCATCACTTGAGACCTTCAAGAAGAGATTGGACTGCCATTTGTCAGAAATGGCGTAGGGTCTCCTGCTTGGGTGGGGGGTTGGACTAGATGACCTACAAGATCCCTTCCAACTCTGATTATCTGTCATCTGTATATGTTTGTAATCCCATGAACTAGGTTGATAATTACTCTAGAGACAACCCCTGGGAACTAGGACCATAAAAGGAAATTTGTAAATAACACCAATTTTACCCACTGCAGGGACCCGATAAATCATGCCGAATCAAGGAAAGTGGGGTTCAATACTTCATTTCTGTGCAAAAGTCAAGATTGGACTTTTCTTTTCACCTTGGGCTTTTCACCTTAGGTTTTTAAGGAGAGAGCCACTTGTCTGAAAGGGTATAGGGTCTCCTGCTTGAAACGGGGGGATGGACTAGAAGATCTCCAAGATCCAATTGTGATATTCTGTTATTGGGAGATTGCCACATCTGGGGAGGGGAGGGGAGGGGAGAATCCTCCTACCTGGGTTGGAAGCTCAGCTGCTGTTGATCCTCCATTACAAAGAACTGGGGTTCTGGGAGATGAAGTCATGGCCATAAGAGGGTCTGGGAGAGAGGAACAAACAGCAAAGGAATAATTGGCTATCAAACATCCAAAGGATATTCTTGAGCATCGAGTATAAAAGGCTGATTTTAGCCTATTTCTAGGCTAACTAGGGAACCCCTTTATGTGAGTCCTTTGCTGCCACAGCAACAACACACAGAACCTCATTCTGGGTGAGAGGAAAACTGAAAGGTGTGGAAGGACCAGGGATTGGATTCAGAGGCAGATTATCTCGGCCATGAATGTGTGCATTAAAGGACTACAGAGCTTGACCTCTTCCCATATCCAGGGAGTTGTGCTGAGTTGTAAATCAGGAGCACTTGGTCTGGCTTGGCACCAACAAAAGAGGCAGAGTCCAATTCTCTCTGAGTCACACATATACTGGTAGTCCTCGAATTACAACCTTTCATTTAGTGACCATTTGAAGTTACAAAGATCCTGAAAAAAGGGACACATGACTGCTTTTCACACAGCTGTTGCAGAATCCCCACAGTCACCATCAAAATTCAGGTAGTTGGTGACTGATTCCTATTTATGATGGTCACAGCATCCTGTGGTCATGTGATCATCTTTTGCCACCATCTGGCAAGCAAAGTCAAAAGAAAAGCCAGATTCCCTTCACCATCACTAACTCAACAGCTGTTACTAACTCAATAACTGCAGAGATTCACATAACAACTGGGGCAAGTAAGGTCGTAAGGGGGGTAAAACTCATTTAACAACTGCCTGGCTTAGTGTCAGAAATGTTGGTCCTATGTGTGCTGGTAAATCAACTATATCTATATTCAGATTTCAGATTTCATAAGGCTACGAAAGACCCTGAATTATTATTTCAGCACACTTTTATATTTAAGTTACTTAAGAATAGAGTAGAATAGAATTTAGAATAGAATTCTTTATTGGTCAAGTGTGGTTGGAATTAAAAGGAATTTGTTTTGGTGCATATGCTCTCTGTGTTCATAAAAAGAAAAGACACATGTCAAGACTACGAAATGGAAGCACAAAACAATTTGTAAACCAACCAGCACACTGCATGTACACTTATGGAAGATAGCTTGATGTTTTTATGTTTTGTCTGTTTATGTTTGTTTCTAAAAACCAATTAAAATTTTTTTTTTAAAAAAAGAATCATAAGTATAATACTTAGCAGTAGTTGTAGGATACAAATAAGCAATGACATCATACTAGGAAACATAATAAGCTAGGGACTATCAAATCATACTAGTAAACAGTCAATGAACTGTGGAAAGGGAACTTCATGAAGACAGTGGTGTCATTCAAGCAGGAAAAGCCCAAGGGTAACATCAGGCCAGTCATAAAACAAACTTACATAGGAAAAGGAATCAAATAAAAGGTATTAAAGAAGCCCTTTAGACAAAAGCCCAAGTAATTAAGAAAACTAGACAAATAAAAAAAGAAAACCCTTACAAACACAGGACATGCCAAATAAGCAAAACAAACAGACAAAAGACACAAAAAATATATAAATGACAAAAGAGATAGACAGGAGATTGCCACAAAACAGATATAAGAAACCACTGTAAAGCTAAAAGAGATCAGGAAAAACTGATAATATAATCAAACCACCCCACAGAGTTTGCCTCCCGCACCCCGCGGAGTTTGCCCTCCAGTGGGAATAAAGACAAATTCCGACAGGATTTGAAACATTAAAACACAAATACAAACATTCACACACAAAAGGAGAAAAGGGTATAAAGAACCAGGGACTTACCATACAAAGCTAGCTAGCCCAGGAACGCAGACTTCTTGCTGTTCTCCGCCTTCCTGAAAAAATAAAAAGATCCAGCTTTCAAGCAGTTGTCCGTATCCTTGCGCCGGAGCTCTCCCAATGGGAAAATCGAATCCTCGAAGGAAAGGCATTTTGCCACCTTTCAACAGAACATTGTGAGGTTGCAAGCAATGAAGCTACATTCATACATTCATAAGTGGGAGGAGAAGGGTGAAAGGAAAGATGACAAGGTTAATAGTAACAGTCGTGCAAATTAGTAAATAGTTGGACAGTGTTGAGGGAATTGTTTGTTTAGCAGAGTGATGGTGTTTGGGAAAAAACTGTCCTTGTGTCTAGTTGTTCTGTTGTGCAGTGCTCTGTAGCATCGTTTTGAGGGTAATTTAAGCAGGAAATACAGCTGGTTGGTTGACAGGAGATAAGTACCAAAATAGCCATGCCAACATCCTGCACCAATAAGTACTTTTAGCAAGCCTGTTGTGGTTCCTCTGTCACCCTTTCCTACACTCAGGACAGATTTCCTTTCTTTCAGCCATTTCAGTGGAATAATCTAGATGCCCACCATCCCTTATCGGATAATCAGGGAAGATGACAAAAACTCTTTTTTCCCAGCTGGGACTTTCCCTTTGGAATAGCCTAGAGAAGAAGTGGGGAAGAAAGGCCCCTTTTAGGACTGGTGGACTTCAACTCCCAGAATTCCTGACACAGCTGGCTCAGGAACATGTCATCAAGTTGCCACGGTTGAGAAACAATGGCCCACAGGAAAAGGGCGACCCCTTTTTAAATGCACACAAGTCTTTAAAAACACAGTGAAATGAAACAGTGAAAAGGAATTCAGGGAGGAAAGAAACTCGGGCAAAGTCCATCCTGAGGATTAAAAGGCGTCAGAAGGCGCCTTTGCCCGATGCTCTCTCCGGAGGGGGCTCGTCCAGAGCAACTCCCCGAAACAGCCGCGCCTGGGAGGGATCGCCCCCTTTCCCTCCGGCCGCTTTAGCAGCCATTCAATCCCGAGCCTTCCGGACCTGAAATAGCCCCAGAGGGGAAAGGAAAGTGCCGGGAAACGATCGGGAAGGGCCGGCAGAATCATCTCCCCCAGGAGAAAGTGGGGACGGCAGGAGCGATCTTAACAGTGCCCCAAGACGCTGTCAGGAAGGCTCACCTGTCCAGGCATTTCCCCAGGTGGGAAAAGGGGAAGGAGGAGATTATTACCTGGCGCTCAAAAGGAAACAGGCGGTTCTGTTCCTCTCCCGGACTCCGCTCCTCAAGAGATGCGCTCAGGAACAGATCCACGATCCGCTTTCCTCGCAGCCCCGCCGGCCGCGCTACGTCCCTCCCCGCCCCCGCCCGTGGATCCGTTCTCGGGGTGGCCCCAGCCCGGCCTTCGCAGAGCCCAAGCAGGAAATGTTTACACTTCCTCCCCTCCCCGTCCAGCTCCTCCCATTCTCGAAAGGGCCGAAGGCGCCGATCACTCGGGACTTCCCCTATCTGCCCCACCCTCCATCTGCCTGGGGAATTGGTCCCCATTGGGAGGGTCAGCTGGGCAGGGAGTGCAGGTCTGCTTCTCCTGAGGCGGTCAGAGAAAGGGGGGGGGAGGGAGGGGACGACGCCCAGGGACGGGAGGAGGGAAGGGGATGCGGAGCAGTAAAGTTAGGAGGGAATTACAGAATAACAGGGCTGGGAGGGGGCCTTGGAGGTCTTCTATTCCAACCCCCTGCTCAGGCTGAAAACTTTGTAGTATCATCACAGGCAAAGGGTTGTCTGATCTCCTCCTTCAAAACTCCTCCTGTTGTCCGGAAGAGGGAGTCTGTCTGCGTGCATTTATTCTGACAGGGGAGTCCTCAACTTACAACGTATTTCCATAGAACTATGAACAATCAGGATTCTCCCTTAATAACAAATACTCCATTGCTCCTTTGCAAGCAGTCCTGGACTCAGAACCATCTGTTTAGTTCGAAGTTCCAAAGGGCACTGAGAAAAGTGATTTAGGATGGTTTTCCCCACTCAAGAAGGCCAGTGGCAGCATCCCCATGGTCAGGGGGTCAAAATTCAGCCACTTGACAACTGACTCCCTTTTATGACGGTTGCAGTATTCCTGGGTCATGGGATCATCTTTTGCTACCTTCGGACAAGAAATGGGGGAACCAGATTTGCTGAACAACTGTGTTACTAACTTAACAACTGTGGTGATTCCTGCAAGAAATATCCTCAAATGGCACAAAAATTCGCTTACCAAATGTCCCACTTAGCAATGGAACTTTTGCACAGGACGGCAGTTGTAAGTGGAGAACAACCTGTATCTGAAGGGTCCATGGGGCCCTTCTGAGAGCAAGCAACTTTGAGATGTATTAGACAACCACAATTCACTCCAAAGTTTCTTGCCCCAAAAGAGTAGAATAAAGATAAAAGGGGTTTTTTTTTTCCTGCTTTTTTCTGATACTGACCCCAATAAATGCAGAACCATTTATTTATCCATAAGAGAGTCCCACTAACACTTCCATTTTGAAGCGGAAGAAAACCTCCGAGCTAGGAAATATTTAATGATTTAATGGTTTAAAAAGACAGGTAAAAAAATGTTTAAAAACTAAAAGGTCTGAGGGGGGAGATGTTTAATCCCTCCATTTAAAAGTATTTGAAGTTCAGAAAAAAAAAAACTTCTACACAGTACTGAGGGTCCCTGACTTACAACATTTTGTTTACTGACCATTCGAAGTTACAGTGGCACTGAAAAAAGTGAGTTACAACAAGTTTTCGCACTTACGACCATTCAAGCGTCCCCACGGTCACATGATCAAAATCCTGACACTTGGGGACTGACTTCCATTTATGATGGTTTCAATGTCCTAGGGTCACAGGATCCTCTTTTGCAACCTTCTGACAAGCAACGTGAATGGGAAAAGCAGATCTGCTTAACAATTGTGTTGCTAATTTAACAACTCTGGGGATTCACTGAACAACTGTGGCAAGAGAGGTCACAAAATGGAGCAAACTTCACTTAACAAACCTGTCACTCAAAAACAAAAATTTGGGGCTCATTTGTGTCGTAAGTCAAAGACTACCTGTGCAAAATATTTTTTCTAGTTAAACAGCTCCAAGCCAGAGAGAGCAGGCCGGATACGTCACGTGCTAGTAGACCGACCTCTCCCTGGTTTAGCGGAGGGGAAGAAAGTCCCAATATGTCACATGAGACCATGAGTTTCACCCCCCTGATATAGATCCTGCATCACCTTTGCAGGGATTCTGGCATATTCGCCATTTCCTTCTCAAGAATTGTACTTCCAGCGTGGTTGAAAGAAGGAAAAAGATCGTCCTGAACAAAAAGGCCTTTTTGGTTTTCATTACCTTTCCTGCCCCAACATTGAGTCCGTTACCAGATATGCCAAGGCCTCAAATGGAACACATGGAAGAGAAGGTTGTAAGCAAAAACTTTATTGTGCAGCAAAAGTAACACAAGGAAATCCCCCCCTCTCTCTGTACCTCTCTATCTCTATGAGAAAAGAAAGAAGATGTGGAAAGGAAAAAGGCAAAGGCTTCCGACTCCCTTTGGATCAGTAATAACATCAAAGCAAAATGTTTTAGTTTTACATACTGTGTTTCTCAAAAAATAAGACTCAGTCTTATATTCTTTTCTGCACCAGGACTTACCTAAGGACTACCGCAGCCACGTCTCCCCCGTCCCAACACCTATCACGCCGCTACTCAGATTCTCCTGTGTTGTGTATTGTGCCATTGCGCGCTTGAGTAGCGGCAGCAGTACAAGAGCTTTGTGGCGTTCTGCTGTTAGTGGCAACATAAGCGTGTAGAGCAATATGGTGTCTGGCCACGAGCGGCGGCACTAGCGCGATGAGTTAGGTGGCGTTTTGTTGTGAGCTGCAGCACTGGTGCAAGAAGCCACGCAGCGTCTGCATGCAAGTTGCCAAAAGCGGCTGCAAAAGTAAGACAGCAGCGCAACAGATGTCAGGGTATGGGAGGTCTGACTGCGGCAGTCCTCAGGTAAGGCCTGACTGTGGCAGTCCTCAGGTAAGTGGGTCCACCATCCCCACCCTACCTTGATTTTTACGTCTTATGTCATCATTTCCTACTGTGTCTTTTCTTATGGTAATTAAAATTATTCCAGGCTCTGAACTTTTTTCCACTCCACACACTGATAGGGCTTTTCCCCTTTGTGGATTCTTTTATGGCGCTTAAGATTCTTGCCGTCACTGAAACCCTTTCCACACTCGATGCATTTAAATGGCTTCTCTCCTGTGTGGATCCCATTGTGGGAGGTAAGACTGACACTCATTATAACATTTCCCACACTCCAGGCATTTATAGGGTTTCTCCCCTGAGTGAAGCTTTGTATGCATCCTGAGTAAATTATTATATCTAAAGCTTTTTCTGCACTCATGACATGTATACGATTTCTCCCCACTGTGAATCCTCTTATGGACACCAAGGTAACTACTTGTCCTGAAATTCATGCCATACTCCGTGCACTTGTAGGGTTTCTCCCCTGTGTGAATCCTCTTGTGGTTACCAAGGACACGACTTCTGCTGAAGCTCATGCCACATACTGTGCACTTATAGGGTTTCTCCCCTGTGTGAATCCTTGTATGGATCCTCAGTTCTCGAGAATCACTTAAGCATTTTCCACACTCCTGGCACTGATATGGTTTCTCCCCAGTGTGAGTCCTGCTATGTATGTTACAGCTTTGTTTTGCCCTGAATCTCTTTCTACATGTGCGGCATTCATATGGTTTCTCCCCAGTGTGGATCCTTTTGTGACAAGTGAGGGACCATGATTTGTTGAAGCGTTTGTCACATTTGGAGCACTTATAGGGCTTTTCACCCGTGTGGGTCCTTTTATGGAGAGAAAGATTATGTGGATTAGTGAAGTACTTCCCACACTCGGTGCATTGATACGGTTTCTCTCCATGATGGATTGTTCTATGGAACGTTAAGTGGCTGGATTTAAGGAAGCTTTTTCCACACTCCATGCATTAAAATGGTTTTTCCCTCGTGTGGATCCTGTCGTGTAACTTAAGATAACCTTTTTGACTGAAGCTTTTTCCACAGTGCAGGCATTTATAAGGTTTCTCCCCTTTATGTATCTTGTTATGTAAATTTAGCACATCACGTCTATTGAAGCTTTTTCCACACTCCAGGCATTCATAGGGTTTCTCCCCTGTGTGGATCCTCTTATGTACATTGAAATGGCCATTTTGGGTGAAGCTCTTTCCGCACACCGTGCAATGATATGGCTTTTCCCCTGTATGGATCCTATTATGGCAAGTGAGGTCACTTGCAGAGCCGAAGGTTTTCCCACATTCCAGGCATTTATATGATTTCTTCCCAGTGGGGCTTTTTTTCAGGGAATTCGGTTCCTCGCTCTGAGTAAACCTCATTCTACCCTCCCTGCATTGATCCAACTTCTCCTCTCTGTGGAGGCTTTGATGGGGAGTAAGGGAGGCGCTGTTTCCGAAGGTCTTTCCACGGGGGATGTGTTGATGCTGCTTCCTGTCTTCGTGAACTCTCTTATGTGAATTAAGATGATTTTTCTGCCTGAAGGTCCTTCCACAATCCAGACATTTGTATGGATCCTCTGCTTTGTGAATCTTTTTATGTGAAGCAAGAGAGTGGCTTGTACCGAAGCTTTCTGCACACTCCATACATTTGTAGTTTCCCTCCTCCTTTTATTCTTTCATGTAAAGGAGGAGGAAGGCTCATTCTGGAGCATTGCTTACTTTCATCTTGTTTCTCGCCAGCAGGGCTTTCGCTACAGCCACCTAATCCAGATTCATCACAGAGTCTTTTTCCACACCTTGAACACACTTCTCTTTCATGGCCATCATCGGCGTCCAATAAGACATTGGTATCTGGACAAGGTAAACCAGAGCAATTTTCCAGCTCCCCTGTTAGCTGGTTTTCCTCCAAACTTGACTTTCCATACATCTTTTCTGCAACTTCTTGGTATTAATGTAGGAAACAGAGTTGTATTGTTTTTACAGAATTGTAAAAAGACATGTTGGCCTGTGAACAAAATACATTGTATATATTTCTAATTCTCATGAACTAGGCTGAAGCTTGAGAATTGTACGTAGGAGCTAGGATTAGAGGCCTCTGTTATGCTGGAATCCGACCATAACCAGAATTTATTGATATGATAGTTACTCTAGAGACAACACCTGGGAACTAAGACCATAAAAGGAAATTCGTAAATAAGGACAGAGGAAGATAGAATTAGAGTCATGGGAGATGTAATCAGGGGTGGAGATAATGTATTCACTTTAGACACTTTGGATAGGTTGCGACATCATTATTACTAAGCCAATGAAGAAGAGGTGGGAGGTAAATTGGTAATGGTGCTAGAGAATATAAGGCAAATGTATTGATGGTTAGGGTGTATGCAGTGTACCTGCGTGTGTGTAGTTCGCCCACCTTGCAAAGAGAATAAAATTACCATTGTTTTCTCTTGGAAGTTTTGGCTGGTGATTGTTTATTTCCAAACTAGACAACAAATCACATATTAAGATGATATAAGATTTGACGTTTGGCTACTAAATATCAGAACCTTAACAGAATCTCTCACCTAATGAGGCAACGTTCCTCTTGTTTTCCAGCATGACCTCTTGGAATAAGGCTTTTTGCTCAGAGTCTAGCAGGGCCCACTCCTCCACGGAGAAAAACACAGCTACATCCTCAAATGATACCAAATCCTGACACAGGGAGGGGGCAAAAAAACACAACATATTTCATGAATATTCCTAACAATGAACACTCCAGTGGATTACATGCGATTCTTCTTCTTAATGAGAAATCTCCACAATTTCCAATTAGGGCAAAGGAGCATGTAGGATATTGAATTTAGTAGCTGGAACAGTTAAGTCTACAATAGGCCGGAACACAATTGTAACTGATTAGTTAGAGAGAGCTGACTCATGCCGGATGCAATCCACTCAATGATTGGTTGCTGTAAGTAGAAAGGGACATTTCCCTTTTTTCCCTCCTTTTTCCCCTCTCTGTGTTCTGCATGATGCTTTAGATTTACGTCAGGATGTTTCTCTGTTTTCCTGACTATCTTACGTTCTTCCTTTTGTGGATGGTGACAAAGACTGCTATAAATTTGCATGTTAAATATATTTATGTTTATATAAAGGACTACAAGGCCAGATTACGTGTCTCTTGACTTCATCTTGACAGCTGCTTGCAATTCCTTGACAGAACATCTCCTCTGGAGGACTTTTATAGAAACAAAGTGCCTCTGGCTAGAGATACATCTAGTAAATGTTTTATTGGTTTGGCTGATTCCACAGGAGCAGCAACCTCAAATTACTTTGCTTTCCGCTGATGCGCTAGGGTAAGTTGGCTAAACCCAACACCAATTTTACTCACTGCGGTGACTTGATGAATCATGCCGAATCAAGGGAAGAGCGTTCAACATTTAACTTCTGTGCAAAAGTCAAGCTTGGACTTTTTTTTTCACCTTGGGCTTAGTATGCTGTATAAAACCTTAGTAAGGCCACACCTGGAATAGTGCATTCAGATTTGGTCACCACATTACAAAAAAGATGTTCAAGTTTTGGAAGAAGTACAGAGAAGAGCAACTAAGGTAATTAAAGGCCTGGAGACTAAAACATATGAAAAACAGTTGCAGGAACTGGATATGGCCAGTTTAGAGAAAAGAAGGACCAGTGGAGAAATGATAGCAGTGTTCCATTATTTCTGGGGCTGCCCCAAACAAGAAGGGCTCAACTTATTTTCCAAAGCACCAGAAGGCAGGAGAAGAAAAATGGATGGACCGTAATCATGGGGAAAGGCAACCTAGAATTAAGAAGAAACTTCCCAACAGAACAATTAACCAATGGAATGGTTTGCCTTCAGAAGTTGTGAGCTGGAGGTTTTTAAGGAGAGATTGGACAGCCACTTGTCTGAAAGGCTATAAGGTCTCCTGCTTGAAACAGGGGATGGACTAGAAGATCTCCAAGATCCCTTCCATTGTGATATTCTGGAGATTGGCACATCTGGCGAGAGGACGGGAGAATCTTCCTACTGTCAACTCATAAAACACTACTATGCTTATTTTAGAGTTGCCAGCATCAGACGTTGGGAAGAGGGATGAAATTTGAAAGATCATTGCAGCAGTTTGGCATCAAAAGTGCATTCCATTCAAGTCTTGTAGAGATAGTAACCAAGTGACAAAACTCTCTAATTGGAGAGCATGATTGATGACTCTTGGCTGCCAACGTGTTTCATTGGAGAATATGAATTATGATGCACCCAGAGGGGTGGAGGAAAACCAGGGTTAAAGGTGACATGTCTCGAGAGTCGGCTACATCCAAGTCATACTCCTAATAAACCAACTGAAGTTTTTGAAGCTGGGCTCGAGACTCAAGATTTAATAAGGGTAACTGCCGGAATCCTGACACCTACCTGCATTGGAAACTCAACCGCTGTTGATCCTCCACTACAAAGAACTGAGGTTCCAGGTGATGAAGACAAGGCCATGAGAGGGTCTAGGAATGGGGCAGAAAGCAGCAAAGTAAAAATTGGCTATCAAACATCCTAAGGATATTCTTGAACATACAGTGCAAAAGGCTGATTTTAGCAAATTTCTAGGCTAACTAGAGAACCCTTTCATGCAAGTTCTTTGGAGCCACAGCAACAACACACAGAAGCTCATCCTGGGTGAGAGGAAAACTGAAAGGTTTCGAAGAACCAGGGATTGGATTCAGGACCACAGAGCTTGACCTCCTCCCATGGATTCAGGACCACAGAGCTTGACCTCCTCCCATGTCCAGCGAGTTGTGCTGAGTTGTTAATCAGGAGTACTTGGTCTGGCTTGGCACCAACAAAAAAGGCAGAGTCCAATTCTCTCTGAGTCACACATATACTGGTAATCCTCGAATTACAACCTTTCATTTAGTGACCATTTGAAGTTACGATGCCACTGAGAAAAGTGACACATGACTGCTTTTCACACAGCTATTGCAGAATCTCCACACTCACACCATCAAAATTCAGTTACTTTAGAATAGAATAGAATAGAATAGAATAGAATAGAATAGAATAAGACTTCCAGTTGGGCGCTGTGTTGGTGCGGAGCTGAAGAGCAGATTGCCGCTCTGAAAGATTCCGATTTTCGCTAGTTGGTGGCTTTTTGGAGCATGTCAGACACCGGAGGGGTAAGCAAAAAAAGGGGAAGACACGGAGGTCTTGGGGAGGTGCCGCAATCCCAGAGACTGGAAAACCCCCCTGAAATCCAACAGCAGAAGAGGGAGATTTTGACAACTGTGATGAACAGAACCAGAGACGCAGCAGCCCAGCCCATTAAAAGAAGCAAAGAGGGGGGAAACAGCAGGCTGAGCACTGGAAAGGCGTATTTAAAGAAGAGTTCCAGAATATTGGTGTATATTGTGAAGGAAGCTCCAATCTGAATGGTGTGGTGAAGCGGTGGAACTATTGACAGGAGCACTGACCAGAACAATGGCAGAGATTTATGCTGACTAATGGAATCGTGAAACTTGAGGAGACGAAGGGTGAGACAATAACACTTGCTCTGTGAGTTGAGGAGTGAATTATAGAACTTTATTGTTTGTTTATTTGAGAATTGGGGAAAGAAAGAAAAAGAAGTGAAAGTGGTTAAGTGGTATGGGAAACTGAAAGGACAGTTAAGAGTGTAAAATTTGGAAAAGAACTCTTGACACATTGAAAGATCGGAGGAAAGGACTGGGGAAAAAAAACTTTAACTTGATAAATATTAATAGACAATTCTGACAATAAAATAAGGAAGATCTACCTAAGATCCATAAGTGGAACTGTGACTGTGTGGGAATAAAAGAATAAAAGAGTAAGAAGAAAATATACAAATAGAAAGAAGAAACAGAGAAAGTGACTGTACAATTTGGAATGAGGACATTTTGAATCAAGAGTTGTAGTAAGACATTTAACAAAAAGACCTTGGATTTGACTTAAAAGATACTGGTAAAACATAAATTTATTTAAGTAACATTGGTAGAAAACTAATTTGATAGAGGTAAATACATTAGAAATTTGAATACAGAATATTGCTTAATACTGACTGAACTTTTTTGATTAATTGAATGATTGTTGGAAAGTGATTGTATAAGCATATAAATTAGATGCTCAAAGAATAATTATATAATACTATTATCATCTTATTGTTAATTACTGATAAATTATATTAATCAGTTTCTGTTTAAAAACAATACATAAGATTTTTTTTAAAAAAAGAAATTAGATTCATTTACTCTGATTAAATATATAACCTTAAGGAAATAGATAAATTCATATATATAGGAATTCAAATATATTAATGAACTGGGTGCTTTAACTATTTATATTAATTAATTATATGGGACTGTTGTTTTCTGATTAATTATATTTATACTTATTTAATTATATTTATAGTGGATTAATATTTAACTTTTTAAACCTTAGAATATTTGAGTACCTAAAAAATAGAAATAAGATTTGACTGGGACTATAATAGAAAATACTTAATTAACAATATATGTATTAATACGTATACTGAATTCAAAGGAGAGGACAATATAACTTTACTAGGGATAGTTGATGGTGGATTGGAGAGAGCTCCTACAAATAGTTAAAATAGCAACAAAACTACAACTGCAAAATCAGGGAAGAAACCTACACCAGTGACATCTTCACCTCTGAGACAGAGACTGATTGATGCAATGTTATTGGCGGAAAAAACAAGCTCTGCCCAAAGTTTGCAGACAGTACAGTCAACACTTGCTATGATGCGGGAAATGATGGTAAAAACACAAGAAATGATAGCGAGGAATCACGAAGACATGAAATTAGAAATGAGAACAGAAATAGGAGGAGTGAAGAATGATACAAAAACTGGATAATAAAATTGGAAAAATGCACGAGGCAATGACAAAAAATGAACAAAAATTAAACACAATAGAGGCAAGAACTGAGGTGGTGGAAAAGAGATTAGAGGAATTGGAACAAAATTGGAAAGTCTTATACTGTGAACTTCGAGATTCTGTGGTGCATATAGAATTAGAAAAAGCATCATTTTATTTGAGATTCCAGAACGTTGTTGAAGATAGAAAGGAAGACCTACGTGAAATAATGGCAAATTTAATAGCAACAGCTCTACAGAAAGACAAATAGGAAATTGAAAATGACATTGATGAGGTTTATAGAGTATACACACATTACACCTGAAGACACAGACTACCCTGAGAAGTTCACATCTGATTTGCGAGAAAGACGATACAAGACAAGCTATACAGTAAGACCAGAAATGAGCCACTAATATATAAAGATCACGAGGTGGTAATGTTGAAGCAAATACCCAGGAGATTCAGGGAGCAAAGAAGGGGCTGCCAGTTTCTGTCATCTCAGTTAATCAAGAATGGTATACCATTCAGATGGCTCACCTCGGAAGGGCTCCTAGTAGTATGGCAGGACAAAAAATATATAATCAATACAATAGAGAAAGCACATCAATTTCGTGAACAATATCTGGGACCTGAACATGAAAGTGGACCTGAACAGGAAGAACATGAAAGTGGAGAAGATTCAAATACGAAAAGTCAGGAAGAACAACTCTCCAAAGAGGAAGAACATGTAACACAGTTAGAATCTCAGAAACTCAGAGAAGAATTAGAGGACAACAGACCAAGAACAAGAGAATCCAGAACAAGGACAGAAATAAAAAATGCTCTACACAGACAGTAACACGAACAGAGGAATTACCCTATTCTCAGTTAACATCAATGGTTTAAACTCATCATTAAAAAGAAAACAATCATTTGAAAAACTTGAAAAACAAAATGCAGACATAACTTGTATACAAGAAGTACATATTATAGATAAACAGGCAGACCTTCTAAAAGGATATTAATTTAGGTAAAAGGTATTGGGGTCTTTCAAATCAAAGAAAAGGGCATTGTAGTATATGTAAAAGATTGGCTGCAACACAAACAAGTATGTAAGGATGATGAAGGGAGAATGTTATTTATAGAAATAATACTAAATCAGAAAAAGATTTTATTAGCTACAGTATATGCCCCAAATGTAAACCAAAAAGAATTCTATATCAAACTCCATCACAAGATAATAGAAACTGAATATACAAGTATATTATTGTAGGAGATTTAAATGCTGTTTCAGAAAAGGATAAAGACTATAGAAGTTCCCCAAAAAATAAAAATAAAAGGAGACTATTCCCATCTTCTTTTAACAACATGGTGAGGGAATTAAATTTGAAGGATGTGTGGAGAGAATTGTATCCAACAAAAAAGCAATACACTTTCTTTTCCAATCCCCACCACTCTTGGTTCAGAATACATCAGATATGGATGGACCCAGGCTTAATGGAAAATATTGAAAATATAGAGATCTTGCCGAATGCATGGGCTGACCATAATCCTGTTCAAATTAAGTGGAAAGGAAAGAGAATGATCGGAAGATGGACATTTAATAATAGTATACTAAAAGATAACAAATATATTGGAATGGCGAAAAAAGAACTGAAAATATTTTTTGAAATAAATAAGAGAGAACATACGTCCCTACAGAACCTCTGGGATACAACAAAAGCTTATGTGAGAGGTCTAACCATTGCCTATAGCATCAAAAAGAACAAAGAAAAAGGCAACAGCAAAGCGTGTGGAGAGAGAAACTTAACGATCTGGAAGCAAGTAGACAAATTGATCTAAAATATTAATAATATCAAAATATTAATAAAGAAATAGATTTGGTAAAACATAAGATAAATTTAAGCATGCAGGAAGACCTGGCCTGAAAAGTTAAATTAGCAAAACAAAATTATTTTGAAAACGCAAATAAGCCAGGGAGATGGCTAGCCCATAAAATAAAAAAAGAACAAGGAAAAAGAACGATTGTAGCTCTCCAAGACCAAGAAGGGAAAGTACGTACTCAGGCTAAGGAAAAGAAAGAAATTGCTAAGGATTTTTTAAATGAATTTATACAATCAAGAAGTACCAGAAGAACTCATTAATCAATATTTGAAGGAAAAAAATTTGCCGGAAATTACAGATGAAGAGAAATGTATTTTAAATAATAAAATATTGATCGAAGAAATTAGAAAGGCAATTGGAAGACAAAAACCAAATAAAACCCCGAGCTCGGATGGAATTTTGTCTGAATTCTATAAGGAGTTTCAAGAGCTATTGGAGGAGTTAATGACAGACTTATATAATGAAGCCTTGGATAGTGCTAACATACTGAAATCATGGACTGAAGCGTATATAACCCTTATTCATAAAGAGCAATCAGATCCACAAAAGATTCAAAATGATTGGCCAATATCACTTTTAAATGTAGATTATAAGATTTTCGCCACAATATTGGCGGAAAGATTAAAAAAAGTATTAAGCAGGATTATTCATACTGACCAGAATGGGTTTCTACCATATAAACAAATGAAGACAAATACAAGAATAATTATGGACATTTTAGAATTTTATGAAGTACACACAACTAAAACAATGGCACTGAAGTTTTTAGATGCCCAGAAGGCTTTTGACAACTTGAATTGGAATTTTCTTATCAAACAATTGACAGGCATGAAATCTGGTGAATTTTTTTTAGGATTCATTAAAACAATATATAATACCCAAACTGCAAAAATATTAATAAATGGAGAAAATACAGATAGTATAATGATAAATAAGGATGTAAGACAAGGATGCCTCCTAGCTCCTCTACTCTATATATTAGCAGAAGAGATGCTATAAGCACAAATTCGACAAAATCAAGAGATCAGGGGATTAAAATTTTAAAAAGAAGAGTACAAACTCCAAGCATTTGCTGATGATATGACATTTATATTGGAAGACCCCCTAGAAACGACCCCCATTTTAATAAAAGAAATAGAACAATATGGAAAGGTGGCAGGGTTGAAAATTAACAAAGAAAAAACAAAAGTGATAACAAAAAATTGCACAAATGAACAAAAGGAAGAACTAACAAACAGATTAGGGATACAGGTGGTAAACAAAGTAAAATATTTGGGGATATGGCTGACAGCCAGGTGCTCATCAATTAAA
Source organism: Hydrophis major (assembly GCA_033807585.1). Lineage (NCBI taxonomy): Eukaryota > Metazoa > Chordata > Lepidosauria > Squamata > Elapidae > Hydrophis > Hydrophis major. The sequence continues at coordinate 25,774,561 of CM066329.1, forward strand.
AAAGATAATTAGCATAAATTAACAATTCAAATTTCAAGACTTAGATAATTGGGCTAAATTACAAATATCTCTATTGGGTCCTATTGCAATAGTAAAAATGAATATTTTGCCAAAATTGTTGTTTCTATTTCAGACAGTGCCAGTCAAGTTGGAAAAAAGCTTTTTTGAAGAATTAAATAAACATATATCTAAATTTATATGGCAGGGGAAAAAACCCAGAATAAAATATAAATTGTTATAGGATGACAGAAAGAAAGGAGGCTTCGGTCTTCCAGATTTTGAAACATACTACCATGCCGCGATAGCAACTTGGCTCAAAGACTGCGTTAATTTGATAAATAAAAGGATCTTAACATTAGAGGGCTTTGATCTCCAACTTGGATGGCACGCATTTATGTGGGATAGAAAGAGTAAACATCACTCGTATTTACAAAGGCATTATATAAGGAGTGTGTTATTAAATATTTGGGAAAGATTAAAAAATACACTATTTTAAGGTCCCACTTTGGTTATCTACAATGGAGGCAGTTACACATCCAAATGTTTTAGATTTTGATAATATTATAAGATATAAAGACCTACTACACGAAACCGGAGAGTTAAAGGGTAGGAATCAAATACAAATCCAAGGAAAAGGGATAGCATGGTGGCCCTAGGTATAGATGCAAATGCATTATAAAAAAGATAAAGAACAATTTGGTTTTAATATGACCTACCAAGAATTAGACAAGATCTGGCATGGAGAGGAAAGGAAATTGATTACTAAAATATATAAATATCTTTTGGATTACAAATTAAAAGAAGAAACAGTTAACAAATGTATGATAATTTGGGCAAAAAACGTGGGCCACAGTATTGAACTAGACAAGTGGTAATGTGTTTGGGAAATAAATTACAAATTAACTATGTCAGTCTCGTACAAAGAGAATCTGTATAGAATGGTGTATTGCTGGCATCTGCCACCTGAGAGACTGGCTAAGATGTTTCTGAACCTCCGGCCAAATTGTTGGAAGTGTAACTGCATCCAGGGAACATACTTTCATTTGTAGTGGACGTGTCCATATGCCCAGAAGTTTTGGAGAAATATTAAAAATTGGATTCTAAACATAACTAAACAAGATGTAAAATTTAAACCCGAAACCTTCTTGCTGGGTATGATAGATTTAAAAATAGAAAAAAAATATCAATATTTAATCTTGCACATTATAATGGCAGCCAGAATAAGCTATGCACAAAATTGAAAACTGTCTACTGTCCCTTCAGAGGAGATGGTCATTAAAAAAATTCATGAGTGCGCTGAGATGGATAGCCTAACTAAATTATTAAAAAACAAGAAAGATAGTGACTACTATAAAATTTGGAATTGTTGGTATGAATGGTTAAAGAAAAAGCAATATTTGACAACTAGATAAGTTATGAAAAGACGTGCATATAATCATAAAGTATTCTGTGAAATTAAAACATTAAAAGAACGAGGAAGGTATTGTAACAAGGCAGATCATGTCAATGTTAGGGGGTGAGAAAAAAAGTGTAACCTATGCTCAATACCTGCTGTAAAATGTATATATGTATATATATTTGGATCTTTGGTTATTTGAGTTTTCTCCCGTGTAAGATCTTCAGGAAAACCCGAATAACCAAAGATCCACATACAAATACCTGCGAGAACCTCAGAAAACAAGTATATATATGTTTGTTTTAAATATTTTAAATATATGAATCTTAAATAAACTTTATTTAAAAAAGAATAGAATAGAATTCTTTATTGGCCAAGTGTGATTGGACATACAAGGAATTTGTTTTGGTGCATATGCGCTCTGTGTTCATAAAAAGAAAAGATATATATGTCAAGAATCATAGGTATAACAGCAGTAATAGGGTACCAATAAGCAATGACATCATACTAGGAAACATAATAATAAGCTAGGGACTATCAAATCATACTAGTAAACAGTCAATGAGCATCTTAAGGTTGTGAGCAACAAAGTTATATTCATACATTCATAAATGGGAGGAGAAGGGTGAAAGGAAGGATGAGAAGATTAATAGTAATGCAGATTAGTAAACAGTTGGACAGTGTTGAGGGAATGATTTGTTTAACAGTGTGATGGCGTTTGGGGGAAAAACTGTCCTTGTGTCTAGTTGTTTTGTGCAGTTCTCTATAGCATCATTTTGAGGGTAATTTAAGCAGGAAATACAGCTGGTTGGTTGACAGGAGATACACTAAAGAAAGTACCAAAATAGCCATGCTGACATCCTGTAGCAATAAAGACTTTTAGCAAGCCTGTTGTAGTTCCTCTGTCACCCTTCCCTACACCCAGGACAGATTTCCTTTCTTTCAGCCCTTTCAATGGAAGAATCTTGGTCATCAGAATCCGGATGTCCACCCTCCCTTATCAGATAATCAAGGAAGATGACAAAAAGTCTTTTTTTCCTAGCTGGGATTTTCCCTTTGGAATAGCCTACAGCAAAAGTGAGGAAGTATGGCCCCTTTTAGGGGACTTCAACTCCCAGAATTCCTGACACAGCTGGCTCAGGAACTCTGGGAGTGGAAGTCCACATGTCATAAAGTTGCCACAGTTGAGAAAAAAGAAGCCTTGCCCTTTAAGGGATAGGCAAAGTTCTTTCCTTTTGTGGATTCAAATTTCCCTGCTGGGAGGTTTTAATGCAAAATGATTTGGTCAGCTGCATTGAAAGTCAGAATCAGTTTATTAATAGGAAGGCAGATAAGAAGAAATCTCACAGCATTCCTAGGATTAATCTAATAAGTAGGAAAACCTCTCTTATACACTTCAGGTTCTTTGATTTGTAAGTGAAGTCTTTGATTTATGTGTGTTGAATTCCTGTCTCTTTGAGATTGGGATCTCTTCCTGGGATCTGGGTAGGAGTAATTGTTTTACAGTCCAATCTGTTTTTCCCTGATCCTTGGTGGCTATCAGTTTGCACCTGGTTGCAATATCTTGAGTTTCCTGTTATGCTGTTTGCTCTTCACAAGTTTTTTTTTTTTTTTGTAGCTTGCTATCTATTTGATTTCTATGGGAAAGGATCCTAGCTAGTTTGTAGGGTTTTTTTCCTCTGTATCTCATGCCTGTAATTTTCTCCTACCTTTGTTGTGAAAAGTAAGCTGGCTCCAGCTATTTTAATAGCCCTACTTGACAAAGGGCTATTAAATAGCCCTTTTATTTAATAGCCCTACTTGACAAAGGGGGCTGATGGAGCTGACCCTGCTTGTGTTTTCACCTTTTCCTTTTCCTTTAGGGGAATTTCCTTCATCTTCTAATGTTTTCGTGGAAGAGAGGGGAATCATAACTTCCAACACAGTTAAATTAAACTCTGAAAAGGAATTCAGGGACTAAAGAAACTCAGGCAAAGTCCATCTGAGGATGAAAGGAGCAATATTTCTTCAGCCTTGGCAACTGTTAAGATATGTGGATTTCAACACACGTGGAAAATTCTGGGAGTGGAAGGCCCACAAATCACAAGGTTGCCCAGGTTGAGAAACAATGGCCCACAGGAAAGAGCGACGCCTTTTTAAACACACTAAAAGGCTTTGTAAATGCAGTTCAATTGAACGATGGGAACGAGGAAAGGAGGAAGGCGGGCGAAAAGATGGAAGGGCGTCGGGAGGAGCCTTGAGCCGGAGGGGGCTCGTCTTGAGCAGCTCCCCGAAACAGCAGCGCCTGGGTGGGATCGCCCCCCTTTTCTCCCCGCCGGTTTAGCAGCCCTTCAACTCCGAGCCTCCTGGATGTGAAACGGCGCCAGAGCAAAGGAAGCGACGGGAAACGGTCAGGAAGGGCCGGCAGAAAAGAAAGGAGAATAAGAATCATCTCCCCCAGGAGGAAGTGGGGATGGCAGCAGCGATCTTAGCAGCGCTCCAAGAAGCTGCCTTGAAGGCTCACCTGTCCCGGCATTTCCCAGGAAGGAAGGAAGGAAGGAGCTTCCAACCTGGCGCTCGATAGGAAACATGCGGCTTCTTCCTCGCCCAGACCCCGCTCCCCAAGAGATGCGGGCAGGAAAGGATCTTCCTTCCTTCCTTCCCGGCCACGCATGTGGATCCAGTCAGGAGTTTGCTGAGCCCAGGGAGCAAGCGCTTATAGCTCCTCCCCTCTCCATCTAGCTCCTCCCCTCTCCATCTAGCTCCTCCCATTTTCTACACCGCGGACAGCGCCGCCCACTCGGGGGTTCCTGGGTGGGATGGTGAGCTGGGCCAGTAGTCCATTGCTTCTTTGGCCCAGGCATCCAGAGAAAGGGGGGGGAGAGGGAGGGCACCGAGCCCAGGGAGGGGAAGAGGGGAAGGAAAGGGATGTGGAGCAGCAAAGTGAGGAAGGAATCGTTCTTTAACAGCATAACAAGAGTTGGGAGGGACCTTAGAAAGTCTTATGGAATTGGGGAGAAGGCAGAGCTTCGTTTCGGCGATGCAGCTGCGATCTTGGGGCTCTGAGATCGCAGCCGATATTTTCGCCCCTGGTCGGTCCTAACGGACCTAAACCGTCCCGTAGAGACGGTGATTGTGAAGGGCACTGTTCCAGGATCCCAGATATATCGCAAAATCTCTGGTTTGATCCGGAAGAAGCCCTTTCGCTGGCGGCGGAGAGGCAGCCTCCATAGCTGCTGAAGTCGGGACAGCTCCGGAAAGAAAGTGATTGGAGTGAAAGTGTGTCGGCTGGGTGAGAAAAACTCTTTTGTGTTGTAAATTCGCTGAGGTTGGAAAGTTCATCCGGGATAAAGAAGAAAGCTGTGAGATATTTTTTTTGACTGAAATTGTTTTGAGCGGCGTTTTTTAAAGTGATGTCAAATTGAGGCTTGGGTTTTTTTCTTTTCTTTATACTTTTTGGGAAAGATTTTACTGTGACTTTGTAGGTAACCGGATTGAATTTTCTTTTATATATATTTTTATGCTCCCTTTGATTTTTTAACTTTCTTTAGGATAGAGGCTCCCTTTGGCTATTTTTTCTTTTTCTTTTGTATATATTATTCCTTTTTTCTGGCTGGGGGGGAGGAAGAGCATTAAGAAACTTTGTAACACTGCCAACTAGAGGCTTGAAAGTATTTTATTTGAATGGGAGAGAATTGTAAAAAGACCTCTTCTCAAGGACATTTTAACGTGATAAGATAGAGGGAGAGCACAGCAAAATATTATTGCAGGTGCTTTCCCGGACTGTTATCAAGAACACTTGAGGTTTGGCTTTGAAGCTGCTGGAGAAGAGAGTCATAACAAGAGCCTTGGATAAATAAATAAAGTGCAGTGTGCTTTCTTATACCCCACACGCTAGCCTTTTTTTTTTTTTTTTTTAAAAATTCAATTCTAGTAATATTTTTATTTTTGTTTGTTATTTTTTTTAAAGGGAAAGCCTCAGGGTTTTTTTTTTTCTTTATTTTTCTTTTCTTTTTTATTGGGACTTTTTTGCTTTTCCTATCTATGTTCTTGGACCACTTTGTTGTTGTTTCTTTTTATTATCATTATTATTATTGAGACTTTTCAACTGGATTAAGTTGTGAAGAATCTGGGAACTTTTTGTTTTTCTTTTTTCTTTTGTTCTTAATCAATATTACTATTTTTGGATTTGTTTTTCTTCTTTCTACTTTTTTTTCTTTTTTTATGGTGGACTATTTCGTAATTGGATTAGGGTCTAGAAGAACCTGAAGATCTTTCTTCTTCCTTTTTTGCTGTTTCTTCCTTGGTTTCGTGTTTTTGACTATCGGAGTTTTCCATTTTGGATTATAATTGGCTGCTTTACTAGTTGGATTAAAAGTTTAGAAGAATTTGAAGCCTTGGAAGCATTGAAATGAGCAGGAAACCAATATCAACTGGCATTTCTGCTTCTACCTCTGCTTCCCCACCAGCTGGAGGACAACGCTTAATCCAGACAATGTTGAAGCAAGATAAGGAACAAGAAAGAGTAACTTTACAGACAATTATGCAAGGAATCCAAGATCTCAAGATAAAATCAGACATCATTGAACAAAGAACAGAAAATATTGAACAAAGAATAGAGAAGACTGATGAAAAAGTGGAAGACATCAAACAAATGATGGTTAAGTATGAGGAGAGATTTCAAAAAATTGAGGAAGAAGGAAAACAAAGAGAGAAGAAGATTGGAAATATTGATAGTAGATTAACAGCGGTTGAACAAGAAAAAGGTGGGATGCTGAGGTGGGAGATGGAAAGGTCAGAATTTTACCTTAGATTTCAAAATATAGAAGAGGAAAAAGGAGAAAACTTGGTAGCGCTAATGATAGAAATTTTGGCAGATGCGTTGGAAATTACAGAGGAAAAGATGATGGATGGAATAGATGAGGTATATCGAGTTTATACAAGATATGCGATGAGGAATAAATTACCCAAGGAAGTCCATATTAGATTTACCAAAAAATCCATTAAAACACAAATATTACAAGTGGTAAGAGAGAAAACATTGAAATACAAAGGTAAAGAAATTGTGGTTTTAAAACAAATACCCAGAAGAGTGAGAGAGATGAGAAGAGAATATCGATTTCTGACCAAAATGCTACTGGAAAACGAAGTGAATTATAGATGGCTGATTCCAGAAGGATTAATGTTTACGTGGCAAGAACAGAGACATAGAATTGATTCAATTGAAAAAGCAGAACTTTTCCATGCAGAATTTTTTGGAAGAAGAAGAGAGGAGGCAGAGAAAGAGGTCTCATTAATTGAGTTTCAAGAGGAACAACTGGAGACTGAAAAAGAGAAAGGAGCTGTAAGTGGGCAGGTGGACAATAAAGAACAGCGTGAAGTGAGATCCACGAGAGCTGTTAGACCTAAATATAAAGCATAATCATGGAAGAAAGAAAACTGATTACAATGAATATAAATGGACTTAATTCAGCTGTTAAAAGAAGGAAAACTTTTCATAAATTAATGAAATTAAAATTTGATATAATTTGTCTACAAGAAGTTCATATTAAAAAACATGAACAATTGTTAGTACAGCCAAAATTGGGGAAAATATTTACTTCTTTGACTCAATGTAAGAAAAGAGGAGTGGTTCTATACATTAAAGAGGCTATCCCAGCAAAATTGATTTACACAGATGAAGATGGAAGAATATTAATGGTAGAAATAATGGACAATAATATAAAAATACTCTTGATTGCAATTTATGCTCCGAATGATAAACAAGAAGAGTTTTATAAAAAGCTACATATGAAAATAATTGGACTGGACTATGTTAATATAATTATGATGGGAGATTTTAATGGAATTGTGGACAATAAATTGGACTATATAGCAACAACAACAAAGCAAAATAGAAAGGCTCTCCCAAGGTCTTTTTTTAAAATGACAGATGAATTAACTTTAAAAGATATTTGGAGAGAAAGAAATGTTAAAGCTAAACAATATACTTTTTACTCAAATAGACATTTATCATGGTCCAGATTAGATATGATTTGGATCTCAACAGAATTAATATTCAATATTAAAGAAACAAATATTGAAACAAGTACTTGGGCAGATCATAGCCCAATGACAATTAAATGGAAGGGACAAAAAAAAAGATCGAGATGGACATTAAACAATACTATTTTAAAGGAGAAAGAGTTTATACAATAGATGGAGAAGGAATTGGCTTTTTTCTTCAGAGAAAATAAAAAAGAAGATACTTCAACGCAAAATGTGTGGGATACAATGAAGGTATATGCCAGAGGTTTGATAATAGATTATACAAGAAAAAAGAATATTAGGAAAAGGCAAGCTTTTAAGGCCTTGGAAGATGAGTACAAAATTCTTGAAAAAGAATTACAGAAAATGCCACAGAAAAAGGATATTAAATTGAAGCTGGATGTAATTAAACATAAAATGGAATTAATAGAGAAAGAAGAACTGGCACAGAAAATCAGAAACTCTAAACAGAATTATTTTGAAGATGCAAATAAACCAGGTAGATGGCTAGCATATAAATTGAGAAAAGTGAAGGAATCAAGAAAAATATTGAAGTTAATAGATGAACAAGGCCAAGTTTGTTATGGTAATAAGGAGAAAAAAGAAATTATTCGAGATTTTTATGGGCAATTATATAAACAAGAGAATATCGATGAAGAAAAAGTCAAACAGTATTTACAGGAAGCTAATTTACCAAAGATACCTAAAGAGACTGAAGAAATGCTAGAAAGCAATATAACAATGATGGAATTAAATGAAGCATTTAATGACCCACTGCAAATTAAGAATTATAGACCTATTTCTTTATTGAACGCAGACTATAAAATCTTTGCTTCAATTTTAGCAGAAAGACTTAAAAAATATCTAAATAATTTTATTCACCCAGATCAAAATGGATTTCTGCCAAAGAGACAAATTAGAGACAATATGAGAGTAATCTTGGATACTTTGGAATACTATGAGGCTCATCCTGAAAAGCAAATGGCTTTGATATTCCTAGATGCTCAAAAAGCATTTGACAACGTGAACTGGAGATTTATGTTATTATTATTGGAGCAGATGAGTTTTGCTAAAAAATTTACTCAAGTAATAGAAGCCATATATAATAAACAGACAGCAAGGGTAATGATGGAGGGGGAACTTACAGATTTTATTAATATAAGGAAAGGTACAAGACAAGGATGCCCCCTATCTCCTTTGCTATTTGTGTTGACCTTGGAAGTGTTGAATAGAAATATTAGGGATGATAAAAGCATAAAAGGAATGAAAATTAAGAAGGAAGAATTTAAGCTACAAGCTTTTGCTGATGACTTAGCTTTTATTCTGGAAGACCCGCTAGAAACAGCTCCAAAGTTATTGGAAAAGATAGAGACTTATGGAGAGGTGGCTGGTTTGAAAATAAATAAAGATAAAACAAAGATTTTGACAAAGAATATGCTATTGAGACAGAGAGAAGAATTGGCAGATCTTTTGAAAATTCAAGTTACAAATAAGGTTAAGTATCTGGGGATATATTTGACAACAAGATGTAGCACATTAAAGGAGAATAATTATATTAAACTTAAACAACAAATAACTACAGATTTGAAGAAGTGGGAAAACTTGCAATTGTCATTAATAGGGAGAATTTCAACAATTAAGATGAATATTTTACCTAGAATTTTATTTTTGTTTCAAACAATACCAATTAGGCTTGGAAAAGACTATTTTGAAGAGAAAGTCTTATGGAATTATGGTCTTGTTTCTAGTGCCTTCTTGCTGTAAAGTATTATTTCAGTGTCCAATACATTGAAAATGGACAAAGAATTATAGTCAACATTTCCTTGCTCTTCAAGAGAAAGATTACAAGCATTTAAGGAACCCCTGAATCGTCTAAATAAAAAATTAAAAACTCAAAATGTATTATGGGAGAAGGCAAAAGGCACAAATAGGAGAGATTTCAACACCTCCAAAAAAAAAAAAGATGCTGGAAATAGGAAATATCATGGAAAGCTATTACTACCAAAGCGACATTTACAAATACATTGAGGTTTCTCTGCACACATTAGGATAGATTTAAATTGCTTAGTGGAGCTCTGTGTTACAGGTATGCAGGAAGGCTAAGATGTGAGTGTAAAACATTCCAATCTCCAGGCAGTCAGAGAAAAGGGAGAGAGAGGGAGGAGACTGAGCCCAGGGAGGGGAAGAGGGGAAGGGAGGGGAGGAGATGCAGAGGAGCAGAGTTAGAAGGGAATCCCCCTGTTGGAAGGAAACTGGAGTAGGCAGGAAAAGGAGGCTGCCTTCTCCACTGAGTCTAACAGGGCAGTCCTCAACTAACAACATGTCTCCTCAAATGATGAACATTCACGATTTGTGCTATAACAATGAATAATGGCTGCTTTGCAAATAATCCTCGACTTAACCATTTGTTTAGTGGCCCTTGGAAGCTGCAATTGCCCCCCAAAATTGTCTTATGTCCATCACTTGCGCTAAAAACAGTTGCAGCCTCCCCATGGTCATCCTTGGGAACTGAATCACATGTATGACCCTTGTAGAGTCCAGGGGGTCACGGGATCTCCTCTTGTGACCTTCCCACAAGCAACATTAATGGGGAAACCAGATTCACTTAACAACTGAGGCAAGAAAGGTTGCAAAATTGACAGCGTCTCACTTAACAAGAAAAGTTTGTGGTTCACTTGGCTCGTAAGTCAATTACCTCTACAAAATATTTCTCCCAGTTAAAACAGCTCCAAGCCTAATGAAGCTGCTTCCAGTTTGCGGAAAGAGGGGTTCCTGGTGGCTTCCCCATTTCCTCCTCAAGAATTGAACTTCCAAAATGGCTGAAAGGAGGAAAGAGATCCTTCTGAAGTCAAAGGCACTTTTGGTTTTCCTCACCTTTCCTGCTCCAGGCGCTTTGCCAGATGTGCCCAGCCTCAAATTGAACACGTTGAAGACAAGATTGTTAGGAAAAACTTTATTCCGCAGAAAAAGTATACAAGGAAATCTCCCTCAAAGCCTTTGCACCCCACCAATGCCCACTGGAGGGCTTTACACAACATTTGTCACACAGTTTACAAGTGTCAGAGTCAGAAGGAATTTTCTCATCTCCCTTTACAGTAATTTCGGCCTGTTTTACACCCACATCTTAGCCTTCCTGCATACATGTAACACAGAGCTCCACTAAGCAATTTAAATCTATCCTAATGTGTGCACAGAGAAACCTCAATGCATTTGTAAATGTCGCTTTGGTAGTAATAGCTTTCCATGATATTTCCTATTTCCAGCATCCTTCTTCTTTTTGGAGGTGTTCAAATCTCTCCTATTTGTGCCTTTTGCCTTCTCCCATAATACATTTTGAGTTTTTAAATTTTTATTTAGACGATTCAAGGGTTTCTTAAATGCTTGTAATCCTTCTCTTGAAGAGCAAGGAAATATGGACTATAATTCTTTCTCCATTTTCAATGTATTGGATATTGAAATACTTTACAGCAAGAAGGCACTAGAAACAAGACCATAATTCCATAAGTTGAGGCCAGAAGTTGTCAAATTTGGCAACTTTTAAGACTTGTAAACTTCAACTCCCAGAATCCCCTAGCCAACTTGGTAACATGTGTGCCAGAAGAATTCTGGGAGTTGAAGTCCACAAATCTTAAAAGTTGCCAGGTTTGGAGATTCCTAATCTAGGCCTAATGGATTTTGATGTTACCAGATTCCTTCCCTTTGTTTTCCAAGGTGAGTTTCAATAAATGGGCAATTGTCAGTTAGACTGAAAAAACGTATTTTTAACATTCATGATTCTGCCTTAATCACAAATAATGAATTGCTGCTTTATAATTAGTTCCCAACTTCTTATCATTTTTTCAGTGACCATTCACAGTTACAATGGCACTGAAAAAAATGTTTTATGAATTTTTTCAGCATCCCTGTGTCATGTGGTCAAAATTCAGACACTTTGCAACTGGCCTGTATTTTCAAGAGTTGGAACGTCCCAGGGTATCCAAAAGTGAACTACTTTTATAAGGAAACTCTTATTTGTAATGGATCAAAAACCTTCTACTACTCTGGAACCCTTTTCCCATACACCATACCTTTCTACAAATTCGCCTGGGCATGAAGGAAATTTTGAGAACCAACACAAACCAATTAACATCTTTTCCTGCTGCGCATCATGTCGATTAAAGTCACTCCCAGTTCTGCATTTCTTTCCACACTCCACATACTGAAAGGGCTTCTCTCCTGTATGGATTCTTTTATGTAGCATAAGATTCCTGCCATCTTTTTTTTTTTTTTTTTAAAGACAAACATATACAGACAAAAACATAAATCCATCTTCGAATTATATACAGATTCCTGCTGTCTTTGAAACTCTTTCCACATTCGATGCATTTAAATGGCTTCTCTCCTGTGCAGATCCTATTGTGGGAGGTAAGCTGGCCACTCACACTAAACATTTTCTACACTCCAGGCATTTATAGGGTTTCTCCCCTGAGTGAAGCCTTCTATGGATCCTGAGTGAATTATTACATCTAAAGCTTTTTCTGCACTCATGACATGTATACAGTTTCTCCCCAGTGTGGATCCTCTTGTGGGTATTGGAAGAAATATCCTTCTGGGTTCAGTTCCAAGTGAGGAAGAAAGACACTGGAAACTCAGAGGCTGTTTGGAAAGATGGTTTAGTGGTGGACAGGACCACATGGCTTGGAGCTCTAAAGTGGAAAGGACAATCACATGCTTCAAGATGTCGGGTGAAGGAAAAGAAGGGGCAAGATGCTGAGAGACCCTTAGTTATATACCCTCTGTGAGGTCCCACCTCAGTGCTTCCTGTTCCTGTGCAAGAAATGCATCCCATTGACTGTCAGACTCCCAGGGGTGAGGGTCTCAGCTAACTTTGTAGGCTTTGTCTGGACCACTGGCTTCACCTGAGTACTGGCTGATGCAATCTTCCCAGGCCAGGAGGCAAGATGGGAAGAGGCCTTTGTTATGTAGAATACTCTGGCCCAGGCCTTAATGGCCCACCCATTAACAAAGGTATGTGTGTGTGGGAGGGGGTGAGCTTCTGCCTCTCTGAGTTTCTACTTCCCTTCTAGGAAAAATATTCTGCCTTTTTAATATTTCCTAGGATATTTAATTTTTCTAGAAGAGGGGTGGATGCTAACTTCCTACATGGGTACCAAGTTAACTACTTCTCCTAAAACTCATGCCACACTCCGTACACTTACAGGATTTCTCCCATGTGAATCCTTGTGTGGATCCTCAGGGCTCCGGAATCACTGAAGTGTTTTCCACACTCCTGGCACTGATATGGTTTCTCCCCAGTGTGGGTCCTGCTATGTACAATATAGCCATTTTTTTCATTGAAGCTCTTTCCATCCATGTGGTATTCATATGGTTTCTCACCAGTGTGGAGCCTTTTGTGGGAAATGAGGGACTATGAACTGGTGAAACATTTGTCATATTTAAGGCACTTATAAGGGGTCATGCCCTTGTTAGAGTCAGATGCTGAGGGAGAGGAGGAACAGCCTACAGCGAGTAGAGGTGTGGCTCCGGAGGTTGTGGAGGAGGCTGGGGAAGGGCAGAGGCTGGCTGGGCAGTCAGAGGAAGAACCAGGCCCATCCCCTCTGCATTCTAGGACACGCAGGGAGGAACGGAGAAGGAAACAACTTGGCTTATGAGAGAGGAAGCGGCCATGATCCCTCTCATTGGTTGCAGCTGGAGAGAATATTATATAAGAGAGATGATTAAAGGACAGCCTTGACAGAAGCAAAGCGTGTTTCATCTTGGTTGGCATCCTTCCACCAGACTGTGCCTTGTTATCTCCTTGAAGTTGGTAATTACTTATCCTGGTCCATTGTGGAAATTCCTTCATTGTAGCTTGTTTTAGTTTTTTATTTCACCTCTGTCTGCTCATTAAGTTCGGACTGTATTGCTTTCTTTTGAAGACTATTTTTGAATATGTTTTATCTCCAACTGAGAATTACTGAACAGTGGGGCCAAGTTAGAAGCATTAAAGGACATTTATTTATGTTTTGGATTTTGTTACATTTGTGTCACACTACGGGTCATCACATAAGGCTTTTCACCTGTGTGGGTCCTTTTATGGATATTAAGGTGACTTGTTTGACTGAAGCTCTTCCCACACTTGGTGCATTGATTAGGTTTCTCTCCACTGTGGATATAGTGGAGTATCCACAGTGGTTCACTTAACACAGTTGTTCAGCAAATCTGACTCCCCCATTTCTTGTCCGAAGGTCGCAAAAGACGATTCCATGACCCGGGGACAGTGCAACCATCATAAATATGAGTTGGTTGTCAAGCGGCTGAATTTTGACCACCTGACCATGGGTATGCTGCTACTGGCCTTCTTGAGTGGGAAAAACCATCCTAAATCACTTTTCTCGGTGCCCTTTGGAACTTCAAACTAAACAGACAGTTCTGAGTCCAGGACTGCTTGCAAAGGAGCAATGGAGTATTTGTTATTAAGGGACAATCCTGATTGTTCATCGTTCTATGGAAATATGTTGTAAGTTGAGGACTCCCTGTTAGAATAAGCGCATACAGACAGACTCCTTTTCCTGACAACAGGAGGAGTTTTGAAGGAGGAGATTGGACAACTCTTTGCCTGTGATGGTATACAGTATATTTTGTTCACAGGGCAACATGTCTTTTTACAATTCTATAAAAAGAAAAAATACAATTCTGTTTCCCACAATAATACCAATACAGCACAATATTTTGAACAAATGGGAGTTTGGAAGAAGTTTGATACTGTTCAAATACAGCAATGGTGCTTGATAGCTTTCGCACTAAAGTTTGTGTTTTATTGTTGCAAGGAGGTAACGGATGGGAGATGGAGGATTCTGGCCAAGAGGCAGCAGCACCTTTGCCAAAAGACAAAAAGGAAGTTGCAGAAAAGATCTATGGAAAGCAAAGTTTGGAGGAAAACCAGTTAACGAGGGAGCTGGAAAGTTTCTCTGGTTTACCTTGTCCAGATACCAATGTCTTATTGGACACAGATGATTGGACACAGAACAATTTGATCTCTCATGGCTTCCTCGAGGTTTGCGAAGCCACAGAGTCCTCCTAGATTTCTGAGGTCAGCGATGAAGTCTCCAACACTTTTGCCTTCCTGCTGGTCCCTCTGGTAAAACTCGTGTTTCCTGATGAGTGTTGGCACTGCTGGTGCATAATGAGCCTGTAGGATTGTGGTGAGGTTGTCCCAGTCCATTGTCTTGACTTCTGCTGGTTTCGCAAGTGCCTTTGCCATTTTAAAAACAGCGGGCCCGCAATGGGTCAGAAATACAGCTCATTTCTTGCCAGGCATAGCATCTTTCAAATTGTTGGTCTCCAGGAACATCTGGAACCTGTCCATATACGAGTCCCAGTCTTCATTAGCCGGGTCAAATGGAGCGAGTGGTATAGCGCTGCTGGTCATTCTGCCACTTTTTGGTGCGCTCTTAGCCATGTGCTCTGTTAGCATTCAGTGAGTGCTCAGTCAGCTCTATCGTCTCCGCATCCCACCCTTGTCGCCAGTGTTAGATCTGGGAGAGTGGGCGCAAGAACGGAGACGAGGCATTGAATAGTGACTCCAACTCTTTATTAGTGACTTCAGAACAGAGCAGAAATAACGGGGCAGCAACAGCTCCTTTTATAGAGCTGGCTACTGTCACAATAACCAATGGTTTGAGTTTGCTGCGCTGGTAGCGTCCAATCAGCGGCGACCCGCTGTCAGCCAATCAGATCAGCCAGAATTGGCCAATCACAATCCGCTGTTCGCGGGCCAATCAGAAGTGCAGGATTACGAGCCTGCTGTGGAAACAAAACTATTAGGATTTAAAACTAAAGCGTTTGCTTAGTTCGTAACAAGAGGGTTCATGAAGACAGGAAGCAGCATCAATACATCCCCCGTGGAAAGACCTTCGGAAACAGCACCTCCCTTACTCCCCATCAAAGCATTCATAGAGAGGAGAGATTATATCAATGCAGGGAGAGTAGAATGAGATTTACTCGGAGCAAGGAACCAAATTCCAGGAGAAAAAGTCCAACTGGGAAATAAATTATGTAAATGCCTGGAATGTGGGAAGAGCTTCAGCTCTGCAAGTGACCTCACTAGACATAACAGGACCCATACAGGGGAAAAGCCATATCATTGCATGGTGCAATGATAGAGCTTTGCACATAAAGAGCTTTGCACATAAAGGCCATTTCAATTCACATAAGAGGATCCACACTGGAGAGAAGCCATATAAATCTACAGAGTGTGGAAAATGCTTTAGAGCTTCAGTTACTCTTACGTCTCATAAGAGAATCCACACAGGGGAGAAACCGTATGAATGCCTGGAGTGTGGAAAAAGTTTTAGCAGAAGTGGTGCTCTAACCTTACATAATAAGACGCATAAATGGGAGAAACCTTATAAATGCCTAAACTGTGGAAAGAGTTTCAGTCAAAAAGTTCATCTTTAATCACACTAGATGATCCATATGGGGGGAAAACCATTTCAATGCATGGAGTGTGGAAAGAGCTTCCATTTCTCAGCAAACCTTACTTTCCATCACAGAATCCACACAGGGGAGAAGCCCTTTCAATGCCTGCAGTGTGGAAAACACTTTGTCTGTTCTAGTGGCCTTCATGCCCACAAATGGACCTACACAGGGGAGAAATCATACAAATGCCTGGAGTGTGGAAAGAGCTTCGGTAAATCCAGCCACCTAACTTCCCACAGAAGAATCCACACTGGAGAGAAAACGTATCAATGCACCGAGTGTAAGAAGTGCTTCAGGAATCCATATAGTCTTACTGTCCATAAAAGGACCCACACAGATGAAAAGCTTATAAGTGCCCCGAATGTGACAAATGCTTCACTAATTTGGGGAATCTCTATCGTCACAAAAGGCTCCACACCGGGGAGAAACCATTTGAATGCTGCACGTATGGAAAGAGCTTCAATACAAAAAATAGGTATATCACACATAGCAGGACCCACACTGGGGAGAAACCATATCAGTGCCAGGAGTGTGGAAAACGTTTCAGTGATTCTGGAGAACTGAGGATTCATACAAGGATTCACACAGGGGAGAAACCCTATAAGTGTACGGAGTGTGGCATGAGTTTCAGGACAAGTGGTTGCCTTGGTAGCCACAAGAGGATCCACACTGGGGAGAACCCGTATACATGTCATGAGTGCAGAAAAAGTTTTAGACATAATAATTCACTCAGGAACCATAGAATGCTTCACTCAGGGAAGAAACCCTATAAATGCCTGGAGCGTGGAAAATGTTTTTGTGTAAGTGGCAAGCTTACCTCCCACAATAGGATCCACACAGGAGAGAAACCATATACATGTCAAGAGTGCGGAGAAAGCTTTAGACGTAATAATTCACTCAGGAGCCATAGAAGGCTTTATTCAGGAGAAACCCTATAAATGCCTGGACTGTGGAAAATGTTAGAGAGAGAGTGGTCAGCTTACCTCCCACAACAGGATCCACACAGGGAGAAACCATTTAAATGCATCAATTGTGGAAAGAGTTTCCGAAATGGTAGGAATCTTACGCTCCATAAAAGAATCCACACAGGGGAGAAGCTGTATCAGTGTGTGGAGTGTGGAAAAAAATGCAGAACTGGGAGTGACTTTAATCACCATAAGAAGACACACAGCAGGAAATGACGACGTTAATTGGTTCATGTTGATTCTCAAAATTTGCTTCATCCCTACAGAAGTGTCCCAGGACTATGTAGAAATACATGGTATATGGGAAGGGCTTCCAAAGCAGCAGAAACTTTTTGACCCATTAAAAACAAAGAGTTGTGTTGTATATTTAAGTCATGCCAGAACAAAGAAAAATAGGATCTTCAGTGAGCACTTCACTGGGAATAAGAGATGCAAAAGAATGAACCATTAAAGCAATAGAAAACTCAAGTTTTCTTTGTCAAAAATTAACACTGGACATTTGGCATTGTGTCTGCACCATCTAATTTTGATTGGGTTGAACTGATTTCTAGTCTGAGACTACGATATTGATTGTGTTTATTTTCTGTTAATGCCCTAACTTGTACAGTAGCTAAAGGCTTAGCTTACACATCTCAGATATGTTGGCTCAGGAATTCTGGAAGGAAGCCTACAAATCATAAAAGGGCCAAGATTCTCCATCCCTGATTTAAATAGAAGGATCCTTGGAGATTCAATTAACAGGTTAAACTTAGAATTCAGCTTGCTAAATCAGAACTCCAAATGTACTAGGGGACAAGGCAAAAGGCACAAATAGGAACGATTTGCACCTCTTCACCTTTAAAAAGAAGAAGTATGCTGTTTGTGTTAAAGACTAAGCTAACACGTTCATTAACAACCCTAATAGTTTTACTTTAACAGCAGGCTCGTAATCCTGCACTTCTCATTGGCCCGCGAATAGCGAGTCATGATTGGTCATTTCTGGCTGATCTGATTGGCTGACAGTGGGTCATCTCTGATTGGACGCTTGTTAGAGCGGTAAACTCAAATCATTGGTTGTTGTGACAGCAGCCAGCTCTATAAAAGAGCTGCTGCTGCCCAAGTATTTTGCTCTGTTCTGAATTTACTAATAAAGAGTTGAAGTCACAGTTCGATGCCTCATCTCCGTTCCTTGCGCCCATGCTCAGGACATAACACTGGCGACGAAAGTGGGATGTGGAGACGATAGAGCTGACGGAGCACTCATCGAACAATACAGAGCACATGACTGAGAGTGCAAGTAACAAACGGCAGGATGACCAGCGGTGCCATACCACCCGCTCCATTTGACCTGGCAAACGAAGACTGGGATTTGTATATGGACCGGTTCCAGATGTTCATGGAGACCAACAATCTGAAAGATGCTACGCCTGGCAAGAAACGAGCGGTATTCCTGACCCATTGCAGGCCCGCTGTTTTTAAAATGGCTAAGGCGCTTGCAAAACCAGCAGAGGTGAAGACAATGGATTGGGATAACTTCACGCTGATCCTCCGGGCCCATTATGCACCCGCGGTGCCAACACTCATCCGAAGACACCAGTTTTACCAGAGGGACCAATGGAAAAACGAGAGTGTTGGGGACTTCATCGCTGACCTCCGGAACCTGGGTGGACTCTGTGGTTTCGCAAACCTCGAGGAAGCAATGAGAGACCAAATAGTTCTGGGATTAGATGACCACACGATACAGAGCAAGATTATGGCGAAGGGAGACATCAGCCTCGCAGATGTCATCGCCGACGCTACTGCAGCAGAAGCAACCAGGAAGTCAGCCACTCGAATGCACCACGCCTCCAACTCACTGGTGACAGTCCGCCTTCCTCTGAGAGGCACACTACTACCGCCCATCATGAAGACCTCAAATCCTCATCAAACAGCGAGGAAGAGGAGGTCAACCGGCTACGGTCAGAACGCGACCAGCGAGACCAACGGGACCAGAGATTCCTGTGCCAATGTGCTGGTTGCGGGGCAAACTACCCGCGAGCAGACTGCAAACTCCTCGACGCACTCTGCCGCTCCTGTGGAAAGAGAGTCCACATCGCAAAGGTCTGCAGAAGCAAGCGAGGGTCCCGTCCAATCCAGAGGGAGAATAATCTCCGCCAGGCTACAGGCAACCCACCTGTAAATCGGGACCGCCTGAACCACCAATGGAACAACCACTACTACAGAAATCGAGCACCTGCCATTTCAACTAGACGGGAAGAGGCACACCAAACCATCACTATCGGCCATGCTATGTCCCTGGATGCAAGGAAGATCCGAGTGAAGGTCGCTATTGAGAATCGACCTTGCGTAATGGAAGTCGACTCGGGGTCGTCCCTATCGATGCTCTCCTGGAAAACCCTCAAACAGCTGATCCCTGCCATCTGTCGCCAGGACCTCAGCACTCAAAAAATCATACTAAAGGACTACCAAGGAAACAGAATTCCAGTTGTCGGTTCCAGCCATGTCCAAGTATCCTTCAAAGACCGTACCGCAACGCTACCTCTGACCGTCATTGATCATGACCGGCCCAGTTTGCTAGGTTTACAGTGGTTCACCCCACTCGGGATTGAACTAGCTGGCATCCACCAAACCAGAAGCAATGACTGGAAAGAGGCCCTTGTCGAGGAACTCCAGGACGTTTTCACAGAGAAGTTAGGCAAGTACAAGGGGACCCCTATATTGTTTAATCTCAGCCCCGATGTAGCTCCCATTCGCCTTAAGCCTCGTCGGGTGCCTTTTGCACTCAAGCCAAAGATTGACGAGCAACTGGACAAATTAATAGCCCAGGGTGTGTTGGAACCGATTGACCGTGCCCGATGGGAAACCCCAATAGTAACACCCATAAAGCCAGATGGATCGTTAAGAATTTGTGGGGATTACCGGGCCACCCTAAATCATGTGCTTCAGCAGAGTGCTCACCCGGTACCGGTGGTCCAACACCTTCTTCACTCCCTGGGTGGCGGAAAAATATTTGCGAAATTGGACTTAGCTCAGGCATACCAACAGCTACCCGTAGATGCAAAGACTACAGAAGCCCAGACTATAGTCACACACAGTCTTTAAGTGCAATAGACTCCAATTAGGAGTAAGCATGGCACCAGGCATTTTCCAAAGTCTGATGGAGAGACTATTACAAGGCATAAAAGGGGTCGTGCCTTATTTTGATGACGTCTTAATAGCTGCCCCTACTAGAGAATTATTCGAAAAACGACTCAGAATGGTTCTCCAAAAATTTAAGGATGCCGGCCTGAAAGTAAAAAAGGACAAGTGTCAACTTTGTATGGAGAGGGTGGAGTTTCTTGGATACCTTCTCAACAGACAGGGAATTCACCCTACTGAAAAAAAACTAACTGCAATCAAAAACGCCTCAAGACCTAGGAATAAAACAGACCTCCAAGCCTTCCTGGGACTCATTAACTTTTATAATATCTTCTTGCCCCAGAAGGCGACCATAGCTGAGCCCCTACACAGACTTCTCGACAAAAAGGCTTCCTGGGTCTGGGGACAGCATGAAGAACGAGTATTTCAACAAGTAAAAAACCTCTTAACTTCTGATGCTGTATTAATACAATGAGACTCTACCCTTAATGATTACCTGTGATGCCTCACCATTCGGAGTGGGAGCCATCTTAAGCCACGTCCTGCCAAACAGTAATGAGGCACCTATTGCGTTCTTTTCGAGAACTTTGTCTAAGACTAAAAGGAACTATAGCCAACTTGATAAAGAGGCTTTCGTCATTGTGTCTGCAATTAAACGTTTCCATGAGTATGTCTATGGAAGACCCTTTGCCATAATTACAGACCACAAGCCATTACTTGGCATTTTAGTGGGAGACAAGCCAACTCCCCACATCTTATCACCAAGAATGACACGTTGGTCAGAGTTTTTAGCCGCATACGACTACCAACTGCAACACCGTCCAGGGAAAGCCATCCCCCACGCTGATGCCTTGAGCCGTTCCCCGCTACCAGAAGTCATAGATGACCCAGCTCCAACCCTAGCTGTATTGCAAATCGAGACTCTTCAGTCACCACCACTGACCGCATGAGACATCACCTCAGAAATGAAGAAGGATCTTTCTTTGGCACGAGTCCTCAGCTGGGTGGAATGAGGTTGGCCTAACAACGAACCCAACGACACCTTCAAGCCATTCAGAAACCAGCAGACAGAACTGTTCTCTCAAAAGGGCTGCATCTTGTGGGGAGACAGAGTCGTCATCCCGGGGAAATTACAACATAAAGTTTTAAAAATGTTGCACGATGGACATCCAGGCATCGTGTGGATGAAGGCATTGGCAAGGAGTTACGCAGGGTGGCCAGGCATAGATAAGCAGATAGAAGCCTGGGTAGCTACGTGCAGCAAGTACCAGGAGACTTGCACCGCTTCTCCCAAAACACCCCCAACTCAGTGGGAAACACCTCGTGGTCCCTGGTCCCACATCCACATCGATTTTGCAGGACCCACAAATGGACACACTTTCCTTCTAACCGTAGATGCCTATTCCAACTGGCTCAAGGTCCATAAAATGAAAAGCACCACCACGGAAGCGGTCATTAAAAAACTGAATAAGCTATTCGCTACCCAGGGATTGCCGGATGTCCTGGTCTCCGATAATGGCCCTCAATTCACTGCCCTGGCATTCGAGTAGTACTTAGCAGACCGGGGCATCCGCCATGCCTTAACATCGCTAGCTCACCCTGCGGCCAATGGCAGGGCTGAGCGAATGGTCCAATTTGTAAAGAAAACTTTACACAAGATGGAACAGGGAGACATTGACGACAGGATAACCAGGATGCTTCTCCTCCAACATATCACTCCAAGCAGCACCACAAACAGAACCCTGGCCGAACTACTGATGGGCCGAAAGCTTCACTCACATCTTGATCGCCTTCATCCTCCTACACACCAGAACAACCCCTGGGGTCCAGCAGCAAGTGTCGTACATTCCAGGTAGGCGACTCCGTTTTTGCAAAAAACCTCTCGGGTGACCCATTGTGGGTCCCCGCTACCATAACGCAACTTACGGGGCCCCGATCCTATCGTCTACAAACTGCGGATGGAAAAATGTGGAAGCACCACATAGACCAGCTTCGATCCAGACTAGCACCTACTCCCATCTCATCCCCTGACTCTCAAACCGGGGGGGGGGAGAGGGGGGGCGGGGAAGGGACATCGAGAGGGCCGAAAAAGAAATAGCAGATGACCTAACAATTGGAACTCAGCAGTCTACACAACCAACCATGGGATACTCACCTCCAGAAGGAGAACCAAGCCAGGTGATTGCCTCGCTGTGTAGCAGTACCGTGACGGAAACAGATCCAGGGAACCCGGATGACAGCATTGGCGAGAGCGGAGAGGACAGCCCCGAGCCATCCAACGGAACAGCGGGACCGTTTTCGCCATCCAACTCAGCAAGTAGCCCACTGGAACCAGAGCCAGGACAGAAACCGGTGGAACAATGCAAATCAAGCAGACAGGTGAAGCGACCTGCCTACTTATGAGAATACGTCACCCCATCCCTCAGACGGAACCTAGGGGGGAGGGGTGTTAAGGACTAAGCTAACGCGTTCATTAACAACCCTAATAGTTTTACTTTAACAGCAGGCTCGTAATCCTGCACTTCTCATTGGCCCGTGAATAGCGAGTTGTGATTGGTTGTTTCTGGCTGATCTGATTGGCTGACAGTGAGTCATCTCTGATTGGATGCTTGTTAGAGTGATAAACTCAAATCATTGGTTGTTGTGACAGCAGCCAGCTCTATAAAAGAGCTGCTGCTGCCCAAGTATTTTGCTCTGTTCTGAATTTACTAATAAAGAGTTGAAGTCACAGTTCGATGCCTTGTCTCCATTCCTTGTGCCCATGCTCAGGACATAACAGTTAGAAAAATGGGAAGCATCATAGACAGCTTGCTATAGTACTGCTGAAGCAACTGTTATGAAAGTGTGGTTACTCTGTGTATATGTTAGGATAGCTTTAAATAGCTTTGCTGAGCTTTGTATTATGTACACTATGGCTAAGATGTTAGTGTTGTTGGAACAAATGTCCATCTGGGTTCAGTTCCAAGTGGGAAGAAAGACACTTGAAACATGGAGGTTGCTTGTAAGGATGGTTTTAATATTTTAATGCTGGGTGATGTAATCTTCCCAGGTGCCATGTGGTGAGATGGGTAGAGGGCTAATCCTATCATGTCCTGAGGGCCATGTCTTAATCCCATGATCCTGGAGGGGGGCAAGGAACTGTGTTGTCTTTAAAAACATGTGTCTCTTTTTCTCATCCAGGAAAATATAATATTCTGCCTTTTTAATATTTTCTAGAATGTTTCATTTTTCTAGGAGAGGGGTGGCTCAGCGGTGGTATTCAGCAGGTTCTGACCAGTTCTGGAGAACCGGTAGTGGAAATTTTGAGTAATTTGGAAAATTGGCAAACCCCGCCTCTGACTGGCCCCACCCCCATCTATTCTCCACCTCCCGAGTCCCAGCTGATTGGCTGGGTCTTCTTTTGTTGCCCTGCACAGGAGAACAGAGCTGGAAAGCAGGTTAGTGGAGTGGGGTGGGAATGGAGATTTTACAGTATTGTTTCCCCTGCCATGCCACGCCACGCCCGCTATGCCCACTAAGCCATGCCTACAGAACCAGAAGTAAAATTTAAATCCCACTACTGGTGCTAACTTTCTACAGTGTAAAACAGGCAGGAATTACTGTAAATACTTTCCGATTCTGACTTGTAAACTGTGGGAAATGTTCTATGAAACCCAATGGTGGACATTGGTGGGATAAACAGAGTTTGAGTGGTGTCTTTGGGTGCCACTTTTTCTGCAGAATAATTTTATTGCTTACAATCTCCATCTCAATATGTTCAGTTTGAGGCACAGGCCCATCTGTAACACAGCTGGAGGAGGGAAGGTAACAAAAACCCAAAGTGCCTTTGAGTTCAGAAGCATCTCTTCCCTTCTTTCAACCACCCTGGAAGTGCAATTCTTGAGGAGGAAATGGGGAATATGCCAGGAACCCTATCTCTGAAGTAGGGGTGGGATTCTACCAGTTCACACACTTCGCTAGAACTGGCTGTTAACATTCTAAGCAGTTCAGAGAACCAGTTGTTAGAAGAAATTACTGGCCTAATCCTGTAAGGAAGGCAGGAAGGAAACATTCTGGTGTTGCTTACAGAAACTGCCTCTCCATTAACCCTTATTACATTCTTGGCAGGACTAGACTTCCTGTATTAGGAATATCTCTGGAGTTTTCCCCCCCTCTTTTGCTGGTATTTTGCTTATGTGGAGTGACCATTCAAGGTTACAATGGCAATGAAAAAGGTGACTTATGACCATTTTTCACACTTACAATTGTTGCAGCATCCCCACAGTCCTGAGAGGCCAGGCTAGGAGATGTGTGCCTCAATGTGAGTGATATTGAGTCGGCCTTTCCCAGCCAATAACATGACCACCAAGCCACATCCACCCAGTCACATGACCACCAAGCCACGCTCACCAACTAAGCCACGCCCACAGAACTGGTTGTTAAAAACTTTGAATCCCACCTCCTGCTCTGAAGTATCCTCTGTTAGGCTTGGAGCTGTTTAGGAGAAATTCTTTTGGACTTTTCGTTCGTTTTTCCTCTAAACTTCAATACACTGTTAAATGTATGAAATATTTCTCAACTCAGACCTTTTAAATATTTAAATACTAGATCGATACCTGTGCTTCGCTACAAAACTATGTGATCGGGCTTACTTTTTGGGAGGAAAATAAGGAAAAAAAATTCTGCCTCTGCCTTGCAGCATCTGTCAAAATTCATCTGGCTAGCGTCCTGTCAGTGTGTGAGCTGTTTGGAAAGTGAAACAGTATTTGCTGTATGAGCAAGAAGGAGACAGCAAGGAGCCTGGGCGTGGCTTAGCTCAACTGTTCTGTACTAAAGCTAAAACCTAAAAGTGAAACTGAAACTCCTCTGCTTGTGTTTTTCATTTGAAAGAGATTTCTTTTCAGGTGGGGTGGAGGAGTAGAACTGCTTAGCATCAGAGAGTGTTAAGAATAATAATATACGAAATACTAATGCTCTGATGGTCATTTTGAAAAATCCTTTCTCAGTGAGCGCCTAGAAGCCAAGAGGAATATACGTGCCAAATTTCAAGTTTGTAGGCTTTACAGTTCTGGAGATTTTGTGATGATGCTTTAAGAAAAGCTTTATTCTCCTCTTGGACCACTGGAGCAATCTCTAATTTGTATTCCTTTCAGACATGCCCCATCAACACTTCAAATACTTAACATAGCTTTTGCTGCATTTGAAACACAGAATAACAGACTTGGAAGGGACCTTGGAGGTTTCTAGTCCAACCCCCTGTTTGAGCAGGAGAGTTTATACCCATGATGGCAAATCTATGACACGTGTACCATGGGTGACACACAGAGCCATTTGTGCTGGCACACGAGCTGCAGGCAAGCTTATCTCACTGCGCATGCCCATGCCTTACAGCTGATTTTTAGCTGGTTTGAGGCCTTTTTTGGCCTCCCAGAGGCTTGAGGAAGGCTTTTGCAGGCTTTTCAACTAGGCCCATTTTGTCACTTCTTGTTTTTCCGGAGATACCAGAAGTGACGAAACGGGCCTAGTTTTTGGCCTGAAAAGACTGCAGAAGCTTTCCTGAAGCCTCTGGGAGACCGAAAAAGGCCTCAAACCAGCCGAAAATTAGCTGTGAGGTGCACTGCAGGTAAAAGGGAAGCGGGGTGGGGATTGCACATGCATGCGTAGGGGGCGTGGGGCTATGCGCATTGCCTCCTGGGTGCTGGCTCACAAGTGCGAGCGTGCAAGTGTGCACGCAATTTTTGGCACAGGAGCCCAAAAAGTTTAGCCAGCACTAGTCTGTACCATTTCAGACAGGTGACTGTCCAGTCTCTTAAATTTTAAAAGCCTCCATGATGCATAATTTCTGGAGGCAAGTTGTTCCACTGGATAATTGATCTCATTGTCAGGAAATAGTAGAGGAGAATCAGATTTTCAAGAGACTCTTAATAAAGTAGTTTTAGCTTTCATGCAGAGTTAATTTCCTGGCCTGGTCTACTCTTGGGCTGACAGGCAATTTGGACACTAGAATTACCAATCTTGGCATGCAATTGGGAACTGGTCGGGATTTAAAACTGAGCTAGCAATCTAGTATTTCTCAACCTGGCCAACTTGGAAGTTGGATGGACTTCAACTCCCAGATTTCCCCAGCCAGCCATGCTTCAGGTTGCCTGCTTCAGCCAGTTTCTGCACCATCAAACTGTTCTGACCCAAACCCTTTTCCAATAAGACAAACAATAACCAAAGGGAACAGAAACCTTTTAATGAGTCTTACAAATCCCCGGCTGCTGCATTAAAAGGCTGCTGCAAACTAATTAACTTTGATAAGCACAAACCTTGCCAAAACTGTACGAGACTGCCAAGAATCACAAATAAGAAATATTTCACAACACAAGAGTCCAACTTAAGATACTGTAATGTCCACAAGGCTGAGTTTCAAAATGTCTTTGCTTCCTGCAAAGAACATTCGCTTCACAGCTGGCTTTTATATTTTTGAAGGAGGGGCCATTACCTTGCAGCCTTACTCCCAAGTCGCCCATGCTGTTGCAGCTGCTCTTTCTTGCAAGCAATCCTGCATGCATGCACACTTGGCACAGGTTCCTCGGGAACCTTCTCATCACTGCTGCCAGCCCCCACAATCTCTGAAGGCAGCAGTCTACTCCCTAATGGTCCTGGCCCCTCATCTGATCCTCACACTCCTCAGCTGTCTGCACCTGCTGCCAGCTATCCACAACACAAACACACATTGAGGTAACAGTTCAGTGGTGGTATTCAGCAGGTTCTGACCAGTTCTGGAGAACCGGAAGTGGAAATTTTGAATAGTTTGGAGAACTGGCAAACCCCGCCTCTGACTGGCCCCACCCCCATCTATTCTCTGCCTCCCAAGTCCCAGCTGATTGGCTGGGTCTTCTTTTGTTGTCCTGCACAGGAGAATGGAGCTGGAAAGCAGGTTAGTGAGTTGGGGAGGGAATGGGGATTTTGCAGTATCCTTCCCCTGCCATGCCCACTAAGCCATTCCCACAGAATTGGTAGTAATTTTTCTTTGAATCCCACCACTGTAACAGCTGCACAACAGCTTTCTGATGTCTCTACTCCTGTTTACCAGTGCTTCTCTTGAGTCAGAAATCCCTATTTTATTTGTTTGTTTTATATGGTCAGGTGTTGCTCACATTTGAAGAGGAGCTTGAGGTTCCTCTCACAACCAGGTCTCCTTTCAGGATTCTTCCGCCGGTGGCCTCTGATTTCTAGGACCCCAAAATGAAGGGGAATGAGAGCTTCCTCCCAGATAGGCGAAACTCTGGATGCAGATTCCGATTTCCTGCTCCTGCCTCCCTCCCCAAACACCAGGGGACAACCCACAATATTTCCCCTTTGCAACAAGCTCTAGCAAAATTTCCAGGCTCTGAAGCTACGAGGTTTCTGGGATTTCTGGTGTTGGGAGAGGAAACCCTCTAGTAGTTCTTGCTGCTAAGAAATGATTAGAATAGATAGAACTATAATTCTTTATTGGCCAAGTGTGATTGTACACTTATAAGGTTGTACTATAGTAATTGTTCAGCTTTTGGGTAAGGGATTCCTCTATATATAATTCAGATTCAGTTTCAGATTCAGTTTCCCATTTCATTTTTCAATATTAGCTGCTCTTTTGTATTCAGATCTGGTCTTAGTAAAATAATGTAGCACTTGGGGATGAAGATACATCCCAGCAGACCAGCGCTGGAAGCCAAGATGGAGAAGATCTGCACGGCCACCATATACTTTCCCTTGGTGCTCAGGTAGGTGGGTACAAAGGATATCCAGACGCTGCAGAAGACCAGCATGCTGAAAGTGATCAACTTGGCTTCATTGAAGGCCCCTGGGAGGTTCCTGGCTAGGAAAGCCACTATGAAACAGATGGTGGCCAGGAAGCCCATGTAGGTGAGAGCAATATAAAACATAGCAATGGAGCCTTCATTGCACTGCAGAATGATCTCCCTAGACTGTGAATGCATGTCAGAACCAGGGAATGGGGGCAAGATTGCTAACCAGATGGAACAAAGGATGACCTGGACGCTAGAACAGGAAAGGACGATGGAATTGGCCAAACTTTTCCCCAACCATCTCCTCACTCTGTTCCCTGGCTTTGTCGCCAGGAAGGCCAACACAACCATGATTGTTTTGGCCAAGACAGAAGAGACAGCAACTGAGAAGATGATGCTGAAGACTGTTTGTCGAAGAAGGCAAGTGGCTCTCCTTGGCCGACCAATGAAAAGGAAGGAAGTGCAGAAAGAAAGCAGTAGGGAGACCAGGAGAACATAGGAGAGATCCTGGTTGTTGGCCTTGACGATGGGAGTTTCTCGGTATTTACTGAAGATTCCCAAAACAAAACTGCAGGTTAAGATTAGGAAGAGGGCAAAGGAGGTAAGGACGACCCCCAAATTCTCCTGATACGACAAGAAGGTGATGATTTTGGGGATACATTGGTCTAGGTTCTTGTTCTGACATTGATCTTCAGGACATTTGGTGCAGTGGTCTGCATCTACAAAGGATAAGTGTAACATCTTCTATAAATGTATATAGTAGGCTGTCAGGGTTCCAGCGTTTGCCCTAATTAAATAATGAGCCTCAAGCCAAGCTTCAAAAAAATTAAAAAGATATATTAGGAGCAACATGTCAGCATTATTAACCTAAATGAAGCCAACTCTGGTATATATAATTTACAGTCACCTGTGACCCTGTTTCCCCCCTCGGTGTATCATCAATCATGTTCTCCAATGAAGGATTTTTGCAGGCAGAAGATCTAATAGCCTAGCGACAATCTTTGTAAGATAAAGGTGGAATGTGCTTCTGGTTTTAAACTGTAGTACAGCTTCTTCAGATTTCCTCCCACTTGTTTATGGTAACTCAAAAACAGGCATAGGAATGTTTTACAAATTGACATGGGAATGATAATTTATAGTACGAGAGTCATATTTTGAACTCAGAAAACTCAAACGTAACCCTTTGTGTATTTGTTTGCATGGGAGCGGAGGAGAGAAAGAGTCATGAGTGTGTGTGTCAGCCTTGGAAGCCATATTTTACTTGGAAGCTTTGAGGCATAACCAGTTGTTATGATTCTGCACAGTTCAGAGAACTGGCAAATTGTGCCCCTGACTGGCCCCTCCCCTCTCCGCCCTCTTCCCCCAATCAGCTCTTATTGCACATGTGCAACATCATGCATATGCCCAACATCACTGACTCTTTTCTCCCCCCCTCGAGTCACTCCTTAAGGTATTTCTTCCCCCACTCCCGATGATCAGCTGTTCCAATGATCAGATGTGCCGGGATCCCCCTCACTGTCTTACTGCTTCATCCAGGAGGCTTCCCTGAGGCCCAGGAGGCAAAAAGGGGTGTGTGGAGTGTTTGTGTGTGTGCTGCACTCCATTTTTTTTTGCCTTCCTGGTCCCCAGGGAAGACTTCTGGGAGCAAAAATGCCCCTGCCCCTGAGGCTTGCCTGAGGCCCAGGAGGCAAAAAATAATGGGGGGGGGGTTGCTGCTGCAAAAAAGAAGCCACACCCACCCAGTCACATGGCCATGCTCATATAGCCATGCCTACAGAACTGGTTGTTAAAATTTTTTGAATCCCACCCCTGTGAGTAGAACATTAGACTCAACAACATTCTTTCTCAGAAAGTCAAGGACATGTTACCCTGCACCTGGAGGGGAATGTCTGGAGGAATGTCTCCAGTTGAGACTACTGTTTGATTGGACCATATAGTGGACTTGGTGCAGGGGATGAATCTTTGATTTTCTTTTGGGGAAGGGAAAACCTGGAACTCTCAGATTTGGGTTTTCCCAGATGTGCCAATACGACAACTGTAACAAAACGGAACTTTGAAGAAATGCTTGTGTTGGAGTTTCTTGAGTTAGAGTTTGTTTGTTGGAACATTGGCAGTGTGTTTGTGTATATTCTTGCCTGCACAAGTAAGTCACCAAAAACTGATAGAGAGAAAAGGTAGCTGGGTTAAGAAGGGGTAGAGTCTGAAGGGGTAGAGTCATGCTTTGTTTGCCAAAAAGTCTTGTTTCCTGGAGGATTTTTCCTGCCTTTTTTCCTTCTCTGGAGGACTGTTGAGACCAAAACGTAAGAATAGAGGAAGAGGGAGAGAAGAGAGGAAAAATATCTCAATGACAAAAACGCTTCATAGAAAAGATCTCTAGGAACTTTTGATTCTTTCCCCAAAACTACCTTGATTTTTAAGTCACCCACCTTCTTGAGTGGAGATGCTCCCTTCTGCACAGGGGATGCAGTCATAACAGCAATTTGGTTTTCCCTCCTGGACTACCTTGAAGTATCCAGGTTGACAAGCCTCCACACATCGAGAGTATGGCCAGGGCTGAAAATGAATGGAATTGGCATTTAGAACCATCGGCACAATTGATCAAATATGAAATGAGACATAGAGTTGGAAGGGAGTTGACAAAATAGGAACAAGCTGTGATGGAGCAGTGGTTATAATGCAGTATTGTAAGCTAACTCTGCCCACAGTCAGGAGTTCGATCCTGATGGGTTCAAGGTTGACTCAGCCTTCCATCCTTCCAAGGGTCGTAAAATGAGGAGCCAGGTTTTTCATTACAGCACCACCCAATATGCTGATGTTGTAAACTGCCCAAGGACTGCTGTGAAGCACTATGGGGTGGTATATAAAATCTAAGTGCTATTGCTAGATTGAGCAAAACCAACCATTCCAGAAATGGAATATTCTGGAAAATTCTGGAAGATTTATTTCTCCTTAGGACCATGTTAAGCTGGCCAGTCCAGGTTGGTTCAATACTTTTCTTGAAAGTAATTCTTGAACTTGGAAAGCATTTGTGATAATCCAGTCATGGTATTCTGGACAAAGTAGACCTACTTTGGGGGTGGCCTATTGTTTGGAACAGTACCAACTGCTTCCCATTTGTAAGATGACTTCTGGAATATTGCCAAAGCAACTCTGGAACAACTATATCATTTCTATTCTGAAACAAAATGGGAATTCTAGAATTCCCCAGCATCTGTTCTATCAAATCTCTGGCCACAGCTTCAACTTGTTGAATCTATATGCATCCAAATGAACAAATGCAGTTTTACTTCTCTTAAATCTTCCCTCCATTTCCTTTTATTCTTGTGTCATTTCTCCCTGTGTCTTTGGGACACAAAACTTCCTTCTTAGAGTCTAGAAAACATCTTGCCCATTGTTGATGCTGAATGAAAGGAATATTAATGCACTTCCATTATTGCTGATGCATGCTACATAACTGAGGAAGCCAAAGAATACTAAGAAAAAGACAGTATGTGCTTCATCAATTATTTAAAAAAAGCCTTTTGATTGTGTCAGTCAAAACAAGCTGTGGAATCTGCTCTTAAAATCTCATTGCCTTCAAGAGAAACTTATATACAGATCAGGAGGACTAGGGATGATATGATAGCAGGCTTCCAATATTATAAAAAAGATGTTGAGACTGGAAAGAGGAGAGCAACAAAGAAGATTGAAGGCTGAAGGCTAAAACATAGGAAGAATAGTTTCAGGAATTTTGTTTGTCTAGTCTGGTGAAAAGAAGGACTTGGAATGACATAACATCTAAGGGGGACGCCACAAAGAAAAGGGAGTCAAGCTATTCTCCGAAGCGTCTGAAGGCAAGACAAGAAGCAATGGCTGGAAAATAACTAAGGAAAGAAGCAACCTAAAACTAAGGAGAAATGTTGTGATAGTTAGAACAATTAATCAGTGCCCCAGATTGCCTTCAAAAACTGGGTGCTCCATCACTGGAGGCTTTCAAAAAGAGATAGCTATTTGTCTGGAATGGTATAGGCCAGTGGTTGCTAACCTTTTGGGGTTCCTGTGCCAAAAATTGCATGCGCACCAGTGTGTACACACTCACATGCTAGCACCCAGAATGCAATGCGTGTGCTCTCTCTCCAGGCCCCCTGCACATGCATGTACAATCCTCCCTCCCACCATCCCCTTACCTGCAGTGCACCTCACAGCTGATTTTTTGGGTGGTTTGAAGCCTTTTTCGGCCTCCCAGAGGCTTGAAAAAAGCCGCTGCATGGCTTTTCAGGATGAATTATAGGCCCGTTTCATCACTTCCGGTATTACAGGAAGCCTATAATTTGGCCTGAAAAGCCTTGCAGAGGCTTTTTTCAAGTCTCTGGGAGGCTGAAAAAGACCTCAAACCAACTAAAAAAAAAAAAAAAGCTGTGAGGTGCGTGCATATGCAGTGAGTTAAGTTTGCCTGCGGCTCATGTGCCAGCACAAATGGCTCTGTGTGTCACTTGTGGCACACGTGCCGTAGATTCACCATCATGGATATAGGCTCTCCTGCTTGAGCAGGCTACTAAATACCTCCAAGATTCCTTCCAACTTTGTAATTTTGTTATTCTTCACCTGGTTGTTCCATTTGGACCACATAATGGCTTCCTTGTTAATGCTGAATTTGATGCTTGCAGATTTCTCTCTTGCTAGACTTCCAAATTTCACTCTGGTGACTGACCTATTTGGAAACCACAACCAGCTCAGGATGTCAAAGTCAGCCATCAAATTTCCATTTCCATTCACATTCATTCCATCCATGGTGTTATTGTAGATCTGGGTGTCCTTCAGGAAAGGGTGGAGCTACAGAGAGGAGATGGAACAATGTAGAAGATACATTATCAGTTTTGTTATCTCAGTCACAGAAATACCATATCTATGGGGCTTACTTACAAATCATTTTGTGTACAAAAGGGATGGTTTTGTTTTGAATGTTTGTGTTTGATTTCAGAATTTGGGGTAGATATAATCAATCTATAGAGCAGTGCATTGGTTAAGAGGCAAGGCTTATTGGCTGGAATTTCACAGACAAAATGCCCCCCTCACCATGGTGCTGGAGGCCAACTAGGCCACACACACCCATGATGGGTGATATTCAGCAAGTTCTGACCAGTTCTGGAGAACCGGTAGCGGACATTTTGAGTAGTTTGGAGAACTGGCAAATACACCTCTGACTGGAGAGTTTACAGTATCTTTCCCCTGCCATGCCCACCAAGCCATGCCCACAGAACTGGCAGTAAAAAAATTTGAATCCCACCACTGCCCCATGACCATGCCCACCAGCAACTGGGCAGGGAACTTTTTGCTAAAATTTTTGAAGCCCACCCCTGGGTTCAACCTTTTGTACAAGGCGGGGAAGGGAATACCTGCCACGGCTGAAGCTTTTGAACTTCCAACATATCTTTTCTTGCCATTATTGTCCTCAGGGATAGAGAGGAATAGGCTGCATTTAAGGCACGGGCCACTGTCCATATGGCATTGTAAATTAAGGAATTGTCTAGCGAGAAGATCCTCTCAATTTTCTCTTGAGGCAGAGTCTCCAGGTTCTCTTTCTCTGAACACCTTGCCCGGCCTTTCACAGACAAGGCAGGCTTTGCATATGAATAGTGAAAATGTTTATGAGTGAACTTCCTCATAAGATGGTAGAAATATTTAAAACCATCATAACTGGTCCATTTTTTTGTCTGGATAAGAAAAGAAAAAATACTGTGGGTATATCTGAAAGGGAAATCACTATATTTTATCTCCTTAGTGAGGTCCCATAAAGCTGTTGTGATCCAAACTTTCTCTAGAACACGTTTTCTCAAGCGTTCAAATATATAATCAGTAATAAGTATTCCATTTATGAAAGATGTAAACTCTGCATAGTAAACAAATACATTGATTTGCCTCCATTTGTGGAAAACAGAAAACAGATATTTGAAATTCTTGGTATTCATTAAAAAGGGTTGTGCGAAAACAACACAGATGCCATTCTGTGCCAGCACAGGAGTGAATGTCCTAATGAAATGTTCTCCATTATCAGTGTCAGCAGCAAAGAGCCCTGTGAATGTCCACCGAAAGTATTGGAGCAGTTTAATAATGCCCAAGTATTGGGCCCCTTCTTTGGGGATGGTCTGGGAGAAAAAAGGAAACTGAGTTTTATCACTCATGGATGGTGAAGTAAAAGTGTAGCTGATCTGAAATAGAAAACCAAAGAACGATGCTTAGTGATATGGTACTGAAAAAGTAGTCATAAGAAAATGACTGGATGTTTAATTCATACATAGCAATTATCTTTCGTCATCTAATTTCTACCTGTTATCGCTAACCACTCATAAAATCTATTCAATGTTAAGTAATATTCTGTATCTCCTTTGTCTTCTATTTTTATTGTCAGTCTATCCATCTCTGGATAGTCCAAAATTTTCCGAATTATATCTTCATTTGATGGAGCGTTCTCGTTTTTCCAATATTGTGCAAATACAATTCTCCCTGCTGTCAATACATGTAAAATTAAGGATATAGGCCCTTTATCATAGCTTTCTGGTATTATGCCTAATAAAAATATTTCTTAGTTTCAAATCTATATGTTGCTTAACCATCTTTTCCAACCATGTATGTATTTTCATCCAATATTTTTTTGCTTTCATACATGTCCACCACATACGATAATAAGTACCTGAGGTCTGATTATACTTCAAGCACTTGGTGGACATATTGCTAAACATTTTTGCTAGTCTTGTCAGTGACAAATGCCACCTATAAATATTTTATAGAGATTTTCCTTCTATGCAGTAGCCATTGTCAGTTTGTAGTTCCTATCCCAAAGTTTTTGCCATTTGTCTAATTCTATAATATACTCAAAGTTTTGTTCATACTATCATTGTTTCTTTAACTTGTTCCTCTTCCATTTTATAATGTAATATAGTAATTATATATCTTTTAAATCATTTTTTCATCTGTTCCTAATAACATCTTATCAAGTGCTATTGGCTCTTTGTAAAAACCCCATGTTTTCACATCTTTCTTATATCTTGATTGTATTTGCAAGTGTGGCCACCAAGTTAAGTCCACCCCTTGGTTTTGTAGTTCCTGGCTAGTTTTAAATTCACCATAAAGATGGTTTATAACTATAAGTATGCCAATATAATCAACAGGATTATAAATGAGCTAACATAACGACAAGTTTGGTTGAAATCATTCTGTTGTACCACTACTATTGTTATTAGCATTTATGTTACAATTTCTTTTTTTCTTCTTCTCTTTTCTTTTGTAAATGATATGCCCTGACAATACACTGTATTCAAAATATTTACATATGAATAAAGAAAAAAGAAAATGACTGGATGACTTGATGGACACAATGGGACAGTACAACACCTGAAGGCAAGACAAGAAGCAATGTATGGAAACTAATCAAGGAGAGAAGCAACCTAGAACTAAGGAGACATTTCCTGACAGTGAGAACAATAAACCAGTGGAACAAATTGTCTTCAAAAGTTGTGCATGCTCTAACACTGGAGGCTTTTTAAAAAAAGCATCTCATTAAAGGACATTACGAAGGCTAAAATTGAGAGGAAATTAAAGACTTTTGTAGGAGATGACCAGGTTGAGCCTCAAGCTAGAGTTACCGTGTTTCTCCAACAATACGGCCTCCACCAATAGGAAGCCCCACCATATTTTATTGGCATAAAATCAAATTAAGCCCCTCCCCCCAAATTAAGCCACATATTTAACATGTGAAATGGGGGGGGAAAGTGGGGGGGAGTTGCCATTAGGAAGTACTTTTGTTGCATGCCCGGATATGGTGCTGCCTGCGTTGGTGGGGCACTTCATATCGGGAGACCTTTCACCGTTGCTTTCCCTTCTCCCTTGCTGCTCTTCTCCCTTGCTGCTGCCACATGCGGCCAGTCAGGGCTCTTCCCTGCAACCTGAGCCCCGAGGAGACACTTGGCTTCAGGCACTCCCGTCTTCCCTTTGCTTTCGAAGATAAAGCGAATTATTTTACAAAGCCTCCTCTGCCCGAGAGGGCAGCCCAACCCCATGTGAGGAGGCTAGTTTCCCTGAGTCTCTTCCATTCCTCCCCAACCTCCCTACACTGTGTACCTCTGACGCGCCGGTCCCTTCAGCCCAGCAAGCTCTTCCAACTCAAAGAAAGGCCAGGCGGGTGGTTGCAGAGCAGCAGCAGTGGGTCTGAGCCACTCGCAGTGGAAACAGCCACCATCCTTAGCCTGAAGCGGGGAGAACGAGCAAGGTTAGCGCCCACCAGCCCATCCTTCCTGCCTCCATGGCTCAGTTTCCCCGACCGGCAGGTCCTCCTTTCGTGCAGAGGACTGCAGGGGAAGGCGCTCGCCCAAGAGGATCTCTCCCTCTCTCTCCCCGCAAGGTCAAGGTCTGCGATGCAGAGGAGAGGGCAGGAGGTTCCTCCTGCTTGCTGAGAGGTGAGGAAGCTGCGGCTCGCTCAGCGAGATTTGGGAATGAGGG
This sequence comes from Hydrophis major, assembly GCA_033807585.1. NCBI lineage: Eukaryota > Metazoa > Chordata > Lepidosauria > Squamata > Elapidae > Hydrophis > Hydrophis major. The sequence continues at coordinate 25,810,734 of CM066329.1, forward strand.
GCAGGAGGAGGCACGCACACACCCGCGGCTCACTTTCCCAGCTCTGCCCAGCCCTCACGGCTCTGGCGCAGCCCTGGTGGACAGCGAGTGCCTCCCCGCCGGACCCTCCGCTCATCCTGCCAGGGCCGCGCCAGAGCCTCAAGGGCTGGGCAGAGCTGGGAAAGTGAGCCGCGGGTGTGTGCATGCCTCCTCCTACCCCTCGTTCCCAAATCTTGCCGGGCGAGCCGCGGCTTCCTCACCTCTCAGCAAGCAGGAGGAACCTCCTGCCCTCTCCTCCGCAGCGCAGATGTTGACCTTGCGGGGAGAGAGAGGGAGAGATCCTCTCGGGCAAGTGCCTTCCCCCGCAGCCCTCTGCACGAAAGGAGGACCCACCGGTAGGGGAAACTGAGCCGCGGAGATGGGAAGGACGGGCTGGCGGGCGCTAACGTCACTCATTCTCCCTGCGTCGGGGTAAGGGTGGTGGCTGTTTCCGCTGCGAGCGGCTCAGACCCACTGCTGCTGCTCTGCAGCTGCCTGCCTGGCCTTTCTTTGAGTTGGAAGAGCTCGCTGGGCTGAAGGGACCGGTGCGTCAGAGGCGTGCAGTGTAGGGAGGTCGGGGAGGAACGGAAGAGGCCCCGGGAAATTAGCCTCGCCACGTGGGGTTGGGCTGCCCTCTCGGGGAGGGGAGGCTTTGTAAAATAATTCACTTTACCTTCAAAAGCAAAGGGAAGACAGGAGCGCCTGAAGCCAAGTGTCTCCTCAGGGCTCCGGTTGCAGGGAGGAGCCCTGACTGGCTGCACGTGGCTGCGCCAAATGCCTAACGCCATGGCAGCAAGGGAGAAGGGAAAGCAACGATGGCCCGAACCCGAAGGTCTCCCGAATATCCAAGCTGTCGCCGTCCGCCCACCCACCCAAGGATGCAAGGGGAGGAATTAAGTCACCCCCGAAAAGACGTCCTGGCTGTTTTTTCAGGGGTCAAAAAAAATAAGGCCCGCCTTATTATGTGAGAAATATGGTACTTTATGCCCCCAAGCGATCTACAGTAAATTAATCCCTTCTGGAATTCCATTGAATTTTTATCTACTGCCAACTCGCCTTGACTGTTAGTAGTTCAGATTCTTATAGAGAGTTAGCATGGAATAAACTTGTAGTCTTTTGAATAGTTTCACTTCCTGGTATCTTGTGCCAGGCACCTCCTCTTATGAGAAGTGACAGTGACTGTCAAGATGAATAATTTGAGATCTGCCCAAATATACATTCTGAAGTATTGCATTATATTTGCTCATTCAATGTGGCTGAGAGGTATTGTTTTCTGGGTGTAAAGTAAAAATACGGTTCTGTTTTAGCCTTTAGGGCAGCCTGAATATTAGGTTCAACATGGTAGTTGTTACTGTGAAACTAGGGACCTTGGTTTTAAAGGAATCATTTCAAATAAATAATTGTCCAGTCTCTTTTTGAAAGTGATGGAGCAGCCACAACTTCTGAAGGCAAGTTGTTCCATTGGTTGATTGCTCTTGAGGAACACTGATTCTCAGCTCACTCCCCTTAGACATTACATCTCTTCCCACCAGTCTCTTTAGGACTCTAATGCTGGGAAAGATGAGTGGAAAGAAAGAGAAGAAGACAACAAGGTGGAAGGTCTCAGTTGCAGCATCAATGAGTGCACTGTTGGAAGACCTAATAGATCAGGTTAGGAATAGATTGCCATTGAGAAAATTCAGATGTGTGGTCATTAGGAGAAAACAAAACAAAACAAAAACTTAAAGTCATGCAATCTATCAATCCACCCATCAAAAAATGAACATCAAACTATGGACTGAAATCAAACAACAGATAGAAACTAACCAAGGAGAGAAGCAACTAAGATTCTAGCAACCTAAACAATTAACCTATAGAACAGTTTGCCTTCAGAAATTGTAGGTGCTCCATCACTAGAGGCTTTCAAAAAGAGAATGGACAACCATTTATCTGAAATGGTATAGGGTCTTCTGCTCGAGCAGGTGGCTAGACTAGAAGACCTCCAAGGTCCCTTCCAACTCTTTTGTTATATGTATGTCTTGTTTAGGAATATGAGTCCATAAATACACAGCATTTGTAGACATTTCTGAGTAGAAGTCTCATATGAAGAAAACAATAAACTATCCTTCCACTCACATACCTGTGCTATTTTGTATATCCCCAATATAGCAGCAATGTGGATGGATATGTCAGAATCAGTCTCTTCCAGGAAAACCAGTATGTTTTTCTTCCTTCCGCAATGGTAGTTGGGAACATTGGCCTCTCCAGTTGACAACAAGTCCAACAGACCATCCATAGTCATTCGTCTGTTTCTAAAGTTGTCTTGGACACTGTATCCCAGAGTGATGTTGGGTAAGAGGTGGGAATCTTTGTTGATCTCCTGAATGGCAAAAAGGAAGGACAGAATTTTCCAGTACATCACATCTCCTTCCCTGAAAATATATGCACATTGTGTCATCATTCTGCATTGAGGAAAAGTAAGGTTCCTGAATTAAGGATCCCTGCCTAATTCTACTTCTCTGCATTGCTGAATTAAAACAGAACTCTAGACTCTAAGATTCTAGGAAGAATGCAGAGAAGAGCAACCAAGATGATTAAGGGAGTGGAGGCTAAAACATACAATGAACAGTTGCTAGAAATGGGTATGTCTAGTTTAATGAAAAATAGGGCTAGGGATGACATAATAGTAGTGTCAGCATTCTAGAAGACTATAAGACTTCAAAGATTCCTTCAATTCTGTTATTCTGTTACAACTGAAGCAACCTGGACAATTGTAAATCAAAGACTATCTTGGCCCCAAAATGCTTCCTGGTACTGATCAGGCATCTCTCTACCTTCCTGGATCTTATGAAACAGCTTTCTCACAGTCCAGTCACTTGTTGGGAACTTTGCAATTTATAATTGAATGTAGGAATGGCTTGTATGGGAATGTGTGTGTGGTAATGTGTGTGTATAAGATAGATCAGGAGAAAAGCCATGTGAAGAAGGAAACTATGTGAAGAATTGTAGTGAATTACTAGCTCTTGTATACCTTCAAATGAATGGTTGTGGTCACTTTCTATGTTTCTTTGCATTTCCACCTTGCTCCTTTGGTTTGATTTCCTGAGAATACTCATGTACTCAGTGTCCCTTGTGGGATGCATTTTTGCACATTTGTCTATGAATTTTATGAAATGACTGGATGTCATCTTGCTTATCTATTCCATCAATCCTGTTTTACATTCTGTTTTTATCAGTTTTGTCTCTGTTGATATTGTGAACTGCCCAGAGTTGTTTTGGAGTTGGGTGATGCTCAAATCTAATAAAACTAATAAGTCAAATAATAAAAATAGAGCTGGAAAGGACCTTGGAGATCTTCTAGCCCAACTTCCTGCTCAAGCAGGAGATCCTATACTATTTAAGACAAGTGACTGTCTAATCTCTTCTTAAGAAGCTCCAGTGATGAAGCACCCACAACTTCTGAAGGGAAGCTGTTCCACTAGTTAATTGTCCTCATTGTTGGGAAGTTACACCTTAGTTTCAGGTTGCTTCTCTCCTTGATTAGTTTCCATCCATTATTTCTTCTCCTGCCTTCTGGTGCTTTGTGACAACCTCTCAAATACTGGATTACTGCTATTATGTCACCCCTAGTCCTTCTTTTCTCTAGATGAACCAAACCCAGATCCTGCAAGTGTTCTTCATATGTTTTAGTCTCCAGGCCTTTGTTCCTCTTACTTGCTATTCTCTGAACTTTTTCCAAAATCTCAACATATTTTTTGTAATGTGATGACCAAAACTGGATGCAGTATTCCAGGTGTAGTCTTGCTAAGGCTTTATAAAGCGGTACTAATACTTCACATGATTTTGATTCTAGGCCTCTGTTTATACAACTAAAGGATTGTATTAGCTTTTGAGTTCCCTCCTAAGATCTTAGCTTGGGCCCATCTTGGAATTTATTTGGGTAGCTCATACAAGAGACTTAATTTGATGTGTGAAAGATCTCAAGTGGCATTTCAGAAAATGTGTGCAAAGCTTTGTTAAGGTGAATCTTACTTCATGTTTGTGTTGGTTAGTGTGTGGTATGCAGCAGGCCTATTAAGTTAGCTTGCAACCAAATGCATTGAATAATCCCAGAAAATGGGTTAATTGAGCAATCAGGACTTGTGTGTTTTGTGCAATTCTGTCCATTTTGCTTAGTTAAAAGTGGGGGAGAAATACAACTCAGAAATCGCGGAGCAAAATATGCATATGCCTACCATCCCTGTCCTATTGTCCCTATTTATTTGTACCTATTTCCTGTATTCCTACTCATGTTTATACTTATACCTATTATCTTGTAAGGATTGACAAATCAAATAATAAATAAAATGAATAAATCAAAGTTTTATGGTCTTTCCTACATCAGCTGAGTGAGGAAATCAAAAACTGAAAAGAAGATAGAAGATAAGCAACCTAACAGTGTAAGATGTGGACAGAGGATAGCAAGAAAACAAAGAACCACAAAAAACAGTGCTGTAACTTAAGAGCAAACTCACAAAAAATACAAACATATCGAAATAGGAACTTCAAGAGTTATTGTGCAAGACTCTCTCTTCTGAAAAGTTCAATTCAACAATTATTTAGTAAACAATTGAGATTTAAAAAGAAAATCAATTTCACACAATACCAGCTTGATAAATGCATAAAATAGTACTGTGCCAAAGTCAGATTAAAAGCACAGATCATGATGTCGCACCATCACTTGTGGGATGACTTACCCATAAAATTTTGTAGAAGGACTCGCATTAAAACTAAATGGCTGAATTTTAGCAAGATTGGTAGCAGAGAAGATCCCGGTAATGAGATGGTCTCCTGCCTTGTAATAATTGATTGGGTTTACTGCATCCCTCCTGATAGTCAAGAGACATTTGGCACTGAGTATCCTGCAAGTAGCCTGTGGCAACAGGAAGAGCAGCACGAGAAGCAGAAGCAGCCAGACCATTCCTGATCTGAGGGATTATATCACCTTAGGAGAAGCACAGAGTCTTGTGAAACAGGATTGCATTTCAGTGGGTTATATCTAAGTCATATGAAATCCAGCAAGGATTTCCCACTGGTAGAACCAGAGTCAATACAGTAACACAACACCTGCTGGCTGGGAAGCTCAGTCCAGCTTCCCAGTGGCATGAGATATATTTATGCATTAACTTTACCGCTGGTAAATATTACTATATGTTGCCCCTGAGTCTGTTGTTTATTTCAAGGCCAGTTTCCAGAGGGGGAAAGAATCCCTTGGCATGAAGGCAATGAAGAAAACACAGCCATTCTAATAATTGTGAGGTTTAGCATGACCTGTGTGAAATCTTAAGGTCTGTGTGAACCCATGTGCTGGAGCCAGTGGAGAATTACTCATGCAACTCTTACTGTAAATCAAGGAAGGTGATGAATAGAGGACTGGAGGCTGAAACATATGAAGAACGGTTGCAGGAACTGAGTATGTCTAATCTAATGAAAAGAAGGACTAGGGGAGACATTATAGCAGTCTTCCAATATCTTAGGGGCTGCCCCAAAGAAGACGTAGTCAAGCTATTCTCCAAAGCACTGGAGGGCAGAACAAGAAGCAATGGGTGGAAATTAATCAAGGAGAGAAGCAACTTAGAACTAAGGAGAAATGTCCTGACAATTAGAACAATGAATCAGTGGAACAACTTACCTCCAGAAGTTGTGCATGCTCCAACACTGGAACAATGAACTATATATCTTGGGGGGAAAGTTTATTGTTTATGCTTACTTACTTGCTTACTGCACAACTGCAGCTCTTTATCAAACCAGGTCAAGGTCAATGGCCAGATGACTGCATCACCACCTGAAGATGCCCCATATGACATTATACACATCTTCGATTGGATGGACTATTTGAACTATTGTGGATGGGAACGTTGCCATCACTTTGTAGATGTGTTTTTCACGCGTAAATCCTCAGATCTAGAATTCCTTTAATGGAATTGATTTCCAGTAAAAGTTTCTTTTCTCTATACTAATGGATCCTAAGAGTGTCTTTTTTGGATTTTGAATGGAGCACCATCTGACAGAATACTTCACAGGATCTTGATTCTATCACTCTATTAATGCAGCCTCAGAGTAAATTCTGTTTCTTACATACAGATGTGTGACCTCATAAGGCAAGTTCAAAAAGAGTGGACACATGTGAAGGATGCTATTATTGCTGGAGGGTACATAACTCATCTCGTGCTTTTCAATTTCATTGTACACATGTTGTGCATTGTCAATAAATATTTGATTAATGCTGTGGTTGAGTTTTTCAAATTCTTACCCTGTAGTTTAACAGATACCAAAGAAAGAAAGCACTTCCTCTCCTATCTCTGATTTTGTCAATAGAAGCCAATAAAAGAAAAGATAGAAAATGAGTGTGAATTCATTAAAATTTGGAACAAAAGAACCCAACAAAACATAAATACTAAGTACTTGCTAATAATATTTTTACTAGTTATTTTCAGAGAAAAGTGTACATACACAGAGATGTTATTACTAAAACAAATAACAAACAAACAAACAAATAACCCCCCAAAAAATTTACCTAAAGCAAAATTCACTGTTGGTTGCTCTAACGTCATCATCTGTAGATACTAGCATTCCACACCAAACTGGGACAATTTGCAAAGTGTTTGAATTCAATGAGTAACTAAAGAGGGTAGGACTCTACCAGCTTCTGGTGTTTTCAATGTTTACCTAAAGCTCTAAATCAGATCCAGTGATTAAGCACAATCTATATTTTGGAGGGCATATATCATATTCCTCCTTAACGCCATTTTGGAGCTGGTCAACCCAAGGTGGAGATTCAGATTAGCTTGGACTGGCAACCTTCAATCTTTGCAAAATTCTAACTTTTGTCCAATAATTCTACTTCCTTCGACAATTCTGGGCATTGTCCCAAAGTTGCTTTTCAAAAGTTAACCGTGTTTTCTTTGTTTTTTCTGGAAAATGTTTGCTTCTCATCCAAGCAGCTTGTCCATTTCTTCAGAAGCTCCTTAAGTGAGAAGCAAAATGTTTTCAAGAAAAAACAACAACAAAGGACTCTATTGTTGACCTCTGTTCAACAGTACTGTTACTGTTAATAGTACTATTAATAGTACTGTTGTCTACTGTTGACCTCACCCCATTCCTAAGAGGTCTTTAAGAGGTGTGCATAAGCACACCAACATGCTTACCGTCCCTGTCCTAATGTTCTCTTTTACTCATATCCATTTCATATATTAATAATCATGATTATACTTATATCTGTTATCTAATACATGCTCGACAAATTAAATAAATAAATGAAATAAATAAAGGAACTCCAGTTAATGTTTGACCTGAATGATTGAGAATGTCCACAGACAATTCTGGGCATCCAGAACTGTGAGCTGTGTACCTAAAATGGGAATGGAAACTAGGTCATACCCTCTGTTGTGGTTAGCCAGCAGCAGGTGCGGATGGTGGAGGAGAGCAAGGACTCAGATGAGGGGCCAGGACTATTAGGGAGTAGACTGCTGCCTTCAGAGATTGTGGGGGCTAGCAGCAGTGATGAGGAGGTTCCCGAGGAGCCTGTGCCAAGTGTGCATGCGCGCAGGACTGCTTGCAGAAACAGCAGCTGCAGCAGCATGGGCAACTTGGGAGTAAGGCTGCAAGGTAATGGCCCCTCCTTCAAGAAGATAAAAGCCAATTGTGAATCAGACCTTCTTTGGAGGAAGCAAAGATGTTTTGAAATTCAAGCTTCGTGGACATTGCAGTATCTTAGTTGGTATTTGAAAACTCTTGTGTTGCAAAATATTTCTGGGTAACCTGATCTGTTATTCTTGGTAGCCTCGCACAGTTTCGGCAAGGCTCGTGCTTATCAAAGTTAATTAGTTTTCAGCAGCCTTTTAACCAGGGATTCATAAGAAGGTCTCTGTTCCCTTTGGTTTGAGTTTGTTTAATTGGGAAAGGGTCTGGGTTAGAACACCCTCTAATAAAATTTGTTATTAGAATGCATTTGTCTGGTGGATGGCCCTATATCTCATCCCTTCCCATCCACAGCTCATTGGGACTGTTTTAGATCATGACTACAACATCAACATGAAAAGAGAATTCATTAAATTGTAAACAGGATTTAAGGTCCTTGAGAATTCTATCTTTCTGATGTGGTCCATCAGCAGCCTGTGGAGGTAGCAGCAGAGTTGGACACTGGGAAGGAACATGGGCCAGTTCTGGAGTCTGGGAACGGCTTGGACAAGGGATCTGTGTCCTACACAGAGATGGGACCAGTGCTATCTGAGAGTTATGTGTGGACTCCAGAGCCTCCAGAATCTGACATCAGTGAGGCAGAGGAACAGGGGGAGCCAGTTCCCAGCGCTCTTGTGCAGAACTGCCAGAAGGCAAGAATAGTTAAGGCAGAAGAGGTGACTCGGGAGTAAGGCTTGGAGATAATTGTCCCCTCTCATAAAGGAGGAACAAAGGGACATGAGCCTTTGCAGGAAGCAACTTTGTTCATTCTGGTTGGTTTAAACTCTCAAGTTCCATGTTGACTTTGTGGTCCATTTGGCAGCTAATTGTACAGCTAATTGGCAATTTAGTAGTTGGCAGTGTTTCAAGGGAGATAAAGTGGGTGCATATCAGCTTTATCCCGAAAGACTGTGGCAAACTTCTGTTGGACTATTCATAAATTGTTTGGGACTCATTATGGGCTGTGAATGCATATAATTCACAATCGTTGAAATAAAACAAAAGGTTTTTGGAGCAGTGTGTGATTGTTACTGTTTCAGGAAGCCTTGGTCAGAAAACTTTCTATCTACTGTACCTATTATTCAGAAGTGGTATTCAGCAGGTTCTCACTAGTTCTAGAGAACTGGTAGTGGACATTTTGAGTAGTTTAGAGAACCAGAAGACACCACCTCTGACTGCCCCCACCCCAGTCTATTCTCTGCCTCCTGAGTCCCAGCTGATTGGCTGGGTCTTGTTTTGTTGCCCTGCACAGGAGAACAGAGCTGGAAAGCAGGTTAGTGGGATGGGGAGGGAATGGAGATTTTGCAGCATCCTTCCCCTGCCACACTCTCCAAGCCATGCCCACCAAGCCACACCACACCCACCAAGCCACGCCGCAAAACCAGTAGTACAAAAAAATTGAATCCCACCACTGCTATTTTCTATCTGTCACAGTTTTATTATTAAACTTAATGTTTAATTACTAAATCACACAGTAGTAACTAGGAAACAAAAGTAATAAACAATTTTAGATGTTTTTCAGATGGGAAGAAAATGAAACAAGTTCTTTTAATTGAGGAATTTCTTGATAAATCCAAACCATTGAATGGGCACAAGGGACAGAAGTAGGGAGAAGACAGAGTTCTTTTTGCTGTTTGTGACATATGAACCACTTATTAGAATCATGTTTCTTTTTTAGCTTTCATGATTAGTTGTTCCTTAGTATTGAGGTCTGGTCTCAAAATAATAATGTAGCATTTGGGGAAATAGATACAGCCCGGAAGGCCAACACTGGAGGCCAAGATGGAGATGACCTGCACAGCTACCATGTACTTCCCTTTGGTACTGAGATATGTGGGCATGAAGGAGACCCAGACACTACAAAAGACCAGCATGCTGAAGGTGATCAGCTTGGCTTTGTTGAAGGCTCCAGGCAGATTCCTGGCCAGGAAAGCCACCGTGAAACAGATGGCAGCCAGGAATCCCATTTTGCCAAGAGCACAGTAAAACATGGTGTCGGATCCTTCATTGCATTACAGGATGATCTCTCCAGGTTGAGAGTATGGGTCAGAGTCAGGAAATGGGGGAGAGGTGCCAAGCCAGCTGCTACAAATGACAATTTGAAGACCAGAGCAAGAAAGGATAATAGAGTTGGCCAAGCTCTTCCCCAGCCATTTCTGAACTTTATTTCCTGGTTTTGTGGCCAAGAAAATCAGCACCACCATGATTGTTTTTGCCAAAATGGAAGAAATGGCAACTGAGAAGATGATGCTAAAGGTTATCTGTCGGAGAAGGCAGGTGGCTCTCCTTGGCTGGCCAATGAAGAGGAAGGGAGTGAAGAAGGAAAGCAGGAGGGAGACCAGGATAATGTAGGAAAGGTCTCTGTTATTGGCTTTGATGATTGGAGTGTCTAGGAATTTGATGAAGATCTCCAAAACAAAGGCTGTGGTTAAAAATAGGAACACGGCAATGGAAATTAGCATGACCCCTAAATATTCTTGATAACTTAGGAAGGTTTTAATCTTAGGCATACAACGATCTTGTCTGATATTTGGATGCTGGTCTTTTGGACAAGGGGTGCATTTTTCAGAATCTGAAAAGAGCAAGAATATTACCACTGGTTCTTTCACCTTTTACTGAAGCTATTATTTGCATAAAATTAGTAAAGAATGAATTTTGTTGACAGAGAGGCTGCAAGAATGAAAAGGCAGAATGCTCCATGCTAGATAAGGTATTTCCCCTGCAGCAAACTCTGCAGAGTGTACAATTCAGCTTCAGCTTCAACCACAACTATACAAGAGCACACAACAGATACAATGTAAACCGCTCCAAACTTGATTGCAGAAAGTATGACTTCAGTAACAGAGTGGTCAATGCCTGGAATGCATTACCTGATTCTATTGTTACATCCTCTAAACCCCACTCCTTTAACCTTAAACTATCCACTATTGACCTCACCTCATTCCTAAGAGGTCTGTAAGGGGTGTACATGAGTACCCAATTGTGCCTACTGTCCCTGTCCTATTGTCCCCATTTATTCGTACCTATTTCCTGTATTCTTACTCATGTTTATACTTATACCTATTATCTTGTAAGCGATTGACAAATCAAATCAAATCAAATCAAATCAAATAAATAAATAAATAAAATTCAAATGGAAGATCAGCCTGGAAAATAAGATCAGCATGCTAAGATCAGGTATAAGTGAGCTAAAAGAGATTAAAGAAAAGAAGCTGAAAAACAAGAAGATTAAAAAAAAAACAGATCAAGAAAAATCACCTAGAGGCAAGGAAAATCAAGGAAGCACTGGAAATAATAAAGTTGCAAAAAAATTAGAACTTTGATATCATATTATATATGTTGATGGCATGCACTGAAATGGAAGGTCACTTTCATCCCCACAAATGGATGAATGACTGCAAAAATTGATGGAGTTAGCAGAGGTGGCTAAATTGATTGTTTTGCTCAAAGAAAAACATACAAATAGTGTTGTTTCTACCTGGAAACCACTTCTGGACTTTGTGCTTGAGGTGGAAAAAAATGAAACTTTGGGTTTTACCAATTAGATAGATTTGTTGCAATAGAAATGGCTAGTTTACAATATTATATATACTATTTTTACTATTATGTAAAAGTAAAAAGTTGAGGTTTGATGTTAATGCCTTATTCTACTGCACCAAAGAGAATCGAAAGTCACTGCCTTTTTTTCTTTTCCCTCTTTTCTTTCCCTCACTTTTCCCTTCCTATTTTCCCTACTATTTACTTTTGCACTTTCTTTGTATGCTATTTAATAAACTAATAAAAACTGTTTTTTAAAAAAGGAAATAATTATTGGCACAAAGAATGAATTGTAGGAAGTCCTCCCAAGAATGAAATATTGGGGGGGATATTAAAAGAGGCAGAATATTATATTTCCCAAAAGGAGAAATGGAGAAGCATGTTCTTAAAGGCAGAAAGCAGACCCAATCTTTCTTAATAATCTCCAGCAGATGCCTGAAGTCTTTAGAGATGGATATTTTGTGCCCATTAAGAAAGACTGGGCCAATCCATTCACAAAAAAACCACCGTCAGCTCCAGCTGGTGGGATTAAGAAGGACAGGGCATGACTTTTAGGACATAATAGGATTAACCCACCACCATTAGAATATCAAAAGGCACAAGGCTCATTACATTGCACAACCTCCTGCAGCATCTCAGAACCCTATAAAACCCATGTAATCATCAGACCAATTTGTCAGCTGTCCCAGAACTACATGCTGTTGTTGGTTCTTCTCATCAATAAACAGAAACCTTCCTTCCAGTCAGCCTTCATTTTATTTCCAGTGCCTTTCTCCCAACTTGGAATTGGACTGGATTCCACCCCCCCAACAATTGGAAGCAATATTGATGGGCTCTACTTACAAAGGAGCATAAGTGGGCATGGAATGTTACAATAGATGGTTGAAGAGGGAAAAAGGACATTTGAAAAATTATCTGAAGAATAATGAAGAAGATGCACTGAAGCTAGTAGGCTTACTAAGTAATTTGAAAGACCAAACTGGCCTACAGGAAAGACCAAATGAAGAATAGAAAAGAGACGTGGCCAGTACACACACACACACGCACACACACACGCACACAGCAGATAACAGCAAGACCTGGCAATGGTTATAAACAGGACATTTGAAGAGATAGGGGTGTAACTCAACTCAAAGAGATAAGGGGGTAACTTTTAAGGCTTGATGCATAACATCAAGCCTTAAAAAATCCCAAAGCATTCAAAACCAGAATTGTGAAGATAGCAACAGACAGCAAATGATGCCTCTGCAAAGAAGCTGAAGAAACAATAGACCATCTGGTTAACTGCTGCAAGATCACCCAGATTAACAACCAGCAATGGCATGATAAAATAGCAATAACACTGGTTAAGAGTCACAGTGGCACAGTGGCACAGTGGTTAGAATGCAATACTGGAGGCTACTTCTGCTGACTGCTGGCTGCCTGCACTTTGGCAGATCAAACCTCACCAGGCTCAAGGTTGACTCAGCCTTCCATCCATTCAAGCTGGGTAAAATGAGGACCCAGATTGTTGGGGGCAGTAGGCTGACTCTGTAAAGTGCTTAGAGAAGGCTATAAAAGCACTCTGAAGTAGTATATAAGTCTAAATGCTGTTGTTATTGCTACTGGAAGATGTGCAAGAAATACCATTTGCCCACCAGCAAGAACTGGTGGGACCATAAAATAGAGAAAGTAGAAATATAAAATGAAGAAGTTAAAGTGTATAGAATTCAAATAGTCACATAGACCAGACTTAACAATTGTTGATAAGAAAGACAAAAAGTCTGAATAACAGATGTAGTATAGCAGTACAGAAAAAGGGAAATGGGAGAAAATCACAAAATATAAAGACCTGCAAATAGAAGTACAACAACTGTGGCAAAAGAAAGCAAAGATAGCACCAATAGTAATCAGTGTCCAAAACATCTGGAACACCACTTGAATATTATTGGCATTGACAAAATCACATCCAGTCAATTTCAAATGGCAGCTTTACTTAGAACAGCTTACATCCTGCAATGACACCTTTAAAATTATATTGAAGAACACCTGCCCATTTGATGTCCCCAATGTCACCCATCTTCTTGGGTAGAGATGGTTCCTTCTGCACAAGGAATGCAATCATAGCAGCAAATGGGCCTCCCTTCCTGAGCTACCTTCCTGAATCCGGGTCGGCAACTCTCCACACATCTGGAAGGAGGCAGGGGTTGAGGAGGGAGAGATAGAATGAATTTATTTAAAGAAAAATAGGAAAGGATCTACAACCTCATCTAAAGAATAATCTTCAGGCTACTCGCCAATGTATCCCCCCATCTACAGATGAGAACACACACAAGTTTTTTAATTAGATTAGTTTAGATTGGTTTGGAGTTTGTTAGTTGGAATGCTGACACTGACTTCTTCAAGGAAAGGTTAAGAAAAAGATGAAATTTCTGAAGTGAAATCAGCAGGCTGTCAGGGTTCCAGCATCCTGCATTTGTTCACCACATTATAAAAAAGATGTTGAGGCTCTAGAAAAAGCACAGAAAAGAGCAACCAGGATGATTGGGGGACTGAGACTAAAACATACGATGAACAGTTGCAGGAACTGGGCCTGAAGTAAAGAGAAGGACCAGGAGAGAGGTGATAGCAGTGTCCCAATATCTGAGGGGCTTCCACAGAGAGGAGGGAATCAAGCTATTTTCCAAAGTACCCAAAGGCCAGACAAGGAATAATGGATGGAAACTGAACAAGGAGAGATTCAACCTAGAAATTAGGAGAAACTTTCTGACAGTGAGAACCAATGGAATGGCTTGCCCTCAGAAGTTGTGGGAGCACCATCACTTGAGACTTTCAAGGAGAGATTGGACTTCCATCTGTCAGAAATGGTGTAGAGTCTCCCGCTTGGGTGGGGGGTTGGGCTAGATGACCTATAAGATCCCTTCCAACTCTGATTATCTGTTACCCACCCCCATTCAAATCATGAGTCTCTAGCTGCATCTCTCAGAGTAAAAACAAACAAACAAGATTTGTTAGGGGTGAACATGCCAGCATTACCTGGATGCAGTCGACTCTGAGACACATCATTCATTTCCCCCTTGACCCTAGTCTTCCCCGCACCCCCTGGATGTATCTTCTCCAATGGGACACAACCATAGCCAAGAATCGTCAATCGTGCTCTCCAGTAATAATCTTGCACTCCAGAAGCTTTGGTTGCCTAGAAATTATCTATAAACATTTAAGGAATGCACTTCTTCCCCCACTCCCTTTCTGCTGTCAACTCTAAAACACCAGAGAAATATTTTTGAGTTGACAGTCCTTGAAACCACTATCACCCCATTAGAAGAATGTCAGAAAGAGTGAAATAAAGAGGTTTTCTTCACCTTGTTCATTTTTTCCATCTGAGCAATATTGTTCTGGTCGATCACCAGTTTGGAATCCTGAATTCCCTGTCTTTCTAGATGCCCAGATTTCATCCTGGTGACAGACTTGTTTTTGTAAACCATCCAGTTCACAATGTACAAGTCAACTGCCGGCTCTCCATTCTCATTCAAATATACCCCATCAATGGAATGATTATAAAACTGGCGGGTTTGAAGGAAAGCATGAAACTGAAAAGGAAGAGGAAATGGGGAATATTTGGAAAGGAATCCAGAAGTCCTATGGTATGTTTTGCCTGATGCCTGATCTGAATATTTCTCTATATTTCTCTATATTCTCTATACTGGAGAACCGGTAGCAGAAATTTTGAGTAGTTCGGAGAACCAGCTAATCCCACCTCTGACTGGCCCCACCCCATCTATTATCTGCCTCCCATTGAGTCCCAGCTAATCGGCTGTGTCTTCCTTTGTTGCCCTTGCAAAGGAGAATGGAGCTTGTATTTTTCAGTTGGTAAAACTACTGAAGAAATCTTAGAGGCAATCATGATATTACAAAGATACTTTTCAAAAGGCAACTGGATTTTATCACTTTTCTTCTTGGGAACATTTTGCTTCTCATCCAAGAAGCTTCAGTTCTTCAGAAGCTTCTTGGATGAGAAGCAAAACATTTTCAGGAAAAAAAAACCCAAGAAAGTCCAGTTGTCCTTTTGAAAAGCACCTTTGGGATAGCCATGACTTGGATGATCCAGAGGCACAATGGCTCAGTGGGTTAATGATGCTGAAGATGGTTTTAGTTCTCATGGTTTGAGCCCTAGTTCTGCATGACAAGGTGAGCTCCTGTCACTTGCTTTAGCTTCTGTCAAGCTAACAGTATGAAAGCCAGCGGTGGAATTCAACTGGTGTTACTACCAGTTCAGTGAGAGTGAGTTTTGTGTGCTGTGTACATGTGTACAGCATTTGCAAAAAAAAACATCAGCTGTGCCATCCAGACAGCTGACAAGCACTGTGCGGGGTGCACAGCTTTGAAAATCCTCTTCTTTCCTGCTTTTTCAACCTCAGCTGTGCCACGCCAAGCAGCTGAAGTTGAAAAAGCAGGAAATAAAGGACAGCCAAGAGCCCAGGGGGTGGGCAGGCCAAACAGACAACCAAAAGGTTATTGCAGCAAACCAGTTTGGTGACTGCTGCTCTTCAGATCTATCGGTTCTATAGAACTGGGCCAAACCGGTAGCATCCCACCTCTGATGAAAGCATGTTCTATATGAGTAGATAGATAGGTATCACTTTGATGGGGAGACAAGCTGGTGTTCTATGCAGGCAGTCAAATTCCTGAGGGCTCCAAATCTTCCTGGTTGTGTCACCCATTTGTGAGGCAGCTGCCAGAAGGGAGGGGGCATTATGTGATCCCTAAAAAAGAGCCGCTCATCTTTCCCTCTGGTATGAAGCCAGGTGGCCCTCCTGTGGCACATCTTGGAAATGCACAAGCATTTCCTATAACAGGGCTGGTACCTTGGCAAGCCAAACTACTACTCTGCAATAGCATTGTGGTCTCTGTTCTGTACTCTGTACTCTGTACTGTAACAAGGCCATATGCTAATAATACTAATAAACCTGGATGACTGAGAATTTCCATAGGCATTGAACCAGTCATGAGTTCTCTCCTTCACTTTCCAGCTTTTGGTTTATTTCAGATAGAAAACATCTGGATGCAGAACCCTCCCTCTTTATGGTTTGAAACTGTGTTGCACACCAAAATACCTGCCAAGCCTTCAGCCTTTGAGCTCCCAGGTTCTCACCACTGTGTCTTACTGGCCTTTTGGATCTGAAGAAATAGGCTGAATGCAAGGTCATCCCCACAGCCCAGATTATGTTGTAAGTGAAAGAGCTGTCAAAAGACAGGATTTGTTGCATCTCTCCCTGGGGTAGAAGCTCCAGTTCTCTTTCCCTGCACTGCCTTCAGGCTTTCACAGACAAGGCATCCTTGATGGAGGAACACGTAAAGGATTTCTCGACAAAGCATTTCATGGAGGTGTGAAGTTGCTTAAAAGTGTGAAAGGCCACCATTTCCTTTGTCTCATGTTTCATGGAGGAGTGAAGTTGCTTAAGAGCATCAAAGGCCACCATTTCCTTTGTCTGCACAAGAAAAGAAAAAAAGCCACCAATGTTTTGGAAGCTAGAGATACTGCTTTCCATGAAATCCCAAGTGAGATCTCAGCAGGCTGTTGTGATCCAGACTTTGCCTGTAACAGGTTCCTTAAGATGTATAAGCATGAAGTGCATGATGAATATTCCAATCTGGAATGAACTAATCTCTACACCATAAAGAAAGGCATTCACTTGATTCCACTTTGCAAATGGTTCCAAATTCAACACCAAGTTTCTCATTTTTATGGAAAACACTTGGGATAAAACTGGACAAAGGCCATTCTTGATCAGCGTGGAGGTCATTATCCTCATGAACCTCTCCCCCTGGTCCGTGTCCAGAGCCATCAGGCCAACCAAGGTCTACCTGAA
Source organism: Hydrophis major (assembly GCA_033807585.1). Lineage (NCBI taxonomy): Eukaryota > Metazoa > Chordata > Lepidosauria > Squamata > Elapidae > Hydrophis > Hydrophis major. Next base: position 25,827,836 of record CM066329.1, read on the forward strand.
ATGGAGGAGCAGCTTGACCATCCCTGGGTACTGGACTCCTTCAGCAGGAAGCATCAGGTAGAAGAAAGGAAACTGAGTTTTATCCCTCAGAATCGGGGAAACAAAACTGTAACTGATCTGAAAAAGGAAGACAAATATATTAAATGACTCATACATTCCCCCTTCCCCCTTAACACTTCTGAAATAAAGATCACGGTTTTGAGGTATTCCCCCTTAGGAGAATGAATGCACTCAGGGAAACATAGTGAGAGTAATGTTGAATAACACACGACCAGCATACAGATACACTGAATAGTAAAATGTAGGTTTTACTTCCAGTAAACAGGTAAACAAAGTCCAACAAACAATCCAAATCATACACGGTTAAAGCAGTTTGTATCAGTCCAGGGATAATCCAAAAACAAAGTCAGGAATCATAAACAGAGTTCAGTAAATGGCGTCTGCTAACAGTTGCAAGACTCACAGCAATTCGAGCAGAACGATGATCAGGCAACACGGCAATACAGAAAATGCAAGGAAAACAAACCAGGTTTCTGGCTCCATCTGATGGCCATGGAGGAACCTCAGCCAATCACACACAGTGACTTTATTTCTCTGCTCAGGTATTGCTTTTCTTTCCACTTGCTCCTAAGTGCACCATTTTGTTATTCCAAAGCGTCAGAAGAATCCTTCTATCTAGATTGGGATCATAGCAGAATGGAAGATCCCAGAGATGCTTTTTCAAAATCGGCTTGCTGTCAAGATTCTGCCAGTTGCCCTAATTAAATCATGAGGCTCGAACCAAGCTTCAAAAACTTCAAAGGATTTATTAGGAGTGAACATGTCGTCATGACCTATATGAAGCCAATTCTGAGACACGTAATTCACTATCCCCTATGACCGTGTTTTTCCCCCCCTCCCTTCTGGATGTATCATAATTCATATTCTCCAACAAAACAAGTTCATAGCTAAGTGTCATTAATCACATTCTCCAATTAGGGATTTTCATGGCAGAAATTCCGGTAGCTTAGTTACAATCCTTGGTTTTAAACTGCTGCACTGCTCCTTCAAATCCTCCCCCCTCCCATTCACAGCAACTCTAAAACAGGCATAGAAATGTTTTATGGGTTGACAGCAACTGGATTTTGTTTTTCCTTAAAGATGCTTTGACTAATCAATGGAAAGAAACAACCTAGAACTAACAAGAAATTTCCAGGCAGACAGAACAATTAATCAGTGGAATGACTTGCTTTGACATCAAAACATGTTTTGGATGTGCTTGTTGACCAATTTACTCAATAATTCCAGAAAGGTCTCTTGAGACTTAATAGGAAGACAACAAATACAACTCAATGATTAGAATAATTGTAAAGAATGGAAAATCCCCTCTAGAAGCTTTAAAATATTCAGCAGGATGGTGCCCAAAGGAAGAACTTGCAGATGTGGCTTCAAACTTAGAAAATTAGAATTTGACCCCAAACTTGAATCTGAACAGTCTTGCAACAATGCACATTTATCTCCTGTCCATGTTCTTCTGTACAGCTGTACAACTGAAAAAGAAAGGTTCACATGTACCCAAAATGTATGTTGCTAAGTGAGACATCTGATAAGGGAGTTTTGCCCCATTTTACAACCTTTCTTGGTACCATTGTTAAGTGAATCACTGCAGTTGTTAAGTTAACAATACAGTTATTGAGAAAATCTGGCTTCCTCATTAACTTTGTCAGAAAGTTACCAAAGGTAACAGATAACAGATAATCAGGGTTAGAAGGGACCTTGTAGGTCATCTAGTCCAACCTACCCCACCCAAGTGGGAGACCCTACACTATTTCCGACAAATGGCAGTCCAATTTCTTCTTGAAAGTCTCAAGTGATGAAGCTCCCACAACTTCCAAGGGCAAACTGTTCCATTGGTTGATTGTTCTCACTGTCAGAAAGTTTCTCCTTGTTTCCAGGTTAAATCTCTCCTTGTTCAGTTTCAATCCATTATTCCTTGTCTGGCCTTCAGGTGTTTTAGAAAATAGCTTGACTCCTTCGTCTCTGTGGCAGCTGCTCAAATATTGGGACACTGCTATCATGTCTCCCCTAGTTCTTTTCTTCACCAGACTAGCCAGTTCCTGTAACCGTTCTTCATATGTTTTAGTCTCCAGTCCCCTAATCATCCTGGTTGCTCTTCTCTGCACTTTTTCTGGAGTCTCAACATCTTTTTAATAATGTGGTAAATAAAATTGGATGCAGAACTCTAGGTGTGGTCTTACTAAGGCTTTATAGAGTGATAATAATACCTCACTTGATCTCGATTGTATCCCTCTGTTAATGCAATTTAGGATTGCATTATCTTTTTTGGCTGCTGCTGCACATGGCTGGCTCATATTTAGCTAGTTGTCCACTAAGACTCCAAGATTCCTCTCACCGTTACTGCTATTGAGCCTGGTTTCACCCAGTCCACATGTGTCCTTTTGGTTTTTCTTGCCGAAGTGTAGGGCTTTACTTTTCTCTACATTATCCTGGGATATGGCATCCATCATAAATATGAGATAGTTGTCAAGAACCTAAATTTTGATCACCTGACCATGGGAATGCTGCAATGGTTGTAAGTGTAAAAAATGGTCATATGTCACTTTTCCCAGTACCACTGTAACTTCAAACAGTCATTACATGAATTGTTCTAAGTCCATGATGGCGAACCTATGGCACGCATGCCAGAAGTGGCATGCAGAGCCACTCTCATGCCCTTGTTGGAGTCTGAGAGGAAGATTGAGCAGCTGACAGGGAGTGGGTGTGTGCATCTGGTGGCTGTGGAGGAAACTGGGGAAGGGCACAGGCTGGCTGGGCATTCAGAGGAAGACCCAGGGGCATCCCCTCTTCATCCTAGGGCACACAGGGAGGAACGGAGAAGGGAGCAACATTGTTTATGGGGGAGGAAAGGGCCCTATTTCCCTTCATGGGATGCAGCTGGGAAGACTGCTTTAAAAGGCAAACTGATGAAACTTCTGGTTTGCGTGGCTTCGGGGCAGCAGGAATTCGCGACAGCTCGCGATTCCTGCTGTGCTAGCCGTCGAGGTACCCCCGATCCAGATGGGTCAGGGGGATATGGCTGCCCTGTAGGGACAGCTGAAGAGAGAGGGGAGTCGGATAGGGAGGTGGGGGTATCGCAGACCCCCCCTTCTCCGGGAAAACCCCTTTTTCCCAAGGCGGTGGAGTGGCGGTCAGCAATGGCCGCCACGAAGAAGCCAGCAACCGGGTAAGAACTGTGCTGGAGGAAGTGTGAAGAGTGAAAGTTCTGTCTGAGCCGGGTCAAGTAACACCTTTTAAATTGCCTGGAATTGAGCTGCTTGAATTGCTGGAGGATACATTGTATCCCTAAGAAGAGCGAAAAGCGGCGGAGAAGCTGTTAAAGGGAATTTTTTTTTTTTTTATTCTCCCACCCCACGGAAAAAGCAGAAATATTTGGATATATTAGACATTGAAAGTGGATTGCCTTGAAAGCTGAAGCTAAGAGACAAAGGGACTTTTGGACATTGAAAAATTTAAGAAATTGGAAAATCTCTGCTGGAGGTATGGATTTTTGATTATTTAAAATTGTCATTGCAAGTGGGAAGGGAGAAAAAAAAATTGGAGCAGAAGATGAAAAAGGAGGAGATTGTCTAGAACGTCTTTGTGGATCCCAAAAGAAGATATATGGTAATTGGACCTCTTTGATTAAAAATTAATCCAGAAAGAGAAAGAGAAGAAGGAAGAAAAGTATTAACTTTTGGAACTTTTTTTTCTTTTTTTTTAATTGCTTTTGATTGTCTTTGATTAAAAATACTTGTGGTTGTTTTGGAAAAAGTTTCCCTTTTCATAATGGCATCGTCTGTGGATGAACTAGAGATTGAATATCAAAAATATAAAAAAGAAGATACTTTGGGCGCTTTGTTTCAATTCTTAGAAATGGCGTTATGTTCTTTTGAAAAGTTGATTACGCAGCAGAAGGACTGGGACAAGGAAGAAGAGGAAGAAGAAGCCATCTTTGATGAACAATGGGTCCCTTTCGGAGAGGAGGAGAAAAAGGATAAGAAAAAGGGGATTTTAAGAATTATAAAAACAACCAAAAGAGAGAAAAAGGAGCGAAAAGATGGAGGCAAGGTTAGAAAGCAAAGGAAAAGGAGCAAGAAAAGCGAAGAGAAAAAGCAAAGGGGTAGAAAGGGCAAGGAGAAGAATAAGCAAGAGAGAAAGGGGGGGAGGAGAAGCCTTAATGGGGGGAAGCAAGACCTAAAGAAAAAAAGTTTATTTAGAGATAATGGGTGAATTTAATTTAGATTAAAAGAGGGATTCTGGAGGGTATATAAGAGTGTGTTTTTATATGTATATTTAGAATATAAAATTTATTATGTAATTTTAGAATCTTTTAAACAGAATCCCAAGAAAGATTGCTATATGTAGTATTTCTAAGTTAGGGTAATGAGTTATAGATGTTACTCCAATTGGTGTACAGGAGAAGTATAGTAAAAGAAAAAAAAGATGAATGGATAATTGGAAATAGAACAGACAAAGAATGTTGTTGAAAATGGTAATAAGATATGGAAGGATATATATGCTTTTTTTTTTTTTTGGATTTTGTATATTGATAAAAGGCAATAAAATTTTAATTAATAAATAATTTGGATGGAAAAGAGAAGTAGGGACAAGATATGAAGTTAATATTATATGAAATATTGATATTATAATCTGGAAATGTTATGCCTTATTGGTCTTTTATTATTATTTTTTCTTAGAAAAGAATTTATAAGCTGCTATGCCTTGATTTTTTGTGCATTGTTTTTATAAAACTGATAAAAATGGTTTTTATATATATATATAAAAAAGAAAATGATAATAAGATATGGAAGGAGATATGGGTTGAATATGATGTTTGAATTTGTGTCTGTGTAAAGAGTTTTAACCCGGGAACAGACAACCTTCAGAAAAGATCTTTTAGTTTTGTTTATGTTTAGTGTTTGTATGTTTGTGTATTGTGTTTATGGTAAAACTAACAAAATTTGTTTTTTATAAAAAAAAAAGGAAAAAAGAATCAATAAAACCTTGGAGGAATGTTAGACGAGAATAATTTAAACAAGCCAGAAAGAAAAGAATATGATGACTATAAAATGGATAAATATGGAAGAGAAATGAAATTGAATAGGAGTAAAGAGAAATAATGAGAAATTTGCTGAAAGATATTTGTGTGTCCATATGGAGATGGGATAAATTGGAATTATGCTGTATAAAAATAATGTTTTGTTTGACTTGTAAGGATTTACAATGTTAAGAGGTTTTATGTGTTTATGTATTTAATGGTTAATGATGTGTTGTTTTATCTTTAAAATTAATAAAAATTTGTTTCAAAAAAAAAAAGGCAAACTGATTATACAGAAAAAAAGCAAACAGGCCTTGGCGGAGGCCAGGAAAGAACGAAAGGAAAGAGAATGGGAGAAGAGAGGGAAGGGTAAGATGGGGTAGAATGGGGAAAACAGTTAAAATTAAACCATATTTTTTGTGACTGTCTATAAGATCCTTTCTTCTTCAAGTGTATTGTCAGCGGTACTTTTCATTATCTCTATTTAGGTAGCCCTTGGCTAAAATTTTTCTCAAAGTGGTCTGTCTTTGATTTAGCCAATTATAAAAAGGATTCCAATTGTTATAATAGGTTGAGGATTCTTTATTTTTTAATGATTGGGTTAGTTTGTCCATTTCAGCGCACTCTAGAATTTTCTGGATGATCATTTGTTCAGTGGGGGTGGAAGGTAGTTTCCAGCACTGGGCGAACGCCAGTCTGGCCACGGTTAAGATATGAATTATAATATACTTTGATTTTTTGGATAATTGTTTGTCAAAAATTCCTAAAAGGAAGGACTCTGGTTTGCACTCAATTTGTTCCTTAGTTATCTCCTCCAGCCAATACCTATTTTTTGCCAATATTTCTGAGTTTCCTTGCATGACCACCACATATGGAAGAAGGTACCTTCTATGTTTTGACATTTCCAACATTTGGGACTCGTGTTGGGGTGCATTTTTGCCAATCTCGAAGGGGACAGGTGCTATCTATAAAACATTTTGTATGAGTTTTCTTTGTAAGCTGCTGATTTCGTGATCTTGATGTTCCTATTCCAAATCCTTTCCCATTCTGCTAGGGTGATACTCCGTCCCACGTTTCTGCTCCAAGCAATCATTTCCTTTAACAACAAAGCAATTTCCTTTAACAATCTCTTGTTCTAGTTCTGTTTCCAATAGTTGTTTGTACAATTTAGATATGTTTTTTTTCTTCGGTCCTACTAAAATTTTGTCTAAAGTTGCAATTTATTGTAGATTCCAAATTCCTTAATGTCTTGTTTATATCTACTGTGAATTTGAAGGTACATCCACTGATCAATTGTAAATCCTCGCTCTTGTAATTCTTGTCATGTTTTCAGTTTTCCTTGTGGATCTAATAAATTTTCGTATTTAATCATTTTAGTTATATCCAAATTATTAGGGTATACTATTGCTTCCATTGGAGATAGCCAAATCGGTATCTTTAGATAGAGTTTTTTACAAACTTTTTTCCAATTAGTTAGTAGAGAGTCCCTGATAAGGTGCCTATGGAAATATGATTGCCTGGGTTTCCCAGCTTCCCACAGGTAGGCGTGCCATCCTTTCTGCATATCATGGCCTTCTAGTATTAGTGTTCTTTTGTTAGTTAGATTCACCCATTCCTTTATCCATAGTAAAGTGGCTGCCGTATGATATATTTCCCAGTTTGGAAGGGCTAGCCCTCCTCTTTTTTTCAAATCTTGTAAGGCTTTTATGTTGATCCTAGCTTTTTTTCCCTGCCAAATAAATTTTAGCATTATCTTATTTAATTCTATAAAAAATTTTTATTTAATTTGATTGGGATTGTCTGGAATAAATATAGAAGTTTTGGAAGTATATTCATCTTGATCAAAGCAATCCTGCCCAGTAAGGAAAGCTTGTGGGAATAAACTTTGACTTCAGTATTGGATAATGATTAGTCTAAGACCTTATACATACATGTCTGCCTAAGGGTCACTGAGATAAGCAAGGAAATTAAAAACAAACACCAGGAACAATTAAGCAGCTCAGACAACTGTAAACAATTCTGTGTACTATATCTAATTATTGTAATCCACAATGTGAATGCTTACTATGTACGAAATTCTCAATAAAATGGAGCACTAGAATTTGCTCTAGACTCCCATCCCGAGTACACCAGCCTGTTTCTCATTCTTTCCATGGGAGACCACCACAAGTGGTGACCCCGACGTGATCCACTGCTGGTGGTACATGTCCGTGTTTCCTCGCCTGGAATAGGTAAAGTACGTACTTAACTATTACTGGACAATAGGATTTTTTCAGGGAACATGGGGGGAAAACTCTCTCAGCCACAGGAACGGCATGTTAGTGAGCTGCTGAAGTTAGTCAGGACAAACTTCTTTATCTTTAAACCCTCCGGGGGGGAGCAAATAGTTCTTTCAAAAGATAATGTGAGAGAGCTGCTGCAAGAGATCTGGCGGCAATGTCCCTGGTATCCAGAGAAAGGCTCTTTAAAGTTAGACACATGGAGGAGAGTTGGAACTATGCTTCATGAAGAGCCACGGGCAACAGCTGAAATTTTGATATATTGGAAGGTTGTTATGACTGCTTTAGAGACCCAGCAACAACCTCTTTTAAAAACTTGAGTAGAACCTCCTCCTTATAAAGGAATTGTATTGCACCCGCCTTCCCCAAAACTGGAGTGTGCTTTATCATTTCCAACAGCGCCTATGCCTGTGAATGATAAAATCCAACCAAAAATGAGAAAAGTTCAAGCAATGATGCATCAGGCTTTCAATGAGGGGAAATTAGAGCCTGAGGAGATTCCCCAGATGAATTTGTTTCCAGTCAATAGGCAAGTGGATGCTCAAGGCAATCTGCAGACTGAATGGGTTCCGATTCCTTTAGCAGTTCTTAGGGAAATTAAAAAAGCAGTTAAAGATTATGGTATTCAAAGTCCTTTTACAAAGGGGCTTCTGACAAGTTTGGCTACCTCACGCATGATTCCTAGTGACTGGAAAGATTTAATGAGAATGATATTGAGCTCTACTCAGTATGTGGTCTTTGACTCAGAATACCAAAGGGAAGCTGTCACTAGGGGAAGGAATTCGGGGGGGCTGCATACACCAGACCAAATCTATGGGGCAGGTTTGTTTGAATCCACTGCTGATCAAGCTGCTAATTTGCCTGATCACATATTTCCAGTGGTTATGGCAGCTGTCTTGGGGCGTTGTCCCGCATTCAGGATGTGGGAACCCCAGCATGGCCTTTTTCTCAAATTAAGCAAACAGCATCTGCGTCTTATAATGATTTTGTGGAAAGGCTACAATTGGCTATTACCAGGCAAATCTCAAATGAGGAAGCTGCAAAAGAACTTTTGCTGAAATTGGCAGTTGAAAATGCAAACGCTGACTGCAAGCGTATCTTACAGCCCTTGGTGGCTAGAGGTGAGGTTACTCCAGCTGATCTGTTAAAGGCATGTGCAGTGGTGGGTTCTCAGGCTTACAACATGGAGACTTTGGTTATGGCATTGCAAAAAGGGATGAAACCTACAGGGAATTGTTTTAATTGTGGAAAGCCTGGCCATTTTAAAGCCCAGTGCCGTGCCCCTGGGCGGGGGGGAATGGCATTTAACAAAAACAAAATTAAGGATGTCCGTCCAAAATCAGTCTGTCCAAAATGCAAAAAAGGGTTTCATTGGGCAAATCAATGTCACTCTGATCAGAACCAAAATCTGGGAAACTAAATTTGGGGCGTGCAGCTAGCCCCGCTCCCAAGGCTTTCACAAAAGCATCGCCTGCAATTACTGGGAGTGCAGGTTTGGGTTTAAAAATGTTGAACTCAATTAATGTGACCTTTCCCAATCAAGTGTACATTGAGGACACTCATTTGCATGGGCCACTGCCAGAAAAACAGTGGGATTAGTACTTCCCATGTCTTCTGCATCAGAAAAAGGGTTTTTTGTTATTCCAGGAGTTATTGATCAAGATTATAAAGGGGTTATTAAGATACAATTGTACACTGATACTCCTGCATCATTAATGGCCAGTGACTCTATTGCCCAGTTATTATTGCTTCCATACATCCCTATAAATCCTTTAATTGGGATCCCATGAACTGGTGGTTTTGGGTCCACTGAAATGGCCAGTTCTCCAGTTGCTGCAAAATTGCTAGCGCTGACAAAAAATTTGACTACAGACCAACCAAAAATGACAAATGAAATTCAGGGAAAATCATTTTCTGGCCTTATAGATTCCGGAGCAGATGTCTCTGTGATACGCCAAAAGGAATGGCCAAATGAATGGGCGCTTGAAGACTCTCCGGCTATTTGTGGAGTGGGTGGTATGCAGTTTGCAAGAAGTAGTGTACATTGGTTGAAGGCATGGCATAGAGAAACTGGTGAGACTGCAAGGATTCAACCTCTTGTGTTGCCCCTGCATATAAACTTGTGGGGTATAGATTTGCTCTCACAATTTCGCACAAAAATTGTTATTGGATAATGGAAAAATTACATGATCGATGCATTCCTGATACTCCATTTGCTTTGGCAATTTTACAAACTCCAGCCTTGCCTACTGCAGCTTTATTTCAATTACACGAAACGCAGGTTTATATCATTGAATGGTTGCATTTGCAGAATACTCCCAGAAAAACAATTTCTACTATGGCTATGCTTTATAGTGAGTTACTCATCAAAGGCCAAAATCGCAGTATGGATTTATATGGCATAGATCTAGTTCAGCTATTTTTACCTATCTCCCTCACTCTGTGGGAAACTTGGTATAGTCAATCCATTGAATTGCAAATTGCTCTTGAAAATTGGCCAGGGAAGATTTCTTGCCACACCCCCAGTGACCCTCATTTCCAGTTGCTTCGAAACGTATCTGTAAATTTTAATTCAGTTATTGCTAAGCAGCCAGTTGGGGGAGTGACCGTTTATGTGGAGGGTGGTGAGACCTATGGCGCTTGTGCATGGAGACAGGAAGGGGTATGGAAAACAAAAATTACCCCTCCTCAGCAATCAGAACAAAGGGCTGAATTAGCTGCTGCTATTTTGGCCTTACAGGAATTTGCATAAGAACCGCTCAATCTTATTGTGGATTCTCTTTACGTTTATCAATTGATATTTAACATTGAATTTGCTTATCTTTCTCCATCTGTTGACGCTAATCTTATGAGTTTGTTTCTAGCTCTGCAAAGCTGTCTTCATTCTCGCACACATTCTCTACATATCGCACGCATTCGCAACCTCCAGCCACTTCCCGGGGAGCTGCAGGAAGGGAATGACGTGGCTGACGCAGTGGCCTCGGCCATGTCCTGTCTCTCGCTTTCTCCTGTTACTCCATGGGACTCACATAGCTATTTTCATCAAAATGCTAAAGCTCTTTGTAAACAATTTGGTCTCACTGCTGCAGAAGCTGCAGCTATTATTCAACAATGTCCTAGTTGCAGTGCTCAATCCACTGCTCTTCCTCAAGGAGTAAATCCTCGGGGGACATCTGCTTGTCAATTATGGCAGATGGATGTCACACAACACCCTCCCTTCAAACCATGGCACCATCTGCATGTCACCGTTGATACCTATTCAGGATTTATTATGGCAACACCTCAATGAGGAGAGCCTACAAAACATGTAGTCAACCATTGCCTCCGTACCTTCACACATGTGGGGCCACCAATGGAGATCAAAACCGATAATGGCCCTGCTTACATTAGCACCGCCTTTGCGGAATTTTGTCATCGATGGTCAATTATACATAAATTTGGCATTCCCTACAATTCCACTGGTCAGGCCATTGTGGAATGAGATCATCAGACACTAAAACAAGCACTCCTTCACACAAAAACAAAAATGGGGGAAGTGGATGGATATGGCTTGCCTTACATACAAAACATTCTCAACATTATCTTATACACTTAAAATTTTTTAAACATGACAGGATCTCCCACTGCTACGGCAGCCAGTAGGCATTTTGCTTCCTCCCCTTCTGCAGGTACACCAAGACCTAAAGTTTGGTATAAGAGACTACCAGATCCAACATGGAAAGGACCTGTCCCGCTGATAACTTGGGGCCGAGGATACACTGCTGTTGAAGATGAGGGGACAGTTGTTTGGGTTCCTGCTCGCTGTGTGCGTCTTTATCATCAGCCAAAGGGGCAAGGTGATGGATTTGGGGGAATGGAAAAGAAACATGTTGGTCCAGGACATGGGGAAGTTAGCAAACCTTCATAATAAAACTGATTGTTGGATATGTATGCACATGCCAACTCACAAAACATCAGGGCTTCCAATGGTTGCAGTACCTCTGGCCAAAGGTGACTGGCATAAGGGACAATGCTATGGTTGTTCAGGGATGTGGTCTAACAGTTGGACTACAAGTATTGCATCTTGGAAGCTGAATCCAAGAGATGGCGGGTATCTGCTGGACCCACAATGAGACAGTAGAGAATATGACTTACTTGGGAACATATCCATTTTGTAACAAAACAATTATTATTGGCAATGGAAGTTGGGTTTATCCAGATGACATGAAAACTAAAAATCTCACCTACTTTGTACATAATATTTCTAAATTTGATATCATATCTTTGATCAATGAAAATGGGTGTCCATTTATCCCTGCCACATGTTGTCCCATCATGATAGAAAACCAGCTGCCCAAATGTGCAAATGGGAAATACGCACCACCGCCCACTTATTTGGCTATGTTAATGGAATCCTTTGCACAATTAATCTATGCTGAACCAAATACAGTTGGTCATCTCCTGGGAGCAAATCTATGGTTGCTGTGTGGACGGATGGCCGATGATCGCATGCCAGCATGATGGAAAGGAGTCTGCACCTTTGGGAAAGTAATCCCATCTCATGTCATTTTAAAATCTTTGGGGACTGTTCATATCCGCAATGCGCGTTCCACAACGGAAAGTAAACTCTGTTTTGAATCATGACTACTGGACACAGATATCAAGGGGAGTTATTCCTCCTTTAGGAGTCATGATGAACTATAGAGATTTGCATTGTTTAAACAATTGGACAGTTACTATGTTTAAAGACACCATTAAAACTCTAAAGCTGCTTGAAGAAGAGCAAGAAAAAATCCTTGACTTTGTCCTGCAAACCAGATATGCGGTGGACACTATTTTGGCTGCAGAAGGGTGAGTTTGCATTGTGATTCATACGCATTGTTGCATGTATATCTCTGATTATTCTCCAAACATTACAGCTACTATACAGCATATGGAACAAACCCTGAGTGATAATCCATTACAATCGGAGGATGAGGGACTGGACGTTTGGTCTGCACTTTGGTCCTGGTTGCCAGATGGTTCATGGATTCGTCACCTAATTGAAAAAGAATGGGATATACACTTTATTGCTCACCCTTGATTGGCTTAGAGCTGAAACCATCAAAATAGTAAAAGGAAAATGAACATTAAAAAGGTTTAAGAAAGAGTGAATAATTCTCTCCTTGATTCATAAAGAGTATTATTCACTGTTTCTTAAACTCTTTTCCATCAGTAGAATGCAAAAAAAGGCACTGTGGTTCAGTGACTTAATAACATTGAAGATGGTCTCTGTTCCAGTGGTTTGAGCCCAAGCACTAGCACTGCATGGTGAGGTGAGTTCCCATCTCTTGCCTCAGCTTCTGCACCTCATAGTTTGAAAGCATGTTTATGGAAGTAAAATAGGTAAATTTCTTTGGTGGGGAGATGAATTGGTGCTCTGTACAGGCAGTCAGATTCCTGCTATCAATTTTCTTGATTGCAACTTCTATTTGTGAGGCAGTTCCAGGGAAGGGAGGGGCTCTGTATTCTTTCTGGTAATGCTAGCTCATCCTCCTGTGGTACACCTTATTCACTCTTTCTTAAACCAAGAAAGAGCAAGAGTGTATCTAATGGAAATGGTACACAGGCAGTCAAACTACTATTCTGTAATAGTATTGTGGTGTCCTAGCCAATGTAACACCACATAACAACAATAACAACAACAACAACAATATGCAAAGTAAGTGATTTTTCTGAATGGAGGACCTGCTCACCTTAAACAAAGTTCAAGACTCAGTTGAAGTAGCAAAAATGAAGTAGCAGTTGAAGTAACAAAAATGGATGGAGCTGTTCTGAAATCACACATACATGCATAATAAATAAAACAAATTTGCTAGTAACAAGGGTGATTGAGAAAAATGTCTAGTTTAGGTGTTTACTACAAGGCAAGTAAACTGCACCCAAACTGGGTGTCAGGGTTCCGATGGATGCCCTAATTAATTCATGAGCCTCGAGCCAAGTTTCAAAAGAATTCCAATTATTTAGTAGGAGCAACATGTTGGCACTTTTCCCAAATGCAATCAGCTCTGTCCTATGTAATTTACTGTTCACTTATGACCCTGTTTCCCCCCTCCACCCAGGGTGTGTCTTAAATCACATTCTACAATGAAGCACTTTCGCAGGCTGTGGACAACACGCCTCTCCAGCTGGGCTTGGTAACTTGAGATACAATCTGGAGACAGATATGTGTGTATAGTGCTTCTGATCATAGCAACGAACTGCTCCATCAGATCTCCCCCCTCCTTCTTATGGCAACTCGAGAGCAAGCCAGGAATGCTTTATGAGTTGACACTGGGTGAAAACCATATTGATTAAATATTGGTAAAACAAACTTCTCCAGGATGGAATTAAAAGCAACAATGAATCCCAAAATATAGAAAGAGCCTAAGCTGTCTTGTGTCATCTAATATCAACATAAAAGATGAGAGCCCTGCTTCATTTGTAGCATGAAATATGACATATGCAATAAACATGAAGGCAAATGTCATATTTTCTGTACTGGCTCTGAAAGACCAAAGGTTAGAAATACCCTTCCAAAAGCCCCTCCATGGAAACTATCTGATTTCCTCCAAAGGTGTTTCCACCCACCTTCCTGAGTGGAGATAACCTTAAGCCTTTCAGAGTCAGTACAGAAAATATGATATTTGTCTCCATGTCCATTGTGTGTGTGTCATATCTCATGCTACAAATGAAATTGGGGTTGACATTTGTTTGCTTGAAAAACAGTTGCAGTCACTCAGAGAAACACCCCTCCTTTCCTCAGGCATTCCATGAGGCATTCATGGAGCTGTGGTGGTGCAGTGGTGAGAATGCAGTACTGCAGGCTACGTCTGCCAACAGACTGCTGCCAGCAGTTTGGCAGTTCGATTCTCATTGGCTCAAGATTGACTCAGCCTCCCATCCTTCCGAGGTTGGCAAAATGAGGACCCAGATTGTTGGGGGCAACATGCTGACTCTGTAAACCACTTAGAGAAGGCTGTAAAGCATTGTAAAGTGGTATCTAAGTGCTATTGCTATTCATCCATTCCCTCAGAACTCTCAGAGCCTGTTTGTGCAAGCCTGGATATGTCCAGAGCTCCCCTGCAAGCTTCTTTTTGTCTTAGTATTCTAGTATCTGCCAACTTCCTTCACCTTTTTCTCCAGCCTCCCTTCCCCTTTGCATCAGAGCAGCCTTTAAGCTTAGCCTGCCGAAAGAGTGAAGAGAAGAGCAACCAAGATGATTAGGGGACTAGAGGCTAAATCATATGAAGAACTGTAGCAGGAACTGGGTATGTCTAGTTTAATGAAAAGAAGGACTAGGGGAGACATGATAGCAGTGTTCCAATATTTGTGGGGCTGCTACAAAGAAGAGGGAGTCAACCTATTCTCTAAAGCACCAGAAGGCAGGACAAGTAGCAATGGATGGAACTAATCAAGGGGAGAAGCAATTTAGAACTAAGGAGGAATTTCCTGAGAGTGAGAATCAGTGGAACTTGCCTCCAGAAGTTGCAAATGCTCCAACACTGGAGGTATTAAAGAAAAGATTGGACAACAATTTGTCTGAAATGGTGTAGGGTTTCTAGCTTTAGTAGGTGGTTGGAGTAGTAGTCCCTTCCAACTCTGACATTCTGTTATTCATCCGCCATCAGGAGCTGAAGCTTACTTACAAGGAGGCTATGAGAGATGATATTGGGATTGCTGTCTGCCCTTGAGAAAAATAGCTGCAACCAGGCAGAAACAACTCCCTCATAATGTGCATACTGTACATTCCTTCCTTCCTTCACAACTTTAGTCACTCAAACATCCAAGCCAGTGTTCCAGATGCCTGGCTAAATGAGACACACTATAAAATTTTAAAAAATATGCTGATGGCCAAATGCATCCTTACCCCACCCAGATTAAGAGTGATAACAGGCAAGCCTCTTTCTAATTTTGCTATTCTGATATTCTGTTAAAAAGAAGGAAAGGAGGATAATATAGGAGAGTTCAGTTATTGGCATTGACTATTGCAGTTTCTAGATATTTAATGAAGATGGCTAATATTACACAGGTAGTGCAAGTCATTTGATACAATAGCAAAGTTAGAAGGGGGGGGGTTGGAGGTCTTCTAGTCCAGAGGTCACCAACCTTTTGGACCTCAGGGACCACCAAACTCATTATTTTAAATCCCGCAGACCACTAATGTGAATTTTGACTGATGGTGGCTTGCTGACATTGGTGGGAGGGAGAAGGAGAGAGAGAGAGAGAGAGAGAGCAGAACTCACCTTGGAAGGCTGGTGATTCTCATTCCCTCTCTCTCTCTCTCTCTCTCTCTCACACACACACACACAAACACAGATCCCTCATCCCCTACCCCCTCCAAGGAGGGGGGGGAAGATCCAATGAGGGCTGTTGATTTTCTTTCTCTTTCTCTCTATCCTTCACACACCCCATCCCCTTCAAGGCAGCCCCTTCCGAGCCTGCTTTGAGTCCATTCTGAGGCTGCACTCAAGGAAAGAAGCAGAAGTCTTTCTTTCTCTCCCCCAAACTCTGCCAGAAATGAGTCTTTGCAGCCTCTTGGAACAGGATGCCTTGCAGGGTCCCAAAGACTCATTTCTGGTGGAGTTTGGGGGGAGAGAAAAAAAGGCTTTTGCTGCTTTCCTTGCATGCAACCAAAAGTGGAAGATGAAAGAAGTGGAAAGAAGCAACCCGATGGCCAGGCAAGTTCCCCCCTCCCCCCCTTCTGCTTCCCCTCACTACCTTATGTTGTTTCTAATGCAAGCGACACAAGCCTTTTGATCCCAGGCCATGTAGGTGGTGCAGCCTTGTGTTCCCCCACAGCCTGGATTAATTGCTTTGGGGGGGGGTGCTTTGGGGTGACATTTCTTTGCGGACCACCAAAATATTTTTATGGACCACTAGTGGGCAATGGCCCACAGGTTGGCGACTGCTGTTCTAGTCCAACCCCCTGCACAGGCAAGAAACTTTATACTATTTCAGACAAATGGTTGTCCAATCTCTTCTTTAAAAAACCTGAAGTGTTGGTGCAACCACAACTTCTGTAGGCAAGTTTTTCCACTGATTGTCTGTTCTGTCAGGAAATTTCTCTTTGGTTTAGGTTGGTTCCCTCCTTGATTAGATTCCATCTGTTGTTTTTTGTCCTGCCTTCAGGTGCTTTGGGTGAATAACTTAACCTCCCCACCCCCTCATCTTGTCCTCCAAGGAAAGCAACACAGTTTCTCTGACAATCCACCTATCAAGTTATCCCACTGATATTGCCTCTTAGGGCAAGGGTGTCAAACTGGTGGTCTGTGGGCCAGATGCATCACAGGCAGGCAACACCCACCCTGGCTCTGCAAAGGCAAAAATATCATGATACATCATGTGATTCCACGTGACATGATTGAGTGTGACACCCGTGTCTTAGGGAGATTGTAATGTTAATGTTATTTTTCCTATTTTGATGGCTCTAAGCCAAGGAAGAGTACAGAAAAGGGTATATCCTGTTATTTTTTCAGATGCAGAAAAATGTATGAGATGTCCAGAAGATCAGTATCCAAATCAGGAACAAATCCAATGTATCCTCAGGATCATTACCTTCTTGTCCTATGAAGAAACATTAGGGATCATTTTGGTTTCCTTTACCCTATTCCTCTCCTTCATTACCTGTGTAATATTAGCCATCTTCATTAAATATCTAGAAACTCCAATAGTCAAGGCCAATAACCGTGACCTCTCCTATATTATCCTTTTGACCCTCCTTCTTTCCTTCTTAACCTCCTTCCTCTTCATTGGTCCTCCGAGAAAAGCAACATGCCTTCTCCGACAATCAACCTTCAGCATCATCTTCTCAGTTGCTGTCTCTTGTGTCTTGGCCAAAACAATCATGGTGGTGCTAGCCTTCTTGGCTACAAAACCAGGAAACACAGTGAGAAGATGGCTGGGAAAGAGCATGGCCAACTCCATCATCTTTTCTTGTTCTAGTGTCCAAATTGCCATCTGTACTTTCTGGCTATGGAATTCTCCACCCTTCCCTGACTCTGATATGCAGTCTCAGCTTAGAGAGATCACATTACAATGCAATGAAGGATCAGTTGCCATGTTTTATATTGCTCTTGGTTACATGGGCTTCTTGTCTACCATCTGCTTCATGGTGGCTTTCCTGGCCAGGAACCTCCCTGGAGGCTTCAATGAAGCTAAGCTGATCACCTTCAGCATTTTGGTTTTCTGCAGTGTGTGGATTTCCTTTGTGCCCACCTATCTGAGCACCAAGGGGAAGTACATGGTGGCTGTGCAGATCTTCTCCATTTTGACCTCCAGTGCAGGTCTTCTGGGCTGCATCTTCATTCCCAAGTGCTACATTATTTTACTAAGACCAGATCTGAATACAAAGGAGCAGTTAATGATAAAAGTAAAATAGAAATCTTATAATAAATCTTTTTTTTTTTCAAGGAGAGGCGTCTGTACTTTGGACACATCTGTGCTGTCAAATGATCATTTCTTCCCCTGTGTTGATCCATTACACCATTTAAACTATTATCTATCTGGTTAAGACATGATTGTATTTAATTAATTTTTATTTTATTTATTTATTTAATTAATTTATATTGCCCATGGTGACATGAGGTGGCTTACACAATGTAAAACCATATTTAAAACAAAAAATAAAAATAAAACAATAAAAACAAACAAAGAATCAAATAAATTAGTAAAGTACAATAGAACAAAATTTGGGAAAACAAAAAACAAAACAAAACATCAAAAAACAACTCCCACCCCCCTCCCCGACGACAGCAGATCACACTAGCCATTTGATGGGCTCCATCCCTCTCTGGGTTCCAGAGACCCGCTGGCAAAACCAGATCTTCAGTGCCTTTCAGAAGAGTATTAGTGAAGGGGCCATTCTAGTCTCTGGGGGAATGATGTTCCAGAGAGATGGAGCCACCACGGAAAAGGCCCTTCTTCTGGGGCCCACCAGGTGTATCTCCCTCAGGAGTGGGACCTACAACATTCCCTGCCTCCTCGCCCTAATGGGTCGGGTGGGTGTGACTGACAAGAGACATTCCCTCAGACAACCCGGACCCAAGCCATGAAGGGCTTTAAAGGTGACAACTAGCACCTTGAATTGTACCTGGAAGCAACTTGACAACCAATGCTGCTCCTGCAGGAGAGGTTACACATGTGCATCCCGGGATCTGGAAAAAAACATGCAGGCTGGAGCTTCTGGATGCTCTTCAAGGGCAGTCCCATGTAGAGCATGTTGCAATAATCAAGATGGGAAGTGACCAGGGCATGCGTGACTGTGAGTAGAGACCGCTGATCCAGGAAAGGGAGTAACTGGCGCACAACCTGCTGTTGTGCAAAGGCCCTCCTGACCACAACCATTACCTGCTCTCTAAACAGGAGTCGTGAGTCCAGGAAAACCCCTAGATTACACACAGGGTCTGTGTGCTACCCCATCCAAGACTAAAAGTGGTAATTATCCCTGAACCAATGAACCCCAAATCCAAAGCCACTTGGACTTGCAAGGGTTTAGTTTCAACCCGTTGCTCCCCATCCAGCCCCTAACAATCTCCAGGCACTGTGAGAGGGAGGATGCAGCAACACTTCGCTCACCACGGGCCGAGACATACAGCTGAGTATCATCAGCATATTGGTGATACCTCAGTCCATGGTGACAGATGATCTTACCCAGCAGCTTCATATAAATCTTGAACAGGAGTGGAGAAAGTACAAGGCCTCCCACTCCCATCCCCCAAAGTCATCCCAGGAGAATCCCATGGTCAATGGTATCAAAAGCCACCAAGAGATCAAGTAGAGCAAGGATGGATGCACTAACCCCATCCCGCTCCTGCCAGAGATCATCCAAAAGTGCGACCAATGCTGTTTATGTCCCAAATCCAGGTCTGAATCCTGACTGGTAGGGGTTGAGATAATCTGTTTCATCCAGAAACCTCTGCTGCATGATCACCTTCTCAACAACCTTCCCCCAAAAGGGAAGATTGGAGACAGGTTGGAAATTATTCAACCAGGTGGAGTCCAGTGATGGCTTCTTAAGAAGAGGGTGGACCACAGCCTCCTTAAAGTGCTGGGGCACTGTCCCCTCCTATAGAGAAGCATCAATCACCACCAGAGTCCATCCGCTTGTCACCTCCTGGGAAGCTTTCACTAACCAGGAGGGACATGGGTCTAAAATACAGGTGTTCGTGTGCATACTCCCTAGGATCCTGTCCAATTTTACTCCCAGCAGGAGGCATCTCATGAAATTTGCAGAGTGAGATTGATAAAGCACATAGAATATTCAGAATGGAGACTATCCAATCCTATCTTATATTACAAATGATTTTATTACAAGAACCAGACAGATCTCCAAAGTATCAAAATTCTCCTTATTTGAAACCTGTCAAAAACCTGTCATTCCACTATTAACTGTCAGGTGACTCCCTTTGGGGTTCTAAATGGGGGTGTTCCTTAAAAGGCCATCGTCTCCCCACTGCCCTTCTTTTATCTCTTTGGCAGAGGGACCATTGCCATTCACTTTTTGGGGAGTATCCTATCCATTGTAATATCTACATGAAGCCCTAGAGTTACATCATCAGTCACCATGGGTTGAGGTATCATCAGTATGTGAATGATACTCAATTTTATATCTCCATCCCAAGTGATGCTGTTGTTGACCCCTGGAGGCTGTGGGATCTGGGTGGCAGACAATGGGTTTTGACTGAATCCTGACAAGACCAATTGCTTTAGATTCATGGATCTTCAATATCTCGGATTTTGACATCTTTATCTCTAGATGAATGGCACTATCCCAGGCTGACCTGGTCTGCAACTTAAGGATTATCCTGGATAAGCAACTCCTGCTCAAAGAGCAAGTGGCAGTTATGTCTAGGAGAGCCTTTGCAGAAGTTCAGGTTCTGCATCAGTTGTGGCATATCCTGGAGTCCCTGTGCTCAGCCACTCAAGCCCTGGTCACCTCACATTTGCACTACTGCAATGAACTCTACATTGGGCTATCCTTGAAGAGCACTTGGAGGCTTCAATTGATGCAGAGTATGGCAAAGCTGTGGGGCCCCTGTAGTCTCCCATGTAGGGGTGGTATTCTACTGGTTCGGCCCAGTTTGGCCAAACTGGTAGGTCCAAGGATTATCTCTGAGCAAACCAGTTCACTTCGATGATGAGCTGCTCTCCCCTCCCACCTGCACTAGTTCTATTCTTTATTTCCTGGTTTTCAAGCTCAGCTGCTTCACATGGCACAGTGGAGAGTCCACCCGTTGCGTGTGCGCAAAGCACATGCTCACCGAACTGGTTTTCACACTGGTTGAATCACACCCCTGCACTGTTCTATTAGCTGTACTGGGTGGCGGTTTGCTTCTGGGTGTAATTCAATGTATTGGTTATCTATATACTCCTGCATGGCGTGGGTTTAGATTACTTCAGGAACTATCTCATTCCAATGTGAAAAGCCCACCTCACCCATGTACAGTATGGGCAGAGGAGGCATGATGCAGTTCCCATCAGTCAAGGAATTCCAGCTGGAATTCCAACTGGCAGGGTCCAAGAGAACATCTGTACTATATTAGCATACTCCAAACCTTCGCAACTGATTGGTCCGGACGGACAGCGACCTGATTGGTTGGGACCCCGGCAGTGATTGGTGCGCTAGGAATCTACTGTGATTGTACGCACCGATCGTGGGAGATTCAAAGCGCTGCCATTGGCCGCCGAGCCGCGAGCCAGCCCTATATGAGGGGCTGCCACAGCTTGAATTCTTCAGACTATTCCAATACTAAACAAAGAGCTGAACTCACTACGATGGTCTTGCGTCTCTGTTGAACCGATCCACCCCAGATCTAACACTGGCGACGAAGGTGGGATCGTGAGACAAGGAGACCACCCAGCACGTGGTGAAGTGGCACGCAGCAGCAGGCAGCATGGCTGGCATCAACTCACCACCCGCACTCTTCAACCCCGCTACCAAGGACTGGGAATATTATATCGATAGGTTCCAGATGTTCCTCGAGAGTAGCAACCTTAAAGATGCCAACGGCCATAAGAAGCGAGCCATGTTTCTCACACACTGCGGGCCCGCGGTGTTCAAGATGGCCAAAGCCCTGGCCAAACCAGAAAACATCAAGACCATGGAATGGGGCAACCTCGAGCCCCTACTACGAAGCCACTATGCCCCCGTCGTGCCCATCCTCATCCGGCAGCACGACTTCTACAGGCAAGATCAACGCAAAGGCGAGGGGCTAGGTGACTTCATGACGGCCCTACGAGACTTGGGTGGCCTATGTGATTTCGCCAACCTGGATGAGGCACTGCGAGACTGCATTGTCTTTTCTCTTTCAGTTCTCAACCTTTTCCCCTTTTGAATTTTCTCCCCTTGTTGTTATTTTGTATGTTAGTTTATACTTTTTATTTATTTGAAATCTAATAAAGTTATATTAAAAATAGAGAGGGGTCATCCTGCGCTGCTGGCATTGACCTATTGTCATGTCCCTGGTGGAGACTGACTCTGAGCAGTCAGAGGAGGACCCAGGCCCATCCCCTCTCCATCCTAGGGCATGCAGGGAGGAGAGGATCAGGGTAAAACATGGTCTACTTGGGAGGAGAGGGACAGGATCCTCTTCATGGGTTGCAGGTGTGACATGTGCATAAGAGTTTGGACCTGCAGGCAAACAGACACTGGAGACAAATTCGTGTTTTATTCCTAAAGAAGGTTTATCCCTGGTTATCTTCCTGAACTTGGCAATTATCTATCCTGGTCTGTCGTGGAACTTTATTCAATGCAGTTTGTTTTTGGTTTTTGCTTCGTTATCAGCTCTTTGAATGTGAACTGTGTTTCTTTCCTTTGAAATGTTATTTTGAAAATAGTTTACTCCTCCACTGTGAACAATTAAACAGTGAAGCCAAGTTGAAGGCATTAAAGGACTTTTAGTTACATTTTGGGTTTTGTTATATTTCTGATATACTCTGGGTCATCAAACCTATCATGGGTACAAGTGGGTTCAATTGTGAATGGACATCTTTCCCAGCAGCATAAGGGTTGAACTTGTATTCAAAGCAGCGATGAAATTGACATCCAGATTAGACTGTAGAGATACATTCATTACTTTTTCAGAAACTTCTTCTGTGTCACAATGGGATTCAAACTCTGATAGATATGATGCTTGTTTTCCTTGCAATTCTCAACTGCCTATATCTTTTTTGATGGTGGAGATGATGGTTGTTTGTTTGTTCTGCTCGTTCACTCTCCAGAGGGTTGCACAAACATTGCTTTTCATGAGACTCAAGAGCAACCGGAGGTCAAATCTTGCATCAGAACATCTGGCTGTATAAGATGATGTCGAGAATCTGGGCAGGCAAAGATAGACCATGGCTGTGACACCTTCAGTCATGAAGGTAGAAAAAGACATCGAAGTGTCATTGTTCTGAAAGCTTTGGTTTTTTTTTCAGGGATTCTTCTAAGATTCAAGAGAAGCAACCATAACATGTGAATCAGGCATGCCCAGAAATGCACTTCTTCTTATAGTCTTACTATGGTTTCTGATGCCCCATGTGGTCAATGGGGTGCTCAAAGCCAAATGCCCTCTGAGTTTGGGGAAAGATGAATTAAATCCCCAAAATCATTACAGGCCAGGACATCATCTGTTAAGTGGTATCATCTCCACAGCACAAACTCAGCACTTACCATTCAAGTTCCTCAGCTTTCCCTCTGCTAAAGTTTCCAAGTAAGTCACTGGGTGCTTCATGGAATTAATTTCTCCACCCCTTGCCAATTTCTCCTTAACTACTATGGGCTGTCCTCTTTTGGGGCATTCTCTCTGTTAAAGTTTCCAAGTAAGTCACTGGATGGTGGTGTTAACCCTTCTGCTCCTTGCCAATTTCTAAAACTGCAGTTCTACTTAAAAGGTTGCCCTCTTTGGGGGCATTTGAACGAATGGTTATTCTGGTTTCTCTCAGTGAGGAGTCATTGGGATTCTTTTGGTAGTTTGTAGCTGATGAAGCTTCTATTGAAGTGTAAACTTCAGTGAGATGACAAAAAGCATCATGTTTAGAACATAATCTCTCCATCACATCAGTAATCAGGGATGGTGGTTGAAGGGTTAAGGCAAGAAGTTTTCATTCTCCACTTTCTATCCTCCATCACAGCTATCACTTATGATGGTAAGTTTAGCTTGGAAAACAGGAGCAATAGAGGATGTTGGAAAGGAGAAGGAGGAAGAAGGAGATGTGTTTATCGATGAGTTTAAATGAAAGTTAGAGCAGACTTCTCCTTTCTTGCCACAAAGCATGGCTGAACCCAAATGACAGAAATATCCATGAGAAATACCAGATGGATTTTCCAAATGCAAGAGTCACCGATGTTTTTAGAGAAACAGATTGCCACAGAAAGAGGGAGATGAAGCAAATGAAGTCTCAAGAATGTTCTCATAACACATTCATGGAATTCCTTCATTTTATTTAGAGCAAATAAGAGCCACTGCCTCACTTTTAGAAAAAAGAACAAGTCTCAAGAACTTTCTCTGATTTACAACAAACTTTGGCCTTCTCTACCCTCTTCTACTTTCCTCTCCTCTCTCCTATTACTACTTTTCTAAACTGAAAGTTTTGCATCCACTCATTGCAACTGTTGATCCTAATTCCTTAAACTCTGGTTTACCAACATTTTCTTTTTTGTGTATGATGCTGGAAGGGCTCATTTAATTTTGCGCTTTACGCTCAAAATGGGGAGATGAGGACTACACAGAATGGACTTTGTAATACTTGAAAGATGATCTTCGTAGTACTGTTGCACTGGCTAACTAATATGGATTTTTAATTACCGCTGTACTCGTCAAATACAGTTGTCAAAGAAGACTACATGTTCCAGTTTGAATTTGAACATCAAGACAAACTTTTTGATAGATTCTATCCTATCCTATCCTATCCTATCCTATCCTATCCTATCCTATCCTATCCTATCCTATCTCATTCTATTCTATTCTATTCTATTCTATTCTATTCTATTCTATTCTATTCTATTCTATTCCACTCCATTCCACTCCCTTTGGAAAAGCTGTATGTGTCCAGTCCAACAGAATTTTGAGAATTGTTCAGTCAGGGCCATTTAATTTATTGATGTTATAAGACAAGCATATATTGGAAATGTGAGTTTTGAGTGCTTGAAATACAATGATAATGAAACAGGAATTTCAAGTGGCTTTTTTTTTGTTCTGCTTCAAAACTTTTAGAATCCAGGCATTTGCCCAGATCACTTGAATCATGAGGAAAATCATCATTTATTTCAAACATTCACCAAAATAAACAACTGGTGGCAACAGTGCATTAGCTTTAATAACTGGATAAATTTTAGCTTTGCATGGAAGGGGCATTTTAGAAAGTGGAAGAGATACAGTAATGTTCTTGATGATGATATGATGTACATCTATTGACAGGAAAGGATATAAACAACACTGGAAAATTCTGTCCTTCCTTTTTGCCATTCAGGAGATCAACAAAGATCCCCATCTCTTACCCAACCTCACCCTGGGCTACACTATCAATGACAATTATTTCAAAGGAAGAATCACCTCAGATGCCTTGCTAGACTTGCTTTCGACTGGGGAAGCCAATGTTCCCAACTACAACTGTGCAAAGGAGAAAAACATACTGGCTGTCCTTGAAGGGGATGTAATTGATCTTTCCATCCATATTTCAACCATATTGAGCCAATACAAAATTCCTCAGGTGTGTTTCCTGTGCATCTATATGTGTTTGTGCTTGGCAGCATCTCAGTTTAAATCCAATTCATGGATTTCTCTACAAAATTTGAAGGGTTGTTTCTATCTAAAATGGCACACAATCAGGAAGAACTGAAATGATGAAAGCAACCACTTCACTCCCCATTACTAACCAGGGAGAGAAGCAACTTAGAGCTAAGGAGAAATTTCCTAACGGTGAGAGCAAACCACCAATGGAACGGATTACCTTCAGAAGTTGTGGGTGCTCCAGTACTGGAGGCTTTCAGAAAGAGATGGGACAACAGGGTATCTGAAATGGTATAGGATCTCTGCTTGAGAGGGGGTTGGATGAGAAGTCCTGCAAGGTCCCTTTCAATATTATTCTGTGTTCTATGTTCCACCACAGCCACAGTCTAGATAAGGAACCAATGTTGGGAATGCTTGAAAGAAAAATCCTACATCAAGGCTCATGCAGAAGGTGTGAGGGATGTGAACTGGTCCTAAAGGAAGGCAAGTTGTATGTAAGGGTAGTTCCTCTGATTTGATCCAAAGTTTGTCATTTTCCTTTCAGGTCACTTATGCTTTTGCATCCCAAGTTCTGAATGATAAAAATCACTTTCCTTTTTTCTACCAAGTGCTCCCCGGGGAAGGCATCCAATATCCTGGGATTATCAAAATTCTCTTGTATTTTAGGTGGACATTGATAGGTCTTGTTGCTCCAACCTCTGAGAATGGAGAGAGATTTAGAAGAAGATTGACTCCCATGCTTACAAAGAACAGCATTTGTGTTGCTTTTTCATTGGGCACCTCCTTTTCTTTGAAGGATTTTGAGAAGATCATTGGCCATTTGAACAAATGGAAGAAAGTCAATGTTTTAGTTTGTTATGTAAAGACAGATTCCTTCCTTGGACAAATATTTTTTCTTCAAGTAATGTTGGAAATGTTTGTCAATCTCGAGGCTGGCAAAATCTGGATCACCACAGCTTTATGGGATTTTAGCCTGGACTTAAAGTCTCCAAAGTACCTCCCTTCCCTGTATGGTTTTTTATCCTTCCTTATCCACAGGCATAAGTGGGCAGTAGATGACAAATTTCCACTCCTTTACTCTTCCATTCTGAAATTTGTAGATGAAGGCTTTCATTGTTTATACTCCAAGCCAGCTGGAACTGTGAAAGGATGGACAAGGTGCCATGAAAAAGAAGATTTGAGGATCCCTCCCCCAAGTGTTTATGAAAAAATCCTGTCTCTTGATGGTTATCACATTTACAGCACTCTCTGGGCTGTGGCAAATGCCATAAATGCGGCATATTCCTCCAGGTTTATCAGGAGAATGAGAAACAGGAAATACCAGTTGGAAGGTCAACTGCTTCAGCCTTGGCAGGTATTCATTATTCTATATTTCCTTTAAATGAGAATCAAATCTATAAATCCATATCATGAACAACTTTCTCCAATAATTAGTTTATTTTAAGCATGCTAGAAAAGCAACTGGGAGATGAAACAGGAAGACTTAGATGAGAGAAAAGAAGGGGAACTTATCAAATTTGCAGATGACACTAAACTAACAATAAACAAGCAAAGTTTTTGATAATGTAGACCACAACTACTTCTTGGTAAACTAGAAAAATGTGGGATAGTCAGCACCACCAGAAGATGTATTTGTAACTGGCCAACAAACCATATTCAACAAGTAGTCCTTAATGGTACTAGATCTACATGGAAGAAAGGAAGCGGTGGGGTACTACAAGGTTCTGTCTTAGGTCCAGTACTCTACAATATCATCATGAATGTCTTAGATGAAAGAATAGAAGGGGAACTCATCAAATTTGTAGATGATACTAAGCTGGCAGGAATAGCCAACACCCCCAGAAGACAAACTCATGATCCAGAAAGATCTTGACAGACTTGAACAATGAGCCCTATCCAACAAAATGAATTTAATGTGGAGAAAAGCAAGGATTGACACTTAGTCAGAAAAAAACAAAGGTACAAGTACAGATTAGGTGAAACTGAGCTCAAAAACAATAACTGTGCGAGGGCCCTTGGAATCCTAGGGGACAATCTCTTTAATATGAGTCAGCAGCGTGCAGCAGCAGCCAAAAAAGTTAATACAATTCTTGGTTGTAAAAATAGAGGCATTGAATCAAAATCAGGTGAAGAATTGGTACTGCTTTATAAATCCTTAGAAAGGCCACACCTGGAATACTCCATTCAGTTTTGGTCACCACATTACAAAAAAGATGTTGAAATGTTGAAAAAGGTGTAGAGAAGAGCAACTAAGATGATTCACGTCCTGTGGACTGAAGACCATTTGTGGGAACTGTGTATGGCCTTTCTAGAGAAAAGAAGGACTAGGAGTGACATGAGAGCTGTATTCCAGTATTTATGGGTTTGATACAAAGAAGAGGAATGTCAACTTATTTTCCAAAGCACCAAAATGTAGGACAAGAAACAATGGATGGAGACTTATCAAGGAGAGAAGCAACCTGGATTTAAGGAGAAACTTCTTGAGAACAATTAACCAGTGGGACAGCTTGCCTTCAGAAGTTGTGGGTGCTTCATCACTGGAGGTTTTTAAGAAGAGACTGGACAGTCACCTGTATAAATGGTATAGGGTCTGCTATTTGAGCAGGGGATTGGACTAAAAGACTTCCAATGTCCCTTCCAGCTCTTTTCTGATTTTAATGAGGCAATCAATATGTACTTGGTTCTTTTAAAGATGTTCTAGATGAATCTCACAGTCTTGAGATGAAGTTCATTTTTTTCCTCAGAGAACAAATCTGCACATGTCTCAAGGTTTTAATTTCTACCCTTCTACAAAAGAGAAGAACTCAAGGCCTTTTGACTTGAGTTTGACCTGGCTGACAAACCATACTCAATGAGTAGTTCTTAATGGGTCTATGTCTACATGGAGGGAAGTAAACAATGGGGTGCCACAAGGTTCTGTCTTAGGCTCAGTACTCTTCAATATCTTCATTAATGACTTAGATGAGGGAATAGAAGGGGAATTTACCAAATTTGCAGATGATACTAAGCTGGCAGGAATAGCTAATACCCAAGAAGATAGGCTCAAGATCCAGATGGATCTTGACAGATTAGAAGACTGGGCTGTGTCTAACAAAATAAAATTCAATGTAGAAAAAAGTAAAGTCCTACACTTAGGCAAGAAAAACCAAAAGTACACATATAGACTGGGTGAAACTAGGCTCAATAGCAGTAACTGTGACAGGGATCTTGGAGTCTTAGTGGACAACCAGCTAAATAGGAGCCAGCAGTGTGCAGCAGCAGCCAAAAAAGCTAATGCAATCCTAAATTGTATTAACAGAGGGATACAATCAAGATCAAGGGAGGTACTAATACCACTCTATAAAGCCTTAGGAAGACCACACCTAGAGTACTGCATCCAGTTCTGTTCACCACATTACAAAAAAGATGATGAGACTCTGGAAAAAGTACATAGAAAAGCAACCAGGATGATTAGGGGACTGGAGACTAAAACATATGAAGAACAGATACAGGAACTGGGCTTGGCCAGTCTAGTAAAGAGAAGGACCACGGGAGACATGGTAATGGTCTTCCAATATTTGAGGGGTTGCCACAGAGAGGAGGAAGGTGTCAATCTATTTTCGAAAGTGCCTGTAGGCCAGACAAGGAATAATGGATGGAAACTGAACAAGGAGAGATTTAACCTGAAAATAAGGAGGAACTTTCTGACAGTGATAACAATCAACCAATGGAACACTTTGCCCTCAGAAGTTGTGGGAGAGCCATCACTTGAAATTTTCAAGAAGAGATTGGACTGCTATCTGTCAGAAATGGTGTAGGGTCTCCCGCTTGGGTGGGGGGTTGGACTAGATGACTTACAAGCTCCCTTCCAACTCTAATTATATGTTATCTGTTATCTGATGACTTCATGGGGATCTTTTCTGCAGGTTTCTGGTTGGCTTTCAGGAAAAAAATTCTATTACCTTTTTCCAGGAATATCATTTCCAGTTATTTTATTTGCTATTCCTTATCGGGCCCAACTCTACTTAACCTCTAAACTTTAATCTAAACTTCTAAAGGGAAAAGGAGAAGGATAAAAACATTCAGCAGTGAAAGAGGCCCAGAAGAAATGCAAATAGATAGTCACAACTCATTCATGGTAGAATGAATTCTTCACTATAAGGCAATGATCCCCAACCTTTCCAGCTTTGCAACCCAGCTGGTGGGGAGGGAGAGGTATGAGTGGCAGGTGTGAGTGCCTGCCACTCATACCTCCCCCCTGCCTGCCGGCTGGATTGCAAAGCTGGAAGCAGTGGGCATGCATTTGGTCAAGCACTGGGCATGCATGTCCTTCCCTTGCACGAATGGAGCTTCATGCATAAGCAGAGGGTGCGTACACTCACAGGCAAAGGCCCACTCATACAAGTGGCAAGCACTTGTGCTCATGCACAAACTTCATTTGAACAAGCAGAGGGCACTTGTGCTCATGCACATGCTTGCCCATCTTTCCCACGGCCGGGTTTCGAAAAGGTGGTTGGAGTTGCCAGTGGATTAAAAAGGGGGAACTTGTTAACTTGTTCCTCTTTTACCACTATGGCTATTATCTAAATTGTACAGAAACATCGGCAAGAAAACCACCAAGCCCAGAGAGCATCAAGGACTTCAATCCTGAGCTACAAATACTATCTTCTATTATTTTTTGGTTTGAAACTTTTCATTGCTTAAGCAGTGAAACATTTAAAACCAACAAAGAAAAGAAGAAGTCCAGTTTATTTATTTATTTGTCAATCACTTACAAGATACCAGGTATAAGTGTAAACATAGTTATGAATACATTAAATGGATACATATAAACAGGGGTGGGATTCTACCAGTTCACACCTTTTTGCTAGAACCAGTTGTTAACATTCTAAGCAGTTCAGAGAACTGGTTGTTAGAAGAAATTACTGGCCTAATCCTGTAAGGAAGGCAGGAAGGAAACATTCTGGTGTTGCTTACAGAAACTGCCTCTCCATTAACCCTTATTACATTCTTGGCAGGACTAGACTTCCTGTCTCAGGAATGTCTCTGGAGTTTGTTTTCCCCTCCTATACTGGTACTTTGCTTGTGTGAAGTGACTATTCAAAGTTACAATGGCACTGAAAAAAGTGACTTAAGACCATTTTTCACACTTACGACTGTTGCAACATCCCCACAGTCATGAGAGGCCAGGCGAGGAGAGGCATGCCTCAATGTGAGTGATATTGAGTTGGCCATACCCAGCCAATAGCATGAACACCAAGCCATGTCCACCCAGTCACATGACCACCAAGCCCTGTCCACCACATAAGCCACACCCACAGAATCAGTTGTTAAAAAATTTGAATCCCACCCCTGCATATAAGAAAAATAAAAAGAAATAATAGGACAGGTACGGCAGGTACATTGGTGTGCTTATGCACGCCCCCTACAGACCTCTTAGGAAAAGGGTGAGGTCAATAGTAGATAGTCTAAGATTAAACTTTTTGGGGTTTGGGGAAGAAACCACAGAGTCAGGCAGAGTATTCCAGACATTGACCACTATGTTGCTGAAGTTGTATTTCCTGCAATCAGGTTTGGTGCGATTTACCTTGAGTTTGTATTTATTGTTTGCTCTTGTATTTTTTTTTTAAAACAAATTTTATTGATTTTAAAGACAAACAAACCATCATTAACCATTCAATACATAAAACCTCTTTCCATTATTAATTTTACAAGTCAAGTAAAATATTATTTTATACAACATAATTCTGTTTTACACCATTTCAATATAAACATATAAATATCTCTTAACAAATTTCTCATTATTTCTCTTTTCGTATTCAATTTCATTGTTATTATTATTTTCTATATTTATCCAGTTTATAATCATCATCTTCTTTCCTCTCTGACTTGATTACCATTATTGTCATCCAACATTCCTCCAAGGTTTTATTAATTCCCAAACAAAATATAGACACACAAAACACAAAAATATAAAACTTCTTTTAAGAAAGTAGTTTGGCCCCAGATTACCTCTCTTTGTATGGACTTCAATTAAATTCGTGCTCATCTTGTATACCATTATCTATCTTATTTACCATGCTATATCTTCTATATAACTTCTCCCCGCTTTTCGTTCTTCTTATTTCTATTTTATTTGATCATTTTAATTTAAATCATTATATTTGTATTTTTTGTCCATTCTTTCCAGATTATTCATTTATCTCATTCCCTATAGTAAAAAAAAAAAAAAAGAATTTCTCCTGAAATCACTAATCAGAGTATGATGCCTTTCTATCCTCCCCTTAAATTAATATTTAAAATAACAGCTGATACCCAATCTGATTCTGCTTAGTACATTCTACCTACTAACCTTTAAAGAAAAAATAATAATAAATTCATAATAATTAATATAATTAGATAATAAATTTAAATATTAAATCTTATAACATTCCAATTATCTATTTCAAAAAACAAGTGCTACAATTTTATTAAATTTTAACATCTATCATTACTAAACATTTCAATATTTTAATATTTTATCAATTCTTATAACATTCTAGTTTTCTATTTCTAATACATAATACCATCTTATGTACCTTGCAGAATCTTCTTTTTTAAAGAAATTACACCTTACCCTTTATCCCTAAAAAAAATCCTTTTTTCCCATCTTGTTTCATACCTTTGTGGCTTTTCCCTCCCTTTTCCCTTCCTTTTTTATCCCCCCTGGCCTTTTTACCCCCCCTCTACTAACCTCCGACTTTTTAGCTTTCCCTCTCTGTTGTAAACCTTTCTCCTTTTGCTCAGTAACATTGAGTTGGTTTTGCATCTTATTTTTTCCTTTCTTAACTGTTTTCTTAAGTCTTAAGTCCTTCATTTTCCTTCCTTTCTTTCTCCTTTCTCTCTTAGTTAATTTTTTAGATTCACTGAAGATGGCGTCTTCTTCTCCTTCTATTTCTTCCATCTGTTGTTGTGTTTGCTGATAATTAGCAAGCGCCATTTCTAAAGAAAGGAAAGCTTCTTTCACAGCGTCTTTACTTTCTTGATATTCCTTTCTAAGTTCATCATCAGATAAAGCCATTCTTTGTTCTTCTTAGAGCAACCAAAATGTTTCAAAAGTTAAAACAATTCCTCAAAGTCCCAGAGACATCAATCAGTCCAAACAACGCACAAAGTTCTCACTTTCTCTTCCTAGGGTGGTATCAATAAAAGGGAAAAGAAAGAAAGCCCAATCTGTATTTTACAGCCTTGTTCCAATCAATTTCTAGTCTCAAGATCTTCAAGGCATCTCCTCCAGCAGAATCTTAATATATATATATTTTTTGTCTACTCCCTTCCCACTTATAACAAGAAGCCAAGTTTTTACCTTTTATAAAAAACAACAGGTTTCTCAATGGCCATTTGTTGATTCCATAGGGAAGGAGGGTAAACTTTCTTTTCAGCACCTCAATTTTGCCGCTTGAAATCCTCCCCTGGAAACTAAGTATTTTTCAAAAAGTCATAGTTCTCAGGATTAAATGCCTCTTAAAGTCCTGGATCAGCCAAAGAACTTTCTCTTGAAAACTTTCTCCCCTCTTCCTCCTGCTCAGTCTTGCCCAGCTGTCAGCTTCTTTGTGGCGGCCATTACAGACCACCGCTTGACTGCCTTGAGAAAAGGGAGTTTTGCTGGCTGGGGAGGGGGTCTGCAACACCCCCAAATCCCTCACCAGCTCCCCCTATCTTCGGCTGCCTCTGTGGGGCAGCCTTAGCCTCCAAACCCATCCAGATCGGAGGCACCAAAACGGCTAGCGCAGCAGGGATCGCGCAGGATCGCGGAACCCTGCCACTAGCGAAGCCGACAAACCGGAAGTGTTTGCTCTTGTATTGTTACGATTGAAGCGGAAGTATTCATTGACAGGTAGGACATTGAAATGTATGATTTTATATTTATATATGGTTGCCATGAGTCAACCTCCAGATGACTACCTGGATGACTGTGAATCTTTTTTAAACATGCTCTTCTACTGTTGCTCTTCATCCTGCAGTTTTCTCTCTCTTTTCCCTTTTAGCTCCACCCATTCCTGCAAAGCCCTCAGTTTCATAATGGTTCCATGGATGGAGTCTATTTGGATGAAAATAGAGAGCTGGCAGCTGACTTTGATGTCATGAGCTGGATTATGTTCCCCAACAATTCTTTCTTCAAACTGAAATTAGGGGTTCTAGAAAGACAAGGATCCCCAGATCTCAAGTTTACTCTTGATCAGGATGGTTTTGCAAAACTGAAATGGCTCAAGAAGGTAGGAAAAAATGGGACTCTTCCATTTCATGGACTCCAAACATTTTAAATTCTGTAATGAACTCTTTGTGCTCTTGAGTACTGAGTGATTGCGCCAAATGGTTGATTTTTCAAAAGAAAGGATTTTTCCCTAGCTCTTCTAGCAAATTGTACAGAAGAAATATAACATTCAAAACCCTGGTTCCTTTGACCCTAAAATTGTTCCTTCATCAGGAAAGCATCAGTAAGTTCCCTGGAAGTTCAGATAGCACAAATGGAGAGAGGGCATAATTCCTAAAAAAAACTTGAACTCTAAAATCAGAATTGAAGACATTCAAAGACAAGAAAGTGAATGTAGAGTAGAATAGAATAACAGAGTTGAAAGGGACCTTGGAGGTCTACTAGTTCAACCCACTGCCTAGGCAGGAAACCCTACACCACTTCAGATAAATGGTTATCCAGCATCTTTTTTAAAAACTTCATGTGTTGGAACATTTACAACTTCTGGAGGCAAGTTGTTCCACTGATTAATTGTTCTAACGATCAGGAAATTTCTCCTTAGTTCTAAGTTGCTCCTCTCCTTGATTGATTTCCACCAGTGGTGGGATTCAAATTTTTTTTACTATCTGTTCTGTGGGTGTTGCTTGGTGGGCATGGCATGGCTTGGTGGGCGTGGCTGGGGAAGGTTACTGAAAAATCCCCATTCCCTCCCCACCCCACTAACCTGCTTTCCAGCTCCATTCTCCTGTGCAGGATAACCAAAGAAGATCAGCTGGGACTCGGCAGGCAGAGAAAAGATGGGGTTGGGACCAGTCAGAGGTGATATTTGCTGGTTTTCTGAACTACTCAACATTTCTACTACTGGTTCTCCAGAACTGGTCATAAATTGCTAAATACCACCTCCGATTTCCACCCATTGCTTCTTGTCCTGCCCTCGGGTGCTTTGGCGAGGTAAGAGATTGGGAGAAGCAATATGCTGTACATTTCACTGATGAAAGTTTTAAAGGTCATTAGCGATTTCAGATATGAATCAGAAATCCATGCAACTTTACCAAAATGTCCCTGTCACCCAACCCAATAAAGCACAACCAACACAAAATCTAAAAAGAATTACACTGTCATACATCAATAATATCTCAGAAACCACCAACAGACTCCTACAACCACATGGAATCAGCATAGCACACAAGCCAACTAAAGCCCTTCCAAACATCGAAGCAGACCAAAAGACCCAACAACCCCAGAAGAAAAAAAAAACAGGAGTCATTAACAACATTCAAGGTAAGGAGTGCAACAACTTCTGTGTAGGATACACAGGCAGAAGACTGGTGGAATGCATCCATTAACACCAACTACCAGTCAGAAGACATGATAAAAATTCTTTAATTTCACAACATATAGACAGTGTCAACTCATAAAATATTTCTATGGTCTTTTTGCCAACAGAAAGGGAGAGGGAAGCAGTGTGGCAGCTTGCAAACTAAAATTGCATTCCATAAATAGTTTTCAAAGATAGTAACTAGGTGACTGAAGTTTCTGCCATGCAAAATTCTAACTGGAGAGCATGATTTGATGACTCTTGGCTATGGATGTGTCCCATTGGAGAATATGAATTATGATACACCCAGGGGGTTGGGAATAACCAGGGTTAAGGATGACAATGGATTATGTGTCTCAGAGTTGGCTACACACAGGCAGTGCTGGACATTATAACTCCCAATAAATCTTTTTGGAGTTTTTGGAAGTGTGGTTCGAGACTCATTATTTAAATAGGGGTAAGTGCCAGAATCCTGACAGAAAGATTTAACCATTATTTCAATTGGGAAAATGCGACCATCCTAGACCAAGCCAAGTCCAAAAATGCCAGGGAATTTCTAGAAGCCTGGCACTTTGACAAATCAGCCATCAATAGACTTATAGACATTAACAACATCTATAGCAAGGGTGTCAAACTTGATTTCATTGAGGGCAGCATCAGAATTGTGTTTTACCTCAGGGGGCATGGCCAGGGTGGGATGTCATTTGTGGGGGGCACCTGTGATGGCCTGAGTACTCTGCCAGTAAAAACAAGCTCCCAAGCTCCATTTTCAGCTGGGACAGCCTCCTGCAACCCTCTGCCAGTGAAAACAGAGCTCTCTCTCTCTCTCTCTCTCTCTCCCTCCCGCTCTCTCTCTGTGCAGCCTTAGCGAGCTCTGTTTTTGCTGGCAGGGGCACTGTGGGGAGAGGCACCACAGGTCAGTCCTTCACTGTTTCCAGGGAGGCCCTACAAGCCAGATCCAGCCCCCCCGGGCCTTGAGTTTGACACCCCTGATCTATAGACTATGCAAAAGAGGCAATCAACCACTCCAAAAGACTGGTGGCACCTCTCCACCAGTAATCAGCACTCAGATCAGCATAGATTAACTCCAAGGTTAACTTCAGACCAACACTCAAATAAGCAATACCCCGATCAAGAAACCGCCAAAGAGCCATCAGTAAATAGCCCAACCAAAGAATCTCTTAAAACCACCCCATCCACAAGACACCAGAATATAAACTGAGAGCAAATCTCACTCCTTACCAGCACTGATTATGTTATCTAGTTGGGTAATTAAATGTCTTCAAGAAAACTCAGCACCGGAGCTACAAATATTCTCCTTTATGAATCCAAAAATCCAAGGTTTGAAATGGGCTATTGAGGTTCTCAAGCTGCTACTCAGTCCTGGAATCCAAATGTATACAAAGTGGTTTCAATATAATCCAGGTTCAACCCAAAGCAGAAGATTGACTTTAATTGTTCATATATTTTTTTCTTCTCTTTCCATTTTTTGGAGGGGGGCAAGCAGTGGTGCGATTCAACCAGGTGTAACAACTGGTTCTGTGAGCGTGTGCTTTGCATGCATGCACAGCATTTAGAAAATATCATTTTTAGTTATAATATTTATGTTCTGCTGAAGATGGGTACCTGGTGAGTAAAACAGCTAATGCTGCAGCAAACCACACTGCAGCGTGAATCAGCTGTGCTCAAAAACAAGGAAATAAAGCACAGGAAAAGGGCAGTGTCAGCGTTCCAGAAAACCTCCCCTCTGAGTTTAATTCTGAGACACACATCCTTTCAACAGTTCTGTTTTATTTGGATAGTAAACTGGCACATCTGGGGAATCCCAAATCTGAAAGTTCCAGGTTTCTTTGCAATAAGTAAAAAACTACAAATCCACCCCCTGAACTCATCATCGCATCACATGCCCCAATCACCATCCACCCCCCCTTGAGATGTTCTCTCAACCAGGTGCAGAAATAACATGAACTTGACTTAGAAGAAGAATGCTATTACGTCTAACCACATACCCTCCAAGAAATTCCCCCCTCCCATTTTCCCAGGCTCAAGAATGTGGCAGTATGGAAGTGTCTGGTCTCAATATGGCTTCCAAAGGTGACAGGTAAGGGTGAGTGGGTGGGACCAAATGATCACCAGAACTACCGGTTCAATCAACTGGTCCAAACCACCCCTGCTTTCAAGTCAGTGTTGATTGCTGGCAGCTACCTGGAGAAGCCTCTGCAGTTTTCTTGGTGAGATTTCAGAAGTGGTTTGCCATTGCCTTTTCCTAGTGCTAAGAGAAAGCAATTGGCTAAAAATTATCCCTAAGGCAGGACTAGAAGTCACAATCTCCCACTTTCTAGCCAGGTATCTTCAATATTCCATCAAACTCATTTTCATTCTCTTTCCACAGATTATTCTCCACATGTTTCTCCTTTAATGTCCCTACTTTCTTTGCATAGGGCCTCCTTCCTTCCAGGTGTGTAGAAAGTTGTCAACCTGGATTTGCTAAGGCGACTCAGGAAGGAGAGCCCATCTGCTGTTACCTCTGCCTTCCCTGTGCAGAAGGAACCATCTCCACCCAGGAAGGTGAGTGGAAATACCTTTGGAAGAAACCAGATACTTTGGAAGGGTATTTCTAACCTTAAGCCTTTCAGAGTCAGTACAGAAAATATATTTGTCTCCATGTCCATTGTGTGTGTGTCATATCCCATGCTACAAATGAAATTGGGGTTGACATTTGTTTGCTTGAAAAACAGTTGCAGTCACTCAGAGAAACACCCCTCCTTTCCTCAGGCATTCCATGAGGCATTCACAGAGCTGTGGTGGTGCAGTGGCGAGAATGCAGTACTGCAGTTTGGCAGTTCGATTCTCACCGGCTCAAGATTGACTCAGCCTTCCATCCTTCCGAGGTTGACAAAATGAGGATCCAGATTGTTGGGGGCAACATGCTGACTCTGTAAATCACTTAGAGAAGGCTGTAAAGCATTGTAAAATGGTATATAAGTCCAAGTGCTATTGCTATTCATCCATTCCCTCAGAACTCTCAGAGCCTGTTTGTGCAAACCTGGATATGTCCAGGGCTCCCCTGCAAGCTTCTTTTTGACCTGGTGCTCTGGTATCTGTCCACTTCCTTCACCTTTTTCTCCAGCCTCCCTTCCCCTTTGCATCAGAGCAGCCTTTAAGCTTAGCCTGCAGAAAGAGTGAAGAGAAGAGCAACCAAGATGATTAAGGGACTAGAGGCTAAATCATACGAATAACTGTTGCAGGAACTGGGTATATCTAGTTTAATGAAAAGAAGGACTAGGGGAGACATGATAGCATTGTTCCAATATTTGTGGGGCTGCTACAAAGAAGAGGGAGTCAACCTATTCTCTAAAGCACCAGAAGGCAGGACAAGTAGCAACGGATGGAACTAATCAAGGAGAGAAGCAACTTAGAACTAAGGAGGAGTTTCCTGAGGGTGAGAACAATTAATCAATGGAACTTGCCTCCAGAAGTTGCAAATGCTCCAACACTGGAGGTATTAAAGAAAAGATTGGACAACAATTTGTCTGAAATGGTGTAGGGTTTCTAGCTTTAGTAGGTGGTTGGAGTAGTAGTCCCTTCCAACTCTGACATTCTGTTATTCATCCGCCATCAGGAGCTGAAGCTTACTTACAAGGAGGCTATGAGAGATGATATTGGGATTGCTGTCTGCCCTTGAGAAAAATAGCTGCAACCAGGCAGAAACAACTCCCTCATAATGTGCATACTGTACATTCCTTCTTTCATTCACAACTTTACTCACTCAAACATCCAAGACAGTGTTCCAGATGCCTGACTAAATGAGACACACTATAACATTTTAAAAAATATGCTGATGGCCAAATGCATCCTTACCCCACCCAGATTAAGAGTGATAACAGGCAAGCCTCTTTCTAATTTTGCTATTCTGATATTCTGTTAAAAAGGAAGGAAAGGAGGATAATATAGGAGAGTTCAGTTATTGGCATTGACTATTGCAGTTTCTTGATATTTAATGAAGATGGCTAATATTACACATGTTATGTTCTGTGCATGGGCGCAAGGAGGAGACGAGCCAGTGAACAGTGAACTTCAAACTCTTTATTTACATGTGAAAACAGCTCAGCTCAATGGCCGCAACAGCCCCCTTTATATAGGCAAACTCTTAACTATTTAACCAATGAAACACGGGGAGTGCTAGCTCCGTTCACCAATGGGAGAGGCTTGTTAACAGCCAATCAAATTCTCCTGAACGGACCAATCCAATGTCGCTATTATCGGCCAATCAGAAGTGCAAGGCCAGAACCCTGCACTTTACTTCAAGCTCTTAATAATCTTTATTCAAGTACTTTTATTGATTCACAACACTCATTCCCCCCAGGTTCCGTTTAAGTGGTGTGGTCACGTAGTCTTTGAGGTAGGCAGGTTGTTTTGATTGTCTATTTGATTTGCGTTGTTCTCCCAGTATTTGGCTACAGTCTTGTTGGGGTAGGACGTTATCTGGTTTAGAGGGTGCCTCCCGTTCTGTGTTCAAATTTTAGTTGCCGCTAATGTTTTTGGCATCTCCTTGAGGCAAGCTCACCCCCATTCCCGATCCTTCACGTGTCGCCTCTGAGCAGTCATTACTTTCGCTTAAACTTTCTGCCGTTTCAAATTCAGCTTCCTCAGTTTGGAAGTCAGGGGACTCGGAGATCCCCAACTGTAGCCTTGAATGCAGCTGATCAATATGGCACTTCCATATTCTATCGTTGCGACATCTCATGCGGTACGATCTGGGGCCGGTTACTTGGAATACAGTTGCCTCGACCCACAATGGATTGCCCGAAAAGTTCCTTGCAAAAACCAAGTCGCCTACCTGGAAGTTACGGCATTTCCCGCTGGAACCATGTGGTTTTTCAGGTTCATATGATGGATGCAGACGGTCGAGGTGGGAGCGGAGCTTCAGCCTCATTAATAACTCGGTGGGAGTTTTATTGGTGACGCTGTGCGGAGTGATATGTTGCAAAAGGAGTATCCGGTTAATCTTGTCTTCTATTTCGCCATAGTCCATTTTATGCAAGCCAGTGTTCCAGATGCCTAGCTAAATGAGACACACTATAACATTTTTAAAAATATGCTGATGGCCAAAAGCATCCTTACCCCACCCAGATTAAGAGTGATAACAGGCAAGCCTCTTTCTAATTTTGCTATTCTGATATTCTGTTAAAAAGGAAGGAAAGGAGGATAATATAGGAGAGTTCAGTTATTGGCATTGACTATTGCAGTTTCTTGATATTTAATGAAGATGGCTAATATTACACAGGTAGTGCAAGTCGTTTGATAGAATAGCAAAGTTAGAAGGGGCGGGTTGGAGGTCTTCTAGTCCAGGGGTCACCAACCTTTTCGACCTCAGGGACTACCAAACTCATTTTTTTAAATCCCATAGACCACTAATGTGAATTTTGACTGATGGTGGCTTGCTGACATTGGTGGGAGAGAGAAGGAGAGAAAGAGAGAGAGAACTGAACTCACCTTGGAAGGCTGGTGATTCTCATTCCCCCCCTCTCTCTCACACACACACACAAACACACACACACAAAGACAGATCCCTCATCCCCCACCCCCTCCAAGGAGCCCCATTCCATAGCCTGCTTTGAGCTCTGTTCTCAGCAGGAGGGGGGGAAGATCCAATGAGGGCTGGTGATTTTCTTCCTCTTTCTCTCTGTCCTTCACACACCCCCACACCCTCCAAGGCAGCCCCTTCCTAGCCTGCTTTGAGTCCATTCTGAGGCTGCACACAAGGAAAGAAGCAGAAGTCTTTCTTTCTCTCCCCCAAACTCTGCCAGAAATGAGTCTTTGCAGCCTCTTGGAACAGGATGTCTTGCAGGGTCCCAAAGACTCATTTCTGGTGGAGTTTGGGGGAAGAGAAAAAAAGGCTTTTGCTGCTTTCCTTGCATGCAGCCAAAAGTAGAAGATGAAAGAAGTGGAAAGAAGCAACCCGATGGCCAGGCAAATTCCCCTTCCCCCCTCCCCTCACTACCTTATGTTGTTCCTAATGCAAGCGACACAAGCCTTTTGATCCCAGGCCATGTAGGCGGTGCAGCCTTGTGTTCCCCCACAGCCTGGATTAATTGCTTTGGGGTGACATTTCTCTGTGGACCACTAAAATATATATGTGGACCACTAGTTGGCAGTGGCCCACCGGTTGGCGACTGCTGTTCTAGTCCAACCCCCTGCACAGGCAAGAAACTTTATACTATTTCAGACAAATGGTTGTCCAATCTCTTCTTTAAAAAACCTGAAGTGTTGGTGCAACCACAACTTCTGTAGGCAAGTTTTTCCACTGATTGTCTGTTCTGTCAGGAAATTTCTCTTTGGTTTAGGTTGGTTCCCTCCTTGATTAGATTCCATCTGTTGTTTTTTGTCCTGCCTTCAGGTGCTTTGGGAGAATAGCTTAACCTCCCCCACTTCCTCATCTTGTCCTCCAAGGAAAGCAACCGGTTTCTCTGACAATCCACCTATCAAGCTATCCCACTGATATTGCCTCTTAGGGCAAGGGTGTCAAACTGGTGGTCTGTGGGCCAGATGCATCACACGCAGGCAACACCCACCCTGGCTCTGCAAAGGCAAAAATATCATGATACATCATGTGACTCCACGTGACATAATTGAGTGTGACACCCGTGTCTTAGGGAGATTGTAATGTTAATGTTATTTTTCCTATTTTGATGGCTCTAAGCCAAGGAAGAGTACAGAAAAGGGTATATCCTGTTATTTTTTCAGATGCAGAAAAATGTATGAGATGTCCAGAAGATCAGTATCCAAATCAGGAACAAATCCAATGTATCCTCAGGATCATTACCTTCTTGTCCTATGAAGAAACATTAGGGATCATTTTGGTTTCCTTTACCCTATTCCTCTCCTTCATTACCTGTGTAATATTAGCCATCTTCATTAAATATCTAGAAACTCCAATAGTCAAGGCCAATAACCGTGACCTCTCCTATATTATCCTTTTGACCCTCCTTCTTTCCTTCTTAACCTCCTTCCTCTTCATTGGTCCTCCGAGAAAAGCAACATGCCTTCTCCGACAATCAACCTTCAGCATCATCTTCTCAGTTGCTGTCTCTTGTGTCTTGGCCAAAACAATCATGGTGGTGCTAGCCTTCTTGGCTACAAAACCAGGAAACACAGTGAGAAGATGGCTGGGAAAGAGCTTGGCCAACTCCATCATCTTTTCTTGTTCTAGTGTCCAAGTTGCCATCTGTACTTTCTGGCTATGGAATTCTCCACCCTTCCCTGACTCTGATATGCAGTCTCAGCTTAGAGAGATCACATTACAATGCAATGAAGGATCAGTTGCTATGTTTTATATTGCTCTTGGTTACATGGGCTTCTTGTCTACCATCTGCTTCATGGTGGCTTTCCTGGCCAGGAACCTCCCTGGAGGCTTCAATGAAGCTAAGCTGATCACCTTCAGCATGTTGGTTTTCTGCAGTGTGTGGATTTCCTTTGTGCCCACCTATCTGAGCACCAAGGGGAAGTACATGGTGGCTGTGCAGATCTTCTCCATTTTGACCTCCAGTGCAGGTCTTCTGGGCTGCATCTTCATTCCCAAGTGCTACATTATTTTACTAAGACCAGATCTGAATACAAAGGAACAGTTAATGATAAAAGTAAAATAGAAATCTTATAATAAATCTTTTTTTTTTCAAGGAGAGGCGTCTTGTACTTTGGACACATCTGTGCTGTCAAATGATCATTTCTTCCCCTGTGTTGATCCTTTACACCATTTAAACTATTATCTATCTGGTTAAGACATGATTATATTTAATTAATTTTTATTTTATTTTTTATTTATTTAATTTATATTGCTCATGGTGACTTGAGGTGGCTTACACAATGTAAAACCATATTTAAAACAAAAAATGAAAATAAAACAATAAAAACAAACAGAAAGAATAAAATAAATTAGTAAAGTACAATAGAACAAAATTTGGGAAAACAAAAAACAAAACAAAACATCAAAAAA
This sequence comes from Hydrophis major, assembly GCA_033807585.1. Lineage (NCBI taxonomy): Eukaryota > Metazoa > Chordata > Lepidosauria > Squamata > Elapidae > Hydrophis > Hydrophis major. Next base: position 25,870,429 of record CM066329.1, read on the forward strand.
CAACTCCCACCCCCCTCCCCGACGACAGCAGATCACACTAGCCATTTGATGGGCTCCATCCCTCTCTGGGTTCCAGAGACCCGCTGGCAAAACCAGATCTTCAGTGCCTTTCAGAGGAGTATTAGTGAAGGGGCCATTCTAGTCTCTGGGGGAATGATGTTCCAGAGAGATGGAGCTACCACGGAAAAGGCCCTTCTTCTGGGGCCCACCAGATGTATCTCCCTCAGGGGTGGGACCTACAACATTCCCTGCCTCCTCGCCCTAATGGGTCAGGTGGGTGTGACTGACAAGAGACATTCCCTCAGATAACCCGGACCCAAGCCAGGAAGGGCTTTAAAGGTGACAACTAGCACCTTGAATTGCACCTGGAAGCAAATTGACAACCAATGCAGCTCCTGCAGGAGAGGTTACACATGTGCATCCCGGGATCTGGAAAAAAACATGCAGGCTGGAGCTTCTGGATGCTCTTCAAGGGCAGTCCCATGTAGAGCATGTTGCAATAATCAAGATGGGAAGTGACCAGGGCATGCGTGACTGTGAGTAGAGACCGCTGATCCAGGAAAGGGAGTAACTGGCACACAACCTGCTGTTGTGCAAAGGCCCTCCTGACCACAACCATTACCTGCTCTCTAAACAGGAGCTGTGAGTCCAGGAAAACCCCTAGATTACACACAGGGTCTGTTTGGGGTAGTGCCACCCCATCCAAGACTAAAAGTTGTAATTATCCCTGAACCAATGAACCCCAAATCCAAAGCCACTCAGTCTTGCAAGGGTTTAGTTTCAACCCATTGCTCCCCATCCAGCCCCTAACAATCTCCAGGCACTGTGAGAGGGAGGATGCAGCAACACTTCGCTCACCATGGGCCGAGACATACAGCTGAGTATCATCAGCATATTGGTGATACCTCAGTCCATGGTGACAGATGATCTCACCCAGCAGCTTCATATAAATCTTGAACAGGAGTGGAGAAAGTACTGAGCCCTGCAGAACCCTATAAAGCAATGAGCGAGGGCTGGATCTCTCCCCCTATCAATACAGACTGAGAGCGGCCGCAGAGAAAGCACAAGGCCTCCCACTCCCATCCCCCGAAGTCATCCCAGGAGAATCCCATGGTCAATGGTATCAAAAGCCACCAAGAGATCAAGTAGAGCAAGGATGGATGCACTACCCCCATCCCGCTCCTGCCAGAGATCATCCAAAAGAGCGACCAATGATGTTTATGTCCCAAATCCAGGTCTGAATCCTGACTGGTAGGGGTTGAGATAATCTGTTTCATCAAGAAACCTCTGCTGCATGATCACCTTCTCAACAACCTTCCCCCAAAAGGGAAGATTGGAGACAGGTTGGAAATTATTCAACCAGGTGGAGTCCAGTGATGGCTTCTTAAGAAGAGGGTGGACCACAGCCTCCTTAAAGTGCTGGGGCACTGTCCCCTCCTATAGAGAAGCATTAATCACCACCAGAGTCCATCCGCTTGTCACCTCCTGGGAAGCTTTCACAAACCAGGAGGGACATGGGTCTAAAATATAGGTGTTCCCGTGCATACTCCCTAGGATCCTGTCCAATTTTACTCCCACCAGGAGGCATCTCATGAAATTTGCAGAGTGAGATTGATAAAGCACGTAGAATATTCAGAATGGAGACTATCCAATCCTATGTTATATTACGAGTGATTTTATTACAAGAACCAGACAGATCTCCAAAGTATCAAAATTCTCCTTATTTGAAACCTGTCAAAAACCTGTCATTGCTCTATTAACTGTCAGGTGACTCCCTTTGGGGTTCTAAGATGGGAGTGTTCCTTAAAAGGCCATCGTCTCCCCACTGCCCTTCTTTTATCTCTTTGGCAGAGGGACCATTACCATTCACTTCTTGGAGAGTATCCTATCCATTGTAATATCTACATGAAGCCCTAGAGTTACATTATCAGTCACCATGGGTTGAGGTATCATCAGCATGTGAATGATACTCAATTTTATATCTCCATCCCAAGTGATGCTGTTGTTGACCCCTGGAGGCTGCGGGAGCTGCATGGCGAACAATGGGTTTTGATTGAATCCTGACAAGACCAATTGCTTTGGATGCATGGATCTTCAATATCTGGGTTTTTGACATCTTTAGCTCTAGATGAGTGGCACTATCCCAGGCTGACCTGGTCTGCAACTTAAGGATTATCCTGGATAAGCAACTCCTGCTCAAAGAGCAAGTGGCAGTTATGTCTGGGAGAGCCTTTGCAGAAGTTCAGGTTCTGCATCAGTTGTGGCATATCCTGGAGTCCCTGTGCTCAGCCACTCAAGCCCTGGTCACCTCACATTTGCACTACTGCAATGAACTCTACATTGGGCTGTCCTTGAAGAGCACTTGGAGGCTTCAATTGATGCAGAGTGTGGCAAAGCTGTGGGGCCCCTGTAGTCTCCCATGTTACACCACTGGTCCAGGAGTGGTGTTCTACTGGTTCGGCCCAGTTTGGCCAAACTGGTAGGTCCAAGGATCATCTCTGAGCAAACCAGTTCACTCCGATGATGAGCTGCTCTCCCCTCCCACCTGCACTAGTTCTATTCTTTATTTCCTGGTTTTCAAGCTCAGTTGCTTCACATGGCACAGTGGAGAGTGCACCCGTTGTGTGCGCGCAAAGCACATGCTCACCGAACTGTTTTTCACACTGGTTGAATCACACCCCTGCACTGTTCTATTAGCTGTACTGGGTGCCGGTTTTGTCGTGTCCGTCAATAAGGAGACCAGGAGGCAGTGACTAGGTTTCAGCTCTTTATTTGGTCCCTGGAACCGATCTGGCTCCAAGGGAAAAAGCAGCGGCTTTTTATTCTCAAGCCGCGGTGGCTGCGGCCAATGGCACTGCTTTGAATCTCCTGCAATTCGTTTCCACCAATCGCGGGAGATTCTCAACGGGCCAATCAGCGCGGCTCGCTAAACCAATCAGATCACCTCGTGCTTTGGCCAATCAAAGCGCGGGGTTTCAAGAATGCTAATGAGTGTACAGAACACCCCTCTCCTCTTGGTTTGGTCCTACATAACGTAGTCCTGTAGGTAAGTGGGGCTCCGTATTTGCTTACTGGACCTGCGCAGGTCAGTCGTTGGTTGGTTCCCGGCCAGTTCGGTCGGGTTCTCTGTGTCTCTCGGCCTCATCGGTGGGACCGCCTGGTATTTTTTGCCGGGCCGCTTGTCGCAGCTCCCTCCTGGTCTACCCAGGCTAGTTGAGCTGTGGTTTTTACTGCTCCTGCCTGGTCTTTCCGGGCTGGTCGAGCTGGCCTGGCTGCTTCTTCCTGGCGAGGTTCCAAGCTGGCTACTTGCTGGTGAGAATGGCTGGTTCCTTTCTTCTGGGTTTTGGTTCCTGGGGTATTCCCTCCCCTCTTGGTTTGTGTTAAGGGGATTGGTTATGTCTGGTTGCATGTCAGTTGTGTTCCTTGTGGCTGTTCTCGATCTTAATTGATCGATGTGGCGTTTCCATGCTCGTCTGTCGGTTGTTTGCATCCGGTACAAGTGGGGACCTGTCAGTTGGGTTATGGTTGCTGGTACCCATAGTGGGTCTCCGGTTTGGTTTTTTGCGTAGATGGCGTCACCTGGTGCAAAGGATCAGTGCCTGCTGGAGGAGTTTGGGGGGTTTTCCGGGTTGTATGTGGGGTGCAGTCTATCGAGTGGGGACCTTATTTTCCTCCCCATTAGTAGCTCTGTCAGGCTTTTGTTTGTTGTCGTGTTCGGGGTTATGTGTTGTATGAAAAGCATTTTATTTATTTTGTCTTGGATCTCCCCATGTTCGATTTTCAGGATGGTTTTTTTTGTAAATTGAAACATCCGTTCTGCCCTTCCATTCGCCGTCGGATGCGCCGCGGCTGTCAGTGTGTGTCGTATGCCCCATTCCGCTAGGAATTTTTCAAATTCCAGCGAGGTGAATTGGGGCCCATTGTCCGACACGATGACATCTGGGAGGCTGTGGGTTGCGAAGAGTTTGCAAAGTTCCTTGGTCACGGCCTCTGTGGTGGTGGATTTCATGTTGTTTACCTCCAACCAGTTGGAGTAAGCGTCTATGGTTATTAGGAATGTATGTCCCTTTGTGGGCCCGGCGAAGTCTATGTGGATCCTAGACCAGGGTCCCCTGGGGTTTCCCATTCTAGGATCGGTGCTGTGGGAGGGCTTGGTCTGGTTTCTTGGCAGCGTTGACACCTTGCCACCCAGGCCTTGATTTGTTTATCCATCCCTGGCCACCAAGCGTAACTCCTGGACAGGGCTTTCGTTCTAACTGTGCCCCTCGTGTAACAACTCCAATACCTTCTCTTGCAGTTTTTCCGGGATAATCACCCTATCCCCCCACAGTACACACCCTTTTTGTACGAGAGTTCTGTTTGCTGGTTCTGGAATGTTTTGAATGTTTCGTCATTGTCCTTTTCCGGCCACCCTTTCTCTACCCAATGTAACACCCGCGCCAGACGTTTGTCTTTATTAGTTTCTCGGGCAATGTCTGATGCGCTTATGGGTAGATCGGGCAGAGTCTTTATGCTGAGGGTGGTCATCATGGGTGCTGGGTCAGTGTCTAGCTCGGGTAGCGGTGAGTGGCTCAAAGCGTCTGCATGTGTGATAGTCTTACCAGGTCGGTGTGTGAGCCAGTAACTGTAGGCGGCAAGGAATTCGGACCACCTTGTCATTCTAGGAGATAGAATGTTCGGGGTGGTCCTGTTCCCTGTGAGGATTCCCAGCAGCGGCTTGTGGTTGGTGATAATGGTGAACGTCCGGCCGTAAAGGTACTCGTGGAACCTTTTCACTGCGGCGACAATAGCCAGGGCCTCTTTGTCCAGCTGACTGTAGTTTCTCTCTGGTTTGGTGAGGGTCCTTGAAAAGAAGGCGATGGGTGCTTCTTTTCCATCGGGGAGAGTGTGGCTGAGGACGCCGCCGACGCCGAAAGGTAATGCGTCGCATGTGACTGCTAGTGGTAGGGTCTCATTGTATTGGATGAGGACGGCATCCGAAGTGAGCAGGTCCTTGGTTTTCCTGAAGGCGGCTTCCTCGTGTTTCCCCCAAGTCCAGGTAGCCGCCTTGTCCAAGAGCCTATGTAAAGGCTCCGCCACGATCGCCTTTTGGGGCAGGAAAACATTGTAAAAATTAAGCAGTCCTAGAAACGCCTGCAGTTCCATTTTAGTCCTGGGTGTGGGGGCCTCCTTAATGGCTTTGATTTTGGTTTTGGTTGGGTGGATGCCATGCTGGTCTAGGAGGTACCCCAGGAACTTGACCCGCTCTGTGTAAATTTGGCACTTTTCCCTCTTCACCTTTAGCCCAGTTCCCTTGAATTTGGTTAGTACCTCCCTTAGTTGACCCTCTTGTTCTGGCTGGTTGGCTGCCGATACCAGCACATCATCGAAATAGGGCACCACCCCCTTGATGCCTTGTAAGAGTCTCTCCATGAGGCTCTGGAATATTCCAGGCGCCATGCTGACTCCGAACTGGAGCCGGTTACATCGGAAAGCTCCCCGGTGGGTGACTATGGTTTGTGCCTCCGTGGTTTCTTCATCGACCGGCAGCTGTTGGTATGCTTGGGCCAGGTCGAGTTTCGCAAAAACCTTGCCTCCCCCCAGTGAGTGTAGAAGATGTTTCACTATTGGGATGGGGTAGGCGCTTTGTTGCAAGGCGCAATTTAGGTTGGCCTTATAGTCCCCACAGATTCTCACCGACCCATTGGGCTTGACTGGGGTGACTATTGGGGTCTCCCACTGGGCATGGTCTATTGGTTGTAGGACCCCTTGCTTGACGAGCTTGTCAATTTGCTCATCAATTTTTGGCCTGAGTGCGAAAGGTACCCGCCTTGGTTTTAGGCGTCTCAGGGGAATGTTAGGGTCTAGGCTGAAGGAGATAGGGGGCCCTCGGTACTTGCCTAGGGTGCCGTCGAACACTTCCTGGAAGTCCCGTGTCAGTTGTTGTTCCCAATCGGTCTCGGCGATGTGGTTGATGCCCGTGACTTCGATGCCGAGCAGTGTGAACTATTGCAGTCCCAAAAGGCTGGGTCGGTCTCGGTCCATGATCATCAGGGGAAGCTTTGCAGTATGGCCCTTAAATGTCACTCTGAATTGTCCGGTTCCGACTACCGGGATGCGGTTTCCCTGGTAGTCTTTAATGATTAGTCTCTGGTTCTCCAGTCCCTTCTTTTGGATGGTAGGCACCAAATGTTTGATCTCTTGCCAGGCAAGTATGGAGAGGTAGGACCCGGAGTCCACTTCCATTTTGCATGGCTCGCCTTCGATGCCTACCTCCATGTAGAATTTTTGGGCGTCGGTGGTTGATGCATGGCCGATGATGACCATCTGGTGGGTTTCCTCCTTCCGCCGCGTCTCGCTGCCTTGTCGGGTTCGCTCGCTCCGGTCCCAGCGGCTGTCGGTTGGGCGATCTCTGGTTCTGGGGGGTGTGCTGTCCTGTCTCCGCTCGCTGTGGTACTGCCGCCTGGGGCTGTAGGCTTTCTTTAACCGGCATACGCGGGTGATGTGACCCTTTTTGTCGCAGTGCTGGCAGACTGCATCGAAGAAACGGTACTCAGATCTAGGGTGGTTGCCTCCACAACCGGCACACGCAGTCCCCGACTTACGACCCCGCTGAATGCTCTGGTCGCGTCCTGTCTGGAGCCGATGGATTTCCTCCTCCTTGTCCGAAGTGTCGGAGGCGGAGTGGAATTCGCCATGGTGGGTGGTGGTCTCGTGGTGACTTGCTTCCGGTTGGGCCTCAGTCACCCGTCCAGGGTTGTTGGTCGCGATGCGGTCCCCTGTGTCCAGTCTCCGCATGCGGTTCGCCGACTGCCGGGTGGCCTCGGCTATGGTGGCTTCAGCGATGGCATTGGCGAGGGCGATGTCACCTTTGGCCATCAGCCGACTCTGTAGGACTGGATCCCGAAGCCCGAGCACGACTTGGTCCCTTAGGGCCTCGTCCATGTCGGAGAATCCGCACAGTCCTCCTAGGTTCCGCAGCTCCGCAACAAAGTCGCTGAGGCTTTCGCCCGATTTCTGGTCCCGCCGGTAGAACTCGTGCTGCCTGATGAGGGTGGGCACGGCGGGAGTGTAGTGTTTTCGGAGTAAAGGTTCGAGGTCGGCCCAGTCCATCTCTGTGACGTCAGTGGGTTTCGCTAGGGCTTTCACCATCTTGAACACTGTGGGCCCGCAATGTGTCAGGAAGACGGCTCATTTTTTCGGCCTGGTGACGTCCTTCATGTCGCTACATTCGAGGAACATGCGGAATCTGTCCATGTAGGATTCCCAGTCCTCGCTAGCGGGGTTGAAGGGTGCGGGTGGAGCGATGTTGGCCATCTCGTTGGTCTTGCTTCTGTTGGACACATGCTCGATGGGGTTCAGACTCGGGATCCCACCCTCGTCGCCAGTGTCATGTCCGTCGGTAAGGAGACCAGGAGGCGCTGAGTAGGTTTCAGCTCTTTATTTCGTCCCCGGAACCGATCTGGCTCCAAGGGAAAAAGCAGCGGCTTTTTATTCTCAAGCCGCGGCGGCCGCGGCCAATGGCACTGCTTTGAATCTCCCGCGATTTGTTTCCACCAATCGCGGGAGATTCTCAGCGGACCAATCAGCGTGGCTCGCTAAACCAATCAGATCGCCCCGCGCTTTGGCCAATCAAAGCGCGGGGTTTCAAGAATGCTAATGAGTATACAGAACAGGTTTGCTTCTGGGTGCAATTCAATGTGTTGGTTATTATCTATAAACTACTGCATGGAGTGGGTTTAGATTACTTCAAGAACTATCTCATTCCAATGTGAAAAGCCCACCTCACTCATGTACAGTATGGGTAGAGGAGGCATGATGCAGTTCCCATAAGTCAAGGAATTCCAGCTGGAATTCCAACTGGCAGGGTCCAAGAGAACATCCTTCTCTGCCATGGCCCCAGTCCTTTGGAACATCTCACCTCCTGAGGTGAGATTGGCTCCCACCCTTATGACCTTCTGCAAGAGCCTAAAGACTTGGCACTGCCAGGCTTAGGGCCCCAATGGGGAAGTATTCTATTGAAGTAGTTGATCAACTAATAGAAAATCCATGAAATCTTTCCTAATTTCTCTCTTAAGTTTGTTTAAATCAGCAACCCCAAAAAAGTATTTAAATCAGCAATCTTAAAGACCAAATCACTGGTATGACTTGTGTCAGCTTTGGAAGCCATATTAGCACCAGCAGCTTCCACGCTGCCACATTCCTGTGCTTGGGAAATTGGGAGGGGGGGATTTCATGGAGCATATGTAGTTAGACATAATAGCATTCTTCTTTACAGTCAAGGTCATGTTATTCCTGCACCCGGATGAGGAGTGTTTAAGGGATGTCTCAAATGGCAATGGATAGTGATTGGGGCATGTGATGGAATGATGGGTGCAGAGAATGGGTTTGTATTTTTTATTTATTGAAGGGAAACCCAGAACTGTCAGATTTGGATTTTCCCAGATGTGCCAGTATGACTTTTCCAATAATGAGAAACTTTGAGAAAATGCCTGTCTCAAAGTTTTTGATTGGAGTTTGGTATTGCTGGAACACTGACAACTTGATTCAATTACCAGTGGTTGCATTATGGTGAATTCAAATGTGACGTGGCCACTTTCCTCCAAAGTTCTTATAACTTCTCAACTATTTCATCCCTATTAGTAAGAATTAATTCCAATATAGCTGTGCCTCTATAGGGTTTCCTGCTTGAGCAGAGGAGCAGGGAGCAGAGTGTTGGACTAGAAGACCTTTAAGGTCCCTTCCAATTCTGCTATTCTATTCTATTCTATACTATTCTATTCTATTCTGGTGGTTCTGAAAATTTTATTTGGGTTTTCACAAAAACAAAATACAAATAAAACATCTTTTTTTGAAAATAGCATGGTCCCAGGTTATCACTTCTTCATACAGACACAAACTCAATTTCATGCTCATTTTTATGTTCTATTCCATATCTTATTACTGTTTTATATTTTCTACATAGTTTTTCCCCTCTTTTAATTTTCTCAACTTTATTTTAATTATCTCATCTCAATTCAAATCATTATATTTATACTTTTGTCTGTCCTGTTGCAATTTCATATTATCTTTTCTTATTAAACAAATTTTCCCCTGTAGTTACTAACTGGAGTATGACACCTTTATATCTTTCAATTTTATCCATTCAAACTCTTATTTAAGCTTCAATGTATACCTTTAAGATTATAGCATTCAATATAATACATAACTTCCAATTGAATTCTGCTTGGTACATTCTTAAAATACACACTATATTCTTAAAAAGAAAAGATTATATATATAGGTAAATAAATCACACATTCCATTCCAATTCAATTCTATCATTAATATTCATTAAAATCTTAATATCTTTAACATTTTTTTCAATTAAATATCATACTTCCTTGAGAACACTTATAAACTTTCCATAATTAATTCTTTTTTTTATTTCTCACTTATATTTTTATAAATCATTAATAATAATTAAAATGCTCCCATCCTTTCCGAATTTAATTATCTCATTCACTTTAATTCATTTTTTATCAACAAACATTCTACTACATTACAGTGAATATTTTATCCATCATTTTAGTCATATTTTCTAAAATTATTTCTATTTGTAATATAACAATGCTATCTTATGTGCCTTTGCAGAATCCCTTTTACAATTAAATTTTCACTCATTATATCTAAATAGGCTTATGGTTTCAATCCTTATATCTTTCCCTGTTTCTCTATATCTTGTTTCTGTCTTTTACAATTTCTTTTCCTTACCTTCTTCCTCCTCTTCTTCTCCCTCCCCTTTTAACCCCCTCATCTGTCTACTTCTAATTCTCTCATCTGTAATCCTCTCTTCTGTTGCTTTCTAATATACTTATCTTTCAAACTCTTCTTTTTGGTTGTTTTTTCTAGTCTTAAACCTTTCACTCTCTTTATATGCTGTTGACATTGTCATTTTATAATTTTGTGACCACAGTTTTTGCCATTTCTCTAAATCAATCCCATATCCAAAATTCTTCCCCCAAGCAATCATTGTTTCTTTAACTTGTTCTTCCTCTAATTTAATTTCCAACAAATAACTATATAATTTTTTAATCACTTTTTCATCAGTACCTGTCAAAATCCTATCTAAGTCAGTCAATTTATCATAAAATCCTTCTATTTTAGAATCTTTAAGATACCTTGCATGTATTTGCGCATATGAAAACCAATTCATCTTTATACCTTGTTCTTCTAAATTTTGCATCATTTTAAGTTCACCCTTTTCATCCAATATTTCCCCATATCTAACTGTTTGTTCCTTCTTATAAGTTATAGGATACGAAAAAGCTTCAATAGTTGATAACCAAACTGGAATTTTCAAATAACATTGTTTCTTAGTTTTCTCCCAATTCAACCATAACGATTCCCGTATATAATGCCTTCTGAAATAACCCTGTGATTTAGTTCCCTTATACCATAAAAAAGCATGCCAACCCAATAATAAATCATGACCTTCTAATGTCAACAATCTAGTCTTTCTTAACGTTATCCATTCTTTAACCCATATTAAGTTTGCAGCTTGATAATACAACTCCCAATTAGGAAGGCCAAATCCTCCTCTAATTCTAGCATCCTGTAAAAGTTTTAATTTTATTCTCGCTTTCTTGCCTTGCCATATATACTTCAACACAATTTTATTTAGTTCTTCGAAGTAATCCTTACTTAACCTAATTGGTATTGTTTGAAACAAATATAAAATTCTGGGTAAAATATTCATCTTGATTGTTGAAATTCTACCTATCAATGACAATTGTAGGTTTTCCCATTTTTTCAGGTCGGATGCTATCTGCTGTTTAATCTTAATATAATTATTCTCTTTCAGTGTAGTACATCTTGACGTCAGATATATCCCCAAATATTTAACTTTGTTCGTAACTTGAATTTTCAATAAATCTGCCAGCTCTTCTCTTTGCCTTAATAACATGTTCTTTGTCAAAATCTTTGTTTTATCTTTATTTATTTTTAAACCAACCATCTCACCATACATCTCTCTCTTTTCTAATAGTTTTAAAGCTGTCTCTAAAGGGTCTTCCAAAATAAAGACCAAGTCATCCGCAAAGGCTTGCAATTTGAATTCCTCCTTTTTGACTTTCATTCCCTTTATGTTTATATCCTCTCTAATATTTCTATTTAAGACTTCCAAGGTCAATCCAAATAACAAAGGAGATAATGGGCATCCTTGTCTTGTACCTTTTTTAATATTGATAGAGTCTGTGAATTCTCCATCTATCATTACTTTTGCCGTTTGCTTATAATATATGGCTTCTATTGCTTGGATAAATTTTCTAGAAAAGCCCATCTGTTCCAATAGTAATAACATAAATCTCCAGTTCACATTATCAAATGCCTTTTGGGTATCTAAGAATAACAAAGCCATTTGTTTTTCCGAATGCGCCTCATAATTTTCCAATGTGTCCAGGATTACCCTCATATTGTCTTTAATCTGTCTCTTTGGTAAAAATCCATTCTGATCAGAGTGAATAAAGTTATTTAGGTATTTTTTAAGCCTTTCTGCCAAGATTGAAGCAAAGATTTTATAGTCTGTATTCAATAAAGAAATAGGTCTATAGTTCTTAATTTGTAATGGGTCAACCCCTTCTTTTGGAATAAGTGTAATATAAGCTTCTGACCATGTTTCAGGTATTTTCTTATTTATCATAACTTCATTCATGACTTCTAACAGTGGAATCCTCAACGATTCTTGTAGTGTTTTATAAAATTCTGCCGGGAAACCATCTGGTCCTGGTGCTTTTCCATTATTCTGTCTGTTAAGTGCTTCAATTAATTCCATCATTGTTATAGCACTTTCTAACATTTTCCCAGTTTCATCAGGTATCTTAGGTAGGTTAGCATTTTGTAAATACTGTTTAATTTTTTCCTCATCAAGATCCTCTTGTTTATATAATTGTCCATAAAAATTTCGAATGATTGCCTTTTTCTCCTTATTACCATAACAAATTTGACCATGATCATCTATTAACTGTGATATTTTACTTGATTCTTTCTCTTTTCTCAGCTTATATGCTAACCATCTACCTGGCCTATTTGCATCTTCAAAATAGTTCCGTTTAGCACTTCTAATTTTTTATGCCAATTCTTCTTTCTCTGCTTGATCCATTTTATGTTTAATTATGTCCATTTTAAGTTTGATATCTTTTTTCTGTGGCATCTTCTATAATTCTTTTTCCAGTTTTTTATGCTCATCTTCTAGAGCTTTAATCATTTGCCTCTTCCTAATGTTCTTTTTCTTTATATAGTCAATTATTAATCCTCTTGCATATGCCTTCATTGTATCCCAAACATTCTGTATTGAAGTATCTTCTTTTTTGTTTTCATTGAAGAAGAAGGCCAATTCTTTTCCCATCCATTGTGTAAAATCTTTTTCCTTTAGAATAGTATTGTTTAATGTCCATCTAGATCTTCTTTTTTGTCCTTTCCATTTAATTGTCGTTGGATTATGGTCTGCCCACGTACTTGTTTCAATATTCATTTCTTGAATATTAGATAATAATTCTGTTGATGTCCAAATCATATCTATTCTGGACCACGATAAATGCCTGTTTGAATAAAAAGTATATTGTTGAGTTTTAGTATTTCTTTCTCTCCATATATCTTTTAAATTTAGTTCATCTGTCATTTTAAAAAAGGATTTAGGGAGAGTTTTCCTATTTTTTCGTGTTGTTTTTGCTGTATAGTCCAGTATATTGTCTACAATTCCATTAAAGTCCCCCATCATAAGTATGTTAACATAGTCCAGTTCAATCATTTTCATGTGTAATTTTTTATAAAATTCTTCTTGCTTATCATTTGGGGCATAAATTGCAACCAAGAGAGTTTTTATATTATTATCCACTATTTCAACTATTAATACTCTTCCATCTTCATCCGTATAAATCAATTTGGCTGGAGTGGTTTCTTTAACGTACAAAACCACTCCTCTTTTCTTACAATGAGTCAGAGAAGTAAATATTTTCCCTAACTTTGGTCGTATTAATAATTTTCATGTTGTTTTTTAATGTGTACTTCTTGTAAGCAAATTATATCAAATTTTAGCTTCTCTAATTTATAAAAAGTTTTCCTTCTTTTGATAGCTGAGTTCAGTCCATTTATATTCATGGAAATCAGTTTTTTCTCCCCCGTAGTTATGCTTTATATTTAGGTCTAACAGCTCTCGTGGATCTTATTTCACGTTGTTCTTTGATCTCCATTTGTCCACCTATTGCGCCTTCTTCTTTTTCCATCTCCATTTGGTCCTCTTCAAATTCAGTTAAAATCTTTTCTTTTTCCGTCTCCATTTCTCTTCTTTCGAAAAATTCCTTGTAAAACATTTCTGCTTTCGCAATTGAATCAATTCTGTATCTCTGTTCTTGCCATATAAACATTAATCCTTCTGGAATCAGCCATCTATAGTTCACCTCTTTTTTCAATAGCATTTTAGTCAAAAATCGATACTCTCTTCTAATCTCTCTCATTTTTCTAGGTACTTGTTTTAAGACCAGAACTCTTTGCCTTTATATTTCAACCCCTTCTCTCTTACCACTTGTAATATTTGGTTTTTAATAGTTTTTTTGGTGAATCTATCATGGACCTCTCTTGGTAATTGGTTCCTCGTCGCATATCTTGTGAAGACTCGATATATCTCATCTACTCCATCCATCATCTTTTCCTCTGTAATTTCCAAGACTTCAGCCAAAATTTCAATCATTACTGCCGCCAAGTTTTGTCCTTTTTCTTCCTCGATATTTTGGAATCTAAGATAAAATTCTGACCTGTCCATCTCCCACTTCAACATCCAACTTTTTTCTTGTTCGACCATTGTTAATCTGTTATCAATATTCCCAATTGTATCATCTCTTTGCTTGTCTTTCTCTTCTATTTTTTGGATTCTCTCATCATGTTTCACCATCATTTGTTGAAAATTTTCAAATTTCTCATCCATCTTTCCAATTCTTTGGTCAATACTCTCCATTCTTTGTTCCATACTCATTTTAAGATCTTGTATTCCTTGCATTAAAAAAACCCTAATCCTTTCCCTTTTCTCTCTCCTTCGCTGCTTCAAAATCTTCTTTGGGAACAATGGTATTTAGTTTAAATTCCAGGGTACTTTACATTATTGCTTTTTCAGTTTAACTCAGTCGACCAAAACTTTCTCTTCTTATCTTCCTCCTGCACATTCTTTTTTGGTTCAGTTCTTCTTTGAGATGGCCATTTCTGACCACCGCTGCAACCACCTTTGGGCAAGGGAGTAATGGCCAACTGGGGAAGAGAGATGCGGCTCTCCTCGACCCTGCTGGCAGTCTCCCCCCTCTTCACCACCTCTACGAGGTAGCTTAGCCCCGAAACCAGTCGGTTCAGGGCGCTTCGGCAGATTGAAACCGCGCACAATTGTGGATTTCTGTCTGTTGCCAAAGAGACTCAAACCGGAAGCCTATTCTATTCTATTCTATTCTATTCTATTCTATTCTATTCTATTCTATTTTCTATTCTACTCTACTCTACTCCCTACTCCCTACTCCCTACTCCCTACTCCCTACTCCCTACTCCCTACTCCCTACTCCCTACTCTCTACTCTACTCTACTCTACTCTACTCTACTCTACTCTACTCTACTCTACTCTACTCTACTCTACTCTACTCTACTCTACTCCACTCTATTCTATTCTATCCCATCCCATCCCATCCCCCAAAAGGGGTTCCTGTAGCACGGAGATCTTAGCAGATTTCACATCAACATTGGGTACAATTTTCATTCCCCCCCCCAAAGATGGCTTAAGAGCACTTCCATCAATAGTGTGGAAAGGCTCTCAAGGGTGATCCAGAATAACTAAGGAATCACATCTCTGTGTTGTTCAACTCTGTGGAATCACACAAAATCTAGGCTATTGAAAAGATGTTGCTATATCTTATAAGTATCTGAATTATTGTGATGTTTTATCTTTCAGTCAAATCTCTATGGGTTTTTTCCCTCTCAAACTGTTCCAATGACTCAAAAACAACATGAGGCAATAGTTTGCATTAGAAAGTCTGGTCTCACAATTATTCCCAAGGTTTCTCAAGGTCCTAAGAGAAATGATAAGTGTGGCATGTAAAGGACACAGATCTTAAGTTGGTGCCCTATAGTTGTGAAGCTTGGGCTGAACTCTGTCCTGAATTAGACAAACCACCAACACTTTAGCATGGTGAGACTGCCAAGGTTTCTTCTCCTGATTTTTTAAACTGTTGCAACACAGGAGATGGACTTAGGTGCTCAAAGAATGCTCCTTTTGTTTCTGCTTCTGCTGCAGCTGCAGCCCTATGGTGCCAGTGGGATGCTCCACACCAAGTGTCCCTTAACTTTGGAGCATGAGGAATTCAATGAAGGGAATCACTACAAGCCAGGGGACCATGTTATTGCTGGACTTCTCTCTATATCGCCTGCCCGGTTTCTACCAAATGATTTCCAAAGGCCTCCATCTGCTAACATTTCATGGTAAGACTGTATTACTATTCTTCTCATCTTTCCTAGTACCTATCTCTTCCCATTTATGATTATAACCGTGCTGTATCTTTACAATTTATATTGTTTTATTTGTTTCCTAGTATGATTTGATTGCTTATTGGTAACTTATGAATATCAATCAATGTTGTATCTTATAATTCTTGATGAATGTATTTTATTTTTTCTCTATGTACACTGAGAGCATATGCACCAAAAATAAATTCCTTGTGTGTGCAATTCCATCCCATTCCATCCCATCCCATCCCATCATTTCTATTCTATTCTATTCTATTCTATTCTATTCCATTCTATTCCATTCCATTCCATTCCATTCCATTCCATTCCATTCCGCTGTGTGAATGAAAGCAGGAGGAACAAAATAACTGAGATCAGGTCATATTTTATTATATGGTTAGTTTGCAAGCCTGGATAATGTATGTGAATATTCATGCCAACATATGGATTAGCCAGCCTTTATTTCTAGGGGAATTCTGTGAAATATAAGTATTCCTCTATTTAGTCCAGGTTTCCCCAATAGATAGCAGCTCTTCTTAACATTCTCTACTTATTATGGTTTGTTTCCTTGGCTGGTGAATATTTCCTGCTCAAAAATATTAGCTGTATGAAATATTAGAACCACTTTATAAAACCTTAGTAAGACCACATTTGGAATACTGCTGTCAGTGTTCCAACTAATGAACTCTAAACCAATGAACTCCGAGACAAACATTTCCTCCAAGTTCCATTTTATTAGAGTTGTTATGTTGGCACATCTGGGTAAACCCTAATTGGAGAGTTCCTGGTTTTCCCTTCCAAAAAGAGAAATCAAAGTTCCATCTCCTGCACCCATCAGTCCATCACATGGCCCAATCGAATCATTCATCCCAAGTGGAGATATCCTTCCTGTCACTCCCCTCCAGGTGCAGGGAAACATGTCCTTGACTCTCTGAGAAAGAATGTTGTTATGTCTAATCTTCTACCTCGCTATGAAATCCCCCCTCTCAAATTCCCAGACACTGAATGTGGCAGCCTCAAAGCTTCCAAGTAAAAGGGGCTTCCGGTTTCACGTGGCTTCGGGGCAGCAGGAATTCGCGACAGCTCGCGATTCCTGCTGTGCTAGCCGTCGAGGTACCCCCGATCCAGATGGGTCAGGGGGATATGGCTGCCCTGTAGGGACAGCTGAAGAGAGAGGGGAGTCGGATAGGGAGGTGGGGGTGTCGCAGAACCCCCCCTTTGCCGGAAAAACCCCTTTTTCCCAAGGCGGTGGAGCGGCGGTCAGCAATGGCCGCCACGAAGAAGCCAGCAACCGGGTAAGATTGCGCTGGAGGAGAAGAGTGAAAGTGATGTCTGAGCCGGGTCAAGTAACATCCTTTAAATTGCCTGGAACTGAGCTGTTTGAATTGCTGGAGGATACATTGTATCCCTAAGAAGAGCGAAGGCGGCGGAGAAGCTGTTAAAGGGAACTTTTTTTTTTTTTTCTTCACTCTCCCACCCCACGGAAACAGCAGAAATGTTTAGATATATTGGACATTGAAAGTGAATTGTTTTGAGAGTTGAAGCTAAGGGACAAAAGGATTTCTGGACATTGAAAAATTTAAGAAATTGGAAAACCCTTGTTGGAGGTATGGATTTTTGATTATTTAAAATCGATATCGCAAGTGGGAAGGGAGAGGAGAAAAAATTGGAGCAGAAGCTGAAAAAGGAGGAGATTGCCTAGAATCCCAAAGAAAGATATATGGTAATTGGACCTCTTTGATTAAACATTAGCCCCAGAAAGAGAAAGAGAAGAAGGAAGAAAAGTATTAACTTCTGGAACATTTTTTTGAATTGTTTTTGATTAAAAATACTTGTGGTTGTTTTGGGAAAAGTTTCTCTTTTCATAATGGCATCGCTTGTGGATGAACTAAAGGCTGAATATCAAAAATATAAAAAGGAAGATACTTTGGGCGCTTTGTTTCAATTTTTAGAAATGGCGTTATGTACTTATGAAAAGTTGATTACGCAGCAGAAGGACTGGGACAAGGAAGAAGAGGAAGAAGAAGCCATCTTTGATGAACAATGGGTCCTTTCCGGAGAGGAGGAGAAAAAGGATAAGAAAAAGGGGATTTTAAGAATTATAAAAACAACCAAAGAAGAGAAAAATGAGCGAAAAGGTGGAGGCAAAGTTAGAAAGCAAAGGAAAAGGAGTAAGAAAAGGGAGGAGGAAAAACAAAGGGGTAAAAAGGGCAAGGAGAAGAATAAGCAAGAGAGAAAGGGGGGGAGGAGAAGCCTCAATGGGGGGAAGCAAGATCTAAAGAAAAAAAGTTTATTTAGAGACAATGGGTGAATTTAATTTAGGATAAAAGAGGGATTCTGGAGGGTATATAAGATTGTGTTTTTATATGTGTGTTTAGAGTATAAAATTTATTATGTAATTTTAGAATCTTTTAAACAGAATCCAAGAAAAATTGTTATATGAAGTACTCTTAAGTTAGGGTAATGAGTTATAGACGTTACCCCAATTGGTGTATAGGAGAAGTATAGTAAAAGAAAAAAGATGAATGGATAGTTGGAAATAGAACAGACAAAGAATGTTATTGAAAATGGTAATAAGATATGAAAAGATATATAAAGGTTTTGTTATTTTTTTTTGGATTTTGTATATTGATAAAAGGCAATAAAATTTTAATTAACAAGAAATAATTTGGATGAAAAGGAGAAGTAGGGATAAGATATGAAGTTAAATAGATAAAGTATTGATACTATAATTTGGAATTGTTATGTTCTATTGGTTTTTTATTATTATTTTTTCCTAGAAAAGAATTTATAAGCTGTTATGCCTTGATTTTTTGTGCATTGTTTTTATAAAATTGATAAAAATGGTTTATATATATATATAAAAAAATGAAAATGATAATAAGATATGGAAGGATATACAAAGTGAATATGATGTTTGAATTTGTGTCTGTGAGAAATGTTTTAACCCGGGATCAGACAAACTTCAGAAAAGATCTTTTAGTTTTGTTTATGTTTTGTGTTTTGTATTTTTGTGTATTGTGTTTTCTGTAAAAAATTAATAAAATTTGTTTTTTTTTTTTAAAAAAAAGCTTCCAAGTAAAAGATGACTTCCAAGGCTGACAACTGCATCCAGTTTTAGTCACCACATTACAAAAAAGATGTTGAGACTTTGGGAAAAAAAGTGCAGAGAAGAGCAATTAAGACGACTAAAGGCTTGGAGACTAAAATACAGGAAGAATATTGCTGGAACTGGGTATGGCTAGTCTAAATAAGGACTGGGGTGACATGATAGCAATATTCTACACTAGGATCCCAAGTTCCCTGTCATAGTCACTGTTTTTGAACAAGGTTTTTCCTAATCCTAATGGATAGGGTCCATGTTCAAGTCTGTTAAGATCTTCTTGGATCCTGAGCTTGTCTTCAGGGGTGTTGGCTATTCTTGCCAGCTTAGTATCATCTGCAAATTTGATGAGTTCCCCTTCTACTCCTTCATCTAAGTCATTTATGATGATATTGTAGAGTACTGGCCCTAAGATGGAGCCTTGCGGTACCCCACTGCTTCCTTCCTTCCATGTAGAATATGGTTTGTCAGCCAGTTACAAATCAATCTTGTGGTGGTGCTGTCTATCCCACATTTTTCTAGTTTACCAACAAGTAGTTGTGGTCTATTTTGTCAAAAACTTTGCTTTTTTAAAATATTTTTTTATTTTTTTCTTGTTTACAAACATATTATTGTGTGGACAGTGTGGTACCAGAGTGTCTTACATTTTAAAATAAATATGGCAATATTGTTCATATTCAATACAGTTGACAATCTTATAAAATTTCATATTAATACACATCAGTATCTTATTTTTGTGTCAATCTCCATATTCTAAATATCCCTCTTTTGCTACAAATAAAATAATAATCATATTTGTAGTGTTTAACAGATTTATGTGATTCTAATAATAATTTACCAATTTATATTGAGTAATAATCTTCAATTATTTATCACCTAAGTTTTAATTATTCCACTATTATGTTTAAGAAATATCCTCTTTCTGATTGGATTTTACAACTTATTTAATACAGATAAAATAATTGTCATCATATCTACATTTGACAAGTTATATAATTTTAATAATAATAGCTGTTTTTATCAAGTTGCAATCTTTCATTGTACTCCTATTCAATATTCAATGTGTTATTTTTATATCAATCAAATTCTACATATCATTCCTTTTTCTGCAAATAGAATTTTAATATTCATATTTATTACATTCAACAATCTATTATAATTAACTAATAATACACATATTTATGTTGAATTGTATTCTTAAATTATTTGATTATTCTTTTTTTTTATAAAAGTTTTATTGATTTTAACGACAAACAAAAACATATAAAATATAAAACATAACATAAAAAACATCATTCTTCATAAATTTACAGTGTATCGGTTGGTTTACCACTCCCTTTTGTGCATCCATTTCATAGTCATCGAAATAATTATATTACATAATAACTCACATTATCAATCATCAGTTAAGTATCCTAATATCATTATTGAACAATCATTTGACTATAATTTTACTAATTCATACTTAAGCGAGATAACTATAATTGAATTAAATTATTTTATAACAGATCATAGAATCAAAAAATTATCAAAAAATTATCAAAAATTATCAAAACCAAGAAAAATTATATATTCGTTATTTCCTAAATTTCTAAATATTCTATTATTATATTGTATTATCTAACCATTGATAAAAGAGATCCCAAACTTCATAAAATTGTTTATCTTCTTGTTTTCTAATTTCAAATGTCAATCTACTCATTTCAGCACATTCCAATATTTTCTTAATAATTTCTTCTTCTAATGGTATTTTCTCACTCATCCAATGTTTAGCAAATACAATCCTAGCCGCTGTTAATACATTTACGATCAAATACTTTAAGTTTTTATTATATATATCAGGTATATTTATTATTCCCAATAAAAAAACCTCTGGTTTCAAATCTATGTGTTTCTTTGTCATTTTTTCCAGCCATATGAGACTTCTAGTCCAGTATTTCCTGGCCTCTTCACAAGTCCACCACATATGATAATATGAGCCAGGTATCTGGTGACATTTCCAGCACTTTTCAGATTTATCCTTGAACATTCTTGCTATTCTTGTCGGGGGAAAGTGCCACCTATAAAACATCTTATACAAATTTTCTTTATATGCTGTTGACATTGTCATTTTATAATTTTGAGACCACAATTTTTGCCATTTCTCTAAATCAATCCCATATCCAAAATTCTTCTCCCAAGCAATCATTGTTTCTTTAACTTGTTCTTCCTCTAATTTAATTCCCAGTAAATAACCATATAATTTTTTAATCACCTTCTCATCAGTACCCATCAAAATCTTATCTAGATCAGTCTGTTTATCATAAAATCCCTCCATTTTAGAATCTTCATCATACCTTGAATGTATTTGCGCATATGAAAACCAATTCATCTTTATACCTTGTTCTTCTAAATTTTGCATCGTTTTAAGTTCACCCTTTTCATCCAATATTTCCCCATATCTAACTGTTTGTTTCTTCTTATAGGTTATAGGATACGAAAAAACTTCAATAGTTGATAACCAAACTGGGATTTTCAAATAACATTGTTTCTTAATTTTCTCCCAATTCAACCATAACGATTCCCGTATCTAATGCCTTCTAAAATAACCCTGTGATTTAGTTCCCTTATACCATAAAAAAGCATGCCAACCCAATAATAAATCATGACCTTCTAATGTCAACAATCTAGTCTTTCTTAACGGTATCCATTCTTTAACCCACATTAAGTTTGCAGCTTGATAATACAACTCCCAATTAGGAAGGCCAAATCCTCCTCTCATTCTAGCATCTTGTAAAAGTTTTAATTTTATTCTCGCTTTCTCGCCTTGCCATATATACTTCAACACAATTTTATTTAATTCTTCAAAGTAATCCTTACTTAACCTAATTGGTATTGTTTGGAACAAATATAAAATTCTGGGTAAAATATTCATCTTAATTTTTGAAATTCTACCTATCAATGACAATTGTAGGTTTTCCCATTTTTTCAGGTTGGATGCTATCTGCTGTTTAAGCTTAATATAATTATTCTCTTTCAATGTAGTACATCTTGACGTCAGATATATCCCCAAATATTTAACTTTGTTCGTAACTTGAATTTTCAATAAATCTGCCAGCTCTTCTCTTTGTCTTAATAACATGTTCTTTGTCAGAATCTTTCTTTTGTCTTTATTTATTTTCAAACCAGCCATCTCACCATACATCTCTCTCTTTTCCAATAGTTTTAAAGCTGTCTCTAAAGGGTCTTCCAAAATAAAGACCAAGTCATTCGCAAAGGCTTGCAATTTAAATTCCTCCTTTTTGACTCATTCCTTTTATGTTTATATCCTCTCTAATATTTCTATTTAAGACTTCCAAGGTCAATCCAAATAACAAAGGAGATAATGGGCATCCTTGTCCTGTACCTTTTTTAATATTGATAGAGTCTGTGAATTCTCCATCTATCATTACTTTTGCCGTTTGCTTATAATATACGGCTTCTATTGCTTGGATAAATTTTCTAGCAAAGCCCATTTGTTCCAATAGTAATAACATAAATCTCCAATTCACATTATCAAATGCCTTTTGGGTATCTAAGAATATCAAAGCCATTTGTTTTTCAGGGTGGGCCTCATAATATTCCAATGTGTCCAGAATTACCCTCATATTGTCTTTAATCTGTCTCTTTGGTAAAAATCTATTCTGATCAGAGTGAATAAAGTTATTTAGATATTTGACCATGATCATCTTTTAACTGTGATATTTTCCTTGATTCTTTCTCTTTTCTCAACTTATATGCTAACCATCTACCTGGTCTATTTGTATCTTCAAAATAGTTCTGTTTAGCACTTCTAATTTTTTGTGCCAGTTCTTCTTTTACCACTTGTAATATTTGGTTTTTAATAGTTTTTTTGGTGAATCTATCATGGACCTCTCTTGGTAATTGGTTCCTCATCGCATATCTTGTGAAGACTCGATATATCTCATCTACTCCATCCATCATCTTTTCCTCTGTTATTTCCAAGACTCCAGCCAGAATTTCAATCATTACTGCTGCCAAGTTTTGTCCTTTTTCTTCCTTGATATTTTGAAATCTAAGATAAAATTCTGACCTGTCCATCTCCCATTTCAACATCTCACTTTTTTCTTGTTCGACCATTGTTAATCTGTTATCGATATTTCCAATTGTATCATCTCTTTGCTTGTCTTTCTCTTCTATTTTTTGGATTCTCTCATCGTGTTTCACCATCATTTGTTGAAAATTTTCAAATTTTTCATCAATCTTTCCAATTCTTTGGTCAATACTCTCCATTCTTTGTTCAATACTCATTTTAAGTTCTTGTATTCCTTGCATAACCATCGTTAAATCCACTTGCGCTTTATCTTGCTTCACCATTGTTGAGAGTCGTCCTCCAGATGACAGGGAGACAGGAGCAGAAGTTGAGATGTCTGAAGGTAAAATTTTCTTACTCATTTCGATAACTCAAGGTCTTCCGGGTCTTTTAATCCAATTAGTGAGTTAGCCAATTATAATCCAATTAAGGAAAAGGTAAGCACCATAAAAAACAAAAAACAAAACCAATAATAAGTAAAAAGCCCAAAATTAAAAAGGAAAAATTCTTCCAGTTCTTCAAGACCTTAATCCAATTGTGAAATACGCAATTATAATTCAAAAGTAAAAAATTTAAAATGAAGAGAAAAAAAGAAACAAAATAAAGCCCAATAATATCAAAAAGTAATAAGCAAAGAAAGAGGAAAAAAAAAAGAGTTCTTCAGGTTCTTCCCACCTTAATCCAATTGAAAGACCTCAGAAAATGAAAAATAGCCATAAAAATAAGTCAAAAATAGAGATAAAGAGACAGACATCCCTATGGAAAAAAAAAAAGCGAGAAAAGAATATTCTGAGACTTCCCCTTTAAAAAAAAATAAAAATAAAAATGAGGTATAATAAAAAAATAAATATATCAATATTACAAAATGCTGTGGGGTTGGAGGGGAGGGATAAAACAATTAATAAGGGATTGGAAAAAAAAAAGCGCACACTGCCTTTTATTTATCCAAGGCTCTTATTTGGCTTCTCCACAAATTTCACAGCCAAGCTTCAAATATTCAGTTAATAATAGAAGTCCCAAAGAGCACCTGTATAAACATCCTCCAGTGCTCTTCCCTCTATCTTATCATTTCCAGTAGCCTTGAGAAAAGTTTTTCAAACAAGAGTTTTTCAACTTCAAACAAAATATTTTCAAGCCTCTAGTTGGCAGTGTTACAAAGTTTCTTCAAACCACTCCCCCTTCTTCCCCCCTGAAAAAAGCCTAAAAAGAAAAAAAAAGTATATATGTATATTTATGTATATTAAAAAAAAATATTAAAGGGGGCCTCTATTTTAAAAAATATAAACAGTCAAAAAGGAGAAGAGAGAGCAAGTAAATATAAAAATATAAAAGCAAAAACCAGTCTGATTAACTAGATCGCAATAGAAATTCAGTAAAGAAAAAAAAAAGTAAAAATAAAAAGCCAAGCCTCACTTTGACATTACTTTTAAAAAAATCGCTGCTAAATCAAATTTTGTCAATAATTTTACAGATTTCTTCTCATATTAGAGTGTTCTTAAGTCCCAAGCAAAAAAAAAAAAAGATTCTCACCAGCCGATACACTTCTTTCTATCTCGTCCTTCCGGAGCTGTCCCAGCTTCAGCAGCTTAATGGCTGCCTCTCCGCCGTTGGCAAAAGGGCTTCTTCTGGATTGACCAGGGACTTGCGATGTCCCTGGGATCTACAGAACGCGCCCCTTACTGTCCCCGTCACTACGAGATGGTTTAGGTCCGTTAGGACCGACCAGGGGCAAAGATATCAGCTGCGATCTCGGAGCCCCGAGATTGCAGCTGTATTGCAGCGACGAAGCTCCACCTTCTCCAAAATTATTTGATTATTCAACATATCATATTCAATGTTACCCTCATTAAAATTCTATAATCCCTTGTTATTAATTCACCTTATAATGTAAAAGTATCTATTCTATTAGTCCCCCTTTCTCTAACTTCTAGCCTTTTTTATTATCCATCATCTCGTATTGTCAAATGCTTTGCTGAAGTCTAAGTATATTATGTCCACATCATAGTTTGCTGTTGTTTCCTTCTTAGGACTGAGAGAGAAGGACTGGCCCAGAGTCACCCAGTTGACTAGTCCTGTAAGATGACACTAGAACTCCTGGTTATCTGGTTTCCAATTTGGTGCCTTAACCAGTATGGCAAACTGACTCTTTAGAAGTTCTATATTTTGAAATGTCTTGAAATAGGGCTAGTCCAGATTCTCTGTATTTAGCCCTTTTGGGAAAAGGCCAGAGGCCCAGGGAAACCCTCTCCTCCAAGTTTATATTTTTGATGCACAACTTTTACAAAATATTTATAGCAGCTTTCTTCCAGTTTTTATTAATTTTAGCAAATTGTAATCTATGAAGGGACAGGGTAAATCAGAAGCATGGGCAAGATTGCTTGCTAGGTTGCTGGATTAAAACCATTTATAGCGCCATATCCACCATCCTATCAACAATCCACATCATTAGTATCCAAAGTAACAGAAATAATTCTATTTAACAAAAAGAACCAGTAGAGATCACTTAATCTCCTGGCCCAAACACATGGGGGAATAGCCAAGTCTTCAAAGCTAGCAATGTTAGGATTTATTACAACAGAGCATTCCCCAAAAAAGGTTAGAAGACTGGGGCATGTCTCTGTTATTTGTTAAAGCAACAACCCATTTCCCCCCCAGACCTCTGAGCAAGTGTGAAAAGTGAGGCAGTTGTTTTTAAAAGCACAGTGGAATTTACATCACAATGGCATTGTGTTTTTTCTTTAGGCACTCTGGATAAAATTTTGGCTGCTTTAATTACTAGCTGGATAATGCAGTGCTCATGTCTGCTCCAAATCAATTCCTCCAACTCATTTCTGAAGCACACACAGCCTTAGATATATCTAATAAGCCATTTCCATGAATGGTAATGTGGTGCCTGTATATTTGCAGGAAAGGATCTTCCTATTACTGGAAAATTCTGTCCTTCCTTTTTGCCATCCAGGAGATCAACCAGGATCCCAAACTCTTACCCAACATCACCTTGAGCTACAACCTCCACAACAACTTTTTTAACACCACGATGACTTCAGATGCCTTGATGGACCTGCTTTCTGTTGGAGATGCCAACATTCCAAACTACAGCTGTGGAAGACAGAAAGACCTCTGGATTCTCCTGGAAGCAGCTGACTCAGACATCTCCATACAAATTTCAACAATGGCAGCCATCTACAAAATCCCACAGGTAAGGAATGAAAGTGTGCACCTCTGTGGTTAGGCACTCTGCAGAATTATTTTAGATTGGGTTTTCCTTCAGAACATAGAACAACTCAACAAAGCAGTGTAAGCTTGGAAGATGTGGAGATATGTGACCCATAGAAATGGCAAGAGTTGGACATGATTGGATATCATCATCATCAACAACAATTAAACTCATAAGCCACCCAACTCTCAATATTCCCATCAGTCAAACAGAGATAACAGTTAAATCAATAAAGAATAAGCAATGGATAAAAGATGGCTAGCCTCTTAAATATGTTTTGTTAATAATATTTAGTAGACCATTGTGCAAGACATTATATCAGGATTGCTAAAACAGAATCTGCCTGGATATCTTGGTTGGGTCTATTGAACCTAGTATGTCTAAAAGGATATGAATGAACTCTAACTCACACATTAATCCATCCATGTAGATATTTGCCATTTCTCTGAAGGAATGTTCTCCTTGAAGATCTCTTAAGGGATGATGATGGTGGTGGTGGTGATGGTGGTGGTGGTAGTGGCGGCGGTGATGAGGACTGTCTGAACAGAGCCTAAGCAGTGGATCTTCTTGAAAGAAAAGAGAATCTCATCCATGATTAGAACAAATTAAAAACAAAGATGTTGAGACTCTAGAAAGAGTGCAGAGAAGAGCAACAAAGATGCTTCGTGGCTTGGAGTTTAAAATATATGAAGAATTGTTGCAAGAAGTGGGCATGTGAAGAGAAGGACTGGGGGTGACATAACAGCAGTCTTCCAATATTTGAGGAGTTGTCACAGAGAGGAGGGTGGCAACCTATTCTCTAAAGCCCCTGAAGGCCAGAATAGGAACAATTGATGGAAATAGATCAAGGAGAGATTCAACCTAGAAATAAGGAGAAATTTTCTGACAGTGAGAACAATCAAGCAATGGAACAGAAGTTGCCTTCAGAAGTTGTGGGTAGTTCATCATTGGAGGCTTTCAAGAAAAGACTGGACAGCCACTTGTCAGAAATGGTACAGGGTCTCCTGTTTGAGCAGGGAGATTGGACTAGATAACCTACAAGGTCCCTTCCAATTCTGTTCTAAGAAAATCTCTCTAACAGATGACAGATAATCAGAGTTGGAAAGGACCTCATAGGTCATCTAGTCCAACCCACCACCCAAACAGGAGACCCTACACCATTTCAGACAAATGGCAGTCCAATCTCTTTTTGAAGGTCTCAAGTATGGTGCTCCCACAACTTTGAGGGCAACTTCTGTTCCATTGGTTGATTATTCTCACTGTCAGAATGTTTCTCCTTATTTCCAGGTTAAATCTCTCCTTGTTCAGTTTCCAACCAGTATTCCTTGTCTGGCTTACAGGTGCCTTGGAAAATAGCTTAACCCCTTCCTCTCTGCAACAGCCCATCAAATATTGGAAGATTACTATCATGTCTCCCCTGGTCCTCCTCTTCACTAGACTAGCCATGCCCAGTTCCTGTAATTGTTCTTCATATGTTTTATTCTTCAGTCCCCTAATCATCCTGGTTCCTCTTCTCTGCACTTTTTCTAGAGTCTCAACCTCTTTTTTATAGTGTGGTGACCAAAACTGAATGCAGGACTCTAGGTGTGGTCTTACTAAGGCTTTATAGAGTGGTATTAGTACCTCACTTGACTTTGATTGTATCCCTCTGTTAATGCAACTTAGGATTGCATTAGCTCTCTATTTGGTATATAGCTAATTTTTTTTACTGTGTTCAAGCTTGAAAGCAAACTTTAACATCTTCATTCCTTTTTCAGATCAGCTTTACTTTTGTTTCCCAGGTTCTGAATGATAAAATCCGGTTCCCTTTTTTCTATCGGATGATCCCTGCAGAAGGAACACAATACCCAGGAATTGTCAGGTTGCTTTTGCACTTTGAATGGAGCTTCATTGGTCTCTTTGCTTCAAACACTGACAATGGGGAACAGTTCCTAAGGACGTTGGCACCTCTACTCTTGAAGAATGGGATTTGTGTCATTATATCAAAAAGTATCTTGATGACTAACAACAACAACCTGAAAGTCTTTTCTGCTTTCTTCTACACATGGAGGCAGGTTAATGTCTTTGTTTACTGTGCAGAAGGCAATTCCTTCCTAGAAGGAATAGCCATTATACAAGAAATAATTAGAAGCATGACAAAATCCATCATGGGAAAAATCTGGATCACCACAGCTTTGTGGGATTTCACGATGCAACTGCTCCAACGTAAACTGTTTTTTCAAAACCTCCACAGCCTTTTCTCCTTCTTCATCCATACCCCAAAAAAGAGAAAACCCTACAATTTTATAGCTTTCTATGATTACATGAAGAAGTTTGAACTCAATGCTTATTGTTGTTTTTCTACAAGGCATGTCTTTGCTGTGAAAAGCCGGAGAAGATGCCGAGAGAAGCAGGAAGTAAAGATTCTGCCCCAAGATAAGGTGGAAATAATTTTCTCACTGGACAAATACTTCATTTATAATACTGTCTGGGCTGTGGCATGGGTGTTATATACTGCTTTTTCATCCAGATCCAAGAGGGAAAGAAAGATGAGTGGAGAAAGGTTGAAAACTCCAAGTCTACAACCTTGGCAGGTATCTTGATCGCCATAATAAAGATTGTTCTTGTGCATGATAATCAAATATTAAAATCTGCATGTTTGGTAATTGGATGCTCCTTGTCTTTTATCCTCTGGCTCTTTTTAGAATAGAATAGAATAGAATAGAATAGAATAGAATAGAATAGAATAGAATAGAATAGAATAGAATAGAATTCTTTATTGGCCAAGTGTGATTGGACACACAAAGAATTTGTCTTAGTCCAAATGCTCTCAGTGTACATAAAAGAAAAGATATATTCATCAAGAGTCAAGAATTATAAAGTAGAACACTTAGTAATACTCATAGGGTACAATAAGCAATCAAATCAATAAAAAGAGTCAATAAAAACCATTAGGATACAAGTAACAAGGTTACAGTCATACAGTCACAAGTGGGAGGGGATAGATAAGAAGAGATGAGAAGATTAATAGTAATAGTGGTGCAGACTTTGTAAATAGTTGATAAGTGTTGAGGGAATTATTTGTTTAGCAGAGTGATGGTGTTTGGGAAAAAACTGTTCTTTTGTCTAGTTGTTCTGGTGTGCAATGCTCTATAGGGTTGTTTTGAGGGAAGGAGTTGAAACAGTTTATGGCCGGGATGTGAGGGGTCTGTAAATATTTTCACAGCCCTCTTTTTGACTCATGCAGTATACAGGTCCTCCATGGAAGGCAGGTTGGTAGCAATTGTTTTTTCTGCAGTCCTAATTATTCTCTGAAGTCTGTGTCTGTCCTTTTGGGTTGCAGAACCAAACCAGACAGTTATAGAGGTGCAGACGACAGACTCAATAATTCCTCTGTAGAACTGGATCAGCAACTCCTTGGGCAGTTTGAGCTTCCTAAGTTGGCACAGAAAGAACATTATTTATTGTGCTTTTTTGATGACATTTTTCATGTTAGGTGTCCATTTTAAGTCTTGGGATATGATAGATTTTTTTTTATAGTGTTGTGGAAAAACAGTAATTCCTTTAGAAAATGGAAATCTGAAAAAAAATTGATAAAATATCCTATAATACTATTACCTGGTTTCCCAGCCAAGGCTAAGTGCTGAGAGATCCAATTGTAACTTGGTAAAGGATTATACAGAGATAGAAGAGGTATATCAGCAGTCATGAATCATTATTTATATTACACAGACCAGAAAGTCATCAACATTTTTTTAAAAATGGTTATCATCTGGAGCTTGCTTTGCTGATTGTTCTTTCAACCCTGATCCACATTTTTTTTATTCTAAGGACAAACATTTCTTTTTATTTATGATATGGCAATCCTTCTTCACACCTCTCCTCAAAATGCAAGCCAATTCTTAGTATCTGCTTTGCATATCTTCCTTAGAATTATTTCCAAAGTATATTACAGTATTAAAGAGTATTCTCAGTTCCAGCAATGTTCTGCCTGTGACTTTGTTTGTGTCATATAACATATGTGGGTATATGCATTATTTATTTATTTAGTCATGTTTATGTAGTGTATATTGGAGGTGGAGACCCTCTGAGAACTGTATGCAATGAAATTTCATTTTAATGTATACCAATTAAAAAGTGACAATAAAGTTAGTCTACGTCTATCTACACCAGTGGTTCCCAACCTTTTCTTCTCCCCGCATCCCTAAAGAAATTTCACTCAAACCTCGCACCCCCTGAAATTTAGACTT
The DNA here is from genome assembly GCA_033807585.1 of Hydrophis major. NCBI lineage: Eukaryota > Metazoa > Chordata > Lepidosauria > Squamata > Elapidae > Hydrophis > Hydrophis major. The sequence continues at coordinate 25,900,542 of CM066329.1, forward strand.
TAGGAACTACTGAACGCATTAAATATATGGTAGGATTGAATCTTTTCAGCTATGTGTGTGACGGCCACTAAATAATGATACTTAACTCTAAAATGAAAACAAAGTTAATCCATTGCATAATAAATAAAAATGCCAACATATCCTATTATTTACCTGGACTTTTCTTGCACCCCCTGGAATATCATCTCGCACCCCCAGGGGGTGCAAGCACCCCAGGTTGGGAACCCCTGATCTATACTGTAAACATGATTTAAGCCGAAAGAATCAAAATTAAGAAAAACTATTTCAAAAATTAACTTTTCAACTCTACAATGGGTTTTATTGCATGGACTTATCCTTGATGTGGGGTATGGCTTTTACGGATTTGAGATTTTGGACAACATTCAAAGCAGTGTATAAGTTTTGATCAAAATCAGTGAAAAGGAAAAAAAAAAATGACACCAACAGCATCATAGCACTGATGGTGTTACCTAGTTTGGGTAATGAAACTGTGCAAGAAAATAATCAAGCTCAGAGAACACCAAGGACCTCTCATTTCAACTTTGAGCTACTAATATTCTCCTTTATTAGGGAAACAAGTTGAAAAGTACAAGTTTTGGGTCAGTGGCCTTTTTAATTTTAAAAGTAAACGTGTACAATTTGATGTCACTCAACGACATTTTAATGACTTCAAAATACAAATTTCATAACTTCATCAAGTAGGTGCTGCATTTCATAATGAGACTTATCTGGGATGAGATCTTTGAAAGACTCTAGATATTGAGCGATGGTGGATTCTGCTTCACTGGAAGTGTTTTAAGAGAGGCTGGATGACCAATTGCCAGGGGTGTTGCATTCCTGCACTGGACAAAATATTGGACTAGACAATCTCCCTTCAAAATTTCCCATTTTAGGATCCTACGTGGTAGATTCTTACACTGGATTGGCCATTGACTTAGATACATTCCCCTATTATTCTATTCTAGAATTCTTTCCTTCCATGGAGTCCTCTACAATGAAGTAAGATCTAATGATGAGGGAATGCTTCTATGAAAGCTGAAGAGAGAATAAAATGTTAGCCTATAAAATATCACAAGGTTTTTATTTTTGTGTATGTGTGTTAGAAGACTGAAGATGGAGAGAATGATCTCTACATTGACTACCGCACTGATTGTATCAAAAGTAAGTCACATAACCCACAACTCCACATCCAACCCTACCTCATCCACCCACCATCACTCAAATCTAGGCATGCACGCCCCTAACTACCTCAATTCCAACTACAACTGGCCTTAAATGCAAGCTACTTAGCCTTGTGAATAAAATACCTGAATTTCTCCTATTACTAAATATGGCTAAATTCGACATCATATTTGTCTGTGAAACATGGCTTAATGCATCTCTCCCTGACTCCATTATTACAGTAAGAGACTATCATGTTTACTGATCAGATCATGAAATCTGTAGAGGAGGTGGTGTTGCTATCTTCTATAAAAAGTCCTGACATCTAAAAAACATCCAAGTTACCAAAGAGCTTGCTCTTCCTGAGACCATCGTCTGTGAACTGTCCTTAAATATCACATTTGATTCTTACTATGTTACAGAGCACCTGATTATGACATTGAAGATGTAAACAAGCTAAATTCACTACTAACATGGGCAACATCCTGCCCACACACTTTTATCTTGTTTGGTGATTTCAATCAACCTCACATTAACTGGACCCTAAACGAATGTAAAACTGAACCGGTACATGCAACCTTCTACAATGCTGTAACAAACCTGGGACTGGAACAACTAGTAACCAACAATACTAGACTTAACAACTGCATCGATCTCATCTTCTGCAATAGTTTGAATTCAATTTATGGAATACAAATTACAGATCCCTTTTCCAACAGTGACCACAGCATGATTGACTTTTATCTCAACATACATCCACACAAAAAATCAACGCAACGATGTGATCCCCAATTATAACTTCAAAAAAGGCAACTATGATCTTATAGACAATGATCTCTCATGCCTTGATTGGCAATTTCTATTCACTGGATGCAATACTGTTGAAGACCATTACAACATATTTTTACTTGAAGTCAAAAGAGTCATCAAATTATATGTACCAATAACAATTCCAAAAACCAGAAAAAAAAACAGATTACCTATAACAATAAGGAAGCTTCAATCCAAAAAGAGATCACGTTGGCAGAAAAACAAATCTGATCATGTTGCCAACTTAAAAAGCCAATACAAAAATTTATGCCACCAGATAAAGACTGAATGCACCAATTATCACATTAAACAAGAGGAAAACCTTCTACACGCCAATTCCACCCGTGCTTTCTACAATTTTGTAAACAACAAACTAAAAGACTCAAGGTCCATCCCACGCCTGAAAAGTCCAAATGGTAAAGACTGCAATGATGACACTATTAAAGCCAACCTCTTTTACACATTCTTTGGCTCAGTATTTGTAAACAGCAATGGATCATGCCCAGTATTTCCTAGTCGAACCACAGTCAACTACAATGATCTAATACATATCGATTTTACAGCAGACAATGTTGAAAAAGCACTTCACAATCCAAAACCATCTCTATCTATTGGACGAACAGAATGTGTGCCTACTTCTTAAAAAAGCTATCCACTGCCATAGCTGAACTTGGAAGCATAATCTTCAAAAAATCTTTCAGGACCAGCTCCTTGCCTAACCAATGGTCACAAGCCACTGTCATCCCCATCTTCAAAAAAGGAAACCCCAGCCTAGTTGAAAATTACAGACGAATCTCTTTATGCTACATCACCTGTAAAGTCATGGAATCAATTCTTAACCAACCCATTATCCTCCACTTAGTGACAAACAACCTACACTCTAATAAACAATTTGGTTTCAGAAAAAAAACTATCCTGCAATCTGCAACTCTTACACTGCAAAAACATATAGACTACACAACTTGATCAGGGCAAAGCAATAGACGCAATCTACATAGACTTCTGTAAAGCCTTTGATTCAGTGGTACATGACAAACTACTCCTAAAACTAAAATCTTACGGTATCTCTGGACACCTGGATAACTGGATAGAAGCATTCCTGTCAAACAGACAACAAATGGTGAAAATTGGGAGTATCCTATCAAATTCTGTACATGTCAACAATGGTGTCCCCCAAGGCAGTGTTCTAGGACCAACTCTCCATACGCTACATAAATGACCTCTGTGATCATATTAAGAGCAACTGTGTTCTCTTTGCTGATGAAGTAAAGCTATTCAACACCACAGACAATACTGCTACCCTTCAAAAAGACCTCAACTATGTATCAGAATGGTCAAACAAATGGCAACTTTAAATCTCAACAAATAAATGCTTTGTCTTCCATATTGGCAAAAAAAATCAGAAAATAAAATACGGCCGAATAGTCAAGACCTTGTTGATGATCCAAGCTCTGTCAAGGATCTTGGAGTACTCATCTTTAATGATCTAAGTGCTAGAGCCCACTGTAACTACATAGCCAAAAAGGCGTTAAGAGTTGTTAATCTAATCTTATGTAGCTTTTTCTCTTGTAATATTACACTAATAACTAGAGCATACAAAATATTTGCTAGACCAATACTCGAATACAGCTCATCAGTCTGGAACCCACATTATGTATCTGATATTAACACAGTTGAGAAGGTCCAGAAATATTTTACAAGAAGAGTTCTCCACTCCTCTACTCGTTTCAGAATACCATGCCACCAGACTTGAAATTCTAGACTTAGGAACTGTGCCATCTTTGGTCCGATCTAAGTATAGTATATAAAATCATACATTGCAATGTCCTACCTGTCAATGAATACTTCAGTTTCAACCATAACAATACAAGAGCACACAATAGATACAAACTCATGGTTAATCGCACCAAACTTGATTGCAGGAAATATGATTTCAGCCACAGAGTGATCAATGTCTGGAATACTCTTCCTGACTCTATGGTTTCTTCCCCAAACCCCAAAAACTTTAACCTTAGACTTTGTGCTATTGACTTCACCCCTTTCCTAAGCGGTCAGTGGGGGGCGTGCATAAGTGCATCAATGTGCCTACCATCCCTGTCCTATTGTTTCTTTTATTTTTTTTAATATGTATCCATGTATTCATAACTATGCTTTTACTTATACCTATTATCTTGTGAGCAATTGACAAACCAAACCAAATAAAATAAATAAATAAATTAGCTCTCTTTGGACACAGCTATTTGAATCTGGAAAGAAGATTCAACCATAAGCAATTCAGGTATCAACAGGCATTCATTCACTCATTCAACTTGTACAGCCACCAAACTCTGAGCAGTTTTACAAACAAATTTAAATGAAATCACAAGTGAAAATTGATGCACATTGTTGGAGCAAATAGGCTTCTCGTTTGCTAAGAAACATGCTACATTTTTTGGGTTTTATTTTCTGTTCTGTTCTAGCTTCACCCTTTCCTCCAAAACTCTCAACTGCACAATCGTTCCTTGGATGGAGTACATTTGGATGAAAAAGGAAACCTGGTAGCTGATTTGGACATCATGAACTGGATGGTTTTTCCAAATAACTCTGTCACCAAAGTGGTGTTTGGGAGTCTAATAAAACAGAGATCCTCGGATTTCAAATTTTCAATCAATCAGGATGCTCTCGAGCTCCTGGAATTACTCAACAAGGTACAGAAATTGAAATTCATTGTTTCTCCATTTCTCAATAATAGCAATGATGAGTGTAGAGATCTCAGGAAGGGAAATCACTTTCATTTTTGCTATTCAGTTAAATTCAAATAAATTTCAATACAGCTGTCACTATATATTGAAATATGCAAGCACCATCAGAAGTCACATTGCAAGTATTCATCTTGAGGTACTTAATCAATCAGAATAGAGCTGGAAGGGACCTTGGAAGTCTGCTAGTCCAACCACCTGCTCTGTTCGATTAGATGGCTGTCCGGTCTTTTCTTAAAAATTCCAGCACTCACAATCTCTGAGGGCAAGCTGTTCCACTGGTTAATTGTCCTCCCTGTTTGGAAGTTTCTCCTTAATTCCAGGTTGCTTCTCTCCTTGATTAGTTTTCATCCATTGTTTCTCGTCCTGCCTTCTGGTGCTTTCGAAAATAAATTGACCCCCTCCTCTTTGGGGCAGCCTCTCAAATACTGGAATACTGCTGTCATGTCCCCCCTATCCTTTTTTTCTCAAGACTAGCCAAATCCAAACCATGCAACTATTTTTCATATATTTTAGTCTCCAGGCCTTTAATTATCTGGTCTTCTTTGCACTTCTTCTCCAAAGTCTCAACTTTTTTTTGTAATGTGGTAACCAAAACTGGATATAATATTCCAGGTGTGATCTTACTAAGGCTTTAAAAAGCCTTATAAAGCCTTACTTACTAAGTAACTAAGTATGTAAGGCTTACTTACTAAGTAAATAAGTAAGTAAGCCTTATATACTAAATAAGTAAGTAAGGCTTACATACTTATTAACCTCACTAAGCCTTACTTACTAAGGCTTTATATGGACTTGAAGTTGTCCTAAGACATTTTCCTTGTTTTCCTTGTTTCTATGTTAGCCCCTGCCTCTTTCCAAGTGTGTGCAAAGTTGTTCTCCTGGATTCCACAAGATGGCTGAAAGAGGAAAACCCATGTGCTGTTACAATTGTGTTGTTTGTGCAGAAGGAGCCATCTCTGCTCAGGAAGGTGAGTGATTATGAAGGAGTGGTAGTCCTGGAGTAATGAATTTGCTAGCTGTCAGGGTTCCAGAGATTGCCCTAATTAAATCATGAGCCTCAAGCCATGCTTCAAAAGATTCCAAAAGATTTATTATTGCCCCATATAGCAGATCTCACTGCATTGCTTCCTCGTTCTGTCCTTTGTTATTTTTATTAATATCTCCAAAGGAAGAAGTAATTTATCCTCCTGTTCCAAACAAATTATTTTGATTTTAAAAATTATTTAAGTCAAAGCCAGATGACCTCCAAAGTACTGTACAATGCTATGATTCTATAATGGTCATCAATCAGGAATGACAAAGTTGGCAAATGGTTGACCTCAATTATCTGAAATAGAAGTATTTCACAAGAAGAGTACTACACTCCTCTACTCGCAACTGAATACCCTACACCACCAGCTTGAGATTTTGGGCTTTGACAACCTTGAACTACACTGCTTATGGTTAGACTTAAGTGTAGCACACAAAATTATCTGCTACAATATCCGACCAGTCAATGACTACTTCAGCTTCAATTGCAACAATACAAGAACACACAACAGATACAAACTCAATGTAAGCCGCTTCATACTTGATTGCAGAAAGTACGACTTCAGCAACAGAGTGGTCAATGCCTGGAATGCACTACCTGACTCTGTTGTTACATCCTCTAACCCCCAGTCCTTTAACCTCAGACTATCCACTATTAACCTCATCCTATTCCTAAGAGGTCTGTAAGGGGCATGCAAAAGCATACAATTGTGCCTACCATCCCTATACTATTGTCCACATTTATGCATACCTATTTCCTGTATTCTTACTCATGTTTATACTTATACCTGTTATCTTGTAAGCAATTGACAAATCAAATAAATGAATGAATGAACGAATGAACGAACAAGCAAACAAGCAAACAAACAAATAAAAATTTCTTATAAGGAGAGTAAAACCAGCAAAAGCACACTAGGCAAAACACTTCGAAGGCAAAATGCAGCTATTAAAGGGATTACACTTTAAAAAAAACACCTGCTTAATAACCTCTAATTCAAATGGTTGTCCCAAAGGTAGTTTTTCCAAAAGCAAGTGGACTTTCTGTTTTTTTTCCAGTTGAAGATGTTTTGCTTCTCATCCTAGAAACATCTTCAGTTTTGACTGAATGGTGGGGAATGGTGGGTATCTCCGCCATTCCACCAGAACTGAAGATACTTCTTGGATGAGAAGTGAAATGTCTTCAAGAGAAAAAAATAGTTTTTTGAAAAGAGCAACCTGGGGTCCAATTTAGATTAGCTGGTATAAGAACATGGAAGATATCCTTTATTTCAAATTCACTGATTCCATGGATTAAAGTTTTGCAATATTAAAAAAACTTAGCTGCTTCAAATTCATCTCTACTTGGATATGATTTTTACTGCATGAGTAAAATTCAAATTTCCTGCAGAACAAGTATTTTATTTATTTATTTAATTTACATAGCTGTCCAACTCACACACACAGTAGGTGACTTTGAGCAACTTAATGTTTTTTAAGGAAACCCATATAATAAAAACCAATTTTTAAAAAAACCATCCCCCACCACCATGGCGCAACCACATAATTAAATCAGTCACTTCATCAGCTCTTTATCTCCTTTGTTAATGAAAATCTCCTCCTCATCCATCTCCACTGCATATTTTGCACACTCCATATAAACATACACATATATACCATCACAAATTGTTCTGACCCAAACTTTGTTTCAAGGAAACAAACACCAAACAGAGGTAACAGCAAAATCTTTTAATGATTCTTTAAGAATATTGTTCCTTCACGGTTAAAAGGCTGTTTCAAACTAATTGTCTCTGATAAGAATGAGCCTTGCCAAGGTTGTGCAAGGCTGCCAAGAACACTAGATAAAGTTACTAAGAAATATTTCAAACACAAAGAGTCTCCAAACACCAACCAAGATACTCCAAATGTCCACAAGGCCTGAGTGCAAAAACTTATTTGCTTCCTTAGCTGGCTTTTATCTCTTAAAGGAGGGGCCATTACCTTGCAGCCTTACTCCTGAGTCACCTGTGCTGCTGCAGCTGCTCTTTCCTTTGAGCAGTCCTGCATGCACATGCACTGGGCACAGGCTCCTTGGAGACCTCTTCATCACTGCTGCCAGCCTCCACAATCTCCAAAGGCAGCATTCCACTCCCTGATTGTCCAAGCCCCATCCCTGCATCACACGTAGGCCCCTCATCTGAGTCCTCGCTTTCTGAGACCTCAGCTGTCTGCACCTGTCGTCAGTGAACCACAACACAAATGGCCTTTGGGTCTCCTGGTTTTCAGCTTCCACCTAAGGAACATACTCAGGGGTGAGATTCAACCAGTGTAACAACCAGTGAGAGTGCACTTTGCACATGCATGTGTGGTCTGCATGTCTGCACAGCATTTCAGAACCACCTATTTTCAGCTCTAATACTTACCTTCTACTGAAGCCCTGTAGTAAAACAGCTGAGGCACAGCAATCTGCTGTGCCATGCAAAAGATGGAAATTAAGGACAGAATAGGACAGGGGCAGGTGGGCAGGGCCAAATGATCACTGGAAGTACCTGTTTGCCTGAGCCGCTCTGAACTGGTAGAATCCCACTCCTGAACATACTGGATAGAATGGAAAATAAGAGGCAATGGCAGATATGCTAATGTTATTATTATTTTTAGATGCAGAAAAGTGCACCAGGTGCCCAGATGATCAGCACCCAAATGAGAAGAAAGACCACTGTGTTCCTAAAGTTATAACTTATTTGTCTTATGAAGGACATTTGGGGATTCTTCTTGTTTCCTTTGCTGGGTTCATGGTCTTCATCACAAGCTTTGTGCTGGGAATCTTCATTAAATTCCTAGAAACTCCAATTGTGAAGGCCAACAATCAAGACCTTTCCTTCATTCTCCTGGGTTCCCTTCTGCTTTCCTTCTTATCCTCCTTCCTATTCATTGGCCAACCCATGCAAGCCACGTGCTTTTCCCAACAAATGGTCTTCACCACCATATTCACAGCTGCCATTTCTTCAGTGCTAGCAAAAACCATCACAGTGGTGTTGGCATTTTTGGCTACCAAGCCAGGAAATAAGATGAAGAAATGGCTGGGGAAGAGCTTGGCCAACTCCATTGTCTTATCTTGCTCAAGTGTCCAAGTTGTTATTTGTAGCATTTGGTTGGGAGCTTGTCCCCCTTTCCTTGAGATTGACATGCATTCTCAGCTTGAAGAGATTATCTTGAAATGCAATGAGGGCTCGGTCACTATGTTTTATTTTGCTCTTGGTTACATGAGCTTTCTGGCTGTCAGTTGCTTCATGGTGGCTTTCCTGGCCAGGAATCTGCCTGGAGCTTTCAATGAAGCCAAGCTGATCACCTTCAGCATGCTAGTATTCTGCAGCGTCTGGGTGTCTTTCATTCCTGCCTACCTGAGTACCAAAGGGAAGTACATGGTGGCTGTGCAAGTCTTCTCCATCTTGGTTTCCAGTGCTGGTCTATTGGTCTGCATCTTCATCCCTAAATGCTACATTATTGTGCTAAGGCCAAAGCTGAATACAAAAGAACATCTTAAGATAAAATAGATTGGGAAAGTGATTGTTATGGAACTGCTTCTCAAAAGTTTTATTTAATAGATCTAAATTGATGTTCTTAAATTTTCAATTTTCAAATTCCTTCTTTTTTGTTCTTAATGTCTCTCCCTTACTCTTATGATCAGATTTTATCCTCCTAGAAATTGTTATGTTCATCAGCCATGGTATCTTCCGGCCTTCGGTCAGTGATTTTTGCTGTGTCATCAAACTGTTTATTAAATCTGAGGAGACCACGTATGACTATTTGATTACATGTTTCTTACTCTAATTATCTTCAACATGAAATGTATTTGAAGGAAAAACTAATGCTGAAATTGTTGGACTTAATATTTGAAGGAAATGAATGATGGGAGATTGTGTCACCTTACTCTTACTAGCAATATGGTACTTGTGTATGCCTATGTTCATATCAGGTGAACATCTGTGTTTGCTTGAAGAGAATAAGTTTGAAAAACAAAAATAGAAACAAGGTGTGTATGTGTGATAGGTGAACTTTATCCCTGTAAAAGATAGATGCTAAAGATGCTAAGGTAATGTCATTTTTAACCTCTGTGTAAGCTAAGACATTTACTGGAATATTAAGCAAGACATTGAAGAGTTTGCAATAACAAGTTTTGTTTTGTACATTGTGGTTATACTGTACATATTTTGCAGGTCATTGGATGTTGGCGGGTCACAATGTCCAGTTGTCATGCTAAAATTAATAATGCCAGCAATAAGGGTATGCCAAAAAGATAGAGATTATGCCAAGAAGGATGAAGATTACTTGAAATTGATAAGCAGATGGTAAACAGTTATGGTAATAAAACCCTTTACCCACTCAATAAATTAGCTTATTAAAAAAAAGAGGTGGTAATTGGGTAAGGATTTTGAAAACGTATAAAACTCTCAAGATTGCCTATGAAAAATGTCCTCTAGCACCCAAGAATGATTCTGCCTTTGCAAATGCAATAAACAAGCTCTGATTTTGTTCATAAAGTCTCTTGTCAATTTGATTTAAACATCATAGTATGTCTCTGTAAACGCTGAATCTCTCCACAGTACAGGAAAAGGTTGGAACAACTTTTCAACATTGGTTGGATAACTTCATCTCTAGGAATCTGCTTGATAGGTTTGATTGGGTCTGGAGAAAGAGAGAGCTTGGAGGTCTTTTAGAACAGTCAAGTCCTCTCTATTTGAGAAGTGAAGCTTGAGCAAGACTTTATTATCTGACCAAGGAAATACCTTGAAACATCTCTCTAAGAAGAAGGCTTGGCTTTCATTAATTTTGTTGAATGTTGTAAAATGTTTGTTGAGATTTCTATAATAATGACCCAATGATTCTATGATGTAGCGGATTTGGTTTTTGCCTATAAAGACTCTAAGCATGAGGGGTGAACACAAAGTCTTTGAGGGAAACTTCCCTATGTCCTGCACAGAATAAAGGTAAATATGTGCTAGTCATTTCTGGCTTTAGGAGGCGGTGCTCATCTCTGCTACAAAGCCGAAGAGCCAGCGCTGTCCCATCTGTGACTTCTCCCTTTGCATACATGTTTGGGTTTTTTTGGTAAAAGTTTTTAATGAACACAAACATAAAACATCAACATAAAACCATCTTCCAAAATACATCATGTCGGTTGGTACATTTCTTTCATGCAATGCAACATGAACAGTCTTCCCCTTCCAAATTTACATTCATATTACATAAGTCAACTATACATATTATATTGTGTTGTATTATTATTGTATCATTATTAGATTCAACTATAAATTTACATAGTTCTTATCGAGCAAATCTAAGTTTTAACAAATTTGGGAACATTCAATTCATTTCCTTATGTTCAATTATATAATATCATTACATCATATTATCTTATATATTATACTGTTCCTTTTTATAACATCGTTTCCCTTTGCACACATGCTTGTTGATTCAGAGTTCAAAGAGTTGGTGTCAGCCTTGGAAGCCATATTTTATTTGGAAGCTTTGAGGCTGCCACATTCAGTGCCTGGGAATTTGGGAGGGGGGATTTTATACTGAGGTGGAAGACTAGACACAACAGCATTCCTTTCTCAGAGAGTCAAGGACATGTTTCCCTGCACCTGGAGAGGAGTGTCTGGAGGAATGTCTCCAGTTGGGACGATCTTTGATTGGACCATGTGATGGACTGGTTGGTGCAAGGGATAGTTCTTTGATTTTCTTTTGGGAACAGAAAACCCAGAACTCTCAGATTCGGGTTTTCCCAGATGTACATATGTGAGAATTCTAATAAAATGGAATTTTGAGCAAATGCTTATCTTGGAGTTTATTGGTTTGGAGTTGATTAGTTGGAACACTGACTCTCCTCCATGCCATTATCCAAATCATGGTAGCTTATTATTTGTCTCCCTTGATGCTATATTTATTTATTGATTTGATTTGATTTGTCAATTGTTTACAAGATAATAAGTATAAGTGTATACATAGTTATGAATGCATGAAATGGGTACATATAAGAAAAATAAAATAAAAATAAAAGAAACTATAGGATAGGGATGGTAGGCACATTGGTGTGATTATGCACGCCCCCTAGAGACCTCTTAAGAAAGGGGTTTGGGGAGAAGGCGGAGCTTCATTTCGGCGATACAGCTGCGATTTTGGGGCTCTGAGATCGCAGCCGATATTTTCACCCCGGTCGGTCCCAACGGACCTAAACCGTCCCATAGAGACGGGGATTGAGAAGGGTACTGTCCCAGGATCCCAGAGATATCGCAAAATCTCTGGTTTGATCCGGGAGAAGCCCTTTTGCTGGCGGCGGAGAGGCAGCCCCCTGAGCTGCTGAAGTCGGGACAGCTCCGGAAAGAAAGTGGCTGGAAAGAAGTGTGTCGGTTGGGTGAGAAAATTCTTTTGTGTTGTAAATTTGCTGAGGTTGGAAAGGGCATCCTGAACAAAGAAGAAACCCGTGAGACTTTTTTTTTTGACCAAAACTGTTTGAGCGGCGCTTTTTAAAGTGATGTCAAATTGAGGCTTGGATTTTTTTTTTTCTTACTGTTTTTCTGGGGACTTAAGTGTGACTTTGTAGGTAACCAGATTGAATTTTCTTTTATATATATTTTTATGCTCCTTTTGATTTTTTAATTTTCTCTAGGATAGAGGCACCCTTTAGCTATTTTGTTTTGTTTTGTATACATTATTCTTTTTTTCTGGCTGGGGGGGAAGAGCATTAAGAAACATTGCAACACTGCCAACTAGAGGCTTGAAAATACTTTATTTGAATTTGAAAAAATTGCAAGAAGACTCCTTTTCAAGGACATGTTAACGAGATAAGATAGAGGGAGAGCACAGCAAAATATTATTACAGGTGTTTTCCTGGACTCTTATCAATATTTCAACACTTGAGGCTTGGCTTTGAAGCTGCTGGAGAAGAGAGTCATAATAAGAGCCTTGGATAAATAAATAAAGTGCAGTGTGCTCATATATATATATATATATATATATATATATATATATATATATATATATATGTTTTCTTAAGTTTTCGCGGGTACTTACATGTCTGGCATTCAGCTTTGTTTGGGTATTTTCCCACGTGGTGCTTTTAAAGTTGTAGCAACGTTTCAGCAGAATCTCATCTGCCATCATCAGGCTTTTGTATAGTGTTTGTCTGTGAGTCAGACTTTTACAGGGGTTTCAGATTTAAATTTGGGGCAGCCTATTGCTGTGTCAGAATGGTTTTTTCTTCCTCCTGATTGGTTGAGAGTCTTGGTCTGTGTTTATTGGTCTTGGAGTTTGCTGTGTTCTGCTTCTAATATCTTCTGTCTGTTTTTTTTGGGGGGGGGGCTCTTTTTGTATCTTGATTGGCTGGCAACATTGTGTTACTTTATTGGAGGCCTTTAGTGCAGCTTGGCTTTGGGTAAATGGACGGCTATCATTAGTTAGGAAGCTGGGTTTCATCTGGGTGCCTGGTTGGGGTGTCTTTGAGCTGGAGGTGTCAGGGGGGATCTGTTTGTGCTCAGGTGTTTGTCTGGCTTGTGGTGTGGAGATTTTTTTGTTTGTGAGTGCAGGCTTCCAAATGATCACCAACTTGATCCACAAAAACACACTGAGACACAATAGAGACCCAGAAGATGAACAGACCCATGGAACAGTTGTCCTGCCCTACATAAGAGGCACTACAGACAAAATTAGTAAGATTCTATACAGACACCACATCAAGACTGCCTTCAAAACAGACAGAAAAATAGCAGCCATCCTCAGGAACCCCAAAGACAAAATTGACCTGGAAAACCAGGGCATATACGAAGTCCCCTGTGCATCATGCCCAGCCACATACATTGGACAGACCAATAGAAGAATAAGCACCCGCCTGGATGAACACAAAAATGCAGTCAAAAAGCTGGAACACACTTCCTCACTAGTCCAACACATGGAAGCCACAGGTCATAGCATCAACTTCAATGGCACCAAAACCCTAGCCACTATAGAAAATCCCAGCCACAGAATCATCAGAGAAGCCATAGAGATTGAAAAAAGACCAGAAAGCATGAACAGAAGAGATGATTCCAACAGACTGTCAATCATTTGGAAGCCTGCACTCACAAACAAAAAAATCTCCACACCACAAGCCAGACAAACACCTGAGCACAAACAGATCCCCCCTGACACCTCCAGCTCAAAGACACCCCAACCAGGCACCCAGATGAAACCCAGCTTCCTAACTAATGATAGCCGTCCATTTACCCGAAGCCAAGCTGCACTAAAGGCCTCCAATAAAGTAACACAATGTTGCCAGCCAATCAAGATACAAAAAGAGCCCCCCCCCAAAAAACAGACAGAAGATATTAGAAGCAGAACACAGCAAACTCCAAGACCAATAAACACAGACCAAGACTCTCAACCAATCAGGAGGAAGAAAAAACCATTCTGACACAGCAATAGGCTGCCCCAAATTTAAATCTGAAACCCCTGTAAAAGTCTGACTCACAGACAAACACTATACAAAAGCCTGATGATGGCAGATGAGATTCTGCTGAAACGTTGCTACAACTTTAAAAGCACCACGTGGGAAAATACCTGAACAAAGCTGAATGCCAGACATATATATATATATATATATATATATATATATATATATATATATATATATATCCCATTCGCCAGCCTTTTTGTAAATTTCAATTCTAGTAATATTCTTATTTTTGCCTTTTATTTTAAAGGGAAAGCCTCAGAGTTTTTTCTTTATTTTTCTTTTTTTCCTCTTTATTTTATTTGGGACCTTTGCTTTTTTTATCCATATTTTTGGACCACTTTGTTTTTCTTTTTTGATTATTGAGATTAAGGTGTGAAGAACCTGTCATTTTTGGGTTTGTTTGTTTTTTTACTTTCTATTTTTCCTTTTATTTTTCCTTTTTTATGGTGGACTACTTTGTAATTGGATTAGGGTCTAGAAGAACCTGAAGATCTTTCTTCTTCCTTTTTTCCTTTTTCTTCTTTGGTTTTGGGTCTATTACTATTGGATTTTTCCATTTTGGATTATAATTGGCTATTTTACTAGTTGGATTAAAAGTCAAAAAGAATTTGAAGATTTGGAGGCATTAAAATGAGCAGGAAACCAATACCAGTTGGCATTTCTACTTCTACCTCTGCTTCACCACCAGCTGGAGGACAACGTTTAATTCAGACAATGTTGAAGCAAAATAAAGAACAAGAAATAGTAAATTTACAGATGATTATGCAAGGAATCCAAGATCTCAAGATAAAATCAGACATCATTGAACAAAGAATAGAGAAGACTGATGAAAAAGTGGAAAATATTAAACAAATGATGGGGAAGTATGAGGAGAGATTCCAAAAAATTGAGGAAGAAGGAAAACAAAGAGAGGAGAAGATTGGAAATATTGACAGTAGATTAACAGTGGTTGAACAAGAAAAAAGTGGGATGTTGAGGTGGGAGATGGAAAGGTCAGAATTTTATCTCAGATTTCAAACTATAGAAGAGGAAAAAGGACAAAATTTGGCCGCGATAATGATAGAAATTTTGGCAGATGCTTCGGAAATTACAGAGGAAAAGATGATGGATGGAGTAGATGAGGTATATCGAGTTTATACAAGATATGCGATGAGAAATAAATTACCAAAGGAAGTCCACATCAGATTTTCCAAAAAATCCATTAAAACACAAATATTGCAGGTGGTAAGAGAGAAAACATTGAAATACAAAGGTAAAGAGATTGTGGTTTTAAAACAAATACCCAGAAGAGTGAGAGAGATGAGAAGAGAATATCGATTTCTGACCAAAATGCTACTGGAAAACGAAGTGAATTATAGATGGCTGATTCCAGAAGGATTAATGTTTACGTGGCAAGAGCAGAGACATAGAATTGATTCAATGGAGAAAGCAGAACTTTTCCATGCAGAATTTTTTGGAAGAAGAGAGGAGGCAGAGAAAGAGGTCTCATTAATTGAGTTTCAAGAGGAACAACTGGAGACTGAAAAAGAGAAAGGAGCTGTAGGTGGATGGGTGGACAGGAAAGAACAGCGTGAAGTGAGATCCACGAGAGCTGTTAGACCTAAATATAAAGCATAATCATGGAAGAAAGAAAACTGATTACAATGAATATAAATGGACTTAATTCAGCTGTTAAAAGAAGGAAAACTTTTCATAAATTAGAGAAATTAAAATTTGATATAATTTGTCTACAAGAAGTTCATATTAAAAAACAACATGAACAATTGTTAGTACAGCCAAAATTGGGGAAAATATTTACTTCTTTGACTCAATGTAAGAAAAGAGGAGTGGTTCTATACATTAAAGAGGCTATCCCAGCAAAACTGATCTACACGGATGAAGATGGAAGAGTATTAATGGTGGAAATAATGGACAATAATATAAAAATACTCTTGATTGCAATTGATAAACAAGAAGAGTTCTATAAAAAGCTACAAATGAAAATAACTGGACTGGACTATGTTAATATAATTATGATGGGAGATTTTAATGGAATTGTGGACAATAAATTGGACTATATAGCAACAACAACAAAGCAAAATAGAAAGGCTCTCCCTAAATCTGTTTTTAAAATGACAGACGAACTATCTTTAAAAGATATTTGGAGAGAAAGAAATATTAAAGCTAAACAATATACTTTTTATTCAAATAGACATTTATCATGGTCCAGATTAGATATGATTCGGATATCAACAGAATTAATATCCAATATTCAAGAAACAAATATTGAAACAAGTACTTGGGCAGATCATAGTCCAATGACAATTAAATGGAAGGGACAAAAAAAAAGATCGAGATGGACATTAAATAATACTATCTTAAAGGAGAAAGATTTTATACAATGAATGGAGAAGGAATTGGCTTTTTTTTTAGAGAAAATAAAAAAGAAGATACTTCAACGCAGAATGTTTGGGATACAATGAAGGCATATGCTAGAGGTCTGATAATAGATTATACAAGAAAAAAGAATATTAGGAAAAGGCAAGCTTCTAAGGCCTTGGAAGACGAGTACAAAAGACTTGAAAAAGAATTACAGAAAATGCCACAGAAAAAAGATATTAAATTGAAGCTGGATGTAATTAAACATAAAATGGAATTAATAGAGAAAGAAGAATTAGCACAGAAAATCAGAAATTCTAAACAGAATTATTTTGAAGATGCAAATAAACCAGGCAGGTGGCTAGCATATAAATTGAGAAAGGAGAAGGAATCAAGAAAAATATTGAAGTTAATGGCGGCGCGCATGGACGCAGCGGCTTATGGCTCTCCCGTTCGGTGTTCTTTTTTGTTGTTTGTATACGTCTTTCTCGTTTACCTGTGGACTATCGTTTCTACGAACCAACTCTACACACGATCGGACATCATAGGTATAGGAAACCAATACCAGACGTCTGTTTCGAGTGACTTTCACCGCACACATAACATCCCCGACGAGATAGCGAGACCAGCAGGCTCTCCGTGGATTGTTGTCGGGACTAGGAGGCGGCGCAGACGGAGGAGGGAGAGAAAGCAGAGGCGAGGTTGCAGGTCTGGTGTTATACTAAGGCTGAGGAAACATCCATACAAGCCACCTCTTCCGAGCCTGTATCTCGCCAACGCCAGATCCCTGGTACATAAAACGGACTATTTAAATCTACAACTCGCTGGCAATCGCTATGTTCGAGACTGCTGCGTTATGGTAATTACCGAAACCTGGCTACATCCCGGGATACCTGACGCTAGCATGCAGCTAGCAGGCCGCACTTTTTTACGCTGGGATAGAACGAAGGACTCTGGTAGGAGCAGAGGAGGGGGGCTCTGTATCTATGTACATGAGAACTGGTGCAATAACGGGACAATTATAGACAATCACTGTTCCCCTGATCTCGAGTATATGTCTGTAAGATGCCGGCCTTTTTTTCTACCGAGAGAGCTAACTGTTGTGATTGTTACGGCGGTGTATATTCCACCCGATGCAAACACAGACAAGGCACTCTCTCTCCTGCTGAACACCATAAATGAACAGCAGCAGGCCCACCCTGATGGTGTTCACGTCATTGCAGGAGATTTCAATAAGGCCAATCTGAAAACTGTTCTCCCGAATTTCTACCAGCATGTCAAATGTGCCACGAGGGGAGAAAACACTCTGGATCATGTTTATACCAACATCAAACATGCATACAGAGCTATACCCCTCCCCCACCTCGGGCATTCAGACCATCTCTCCCTCCTGTTACCCCCAACCTATACCCCCCTCAGACGCAGTGGCAGGCCCATTACAAAGACTGTAACGACCTGGCCTGAGGATGCACTCAGCAGATTACAAGACTGCTTTGAGCAGACAGACTGGAATATGTTTCAACACCAGGAGCTGGAAACGCACACGAGTACAGTGCTGGACTACATCAAGTTCTGTATCGGAAATGTGACTGTAGACAAAAACATCCGGGTTTTCCCAAATCAGAAACCCTGGATGACCACCCAAGTCCGCAGACTCCTTAAAGCCCGCGATGCAGCCTTCAGGTCAGGTGACAGAGTTCTGTACACAGCCGCCCGAGCCGACCTGAGGAGGGGGATCATAAAAGCCAAGATGGACCACAGGAGGAGCATAGAGTCCCATCTGTCCAGCCACAACACACGGGAGGTGTGGAAGGGCATACATGACATCACTAACCACAGGGGCTGTCATGTGACAACAGAACACCTGAGTGCAGCGCTAGCAGAGGAGCTGAACAACTTCTTTGCTCGTTTTGAAGTTCCACAACAGCATACAGCTGCACCAGCCCTACTCCCACCTCCAATCACATCCAGCTCTACCACTCCACCCAGTACATTCTCTGTGACGGAGGACGATGTCAGACGGGTGCTCCGTGCAGTGAACCCCAGGAAGGCAGCTGGTCCAGATGGAGTTCCTGGTAAGGTGCTCAGGGCATGTGCCCCCCAGCTCGCCTCCATCTTCAAAGACATCTTCAACCTCTCCCTGGCCCAGGCAGTTATACCATCCTGTCTGAAATCTGCCACAATCATCCCTGTGCCGAAGAAATCTTCCATCTCCAGCCTCAATGATTACCGTCCAGTGGCGCTCACTCCTGTAGTCATGAAATGCTTTGAGAGGCTGGTGCTCCGGCACATCATCAACCATCTTCCTCCGGATCTCGACCCCCACCAGTTCGCCTACCGCACGAACCGGTCTACAGAGGATGCCATAGCCATAGCTCTGCATGCTGCGCTGAACCACCTGGAGCAGCAGCAGAACTATGTCCGGATGCTCTTTGTGGACTACAGCTCTGCCTTTAACACAATCATCCCAGGAATACTGACCAAAAAACTGGACACATTAGGTTTGCCCCCCCTCATATGTGCCTGGATAAAGGACTTCCTAAGTGACCGGCCCCAGACTGTAAGGCTTGGCCCCCACCTCTCCTCCACACGCACATTGAGCACTGGCTCCCCACAGGGCTGTGTGCTGAGCCCACTCCTGTACTGCCTCTACACCCACGACTGCAGTCCACAGCATGACAGCAACCTCATTGTGAAGTTCGCTGATGACACCACAGTGGTCGGACTCATCTCGAAGGGAGACGAGGCAGCCTACAGGAAGGAGGTCCTGATGTTGACAGCTTGGTGTTCAGAAAACAACTTAGCTCTGAACACCAAGAAAACTAAGGAACTCATTGTGGACTTCAGGAGGCACAACACCGACCTGGCTCCCCTCTACATCAATGGAGAGCAGGTGGAGAGGATCCACACCTTCCGGTTTCTGGGTGTCATCATTGCCGACAAAATCTCCTGGACGGAAAACATCACGGCAGTCATCAAGAAGGCCCAGCAGAGACTCCATTTCCTGCGGGTGCTCAGGAAGCACAACCTGGACTCCAGCCTGCTGATTACCTTCTACCGTGCGTCCATTGAAAGCCTGCTGACATACTGCATCACAGTGTGGTATGGCAATTGCACCATGGCAGACAGGGAGAGACTACAGAGGGTAGTCAAAGCAGCTCAGAAGATCATCGGCTGCCCTCTCCCCTCCCTGTCGGACATCTACTCTTCCCGCTGTCTTAGCAGAGCTGTGAACATCATAAAAGACAGCTCCCATCCTGGTTATGGACTGTTTGACCTGTTGCCCTCAGGGAGGCGCTACAGGAGCATCAGGTCAAGGACAAACCGCCTCAAGAATAGTTTTTTCCCCAAAGCCATAACCATTTTGAACTCACACATGCACTGATTCCAGTCCCGCCAAATATACTGTAAATATACTCAGGGACAACTGTGAATAATCTCGTGCAATATCACTTTTTATCTTTTTTATTACTGTGTTAGCTGACATGTGCAATATGTGATTATATTTTAGATGTATATTTTCTTGACATGCATGTCTGCACTGAACGATGAGTTGCTCTAATCTCACTGTGTATGCGTATAATGCAAATTGTACATGTGGATAGTGACAATAAAAGGCATTCTATTCTATTCTATTCTATTCTATTCTAATAGATGAACAAGGCCAAGTTTGTTATGGTAATAAGGAGAAAAAGGAGATTATTCGAGATTTTTATGGGCAACTATATAAACAAGAGAATATTAATGAGGAAAAAGTTAAACAGTATTTACAGAATGCTAATTTACCGAAGATACCTAAAGAGACTGAAGAAATGTTAGAAAGTAATATAACAATGATGGAATTAAACGAAGCACTTAAGAAACAAAATAATGGGAAAGCACCAGGTCCAGATGGGCTTCCGGCAGAATTCTATAAAACATTTCAAGAATCATTGAGTATCCCATTGTTAGAAGTCATGAATGAAGTTATGTTAAAGAAGATGATACCCAAAACATGGTCTGAGGCTTATATCACACTCATTCCAAAAGAAGAGGCTGACCTACTGCAAATTAAGAACTATAGACCTATCTCCTTATTGAATGCAGACTATAAAATCTTTGCTTCAATTTTAGCAGAAAGACTTAAAAATATTTAAATAATTTTATTCACCCAGATCAAAATGGATTTCTGCCAAAGAGACAAATCAGAGACAATATGAGAGTAATCTTGGATACTTTGGAATACTATGAGGCTCATCCTGAAAAGCAAATGGCTTTGATATTTCTAGATGCTCAAAAGGCATTTGATAATGTGAACTGGAGATTTATGTTATTACTATTGGAACAGATGGGTTTTGCTGAAAAATTTATTCAAGCAATAGAAGCCATATATAATAAACAGACAGCAAAGGTAATGATGGAGGGGGAACTTACAGATTTTATTAATATAAGAAAAGGCACAAGACAAGGGTGTCCCCTATCTCCTTTGCTATTTGTGTTGACCTTGGAAGTGTTGAATAGAAATATTACGGATGATAAAAGCATAAAAGGAATGAAAATTAAGAAGGAAGAATTTAAACTACAAGCTTTTGCTGATGATTTAGCTTTTATTCTGGAAGACCCGTTAGAAACAGCTCCAAGGTTATTGGAAAAGATAGAGACATATGGTTAGATGGCTGGTTTGAAAATAAATAAAGACAAAACAAAGATTTTGACAAAGAACATGCTATTGAGACAAAGAGAAGAACTGGTAGATCTTTTGAAAATCCAAACTACAAATAAGGTTAAGTATCTGGGGATATATTTGACAGCAAGATGTAGCACATTAAAAGAGAATAATTATATTAAACTTAAACAACAGATAGCTACAGATTTGAAGAAGTGGGAAAACTTGCAATTGTCATTAATAGGGAGAATTTCAACAATCAAGATGAATATTTTACCCAGAATTTTATTTTTGTTCCAAACAATACCAATTAGGCTTGGAAAGGACTATTTTGAAGATTTAAATAAAATCATGTTGAAGTTTATATGGCAAGGTAAAAAAGCGAGAATAAAGCTAAAGCTTTTGCAAGATGCTAGAATTAGAGGAGGTTTTGGCCTGCCTAATTGGGAATTGTATTATCAAGCTGCAAGTTTGATGTGGGTTAAAGAATGGATAACATTAAGAAAGCATAGGTTGTTGACATTAGAAGGGCATGATTTGCTGTTGGGCTGGCATGCTTTTTTATGGTATAAGGGAACTAAAACACAGGGTTATTTTAGAAGACATTATATACGGGAATCTTTGTGGTTAAACTGGGAGAAGATAAAAAGACAATGTTATTTGAAAATTCCAGTTTGGTTATCGACTATTCAAGCATTTGCCTATCCTATAATTTATAAGAAGGAACAAACAGTTAGATATGAGGAACTCTTGGATGAAAAGGGTGAACTTAAATCGATCCAAAACTTAGAGGAACAAGGAATAAGGATGAATTGGTTTTCATATGTGCAAATACATTCAAGGTATGATGAAGATTCTAAAACGGAGGGATTCTATGATAAGCAGACTGATTTAGATAGGATCTTGATGGGTACTGATGAGAAGGTGATTAAAAAAATTATATGGTTATTTACTGGGAATGAAATTAGAGGAAGAACAAGTCAAAGAAACTATGATTGTTTGGGGGAAGAATTTTGGATATGGGATTGATTTAGAGAAATGGCAGAAATCGTGTTCTCAAAATTATAAAATGACAATGTCAACAGCATATAAAGAAAATTTGTATAAGATGTTTTATAGGTGGCACTTTCCCCCAACAAGGATGGCAAGAATGTTTAAGAACAAATCTGAAAAATGCTGGAAATGTCATCAGATACCCGGCTCGTATTACCATATGTGGTGGACTTGTGAGGACGCTAGAAAATATTTGACTATAATTCGCATGTGGTTGGAAAAAATGACAAAGAAACACATAGACTTGAAACCAGAGATTTTCTTATTGGAAATTTTACCTGATATATATAGTAAAGATTTGAAATATCTGATTGTAAATGTATTAACAGCGGCTAGGATTGTATTTGCTAAAAGTTGGAAGAATGAGAAAATACCATTACAGGAAGAAATTATTAAGAAAATATTGGAATGTGCTGAGATGAGTAAATTGACATTTGAAATTAGAGAGCAAGAGGATAAACAATTTTATGAAATTTGGGATCTTTTTTATCAATGGCTAGAAGATAAAATACGATAATAGAATATTTAGAATGCTAGACAGTTAGGAATATCTTTATTTTGCTATTTTGCTATTATTTTGTTATTTGGCATTATATTTATAAAGGGTTTTTTTAGGATTGATTTGGTATAATTATCTGATTTGTTACAGAATAAACTGGTTAAAGTATTGTTAGCTCATATAGCATGAATGATTAAAAGTATAGTCAAAAACTTTTTTTTTTTTAGTGATATTAGGAAATATGTTTGGATTGACAATATGAGTTGTTATGTAACATAATTGTAATTGAGACTACAAAATGAATGCACAAAAATGATGAACCAACTGACACACTGGATGTACATATGAGAGTTGATGTTTTAATGTTTTGTTTGTCTTGTTTGTTTGTTGAAAATTAATAAAATCTTTTTCAAAAAAAAAAAAAGGGGTTTGTGGGTTTGGGGAAGAAACTACAGAGTCGGGTAGAGTATTCCAGACATTGACCACTCTGTTGCTGAAGTCGTATTTCCTGCAATCAAGTTTGGTGTGGTTAACCATGAATTTGTGTCTATTGTATGCTCTTGTATTGTTATGGTTGAAGCTGAAGTATTTATTGACAGGTAGAACATTGCAATGTATGGTTTTATATACCATGCTTAAATCATACCGAAGACGGCGTAATTCAAGGTTTTCTAGGTCTAGAATTTCAAGTCTGTTGGCATAAGGTATTCTACAACGAATAGAGGAGTGGAGAACTCTTCTTGTGAAATATTTCTGGACTTTCTCAATTGTGCTAATATCAGATATGTAATGTGGGTTCCAGACTGATGAGATGTATTTGAGTATTGGTCTAGCAAATGTTTTGTATGCTCTAGTTAGTAGTGTGATATTACCAGAGAAAAAGCTACGTAGGATTAGGTTAACAACTCTTAATGCCTTATTGGCTATGTAGTTGCAGTGGGCTCTAGCACTTAGATCATTAGAGATGAGTATTCCAAGGTTCTTTACAGAGCTTGGATCATCTACAAGATCTTGACTATTCAGCTTTTATTTTATTTTCTGATTTTTTTTTGCCAATATATAAGACAGAGCATTTATTTGTTGAGATTTGAAGTTGCCATTTGTTTGACCATTCTGATACACAGTCAAAATCTTTTTGAAGGGTAGCAGTATTGTCTGTGGTATTGAACAGCTTTACATCATCAGCGAAAAGAACGCAGTTGCTCTTAATATGATCACAGAGGTCATTTATGTGGAGTATGAAGAGAGTTTGTCCTAGAACACTTCCTTGGGGGATACCACTATTGACAGGCACAGAATTTGACAGGACACTCCCAATTTTGACTCCCAATTTGTTGTCTGTTTGACAGGAATGCTTCTATCCAGTTATGCAGTTGTCCAGAGATACCATAGGATTTTAATTTTAGGCGTAGTTTGTCATGTACCACTGAATCAAAGGTTTCACAGAAGTCTTTGTAGATTGTGTCTATTGCTTTGCCCTGATCGAGTTGTGTCATCCATATGTTTTTGCAGTGTAAGAGTTGCAGATTACATGATAGTTTTTTCCTGAAACCAAATTGTTTATTGGAGAGTAAGTTGTTTGTCTCTAAGTGGAGGATGATGGATTGGTTAATAATTGATTCCACGACTTTACAGGTGATGCAGCATAAGGAGATTGGTCTGTAATTTTCAACTAGGCTGGGGTCTCCCTTTTTGAAGATGGGGATGACTGTGGCTTGTGACCATAGTTTAGGCAAGGAGCTGGTCCTGAAAGATTTTTCAAAGATCATGCTTAGAGTTTTGGTTATGGCAGTGGGTAGCTTTTTAAAGAAGTAGGCACATATTCCATCCGGTCCAATAGATAGAGATGGTTTTAGATTGTGAACTGCTTTTTCAACATTGTCTTCTGTAAAATTGATATGTATTAGATCATTGTAGTTATCTGTGGTTCGGCTAGGAAATACTGGGC
This sequence comes from Hydrophis major, assembly GCA_033807585.1. NCBI lineage: Eukaryota > Metazoa > Chordata > Lepidosauria > Squamata > Elapidae > Hydrophis > Hydrophis major. The sequence goes on from CM066329.1 coordinate 25,925,250, forward strand.
ATGATCCATTGCTGTTTACAAATACTGAGCCAAAGAATGTGTTAAAGATGTTGGCTTTAATGGTGTCGTCGTTGCAGTCTTTACCATTAGGTCCTATCAGGGGTGGGATGGACCTTGAGTCTTTTAGTTTGTTGTTTGCAAAATTGTAAAAAGCACGGGTGGAATTGGTGTGTAGAAGGTTTTTCTCTTTTTTAATGTGATAATTGGTGCATTCAGTCTTTATCTGGTGGCGTAAATGTTTGTATCGGCTTTTTAAGTTGGCAACGTGATCAGATTCATTTTTGCGCCAGAGTGATCTCCAGAGATTTTTCTGCACACTTTCAGAAGATCTGAAAGCAAGTTGTCAATAGCATATTTTCACCTCAATACCACAGTGATGTTTTGTTGACTGAGCTCATAGCATTGGAAAGGCATGAATGCATAATTGGGTCTGGAGAAAGAGAATACTGGGAGGACTTTTACAACAGTCAGGAGCTGCACTTAGTCCCCTGTCCTTAAGATGTACAAGACTTTATTATCTGGCTAAGGAAATGCTTTGAAACGTCTCCCTCAGAAGAAGGTTTGGCTTTCTTCTACCTTTATCTTGTGTTCTTTGTTCAAAAGTGACATAGTTCTGGACACTCAATCAAGAATTCAAGTTGTGTTGTTGCTCCTGCTGCTTTTGTGGCCACAGTCAATCTGGGGGATGTTCCAAGCTTAGTGACTCCTGACTTGGAACAGGGATGAGCTGGGCCCACAGAATCATTACAGGCCAGGAGAGCTTTCAATTGGGAGCATCATCTCTGCAACCAAGAGTAGGTTTCAACTTTTAAGCTTTCACACAAGTCCTTCAAGTCAATTATCTGTGTAAGTCAATCTCTCTGCACTGCATTACAGGCTCCCTCCTTATCTTCACAGGGATTGTCCTCTTGATCTCTTACTTTAGCTAACTTTCATTCACATCTCAATTTCCTTAACATCCTTTGAACACTATGGAGGGAAAAAAGAAGGTAGTGGCTCCCTTGTCCCAGAAAGAGATCAAGATGGACACATGCAGGAATTTTCCAAGATGGAAAAATGCAGGAATGTTTCCTCTATGTTCAAAATGAGATAACCTCCAGATTATTTTTTTCTGAGCCTAAATTCACTGATAATCTTCAGGAATCACTGAGCTGAATGCATTTAATCACTGACTTTGCAAGAGTTTATGAGTTCCATTTTTAATTGAATGGCAGGTGCCATAATAATTATAATGATTTCAATGTAAGATATGCAGGAAATACAACTTCAGCAATAGACTGGTCAATGCCTAGAACCCCCTACCCAACTCCATTGTTACAGCCTAAACCCCTCACAGCTTCAATCTCAAACTGTCTACCATGGACCTCACCCCATTCCTAAGAGGTCCTTAAAGGGGGCGTGCATAAGTGCACCAGTGCTTACCATCCCTGTCTTCCTGTCCCCATTTACCTGTATTTACTTCCTTTATTGTTGTTTATGTTTGTACTCATACTTGTTATCTTGTACATGTTTGACAAACAAATAAATAAAAATAAATAAATAAATAAATATGTCTCCACTCAAGGGAGTCCAAAATTAAAACATATACAGAAATTGATAACATATAGGCTTTGTTAACAATCAGAGCTGCTAATTGTATTCCTGTCAGTCTGTGCTCCATTCAAAATCCAAGAAAGAAATATTTAGACTCCATAGATTAGAGGAAAGAATTCTTTTACTGAAAAATGAAGTGGTAGCATCAAGTAGGATTCTGAATCTGAGAATTTAGGCGCGCAGATCACATATACAAAGTGATGAAGTTGTTCCCACCCCCCATAGTTCAAAAGATTCTTCCAATTAAAAGTTCTGAATATGATCATGTAGATATCTTCAGGTGGTGATGAGGCCTCTGTCCATTGACCTTGGCATATTTTGATAAAGGTTTGCAGCTGCGCAGAGAAAAGAAAGCTAAGCGAGAAATAGAAACCTAAAAGCAGGAATTTATACTCCCCCCACTCCTCATTTACACAATACAAGAATGTAACACCTCCAGCTCTCTTCCAGACCATTCCCCCCTCCTCCCCCCATTACTTATGGCAGCCAAAAGATGCAAGACAGTAGAAAAGATGCAAAGCAGTAGATCTTGAAGGCTGACAATTCCTGTGTTTCTATGTAACTGAGTCTGGACATGTTAATTACTTTACTTTACTTTATTGTCATTACATCTCAATGAAATCAAACACCATCTTCAATGCACATAATGACCATGGAAATAAACACACATCCACACATCCTTCACACAAGCACACATCCTTCACACTCCACACATTAAATTGAAAACCCCCGACACTGTACCAACACTGCAATATACAGTAGAATTAAACAGAGCTATTGCTCTGGGATAGAAGTTGTTTTTTTAGCTTATTTGTCCTTGTTTTTATTATTCTGTACCATCTGCCAGATGGTAATAGTTAAAAAAAAGAGGTGCCAAAGATGAGATGAATCTTTGAGAATGTTTTGAACTTTCTTAAGGCAGCAGGGGCTATAAAGCTCTTCCAAAGAGGGGAGAGGGCAATCAATGTTTTCAGGAATACTGTAATCCATTCATAGGAACTCTTGGGCTTCAGCATATTAATATTATTGTTTAATAATGTTATCTAAAAAGTTCTAATGTATTTATACATTACTTCCAGGATACTAATGACAGATTACTGGAAAATGCTATCCCTCCTTTTTGCCATCCAAGAGATCAACCAGGATTCCCGTCTCTTACCCAACATCACTCTGGGTTATAATATCTATGACAATTATTTCAGTGCACAAATAACTTCAGAGGCCTTGCTTGACCTGCTTTCTGATGGGGAGGCCAACATGCCTAACTATAGGTGTGGAAGGCAGAGAAACACAGTGGCTGTTCTGGAAGGGGCCGAGACTGGCATCTCCATCCAGATATCAACCATGTTGGGCACCTATAAAATCCCACAGGTGTGGAGAAGGCGGAGCTTCGTTCCGGCGATACAGCTGCGATCTCGGGGCTCTGAGATCGTAGCCGATATTTTCGCCCCTGGTCGGTCCTAACGGACCTAAACCGTCCCGTAGAGACGGTGATCGTGAAGGGCATTGTTCCAGGATCCCAGAGATATCGCAAAATCTCTGGTTTGATCCGGAAGAAGCCCTTTTGCTGGCGGCGGAGAGGCAGCCTCCATAGCTGCTGAAGTCGGGACAGCTCCGAAAAGAAAGTGATTGGAGTGAAGTGTGTCGGCTGGGTGAGAAAAACTCTTTTGTGCTGTAAATTTGCTAAGGTTGGAAAGTTCATCCGATATAAAGAAGAAAGCTGTGAGATTTTTTTTTGACTGAAATTGTTTTGAGCGGCGTTTTTTAAAGTGATGTCAAATTGAGGCTTGGTTTTTTTTTCTTTATATTTTTTGGGAAAGATTTTACTGTGACTTTGTAGGTAACCGGATTGAATTTTCTCTTACATATATTTTTATGCTTCCTTTGATTTTATGCTTCTTTTGATCTTTTAACTTTCTTTAGGATAGAGGCTCCCTTTGGCTATTTTTTCTTTTTTTTTCTGTATATATTATTCCTTTTTTCTGGCGGGCGGGGAGAAAGAGCATTAAGAAACTTTGTAACACTGCCAACTAGAGGCTTGAAAGTATCTTTATGTGAATTGGAGAGAACTGCAAAAAGACCTCATCTCAAGGACTTTTTAATGTGATAAGATAGAGGGAGAGCACAGCAAAATATTATTGCAGGTGCTTTCCTGGACTGTTATTAACAATTGAGGTTTGGCTTTGAAGCTGCTGGAGAAGAGAGTCATAACAAGAGCCTTGGATAAATAACAAAGTGCAGTGTGTTTTCTTATATATACCCCATTCGCTAGCCTTCTTCTAAATTTTAATTTTAGTAATATTTTTATTTTTTGCCTTTTATTTTAAAGGGAAAGCCTCAGAGTTTTTTCTTCTTTATTTTTCTTTTCTTTTTTATTGGGACCTTTTTGTTTTTCATATTTATGTTTTTGGACTACTTTGTTGTTGAGGTTGTTTTTTTTTTTCTCTTTTTTTTGGATTATTGAGACTTTTTAATTGGATTAAGGTGTGAAGAATCTGAAGGAACTTTTTGTTGTTTTTTTTGTTTTTTCTCTTTTTGCTTTTTCTTTTTTCCTTTTTCTTTTGCTTTTAATCAATATTATTATTTTTGGATTTGTTTGTTTTCTCCTTTCTATTTTTTCCTTTTTTATGGTGGACTATCTTGTAATTGGATTAGGGTCTAGAAGAACCTGAAGATCTTTCTTCTTCTTTTTTTCCTGTTTCTTCTGTGGTTTTGTGTTTTTTACTATTGGAGTTCTTCATTTTGGGTTATAATTGGCTGCTCTACCAGTTGGATTAAAAGTCAAGAAGAATTTGAAGTTTTGGAAACATTGAAATGAGCAGGAAACCAATACCATCTGGCATTTCTGCTTCTACCTCTGCTTCCCCACCAGTTGGAGGACAACGTTTAATTCAGACAATGTTGAAGCAAGATAAGGAACAAGAAAAAATAACTTTACAGATGATTATGCAAGGAATCCAAGATCTCAAGACAAAATCAGATATCATTGAACAAAGAACAGGAAATATTGAACAAAGAACAGAAAATATTGAACAAAGAATAGAAAAGATTGAACAAAGAGCAGAAAATATTGAACAAAGAGCAGGAAATATTGAACAAAGAGCAGAAAATATTGAACAAAGAATAGAGAAGACTGATGAAAAAGTTGAAAATATTAAACAAATGATGGTTAAGTATGAGGAGAGATTCCAAAAAATTGAGGAAGAAGGAAAACAAAGAGAGAAGAAGATTGGAAATATTGACAGCAGACTAATAGCGGTTGAACAAGAAAAAGGTGGGATATTGAGGTGGGAGATGGAAAGGTCAGAATTTTACCTCAGATTTCAAAATATAGAAGAGGAAAAAGGAGAAAATTTGGCAGCGGTAATGATAGAAATTTTGGCAGATGTTTTGGAAATTACAGAGGAGAAGATGATGGATGGAATAGATGAGATATATCGAGTCTATACAAGATATGCGATGAGAAATAAATTACCCAGGGAAGTCCATATTAGATTTACCAAAAAATCCATTAAAACGCAAATATTACAAGTAGTAAGAGAGAAAACACTGAAATACAAGGGTAAAGAGGTTGTGGTTTTAAAACAAATACCCAGAAGAGTGAGAGAGATGAGAAGAGAATATCGATTTCTGACCAAAATACTATTGGAAAATGAAGTGAATTATAGATGGCTGATTCCAGAAGGACTAGTGTTTGGGTGGCAAGAGCAAAGATATAGAATTGATTCAATTGAGAAAGCAGAACTTTTTCATGCAGAATTCTTTGGAGGAAGGAGAGAGGGAATAGAGAAAGAGGCTTTATCAATTGAGTTTCAAGATGAACAACTGGAGACTGAAAAAGAGAAAGCAGCAGCAGGGGGACAGATGGATAATAAACAACAGCGTGAAGTGAGATCCACGAGAGCTGTTAGACCTAAATATAAAGCATAATTATGGAGGAAAAAAAACTGATTACAATGAATATAAATGGACTTAATTCAGCTGTTAAAAGAAGGAAAACTTTTCATAAATTAGAGAAATTAAAATTTGATATAATTTGTTTACAAGAAGTTCATATTAAAAAACAACATGAACAATTGTTATTACAGCCAAAATTAGGGAAAATATTTACCTCTTTGACTCAATGTAAGAAAAGAGGTGTGGTTTTATACATTAAAGAGGTTATTCCAGCAAAATTGATTTACACGGATGAAGATGGAAGAGTATTAATGGTAGAAATAATGGACAATAATATAAAAATACTCTTGATTGCAATTTATGCTCCGAATGATAAACAAGAAGAGTTTTATAAAAAGCTACATATGAAAATAATTGGACTGGACTATGTTAATATAATTATGATGGGAGATTTTAATGGAATTGTGGACAATAAACTGGACTATATAGCAACAACAACAAAGCAAAATAGAAAGGCTCTCCCAAGGTCCTTTTTTAAAATGACAGATGAATTAACTTTAAAAGATATTTGGAGAGAAAGAAATGTTAAAGCTAAACAATATACTTTTTATTCAAATAGACATTTATCATGGTCCAGATTAGATATGATTTGGATCTCAACAGAATTAATATCTAACATTAAAGAAACAAATATTGAAACAAGTACCTGGGCAGATCATAGCCCAATGACAATTAAATGGAAGGGACAAAAAAAAAAGATCGAGATGGACATTAAATAATACTATATTAAAGGAGAAAGATTTTACACAATGGATGGAGAAGGAATTGGCTTTTTTCTTCAGAGAAAATAAAAAAGAAGATACTTCAACGCAAAATGTGTGGGACACAATGAAGGCATACGCTAGAGGTTTGATAATAGATTATACAAGAAAAAAGAATATTAGGAAAAGGCAAGCTTCTAAGGCCTTGGAAGATGAGTATAAAATTCTTGAAAAAGAATTACAGAAAATGCCACAGAAAAAGGATATTAAATTGAAGCTGGATGTAATCAAACATAAAATGGAATTAATAGAGAAAGAAGAACTGGCACAGAAAATTAGAAACTCTAAACAGAATTATTTTGAAGATGCAAATAAACCAGGTAGATGGCTAGCATATAAATTGAGAAAAGAGAAGGAATCAAGAAAAATATTGAAGTTAATAGATGAACAAGGCCAAGTTTGTTATGGGAATAAGGAGAAAAAAGAAATTATTCGAGATTTTTATGGGCAATTATATAAACAAGAGAATATTGATGAAGAAAAAGTCAAACAGTATTTACAGGAAGCTAATTTACCAAAGATACCTAAAGAGACTGAAGAAATGCTAGAAAGCAATATAACAATGATGGAACTAAATGAAGCATTTAAGAGACAAAATAATGGGAAAGCTCCGGGTCCAGATGGGCTTCCAGTAGAATTTTATAAAACATTTCAAGAATTATTGAGCATCCCATTGTTAGAAGTTATGAATGAAGTTATGCTAAAAAAGATGATACCCAAAACATGGTCAGAGGCTTATATTACACTTATACCAAAGGAAGAGACTGACCCATTGCAAATTAAGAATTATAGACCTATTTCTTTATTGAATGCAGACTATAAAATCTTTGCTTCAATCTTAGCAGAAAGACTTAAAAAATATTTAAATAATTTTATTCACTCAGATCAAAATGGATTTCTGCCAAAGAGACAAATCAGAGACAATATGAGAGTAATCTTGGACACCTTGGAATACTATGAGGCTCATCCTGAAAAGCAAATGGCTTTGATATTCCTAGATGCTCAAAAAGCATTTGATAACGTGAACTGGAGATTTATGTTATTATTATTGGAGCAGATGGGTTTCGCTAAAAAATTTATTCAAGCAATAGAAGCTATATATAATAAACAGACAGCAAGGGTAATGATGGAGGGAGAACTTACAGATTTTATTAATATAAGGAAAGGCACAAGACAAGGATGCCCCCTATCTCCTTTGCTATTTGTGTTGACCTTGGAAGTGTTGAATAGAAATATTAGGGATGATAAAAGCATAAAAGGAATGAAAATTAAGAAGGAAGAATTTAAGCTACAAGCTTTTGCTGATGACTTAGCTTTTATTTTGGAAGATCCGCTAGAAACAGCTCCAAAGTTACTGGAAAGGATAGAGGCATATGGAGAGGTGGCTGGTTTGAAAATAAATAAAGACAAAACAAAGATTTTGACAAAGAATATGCTATTGAGACAGAGAGAAGAATTGGCAGATCTTTTGAAAATTCAAGTTACAAATAAGGTTAAGTATCTGGGGATATATTTGACAACAAGATGTAGCACATTAAAGGAGAATAATTATATTAAACTTAAACAACAGATAACTACAGATTTGAAGAAGTGGGAAAACTTGCAATTGTCATTAATAGGGAGAATTTCAACAATTAAGATGAATATTTTACCTAGAATTTTATTTTTGTTTCAAACAATACCAATTAGGCTTGGAAAAGACTATTTTGAAGATTTAAATAAAATTATGTTGAAGTTTATATGGCAAGGTAAAAAAGCGAGAATAAAGCTAAAGCTTTTGCAAGATGCTAGAATTAGAGGAGGTTTTGGTCTGCCTAATTGGGAATTGTATTATCAAGCTGCAAGTTTGATGTGGGTCAAAGAATGGATAACATTAAGGAAACAGGTTGTTGACATTAGAAGGGCATGACTTGCTGTTGGGTTGGCATGCTTTTTTATGGTATAAGGGAACTAAAACACAGGGTTATTTTAGAAGACATTATATACGGGAGTCTTTGTGGTTAAATTGGGAGAAGATAAAAAGACAATGTTATTTGAAAATTCCAGTTTGGTTATCGACCATTGAAGCATTTTCCTATCCTATAATCTACAAGAAGGAACAAACAGTTAGATATGGGGAACTTTTGGATGAAAAGGGTGAACTTAAATCGATCCAAAACTTAGAGGAACAAGGTATAAGGATGAATTGGTTTTCATATGCACAAATACACTCAAGGTATGATGAAGATTCTAAAACGGAGGGATTTTATGATAAACAGACTGATTTAGATAAGATCTTGATGGGTACTGATGAGAAGGTGATTAAAAAACTATATGGTTATTTACTGGGAATGAAATTAGAGGAAGAACAAGTCAAAGAAACTATGATTGTTTGGGGGAAGAATTTTGGATATGGGATTGATTTAGAGAAATGGCAGAAATTGTGGTCTCAAAATTATAAAATGACAATGTCAACAGCATATAAAGAAAACTTGTATAAGATGTTTTACAGGTGGCATTTTCCTCCGACAAGAATAGCAAGAATGTTTAAGAACAAATCTGAAAAATGCTGGAAATGTCATCAGATACCCGGCTCGTATTACCATATGTGGTGGACTTGTGAGGATGCTAGAAAATATTGGACTATAATTCGCATGTGGTTGGAAAAAATGACAAAGAAACATATAGATTTGAAACCAGAGATCTTCTTATTGGGAATTTTACCTGATATATATAGTAAATATTTGAAATACCTGATTGTAAATGTATTAACAGCGGCCAGGATTGTATTTGCTAAAAATTGGAAGAATGAGAAAATACCATTACAGGAAGAAATTATTAAGAAAATATTGGAATGTGCTGAGATGAGTAGATTGACATTTGAAATTAGAGAGCAAGAGGATAAACAATTTTACGAAATTTGGGATCTTTTTTATAAATGGCTAGATGATAAAATACGATAATAGAATGTTTAGAATGCTAGATAGTAAGGAATATCTTTATTTTGCTATTATCTTGCTATTTGATATTATATTTATAAAGGATTTTTTAGGATTGATTTGATATGACTAGATGATTTGTTATAGAGTAAACTGGTTTAAAGTATTGTTAGCTCATTAAGCATGAATGATTAAAAATATAGTCAAAAACTTCTTTTTTTAGTGATATTAGGATATATAAGTTTGGATTGACAATATGAGTTGTTATATAATGTAATTGTAATTTGAGACTACAGAATGAATGCACAAAAATGAACCAACTGACACACTGGATGTACATATAAGAGTTGATGTTTTTATGTTTTGTTTGTCTTGTTTGTTTGTAGAAAATTAATAAAAACTTTTTTCAAAAAAAAAAAAAATCCCACAGGTGTGTCTTTCTTGGAGAGGCAGTTTTAAGTCATACATTGTTGAACATGCTATAAACACAGAGTTTATGATGACCCAGGACGTGACACAAAAATAACCAAGTCACAAAAATAGAATAAAGTTCCCTTAATGCCTCCAACTTGGTCCCAATGTCCAATTATCCTCAGCTGGAAATCAAACTCTTAAAGAAAACAGTTTACAGAGGGAGTAAATGCAGTCTACACCCAAAGTAATGTTAATTCAAAATAAAAAACCCCACACAAACCACATTGAAGGAATTAGTATGGCAGGCAAGGATGATTAATTGCCCACTTAAGAAAAATAAAGAAACAATAGGACAGCGACGGTAGGCACGTTGGTGAACTTATGCACGCCCGTTACAGACCTCTTAGGAAAGGGGAGAGGTCAATAGTAGAAAGTCTAAGGTTAAAGTTTTTGGGGTTTGGGGAAGACTCAGGTAGAGTATTCCAGACATTGACCACTCTGTTGCTGAAGTCGTATTTCCTGCAATCAAGTTTGGTGCGGTTAACCTTGAGTTTGTATCTATTGTGTGCTCTTGTATTGTTATGATTGGAGTTGAAGTATTCATTGACAGGTAGGACATTGCAATGTATGATTTTATATACCATACTTAGATCAGAACGAAGACGGTGAAATTCAAGGTTTTCTTGGTCTAGAATTTCAAGTCTGTTGGCATAAGGTATTCTACAATGAGTAGAGGAGTGGAGAACTCTTCTTGTGAAATATTTCTGGACTTTCTCAACTGTGCTAATATCAGATACGTAATGTGGGTTCCAGACTGATGAGCTATATTCGAGTATTGGTCTAGCAAATGTTTTGTATGCTCTAGTTAGCAGTGTGATATTACCAGAGAAAAAGCTACGTAGGATTAGGTTAACAACTCTTAATGCTTTTTTGGCTATGTAGTTACAGTGGGCTCTAGCACTTAGATCATTAGAGATGAGTATTCCAAGGTCCTTTACAGAGCTTGGATCATCAACAAGATCTTGACTATTCAGCTTTTATTTTATTTTCTGATTTTTTTTGCCAATATGTAGGACAGAGCATTTATTTGTTGAGATTTGAAGTTGCCATTTGTTTGACCATTCTGATACATAGTCAAGATCTTTTTGAAGGGTAGCAGTATTGTCTGTGGTATTGAACAGCTTTACATCATCAGCAAAAAGAATGCAATTGCTCTTAATATGATCACAGAAAAAACAATTGCTACCAACCTGTCTTCAATCAAGGACCTGTATACTGCATGAGTCAAAAAGAGAGTTGTGAAAATATTTACAGAACCCTCACATCTCGGACATAAACTGTTTCAACTCCTTCCCTCAAAACGATGCTATAGAGCATTGCACATCAGAACAACTAGACGCAAGAACAGTTTTTCCCCCCCCAAAGCCTTCACTCTGCTAAACAATTCTCTCAACCCTGTTCAACTATTACAAAGTCTGCACTGATTTTTTTTGCCAATATGTAAGAAATAGCATTTATTTGTTGAGATTTGAAGTTGCCATTTGTTTGACCATTCTGATACATAGTCAAGATCTTTTTGAAGGGTAGCAGTATTGTCTGTGGTATTGAACAGCTTTACATCATCAGCGAAAAGAATGCAGTTGCTCTTAATATGATCACAGAGGTCATTTATGTAGCGTATGAAGAGAGTTGGTCCTAGAACACTGCCTTGGGGGACACCACTGTTGACAGGTACAGAATTTGATAGGACGCTCCCAATTTTGACATTTGTTGTCTGTTTGACAGGAATGCTTCTATCCAGTTATGCAGGTGTCCAGAGAAACCGTAAGATTTTAGTTTTAGGAGTAGTTTGTCGATATATGGGGGCTTGAGAGTTCATGTTTATGTCAAAAATCTCTCTTGATGGTGGAATGTATCAAAATATTTCCTAAGGGTAGCCATGGAGCAATTTGTCATGATTCACTTCTTGGCTCATCCTCCAACTTTCCATCTCACCTGTGACTTCTCTTAATGGTCAGCTGCTCTTTGAGATCCTTAGAGTTAAGAGAAAGAGAGATGGCGTCTCTGCTTGCTGCCATTATTCAAATCATAGTGATTTATTTGTTGCCTTGGTGCTAAATTTCTAAAGACTTCCCCACCCCCACCCCCCAAAAAAACTTTTACACAAACACAGCCATCATATCACATCAGCTTTATTACTTAATCTCTTTGCACTGGAAAAACATAAATGGAAGACATAAATGCAGAAAGAGGGAAGCTTTGGGGGCTTTTAAGGACAGGCAGGGGCTGCATTTGCCCCCCCCCCCATTTAAGACATTAAACCATTAGACTCTGGATTAGAAAACTTCTGAAGCTTCTGTCTTGGAAGAGGGTTTGGGTTCCCCCCCAACTCTTCATACACTTCTTCAAAAGAGACCCAGAGCTGGAGACTCAATCAGGAACACAAGTCATGTTGCTGCTTCTACTACTTCTATGGCCCCCAGTAACCTGGGGGAGTCCCAGAGCCAAATGCCTCCTGACTCTGAAGAGAGACAAGGTGGATCCCAACAACCATTACAGTTCAGGAGAGTTTCTCATTGGGGGCATCATCTTTGCAACGCAGGCTACCTTTCGACCATTAAGCTTCGAAACAATCCCTGTGACTCAACCAAAACAGTAAGTTGATCTTCCAACACAGCTTTAGAGCCAGTCTGTCCCACACCGATTTCTAAAGTTCCAACCTCTTCTCTTACATTGAATGGATCTGCTTATTTTTCTCTCTCTCTGTCTCATTTCATGCTTGGGGATCCATTTTCCATCCTGTAGTTGATGAGCCTTCTTTGAAATTCTCCAATCCAATAATCAATAAAGATCTTTTGTTTTGTTTTGTTTTTACTTTGAAGAAGAAACATAAGCTTTCCTTGACAGCATTGCTGGTCTGTAGATGGAGAAGAGAGGGTGGTTCTTCACTTTTACCTCTTCCTTGCTAGATCAAGGAAATAACATGGGTACATAAAGAAAAGAAAGTTGAACAGAACAGAGCTGGAAGGACCTTGGAGGCCTTCTAATCCAGTGGTCGCCAACCAGTGGGCTGGGGACCACTGGTGGTGCATGAGAAAATTTTGGTGATCTGCAGAGAAATGTCACCCCCACAAAGACTCATTGCTGGTGGAGTTTGGGGGAGAGAAAGAAAGACTTCTGCTGCTTCTGCTGATTTCCTTGCATGAAGCCAAAAGTCTCTCTCTCTCTCTCCCCCTGAGAACGGAGCTGGAGATAGTATCTTGCGATCCCAAATAAAGAATGAAGAATCGATAGGAAAACGGAGTTTGGAATTTTCCTGCAGACTTTTTTTGGGATTTTCCCAGGGTCTCTGCTGCTTTCTGCAGAAACCCTGGGAAAACATCAGCAAGTCGCCATCAGTCAAAACTCATAGTAGTGGTCCACGGGATTTAAAATTATGAATTTGGTGGTCCCTGAGGTCCAAAAGGTTGGTGACCCCTGTTCTAATCCAGCCCATGTGCAAGCAGGAAACCCTATACCATTTCAGACAAATTGTTCTTCTTAAAAAACGTCCAGTATTGAAGCAGCCACAACTTCTGGAGGCAAGTTGTTCCACTGATCAATTGTTCTCACTGTCAGGAAATTTCTCCTTAGTTCTAAGTTGCTTCTCTCCTTGATTAGTTTCTACCCATTGCTTTTTATCCTACCTTCAGGTGCTTTGGAGAATAGCTTGACCCCCTCTTTGTGGTAGCCTCTCAAATACTGGAATACTGCTATCATGTCCCCCTTTGTTCTTCTTTTCTCTAGACTAGAATAGAATAGAATTAGAGGTTTGTTATTCTTCTTTGTGGCAGCCCCTTTGATATTGGAACAGAGCTATCATGTCAATGCTATTGTGTAAAAGTTACTTTTTTCTCTGTGTTAAAAATGAAATAACCTTCACAATGTTTATTCTCTACTAAAATTCACAAATTAAGCAAAAGAATCTCAGATCAGAATATATTTTTCTTACATATATGAATCTAATTTAAGTGGAAGCCAGGCACCCTAATCGTACAATGATGTAAATATCACTTAAGTCTCCATTCCAGAAATGGCAATTTAAACATCTCCAGAAATTAATCATAGAATGACATGGCATGGCATGGCATGGCAGGGCAGGGCATGGCATGGCAGGGCAAGGCAGTGCATGGCACGGCATAGCACAGCACAGCACAGCACAGCACAGCACAGCACAGCACAGAGTTGATCTTGGAGGTCTTCTACTCCAACTCCTACTCAGGCAGGAAACCCTATACCATCTCAGACAAATGGTTCTCCAATCTCTTCTTTAGGACCTCCAGTGTAGGAGCACCTACAACCTCTGGAGCCAAGTTGTTCCACCGAATAATTATTCTAATTGTCAGGAAATTTCTTCTTAATTCTAGTTTGCTTTGCTCCTTGGTTAGTTTCCATCCTTTGTTTCATGCCCTGCCTTCAAGTGCTTTGGAAAATAGGTTGACCCTCTCTTCTTTGTGCCTCTCAAATATTGGAAGAATGCTAACCATGTCACCCCTACCCTTACTTTTCATTAAACTGGACATACCCAATTCCTGCAACCGTTCTTCATTTGGTTTAAACTCCAGGCCTCTAATTATCTTTGTTACTATTCTCTGTACTCTTTCTAGAGACTCAACATCTTTTTTATATCACTGGTAGTCAAAGCTGCTCATTGCAGCTTTGTGTGTTCATTAATGTTTGTGTGTTCATCAATGACTCTATATCTGAGAAGATAAGTAACCAAAGGGATGGAAAACACAAATGAAAAGTAGTCTAAAATCTTAATTCAGGGCTGCTAACAACATCAACAGTAAGCCAAAGCATATGGGGGGGGGACGACTTAAAGCTTAAAAATCATGATGTGAAAAGTGCTACATTGAGAGTGTGGAATAAGTAGAGCTGGAGATACGGTGGTGGGATTCAATTTTTTTTTACTACCGGTTCTGTGGACATACTTAGTGGGCATGGTGTGGCTTGGTGTGGGTTTGACAGGAAAAGGATACTGCAAAATCTCCATTCCCTACCCACTCCTGGGGGAAGGTTATTGCAAAATCCCCATTCCCTCCCCACCCCACTAACCTGCTTTCCAGCTCCATTTTCCTGTGCAGGGCAACCAAAGAAGACCCAGCCGATCAGCTGAGACTCAATGGGAGGCACAGAATAGCTGGGGTTGGCGGGGCCAGTCAGGAGTGGTATTTGCCGGTTCTCTGAACATCTCAAGATTTCTGCTACCGGTTCTTCAAAACTGGTCAGAACCTGCTAAATACCATCTCTGTGGAGATACCTTTATGGGTTTCAGCATAAGAAATATTATATAGAATAGAAACAACAGATAGGAAAAATGGTTAACAAATTAAGATTTATTAACAAAGGAGGCTGAAGGAATTAAGATGAAATTGAGAACAACTGCTTGCAGAAAAATATAGTTTTCAATGATTCACATCTACACAGGTAAAAGAAATGTTTAATGTGGATCAAAAAACAAGGGGTTGAAAAACAGAATTCAAAATTGAATTATGTATATATGATGAAGATATAATGGCAAAAATGTATAAACTGTTTAAAAGATTTGAAACAGAAGAACAGGTTAAAGGATGCTAAACATTATGGTTTATTTCTTTTCACTCTCATTTCTTGCACTTTTTTCTTTCTCTCTTTATTTCTTTCCCTTTCTTTTTCTGATTAGCATTTTATTGTATGTAAACTTTATTAATAAATATTAATTTCAAAAAGGATAAGCTAAAGCTTATAACAACTAAATTCACTCAGACATAAGATGCATTCAATTTTTTAAAAAAAAATAAAATATAAATTGAAAGTATCCAAGAGTTCTCTTCAAATACATCAGTTCTTTGTTTGGAGATTTGAAACAATCTATCCATATATATAATGAAACACCCCCAAAACTTCTAGCCAAGCTGGATTGAAAATATTTATTTTATTTTATTTTTTATTTATTTATTTGTCAAACATATACAAAATAACAAGTATAGGTATGAACATAAACAAGAACAAAGGGAGTGAATACAGATAAATAGGGACAGTAAGACAGGGATGGTAGGCACACTGGTGCACTTATGCGTGCCCCTTTAAGGACCTGTTAGGAATGGTGTGAGGTCCACGGTAGACAAATTGAAGCTGTGAGGGGTTGAGGCTGTAACAATGGAGTCAGGTAGGGCATTCCAGGCATTGACCACTCTGTTGCTGAAGTCGTATTTTCTGCAATCGAGTTTGGAATGGTTTACCTTGAGTTTGTATTGGTTATTTGTTCATGCATTATTGTGATTGAGGCTGAAGAAATCGTTGACAGGTAAAATGTTGTAACGGACAATTTTATGTACTATGCTTAGATCGGAGAACTTTAAGACCTGAACTGAAGGACTTATTAAAGAAGTTGGCCTTTACAACTTCATTGTTACAATATTCCTTGTAAGGCACTTTTAGGGGTGGGATAAGTCTTTAAGTTTGGCATTAACGAAATATTGTTAACAACAAATATTGCTGTAAAAAAGATTGTAAATTGGATATTTTGGGTTCTAATATGTTGAATTATGTTCTAATGCATTCACACTTTCAGGATCACAGATTCAGAATGTTCAAAAATGTTATCCTTCTTCTTTGCCATCCAAGACATTAACCAGAATTCCAAAATTCCACCCAATGTCACCCTGGGTTATAATATCTATGAAAATTATTTCAATGCCCAAATGACTTCAGAGAGTTTGCTGGACCTGCTTTCAGATGGGGAGGCCAATGTTCCCAACTATAGCTGTGGAAGGCAGAGAAACACAGTGGCCGTTCTTGAAAGGGCTGAGACTGGCATCTCCAACCAGATTTCGACCATGTTGTGCACCTACAAAATCCCACAGGTGTGTCTTTGCTGAGGAGACCATTTTAGTCAACGTTCAGTCAGATATCCTCTGCTATAAATGAAGAGCAAAGTGTTATCATCAAAATTGCATGAATTAAAGATTAATTCATAATTAATTAATTATGGTTCTATCTAGTGGGAGAGAAGAATCTGAGCAGACACACCTCCTTCTTGGCAAATGTCTATTCTGTGTATCTCTCTTGGCTGTATGCAAGAACACAATGTTCCACTGAAGTGAGTAGAGAAGCAATGAAGAGCAGAATGACCAGAGATGCCCCTACAAAAGCTTCTTCATTTCAGGGAGTAGAATAATTCCTTCATAAGGAATACCTGTGTTTCCCCAAAAGTAAGATCCTGTCTTATTTTTTTTGCCAACAAAAAAGTACTAGGTCTTATTTTGGGGGGATGCCATCTAACCTCACTTGGGCGCATCACCCCCAGCCTCCTTTTTGCTGTTTAGAGGCCTTCAGGAATTTATTTTTCTGCAGCCGGCAAGGCTATCCTGAAGGCCTCTACAGCTTATCACAGAGCTCTGGACCAATCCAGAGCTTTGTTATCAGCTACAGATGCCTTCAGGAAAGCCTTGCCAGCCTTGCCGGATGCAGAAGAAATGCTGGTGAGGCAGACGTTGGGATGTGTGAGGCCTGGGTATAACTCTACAAAGGTAAGTAGTAGGGCAGCTCCACACACACCCATCTCCACCCTAGTTTAATATTTACCTGTGCACTCTGGAGTGAGTGGGATCTTAATTAAGGCTTATGGGGGGGTAGGACTCATATTGGGCATACGTGTAAAAATCAAGCTAGGACTTACTTTCAGTGTAGATCATGTTTTTTGAGAGAAACAAGGTAGATGTTTGGCTTTACGGGCCTCAAATAAAATAGTGCCTCCTTTTATTTTCTGTTTCAGATCAGTTACAGTTATTTTTCCCAGATTTTGAGTGACAAAACTCAGTTTCCTTTTTTCTACTCAGTGCTTCCTGCCGAAGGAACCCTATACCCAGGGATGGTCAAGCTGCTCCTCCATTTCAGGTGGACTTTGGTGGGTCTGATTGCTCCAGACACTGAGAATGGACAAAGTTTCATGAGGATATTGACTGCCATGCTGATAAGGAATGGCATTTGTCCAGTTTTATCACAAACCTTTCCCAGAACCTTTCAGAATCTGATTTTAAATTTGGAGTCGTTCTACAATTGGAGACAAGTGAACATTTTATTTTCAATGCAGATTATACTTCAATCAAAACAGGGTTTGATATTTTAATTATGATCTATGAATCTTTTACTGAATCTCTTAGAGGAAAAGTCCTGCTCACCACAATCCGCTGAGACTTCACGATTTATTTGATGGAGGAGGATTTTCCCCTTCGATACATCCATAGCACTTTTTCCTTCTTAATGAGCAACATTAAACTGCTAAGCTCTCGTAAATTTTGGAAGTTATATTTTTCTGCAAGATGCTTCGCCAGGAACTCCTTCCTGTGTTCCTACATCAAAGATGCCTTTTCGGTGAAAGATTTTCGACAGTGTAGACAGACAGAAGAACTGGAGGCTATGGAGAAAGAGGAGATTCATCAGATCCTGACTCTGGATAACTATTTTATTTGTAACACAATTTGGGCTGTGGCACGGGCCTTGAATGCAGCTTATTTATCCAGACCTAGATCCAGGTGGACAATATTCAAAGATGGTAAAAACCTGAAAACTCCAATGTTGAAATCATGGCAGGTATTTCTTTTCTATTTCTTGCTTTCCCTTTCGCATCTGTTTCACTCAGCTCATTTATTTTGCAATGTATTCTTTCTATTTTTTTCTACTTATTTTCTATGACTTTTTTTTTTGTAAGCAAGAATACTATAGTGGCCAGCACAGTCTAATAAAAATAGGGTCTGACTTAGGCATCTAATAAGGTAATCCTTGACTTACAACCACAATTGAGCCCAAAATTTATGTTGCTAAGTGAGAAATTTGTTAAGTAAGTCTTGCCAAATTTTGTGACCTTTTGTCAGCATTCCAGAAAACCTCCATTCCAACAAATAACTCAGAGACAGACATCCTGTGAATAAAAAACACATGAACAATATAGAAAAGCTTTAATATGAAACTTTTGCAAAAGGGAATTCTGCTCATGGCAGAAGAAATTTTCCCCAGGAGGGCTGGGGTTTATATACAGATTCAAATGTACAGACTCTGCCCCTTTCCTGGGTTCACAGTCTATCTAAGCTACATATCTCCCTATGCCACATCCCTTTTATTGTAGCGTAACACCTGTTTCCTTGTCCTTGGAAACTACCCTTGTTCTCATGGCTTGTCTTCCTGTTATGGTCCTGTTATGATCACCTGTAATAATTAGATCATTAACCAATTCCTTTATGATCATGATAACCTAGTATCTCCTTCTCATATCCTTAAGCCAAAAAGTACAGACCTGCCATTACTTTAGAACATAAAGAGTTACAAAACAGTACATGTTTATTAGATATAGTTATATAGCTATAGACTGTCCAATAATCATTTCGCAGTTCAAATATCAGATAAACATTGATTCCCTTCTATTCTTCATTTTCTCAGGTGTAAGTCATAATATGTAATTTCTACATATCACACATCCTCTCAAAAGTTCTTTTTTATTTGGATAGTAAACTGGCACATCTGGGGAATCCCGAATCTGAAAGTTCTGGGATTCCTTGTAATAAGTTAAAACTACACATCCATCCCCTGCATCCATCATTGCATCACATGCCCCAATCACCATCTTTCCCAAATTGAGACGTCCTCTCAACCAGGTGCAGAAATAAGATGACCTTGACTTAGAAGAAGAATGCTGTTATGTCTAACCATATACACTGCAAGAAATTCCCCCTCCCATTTTTCCAGGCTCAAGAATGTGGCAGTATGGAAGCATCTGGTGCTAATATGGCTTCCAAAACTGATACCTTTCTTGCCACATTTTAAGGAGAATCACTGCAATTCTTAAATTAGCCACATAGTTGTTAAGTGAATCTGGCTTCCCCAGTGACTTTGCTTGTTAGAAAGTGGTAAAAGGTGATCACATGATCCTGGACACTGCAACCATCAAAAATATGAGTCAGTTGTCAAGCATCTGAATGGAAATCACATGACCAGGTAGTACAGGGGATGTTGCAATGGTCCTAAGTGTGAAAAATGGACATAAGTTATCTTTTCAGTGCTGTTGTAACTTCGAATGGTTACTAAACAAACTTATGTAAGTTGAGGACTACCTGTACTTCTGACCCCATCACTTCTCAAGCTACCATTCTGTCCAAGGGTAACATTTGCCCCAAATGTCTATGAAGATTCTCAATCATGGTTGTCCAATGGTTTGAAATGGGGAGGGGGGTTCAAAGTGGCAATCTACATTAGGATTGAACAGTTCCCTTGTCAACTAAAAATTATTTCTCTGGGCTTTTAGAGTTGCCAGCAGAAAGGGAGGGGTGAAAGTAGTGCATTCCTTATATGCTTCAGATAATTGCTAGGCAGCCAAAGCTGTTGGTGCGCAAGATTATTACTGGAGAATATGATTGATGACACTTGGCTATGGGTGTGTCCCTTTGGAGAATATACATCCAGGGGTGGGGGAAGACCAGGGTCAAGGGTGAAATGAATGATGTGTCTTAGTGTTGGCTGCACCCAGGTAACGCCGACATGGTCATTCCTAATAAATCATTTTTTTTTTACTCTGAGAGATGTGGCTAGAGACTTAAGATTTGAATGGGGTGGATTTGTCAGAGCCCTGACACCCCTCTCAACAAAAAGGTAGAGACAGGGGTGAAATGCAAATTTTCAACTACTGGTTCTGTGGGCATGACTAGATGGGCATGGCTAGTTGGGTGTGGTCATGTGACTGGATGGGCATGGGTTGGGTATTTTTTTTTGCTTACTTGGCCTCAGTGAAGCCTCCAAGGAGCAAAAACAAGGGGGACAGGTGCTGCAAACCCCCCCCCCCAGCATCCTGTTTTTGCTCCCAGGAGGCTTCCCTGAGGTGCAAGAGGCAAATAAAATAAAATAAATTTTTTTTTTGCCTACTGGGACTCAGGGAAGCCTCCTGGGCAAAGCAGTGCAACAGCGAGAGAAGGATCAGCTGTGTTGTGTGATTTAGATTAGCTAGAAAATCATGCAGCACAGCTGATCTTTGGAAAACAGCTGATGGTTGGGGAAAAAAAGAAAATACCTTGATCTTCGGAGTGAACTAGTTTGCTCCCAGCTGATCTTCAGAGCTACTGGTTGGGCTGAACCAGGCCAAACTGGTAAAACCCCTCCCCTGGTAGAGATATGATGTCCTGTTTACAACACAGTCCTTGCAGTAGTTCCAAGAAGGTTCCACATCCATTTGCAGCATTCAGGTGACCCTGAAGGCACAGATAAACCTCCAAGTGGCCTCAATGGTGCCCAGAAAGAGTGCTAATGACCAAATATCTGCAGGGTATTCTACATCATTGCCAGAACTGAAGAAGCTTCTTGAATGAGAAAGGAAAGCAAAAACAAAGGAAGTTGCCTTTTGGAAAAATACCTAGGGGACATATGCCCCAAATGGATGTCCTTCCTTGGCTAAGAACCTCTTTGATTCTTCTTTCCCTGCTCTGAAGGTAACCCTCAATAATCGAAGGCCTTCTTCAAGCAGTAGCAAATGGAGGAACATCTTTAGGCTAAGGAGTTAAGTAAACTGAGGCAAGGTCTGAAGATAAAGTGTTGGACTGGGAAAAATGATAGAAGAACCAAGATTGAAGAATGTTCCATAAAACTGCAAGTAGATGACCTTAACTGCAGGGGTGGGATTCTACCAGTTCGGACTGGTTCAGGAGAACTGGATGTTAAAGTTACATCTGGTTTGCTGAACTGGTATTTCAACAGACTGGTTGGCCTCTCCCACTGTGCCCCACTCCCCCCAGGAGTCTACATGTGATGCAGGCCTCCAGATCCTTGGGAGGGTGAAAAACGGCCTTCCCAGAAGTACTGGAAGTCATGAAATGGACCTGTTTCCAGCTTCTGGTGGGCCTCTAGAACCTGGGGTGGGCCATTTTCACCCTCCCAGAGGCCCAGGGGAGGCCTCTGGGCCTCTGGGAGGGAGAAAAGGGCCTCTCTGGGCTCTGGAGGCCCACCAGAAGCTGGAAATAGGAAGTTCTGGTAGTCCATGCCCACCATGGCCAGCCCAACAAGCAACCAGGCAGCAAACCAGTTGCTGGGATTTTTGAATCCCACCCTGCTTAACTGGTAAAAGAAATAATCCTTTACAGTGAAGATCTGAGGTCTATCCTCCATTCCAAGTCACCCATCTATGATTTCAATGAATTTAATAAACATAGCATACTAGTAGAACAAAGGCACCCATAGTAATCCTCAAAGCAAGCCAAGATACTTCTCATAATGTGTTGTCCATCGATCTGCAAAACTCTTGTTTATGGTACTGGTTCATTGTAGGAAATTTTTATTTTATTTTGGCTTCAGTGGCAGATTTTTTCTAGTGTGCTTGTGCACATTTCCTTTAGGGTTTTAAATTTGGACCTCAATAGCACACCTGCAGGTTTGCTAGATTTCCCATTGGTTTTCCAAACTCAGCAGTGAGAATTGTAAATGGAAAGAGACAAATGATATCTGTTCACCATATTGGTTTTGAAAGGAATTGCAAGTTACTTGAGATATTTTACAGTTTTATTCTGTGTTCCTCAGTATATTTCCTTCATCCCAGTTCAAATGTAAGGGTCCTTGTTGTAGAGATTTTTATGTCCTTTGTAACATCACCCATTTTCTTTTCTATTCCAGCTTCATTCTTTCCTTCAGACGTCTTAGTTTTATAATAATTGCATCAATAGGGTGTATTTGAATGAGAAAGGAGAGCTGGTAGCAGACCTTGCCATTATAAACTGGATCATTTTAGTCAATGGGTCTGTCAGCAGAGTGATATTTGGGGATCTAGAAAGACCAGGATTCTTGGATGTGAAATTTACAATCAAGGAAACAGCTCTTGCAAAGATGGAACTGTTGAAGAAGGTGGAGGAAAAGTTTCATTCAGCTTTTTCTGAAAGTTTTACCACGAGGATTCCACTGTTGGGACAGGGACAGAAATAGGTTCCCTTATTTATTTATTTTTATCAAGAAGAATAAAATGCAAAATGGAAAAACAGAAAAATATACATCTAACATTTATATTAACACAACAACAACAAAAATGTGTAGAAAAAGGAGGAAATGACTCAAAGATCAAAAAAATTTAACATTAAACACAAAGAATCCATCCCAAAGTTGACTGACCTTCTGAGGTCAGTAAAACGTGGACCCAGATTGTTGGGGGCAACATGCCAACTCTGTGAACTGCTTAGAGAGGCCTGTAAAAGCATTGTAAAGTGGTATATAAGTCTAAGATGCTATTGCTATCCCAGCTAGATGCTGAAACAAACTGCCAATAAATTCTCCTCCCCTTTGCACAATGGGTCTATAAAATTGTAAGCTTTCCCATCCTATTTAACAAAAATACTATATTAAATAAACAGATATTTCAAGTGAGGAGATCTTTATGTGATATTCAAATCGACCCAATATCTGTTCATAATATATATGTAAAAGATAATAAAAATCAGTCAACAGCTTAGCCCAATAATCTTAAAATCCCTCTGTTAATCATCCATTATTGTATTTAACATGTAGAAAGTCCACAGTTAAGCTAACTAGTCCATTGTTTCTAATCAAAGCAACTGGTTTCACCATCTCTGCTAATTCAATTTTAAAATCCATTCTTTAACAGTTGTCATAATTTTCCTTTCAAGTGCTTGGCAAGTATAATCTTCACTGTGGTAACCATTTGCAGATGTTGTCTCTTTGTCAATTCATAAAACATTTCTATACCTGTTTTCAAATCGCCATAAATGGGGGGGGGATCTGAAGGAGCATTATGGCAGTTGCACCCTTATCTTTAAAAGATTGTAGCTAGACTACTGGATCTTCTGCCCACAAAAATCCTTCATTGGAGAACATGATTGATGACACTCAGCCCATGAACGTGCTTCATTGGAGAATCTGATTTATGATACACCCAGGGGAGAGGGGGGAAACAGGATCACAGGTGACTGTAAATTATCTATTCCAGAGTTGGCTTCATTTAAGTTAATGCTGACAAGTTGCTCCTAATAAATCTTTTGAATCTTTTTGAAGCTTGGCTCGAGGCTCATGATTTAATTAGGGCAATCGCTGGAACCCTGACACTCTATTTTCCAAAGCAGTCAACAACTTTGGTTAGATGTTCAGTGATCCATGAGAAATACATTCCTTAACTATTCCAGTTGATTGTTTACCCATGAATTAAATCATGAGGCAACATGACTTATTTCACCAAGGCAGGGAATCCCTCCAAATTTCCCTCGAGCATACAAATTGAGAATTTAAAGTAAATTTGTACTGTGGGAAGAATTACAAGAGAAAATAAATAGGAAATGTTAAGCCTGGGTTCCCCAACCAGGGTTAGGGAGACAAGCTAAACAGAATGTGCAGCGTTAGTCAGATAGGCATACAGATAAATGAGTGAGCTAAGCTTGTATGTTTATTAACATACAGTAAAAATAACAGATACGCTTCTGCTATCAAAAATATAGTTTATTCCATTTATAGCATAGTCAAAATAACAGTCCAATAGTCATGTATCATTTAGTCAATCCATTCAAGGATATTCAATTAGCAAAGTCCATGCAGAATATCCTATGTCAGTTCACTTACAAATCAGTCCTTTGTTTATCTCTCCCGTTCAAGCAAAGCAGTCTTGAGTCCATGCAGTAATTAGGGATCATCAAAGCCAGAGAGAGCAAGCTGTCGTCTTGCTTCTTTTAAAGTGCTTTCACAACCACTCCCTTAATTACTTTCCCATATTTAAAGTTTCAGACACTTTAACATATAAACTATGATTACATATTTATTTTACCTAAACCAGTTAGGGTAAACAATGTTATCCCTAACATTCTCCCCTTTTAGGAAATAATAATAAATATAACTATTTACATCTTTAAATCATATTTGTTATAACTCTCTTTAAACTTGCTTACTCCTTGAGCTTTTGTAAATTGGTCTGCAATGTTTTCTTCTGTCATGCAGTATTCCAATTTAATTAGCCCATTCTTTACAGATTCTCTAAATTTAAGTATCTTAAATCAGTATGCTTTGATCTAGTTTTTACAGCAATACTAGTAGTTAACTTTATAGCTGCCTGGTTGTCCTCGTACACAACAATGGAATCTTTAACAGTTACACCCATGTCTAATAATAACTGTTTGTAAAGAATTAAGTCAGTGCATAGTAATGACAGACATGAAAATTCCGCTTCCATCGTGGACAAGCTAATATGCTGTTGTCTGATTGACCTCCACCCTATTAGTGTCTTACCAAATAATATAGCCATCCCAGATGTTGTTTTTCTTGTGTTTATATCAGTTGCAAAACTTGCATCTGCATAGGCACTAAGACTCAAATCACCCTTTGGTTCTATATACAATGCATGGTTCATTGTTCCTTTAAGATATCTTAAAATTCTCTTTAATGATTGCCAATGACATTGATGTGGATCTGAATTAAAACGTGCCAGCTGATTTACACTGTAAGCTATATCTGGCATTGACCAATTGCTTATATATGATAAGCTACCAATCAAAGATTGATATATGGACTTATCAAATTTGGGACTTTGATCATCAGTTTGGCAAACTTCCTGACTCATTGGAGTCTTTGCCGGTTTACAAAGTTCCATTTTAAACGTTTTAATTAATTGGCAAATTTTATCTTCTTGAGATATCTTAAAACCATTTTTTGTTTTGTTCATTGTCAATCCTAGATACTTTTTAATTTCACCTAAATGCTTTAATTTTATCTTTTTGGCTAATAATGATATAATCTCATTAGCTTCATTATTAGTCTTAGTTATCAAAGCAATATCATCTGTAAATAATAACAATAATGACACCGTTCCATTATTTTCTCTTTTAAACACACATGGATCTGCTAAATCAGATTTAAAACCTATATTGTTTAACTCTTTCACAATACATTGGTTCCACTCAAACCCAGATTGTTTCAACCCGAAAAGACTCTTTTTGAGTTTCCAACAATCATTACTATTTAATTTATTGTCTTTTATACCTACTGGTTTTCTTAAATATATAGTGTGCTGCAATGGTGCATGCAAATAAGCAGTTTCTACATCTAAATGGTTAATGACATAGTTTTTCTTAGCTGCCCACACTAATGCTGCTCTTAAAGATGTTGCTTTAAGGCTTGGTGCAAAAACTTCATCGTAATCAGATGCAGTTTGATTAAATCCTTGAGCTACTAACCTAGTTTTATGGGTAACAGTCCCATCATTTCCAGTTTTTACTTTAAATATCCATTTGCACCCAATGGACTTTTCTCCTGGAGGTAATTTAGCATCTTCATATACTTTCATTACCTTTAATGAATTTAGTTCTTTTTCCATTGCCTTTTGCCAATTCTCCTGATCCTTTGCAGGATACATCTTAAATTCATCTACACTACTTGGAACTTTAGTTACTTGGCAAACTATACTTGCTTGATACCTATCAGGTGGTCTAGTTACACGTGTAGTACGTCTAGGTATTACAGGACTTACAGGTGGACTTTCATTTATTAACTCTTCTTGATTATCTAACTCTTCCTGATCAACTGTTTCCTCTTGTTCTGGTCCTATTTGCTCTTCTTGGACTTCTTCTTTAATTGGACTCTTCTTATAACTAGTCTGATCTTTCTGCCTTTTGTAGGGTTCAATAATTACTTCATTATTTAAATCTTGCTCTAATCTATTCCATCCTACATGTTCTAGGAATTTAGCACTAGCACTGGTGTAAACTCTAGGTGTACCTGGTTCCCAGAATCTATAAGATCTATGATTAGATGTATATCCTACAAAAAATAATCTTTTAGCTCTATGCTGTCCTTTTTGTCTAAGTTGTGTAGGGATATGCACCCATGCTGGTGCTCCAAATGTGTGCATGTAACTTAAATCAGGTTTTGTACCATGCCACAATGTGAATGGTAATTCTCCTGTTGTTGAATTAACAACATTATTTAATATATGATTACCACACCTTATTGTTTCTCCCCACAAACTGTCAGGTAATCCTGAATCAGACATCATAGTACGTGTCATTGACTGTAGTGTTTGGCCTAGTCTCTCTATAAAGGTATTATGTTGTGGCCTATATGGTGCAGACTTTTTATGTTGTATATCTAACATTCTTAATCTGTTCTGGAATTTATTATTTGTAAATTCCGTACCATTATCTGTTATAAGAGTTACTAATTTCTTTTTAGTTTTCCTTTCAGCAAATTTTATCCAATTAAAGAGATTTTGATACGTTTCAGTTTTGCTCTTCATTAAATAGCAAAACCCATATCTAGAATAGTGGTCCATTATACTTAGTATGTAACGAGCTCCTCCTACACTTGGTTTTTTCAGACCTATTAAATCTGCAAATACTACCTCTAAAGGCTCTTTGATAGTAAATCCATCAACTCTATTAGCTGGTATGACCCTGCTCTTACTTTGATTACAGGCATTACATTGCAAATACTTATTACAAGGTTTCAAACTTATTCCCTTAGATAATTCAACAGTTTTCTTAAGCATTTTAAAATTTAAATGCCCTAGCCTTTGATGTAACAAGTGAATACATTCATCATGAGGTTTCTTATTTTCATAAACTGTGTTAGCCACTTTTAAACCATCATCATTTAACACATATAATTCACCTCTTAAAGATGCAGTAATTTTCTTATCTTCTTTCTCAATTATGCAGTTATCTCCTTTAAAAGTAACTACATATCCTAGTTTAACCAAAATTCTAACAAATTAAATTAAACTTAAGTTGTGGTACATATAACATTTTTACATTCTCTTTTATAAAAGAACAATATGCTATACCTTGACCTTTAGCTTTCAGTTTCCAGCCATTGGCTAACGATATCTGCTGTGTACTCTTGGACATTTTAATAAAATTTCTGTTATCATTTGTTATACAGTAGGATGCTCCACTCTCAACCACCCATAAATTATTTTTTACAGCTCCGTTACTATACATGGCTAACTCTAAATTTTTATTTATCTTTTGATGACTTTTAGTATTCTGGCCAGCGTTCTGGCATTTTGCTTTTTTACAAAATCTTGCCAAATGTCCTCTTCCTCCACAATTAAAACACTTTTTAATTGCATATGCAGTAGGAGATTCATTATCTTCTTTTTGAGGTTGCTGCCTCCTTAAATCGTCTCTTTCAAGCCTTCTTCTGGCCTCTTCAATCAATCTGCCAGTTATATCAGTTAAAGTTAGGCTTTCCTTAGGCAAAATTTCAAGGGAAGTTACGTAGTTGTCATAACTTTCATCAAGGGAAGATAGAATTATGTAGACTTGGTGTTGTTCAGAGAAAATAAGCTCTTTCTCGTGCAGTTCTTGAAAAATGCTTTGCATAGTTTTCAAATGACTCAGCATATCACCATTTGTCTGGAGATGCGTACTGAAAAGCTTCCGTGTTAGATTTATGTGAGCACCAACGTTATCTCGAACATAAATCCTCTTCAGCTACTGCCAACACCCAACAGCCGTTTTCTCTCCGTGGATATAAACAAGCTGTTGGTCAGTTAAGGTTAAAGCAATTGTGCAAATAGCGTGTTCATTTTTATTCATAAATTCTTCTATCTTTAGTCTATCTTCATCATCCTCTGGATCCCATTCTTCTACGTTTGGTGGATTTTCAATTATGTTCCACAAACCTTCTCTTCGTAGAAGCAGACTACATTTCATTGACCATGATACATAATTTGTTCCATCAAACTTGGATATAAGGGACAAACTTTGTAGATTGACTTGTGCCATGTTTTCTTATATGGATATAAAACTATAATTAATAAAACACAGCTGTCCGTTTACTGTAATGTATAACAACACAAACTCTCACTTTTTACATAAATCTGTTTTATCCTAGTTAAACTGACTTTGCAGCCTCTGGGCCCATAACCAGTGTTAAGCCTGGGTTCCCCAACCAGGGTTAGGGAGACAAGCTAAACAGAATGTGCAGCGTTAGTCAGATAGGCATACAGATAAATGAGTGAGCTAAGCTTGTATGTTTATTAACATACAGTAAAAATAACACATACGCTTCTGCTATCAAAAATATAGTTTATTCCATTTATAGCATAGTCAAAATAACAGTCCAATAGTCATGTATCATTTAGTCAGTCCATTCA
Organism: Hydrophis major; assembly: GCA_033807585.1. Taxonomy (NCBI): domain Eukaryota; kingdom Metazoa; phylum Chordata; class Lepidosauria; order Squamata; family Elapidae; genus Hydrophis; species Hydrophis major. The sequence goes on from CM066329.1 coordinate 25,954,031, forward strand.
AGGATATTCAGTTAGCAAAGTCCGTGCAGAATATCCTATGTCAGTTCACTTACAAATCAGTCCTTTGTTTATCTCTCCCGTTCGAGCAAAGCAGTCTTGAGTCCATGCAGTAATTAGTGATCATCAAACCCAGAGAGAGCAAGCTGTCGTCTTGCTTCTTTTAAAGTGCTTTCACAACCACTCCCTTAATTACTTTCCCATATTTAAAGTTTCAGACACTTTAACATATAAACTATGATTACATATTTATTATTTTACCTAAACCAGTTAGGGTAAACAATGTTATCCCTAACAGGAAACAAGAGGTTTGATGAGTTCCTGGTTGTTCAAAGGCTTCAAATTTAGCAAAGCTAAGCCTGGGGATTCCCAAACCGTTCTCCTTTTGCTATTTTTCCCAAATAAGCTCATTTTCAATGTACTTTTCCTCTCTCTATTCAGCCCCTGCCTCTTTCCAGGTGTGTGGAAAGCTGTCCTCAAGGATTAATGAAGGTGGCTAAGGAAGAGAAGCCCATCTGTTGCTACAACTGTCGTCCATGTGCAGAAGGAACCATCTCCACCAAAGAAGGTAGGTGACAGAAGAAGAAAGAGCAGACTTTCAGGAAGACCATATACCCTGACCCATGAAAGTGCGTTTTGAAAGACTTAGCTTTTTAAAAAAACTTTATAAATTTATTTCATAGTGAATTATACAAAAACATATTGAGGTTAAACTGAGAGAGGACATTAAATGATACAGTACAAGAGAGGCTTGACCTTTATGAAAGATGTGGCATATCTTGTTCTTTATAATTACAATGAAATGTTCAGTGAAAGAGAAGCTCAAGATCCAGAAGGAGTTTGACAGATTTGAAAACTGAGCCCTAGACAAGCAAAATTCAGGAACACCTTTTGATATCATCACACCATATCTAGCTCATCCTGAAAGCAGCTTCACCTACCTTTGTTTGTTCTTTGGAAAAAGTAGTGTTTTTCACGTGTGCTGACAGATGTACTTTATTCCATTGTAGAAAGAGGGCTCCTTCATCCTCCAAAACACTGACAAAGGCTGAACTTCAATTTTCTTTTTTTTTTAAGACAAATTTTATTAATTTTACAAAACAATACATAAACAATCAAGGCATAATAACATAAAAGATCTTTTCTAAGAAAACCAATAGAACATACAAAATAGTTCCAAATTGTAATATATATATTTACGTTATCTGTTCAACTTCATATCTTATCCCAACTTCTTCTTTTCATTTTATTATCCAAATTATATTTCTTGCTAATTAAAATTTTATTGCCTTTCAAAAACAATACACAAACATACAAAACATAAAACATAAAAAACATAAAACATCTTTTCTGAAAGCTGCTTGATCCCAGGTTAAAACTCTTCACACAGACACAAATTCAAAAATCATATTTACTTTATATATCATTCCATATCTTATTACCATTTTCAATTTTCTACATAGCTTCTTCCCTCTTTTATCTTTCTTAGTTTTATTTTATTTATCTTATCTCAATTCAATTCATATACTTATCATTCTTTGTCTGTTCTATTTCCAGCTATCCATTTATCTTTTCTCTTTAAATATACTTCTCCTGTACACTGATTGGAATGACGCCTTTGACTCTTTCCCCTAACTTAATAATACTTAATATAACACTTACCTTATATTGGGATTCTGTTTAGTACATTCTAAAATTACACAATAAATTTTATGAGAAAAGCAAAAACACTACAATAACAAAATAAAAGCATATAAAACCACTATCAATAACATTAAAAAGCTAATCATATATATCGATACTCATTTATTTCTTAAACATTTTTCTCTAAATACACATATAAAAACACAATCTGTGTACCTTCCAGAATCCCTTTTTCAATTAGATTTACCCATTGTCTCTAAATAAGTTTTGTTTCTTTAAATCTTGCTTCCCACCATCAAGGCTTCTCATCCCCTCCTTTCTCTTTTGTTTATTTTTCTCCTTGCCCTTTTTATCCCTTTGTCTCTCCTCCTCCCTTTTCTTCTTCTGCTTATCCCCTTTCTGTTGTTTTCTAACCTTGTATCCACCTTTCATCTCATTTTTCTCTTTTTTGATTGTTTTTTCAAACCTTAAAATCCCCTTTTTCTTTTCCTCTTTCTCCTCCTCCCCCCAAAAAACCTATTGTTCATCAAAGATGGCTTCTTCTTCTTCTTTGTCCCAGTTGTCCTGCTGCGTAGTCAATTTTTCATAAGTGCATACCGCCATTTCTAGAAATTGAAAAAGAGTGCCCAAAGTATCTTTTCCATCTTGTTCTTTTTTATATTTTTTATATTCAATTTTTAGTTCATCCACAAGCAATGCCATCATGAAGAGAAAAACTTTTTCCAAAACAACCACCCAAGTATTTTTAATCAAGAATAATTCCAAAAAGTTCCAAAGTCACCAAAGAATCCAAATAAACTATTTCTTTTAATACTTTTTCTTTCTTTCTTCTATTTCTCTTTCTGGAATTACTGTTTAATCAAAGAGTTCCAATTAAGATATATTTTTCTTTAACATTCTAGGCAATCACCTCCTTTTTCAAATTCTGCTCCAATTTTTTTTCCCTCTCCCTTCCCACTTACAACAACGATTTTCCTTTAAATGTTCAGAAATCCATACTTCCAATACGGGTTTTCTGATTTCTTAAGTTGTTAAATCCAACGTCCAGGAATCCTTTATCCCTTGGCTTTAACTCTATAGGGTGGGAGAGTGAAGAGAAAAAAAAGTTTTCCCTTGACAGCTTTCTCCGCTGCTTTCCAATCTTCTTAGGGATACAATGTATCTTTCAGGCAATTCAAGCAATTCAGTTTCCAGGGTATTTAAGAGTTGTTATTTTCCCGGCTCAGCCAGCACTTTCATTTCTCCTGATTCTTCTTTCTCCTTCTTCCTCCAGCACAATCTTGTCCAGCTGCCGGCTTCTTTGTGGCGGCCATTACTGACCGCCGCTCCACCGCCTTGAGAAAAGGAGATTATGCCGGGTGAGGAAGGGGTCTGCGACACCCCCAAACCCCTCTCTGGATCCTCCCTATCTTCGGCCGCCTCTACAGGGCAGCCTTATCCTCCAGACCCATCAGGATTGGAGGCACCAAGATGGCTAGCACAACAGGGATCACGCAGGATCGCGAATCCCCACCACTGCCGAAGCCTGGCAAACCGGAAGTCTGAACTTCAATTTTCAACAGGTCCAGCAGTGTAAAACTAAAATGGTGGACCTTTCTCCTTTCCTTGGTATCTACCTCCCACCCTCCTTCTCTCTTGATAATTTCACAGATGAAATCATGACATTAAAAAAAGAGAAAAGAATAATATTAAGAACTTCTATCTGGAGGAAAATGAAGAAATGCATTGACTTCATCCACACAAAATCATTCTCTCCAACCATAGTTTTACCCACAAAATGTATTTCATCGAAGGACATGTTTTATGGTTGATTTTACTCTTGCTCTTTTTCAGATGCAGAACAATGTACCAAATGCTCAGAAGAGCAACATCCAAACAGCAATTGAGACCACTGTATTCCAAAAATTATGAACTATCTTTCTTATAAGGAAAATATGGGTTTCATCCTGACTTCCATTGCCTTGTTCCTCTCTTTAACCACAGGCTTTGTCTTGGGAATCTTCATTAAATACCTGGAAACACCAATTGACAAAGCCAACAACCGGGATCTCTCCTACATCCTCCTGGTCTCTCTCATATTCTCCATGTTGACCACTTTCTTTTTTATTGGCCACCCACAGAGAGTGACCTGCCTCCTCCGACAAGCAGCTTTCAGTGTCATCTTCTCAATAGCCATTTGTTCAATCTTGCCAAAACAATCACAGTGGTATTTGCTTTCTTGGCCACAAAACCAGGGAATAAAATGCAGAGATGGCTGGGGAAGAGTTTTGCTAATACCATCATCCTTTCTTGCTCTGGTGTCCAAGTTTTCATCTGCCTCATCTGGTTGAGCATCTTTCCTCCATTTCCTGACATTGATATGCACTCCCAACCTAGAGAGGTCATCATACAGTGCAATGAAGGCAGTATCACCATATTCTACTTTGCCCTTGGGTACATGGGTTTTCTGGCTACTGTTTGTTTCACAGTGCTTTTCCTGGCCAAGAATCTACCTGGAGCTTTTAATGAAGCCAAGTTGATCACCTTCAGCATGCTGGTCTTTTGCAGTGTTTGGGTGTCCTTTGTGCCTGCTTACCTGAGTACCAAAGGGAAGTAAATACATGGTGGCTGTGCAGGTTTTCTCCATCTTGGCTTCAAGTGCTGGCCTACTGGGCTGCATCTTCTTCCCCAAGTGCTACATCATTGTGCTCAAACCAGATCTGAATACCAAAGAACAAATGATGTTGAAATAAAATATACATGACTTTATGGATATCTCTTTTTCTATTCTCTATTTAGCAATTGCATAGTACAGTAACAGACAAATCAACTAGATAGTCTTGGTAGAAATCATATTGATAGATAAATGTAATGGACTATCATTTGTAATGAATATTTTCTCTTTTGTTTTTAATCCAAAACCATATATATGAATAATATAAAAAGAAAGGAAAGGAAAATGAAATAAAAAAGCAATAAAGGAACCAAAATTATATATTGTTTATTTGTTATGACTCCCCTTCAAAATTCAAACGAACAAAACAGAAAACAGCTGTTTCAGCAGTAAATCCAAACAGAAAGTAGTCTCACAAGATAACGGCTGTCATAAATCACAATCCCCAGCAGCAAACCCCACTCTATTTGGCATACCAGTCCCGGCAAACAATTTTCTGCCTCAGAGCCTCTGCTGTAAAAATCCACACTCCATTCAAGCACTTTGTTCCTGAGAAACTCTCCAAACCCAGCTGTGTCCTTTTATACTCATTGAGGCAACGTGCTACTTTCCCTAATCATCGTCTGGCTTACCTCCCCCCAACTTGACGTCTCAGTCTCCTCCTAGTTCTAGCATCAAGCCACGATCTGTCAACTTCCCCACTCGATGCCTCTGATTCATTTTGTGGATCAGATGCTGGCATGAATGAGGTCTCAGGTTCTGGCGAAGAGTGTCTGTCAGATAACCTCTCATCCCCCTAGCTCACATCTGTGTCTTCTAATAATTCATACTCCACATTCATAGCAGGCTCCAGCCTTTCATCATCAGAGTCATCAGAGTCAAAACTCACAGCAGGATCAATCCTTTCAGTCACAATCATGTAGAAAATATATTGTATGTATGTATGTATGTATGTATGTATGTAATGATAACTATTTGAATAAAACTGACTGCATTTCATTGTAATCATCACAACATAACCTAAGCTTGTAGGCTATTCATAACTTTCTAATTTTGAATGACAAGCCTCTTTTTAATGAAAAATCTATTTAATAAGGTGTATAATTCCAAAGAATATGTCAAACAACCTTATCCCCTGTCTGCCATTAAACGTTAGCTTGTTGTTAAACTGTTTCTTACATCTAAGGGTCTTGTAAATAAAACCCAGTTAATCTTTGTTAGGGATACACCCTAGCAGGTCAGTAAACTTACAAATATCAGTCCAGTAATATATCTCTTCTTGCAGTAGAGATATGAAGAAAACCAAACCTTCTTTCTTCCTTCAGCAGCAGGGAACTCGCAGTTAACAAATCATCTATCCATCATAGTCAGCAAGCAATCCAGTAAGCCAGCAATCAATCAAGTTCTCTTGCTCCCTCTTATGGTGGTTTTACAACTGCACCCAAAATTACATGCTTTGCTGTTTAAAGTGACACACACTTAATTCACTATCATAGTTTATATATATTATTTTACCCAAACTATATTAGGTAACCTTGTTATTCCTAACATACTCCCCTTTTGGGTAATATAATAATATATATATATATCTATTTACAACCTTAACCCATAGTCATCACAACTTTCTTTGTGTTTGACTTGGTCTTTTGTAAACTGATCAGCAATATTTTCTTCAGTCATACAATATTCCAATCTTATCAAACCATTTTTTACAGATTGCCTTACATTCAGATATCTAAGATCTGTATGCTTAGATCTCGTTTTCACAGCAATATTTGTAGCCAACCGTATGGCTGCTTGATTGTCCTCATAAACTACAATGGAATCATTAACAGTTATTCCCATATCCAATAATAACTGTTTATACAGAATTAAATCAGTACATAATAAAGATAGACATGAAAATTCTGCTTCCATTGTGGACATACTTATGTGTTGTTGTCTAATTGACCTCCAACCAATCAGTGCTTTTCCTAACAGTATAGCCATACCTGAAGTTGATTTCCTAGTGTTTATGTCTGTTGCAAAACTTGCATCAGCATATGTACTTAAAATCAGATCATCTTTTGGCTCCAAATACAATGCATAGTGCATTGTCTTTTTAAGATATCTTAATATACGCTTTGTCGCTTGCCAGTGTTGTTCAGTGGGTTCAGCATTGAATCTTGCCAATTGATTAACACTACAGGAAAAATCTGGCCTTGACCAATTACTAATGTATGATAAACTACCAATTAGTGATTGATAAATGGTCTTATCGAATTTTGGACTTTGAGCATCAGTGTGGCCAAATTCCTGACTCATTGGAGTTTTTGCTGGCTTACAAACTTCCATCTTGTATGTTTTTAGTAATTGATAACTCTTATCCTCTTGAGATATCTTATAGCCACCTTTGGTTTTATTTATTGTTAATCCTAGATACTGTTTTATCTCTCCTAATTGCTTTAATTTTATCCTCTTACCGAATAATGTTATTATTTCAGTAGCTTCATTATTAGTTTTTGTAATTAAAGCAACATCATCTGTAAACAACAATAATAATGACACTATTCCATTTGTCTCTTTCTTAAATACACATGGATCAGCTAAACCTGCTTTAAACCCTATATTGTTTAACTCTTTAACAATATATTGGTTCCATTCGTAACCAGATTGTTTTAATCCATAGAGACTCTTTTTAAGCTTCCAACAGTCATTATTTGTTTTATCATCGTTGATTCCTACAGGTTTCTTTAAGTATATAGTGTGCTGCAATGGTGCATGCAGATAAGCAGTTTCTACATCTAAGAGATTTATGATATAGTTCTTAGCTGCCCACACTGAAGCTGCTCTCAAGGTTGTTGCTTTTAGACTCGGTACAAATACTTCATCATAATCACATGCAGTTTGATTAAATCTTTGAGCTACCAACCTAGCCTTATGGATAACAGTCCCATTTTTACCTGTTTTTAATTTAAATATCCATTTACAGCCAATGGACTTTTCACCTGGAGGTAAGTTAACATTTTCATAAACTTCCATTTGTTTCAATGAATTTAATTCCTTCTCCATTGCTCTATGCCAATTTTCTTGTTCCTTTGCAGGATACATTCTAAGTTCTTTAACAGTAGTTGGAACTTTACTAACTTGGCAAACTACACTTGCTTGGTACCTGTCAGGTGGTCTGGTTTCACATGTTGAACATCTGGGTATTACAGGGCTTACAGGTGGACTTTCATGTACTACCTGTTCCTGGTTATCTATTTCTTCCTGTCCAGCTATTTCTTCCTGTTCTGGTCCTATGTGCTCTTCCTTTATTTCCTCTTTAATTGTACTCCTATTTCTACTGATATATTGTTTTGGTCTTTTGTAGGTTTCTATGATTACATCCTTACTTGAATCTTGCTCCAGTTTTTCCCATCCTACATGTTTAAGGAATTGTGCACTAGCACTACAGTAAACTCTAGATGTACCTTTTTCCCAGAATCTGTATGATTTGTGATTAGATTTATAACCTACAAAGAATAACTTTTTAGCCCAATGCTGCCCCTTATGTCTCAGTTGTGTAAGAATATGCACCCATGCTGGTGCTCCAAATGTGTGCATGTAGCTTAGGTCAGGTTTTCTACCATGCCACCGTGTGAATGGTAATTCACTTGTTGTTGAGTTAACAACATTATTCAATATATGATTACCACACATTATTGCTTCTCCCCACAAAGTTTCAGGTAATCCTGAATCCAATAACATAATACGAGCCATTGACTGTATTGTTTGGCCTCGTCTTTCTATAAAAGAATGATGTTGTGGCCTATACGGTGCAGACTTTTTATGTTCAACACCTGCCATCTTCAGTCTATTTTGGAATTTATTATTTATAAATTCTGTACCATTATCAGTTACAAGAGTCACTAGTTTCCTTTTAGTTTTTCTTTCTGCAAACTTCAACCAATTAAAGAAATTCTGATATGTTTCTGTTTTACTCTTCATTAAATAACAGAAACTATATCTAGAATAATGATCCATTATACTTAATATATAACGAGCACCTCCCGCACTTGGTTTTTTAGGATCTATAATAATATAATATCAGCAAATACGATCTCTAGAGGCTCTTTAGTTTTAAATCCATTAATTCTATTTGCTGGTATTACCTTGCTTTTTTCTTGACTGCAAGCATTGCAGTGCAAATACTTACTGCAAGGCTTCAGTTTTATACCTTCATACAGTTCAATCGTTTGCTTAAGCATTTTAAAATTTATATGCCCTAAACGTCTGTGTAGCAAATGTATGCATTCATCATGAGGTTTAATGTTATTATACACTGTGTTAGCTACCTCTAACTGATTATAATTTAACACATATAATTCACCTCTTAAAGTTGCAGTCACTTTTTTACCTTCCTTTTCTATTATGCAGTTTTCTCCCCAAAGGTAACTACATAACCTAGTTTAATCAAAACTCTAACTGAAAGCAAATTAAACTTAAGTTGTGGTACATATAACATTTTTACATTTTCTTTCATGCAAGAACAATGTGCAATACCTTCACCTTTTGCTTTCATTTTCCAGCCATTAGCTAACCATATCTGTTGTGAACTTGTGGACATCTTAACAAATCTTTTCTTATCTTTCATTATGCAGTGCGATGCTCCACTATCTACAACCCATAAATTATTATTCACAGTTTCGTTGCTATACATGGCTAACTCTAAGCATTTTTTATCCTTTTGATGCCTTTTAGCATTCTGGCTGGCATTGTGGCATTTTCCTTTCTTGCAGAATCTAGCCAAATGTCCTTTTCCTCCACAATTAAAACATTTTCTAATTGTATAGGCTGTCGAATATTCTTTATCTTCTTGTTGTTCCCTTCTTAGTTGATCCCTTTCAAGCCTTCTCCTGGCTTCTTCAATTAATCTGCCAGTAATGTCAGTTAATGTGAGGTTATCTTTTGGCAGTACTTCTAGTGAAGTTACATAGTCATCATAGCTCTCATCTAATGAAGACAAAATTATATAAACCTGATGTAGTTCTGTGAAGATGTTCTTTTTCATGCAGTTCCTGAAAAATCCTCTTCATTGTGTTTATATGAATCAACATGTCTCCATTCTTTTGAAGATGTGTTCTGAACAGTTTCCGTGTAAGATTTATAAGTGCTCCTACACTGTCTCGAACATAAATCTTTTTTAAATTCTCCCAACATTTCACAGCTGTTTCTTCTCCACGAATATGGACAAGCTGCTGGTCACAGAGTGTCAGTCCTATTATACAGAGAGCTTGCTCATTCTTCAGTTTATATTCTTGTATTTTCTGGGCATCCTCCTCATCTTCCGGATCCCAAGCATCTACCTCTGGTGGGTTTTGAATTATACTCCACAAACCTTCTCTGCGTAGAAGTAGGCTGCATTTCATAGACCATGAAACATAGTTTGTTCCATCCAGTTTGGATATTAGAGACAAACTTGGTAAATTGATTGTGCCATCTTTTTCTGGATATTAAACTATAATTAATAAAACAGCTGTCGGTTTACAGTATTGTGTAACTATACTAACTCTCACTTTATATAAGCCTGTTATATCCTGGTTAGTCTGACTGTGCAGCTGGGCCCATAACCAGTGTTAGGGATACACCCTAGCAGAATCTGCATGGCAGTCAGGCAGTCAGGCAAAATATGTGAAATAAATGTTTTTGCAGCTTACACTCAGTAAAACAGATACACTGTGCTAGTTAAATAGTTTATTCCAGTAAGATTTTTAGCATAGTCAAAAAATCCATATATCATTCATTAATTCAGTCCGTCTGGGGATTATTCAGTTGCAAAGTCCAGTGTCAAAAAAGAGGTCAGTAAACTTACAAATATCAGTCCAGTAATATATCTCTTCTTGCAGTAGAGATATGAAGAAAATCAAACCTCCTTCCTTCCTTCAGCAGCAGGGAACTCGCATTTAACAAATCATCAATCCATCATAGTCAGCAAGCAATTCAGTAAGCCAGCAATCAATCAAATTCTCTTGCTCCCTCTTATGGCGGTTTTACAACCGCACTCAAAATTACATGCTTTGCTGTTTAAAGTGACACACACTTAAATTCATTATCATAGTTTATATATATTATTTTACCCAAACTACGTTAGGTAACCTTGTTATTCCTAACAATCTTCGTCCAAACACACCCAAACCTGTACGATCTAATCTGAATCAATCACTGGGATCAGAGGTTTATTCTTCCAAGCATTCGGCGCTCATCCTCAGGGAACTTCTGACTCTCCACACTCAAACTTGTTCTGCACTGTAACGCTCAACATTGTTACTATTCACAATGATATATTTCAAAAAATGAAAAATGGATGGACATGATGAACACCAAGAGATGTCCTCTTCCAGATGACATGTCACCATAGCTGACAGATTCTCTTTTAACAGAATAACAGAGTTGGAAGGGACCTTGGAGAACTTCTAGTCCAACCCCTTGCTCTAGCAGGAAACTTTATACCATTTCAGACAAATGGTTGTCCAATTTCTTCTTTAATACTTCCAGTGTGTTCTATTCAAGCTTAACCTCACTCTCATCTTTCTATATTACCAAGCAATGAAATAAATAGTGAATATTATTTAAAATTGAATGAGAGTCAACCTTAGAATTACCAGTCAAAAGCCTTTTAAAGCAGTGGTTGCCAACCAGTGGGCCGGGGACCACTGGTGGTCCATGAGAAAATTTTGTGGGTCAGCAGAGAAATGTCACCCCCAAAGAAATTAATTCTGGTTGGGTGGGAACACAAGGCTGCACCACCCACATGGCTTGTGGGAACACTGTGAACAACATGAGGTAGTGAGGGGAGGGGGAAAGGGCAGAGGGGGGAGCTTGCCCCACGTGCCTTGCCTGGCCACTAGGTTGTTTCTGCTTCTTTCTTCTTCTGCTTTTGGTTGCATGCAAGGAAAGCAGAAAAAGTCTTTTTTTCTCTCCCCCAAACTCTTCCAGAAATGAGTCTTTGGGACCCTACAAGACATCCTGCTCCAAGAGGCTGCACCAGCAAAGACTCATTTCTGGTGGAGTTTGAAGGACAGGAAGAAAGACTTCTGCTGCTTCTGCTGCTTTCCTTGCAAGAAGTCAAAAGTCTCTCTCTCTCTCTCTTCCTCCCTCCCTCCCTCCCTCCCCCTGAGAACAGAGCTGGAGATGATATACTGCAATCCTAAATAAAGAACGATTGATCGGTAGAAAAATGGGGTGGGGACTTTTCCTGCAGACTTTTTGGGGGATTTTCCCAGGGTCTCTGGTCCACAGGATTTAAAATGATGAGTTTGGTGGTCCCTAAGGTCCAAAAGGTTGGCGACCTCTGTTTTAATGGGAAATGCCTGCTGAATGGTCTTTTCCAAGGTCTGCCAGTTTCTTCTTGTCTCAGCCCCAAAGGTGCTTTTCCAAAGTCCAATTGCCATTTGGAAAAACACTTTTGGGACAACCATGACCTGAATGATTGAAAATCTCTTTAGACTTTGCTGGCTGAGGAACTCTGGGAGTTGAAGTCCACAAGTCTTAAACTTGCCAAGGTTGGAGACCGCCTGCCTTAGACCCTCTGGTCTCAGACACCTTCCTAGGTGGAAATGATTCCTTCTGCGCAAGGGACCTAGGAGTCCTAAGGGACAGTCACTAAAATATGAGCCAGCAGTGTGTGGCAGCAGCCCCAAAAGCTAACACAATCATTGGTTGTATAAACAGAAGCATAGAATCAAAATCACATGAAGTATTAGTACTGCTTTATAAAGCCTTAGTAAGGCCATACCTGGAATATAGCATCCAGTTTTGGTCACCACGTTACAAAAAGATATAGAGACTTTTGGAAACAGTGCAGAGAAGAACAACTAAGATGATTAAAGGGCTGTGTCAACTCATAAAATATTTATATGGTCTTTTTAGAGTTACCAACAGAAAGGGAGTGGGAAGCAGTGAGCAGTTTTCATTCCATCTATGTTTTCAAAGATAGTTTCTAGGTGACCGAAGTTTCTGCCATGCAAAATTCTAACTGGAGAGTATGATTTATGACTCTTGGCTATGGATGTGTCCCATTGGAGAATATGAATTATTATTTTTTTATAAAAAGTTTTTTTTATTTTTAACAACAAACATGGACAAACATAAACAAAAAACAAAAAATAAAACCTTCTTTCAACTATACAGTGTGTTGGTTGGTACATATTTCATGTACACAATATCTATAGTCTTTTCCTCTTAAGTTTAAATTTACATTCATAGCGAATATGAATTATGATACACCCAGGGGTTGGGGGAAAATGAGAATCAAGGGTGACAATGAATGATGTGCTTCAGTCGGCTACACCCAGGAAGTACCGACATGTTTACTCCTAATAAATCTTCTTTAAGCTTTGGAAATTTGGCTAGAGATTCATGATTTGAATGGGGGGAACTTTTGGAGCCCTGACAACTAGCCCTGAGAGCCTGGAGATAAAAACTTATGAAGAATGGTTGCAGGATTTGGGTTTGGTTAATCTAGAGAAAAGAAGGACTAAGGGGGACATAATGGTTGTATTCCAGTATTTGAGAGGTTGCCACAAAGATCAACTTATTTTCCAAGGCACCAGAGGGCAGAACAAGAAACAATGGATTGAAACTAATCAAGGAGAGAAGCAACCTGGAATTAAGGAGAAACTTCCTAACAATGAGGACACTTCACCAGTGGAGACCTTTGCCCTCAGAAGATGCATCACGGGAGGTTTTTAAGAAGACATTGCACAATTCCTTGTTTCAAATGGTATGGGGTCTCTTGCTTGAACAGGGAGTTGGACTAGAAGATCTTCAAAGCAGTGGTGGATTCAAATAATTTAACAACCAGTTATTTTCCTGAACAACCAGCTGGGTGGGGATGGAGTTAGGATTAGAAGACCTTGAAGGTCCCTTCCAACTCTATTCTGACAGAATAGAGCACACAGGTTTTCTTTCCTGGGCCACCTTCACAAATCCTGGATGATAGCATTTCACACATCTGGAAGGAGGCATGGGCTGAACAAAGGGAAGAAGAAGATCTAGAAAAGAAATGAACCTTGTCCTACAATCTAGTCTTTGAATCAGCACTGGTCAGAAGCAGGAAGTTACAAAATCTACTTTCTGAGGAAATGTTATGACAGAACATAGAAAATACATACAAAAATGTTTTCTGTCTTCATCTTTCCAGAAACTAATTAAATTCATATTAAGATATCACTCTTTGTGACCATTTTAAAAAGTCTCTACTGATCCTAGATTTTCCAAAAACATTTTATTGGAAAGATTTGGGGCCAACTTCTCCATTCCCCCTCAAAGGCCCCTTTGGGCACCTGTCTGTTGACTTGTTCAGAGTTCAGAGAGGTGATGATTCTTTTCCATGCCATTATCTGAACCATAGTAATTAATTTGTTGATTTTATCTTAAATCCCTAAAGATGTAAAACTCACAACAAATATTAACACCAACATGTCAAAAATGTTTTGATGTTGATATCAGATTCAAAAGCATTGTTGGGTGGAGTCTACATCAAAGATAAATGGCTCAAGGGACAGAGATAGAATCTGGGCATGGTTTCAGGACAAGCAGAGCCTGTGTGTATTTCCATTAGCTGGTCCTTGTCTTGATCTGAAACTTCTGTCTTTCTAGAGGTTTTGGTTTCTTCCACCTCTTCTTCTCATTCTTTGTTCAAAAAGCAGATGCAAAACAGAAGGCTCAGTCAGGAGTACAAGTCATGTTGCTGCTAATTCTACTTGTGCTGCTTCTGTGGCCACAGGGGGCCAATGGGATACCCAAAGCCAAATGCCTCCTGACTCTAGAGCAGGGTGAAATGGATGCACATAATCTTTACAAGCCAGGAGATTATTTTATTAGTGGCATAGTCTCTGCATTGGATGTTAGGTTTCAATCATTAACCTTCGACAGAAGTCCTTCAACAAAGTTCATTGAGTAAGTAAATCTTTGTGCATTGCACTGGAGCCACACTTCCAGACAAGTCTACCTGAATGACAGAGAATCTTCATACTCAATCTGAAATCTTAATCCAATAGCATGAATAATTATAATATATAGAATAACTCACTAAGAATAAACTAGCCATCACCAAGTCTGGCAACAGTTCTTCATATGTTTTGTCTTCAGGCCTTTAATCATCTTGGTCGCTTCTCTTCATTACTTTTTCCAAAGTCTCAACATCATTTTTGTGATGCGGTGAGCAAAACTGGATACAGTATTTCAGATGTTAAATGAATACCTATTATTATAAAGCAGTTCTAATATTTCATGTGATTTTGATTCTATAATAATTATAACTACTTTGGCCATTTGGAATCTTAAAATTTAATACAATTTAAAATAATCTTAGAACTGAAATATAGAAACTACGTGCAGATATCTTGTATCTTTATTAAAAGACATCAAATATGAGATAAAATCCTTGAAACCAACTAATGAAATGAAAGTTCTGTTAGTGTAATCAACTTTTAGTGTGCCTTTACTATATGATCAAAATCTTTTTGTTTGTTTCATTCTCTTTCTATGTCCACAGTTTGAATGTTTCATTTATATGTTCATATCTGCAGAAAGGGATATAAAAACTTTTGGAAATTTTTGCCCTTTCTTTATGCTACCAAGGATATCAACCAGAATGCTGATTTCTTACCTAACATCACCCTGGGTTATAACATCTATGAAAATTTCTTCAAGATAGAAATGACTTCAGATCCTTTATTGGACGTGCTTTCTGATGGAGAGGCCAATGTTCCCAACTACAGGTGTGGAAGGCAGAGAAACACAGTGGCTGTTCTGGAAGGGGCTGAGACTGGCATCTCCATCCAGATGTCAACTTTGTTGGGAACCTACAAAATCCCTCAGGTGTGTCTTTCTTAGAAGACAGTTTTCACTCAAGCAACTTTAAATAAGAGATTTTCTGCTGACAATGAAGAAGAGAATCCCTTCATAAGTGGATTATTGTGTTCCTGTCAACAAATAGTAAAAGAAGGGAATGTCCTATCAAACCCTGCACCAGTTAACAGTGGTGTCCCTCAAGATAGCATTTTAGGACCCACACTCATTATACTCTACATAAATGACCTTTGTGATCACCTTATAAGCACCTGTGCCCTCTTCACTGATGAGGTAAAACTATTCAACGCTGCCGACAATGCTACTCTTCTTCAAAGTGACCTTGGTCATGTGTCTGAATGGTCAAACATTTGGCAACTCCAAATCTCAACCAACAAATGCTTTGTTCTACACATTGGTAAAAAAAAACCAGTACACCAAATACAAGCTTGGCAGATATGACTGTGTTGATGACCCTCGCTCTATCAAAGACCTTGGAGTACTCATATCAAATGACCTAGGCACCAGAGCTCACTGTAAAAGCATTTTCAAAAAGCATTAAGAGTTGTAATCTAATCTTACGAAGCTTCTCCTCCGGTAATACTGAATTGCTAACTAGGGCATACCAATACTCAAATACAGCTCATCTGTCTGGAATCCGCATTGTATATCAGAAATTAATACAATTGAGCGAGTCCAGAAGTACTTCACGAGAAGAGTACTACACTCCTCTGCTCGCAGCAGAATACCCTACACCACCAGGCTTGAAATTTTGGGCTTGGATAACCTTGAACTACACCACCTATGGTTGGACTTAGGCGTAGTACACAAAATTATCTGCTACAATGTCCTACCAGTCAATGACCACTTCAGCTTCAACCGCAACAATACAGGAGCACACAACAGATACAAACTCAATGTTAACTGCTCCAAACAATTGCAGAAAGTACAACTTCAGCAACAGAGTTTTCAATGCCTGGACTGCACTACCTGGCTCTGTTGTTACATCCTCTAACCCCCACTCCTTTACCCTTAAACTATCTACTATTGCCCTCACCCCATTCCTAAGTGGTCTGTAAGGAACGTGCATAAGTACACCATCATGCCTACTGTCCCTGTCCTATTGTCCCCATTTATTCATACCTATTTCCTGTATACATACTCATATTTATTATTTTACCTATTATCTTGTAAGTGATTGACAAATCAAATAAATCAAATAAAAAACATACAATTTTATCGTGAAAAAAATAAGAATTGAATCTTGCTTGTTCAGTTTAAAATACTACTGTCTTCCATTCCTTTCAGATCAGTTACAGTTTTTCTTCCCAGATTCTGAAGGATAAAACTCAGTTTCCTTTCTTCTACTCGATGCTCCCTGCTGAAGGAGTCCAGTACCCAGGGATGGTCCAGCTTCTCCTTCATTTCAAATGGACCTTGGTTGGTCTTCTTGCTCCAGAAACTGACCAGGGGGAGAAGTTCAGAAGGGCAATGTCTTCTTTAATGTTAAGGAATGGCATTTGCACAGTTATATATCAAAGTGTTCCACTAAGTGTGCATCACATATTTTTAACATTTAAAAAATATTACAAGTGGAGGCAAGTCAATGTCTTTGTTTACAGTCCAGAGATGAGTTCGTTCTGGATTGGAATGCTGATTATAGAAACAGTAATTCAAAGTTTTCAACAAGATTTTTTAGAAAAAGTCTGGATCACCTCAGCTCAGTGGGATCTCACTTTGGACTTAATGTATGCTAAACTTTCCTTTAAATATGTGGGTGCCATTTTTTCCTTTTCGATACAGAAAAGGAAATGGGTGAGCTATGATGCTTTTAATCTCTTTCTCAAATCTATATTGAATTTTTGGAAGAAAACTTATACATGTTCATTTGCTAAGGATTCCTTTTCGATAAAAGTCTGGAGACGGTGCAAACAGAGAGAAGATCTAGTTTTTCTAAGGAAAGAGGAGATTGATCAGATCCTGGCTCTGGACAGCTATCTCGTTTACAACACCATCTGGGGGCTGGGAAGGGCCTTAAATTCAGCGTATATATCCATATCCAAGATATCAGAGAGAAATAGCATGGAAGCTTCAAGGCTGAAAGCTTGGCAGGTATTTTTTTCCTATCAGACAAGTTTCATTGGTGAATTTCTTTCATTTTGGATACAAAGAGCCAGTGGGCAAACTATGATGTGTAACAATTAGTTTCCTTCCCTTTAGAGCAATTGTATATTAGCATTACTATGATATAGCATTAGGAATGGGAACATGACCAGATGGTGAAACCACTGTCCTTTATAATCATTGTTCTAATCAACATATTTAAACAATATGTTTGTTGTAGTGCGGTGGAATAACCTGAGGTGAGCATGGAGAGAATTTCAGCTTTACTTTATTGTAACAATAAAGGGTTGCTGCGTCTGCTGCGCTAACAAGACAGCCAGCTGGCGGACAACAGCTGATGCCATTTGACAGCTCCCTTTTATAGTCGGCTGTCAAGAAATAGGAATAGGACCGTTCCAATAGGAACGGTCCGTGTTCCTGTTGGAAACATGGACAGGAGTGAAGATTTCAGCTCAGTCTTTTCCGAATGTCACAATGTTAGCACTGTTACTCCTGTGCTTATTAATAGTCTGCTATTCAAATTGGAAACTCAAAACAGAACCTTGTTTTTGAACAGAGATATTCATATAAATACAAAGGTAAAGATTCCCTCGCATATACATGCTAGTCATTTCCGGCTCTAGGGGGCGATGCTCATCTCTTTTACAAAACTGAAGAGCTAGCACTGTCCAAAGGTGTCTCTGTGGTCATGTGGCCAGCATGACTAAATGCCAAAGGCACACAGAACGCTGTTACCCTCCCACCAAAATGGTCCCTATTTTTCTATTTGCATTTTTATATGCTTTTGAACTGCTAGGTTGGCAGAAGCTGGGACAAGTAATGGGAGCTCACTCCATGATGCGGTGCTAGGGATTTGAACTGCTGAATTTCCAACCTTTCTGATCGACAAGCTCGGTGTCTTAGCCACTGAGCCACCATTGGGTATAGCTATCTCTTCGATGGTAGGTTTACACTCTGACAATGTTAGCAGAGGCTAACGAAAGCTAAGTGGACAATATACTGTAGTTTTAGTTCCAGAGATTGTGATGTCCGTCTCTTCTTTTATAGATATATAGACCAAGGATCTTTTCAAAGAATGTAAAGTCCTTTATAATTCTCCTTTTCCTGTCTTTTCCAGCTTCACTCCTTCCTTCAAAACGCTCAGTTTCACAATAATTCCATAGAAGGAGTATATTTTGAAAAGAAAGGACATCTCAGTGCTGATCTGGATATTGTGAACTGGATTGTTTTCCCTAATAGGTCTGTCAAGAGAATGAAATTTGGGAGTATAGAAAAAAGGGCAGCTCACATTTTGAAGTTTACCCTTGACCAGAAGAGTACTGCACAGAAAGAAATGCTGAATAAGGTGAGAATCATTTTATTATTATTCTACTGAAGGTGGTGAAATTATTCTACTGAAGGATTGAAATTCTTTGGGGAGGTTGTCTTTTAGTTTTCATTTCAACTGATCCTTGACAATAAAAACTTAGAGCAATTTTATCAGCTAATCAGGTGACCATGAAAATACCACCTTCAATTTTCATTGAGTCTGAGGAAATAAAAATTGATTAAGTCATGCAGATAACATAGTTCACACTGTTGTGGTTCACAGGTGGCCTGTGGAGCTAGCAGCAGAGTCAGATAGTGGGGAGGAACAGAGTCCAGTCCTGGAGCCTGTGGAGAGCTCAGATGAGGGATCTGCATCCTACACAGACATGGGGTCATGGCCAATCAGGGAGTTATGTGCTGACTCTGGAGCCCCCAAAATCTGACAGTGAGGCAGAGGAACAGAGGGAGCCTGTTCCCAGTGTGTACTTTTGCAGAGCTGCCAGAAGGCAAGAACAGTTAAGACAAAAGGGGTGACTTGGGAGTAAGCCTTGGAGGTGATTGGCCCCTCCCAAAAGACATAAAGGAGGAGCAAAGAGACATGATCCTTTGAAGGAAGCAACTTTGTTTTGGTTCGTTTAGAGTCTGAAGCTCCATGTTGACTTGTGCTCCATTTGGCCTTGTACAGCTAATTGGCAATTTAGTCATTGGCAGCTAAAGGATATAAAGGTGTGCACTTATCAGCCTTATCCAGAAGGACTGTGGAAGATTTGTGTTGGACTATTCATAAACTGTTTGGTACTCATTATGGGCTATGAATGCATATAATTCACAGCCGTTGAAATAAAATAAAAGGTTTTTGGGACTAGCATGTGTTTGTTACTGTCTGTCTGTTTGCTGCTCAGATTGTTTGTTGGCATTTAATTAGTCACACTGGAGATCACCCACCTTTGCCATTGCCAGTTTCTTGAAAATAATTTCATTTTCTGTGTATTTTTCCTCTTTCCTCAGCCTCTGCCTCCTTCCAGGTGTGTGGAAAGCTGTCATCCTGGATTCATGAAGGTGGCTCAGGAAAGGAGGCCCATCTGTTGCTATGACTGTCTTCCTTGTGCAGAAGGAACCATCTCCACCATTGATGGTGGGTGACACCAAAGTAAAAGGTCTGGTATTTGGGAAGACTCTTGATCCTGACCTTTTAAAGATGGGCTGTTTTCATTGGCATTTTAAATCCTGGTTTAAAGAAGAACAATTTCTTTTAATATTTATTACATAGTGAGATATAAAATTAATATTGGAATTTAAATTGGGTGCAGGTTAACAAAAGATATGGGAAAGCTTGGCTTTAATACTGGGAAGGACATTTCTTGCCCTTCAACTTCTTTACTGGTCAATCACTAAAAATTTTCTTGGCATCTCTTGAGAAATGAAAATTTTTAAATCCCCCCCTCTCTTTTCAGATGCTGAAAAATGCACCAAATGTCCAGCAGATCAGCATCCAAATATCAACCAAAATGACTGTATACCTAAGATTGAAATTTTCCTATCCTATCAAGAAAATTTAGGGATCATCTTGGCTTCCTTTACTATGTTCCTGTCTTTGGTAACCAGCTTAATTTTGAGAATCTTCATTAAATTCCAAGAAACTCCTATAGTCAAAGCCAACAATCGGAATCTCTCCTACATCCTCCTCATCTCTCTCTTTCTTTCCTTCTTGACCTCTTTCCTATTCATTGGCCAGCCAAAGACAGCCACTTGCCTTCTCCAACAAGCAGCATTCAGCAACATCTTCTCAGTTGCCATTTCAACTGTCTTCGCCAAAACTATCATGGTGGTGTTAGCATTCTTGGCCACAAAACCAGGGAATAAAGTACAGAAATGGCTCAGGAAGAGCCTGGCCAGCTCCATCATCATTTCTTGTTCTGTTGTGCAAATAGTCCTCTGCAGCATCTGGTTGGGCACTTCTCCCCCATTCCCTGAGTCAGACATGTACTCACAATTTGCAGGGATAATCCTGCAATGTAATCAAGGCTCTGTTGTCATGTTCTACCTTGCCCTTGGCTACATGGGCTTCCTGGCTATCATCTGCTTCACTGTAGCTTTCATGGCCAGAAATCTGCCTGGGGCCTTCAATGAAGCCAAGCTCATCACCTTTAGCATGCTGGTGTTCTGCAGTGTCTGGATCTCCTTTGTACCCACCTACCTGAGCACCAAAGGGAAGTACATGGTGGCTGTGCAGATCTTCTCCATCTTGGCTTCAAGTACTGGTTTGCTATGCTGCATCTTCATTCCTAAGTGCTACATTATTTTTTTAAGACCAAACCTGAATACAAAAGAACACTTGCTGTCAAAATAAAATAGTAATGAACTTTGAGTACATCTCTCAAAATGTGACTGTTATTATTTGCTGCAGTGACTGTTTTTGAGAGAGGAGGGTTTTTTTGCATTGCAATAGAAATAAACCAGCAGTTTTTACACATATTTCCTTTTTTTCCCTTTAAGTTTAATTATATAGATAATTGTGCAGGCATTCTCTCTCACACACACACATAACTCTTTGTCTGTCAATCTTGCTTTCTATCCAAAATGTTGATCAGTCAGCTGAAGGCATCAGAGATACTCTGAGGTGTCCCAGCTACAGAATTCGCCTCGTCGGATACTCACACACTCTGATGTGCAAAATGTTCCTTTCTGTCTTTCTTTGTCTCTCTCATTTTCTCTCCAATATGTTGGTCAGTCAGCTGAAGGTGACAACTTCAAATGGGGGTGTATAGTCAAAGCCCTGACAGAAGGCATCTGAGATGTCCCAGCTACAGAATTCAGAATGCTCACCTACCAACACACACTCTGATTGTAAGGTGTTCCTCTTTCTCTGAGCCTTCTGGTGACCCCATATGTCAGGGGTGTCAAACTCAATTTAACTGAGGGCTTCATCAGGCTTGTGTTTGACCTCAGGGGCACCTTTGGTGGCCAAGTGCTCTGCCAGTGAAAATGGACTCCCAAGAAGAGGCACTATGGGTTGGCTGTTTCCAAGGTGATCCCATGGGCCAGATCTAAGCACCCTACCAGCTGGATACGGCCCTTGGGCCTTGAGTTTGACACATGAATATCCAGTGTGGAATCACAACCCTGGACTCAAAACAAATTACAAAATTTTACTAGATAGTACATACTGAACAGGGTGTCCTCTGAATGTGGTGTTAGACTACATAAAGTGACTTTATAGATCCCTTAAGTCTTGCACACTGGGTTTGTATGTACCATTTATGTCAATTCCTGTCCAAGGAAAGTCATGTCTTGCACTCTTATGATCATAGAAACAGGGACATGAAGTCATGGTGTCAAGTTTAAAGAACAACTCCTAATAGCAATAGCACTTAGACTTATATACCATTCCATAGTGCTTTACAGCATTCTCTGGGTTGTTTACAATGCCAGCATATTGCCGCCAACATTCTGGGTCCTCATTTTATTGACTCTGGAAAGAGGGAAGGCTTTGGGCCTTTAACCTGGGAGGTTGGCATAGAACCTAACACTGGGTACTGTGGAAATGGGCCACCTGGGGGTATCTCCGCTGTCACTATTATTATTTTTTTTGGTATAGGTTTTATTTAACAACCAACATTTTTTGTGGGCAGTGTAATGACTGGGTTAATATATTTTTTTAAACAATTCTAACAGTAATAATACAAAAACATATACATAGGGTTTGTCTTCCAATTTCTAACCTTAATATGCTCATTATAATTATAATATATTATTTTATGTATCAATATATATTTAACTATTTTCCCAATTTGTACTTATTTCTTTATTTTTTCCTGTTGGTTGGGGTTCTTCTATATGCACCTCTTTGTCTTTAAACAATACTATTCTGTCTTTATGTCACTATTAAAGAGTCCCTAACTAACAGCTTTGGGTATCATCTTCCTTGCTATGCATGCTTTTTACACTATAATTCTAATTATCTTTGCTTGAAGTAATATTAAAGCTTAAATTATATTGACTGGTGTGCTTATTGTCTCTGGATCCAAAAGGAACAATTGTTTGGGCATCTGATCACTGGCCTGACATTTGACAAAACAGAAGTTCACCTGGATTGACATGAATGGCATGGAATGTTGAAAGGTAGGTTCCAGTGGTGGTATTCAGCAGGTTCTGACCAGTTCTGGAGAACCAATAGTGGAAATTTTGAGTATTTTGGAGAACCGGCAAATTCTACCTCTGACTGGAGATTTTACAGTATCTGTCAGCCTCAAGATATCTTCCATAATAAGTATATTCTGTCTTCTAACTGTTGCTTCTCTGCTGCTATGCCAATTTACTTTTTTCGGCTGTCATGACAATGGTGGGAGGGGGGATCTTGGAGGGGAAGAAGGCTGGAGGTGTTTTGCATTCCTGTGCTGGGTTAGCAAGGGAGGGGGGATTCTTTTCTTTAACTTTCCATTTCTTGACTAGCCTCTGTCCCCTTTTGCGCAACTGCGAACTTTTATTAAAATATGTCAAGGTCAACTGACAAGAAGCCTCATCACCACCTGGAGATGACCACATGATCATATTCAGAAATTTTAATTGGAAGAGTCATTTGAACTTTGGGGGGTGGGAGCAATTCTATTCCTTTGTATATGTGCTCTACCCGCCAATTTCTCAGTTTCGGAATTGGATCTGTAGTTTCCACTTTATTTTCCAGTAAAAGGATAACTTTGCTCTACACCATGGAGTCTGAGTATTTCTTTCTTGGGATCTAAAGGGAGCACGGACTGACAGTATCCTTCCCCTGCCACGCCCACCAAGCCAGGCCCATAGATCCGGTAGTAAAAAAAATTGAATCCCACCACTGATAGATTACTCACTTGATTTTGATTTTGAAATACAATTTTGTACTATTCAGTTTGAGTCCACGTTGGTTCTATCCAGGCATGGGGAGTATGCCTTACCAAGAAGTGTTGATTCTTGGTGATTGCCTGGCCCAATTCCTGCCATTTTCTTTTTTTTTAGCAATAGAAATTGCACATAAACACAGCACACACACAGTGAGTGGTTTACAGTGTCAGCGTATTACACTGAACAATTTGGGCCCTCATTTTACTAACCTCAGAAAGATGGAAGGCTGAGTCAACTTCGAGCCCATCAGGATTGAACTCTGGACTGTTGGCAGAGTTAGCCTGCAATATTGCATTCTAACCTCTGTGCCACCAGGGCCCCATTTTCAGAATTGGTTTGCCTTTGACTCCCTCCTAGGGCTGAAAGAGAGTTGCTGGCCTGAAATCATCCAGCTGGCTTTCTGCCCAAGGCAAGACTGGAACTCAGCAACTCAATTTCTATCTGGTGCCTTAACCACTTTATCAAACTAACTCTCTCAAGTTACTTTGGGAGCTTAAGTCTATTTCAATAGATGAATGAAAAAAATCTAGCACTGAGAGACATAAAAGGCCAAACTGAAGACAAACCATTCTGAGATATCATTATTAGCTATTACTTAAAATCCACCCTACTTTCATGACTCTGGGCAACATACATGAGCAAACCATTACAAAATAATTGTAGATGCATCTGCATGAAGAAGGGAGGTAAACAATCATGACCATTTAATTGAAGGGCCACCACTTTTGCAAGTGTTGATGTCACATGCATTTACAAAATGGTGGCATTTCAACTGCATGGTCATGACCATATTTGTCATGTATGCAAATGGACTACTCGAAATCCCCGTGCCTTGATTGGCTAAGGCGCGGGGATTTCCGATTGGCCAGGCGAGCCGCGCCTGATTGGCCCGATTGAAGTCTCCCGCGATTGGTTAAAGCCAAGAGCGGGAGACTTGAATCGCTGCCATTGGCCGCGGCCGCCGAAGCAAAAGATATAAAAGCCGCAAGCTTTTTGTCTTTGGTGGTTCGGTTCCACCAGTGTTAATAAAGAGCTTGAATTGAAAGTCACTGACTACGAGTCTTAATTGCGGATACGACACTGGCGACGAAGGTGGGATCTCGCCATTGAACCGAACCCCGTATCCGTTTAAGAACCAGCGACAGCGAAGATGGCGAAAATAGCACCGCCCGCTCCCTTCAACCCCGCCGCCGAGGACTGGGAATCGTACTCGGATCGATTCCGGATGTATCTGGAATGCGCCGGCATGAAGGACGCCCCGGGCCCGCTAAAACGCGCCGTCTTTCTCACACACTGCGGACCAGAGGTCTTCCAGATGGCCAAGGCATTGGCCAAACCAGCAGACGCAACCGCCATAGACTGGGACGTCCTCGAGCCCATACTGAGACGCCATTACGCCCCCGAGGTCCCCATCCTGATACGGCGAAACGAGTTTTACCGCAGAAACCAGAAACCGAACGAGAAATTAAGCGACTTTGTCGCTGAATTACGGCGCCTGGGAGGACTCTGTGAGTTTGAAGGGCTTAATAGTCTCATCAGAGACCGCTTCGTGCTCGGGCTATGGGATCCGACACTCCAGAGCCGACTCATGGCCAAAGGCGACATCAGCCTAGCCGATGCCCTCACTGCGGCCGCAGCAGCAGAAGCCACCCGCACGTCAGCAGACACCATGCGAAGATCTGACGCGAAGGGCGGGAACAACAACCCCGCGAGGTCGGCCGACACCAGAAGCGAAGCGACCGCACACTACGGCAAATACCAATCAACCTCCAGCGCGTCAGATGACGAGGAGGACATACACCGTGTACAAATGGGACGAGGCGAACAGCGAAGTCAAAGAGGTCGCAGGTCGAGGACCAACTGCGCCGGTTGCGGCGGCGACCACCCCAGGTCAGAATGCCGATTCTTCGACGCTATCTGCAGGCATTGTGACCGACGAGGCCACATCGCCTGAGTTTGCCGCCAGAAAAAACCCCGCAGCCCGCCCAAACGGGAACAACTTGACAGGAAGAGAGAAAGCTCCCCGCCCAGAGCCAGAGAGCGCCAGCCAACGGGTCGATGGGACCAGAGACAACGATCGCAAAGAAGCAGTGACAGCCGACGTAAAGAGGAAACCCACCAGACGGTGACCATTGGCCACGCCATTTCCGACGGAGCTAGAAAGGTTCACGTAGAAGTTCACATAGAGGGTCGACCATGTAAGATGGAAGTGGACTCCGGCTCCTACCTTTCTATGATTGCTTGGCGCGAAATCAAGCAACTAGTGCCTACACTACAAAGAAGAAACGTACCTGCCCAAAAAATCATCATAAAAGACTATCAAGGTAATCGCGTTCCGGTAGTGGGCACCAAGAACTTTAACATAACCTACAAAGGCCACACAGAACAACTTCCACTCACAATAGTCGACCGCGACCGCCCTAGCCTGCTGGGGTTACAATGGTTTGCTCCGCTTAACATCGCGCTGACAGGTGTCAACCATGTATCCATTGAAGCTTGGGAACAGCGGCTAACCGAAGAATTCCAGGAGGTCTTCAATGGAGAATTGGGCAAGTACCAGGGGCCCCTTATTTCATTTGATTTAGACCCAAGGGTTCCCCCGAAGCGGCTTAAGCCTAGAAGGGTACCCTTTGCATTAAAACCCAAAATCGACGAGCAGCTAGACAAGCTCGTCAGACAAGGGGTGTTACAACCGACAGATCACGCCAGATGGGAAACCCCTATAGTGACCCCAATAAAACCAGACGGGTCCGTGAGAATCTGCGGGGACTATAAGGCCACCCTAAATGGCGCGTTGCAACAAAGCGCCTACCCAGTCCCGGTAGTGCAACATTTACTGCACTCACTGGGAGGGGGCAAAGTTTTTGCTAAGCTCGACCTCGCACAAGCCTATCAACAACTACCTGTGGACGAGGAAACGGCAGAGGCCCAAACAATAGTGACCCACCGGGGGGCTTTTAAATGTAACAGACTTCAATTTGGGGTCAGCGTGGCACCAGGCATCTTCCAGAGCCTGATGGAACGCTTGCTGCAAGGCATCAAGGGGGTGGTGCCCTACTTCGATGACGTATTAGTGGCGGCGCCAAATGAAGTTGAACTAGAAAACCGTTTAAGACAAGTCTTAACGAAATTTAAAGAAACAGGACTTAAAGTCAAACGCGAAAAATGCCAACTTTGTACAAAGCAAGTAGAGTTTCTGGGCTACCTCCTAGACCAGCAGGGCATCCACCCCACAACAAAAAAAGTAAAGGCCATCAAAGAAGCCCCCACCCCAAAGTCCAAATTAGAGCTGCAAGCGTTCTTAGGTTTACTAAACTTCTATAATGTCTTCCTACCTCAAAAGGCTACGGCGGCGGAACCTTTACATAGACTCCTGGACAAGAAGGCAGCCTGGACTTGGGGGAGACGGGAACAAACAGCTTTTCAAAAGACCAAAGACCTCCTCACCTCTGATGCCGTCCTAATGCAATTCTGCGAAACCCTGCCTGTAGCTGTCACTTGCGACGCATCACCTTTCGGCGTCGGCGCTGTCCTCAGCCATACCCTCCCAGACCAGAGAGAAGCACCTATCGCATTTTTCTCGAGAACTCTGACTAAACCAGAGCGGAACTATAGCCAGCTGGACAAAGAAGCTTTGGCTATAGTGGCCGCCGTTAAGCGTTTCCACGAGTACCTTTATGGCCGCCCATTCAAAATAGTGACTGACCATAAACCGTTGCTGGGCATTCTCGCGGGAAACCGTCCCACACCAAACATCTTGTCACCCCGGATGACAAGATGGTCTGAATTCCTGGCAGCCTACAACTATGAACTGCTACACAAGCCAGGTAAGAAGATATCGCACGCGGACGCTTTAAGCCGTTCCCCCTTACCTGACTCTGACCCTGACCCTGCACCAACAACAAATACCCTGTCCATCGAGTGTTTACCCATTACCGCATCGGACATAGCGAGGGAAACGGTTAAGGACAAACACTTAGCGCCAATCTTACATTGGCTACAAAAAGGCTGGCCGGAAAAAGACGATAACGAGACTGTTAAACCCTTCCGCCAGCGCCAGACGGAACTTTCACTACTGAGAGGATGTATCCTTTGGGGAGACAGGGTGGTAATTCCGACTAAATTACAGAACAGGGTCCTAGAGATGTTGCACGAGGGTCATCCTGGCATCGTCAGGACCAAAGCCCTGGCCAGGAGTTACGCTTGGTGGCCTGGCATGGACAAACAAATTGAAACATGGGTCGCCAAATGCCACCGGTGCCAGGAGACCAGATCCAGCCCACCCATGGCACCTATCCGGGACTGGGAGACACCTCGGGGACCCTGGTCCAGAATACATTTAGACTTTGCCGGCCCCACAAATGGGCACACCTTTTTAATCACAGTTGACGCATACTCAAACTGGCTAGAGGTGGCCGACATGAAATCCACCACCACAGAGGCCGTCATTAAAGAACTGTGTAAGCTGTTTGCCACCCACGGCCTCCCAGACGTCGTTGTCTCGGACAACGGGCCACAGTTTACATCCATCGATTTTGAACGGTTCCTGGCAGAAAAAGGCATCCGCCACGCGTTAACGACACCGGCGCATCCGGCGGCGAACGGTAGGGCGGAGCGGATGGTCCAGTTTACAAAAAAGACCCTCCGGAAAATGGACCACGGGGAGATCAACGACAAGATCAACAGGCTGCTCTTCATACAGCACATCACGCCAAACACAACCACCAACAAGAGCCCTGCAGAGCTCCTGATGGGCAGGAAGCTGCGATCCCCACTCGACCGCCTACACCCAACCTACAACCCGGAGCAGCCCCCAGACTCCAGCTCCAGGTATCGGACATTTGAACCAGGCGACCTAGTATACGCCAAAAACATGACGGGGGACCCCCTATGGATCCCAGCCGTCATAACTCAGATCACTGGTCCAAAGTCGTACCGGCTCCAAACCACCGACGGGCGAGCCTGGAAACGACATATCGACCAGCTCCGGTCACGAACAGTGACTAACCTCAACCCCCAAGACACGAACCAAGGGGGGAGGGAACACCCGGTTAAACAACCGCAAGAACAAATAAAAATTAAAAACTCACCAGAACGCAGCCTTCGCGAGTCACAGCCGGAGAAGCCAAGCGGGAGCGGCGGAATCCGCGACTCAACCGACCCGGTAGGCCCAGGCGGGAGCCGCGGCGAAGGAACCGGCCCGATCATCCAGCCGGTTCGCTCAGAGGCAGGAGCAGCCAAAAAGATGACCGCCCCTACCGAGATACAACAAGAAAATGAATTGCGCAGGTCATCTAGGACTCGACGGAGCCCCGCCTACCTGCGTGACTACACCACGTGAGAAGACCATACCAAGAGGGGAGGGGTGTCATGTATGCAAATGGACTACTCGAAATCCCCGTGCCTTGATTGGCTAAGGCGCGGGGATTTCCGATTGGCCAGGCGAGCCGCGCCTGATTGGCCCGATTGAAGTCTCCCGCGATTGGTTAAAGCCAAGAGCGGGAGACTTGAATCGCTGCCATTGGCCGCGGCCGCCGAAGCAAAAGATATAAAAGCCGCAAGCTTTTTGTCTTTGGTGGTTCGGTTCCACCAGTGTTAATAAAGAGCTTGAATTGAAAGTCACTGACTACGAGTCTTAATTGCGGATACGACAATATTGACTCTTTTTTTTACATTACCTAGATCAGGGGTGTCAAACTGGTCAGATCAGGCCACAAGGCCTTCCTGAAAAATGTAAGGGGCCGACCTGTGTCGCTTTGGCCCAGTTCACCCAATGCAAAGAGGAAACATTGGACTTGTGTGGCTTTGGCCTGGTCTACCCAATGCAATGATTACACACAACACTTTAGATTTAGGAGCTATCCAGGTCATGACATTCAGTGGAGTTGCAGGAAGAAGTATATAGAATTATTTTATTCATTTATTTATTTGATTTGTCAATCGCTTATAAGATAATAGGTATAAGTATATACAGTACATAGTTATGAATACATGAAATGGGTACATATAAGAAAAATAAAAGAAACAATAGGACAGGGACGGTAGGCACATTGGTGCACTTATGCAAGCCTCCTACAGACCTCTTAGGAAAGGGGTGAGGTCAATAGTAGACAGTCTAAGCTTAAAGTCTTTGGGGTTTGGGGAAGAAACAACAGAGTCAGGTAGAGTATTCCAGACATTGAACACTCTGTTGCTGAAGTTGTATTTCCTGCAATCAAGTTTGGTGCTATTAACCTTGAGTTTGTATCTATCGTGTGCTCTTGTATTGTTATGGTTGAAGCTGAAGTATTCATTGACAGGTAGGACATTGCAATGTATGATTTTATATACCATACTTAGATCAGACTGAAGACAGCATAATTCAAGGTTTTCTAGGTCTAAAAATTCGAGTCTGGTGGCATAAAGTATTCTACGAGTAGAGGAGTGGAGAACTCTTCTTGTGAAATATTTCTGGACTTTCTCAACTGTGCTAATATCAGATAAGTAATGTGGTTCCAGACTGATGAGCTGTATTTGAGTATTGGTCTAGCAAATGTTTTGTATGCTCTAGCTTAATTAATTAATTAATTAATCAATCAATCAGAATGTAAGATCCCCTATATAGGGCCATAATATACTGCAATTTCTCCATCTGAGAACTTAAAGGAAGGTGGACTGTATATACCAGTGGTTCCCAAACTTTTTCGGTCCACTGCCCCCTTGGTGCTACAAACTCATCCTCGGTGCCCCTCACCCAGGGGTGGGATTCAAATTTCTGTGGTTGTGGCCTAATTTGAGGGTGTGGTGTGCTGGTCATATGATTGGGTGGGTGTGGCTTGCTGGTCATGTGACTGGGTGGGCATGGTCAGGTGACAGGCAAACCAAATACAAGTGGTCCTCACTTAATGACCAGTTGTTTAGCAACTGTTCTAATTTATGACTGGCCTCCCCAGAGCTACTTGACCAGTTTTCAGAGTTTTGACAGTTTAGATCAGGGTCCTAAATCCCATCCCTGCCTGTGTGTGTGAGAGAGAGGGAGAGAGAGAGGTTGGATCAGATCTCTCTCTGTGTCTCTCCCACCAATTGCAGAAAGCCACCGTCTGTCAAAATTCATATTAGTGGTCTGTGGGATTTAAAATTATGAGTTTGGTGGTCCCTGAGGTCCAAAAGTTTGGTGACCCCTGATCCAAAGGGATGAGCCTGAGAGAGGGAAAGAGAGAGAGAAATGAAAGAGAGGAAGAGAGGAAAAAAATAAAGAGAAAAGGGAAAGGAAGAAAAAGGGACAAAGAAAGAGGGGGGATGGAAAGAAGGGACAGAAAGAAAAAGAAATAAAGAAGGAGGGAGGGAGGGAGAAGAAAAATAATGAGATATCTATTCTAGTCCAATCACCTGCTCCAGTAAGGTTAGAAGGGAGTGTATGTGTTCTTCCTTGTAATTTACCAATACATTTTGGTTTTGTCTTCTTCAGAATTGGCACTGTAATACATTAGGGAAAAGTAATCTTTACAGTGGAGATCTGGTCGAATGGATCCTGTTTAAAGCCTCAACAAAATGTGAGAGCTACCTGACAGTCTTGACCATGTTTCATCCACAAAACCTTTAATAGAAGGCAAAGAGGTTTCAATGTGCTGGCAAAGATGTTTCAATGTGGAAAAGGCCCTCAGTTTAAACTAGGCCTCATTCAATCTGATGCATCAGGTCTCTCTCTTTCTCTCTCTCTCTCTCTCCCTCCCTCCTTCCCTCCCCCCTCCCTCTCAGACTGGCTTTGCTCTAACTTTCCCAATTTGCCTGTGGGGCTGGTGCTTTGAACATGGATGGATGGATAGAGAGACAAACAAACAGGCAGGCAGGCAGGTAGGTAGGCAGGAAGGCAGGCAGGCAAACAGACAGACCTGTTGGATGGATGGACTGACAGACAGACAGACAGACAGACAGAATGTGACTGCAGTGGCACTTTCGGAAAGTGGTGGCAGTGGCTTTTCCCAACGTGCTGCCGCATTCGAGGCACCGGTTCTGGAGTGTTACTACAGTCAATGGGTGAACCTGCAGGGCCAGCAC
The DNA here is from genome assembly GCA_033807585.1 of Hydrophis major. Taxonomy (NCBI): domain Eukaryota; kingdom Metazoa; phylum Chordata; class Lepidosauria; order Squamata; family Elapidae; genus Hydrophis; species Hydrophis major. The sequence goes on from CM066329.1 coordinate 25,985,487, forward strand.
CCAAGGGGGTCAGCAGAGGGGGGCTAAGAGGCAGCAGAGGGGCGTTCAAGGCACCGGCTGGCCCTGCAGGTTCACCCATTGACTAGCACCACTCTGGAGCTGGTGCCTTCAATGCAGAAGTGGTGGCATGTTACATGCTGCCACGGCTGTGTTCAATGCGCCAACCCCCCTGCCACCTCTTAGTGCCCTTCTGCTGGCTCCCTTGGGGATGCTAAGAGGTGGCAGGGGGGCGTTCAAGGTGCCAGCCTTGCAGGTTTATCCATTGACTAGCACCGCTCTGGAGCTGGTGCCTCCAATGCGGAAGCGGTGGCACGTGACATGCTGCCACAGCTGTGTTCGATGCGCCACCCCCTGCTGCCTCTTAGCGCCCTTCTGCTGCCTCTTTGTGGATGCTAAGAAGTTGCAGGGGGCATTCGAGGCGCCGGCCCTGCAGGTTCACCCATTGACTGTAGCACAGCTCCGGAGCTGGAGCCTCAATGGGTGAACCTACAGGGCTGGCTGGTGCCTCGAACGTCCCCCTGCTGCCTCTTAGCACCCCTCTGCCAGCCCCCTTGGGAACACTAAGGGGTGGCAGGGGGATGGTGCATTGAACGCTGCCGCGGCAGCACATAACGTGCCACTGCTACCGCATTGGAGGCGCCGGCTCCAGAGTGGTGCTACAGTCAATGGGTGAACCTTCAGGACTGGTGCCTCGAATGCCCCCCTGCTGCCTCTTAGCATCCCCAAGGGGGCCGGCAGAGGGGTGCTAAGAGGCGGCAGGGGACGGCGCATCTAACACAGCCGTGGCAGCATGTAATGTGCCACCGCTTCGCTGGCTCTGGAGTGGTGCTACAATCAATGAGTGAACCTGCAGGGTTGGCACCTCAAACGCCCCCCTGCCACCTCTTAGCACCCCCCTGCCAGCTCCCTTGCCTCTTAGTGCCCCTCCTAAGGCATCCCACTGCCCCCCAGGGGGTGGTACCACCCACTTTGGAAACCACTGGTATATACTATTCAAGGGCTCTCAAACTCATGGCTCATGGGCTGGATACATCATGTGGTGGTCCTGCCTCCACCTAGTTTAGTGAAGGGGAAAAAAGTCCTGACACGTCATGTGATACCTCCATGACACTGCAGGTTTGACAACCCTGAATTATTCTGATATCAACACTGCTAAATAAATGCCAGAACTTAGGCAAGAAAAAACAAAAGTACACATATAGACTGGGTGAAACCAGGCTCAATAACAGTAACTGTAAGAGGGATCTTGGAGTCTTAGTGGACAACCAGCTAAATATGAGCCAGCAGTGTGCAGCAGCAGCCAAAAAAGCTAATGCAATCCTAAGTTCCATTAACAGAGGGATACAATCAAGATCAAGGGAGGTACTAATGCCATTCTATAAAGCCTTAGTAAGACCACACCTAGAGTACTGCATCCAGTTTTATTCACCACACTATAAAAAAAGATATTGGGACTCTAGAAAAAGTACAGAGAAGAGCAACCAGGATGATTAGGGGACTGGAGACTAAAACATATGAAGAACGGTTACAGGAATTGGGCCTGGCTAGTCCAGTGAAGAGAAGGACCGGGGAGACATGATAGCAATCTTTCAATATTTGAGGGGCTGCCATAGAGACAAAAGGGTCAAGCTGTTTTCTAAAGCACCTATACATCAGACAAAGAATAATGGATGGAAACTGAAGGAGAGATTTAACCTGGAAATAAGCAGAAACTTTCTGACAGAACAATCAACCAATGGAACATCGGAAGTTGTGGGAGCTTCATAACTTGAAACTTTCAAGAAGAGATTGGACTGCCATTTGTCAGAAAAGGTGTAGGGTCTCCTGCTTGGGTGGATGGGTTGGACTAGATGACCTACAACCTCCCTTCCAACTCTGTTAATCTGCTAAAGCAGTGGTCGCCAACCGGGGAACCACTCGTCCGCAAGAAAATTTTGGTGGTCCCCAGAGAAATGACACCCCCAAAGCCCCCCCAAAGCAATTAATCCAGGCTGTGAAGGAACACAAGGCTGTGCTACCCACATGGCCCCTAGGAACACAAGGCTTGCATCGCTTGCATTGTGAACCACATGAGGTAGTGAGGGGAGGGGGAAAGGGCAGAGGGGGGAAACTTGCCCCACTTGCCCCATGAGCCTGGCCTGACCACTGGGCTGCTTCTTTCTGTTTCTTTCTTCTGCTTTCTGTTTCTTTCTTCTGCTTTCTCCTGCTTTTGCACACAAGGAAAGCAGCAAATGTTTTTCTTTCTCTCCCCCAAACTCTGCCAGAAATAAGTTTTTCTGCTGCTTTCCTTACATGAAGCCAAAAGTCTCTCTCTCCCTCCCTTGAGAATGGAGCTGGAGATGGTATCCTGTGATCCCAAATAAAATAATGATCGATCAGCAGGAAAACGAGGTGGGGAATTTTCCTACAGACTCTTTTGGGGATTTTCCCAGGGTCTCTGCAAAAAAAATCAGAACCAGCAGAGACCCTGGGAAAATCCCCCCCCCAAAATCTGTAGGAAAATTCCCCACCCCATTTTCCTACTGATCAATCATTTTTTTTTTTTTGAAACAAATTTTTATTAATTTTAAAGATAAAACAACACATCATTAACCTTTAAATATATAAACATATAAAACCTCTTAACATTGTAAATCCTTACAAGTCAAACAAAACATTATTTTTATACAGCATAATTCCAAATTATCCCATCTCCATATGGACACACAAATATCTTTCAGCAAATTTCTCATTATTTCTCTTTACTCCTATTCAATTTCATTTCTCTTCCATATTTATCCATTTTATAGTCATCATATTCTTTTCTTTCTGGCTTGTTTAAATTATTCTCATCTAACATTCCTCCAAGGTTTTATTAATTCTTTTTTCCTTTTTTTTAATAAAAAACAAATTTTGTTAGTTTTACCATAAACACAATACACAAACATACAAACACAAAACATAAACAAAACTAAAAGATCTTTTCTGAAGGTTGTCTGTTCCCGGGTTAAAACTCTTTACACAGACACAAATTCAAACATCATATTCAACCCATATCTCCTTCCATATCTTATTATCATTTTCTTTTTTATATATATATATAAAAACCATTTTTATCAGTTTTATAAAAACAATGCACAAAGTATCAAGGCATAGCAGCTTATAAATTCTTTTCTAAGAAAAAATAATAATAAAAGACCAATAAGGCATAACATTTCCAGATTATAATATCAATATTTCATATAATATTAACTTTATATCTTGTCCCTACTTCTCCTTTCCATCCAAATTATTTATCAATTAAAATTTTATTGCCTTTTATCAATATACAAAATCCCCCAAAAAAAGCATATATATCCTTCCATATCTTATTACCATTTTCAACAACATTCTTTGTCTGTTCTATTTCCAATTATCCATTCATCTTTTTTTTTCTTTTACTATACTTCTCCTGTACACCAATTGGAGTAACATCTATAACTCATTACCCTAATTTAAAAATACTACATATAGCAATCTTTCTTGGGATTCTGTTTAAAAGATTCTAAAATTACATAATAAATTTTATATTCTAAATATACATATAAAAACACACTCTTATATACCCTCCAGAATCCCTCTTTTAATCTAAATTAAATTCACCCATTGTCTCTAAATAAACTTTTTTTCTTTAGGTCTTGCTTCCCCCCATTAAGGCTTCTCCTCCCCCCCTTTCTCTCTTGCTTATTCTTCTCCTTGCCCTTTCTACCCCTTTGCTTTTTCCCTTCGCTTTTCTTACTCCTTTTCCTTTGCTTTCTAATCTTGCCTCCATCTTTTCGCTCATTTTTCTCTCTTTTGGTTGTTTTTATAATTCTTAAAATCCCCTTTTTCTTATCCTTTTTCTCCTCCTCTCCGGAAGGGACACATTGTTCATCAAAGATGGCTTCTTCTTCCTCTTCTTCCTTGTCCCAGTCCTTCTGCTGCGTAATCAACTTTTCAACAGAACATAACGCCATTTCTAAGAATTGAAACAAAGCGCCCAAAGTATCTTCTTTTTTATATTTTTGATATTCAAACTCTAGTTCATCCACAAACGATGCCATTATAAAAAGGGAAACTTTTTCCAAAACAACCACAAGTATTTTTAATCAAAGACAATCAAAAGCATTTAAAAAAAAAATTCCAAAAATTAATACTTTTCTTCCTTCTTCTCTTTCTCTTTCTGGATTAATTTTTAATCAAAGAGGTCCAATTACCATATATCTTCCTTTGGGATCCACAAAGACCTTCTAGACAATCTCCTCCTTTTTCAGCTTCTGCTCCAATTTTTTTTCTCCCTTCCCACTTGCAATGACAATTTTAAATAATCAAAAATCCATTCCTCCAACAAAGATTTTCCAATTTCTTAAATTTTTCAATGTCCAAAAATCCCTTTGTCTCTTAGCTTCAACTTTCAAAGCAATCCACTTTCAATGTCTAATATATCCAAATATTTCTGCTATTTCCGTGGGGTGGGAGAGTAAAAAAAAAAAAAAAAAAAAGTTCCCTTTAACAGCTTCTCCGCCGCTTTTCGCTCTTCTTAGGGATACAATGTATCCTCCAGCAATTCAAGCAGCTCAATTCCAGGCAATTTAAAAGGTGTTAGCTTGACCCGGCTCAGACAGAACTTTCACTCTTCACACTTCCTCCAGCACAGTTCTTACCCGGTTGCTGGCTTCTTCGTGGCGGCCATTGCTGACCGCCGCTCCACCGCCTTGGGAAAAAGGGGTTTTTCCGGCGAAGGGGGGGGTCTGCGACACCCCCACCTCCCTATCCGACTCCCCTCTCTCTTCAGCTGTCCCTACAGGGCAGCCATATCCCCCTGACCCATCTGGATCGGGGGTACCTTGATGGCTAGCACAGCAGGAATCGCGAGCTGTCGCGAATTCCTGCTGCCCCGAAGCCACGCAAACTGGAAGTTCACTGATCAATCATTCTTTATTTGGGATTGCAGGATACCGTCTCCAGCTTCATTCTTAGGGGGAGAGAGAGAGAAAAATACTTTTATCTTCATGCAAGGAAAGCAGCAGAAGCAGCAGAAGTCTCTCTTTCTCTCCCCCAAAGTCTGCCAGAAATTATTCTCAACTTGTCGCACCGGCACAGCCTCTTGGAGCAAGATGCCTTGCAGGGTCCCAAAGACTCATTTCTGGAGGAGTTTGGGGAGAGAAAGAAAGACTTCTGCTGCTTTCCTTGCATGCAGCCAAAAGCAAAAGCAACAGAGACCTTGGGAAAATCCCAAAAAAATGTCTGCAGGAAAATCCCCCACCCCGTTTTCCTACCAGATCATTCTTTATTTGGAATTGCAGGATACCATCTCCGGCTCTGGTCTCAGGGGAAGACAGAGAAATAGAGAGAGAGAGAGAAAGAGAGAGACTTTTGGCTTCATGCAAGGAAAGCAGCAGAAGTCTTTCTTTCTCTCCCCCCCAAACTCCACCAGAAATGAGTCTTTGCTGGTGCAGCCTCTTGGAGCAGGATTCCTTGCAGGGTCCCAAAGACTCATTTCTGGCAGAGTTTGGGGGAGAGAAAGAAAGACTTCTGCTCCTTTCCTTGCATGCAGCCAAAAGCAGAAGCAACAGAGACCTTGGGAAAATCCCCAAAAAAGTCTGCAGGAAAATCCCCCATCCTGTTTTCCTACTGGTCAATCATTCTTTACTTGGGATTGCAGGAAACCGTCTCTCTTTCTCTCTCTCCCCCCCCAAATGGATCTGAAAAGCAGGTTAGTGAAGGAATGTGGCTGCCTTAGAGAGGGTAAAAGGGTGAGGGAGCTCTCTCTCTGTGTGTGTGTGTGTGTATGAGAGAGAGAAAGAGAGAGAGAGGGCATCACCACCAGTCCTCTGAGGTTAGATTGGATCTCTCTCCCTCTCCCTCTCCCCCCCTCTCTCTCCCAGCAGCAATGGTAGAGCTTCAGTGCTTGGCTGGCAGGGACCCAGGCGAGGCACGTTGCTCGATCTTTTGGGCCGTGAAAGAAGCGGCCTGGGGGTTCAAGCGAGGTGTGTGGGGAAAAAGGTAGGACACCCCTCAAAAAGATGGCCTAGCTATTTTGGGGGGGGGGTATCAAAAGAAAATGAGGCCCTGCCTTATTTTCTAAGAAACACGGTAGAAGGTAAGACCAATGGTGTGGGAGGGAAATCCACCCCAGGGTGGCTTGCTGACATTGGTGGGAAAGTCAATCTCATATTCCAGAGCTGCAGTAGTCACAGGACTGGCCCTTTGGTCATCCCAGAAGGCCCAGTCTTGTGACTATTGCAGCTCTGGAATATGGGACCCATTTTCCCACCAACGTCAGCAAGCCATCATCAGTCAAATTCATATTAGTGGTCTGCAGGATTTGAAATTATGAGTTTGGGGGTCCCTGAGGTCCAAAAGGTTGGCAACCCCTGTTTTAAAGAACACATTGGATTATGGCAATATTATTCAAACACCATATGTCTAAAAGGTGAAAGTTCATAGTTCAATTCCCTGTAAAGGGTTTGACCTCCATAGAAGAACATGTGACCACATACCCCTGATTTTCTTAACAATGATGCAATTTGTCATGCACTGCCTTCTGATGGTCAATGAAACTGCAAATACCACACAGGACATGTATAGGATGTAGACATTGGAGGGGTGAAGGGCTCGTGCATGGGGACATCACTTAATGTGAAGTGCATTTCTTTCTGCTTTGACAGCTTAAGGGAATATAAACAGTAGAAATCATTGAAGTAGATCTTGACTGTGTGATTAATAACTGTGTAACCATAAGGAGGCTGTAGGGGTGAGCTTACAAGGTCAGCCAAAGCTGCACAGGGTTACCAGCTACTGCAATCTCCCAAAAATATGACTCTGGGAATGTGTAACATGAATCAACTTCAGCCCACAGCCTCTGAAGTTACACTTGAAGGTAAAGTTTGAGAAGTTGGCAAAGTTTCACTCTTAGCTCAGCTCCCCAGTTGCTCTGAGTCTCAGCTTGGGGGCCTCAGAGGCCCAAAAGTCACTTTGGTAATAACTTTGCACCAACTTCTTCAAACTTCATTCAAAATATTTTTTGCAGCTGTTGCTACCTAATGTTTATGGGCCTCAATTACAGTCCTCATGGGTCAGCAATAGTAACCAGCTTGACCTTTGGAAACAAGCAAAGCAAATGACTTTAATTCGATAATTATAAGAAGAAGAGACAAAGTGTCTGCAATGCACTGAATTCTGTCTACCTGTAAAGGCAGGTGCAGAACTGGAGCAAAACATGTTTATGCCAATTCCCTAAAGGGGTTTAATAGCTTAGCAACAGGTTGACAAAGAGACAGTTGAGGAGAGTCACAAGAACAATAAAAAGTTTTGCAGCATCGTAAAGAGCAATTGACTGTTTATTTTAATATCTCAGATGTCCCATGGGTTGTGTTGCTATGGAGGAACCTAGACACTAACTCCAAATACATTGCTTCTCTACTGTGTCTTGGAAGTTTGCCAGATTCAGAGTTTTGTAGGACTTTGCATGCTAAGACTGTCATTCTTTGGACTCCTAATAAAAATATTCCCTGAAAACATTGGGAAATTATTTTTTGGGAATGTTGCAGTATATCTTGAATGAACCCCAAACACCTTCAGTGGGGCCTTGAACCATAAAGTAATCATATTAAGCTGACTTCCCTTATTCCAACCAAAATTTAGCCAAGCAGAATATTAGTTACTATGTCCTATGTCCTGATTTTCACAAGAAAATAAGAAATGGAAAAGATGGTAAGAGAGTAGTATGATACAAGCCCCACCCCTTTTGAAAGTGTGTTGATGCACAATCAAAAGGGGTGTAGCTTGCACCACATCATGGTCTGCCATCTTGTACAGCCCCTCCTCCACACATGGATGCCACTGTTCTGTGACCCCATTCACAGCTAAACATATCACAAACTCATGGCATACCTGTAACCAATGGTCCCATCAAACCAAATATTTTACAGTATCCTTGCCCTGCCACACCCACCAAGCCATGCCCATAGAACCAGTAGTAAAAAAAATTGAATCCCACCAGTAGGGTCTCTTGCTTGGGCAGGGGATAGGACTAGATGACCTACAAGGTGCCTTCCAACTCTGTTAATCTGTTAAATTTTGGTTCTAGTGTTTGGATTCTTTCCTTGATGTTAGAAGACAAGCAGCACTAGAGTTAAGTGTCATCAGCCTAGAATGGCACCAAGCTCATACTTCTGGGTACCCACTCTAGCAATCTATGGAGACAAGGTACCATGTTGAACAAAGCACAAGCCCATCCATTTAGTGTTGGACTCCAGCATCACAAGTCCTTATTGTACCTGTGTATGGTTTGCCGATTGCACAGTGGCAGATAGGACAGCACTCCAGAGGATTAATGTTGTTGCACAGAAGATCATTGGTTGCACAATGTTTTATAGCCTACTATCCATGCTCTGGAGGTCAGAAAGAAGAAGTAGAATGACTGAGCTAAATTATCAGATAAGCTGATATTTCCTATGCTCAGGTTTCTCTCTCCAAGAGGAGAAACAACTAGCTTCTTCATAGAAACTTCATAGAAACCTTATAATAATTTTATTTTTCTTGTTGCTCTACAATAAAGCAGCTCACACTATTGCATATAACAGATAATCAGAGTTGAAAGGGACCTTGAAGGTCATCTAGTCCAACCCCTCACCCAAACAGGAGACTGTTGGGGATACACACCCTAGCAGAATGTGCAACGGCAGTCGAACAGGCAGGCAAACGATGTGAGATAAACGTTGTTGTTGTTTACACTCTGTAAGACAGATACACTGTGCCAGTTAAATAGTTTTTTAGTAAACTTACAAATAATCAGTCCAGCAATATATCTCTTTTGCAAATAGAGATATGAAGAAAATCAAACCCCTTTTCTTCGTTTCAGCAACAGCAGGGAAACACGCAGTTATCACCATCAATCAACCATCAATGATTGTCAGCTCTCCAGTAAAAGCCAGCAAACAGTGAGCTCTCTTGCTCCCTCTTATGGTGATTTTACAACTGCACCCATAATACAATGTTTTGCAGTTAAAGTGATACATACACTTAAACTTACTAACATAGTTTATATATTATTTTTACCCAAACTAAGTTAGGTAACCAATGTTATCCCTAACAGAGACCATACACCATTTCTGACAAATGGCACTCCAATCTCTTCTTGAAAGTCTCAAGTGATGATGCTCACACAACTTCCGAGGGCAAGGTGTTCCATTGGTTGATCGTTCTCACTGACAGAAAGTTTCTCCTAATTTCCAGGTTAAATCTCTCCTTGTCAGGTGGAGCTCCATTCAAAATTCAAGAAAGAAATACTTAGACTCTTTGGGTTAGAGAAAAGATATCTTTTACTGAATCTGAAGTGGTAGCAACCATAGAATTCTGAATCTGGGAAATTAGGCGTGCAAGTCACATATACAAAGTGATGGAAACGATCCCACCCCCAATAGTTCAAATGATTCTTCCAATTAAAAGTTGTGAATATGATCATGTGGACATCTTCAGGTGATGATGAGGCCTCTGTCCATTGACCTTGGCATATTTTGATAAAAGTTTGCAGTTGCACAGAGAAAAGAAAGCTAAGCGAGAAATAGAAACCTAAGCAAGAATTTATACTCCCCCCTCCTCATTTTACACAACACTAGAATGCAACACCTCCAGTTCACTTCCCAGACTTTACCCCCTCCTCCCCCCATTACTTATGGCAGCCAAAAGATGCAAAGCAATAGTAGAAGATCTTGAAGGCTGACATTCATCTTCCATCCATTATTCCTTGTCTGGCCTATAGGCACTTTAGAAAATAGATTGACCCCTTCCTCCCTGTTGCAGCTCCTCAAATATTGGAAGACTGCTAATCATGTCTCCCTTGGTCCTTCTCTTTACTAGACTTGCCAAGCCCAGTTCCTGTAAACATTCATCATATGTTTTAGCCTCCAGTCCCCTAATCATCCTTGTTGCTCTTCTCTGTACTTTTTCTCAACATCATTTTATAGTGTGGTGACCAAAACTGGATGCAGTACTCTAGGTGTGGTCTTACTAAAGCTATATAGAGTGGTATTAGTACCTCACTTGATCTTGATTGTATCTCTCTGTTAATTAGCCTTTTTGGCTGCTGCTGCAAACTACTGGCTCATATTTAGCTGGTTGTCCACTAAGACTCTAAGATCCCTCTCACAGTTATTGCTTTAGAGCCTGGTTTCACCCAGTCTGTATATGTACTTTTGGTTTTTCTTGCCTAAGTGTAGGACTCTACTTTTGTCTACATTGAATTTCATTTTGTTAGATACGGCCCAGGGTTCTACTCTGTCAAGATCAATCTGGACCATATTAACATCATCTTTTCACTCTCTTGCGGTTCAGCTCTGCTTTGAAAGAACAACATTTAGTGGCACTCATGCCCTTTCCACTTCTAAAATTTGTTAAATATTTGTTGAAATACAGCATTTCCCTTTTCCTATTCATACATAAATGTTCATTAGAAGGCTGGAGAAGATTGCACAGAAAGATGATAGACTCTCCCCCAGGAGAAGATTGAAAGCATCTTGTCCCCAAAACCACCACATTAACTGTATGATGTGGACCAGGACATGGGTATTTGACTAATTCCACGAAGATGTCTATGGAGATTCTCAGCCATCCATGTCATAGTTATCCCAAAGTTTTTCAAGAGGCAACTGGGTTTTCTTGTTTGAATACATTCTTTCAACAGTTCCAAGAAGACGCCACACCCATTTGTACTACTCAGGTGACCCTAATGACACAGAAAAATATCCAGCTGGCCTCAGTGATTCTCTAAAAAAATGCAAATGACCAGCTGTCTGCAATTATAAATCTTTCCATTCCCCACCATCCAGTCAGAGCTGAAGAAGCTTCTTGAATGGGAAGTGAAACATCTTCAAAGAAAGGCAAAAAGGTCCAGCTGTCTCTTGAAAACATGTTGAGGTAAGTCCCCGTTAGGAGAATGAGAGCATATAGGGAGACGTATTTGAGAGAAGTGTTTGAATAATGCACACACTGTACAATAAATGTAGGTTTTTACTTCCAGAAAGGTTTAAGCAAAGTCCAAAATAAGCAATCCAAAGTCATTCACAAGTTAAATCAGTCAGTTTTCAATCCAGGGATAATCCAAATATCAAAGTCCAATGTCAAAAAACAGTTCAGTAACAAACTTACATCAAATGCAGAAATATCAATCAATTAGAAGAAATGGAGGAATGGCAATACTTTCCAACAGAAGGAAACAGAGATACTCACTCAGACACACTTTCTTCTGAGACTAAGACTAAAACAATCCAGGTTTCTGGCTCCATCTTATGGCCATTTGAGATACCACACCTAATTACAGTTTTGCATTTTCTTAAAGATACAATTTTAAAATGTTTATCCTGGTTTATATATTTCTAACCCAAATAGCTGGTAGGTGACTTATTCCTAACGAAAAGCACCTTTGGGATAACCATGACCTGGATGATTGAGAATTTGCATAGACATTCAGTCAAGACCAAATTCTGATTCTTTTGATAGCTCCAAGGGTTTGAGGAAGGCTGAGAGCCTCTTGGATCCTAGAAAGATAGAAAGGGATAAGAGAGTGAAGGAGGAAGAATAAGTCTCATAGATAAGACCAGGGCCTATCTTCATTTCCCAGTGACAATCTGTGGACTCTTTGGTTTGGATTCTTTGGACTGTCCAGAAGCAGAATATGGTAATGTATGCATTACCACAACTTCTGATTCAGCATTTAGGGGCAATTTCACTTCTCCCTGACATCAATGGGACATTCAATCATCCCATTCTGTAGAAATCCTTTTCTAAAAATCTTATTATGGTCTATGTTAGCTACTTTCTTGTTTAACTTATTTATAATAACTTAGTCGATTAGTTGTTGAATCCAGATTAAACTACTAATGTGATATTGAGCCCAAAATTGCAAAGCACACCAACTGCAGATGAATGATGATACAACTAAACTAATGGAAATTTTAGGGCACCACCAACATATTTTTGGCATCAGCACAAGATTCGCATTGCACAAATAACACATTTCAAAAACCTCATAGCAGGTATGCTAAAGGTCCACGAAAGATATGCCATCTTGAGAGTTCAAAAAAGCTGAGTGAACATCGAGGAATTCTACTAGATAAGGATGTGGAACAGAATCTTGCACCAGCCTTTTAATCATTTCAACCAAAATTATTGGCCTGCTTATGTATGGAGGGCAGCTTGGAGCATTTTATAAGTGTGGCTTGTTGGAAAATGCTGAGACTTAAAATTCCCCTGCCTCACATTTCTTCTGGTTGTAAGCTGCTCCTTCATATTCAGGTCTGGCCTCAGAATGATTATGTAGCATTTAGGGATGAAGATGCAGCCGAGCAGCCCAGCACTGGAGGCCAAGATGGAGAAGATCTGCACAGCCACCATGTATTTCCCTTTGGTGCTTAGGTATGTGGGCACAAAAGTCACCCAGACACTGCAGAAGACCAGCATGCTGAAGGTTATAATCTTGGCTTCATTAAAAGTCCCAGGCAGGTTCCTGGCCAGGAAAGCCACTATGAAACAGATGGTGGCCAGGAAGCCCAAGTAACTGAGGGTGATGTAGAACATGATAATGGAGCCTTCATTGCACTGCAAGATGGCCACTCCAGGTTGAGAGTGAAAGTCAAAGTCAGGGAATGCGGGAGAAGTTCCAAGCCAGATGGAGCAAAGGATAATTTGGACAGCAGAACAAGAAAGAATGATGGAATTGGCTAAGTTCTTCCCCAACCATCTCTTCACTCGGTTTCCTGGTTTTGTGGCCAGGAAAGCCAGCACCACTGTGATTGTCTTGGCCAAGAGAGAAGAAATGGCAACTGAGAAAGTGATGCTGAAAACCATCTGTCGCAAAAGACAGGTGACTTTCCTTGGTTGAGCAATGAAGAGAAAAGGAGACAAGAAGCAAAGCAAGAGGGAGACCAGGAGGATAAAAGAGAGGTCACGATTGTTAGCTTTGATAATGAGAGTTTCTAGGTATTGAAAGAATATAACGAAGACAAAACCTGAAGTTAGGAACAAGAATAGGGCAAAGGAGAGCAAGATGATGCCCAGATATTCTTCATACAATAGGAAGGATACAGCTTTGGGGATACATTGAATTCGGTCTTCATTTGGATACTTATCATCCAGACATTTCATGCATTGTTCCATATCTGAGAAAACAACAAAGCAATATTTCTTTAATCTTCTGTCCTTTTATATTTCAAGAAATACTTTCGTACCACAACAGTTGATACCCCAAGCATTTTCAAAGAAGCATTTGTAAAGAGTTGAACAAAAAAAATTCTGAAGAATATAATTTTCTATCTCGAGCTCTGTTTGTCATCTCTCCCTCTCTCACACAGACACACATCTATCTATCTATCTATCTATCTATCTATCTATCTATCTATCTATCTACCTATCTACCTACCTATCTATCTATATACCATCATCTATCATCATCCATGTATCTGTCTATATATCTTTCATCCATCCATTAGCTATCTATCTATCTATCTATCTATCTATCTATCTATCTATCTATCTATCTATCTATCCATCCATCTATCATCATCATCTATCAATCATCATCTATCATCATCCATCCATCATCTATCTATCTATCTATCTATCTATCTATCTATCTATCTATCTATCTATCTATCTATCTATCTACCTATCATCTGCCAAACATCTATCTATCATTATAATCTACCTATCATCATTCATCTAGCCATCCATCCATCCATCCATCTATCATCATAATCTATCTTTCTATCTATCTACCTATCTATCATCTATCAGCTGTATCTATATTGCTAAGGTGTACCAAATTTGGGGAAGTTCTAGGAAATGAATAATTTCCTCTGTAACATGCAGATATTTGATAGGAAGCTACATTTTTAGAAGTGAGAAAATGAAATAGTTAACTTTTCTAGGCAAATATCCTGGGTTGTTCCTGATGACATTTGTTAATATACTGGATCCCAAGGATGTTTTATCTTATAAAACCTAGTTAACTCACAAAAAAATGGCTGCTGGCAGCAATGGTAAAATGTGTCAAATGAGGAGCAGTCAAGTCATTGTGGAGCAGCAACACTTTCCCAGTGACCCTCAAGGGGAAGCCCATGGAGAATGCATCAAAATTAGCCTTACATTAGGTTGACCTAAAATAATGCCTTGAGATTCAAAGAATGTTCCTAGGGATATAAATGTGGAAGATCACATTCAAAAATAAAAAGCTGAAGAGATATTGGCTCTGGTTGTAATAAAGTTTGCTCAATATTTCACACTTCTGCCTCTATCCAGCTTCTTCTTTAAGAATTTTTTTTTTTACTATTCTTTCCTTTAGATCATAAATTGTGCAGTATGAAAATTAACAAGAAAGCAGCTGAGCTTCAAACTGTTTTTTAATTTACAGTTCCATATAAACACTCTGGATGAATCCATTTCTACAAGCCCTAACATTATCTTCAGCCTGAGCACCTTCTTGAATGGAGATGGTCCCCTCTGGACAAGGAATGCAGTCATAGCAGCAAACTGGCTCTCCTTCTCGAGCCTTCTTGACAAATCTAGGTTGACATTTTTCCACACATTTGGACTGAGGAAGAGACTAAGCAGAAAAACAGGGAATTAAAAAAAAACATTGGCACTAACCAGCTTGACATGCTGACATGTTCTTGAAATAAGATTTAAAGTGACTGCTCAGTTCCTAGAACTGTAGTGATATGAAATAGATGTGAGGTCATTAGAACATGTCCTTCAAAAAGAGTGATCCAGGCATCTTTTGCTGCAGCATCTAGGCAATGGATAGGAGTTGTCAGAAGGAGATATTTATAAGGCTTAACTAGGTATCCAAGACAAGGTCCTTTCTGCTGAATAACTTCAATAAGATAACAACAACTGGCACGGAAGAACAAATTTGTTCCACGCTACTTGAACAATAACATATCTGAATTACCAATTTTTATAATTAGTATAAAACTAATTCAAAGTTTGTTATTAGTTACATTTGGAGACTTCATTCCCCCCAAAAATAAAGACTTGAGGAGGTTAACAATCAAGATGAACATTTGCATTCAAGGGTTTTTAGATAAAGTGTTCTCATGTAGAAGCCTAAGGCCAAATCTAAGTAGAAATTCCTTTCAAGTTGTCCCTCATTATATCAGATATCAGCAAAGGCTTTTCACATCAAATTTCTAAATTCTATCATATCACAAGACCTAAAATGGACACCTAACATCAACAACATCATTAAAAAAGCACAACAAAGAATGTTCTTTCTGCGCCAATTCAGAAAGCTCAAACTGCCCAAGGAGCTGCTGATACAGTTCTTTAGAGGAATGATTGAGTCTGTCATCTGCACCTCTATAATTGTCTGGTTTGGTTCTCTAACCCAACAAGACAGACGCAGACTTCAGAGAGTAATTAGGACTGCAGAAAAAACAATTACTACGAAGCTGCCTTCAATCGAGGACCTGTATACTGCACGAGTCAAAAAGAGGGCTGTGAAAATCTTTACAGACTGCTCATATCCCAGACATAAACTGTTTCAACTCCTACCCTCAAAATGACGCTATAGAGCACTGCACACCAGAACAATTAGACATAAGTACAGTTTTTTTTCAAACGCCATTACTCTGCTAAACAAATAATTCCCTCAACACTTTCCAACTATTTACGAAGTCTGAACTATTATTACTATTAATCTTCTCATTACTCCTCATCACCCATCCTTTCCCACTTGTGACTGTATGATTGTAACTTTGTCGCTTGTATCCTTATGATTTATATTGACTGTTTCCTAGTATGTTTTGATTGCTTATTGTACACTGTAACTATCATTTAGTGTTGTACCTTATGATTCTTGACTCTTGATGAATGTGTCTTTTCTTTTATGTACACTGAGAGCATTTGCACCAAGACAAATTCCTTGTGTGTCCAATCACACTTGGCCAATAAAGAATTCTATTCTATTCTGTTCTGTTCTATTTTCTGCATCAAAGTCATGTTTCAATGCTTCTGTTTTCTGGTTCAGGGCATTGTAGAACATCTTTATAACTCCATGGGAACTCAAAGCTTTGGACCTTCTTCCTAGGAACAGAAGGGTTATTGCTCTTTCTCACTGGGTGAAAAAGAGGCAGGGATAACTCTGGCCAAGTCTGAATTGCTTCAATATATCTTTTCTGCCAGTTCATGGGACACTCATCCAAACAAGGACAAGATGAATCCTGATTACAAAGCTTATTTCCCACTGGAACCAAAAGGGCCTTCATCCAGTTTAAATTCAATTTCATGAACTAGGCACTGATCAACAAAATTGCCTTCTTCTTTAACAATTAGAGGACAACCTGAGGCTATCATTCCTAGCACTTGAAGGTATTTTACCATTTTTCTTGTGGCTTCTCCATTTTAATAATAAGCCATGGTGCATAGACTTAGCCCAATGAAATGGGTTGCAATCCTTTGGAAAAGAGAGAAAAGACAAAAATGTTTCTCTCACCTTGTTGTGTAACTTTAGCCATGATAAAATATCTTGGTTGATAATAATTCTCTTTCTTTCAAAAGTCACCATTTTCTTTCTGATGTGACTCTTCTTAGGGAAATACACCCAGCTCACAATCTTCAGGTTAGCTGCTAAATCTCCATTTTGGTCCAAGTACAATTCATATATAGAAAGATTGAGAAACTCATTCATCTCCTGAAAGGGATGAAACTAGAATGGGAACATCCAGAAATTTTAAAAGCAGTAAACATAGCAACTTATCCCTTTTTGTTCTTTCTTCTACTACAATGGTCTAATTTGTAAATAGTCCTGTTTGAGAGAATAGATTATACCACTAAAAATGAAAAAGTTCAGCAAAATTTTTCAATAATACTGACAATTCATTTATTACAAAAGTTATATATGAAAAAAATATACGCATGTTCCTATTATACCTAAGAAACTATAGTATCAAAGAGACTCCATCTTTGTTCTTAATTAAAGTTATCTGAACACTTATATAAGTATATCATGTTTTTGTAACTTGTTATTCTGCAAAGTTAAAAATATGATGTTCTTGGCTGAAGTGGGGGTTTTAATTTGGCTTGAGATTTCATGTCAGGAAATTCTAGGTCATCCTGACATTGTTTTTGTGATGGAAGTCCCTAGAAATCCTATGTGTGAGAAACAGGAAGGATCATGTAACCTTTTCTATGTGATATACTATAAATGTTTATAACCACCTTAAAGGCAGTGTCTCCTTTCTCCTACTTGTTTGGGAGCTGGGGTCCTATTGGCAAATATCTTCAATTAAGCTTATGTTAACTAAAAGGATACTCCTTTGGTTTTTTTTAGTTGCTAGAAAAACGGAGTGGTGGAAAACAAGGTGTTCTTGAAATGCTTAGATAATCACCCTGGCAGCCCAAAGTTGTTGGAGCATAAGAAGGTTATTGGAGAGCATGATGGATGTCTCTTGCAGATGGATGTGTCCCATTGGAGAAGTCACATCCAGGGTTTTTTTTTTTTTGCAAAGAACATTTGTTACACTTAAGGAGGATAATTATCTTAAACTCAAACAACAGATTGCAACAGATTTGACAAAATGGGAAATATTACAATTATCATTGATTGGGAGAATATCTACAATTAAGATTAATGTATTGCCTAGAATTTTATACTTATTTCAGACAATTCCAATTAGGTTAGGAAAAGAGTACTTTGAAGAGTTAAACAAAATAGTGTTGAATAAATAGGGAATAAAAGCAAGAATAAAACTTAAACTGTTACAAGATGCAAGAATATGAGAAGGATTTGCTTTGCCCAATTGGGAGTTATATTACCAGCCAACAAATTTGATGTGGGTAAAGGAATGGATTATTATTATTTTTTTAAAAAAACAAATTTTATTAATTTTCAAAGACAATACACAGACAAACAAAACATAAAACATAAGAACATAAAACATCTTTTCTAAAAACTGCTTAACAAAACAAATAAAACATCTCATTTAAATACATTACTCTTTTCCAACTTCTCACTGTTCCTTCCTTTATTTCTGTTCAATTTTATTCATTAAACTTATACTTTCATGAATTTCATATTACTATATTTCATATTATTACTATTTCATATATTCTTATCCAACATCATTAATCCTCAATAAACAAACATAAGCAAACAAAAGACATAACATAAAAACATAAAACTTCTTTTCAGAAAGTGGCTTAACTCCGGGTTATAACTTTTTATACAGACATAAATCAAAATCATGCTCACCTTATACACTATTTCATATCTTCTCTTTTCACTCTCTTAATTCTATTTTATTTATTTAATCTCAATTTAAATCATTATACTTGTATTTTTTGTCTGTTCTTTTTCAATTATCTATTTATCTTTTCTCTTTACCACAAACTTTTTCCTGTAATCACTGGTTGAAGTATGACACCTTTCTATTTTCCCCCCCAAATTTAACACTTAAAATAATATAGTTTCTATTCTGATTCTGCTTAGTACATTCTACATAACATTTTAAAATATAAAACATAATGATCTTATAATATATTAAAAATAATGTTCCATAACAAATTAATTAATTAAACTCTTTTAATTAAATCTTAGGCATTTTACACATTCCCTACAATATTCTATTAACACATATTTCAAATACAAATACTACAATACAGTCTTGTGTACTTTTGCAGAATCACTTTTTAGATTATGTTTTACCCTTTATCTCTGAAAAAAACCTGTTTATTAGCATCTTGTTTTAAGCCTTTATAACTTCCCTTCACTTTTTCCCTTCCTTCCTTGTCAAATCTAGCCTTTTAACACCCCCCTCAATCTCCAGCCTTTTAGTCTCCCCTCTCTGTTGTATTCCTCTCTTCTGTTGCTTTTTGACATTATATCGATTTTTCACCTTATTTTTCCCTTTCTTGGTTGTTTTTTTAGAACTTAAATTCTCCATTTTCTTTTCCTTTTTACCCTTTTCTTTCTCATTTAAAATCATATGTCCATTAAAGATGACTTCTTCTTCATCATCCTAGTCTTTTTCTTGTTGCATTTCCTGATAAGTAGAAATCGCCATTTCTAAGAAGTAAAGGATAGATCCAAAGGAGCTCTTGCCTTCTTCTTCTTCTTCTCTTAATTTTTCAAATTGCATTTTCAGTTCTTCAACAGATACCATTGTAAAAAAATTTTTAAACAGTCCAAATGTTTTCTTAGTCTTTCAAAAGATAGTTCACAAAAGTCCCAAAGTCATCAAGCAATCAAAGTCAGCACAATCAGCACAGTCTGTTTCATTTAGCACTTTCTTCTACTTTCTCTTCCTGGGGTAGCATTCAATTACACAATTCCAAGGTATTTTTTGGAAGTTTTATTGCAATTTAATCTCTGATCTTATAAAACTCCAAGCAATCTCCTTCAACAAATGTTAGTATAAAACATTTACCTCTCTTTCTTCCCACTTAAAGCAAAAAGATTTTAATTTTTAAATGTCAGTGTTTAGAAATCTAATTTCCCCTTGGCTTTAATTTTCAAAGTTAGTACCTTCTGCTGCCAAAGCGGGTATTTCCAATTTCCATCTGCTGTCTCCATGGGGAAGTGAGGAGAAAAAAAAAAAACCTTTCCCTTTACTTTCCACCGCAGCTTAACGATCTTCTGGGAAACAATATATCACTTAAAAAGCCAACGTTCCAGGGTATTCAAATGTTAATTGTCATCCCGGTTCAGCCAAAAGCCTTCTCTTTCTTCACTTCCTCCTATACAAAACTTGTCCGGCTGAGAGGTTCTTTGTGACGGCCATTGCTGACTGCCACTCCACCACCTTTGGAAAAGGGAGTTAAGTCAGCTAGGGAAGGGGGGTGCGATATCCCCCGACCCCTGCCCGGATCTCCCCTCTCTTCAGTTATCCCTACAGGATAACTATAGCCTTCCAATTCAATTGGATCGAAGGCACTCCAGCAGCGAGCGCAGCAGGGATGGCGCACAAATGCGAATTCTTGCTGCCTCCGAAGCCTGACAAACCGGAACTCCCAGGAAAGGAAAATGTTAAGGAACAGTAAATTATTGACTTTAGAAGGACACGACTTGCTGTTGGGATGGCACGCCTTCCTCTGGAAAAGGGAACTAAAACACAGGGGTATTTTAGAAGACATTACATTCAAGAGGCATTGTTACTAAACTGGGAAAAGATTAAAAAGCAATATTACTTAAAAATTCCACTTTGATTATCTACTATTGAAGCTTTTTCTTATCCAATAACATATAGAAAGGAACAAACAATTTGATATGGAGAGATATTAAATGAAAAGGGTGAACTTAAATCTATGCAATTATTGGAAGAACAAGATATAAAGATGAATTGGTTCTCATATGTACAAATACAATCTAGATTTGATAAAGATCTTAAAACAGAAGGTTTTTATGATAAATTGACTGATTTAGATAAAATTTGAACAGGTACTGACGACAAGGTAATTAAAATCTTTATGGACATTTACTAGAGTTTAAATTAGAGGAAGAGCAAGTTAAAGAAACGATAATTGTTTGGGGGAAAATTTTGGATATGGGATTGATTTAGAGAAATGGCAAAAATTGTGGTCTCAAAATTATAAAATGACAATGTCAACTGCTTATAAAGAAAATTTGTATAAGATGTTTTATAGGTGACATTTACCCCCCGACGAGAATTGCGAGAATGTTTAAGAACAAATTGGATAAATGTTGGAAATATCATCAGATACCTGGTTCATACTATCATATGTGGTGGACATGCACAGATGCAAAAAGATACTTGACTAAAATCCACACATGGTTGGAAAAAATGATAAAACAGCATATAGACTTTAACCCAGAGATATTTTTATTGGGAATCATACCAGAAATATACAATCAAGAATTGAAGTACTTGATTGTAAATGTTTTAACAACAGCTAGAATTGTATTTGCTAAGAATTGGAAAAGTGAAAAAAATACCTACTCAAGGAGGAAGTTATTAAGAAAATTATGGATTGTGCTGAAATGAATAAATTGACATTTGAAATTAGAGAACAAGAAGATAGTCAATTTTATAAGATATGGGATTTATTTTATCAATGGTTAGACGAAAAGATGTAGTAATTGAAATATGTTAAGAAATTTTACAATATAAGATTAATAGAATGATACAGAATATAATAATAAAAATATATAACCATTGGTTGAATGTATAATGTTATACTCATATAAAATTTAGAATTTCTCATATAAAACAATGGAATAATAGTTTAGTCAAAAGAACAATTAATGACTGATAATGTAAGAATATATGTTAGATTGATAATGAGTGAATTTGTATAAACTGTAAGTGAAGACTATGAAAGGATAGCACAAAAAATTTATAACCAACTGACACACTGTATGTATATATAACTTGAAGATGGTTTTATGTTTTATGTTTTGTTTGTGTATGTCTGTTTAAAAATAAAAAAAAATACAAAAAACAATAAAAAATGCCTTTACCTCTGCAAAGAATGTTTGTTTCACAGCTGGCTTTTATCCTCTTGAGGGAGGGGGCATTACCTTGCAGCCTTACTCCCGAGTTGCCCGTGCTGTTGTAACTGCTCTTTCCTATGAGCAATCCTGCACGCACTTGGCACAGGCTCCTTGGGAACCTCCTCTTCACTGTTGCCAGCCCCCACAATCTCTGAAAGCAGCAGTCCACCCATAATGGTCCTGGCCCCTTGTTAGGAATGTAAGTAATCTAACAGCTATTTGGGATGTAAATATATAAACCAGGATAGACATTTTAATGCTGTCTCTTTAAGAGCATGCTAAAAAATGGCAATTGGGTGTGGTTACTCAAACGGCCATAAGATGGAGCCAGAAACCTGGGTTGTTTAGTCTTAGTCTCAGAGGAGAATGAATCTCTGTTTCCTTCTGTTGGAAAGTATTGCCGTTCCTCCATTGTTCCTAATTGACTGATATTTCTGGATTTAATGTAAGTCTGATACTGAACTGTTTTTGACACTGGAATTTGTTATTGGATTATCCCTGGACTAAAAACTGACTGATATTACCTGTGAATGACTTTGGATTGCCTATTTTGAACTTTGCTTAAACTTTCTGGAAATAAAAACCTACATTTACTGTACAGTGTATCTGTGTACTGTGTGTGTATTATTCAAACACTACTCTCAAATATGTCTCCCTGTATGAGCTCATTCTCCTAACGGGGAATTACCTCAACACTGGTTATGGGCCCAGGCCATACCAGGCTCAGATAACTGAGGGTTAGTATGAATGCACAGTACTGTATACAGACAGCTGTTTACTGTTTAATTGTGGTTTACTATCCTGATAAAAATGGCATAAGTCACTTCAACAAGTCTATCACTGATAACCCAGTTGGATCGAACAAACTATGTTTCCTGGTCTATGAAGTGCAGTCTACTTCTGCCTAGAGAAAGTTTATGGACTGTAGTTCAAGACCCACCAGTTATAAATGTTTGGGATCCAGCTAATGAGGATTTGCTGACTTTAAACAGAACAACGAACAAGCTCTTTGTATAATTGGACTAACACTGAGTGACCAGCAGCTAGTCCATATTCATGGAGAAGAATCTGCTGCTAGGTGTTGGGAGAATTTGAAGAGGATTTATGTTTGTGACAGTGTAGGTGCACACATACATCTTACAGGTAAACTGTTTAGAGTACGTCTTCTGAAAGGTGGAGATATGTTAGCTCATTTGAACTTCATGAAAAAAACTTTCAAGAGCTACATGAAAAGGAACTGATATTTTTGGAGCTGCATCAAGTTTACACCATTCTTTCCTCATTGGATGAAAGTTATGATGACTATGTATCTTCACTGAAAGTCCTGCCCAAAGATAAACTGACATTGAATGACATTACTAGAAGATTGTTAGAAGAAGCAAGAAGACGGCTGGATAGAGACCAATTGAGGAAGGAACAACCACAAGAAGAGGATTTGTCTTCAATTGCCTATACTGTTAGGAAATGTTTTTCTTGTGGGGCTAGAGGACATATAGCTAGATTCTGTAAGAAAGGAAAAAGACAGAATACTGGTAATCACCAGAAGGCTAAGAAGAATGTTAGTTTAACTATGTCTAGCAATTCAACTGTAAACCATGATTGATACTGGAGCATCACAGTGCATTATTAAAGATAGAAAAAGGTTTGTAAAGACGTCCACAAATAAACAACATGTATCATTGGCAAATGGATGGAAGATGAACACATCAGGTGAAGGTACTGCATATTGTTCTTTTATAAATGAACATTTAACTATGTTATATGTACCTAAACTGAAATTTAATTTGCTATCAGTTAGGGCTTTAGTTAATCTTGGTTATGTAGTAACCTTTAGGGCAGATAACTGTATAATAGAGAAAGAGAGTAAAAGTGTTACTGCTAAATTAGAGAATGATTTATACGTGATACATGATGATCAGTTGAAGATGGCTAACTCAGTTTATAACAATGTTAAGCCACATGATGAATGTATACATTTATTACATAGACATCTAGGGCACATTACTTTCAAAATGCTCAAACAAATTGTTGAATTGTCAGAAGTAAAATTGAAACCCTGTAGCAAGTATTTAAACTGTAATGCCTGTAGCCAAGATAAAAGTAAGGTTACTCCTGCAAACAGACTTAATGGGTTTAAGACCAAAGAACCTCTACAGGTTTTGTTTGCTAACATAATTGGTCCTAAGAAACCAAGCTTAGAAGGTATCTGTTATATTTTGAGTATTATGGACCATTACTCATGGTACGGTTTCTGCTATCTTGTGAAAAACAAAACAGAAACATTCCAACATTTATTTAACTGGCTAAGGTTTGCTCAGAGTAAAATGAAAAGTAAAGTAATTACTTTACTTACTGAAAATGGGACTGAGTTTGTTTACAAATGATTCCAAACTATGTTGAAATTGGCTGGTGTTGATCATAAACATTCTGTACATTACAGACCACAACATAACTTATTTGTAGAATAAAGAGGGCAAATGTTACAAGCCATGGCTCGTACTATGTTACCTGATTCAGGTTTACCTGAAACACTGTGGGGTGAGGCCATAATGTATAGCAATCATGTTTTAAACAATGTCGTTAACAACTGGAGAATTGCCATTCACTCATTGGCATGGCAGAAAAACAAATTTAAGTTACCTACACACATTTGGAGCTCCAGCATGGGTGCATATTCCCTCACAAGTAAGACTGAAAGGGCAACATAGAGCTAAGAAATTATTTTTTGTGGGTTATGAGGCCAACCGGTGTTCTGTCCTTAATTTGCATTCTTGAGATCCCCGCGCTTTGATTGGCCAAAGCGCGGGGCTCTCTGATTGGTCAGGCGAGCCGCGCCGATTGGCTCGCTGAGAATCTCCCGCGATTGGTCCATTCAAATCGCGGGAGATTCAAAGCAGTGCCATTGGCCATGGCCGCCGCGGCTAAAGGAATAAAAGCCGCGGGCTTTTTCCTTTACGCCAGTTCGGTTCCAACTTTAAATAAAAGAGCATGATTTGAAGTCACCGACTCCTGGCATCATTTCGCGGACACAACACTGGCGACGAGGGTGGGATCCAGACCCTGAACCGAACCACGTGTCTGACGGAAGCCAGACGAACCACCACGATGGCGAAAATCGCACCCCCCGCACCCTTCAACCCCGCCACCAAGGACTGGGAATCGTACTCCGACCAATTCCGCATGTTCCTCGAGTGCAGCGACCTGAAGGACGCCACCGGCCCCATGAAGCGCACCGTCTTCCTGACCCACTGCGGGACCGAGGTCTTCAAGATGGCCAAGACGCTTGCCAAACCCGCCGATGCGACCGCGATGGACTGGGACGTCCTCGAGCCAATACTTCGGTGGCACTACGCTCCAGAGGTACCCATCCTGATCCGACGCAACAAATTCTACCCTCAGGACCAATGGTTGGGTGAGAGCTTCAGCGACTTCGTCGCCGAGCTGCAGCGCCTAGGGGGGCTCTGCGAATTCGACAACCTGAACGACGCCCTGCGAGACCGAATCGTGCTCGGTTTGTGGGACCCCATCCTCCAGAGCCGGCTGATGGCCAAGGGCAACATCAGCCTAGCAGACACCCTCACCGCAGCCGCAGCCGCCGAAGCAACCCAAACTTTCGCCGACCGCATGCGCAGACCGAACACTGGGGACTGCAGCGGAAACAACAACCCGGCGAGGTCGACCGAGGCCCAACCCGAGACAACCACCCACCAGGGCGACTTCCACTCGGCATCGGGCACTTCAGATGACGAGGAGGACATCCATCGCCTCCAGACAGGCCGCGACCCACGGAACCAGCGGGGTCGTAAGTCGAGGACCAACTGTGCCGGTTGCGGCGGCGACCACCCCAGGTCGGAATGCCGGTTTTTCGAATCGATCTGCCGGCATTGCGACAAGAAGGGACACATCGCCCGTGTCTGCCGCCTAAAGAAAAATCGCAGCCCGGCACGATGGGACCAGAGCGACTGGAGGAGAGAGAGCACACCATCCCGGACCAGAGATCGCCCCTCGGACAACAGATGGGACCGGAACAGACGATCCCTGTGAGGCGGCGATAACCGGCAAAGAGAGGAGACCTATCAGACGGTCACTTAGCCAATTCCATCATTCTTTCTTGTTCTGCTGTCCAAATTATCCTTTGCTCCATCTGGCTTGGAACTTCTCCCCCATTCCCTGACTTTGACTTTCACTCTCAACCTGGAGTGGCCATCTTGCAGTGCAATGAAGGCTCCATTGTCATGTTCTACATCACCCTCAGTTACCTGGGCTTCCTGGCCACCATCTGTTTCATAGTGGCTTTTCTGGCCAGGAACCTGCCTGGGACTTTTAATGAAGCCAAGCTTATAACCTTCAGCATGCTGGTCTTCTGCAGTGTCTGGGTGACTTTTGTGCCCACATACCTAAGCACCAAAGGGAAATACATGGTGGCTGTGCAGATCTTCTCCATCTTGGCCTCCAGTGCTGGGCTGCTCGGCTGCATCTTCATCCCTAAATGCTACATAATCATTCTGAGGCCAGACCTGAATATGAAGGAGCAGCTTACAACCAGAAGAAATGTGAGGCAGGGGAATTTTAAGTCTCAGCATTTTCCAACAAGCCACACTTATAAAATGCTCCAAGCTGCCCTCCATACATAAGCAGGCCAATAATTTTGGTTGAAATGATTAAAAGGCTGGTGCAAGATTCTGTTCCACATCCTTATCTAGTAGAATTCCTCGATGTTCACTCAGCTTTTTTGAACTCTCAAGATGGCATATCTTTCGTGGACCTTTAGCATACCTGCTATGAGGTTTTTGAAATGTGTTATTTGTGCAATGCGAATCTTGTGCTGATGCCAAAAATATGTTGGTGGTGCCCTAAAATTTCCATTAGTTTAGTTGTATCATCATTCATCTGCAGTTGGTGTGCTTTGCAATTTTGGGCTCAATATCACATTAGTAGTTTAATCTGGATTCAACAACTAATCGACTAAGTTATTATAAATAAGTTAAACAAGAAAGTAGCTAACATAGACCATAATAAGATTTTTAGAAAAGGATTTCTACAGAATGGGATGATTGAATGTCCCATTGATGTCAGGGAGAAGTGAAATTGCCCCTAAATGCTGAATCAGAAGTTGTGGTAATGCATACATCACCATATTCTGCTTCTGGACAGTCCAAAGAATCCAAACCAAAGAGTCCACAGATTGTCACTGGGAAATGAAGATAGGCCCTGGTCTTATCTATGAGACTTATTCTTCCTCCTTCACTCTCTTATCCCTTTCTATCTTTCTAGGATCCAAGAGGTTCTCAGCCTTCCTCAAACCCTTGGAGCTATCAAAAGAATCAGAATTTGGTCTTGACTGAATGTCTATGCAAATTCTCAATCATCCAGGTCATGGTTATCCCAAAGGTGCTTTTCGTTAGGAATAAGTCACCTACCAGCTATTTGGGTTAGAAATATATAAACCAGGATAAACATTTTAAAATTGTATCTTTAAGAAAATGCAAAACTGTAATTAGGTGTGGTATCTCAAATGGCCATAAGATGGAGCCAGAAACCTGGATTGTTTTAGTCTTAGTCTCAGAAGAAAGTGTGTCTGAGTGAGTATCTCTGTTTCCTTCTGTTGGAAAGTATTGCCATTCCTCCATTTCTTCTAATTGACTGATATTTCTGCATTTGATGTAAGTTTGTTACTGAACTGTTTTTTGACATTGGACTTTGATATTTGGATTATCCCTGGATTGAAAACTGACTGATTTAACTTGTGAATGACTTTGGATTGCTTATTTTGGACTTTGCTTAAATCTTTCTGGAAGTAAAAACCTACATTTATTGTACAGTGTGTGCATTATTCAAACACTTCTCTCAAATACGTCTCCCTATATGCTCTCATTCTCCTAACGGGGAATTACCTCAACATGTTTTCAAGAGACAGCTGGACCTTTTTGTCTTTCTTTGAAGATGTTTCACTTCCCATTCAAGAAGCTTCTTCAGCTCTGACTGGATGGTGGGGAATGGAAAGATTTATAATTGCAGACAGCTGGTCATTTGCATTTTTTTAGAGAATCACTGAGGCCAGCTGGATATTTTTCTGTGTCATTAGGGTCACCTGAGTAGTACAAATGGGTGTGGCGTCTTCTTGGAACTGTTGAAAGAATGTATTCAAACAAGAAAACCCAGTTGCCTCTTGAAAAACTTTGGGATAACTATGACATGGATGGCTGAGAATCTCCATAGACACCTTCTTGGAACTAGTCAAATACCCATGTCCTGGTCCACATCATACAGTTAATGTGGTGGTTTTGGGGACAAGATGCTTTCAATCTTCTCCTGGGGGAGAGTCTATCATCTTTCTGTGCAATCTTCTCCAGGCTTCTAATGAACATTTATGTATGAATAGGAAAAGGGAAATGCTGTATTTCAACAAATATTTAACAAATTTTAGAAGTGGAAAGGGCATGAGTGCCACTAAATGTTGTTCTTTCAAAGCAGAGCTGAACCGCAAGAGAGTGAAAAGATGATGTTAATATGGTCCAGATTGATCTTGACAGAGTAGAACCCTGGGCCGTATCTAACAAAATGAAATTCAATGTAGACAAAAGTAGAGTCCTACACTTAGGCAAGAAAAACCAAAAGTACATATACAGACTGGGTGAAACCAGGCTCTATAGCAATAACTGTGAGAGGGATCTTAGAGTCTTAGTGGACAACCAGCTAAATATGAGCCAGTAGTTTGCAGCAGCAGCCAAAAAGGCTAATTAACAGAGAGATACAATCAAGATCAAGTGAGGTACTAATACCACTCTATATAGCTTTAGTAAGACCACACCTAGAGTACTGCATCCAGTTTTGGTCACCACACTATAAAATGATGTTGAGAAAAAGTACAGAGAAGAGCAACAAGGATGATTAGGGGACTGGAGGCTAAAACGTATGATGAATGTTTACAGGAACTGGGCTTGGCAAGTCTAGTAAAGAGAAGGAGCAAGGGAGACATGATTAGCAGTCTTCCAATATTTGAGGAGCTGCAACAGGGAGGAAGGGGTCAATCTATTTTCTAAAGTGCCTATAGGCCAGACAAGGAATAATGGATGGAAGCTGAATGTCAGCCTTCAAGATCTTCTACTATTGCTTTGCATCTTTTGGCTGCCATAAGTAATGGGGGGAGGAGGGGGTAAAGTCTGGGAAGTGAACTGGAGGTGTTGCATTCTAGTGTTGTGTAAAATGAGGAGGGGGGAGTATAAATTCTTGCTTAGGTTTCTATTTCTCGCTTAGCTTTCTTTTCTCTGTGCAACTGCAAACTTTTATCAAAATATGCCAAGGTCAATGGACAGAGGCCTCATCATCACCTGAAGATGTCCACATGATCATATTCACAACTTTTAATTGGAAGAATCATTTGAACTATTGGGGGTGGGATCATTTCCATCACTTTGTATATGTGACTTGCGCGCCTAATTTCCCAGATTCAGAATTCTATGGTTGCTACCACTTCAGATTCAGTAAAAGATATCTTTTCTCTAACCCAAAGAGTCTAAGTATTTCTTTCTTGAATTTTGAATGGAGCTCCACCTGACAAGGAGAGATTTAACCTGGAAATTAGGAGAAACTTTCTGTCAGTGAGAATGATCAACCAATGGAACACCTTGCCCTCGGAAGTTGTGTGAGCATCATCACTTGAGACTTTCAAGAAGAGATTGGAGTGCCATTTGTCAGAAATGGTGTATGGTCTCTGTTAGGGATAACATTGGTTACCTAACTTAGTTTGGGTAAAAATAATATATAAACTATGTTAGTAAGTTTAAGTGTATGTATCACTTTAACTGCAAAACATTGTATTATGGGTGCAGTTGTAAAATCACCATAAGAGGGAGCAAGAGAGCTCACTGTTTGCTGGCTTTTACTGGAGAGCTGACAATCATTGATGGTTGATTGATGGTGATAACTGCGTGTTTCCCTGCTGTTGCTGAAACGAAGAAAAGGGGTTTGATTTTCTTCATATCTCTATTTGCAAAAGAGATAAATTGCTGGACTGATTATTTGTAAGTTTACTAAAAAACTATTTAACTGGCACAGTGTATCTGTCTTACAGAGTGTAAACAACAACAACGTTTATCTCACATCGTTTGCCTGCCTGTTCGACTGCCGTTGCACATTCTGCTAGGGTGTGTATCCCCAACAGTCTCCTGTTTGGGTGAGGGGTTGGACTAGATGACCTTCAAGGTCCCTTCCAACTCTGATTATCTGTTATATGCAATAGTGTGAGCTGCTTTATTGTAGAGCAACAAGAAAAATAAAATTATTATAAGGTTTCTATGAAGTTTCTATGAAGAAGCTAGTTGTTTCTCCTCTTGGAGAGAGAAACCTGAGCATAGGAAATATCAGCTTATCTGATAATTCAGCTCAGTCATTCTACTTCTTCTTTCTGACCTCCAGAGCATGGATAGTAGGCTATAAAACATTGTGCAACCAATGATCTTCTGTGCAACAACATTAATCCTCTGGAGTGCTGTCCTATCTGCCACTGTGCAATCGGCAAACCATACACAGGTACAATAAGGACTTGTGATGCTGGAGTCCAACACTAAATGGATGGGCTTGTGCTTTGTTCAACATGGTACCTTGTCTCTATAGATTGCTAGAATGGGTACCCAGAAGTATGAGCTTGGTGCCATTCTAGGCTGATGACACTTAACTCTAGTGCTGCTTGTCTTCTAACATCAAGGAAAGAATCCAAACACTAGAACCAAAATTTAACAGATTAACAGAGTTGGAAGGCACCTTGTAGGTCATCTAGTCCTATCCCCTGCCCAAGCAAGAGACCCTACTGGTGGGATTCAATTTTTTTTATTACTGGTTCTATGGGCATGGCTTGGTGGGTGTGGCAGGGCAAGGATACTGTAAAATATTTGGTTTGATGGGACCATTGGTTACAGGTATGCCATGAGTTTGTGATATGTTTAGCTGTGAATGGGGTCACAGAACAGTGGCATCCATGTGTGGAGGAGGGGCTGTACAAGATGGCAGACCATGATGTGGTGCAAGCTACACCCCTTTTGATTGTGCATCAACACACTTTCAAAAGGGGTGGGGCTTGTATCATACTACTCTCTTACCATCTTTTCCATTTCTTATTTTCTTGTGAAAATCAGGACATAGGACATAGTAACTAATATTCTGCTTGGCTAAATTTTGGTTGGAATAAGGGAAGTCAGCTTAATATGATTACTTTATGGTTCAAGGCCCCACTGAAGGTGTTTGGGGTTCATTCAAGATATACTGCAACATTCCCAAAAAATAATTTCCCAATGTTTTCAGGGAATATTTTTATTAGGAGTCCAAAGAATGACAGTCTTAGCATGCAAAGTCCTACAAAACTCTGAATCTGGCAAACTTCCAAGACACAGTAGAGAAGCAATGTACTTGGAGTTAGTGTCTAGGTTCCTCCATAGCAACACAACCCATGGGACATCTGAGATATTAAGATAAACAGTCAATTGCTCTTTACGATGCTGCAAAACTTTTTATTGTTCTTGTGACTCTCCTCAACTGTCTCTTTGTCAACCTGTTGCTAAGCTATTAAACCCCTTTAGGGAATTGGCATAAACATGTTTTGCTCCAGTTCTGCACCTGCCTTTACAGGTAGACAGAATTCAGTGCATTGCAGACACTTTGTCTCTTCTTCTTATAATTATCGAATTAAAGTCATTTGCTTTGCTTGTTTCCAAAGGTCAAGCTGGTTACTATTGCTGACCCATGAGGACTGTAATTGAGGCCCATAAACATTAGGTAGCAACAGCTACAAAAAATATTTTGAATGAAGTTTGAAGAAGTTGGTGCAAAGTTATTACCAAAGTGACTTTTGGGCCTCTGAGGCCCCCAAGCTGAGACTCAGAGCAACTGGGGAGCTGAGCTAAGAGTGAAACTTTGCCAACTTCTCAAACTTTACCTTCAAGTGTAACTTCAGAGTCTGTGGGCTGAAGTTGATTCATGTTACACATTCCCAGAGTCATATTTTTGGGAGATTGCAGTAGCTGGTAACCCTGTGCAGCTTTGGCTGACCTTGTAAGCTCACCCCTACAGCCTCCTTATGGTTACACAGTTATTAATCACACAGTCAAGATCTACTTCAATGATTTCTACTGTTTATATTCCCTTAAGCTGTCAAAGCAGAAAGAAATGCACTTCACATTAAGTGATGTCCCCATGCACGAGCCCTTCACCCCTCCAATGTCTACATCCTATACATGTCCTGTGTGGTATTTGCAGTTTCATTGACCATCAGAAGGCAGTGCATGACAAATTGCATCATTGTTAAGAAAATCAGGGGTATGTGGTCACATGTTCTTCTATGGAGGTCAAACCCTTTACAGGGAATTGAACTATGAACTTTCACCCTTTAGACATATGGTGTTTGAATAATATTGCCATAATCCAATGTGTTCTTTAAAACAGGGGTTGCCAACCTTTTGGACCTCAGGGACCCCCAAACTCATAATTTCAAATCCTGCAGACCACTAATATGAATTTGACTGATGATGGCTTGCTGACGTTGGTGGGAAAATGGGTCCCATATTCCAGAGCTGCAATAGTCACAAGACTGGGCCTTCTGGGATGACCAAAGGGCCAGTCCTGTGACTACTGCAGCTCTGGAATATGAGATTGACTTTCCCACCAATGTCAGCAAGCCACCCTGGGGTGGATTTCCCTCCCACACCATTGGTCTTACCTTCTACCGTGTTTCTTAGAAAATAAGGCAGGGCCTCATTTTCTTTTGATACCCCCCCCAAAATAGCTAGGCCATCTTTTTGAGGGGTGTCCTACCTTTTTCCCCACACACCTCGCTTGAACCCCCAGGCCGCTTCTTTCACGGCCCAAAAGATCGAGCAACATGCCTCGCCTGGGTCCCTGCCAGCCAAGCACTGAAGCTCTACCATTGCTGCTGGGAGAGAGAGAGGGGGAGAGGGAGAGAGATCCAATCTAACCTCAGAGGACTGGTGGTGATGCCCTCTCTCTCTCTGTCTCTCTCTCATACACACACACACACAGAGAGCGAGAGCTCCCTCACCCTTTTACCCTCTCTAAGGCAGCCACATTCCTTCACTAACCTGCTTTTCAGATCCATTTGGGGGGGGGAGAGAGAAAGAGAGACGGTTTCCTGCAATCCCAAGTAAAGAATGATTGACCAGTAGGAAAACAGGATGGGGGATTTTCCTGCAGACTTTTTTGGGGATTTTCCCAAGGTCTCTGTTGCTTCTGCTTTTGGCTGCATGCAAGGAAAGGAGCAGAAGTCTTTCTTTCTCTCCCCCAAACTCTGCCAGAAATGAGTCTTTGGGACCCTGCAAGGAATCCTGCTCCAAGAGGCTGCACCAGCAAAGACTCATTTCTGGTGGAGTTTGGGAGGGAGAGAAAGAAAGACTTCTGCTGCTTTCCTTGCATGAAGCCAAAAGTCTCTCTCTTTCTCTCTCTCTCTTTCTCTGTCTTCCCCTGAGACCAGAGCCGGAGATGGTATCCTGCAATTCCAAATAAAGAATGATCTGGTAGGAAAACGGGGTGGGGGATTTTCCTGCAGACATTTTTTGGGATTTTCCCAAGGTCTCTGTTGCTTTTGCTTTTGGCTGCATGCAAGGAAAGCAGCAGAAGTCTTTCTTTCTCTCCCCAAACTCCTCCAGAAATGAGTCTTTGGGACCCTGCAAGGCATCTTGCTCCAAGAGGCTGTGCCGGTGCGATAAGTTGAGAATAATTTCTGGCAGAGTTTGGGGGAGAGAAAGAGAGACTTCTGCTGCTTCTGCTGCTTTCCTTGCATGAAGCTAAAAGTATTTTTCTCTCTCTCTCCCCCTAAGAATGAAGCTGGAGATGGTATCCTGCAATCCCAAATAAAGAATGATTGATCAGTAGGAAAATGGGGTGGGGAGTTTTCCTACAGATTTTGGGGGGGGGGGATTTTCCCAGGGTCTCTGTTGGTTCTGATTTTTTTTGCAGAGACCCTGGGAAAATCCCCAAAAGAGTTTGTAGGAAAATTCCCCACCTCGTTTTCCTGCTGATCAATCATTATTTTATTTGGGATCACAGGATACCATCTCCAGCTCCATTCTCAAGGGAGGGAGGGAGGGAGAGAGAGACTTTTGGCTTCATGTAAGGAAAGCAGCAGAAAAACTTATTTCTGGCAGAGTTTGGGGGAGAGAAAGAAAAACATTTGCTGCTTTCCTTGTGTGCAAAAGCAGGAGAAAGCAGAAGAAAGAAACAGAAAGCAGAAGAAAAAAACAGAAAGAAGCAGCCCAGTGGTCAGGCCAGGCTCATGGGGCAAGTGGGGCAAGTTTCCCCCCTCTGCCCTTTCCCCCTCCCCTCACTACCTCATGTGGTTCACAATGCAAGCGATGCAAGCCTTGTGTTCCTAGGGGCCATGTGGGTAGCACAGCCTTGTGTTCCTGCACAGCCTGGATTAATTGCTTTGGGGGGGCTTTGGGGGTGTCATTTCTCTGGGGACCACCAAAATTTTCTTGTGGACGAGTGGTTCCCTGGTTGGCGACCACTGCTTTAGCAGATTAACAGAGTTGGAAGGGAGGTTGTAGGTCATCTAGTCCAACCCATCCACCCAAGCAGGAGACCCTACACCTTTTCTGACAAATGGCAGTTCTATCTCTTCTTGAAAGTTTCAAGTTATGAAGCTCCCACAACTTCCGATGTTCCATTGGTTGATTGTTCTGTCAGAAAGTTTCTGCTTATTTCCAGGTTAAATCTCTCCTTCTTCAGTTTCTATCCATTATTCTTTGTCTGATGTACAGGTGCTTTAGAAAACAGCTTGACCCTTTTGTCTCTATGGCAGCCCCTCAAATATTGAAAGATTGCTATCATGTCTCCCCGGTCCTTCTCTTCACTGGACTAGCCAGGCCCAATTCCTGTAACCGTTCTTCATATGTTTTAGTCTCCAGTCCCTTAATCATCCTGGTTGCTCTTCTCTGTACTTTTTCTAGAGTCCCAATATCTTTTTTTATAGTGTGGTGAATAAAACTGGATGCAGTACTCTAGGTGTGGTCTTACTAAGGCTTTATAGAATGGCATTAGTACCTTCCTTGATCTTGATTGTATCCCTCTGTTAATGCAACTTAGGATTGCATTAGCTTTTTTGGCTGCTGCTGCACACTGCTGGCTCATATTTAGCTGGTTGTCCACTAAGACTCCAAGATCCCTCTTACAGTTACTGTTATTGAGCCTGGTTTCACCCAGTCTATATGTGTACTTTTGTTTTTTCTTGCCTAAGTTCTGGCATTTATTTAGCAGTGTTGATATCAGAATAATTCAGGGTTGTCAAACCTGCAGTGTCATGGAGGTATCACATGATGTGTCAGGACTTTTTTCCCCTTCACTAAACTAGGTGGAGGCAGGACCAGCACATGATGTATCCAGCCCATGAGCCACGAGTTTGAGAGCCCTTGAATAGTATATACCAGTGGTTTCCAAAGTGGGTGGTACCACCCCCTGGGGGGCAGTGGGATGCCTTAGGAGGGGCGCTAAGAGGCAAGGGAGCTGGCAGGGTGGTGCTAAGAGGTGGCAGGGGGGCATTTGAGGTGCCAACCCTGCAGGTTCACTCATTGATTGTAGCACCACTCCAGAGCCAGTGCCTCCAATGCTGAAGCGGTGGCACATTATGTGCTGCCACGGCTGTGTTAGATGTGCCGTCCCCTGCCGCCTCTTAGCACCACTCTGCCGGCCCCCTTGGGAATGCTAAGAGGCAGCAGGGGGGCATTCGAGGCACCAGTCCTGAAGGTTCACCCATTGACTGTAGCACCACTCTGGAGCCGGCGCCTCCAATGCGGTAGCAGTGGCACGTTATGTGCTGCCGCGGCAGCGTTCAATGCACCATCCCCCTGCCACCCCTTAGTGTTCCCAAGGGGGCTGGCAGAGGGGTGCTAAGAGGCAGCAGGGGGACGTTCGAGGCACCAGCCAGCCCTGTAGGTTCACCCATTGAGGCTCCAGCTCCGGAGCTGTGCTACAGTCAATGGGTGAACCTGCAGGGCCGGCGCCTCGAATGCCCCCTGCAACTTCTTAGCATCCACAAAGAGGCAGCAGAAGGGCGCTAAGAGGCAGCAGGGGTGGTGCATCGAACACAGCTGTGGCAGCATGTCACGTGCCACCGCTTCCGCATTGGAGGCACTAGCTCCAGAGCGGTGCTAGTCAATGGATAAACCTGCAAGGCTGGCACCTTGAACGCCCCCCTGCCACCTCTTAGCATCCCCAAGGGAGCCAGCAGAAGGGCACTAAGAGGCGGCAGGGGGGTTGGCGCATTGAACGCAGCCGTGGCAGCATGTAACATGCCACCACTTCTGCATTGAAGGCACCAGCTCCAGAGTGGTGCTAGTCAATGGGTGAACCTGCAGGGCCAGCCGGTGCCTTGAACATCCCTCTGCTGCCTCTTAGCCCCCCTCTGCTGACCCCCTTGGGTGCTGGCCCGGCAGGTTCACCCATTGACTGTAGTAATACTCCAGAACCGGTGCCTCGAATGCGGCAGCACGTTGGGAAAAGCCACTGCCACCACTTTCCGAAAGTGCCACCGCAGTCGCATTCTGTCTGTCTGTTCGTCTGTCAGTCCATCCATCCAACAGGTCTGTCTGTTTGCTTGCCTGCCTTCCTGCCTGCCTACCTGCCTGCCTGCCTGTTTGTCTGTCTCTCTATCCATCCATCCATGTTCAAAGCGCCAGCCCCACAGGCAAATCGGGAAAGTAGAGCAAAGCCAGTCTGAGAGGGAGGGGGAGGGAAGGAGGGAGGGAGAGAGAGAGAGAGAGAAAGAGAGAGACCTGATGCGTCAGATTGAATGAGGCCTAGTTTAAACTGAGGGCCTTTTCCACATTGAAACATCTTAGCCAGCACATTGAAACCTCTTTGCCTTCTATTAAAGGTTTTGTGGATGAAACATGGTCAAGACTGTCAGGTAGCTCTCACATTTTGTTGAGGCTTTAAACAGGATCCATTGGACCAGATCCCCACCGTAAAGATTACTTTTCCCCAATGTATTACAGTGCCAATTCTGAAGAAGAAAAAACCAAAATGTATTGGTAAATTACAAGGAAGAACACATACACTCCCTTCTAACCTTGCTGGAGCAGGTGATTGGACTAGAATAGATATCTCATTATTTTTCTTCTCCCTCCCTCCCTCCTTCTTTATTTCTTTTTCTTTCTGTCCCTTCTTTCCATCCCCCCTCTTTCTTTGTCCCTTTTTCTTCCTTTCCCTTTTCTCTTTATTTTTTTCCTCTCTTCCTCTCTTTCATTTCTCTCTCTCTTTCCTTCTCTCATATTTCAAATACAAATACTACAATACAGTTTTGTGTACTTTTGTAGAATCACTTTTTAGATTATGTTTTACCCTTTTTCTCTGAAAAAAACCTGTTTATTAGCATCTTGTTTTAAGCCTTTATAACTTCCCTTCACTTTTTTCCTTCCTTCCTTGTCAAATCTAGCCTTTTAACACCCCCCTCAATCTCCAGCCTTTTAGTCTCCCCTCTCTGTTGTATTCCTCTCTTCTGTTGCTTTCTGACATTATATCGATTTTTCACCTTATTTTTCCCTTTCTTGGTTGTTTTTTTAGAACTTAAATTCTCCATTTTCTTTTCCTTTTTACCCTTTTCTTTCTCATTTAAAATCATATGTCCATTAAAGATGACTTCTTCTTCATCATCCCAGTCTTTTTCTTGTTGCATTTCCTGATAAGTAGAAATCGCCATTTCTAAGAAGTAAAGGATAGATCCAAAGGAGCTCTTGCCTTCTTCTTCTTCTTCTCTTAATTTTTCAAATTGCATTTTCAGTTCTTCAACAGATACCATTGTAAAAAAAAATTTAAACAGTCCAAATGTTTTCTTAGTCTTTCAAAAGATAGTTCACAAAAGTCCCAAAGTCATCAAGCAATCAAAGTCAGCACAATCAGCACAGTCTGTTTCATTTAGCACTTTCTTCTACTTTCTCTTCCTGGGGTAGCATTCAATTACACAATTCCAAGGTATTTTTTGGAAGTTTTATTGCAATTTAATCTCTGATCTTATAAAACTCCAAGCAATCTCCTTCAACAAATGTTAGTATAAAACATTTACCTCTCTTTCTTCCCACTTAAAGCAAAAAGATTTTAATTTTTAAATGTCAGTGTTTAGATATCTAATGTCCCCTTGGCTTTAATTTTCAAAGTTAGTACCTTCTGCTGCCAAAGCGGGTATTTCCAATTTCCATCTGCTGTCTCCATGGGGAAGTGAGGAGAAAAAAAAAAACCTTTCCCTTTACTTTCCACCGCAGCTTAACGATCTTCTGGGAAACAATATATCACTTAAAAAGCCAATGTTCTAGGGTATTCAAATGTTAATTGTCATCCCGGTTCAGCCAAAAGCCTTCTCTTTCTTCACTTCCTCCTATACAAAACTTGTCCGGCTGAGAGGTTCTTTGTGACGGCCATTGCTGACCGCCACTCCACCACCTTTGGAAAAGGGAGTTAAGTCAGCTAGGGAAGGGGGGTGCGATACCCCCCGACCCCTGCCCGGATCTCCCCTCTCTTCAGTTATCCCTACAGGATAACTATAGCCTCCCAATTCAATTGGATCGAAGGCACTCCAGCAGCGAGCGCAGCAGGGATGGCGCACAAATGCGAATTCTTGCTGCCTCCGAAGCCTGACAAACCGGAACTCCCAGGAAAGGAAAATGTTAAGGAACAGTATATTATTGACTTTAGAAGGACACGACTTGCTGTTGGGATGGCACGCCTTCCTCTGGAAAAGGGAACTAAAACACAGGGGTATTTTAGAAGACATTACATTCAAGAAGCATTGTTACTAAACTGGGAAAAGATTAAAAAGCAATATTACTTAAAAATTCCACTTTGATTATCTACTATTGAAGCTTTTTCTTATCCAATAACATATAGAAAGGAACAAACAATTTGATATGGAGAGATATTAAATGAAAAGGGTGAACTTAAATCTATGCAATTATTGGAAGAACAAGATATAAAGATGAATTGGTTCTCATATGTACAAATACAATCTAGATTTGATAAAGATCTTAAAACAGAAGGTTTTTATGATAAATTGACTGATTTAGATAAAATTTGAACAGGTACTGACGACAAGGTAATTAAAATCTTTATGGACATTTACTAGAGTTTAAATTAGAGGAAGAGCAAGTTAAAGAAACGATAATTGTTTGGGGGAAAATTTTGGATATGGGATTGATTTAGAGAAATGGCAAAAATTGTGGTCTCAAAATTATAAAATGACAATGTCAACTGCTTATAAAGAAAATTTGTATAAGATGTTTTATAGGTGACATTTACCCCCCGACGAGAATTGCGAGAATGTTTAAGAACAAATTGGATAAATGTTGGAAATGTCATCAGATACCTGGTTCATACTATCATATGTGGTGGACATGCACAGATGCAAAAAGATACTTGACTAAAATCCACACTTGGTTGGAAAAAATGATAAAACAGCATATAGACTTTAACCCAGAGATATTTTTATTGGGAATCATACCAGAAATATACAATCAAGAATTGAAGTACTTGATTGTAAATGTTTTAACAACAGCTAGAATTGTATTTGCTAAGAATTGGAAAAGTGAAAAAATATCTACTCAAGGAGGAAGTTATTAAGAAAATTATGGATTGTGCTGAAATGAATAAATTGACATTTGAAATTAGAGAACAAGAAGATAGTCAATTTTATAAGATATGGGATTTATTTTATCAATGGTTAGACGAAAAGATGTAGTAATTGAAATATGTTAAGAAATTTTACAATATAAGATTAATAGAATGATACAGAATATAATAATAAAAATATATAACCATTGGTTGAATGTATAATGTAATACTCATATAAAATTTAGAATATCTCATATAAAACAATGGAATAATAGTTTAGTCAAAAGAACAATTAATGACTGATAATGTAGGAATATATGTTAGATTGATAATGAGTGAATTTGTATAAACTGTAAGTGACGACTATGAAAGGATAGCACAAAAAATTTATAACCAACTGACACACTGTATGTATATATAACTTGAAGATGGTTTTATGTTTTTATGTTTTGTTTGTGTATGTCTGTTTAAAAATAAAAAAAAAATACAAAAAACAATAAAAAATGCCTTTACCTCTGCAAAGAATGTTTGTTTCACAGCTGGCTTTTATCCTCTTGAGGGAGGGGGCATTATCTTGCAGCCTTACTCCCGAGTTGCCCGTGCTGTTGTAACTGCTCTTTCCTATGAGCAATCCTGCGCGCACTTGGCACAGGCTCCTTGGGAACCTCCTCTTCACTGTTGCCAGCCCCCACAATCTCTGAAAGCAGCAGTCCACCCATAATGGTCCTGGCCCCTTGTTAGGAATGTAAGTAACCTAACAGCTATATGGGATGTAAATATATAAACCAGGATAGACATTTTAATGCTGTCTCTTTAAGAGCATGCTAAAAAATGGCAATTGGGTGTGGTTACTCAAACGGCCATAAGATGGAGCCAGAAACCTGGGTTGTTTAGTCTTAGTCTCAGAAGAGAATGAATCTCTGTTTCCTTCTGTTGGAAAGTATTGCCGTTCCTCCATTGTTCCTAATTGAAGATGGCTAACTCAGTTTATAACAATGTTAAGCCACATGATGAATGTATACATTTATTACATAGACATCTAGGGCACATTACTTTCAAAATGCTCAAACAAATTGTTGAATTGTCAGGAGTAAAATTGAAACCCTGTAGCAAGTATTTAAACTGTAATGCCTGTAGCCAAGATAAAAGTAAGGTTACTCCTGCAAACAGACTTAATGGGTTTAAAACCAAAGAACCTCTACAGGTTGTGTTTGCTAACATAATTGGTCCTAAGAAACCAAGCTTAGAAGGTATCTGTTATATTTTGAGTATTATGGACCATTACTCATGGTACGGTTTCTGCTATCTTGTGAAAAACAAAACAGAAACATTCCAACATTTATTTAACTGGCTAAGGTTTGCTCAGAGTAAAATGAAAAGTAAAGTAATTACTTTACTTACTGAAAATGGGACTGAGTTTGTTTACAAATGATTCCAAACTATGTTGAAATTGGCTGTTGTTGATCATAAACATTCTGTACATTACAGACCACAACATAACTTATTTGTAGAATAAAGAGGGCAAACATTACAAGCCATGGCTCGTACTATGTTACCTGATTCAGGTTTACCTGAAACACTGTGGGGTGAGGCCATAATGTATAGCAATCATGTTTTAAACAATGTCGTTAACAACTGGAGAATTGCCATTCACTCATTGGCATGGCAGAAAAACAAATTTAAGTTACCTACACACATTTGGAGCTCCAGCATGGGTGCATATTCCCTCACAAGTAAGACTGAAAGGGCAACATAGAGCTAAGAAATTATTTTTTGTGGGTTATGAGGCCAACCGGTGTTCTGTCCTTAATTAGCATTCTTGAGATCCCCGCGCTTTGATTGGCCAAAGCGCGGGGCTCTCTGATTGGTCAGGCGAGCCGCGCCGATTGGCTCGCTGAGAATCTCCCGCGATTGGTCCATTCAGATCGCGGGAGATTCAAATCGGTGCCATTGGCCGTGGCCGCCGCGGCTAAAGGAATAAAAGCCGCGGGCTTTTTCCTTTACGCCAGTTCGGTTCCAACTTTAAATAAAAGAGCATGATTTGAAGTCACCGACTCCTGGCATCATTTTGCGGACACAACACTGGCGACGAGGGTGGGATCCAGACCCTGAACCGAACCACGTGTCCGACGGAAGCCAGACGAACCACCACGATGGCGAAAATCACCCCCCCCGCACCCTTCAACCCTGCCACCAAGGACTGGGAATCGTACTCCGACTGATTCCGCATGTTCCTCGAGGGCAGCGACCTGAAGGATGCCACCGGCCCCATGAAGCGCGCCGTCTTCCTGACCCATTGCGGGACCGAGGTCTTCAAGATGGCCAAGGCGCTTGCCAAACCCGCCGATGCGACAGCGATGGACTGGGACGTCCTCAAGCCAATACTTCGGGGGCACTACGCTCCAGAGGTACCCATCCTGATCCGATGCAACAAATTCTACCGTCGGGACCAATGGTCGGGTGAGAGCTTCAGCGACTTCGTCGCCGAGCTGCAGCGCCTAGGGGGGCTCTGCGAATTCGACAACCTGAACGACGCCCTGCGAGACCGAATCGTGCTCGGTTTGTGGGACCCCGTCCTCCAGAGC
This sequence comes from Hydrophis major, assembly GCA_033807585.1. NCBI lineage: Eukaryota > Metazoa > Chordata > Lepidosauria > Squamata > Elapidae > Hydrophis > Hydrophis major. Next base: position 26,027,181 of record CM066329.1, read on the forward strand.
CGGCTGATGGCCAAGGGCAACATCAGCCTAGCAGACACCCTCACCGCAGCCGCAGCCGCCGAAGCAACCCAAACTTCCGCCGACCGCATGCGCAGACCGAACACTGGGGACCGCAGTGGAAACAACAACCCAGCGAGGTCAACCGAGGCCCAACCCGAGATGACCACCCACCAGGGTGACTTCCATTCGGCATCGGGCACTTCAGATGACGAGGAGGACATCCATCGCCTCCAGACAGGCCGCGACCCACGGAACCGGTGGGGTCGTAAGTCGAGGACCAACTGTGCCGGTTGCGGCGGCGACCACCCCAGGTTGGAATGCCGGTTTTTCGAATCGATCTGCTGGCATTGTGACAAAAAGGGACACATCGCCCGTGTCTGCCGCCTAAAGAAAAATCAGCCCGGCACGATGGGACCAGAGCAACTGGAGGAGAGAGAGCACACCACCCCGGACCAGAGATCGCCCCTCGGACAACAGATGGGACCGGAACGGACAATCCCTGTGAGGCGGTTATAACCGGCGAAGAGAGGAGACCCATCAGACGGTCACCATCGGCCACACCATAACCAATGACGCCTGGAAGGTCCACGTGGAGGTAGGCATCGAGGGCCAGCCATGCAAAATGGAGGTGGACTCCGGGTCCTACCTCTCCATGATAGCATGGCATGAAATAAAGCGCTTGGTGCCTACTGTTAGGGATAACATTGTTTACCCTAACTGGTTTAGGTAAAATAATAACTAAGTAATCATAGTTTGTATGTTAAAGTGTCTGCAACTTTAACTGTGGGATAGTAATTAAGGGAGTGGTTGTAAAAGCACTTTAAAAGAAGCAAGGCTGCAGCTTGTTCTCTCTCTGGCTTTGATGATCCCTGATTACTGCAAGGACTCAAGACTGCATTGCTCGAACGGGAGAGAAAACAAAGGACTGACTTGTAAGTGAACTGACATAGGATATTCTAAACGGACTTTGCTAACTGAATATCTGTGAATGGACTGACTAAATGATACATGACTATTGGACTGTTATTTTGACTATGCTATGAACTCATAATGGAATAAACTATATTTTTGATAGCACAAGCGTATCTGTTATTTTTACTGTATGTTAATAAACATACAAGCTTAGCTCACTCATTTATCTGTGTGCCTATCTGACTAACGCTGCACATTCTGTTTAGCTTGTCTCCCTAACCCTGGTTGGGGAAACCAGGCTTAACACTGGTTATGGGCCCAGAGGCTGCAAAGTCAGTTTAACTAGAATAAAACAGATTTATGTAAAAGTGAGAGTTTGTGTTGTTATACATTACAGTAAACAGACAGCTGTGTTTTATTAATTATAGTTTTTATATCCATATAAAGAAAACATGGCACAAGTCAATCTACAAAGTTTGTCCCTTATATCCAAACTGGATGGAACAAACTATGTATCATGGTCTATGAAATGTAGTCTGCTTCTACGAAGAGAAGGTTTGTGGAACATAATTGAAAATCCACCATATGTAGAAGAATGGGATGCAGAGGATGATGAAGATAGATTAAAGATAGAAGAATTTATGCATAAAAATCAACAAGCTATTTGCATAATTGGGTTAACCTTAACTGATCAACAGCTTGTTTATATCCACGGAGAGAAAACGACTGTTGGGTGTTGGCAGAAGCTGAAGAGGATTTATGTTCGAGATAATGTTGGTGCTCACATAAATCTAACACGGAAGCTTTTCAGGTTGCATCTCCAGAAGAATGGTGATATGCTGAGTCATTTGAAAACTATGCAAAGCATTTTTCAAGAACTGCACGAGAAAGAGCTTATTTTCTCTGAACTACACCAAGTCTACATAATTCTATCTTCCCTTAACGAAAGTTATGATAACTACGTAACTTCCCTTGAAATATTGCCAAAGGAAAGCCTAACTTTAACTGATATAACTGGCAGATTGATTGAAGAGGCCAGAAGAAGACTTGAAAGAGATCAGTTAAGGAGGCAGCAACCTCAAAAAGAAGATAATGAATCTCCTACTGCATACGCAATTAAAAAGTGCTTTGATTGTGGAGGAAGAGGACATTTGGCAAGATTTTGTAAAAAAGCAAAACGCCAGAACGCTGGCCAGAATACTAAAAGTCATCAAAAGATAAATAAAAATTTAGAGTTAGCCATGTATACTAACGGAGCTGTAAAAAATAATTTATGGGTGGTTGACAGTGGAGCATCCCAATATATAACAAATGATAACAAAAATTTTACTAAAATGTCCCAGAGTACACAGCAGATATCGTTAGCCAATGGCTGGAAACTGAAAGCTAAAGGTCAAGGTATAGCAAATTGTTCTTTTATAAAAGAGAATGTAAAAATGTTATATGTACCACAACTTAAGTTTAATTTAATTTCAGTAAGAATTTTGGTTAAACTAGGATATGTAGTTACATTTAAAGGAGATAACTGCATAATTGAAAAAGAAAATAAGAAAATTACTGCATCTTTAAGAAGTGAATTATATGTGTTAAATGATGATGGTTTAAAGGTGGCTAACACAGTTTATGAAAATAAGAAACCTCATGATGAATGTATTCACTTGTTACATCGAAGGCTAGGGCATTTAAATTTTAAAATGCTTAAGAAAACTGTTCAATTATCTAAGGGAATAAGTTTGAAACCTTGTAATAAGTATTTGCAATGTAATGCCTGTAATCAAAGTAAGAGCAGGGTCACACCGGCTAATAGAGTTGATGGATTTACTACTAAAGAGCCTTTAGAAGTAGTATTTGCTGATTTAATAGGTCCGAAAAAACCAAGTGTAGGAGGAGCTCGTTACATACTAAGTATAATGGACCATTATTCTAGATATGGGTTTTGCTATTTAATGAAAAGCAAAACTGAAACGTATCAAAATCTCTTTAATTGGATAAAATTTGCTGAAAGGAAAACTAAAAAGAAATTAGTAACTCTTATAACAGATAATGGTATGGAATTTACAAATAATAAATTCCAGAACAGACTAAGAATGTTAGGTATTCAACATAAAATGTCTGCACCATATAGGCCACAACATAATGCCTTTATAGAGAGAAGAGGCCAAACATTACAATCAATGACACGAACAATGATGTCTGATTCAGGATTACCTGATAATTTATGGGGAGAAGCAATAATGTGTGGTAATCATATATTAAATAATGTTGTTAATTCAACAACAGGTGAATTACCATTCACATTGTGGCATGGTACAAAACCTGATTTAAGTTACATGCACACATTTGGAGCACCAGCATGGGTGCATATCCCTACACAACTTAGACACAAAGGACAACATAGAGCTAAAAAATTATATTTTATAGGATATACATCTAATCATAGATCTTATAGATTCTGGGAACCAGGTACATCTAGAGTTTACACCAGTGCCAGTGCTAAATTCCTAGAACATGTAGGATGGAATAGATTAGAGCAAGATTTAAATAATGAAGTAATTATTGAACCCTACAAAAGGCAGAAAGATCAGACTAGTTATAAGAAGAGTCCAATTAAAGAAGAAGTCCAAGAAGAGCAAATAGGACCAGAACAAGAGGAAACAGTTGATCAGGAAGAGTTAGATAATCAAGAAGAGTTAATAAATGAAAGTCCACCTGTAAGTCCTGTAATACCTAGACGTACTACACGTGTAACTAGACCACCTGATAGGTATCAAACAAGTATAGTTTGCCAAGTAACTAAAGTTCCAACTAGTGTAGATGAACTTAGGATGTATCCTGCTAAGGATCAGGAGAATTGGCAAAAGGCAATGGAAAAGGAACTAAATTCATTAAAGGTAATGAAAGTTTATGAAGATGCTAAATTACCTCCAGGAGAAAAATCCATTGGGTGCAAATGGATATTTAAAGTAAAAACTGGAAATGATGGGACTGTTACCGATAAAGCTAGGTTAGTAGCTCAAGGATTTAATCAAACTGCATCTGATTACGATGAAGTTTTTGCACCAAGTCTTAAAGCAACATCTTTAAGAGCAGCATTAGTGTGGGCAGCTAAGAAAAACTATGTCATTAACCATTTAGATGTAGAAACTGCCTATCTGCATGCACCATTGCAGCACACTATATATTTAAGAAAACCAGTAGGTATAAAAGACAATAAATTAAATAGTAATGATTGTTGGAAACTCAAAAAGAGTCTTTACGGGTTGAAACAATCTGGGTTTGAGTGGAACCAATATATTGTGAAAGAGTTAAACAATATAGGTTTTAAATCTGGTTTAGCAGATCCATGTGTGTTTCAAAGAGAAAATAATGGAACAGTGTCATTATTGTTATTATTTACAGATGATATTGCTTTGATAACTAAGACTAATAATGAAGCTAATGAGATTATATCATTATTAGCCAAAAAGATAAAATTAAAGCATTTAGGTGAAATTAAAAAGTATCTAGGATTGACAATTAACAAAACAAAAAATGGTTTTAAGATATCTCAAGAAAATAAAATTTGCCAATTAATTAAAACGTTTAAAATGGAACTTTGTAAACCGGCAAAGACTCCAATGAGTCAGGAAGTTTGCCAAACTGATGATCAAAGTCCCAAATTTGAAAAGTCCATATATCAATCTTTGATTGGCAGCTTATCATATATAAGCAATTGGTCAAGGCCAGATATAGCTTATAGTGTAAATCAGCTGGCACGTTTTAATTCAGATCCACATCAATGTCATTGGCAATCATTAAAGAGAATTTTAAGATATCTTAAAGGAACAATGAACCATGCATTGTATATAGAACCAAAGGGTGATCTGAGTCTTAGTGCCTATGCAGATGCAAGTTTTGCAACTGATATAAACACTAGAAAATCAACATCTGGGATGGCTATATTATTTGGTAAGACACTAATAGGGTGGAGGTCAATCAGACAACAGCATATCAGCTTGTCCACGATGGAAGCGGAATTTTCATGTATGTCATTACTATGCACTGACTTAATTTTGTACAAACAGTTATTATTAGACATGGGTGTAACTGTTAAAGATTCTATTATTGTGTACGAGGATAACCAGGCAGCTATAAAGTTAGCTACTAGTATTGCTGTAAAAACTAGATCAAAGCATACTGATTTAAGTTACTTAAATGTTAGAGAATCTGTAAAGAATGGGCTAATTAAATTGGAATACTGCATGACAGAAGAAAACATTGCAGACCAATTTACAAAAGCTCAAGGAGTAATTAAGTTTAAAGAGAGTTGTAACAAATATGATTTAAAGATGTAAATTGTTATATTATTATTTAACCTAAAAGGGGAGAATGTTAGGGATAACATTGTTTACCCTAACTGGTTTAGGTAAAATGATAACTAAGTAATCATAGTTTGTATGTTAAAGTGTCTGCAACTTTAACTGTGGGATAGTAATTAAGGGAGTGGTTGTGAAAGCACTTTAAAAGAAGCAAGGTTGCAGCTTGTTCTCTCTCTGGCTTTGATGATCCCTGATTACTGCAAGGACTCAAGACTGGATTGCTCGAACGGGAGAGAAAACAAAGGACTGACTTGTAAGTGAACTGACATAGGATATTCTAAACGGACTTTACTAACTGAATATCCCTGAATGGACTGACTAAATGATACATGACTATTGGACTGTTATTTTGAGTATGCTATGAACTCATAATGGAATAAACTATATTTTTGATAGCACAAGCGTATCTGTTATTTTTACTATATGTTAATAAACATACAAGCTTAGCTCACTCATTTATCTGTGTGCCTATCTGACTAACGCTGCACATTCTGTTTAGCTTGTGTCCCTAACCCTGGTTGGGGAAACCAGGCTTAACACCTACCCTCCAAAGGAGGAACCTAGACAGCCAGAGACTCATTGTAAAGGACTACCAGGGAAACCGCATCCCGGTAGTTGGAACCAAACACTTCAACATCACATATAAAGGGCACACCGAAAGACTGCCCCTGACAATCGTCGACCGCGACCGCCCAAGCCTACTGGGACTGCAATGGTTCGCCCCGCTCGGCATCGCAGTCACGGGAGTCGACCACATCACCGACGACAGCTGGGAGCAGCAACTGGCCCGGGAATTCCAAGAGGTCTTCGACGGAAACCTAGGCAAGTATCGAGGGCCCCTTATATCTTTCAACCTAGACCCAAACGTCCCCCCAAAATGCCTGAAACCAAGGCGGGTGCCATTCGCACTTAAACCCAAGATAGACGAGCAAATTGACAAGCTCGTCAAGCAAGGGGTCCTACAGCCCATAGACCACGCCCGGTGGGAGACCCCCATAGTCACCCCGATCAAGCCAGATGGGTCGGTGAGGATATGTGGGGACTATAAGGCCACCCTAAATGGCGCGCTACAACGAAGCGCCTACCCCATCCCAGTAGTGCAACACCTACTGCACTCACTGGGAGGGGGCAAGGTTTTCGCCAAGCTCGACCTCGCCCAAGCATACCAACAGTTGCCAGTCAACGAGCAAACGGCAGAAGCTCAAATCATAGTCACCCACCGGGGGGCATTTAAATGCAACTGACTCCAATTCAAAGTCAGCGTGGCACCGGGAATATTCCAAAGCCTAATGGAAAGACTACTGCAAGGCATCAAGGGGGTGGTACCTTACTTCGACGACGTCCTAGTGTCGGCAGCCAACCAAGCCGAACTAGAGGGTCACCTAAGGGAGGTCCTAACCAAATTTAAAGAGACCGGACTAAAAGTGAAGAGGGAGAAATGCCAGCTATGCAAGGAACGGGTAGAATTCCAAGGATACCTCCTAGACCGTCACAGCATTCACCCCACAAACCAAAAAATCAAGGCCATCAAAGAAGCCCCCACACCCAAGTCAAAGACGGAACTACAGGCATTCCTGGGGCTACTTAACTTTTACAATGTTTTCCTGCCCCAAAAGGCGACGGCGGCGGAGCCCTTGCAGAGGCTCCTGGACAAAGCGGCGACCTGGACTTGGGGAAAACGCGAGCAAGCCGCCTTCCAAAGAACAAAGGACCTCCTCACTTTGGACGCCGTCCTTATACAATATAACGAGACCCTACCTCTGGCCATCACATGCGACGCATCATCCTTCGGCGTCGGCGCTGTCCTCAGCCATACCCTCCCCGACGGAAAAGAAGCGCCCATCGCATTCTTTTCAAGGACCCTCACCAAACCGGAGCGGAACTATAGCCAGCTGGACAAAGAGGCTCTGGCTATCGTTGCCACCATAAAACGATTCCACGAGTATCTCTACGGCCGGACTTTCACCATCATAACCGACCACAAGCCGCTGCTGGAAATCCTTGCAGGAAACCGGGCCATCCCGAACATTTTGTCTCCCAGAATGACAAGGTGGTCCGAGTTCCTGGCAGCCTACAACTACGGACTCATACACAGACCGGGTAAGACGATCTCCCATGCAGACGCCTTAAGCCGCTCGCCGCTACCAGAACCTGACACCGACCCAGCACCCACGACGACCACCCTCAGCATAGAGACTCTACCCAACCTGCCCATAACCGCGTCAGACATTGCCCGAGAGACTAATAAAGACAAACGCCTGGCGCGGGTATTGCATTGGGTAGAGAAAGGGTGGCCAGAAAGGGACAACGACGAGTCCGTCAAAACATTCCGAAACCGCCAAACGGAACTATCGTTATTAAAAGGGTGCATACTATGGGGGGATAGGGTGGTCATTCCAGAAAAGCTACAAGGGAAGGTTCTGGAACTGTTACACGAGGGGCACCCTGGCATCGTTAGGACTAAAGCCCTGGCCAGAAGTTATGCTTGGCCAGGGATGGACAAACAAATTGAGGCCTGGGTAGCAAGGTGCCAACGATGCCAGGAAACTAGGCCAAGCCCACCCACAGCACCCGTCCTAGAGTGGGAAACCCCAAGGGGACCTTGGTCTAGGATTCACATATACTTCGCCGGGCCCACAAAAGGACACACCTTCCTCATAACAGTTGACGCTTACTCCAACTGGCTGGAGGTAAGCAACATGAAGACGACAACCACGGAGGCCGTGATCAAGGAACTCTGCAAACTCTTTGCAACACAGGGCCTTCCAGACGTCGTTGTTTCCGACAACGGGCCCCAATTCACCTCGCTGGAATTCGAAAAATTCCTAGTGGAAAGGGGCATCCGCCACGCATGACAGCACTGGCGCACCCGGCGGCGAACGGTAGGGCGGAACGGATGGTCCAATTCACTAAGAAGACCATCCGGAAAATAGACCACGGGGAGATCCAGGAGAAAATAAACAAACTACTCTTCACCCAACGCATAACCCCAAATACCACAACCAATAAGAGCCCAGCCGAACTATTAATGGGCAGGAAACTAAGGTCCCCACTCGACAGGTTACACCCTACGTATAACCCGGAGAAGCCCCCAGACTCAAACAGCAAACACTGAACCTTCGCACCCGGTGACCCCGTATATGCAAGAAACCTGACGGGAGACCCACTATGGATACCGGCCGTCATCACACAAATAACAGGCCCACACTCGCACCGGCTACAAACAGCAGACGGACGAGCGTGGAAACGCCACATCGACCAACTAAGGTCGAGGACTACCAACCAAGAGACCACCGACGCACAAACAGGTGAAACCAACCCCCACAACACAAACCAAGGGGGGAGGGAATACCCCGGGGACCAAAACCAAAGAAGAATAAACCAGCCGTACTTACCGGAAAGCAGCCATCACGACCTCTCGCCAGGAAGAGACAGCCAGGCCAGCTCGACCGACCCGGAAAGACCGAGCGGGAGAGGCGAAACCCGCAGCTCAACCAACCCAGGAGGCCCAGGAGGGAGCTACGGAGAGCGGCCTGGCCCGACCGACCAGCCGGTTCCCACGACAGCAGCAGGAGCAGCAGAGATCCCGACCGAACCGGCCGGGATCCAACCTACGACTGAGCTGCGCAGGTCCAGTAGGCTCAGACGGAGCCCCGCCTACCTACGTGACTACGCGACGTAAGGACTGAACCAAGAGGGGAGGGGTGTTCTGTCCTTAATTAGCATTCTTGAGATCCCCGCGCTTTGATTGGCCAAAGCGTGGGGCTCTCTGATTGGTCAGGCGAGCCGCGCCGATTGGCTCGCTGAGAATCACCCGCGATTGGTCCATTCGGATCGCGGGAGATTCAAAGCGGTGCCATTGGCCGCGGCCGCGGCGGCTAAAGGAATAAAAGCCGCGGGCTTTTTCCTTTACGCCAGTTCGGTTCCAACTTTAAATAAAAGAGCATGATTTGAAGTCACCGACTCCTGGTATCATTTCGCGGACACAACACCATAGATCGTTTAGATTTTGGGATCAAGGCACAGCTCATATTTATTGTAGTGCTAATGCAAAATTTCTTGAGCATGTTGTGTGGGATAAACTGGAACAGGAATCCAGCAATGATATTATTATTGGCGCCCAAATAGTCCCTAAAGATAAAATCAGTAAACCACAAATAGCCATTAAAGAGGAAAAACAGGAGGAAGTAAGAGAACAGGCACAGGAAGAGGCAGAAGAACAGGAGCAGGTGGCACAGGTGAGTCCACCAGTAAGCCCTGTATTACCAAGACATTCACCCCAAGTAACATGACCACCTGATCAATATCAGGCTAGTGAATACAGCTCCAAGTAATTTTAGTGAACTGAAACTATATCCTGCTAAGGATCAGGCGGCATGGCAGAAAGCAATGGATAAGGAACTGGAATCATTAAAAAAACTGGAGGTATACGAAAATGTTAAGTTACCATCAGGTAAACGTGCCATATAATTTGTCAATTATAGGAACCATTCTAGAGCAGATCACAGATAAATTACACAAATGAAGAGAATATTTATAAACTCATTGAAAACAACAGGTGATTACCAGAAAGCATGGATTTATCAAAGAAGAAAATTCCAGGCTAATTTTTTCCCAGAAGACTGAAACAAATCCAGACCAGTTAATTCTACATTATTGTAAGGTTTCTTTCAGATTAATTTAATTTAATATGAATTTTATACAGCTTTTCTTTAAAAAAAAAAACCCTCAATCACTGAAATCTGACCCAAAGGTGCTTTTTTCAAGAGGCAACTGGGGTGTCTGTTTTTTCTTTGAAAACATTTCACTTCTCATCCAAGAAACTTCTTTAGCTCTGACTGGATGATGGGGAATAGAAAGTTTTATACTTCTTACAGACAGCTGGTCAAAGCCTGGTAAAATGGAATTGCATATTAAGTGTTTTTCTGGGGAGAATGGTCTCTTAGGGTGTTTTGACCCAAGCCCTTTTCTGACAAATCAAAGACAATCCAAAAGGAACAGAAACCCTGTAATGCTTTTACAAAATGATTAGCTGTGATAAGCACAAATCTTGTCAAACTGTACAAGCTTTTCCAAAAGACAACAGACAAGAAATAATTATCAATACAAAATTCTTCAAATACAAACTCAGAATATTAGAATGTCCACGAGGCTGCAAAGAACGTTTGTTTCACAGCTGGCTTTTATCCTCTTGATGGAGGTGCCATTACCTTGCAGCCTTACTCCCAAGTTGCCCATGCTGTTGTAACTGCTTTTTCCTACGAGCAATCCTGCGTGCACTTGGCACAGGCTCCTTGGGAACCTCCTCATCACTGCTTCCAGCCCCCACAATGCTAATCGTCCTGGCCCCTCATCTGAGTCCTCGCTCTCCTTCACCGTCCGCACCTTCTTCTGGTTAACCACAACACAGGGCAACTTGGTTTCCCCAAAAATGGGACAGAGCATATTGCTTCTGCTTTCACCTTTCAACCCTAATCCAGGAATCTTCGCAGATAGATTCAAGCTGTTTAGCTTTTATCAGCTAGCCGCACCTTTCTAGGATTTGAACATGGGCTGCTGGCCTATTAGGCAGATGTATTAACCTCTAGGTCGTGGGCTTCCTTCTGTCAGGGTTCCAACACTACACCCCATTCAAACCATTAGTCTCTAGTCGCATCTCTCAGAATTTTTTTTTTAAAAAACAAGATTTATCAGGAGTGAACATGTTGGCGTTACCTGCATGCAGCCGACTCTGAGACATATCATTCATCTCCCCTTGGTCTCAGGGGTGGGATGCTACCTGTTCTACAGAATCAGTTCTACAGAATCAGTTTCAGAATCAGGATGCTACCTGTTCTACAGAATCAGTTCTACAGAATCAGTAGCTCTGAAGAGCAGCACACACCGAACCAGTTTGGTGTCTGTTGCTGTTTGGCCTGCCCACCCGCCCGTCTGGGCTCTTTCCTGCAGTGCTGCTTTGAGCAGCACAGCTGAGGTTGAAAAAGCAGGAAAAAGGGGCATTTGCAAACACTGTGCACCCATTTCAGCTGTCTCGGTGGCACTACTGATGGTTTTTTCACACATGCCTGTAGTGCGCGTCAGGTGCACATGTGTGCAAAGCACACTCACACAAATGCAAAAACATCACCAAACCGGTAGTAACACCAGTTGAATCCCACCACTGCTTGGTCTTCCCCCACCCCCTGGATGTATATTATCCAACAGGACACATCCATAGCCAAGAGTCTCCAGTATAAGTTTGTGCACCAGAAGCTTCAGTCACCTAGCAATTATCTATGAAAATATTTAAGATATGCATTATTCCCTCCACTCCCTTTATGCTGACAACTATAAAATACCAGAGAAATATTTTTGAGTTAACACCCTCGCTTTATCAGCGGTACCAGAGGGGGAGATTAATTGTTTTTCTGGTGAGACCAGTCTCTCTGGGCAACTTGGTCTACCCAAATATGGGACGGAGCATACTCTTTTCACTTTCACCTTTCAGCCCCAATCTAGGTGCCTTTGCAGGCAGTTGCTTCTGTGACAAACAATTTTGTGTTAAATTTACATTTATCAACAAAGAAATGACTTCCCGTTGTTAGCTGATATAAAATTAAATGTCTTAATGTAGACATTAAAACCAGATATAAAATTCAAAACACATCTTAATGGTTTCTCAAAATGGGCTAAATAAATCCTGAATGGAATTTAAGATCAAGACAAGTAAGAAGTCTTCCACATAGAAGGAGAAAAATGAAACATGGGGCAAGAAGGATCAGGGATTCCAAATTCGATAGTTGTGAAAATGATCTCAAAATAGTAGGAGTTGCAAACCAAACATGAATCAGCAGTGTGATATCCTAGGAAGAAAGCTAATGCATCCAGAAGAACCCCAGGAAGTGAATGTTGGTTGTAAACCCCAAGTGCCCCTTGCAGGAACCACACTTGGAAAAGATATTGCAGAAAAACTGGATGAGGATTTAGGGAACAGTAACATAGCCAATGAAGAGATCAAAGGGGTCAACTCATAAAACATTCCTATGCCTGTTTATAAGTTGCCATAAACAAGGGAACAGTGGGAAATCTGAAGGAGCAGTATGGCAATAAAACCAGAAGTACATTCCACCATTATTTTAAAAAGATTGCAGCTAGGCTACTGGATCTTCTGGCTACGAAAGTCCTTCATTTGAAATGTGATTGATGACACCTGGCCCGTGAATGTGCTTCATTGGAGAATTTGATTTATAATGCACCTGGGGGTGGGAGGAGGGAAACAGGGTCACAGGTGACTGTGAATTATATATGCCAGAGTTGGCTTTATTTAGGTTAATGCTGGCATGTTGCTCCTAATAAATATTTTGAGATTTTTTTTGAAGCTCGGCTTGAGGCTCATGATTTAATTAGGGCAATCACCGGAACTCTGACAAAAGGTGCTGCCTTTAACCTTGAGGAAAGACATTGAGGAGAAGAATGATCTTAGTCCATTATAGCAGGAAATCAGGAGTCTGGAAACACCTGTTTCAACTAATACAGTCTAGGAGCCACGATGATGCAGTACTGAGAATGCAGTACTGCAGGCTACTTCTGCTGATCACCGGCTGCCAGCAATTCAGGTCTCCCCAGTTCAAGGTGACTCACCCTTCCATCATTCCGAGGTCAGTAAAAGGAGGACCCAGATTGTTGGGGACAAGATGCTGACTCTGTAAACCACTTAGAGAGGGCTGTAAAAGCACTGTGAAGTGATATATAAATCTAAGTACTATTGCTATTAGCTGCAGAAAGGAGCATAAAGCAACCATCAAACAACTGAAAGACATTACAGAGAAGCTAAGATCTACTGTTATTCCTGGGTATCAGACATGGAAAAATGAATTCAATTACAAAAGAGGAGATTCTGACTGAATAAGGGGTAAAAAAAAGCTTATTTAAAAAGGGAGAGTTTTAGCTGTGAGCCAGAGAACCAGAGAAGTTCAGTTTCCTCTTTACTGATTGCCTTAATCCAAAGATTGAGTAGCCATCACTCGGAGAAGCTTTGATTGGGATTCCTGCAAAGATGAGAGGCTGAGCTAGGTTGAGTTGAAGATTCCTTCAAATGTATGAAAGTAAAATTCTATAATACTAACCATGAACCCATATGTACAGGAACATATTTAACAATTCACACCTTTAAAATATTAGCAGTGTTTATTATCAAACAATATCTCTCATAGTTCTTGTTTTTGCGCCAAGGTCTTTAAACTTGGCAAGTCCTGAGCTAACATGACTGGAGGAGGAATTCTGGGAGTTGAAGTCCACAAGTCTTAATGCTGTCAAGTTTGGAGACCCCTGGTCTAAGCGATTAGATTGGCCAAACCTTTCGTCATTCTGTAGCACAACTGGACTCACTGGAGAAGAGACTAATACTAGGAATGATTGAGGGCAAAAGAAGAAGAGGACAGCAGAGAATGAGGTGGCTGGTTGGAGTCACAGAAAAAGTCAGCATGAGCTTAAATGGACTCCAGGGGATGGTAGAGGACAGGAAGGCCTGGAGGAACATTGTCCATGGGGTCACAATGGGTAGGACATGACTTCATGACTAGCAACAAACACAACTAGAATGATGTAGTTCCCCTCTTCAAAAGAAATGTATCATGGATCCTTGTCAGGTCCCCTTACCTCCCACGACTGCAGTCTTGGAGCCTCTAACCTTTCTTTCCCCTTCTTCTTTCTCCTCCTGGATCTGGAGAAATTGAATACGCAGCATTCAAGGCATGGACCAGAGCATTAATGGCACTGTAAAAATGGTGGAAGTTCCAGATTTCAATCATGTTCTTTTTCTTTTGGGTGTCCAGTGGTGCTTTCTCAATGCATCTTTTCCGGCCTTTGACAGAAAAGATGTGCTTTGAAAAAAAAACCAAAGAAATGGCTCATCTCCCAAGGGTGGCTTCACATAGAAATGGAGTTTAAAGGCATCCTTTGGGGTCTGTTTTTTTCCTCTAAAGCAACAATCCAGATACTATTAATATATTTGTGATGTATATCATTTTTCAGTGGAAATAGTCCAACGAGTTGTGATCTCGTTGTGATCCAGACTTTCCCTTCAATGGGTCCTGGCAAATGCCTATATGTTAAATAGAAAGGAAGAATTCTGTCCAAAACAGCACCATATTCTATGTAGTGAAGAAAGATATTAACTTGTGTCCATTTAGAGAGGCCTTCACTGAAGTGTCCTGTTTTCCCAGTTGTTGAGAATTGCTGTGACAGAGCCACACAGATTCCATTCTCAACAAGCAAAGGAGTCAAAGTCCTCATGAAATTATCTCCATTGTCTGTGTCTGAAGCAAAAAGGCCAATCAAGGTCCATCTGAAATGGAGGAGCAGTTGGACAATTGCTGGATACAGGATGCCTTTTGGGGGTAAAAGCCAGTGATAAAAGGGCAATTGACTTTTATCATGCAGTGACTCTGGAAAGTATTCAATATTGATCTGAAAGAGCAATTAAAATATTGTGTTATATTTGGAGTCAGATCAATTCCAAAATATTAGCTTTAAAGAAATCAAATTTAGAAAAGACATAACGTTAACAAGACATAACATTAACAAGACTGTATATAATAATAGAAGCAAAGCAAATAAATTAAAAAGAGTGTCAACTCATAAAATATTTCTCTTCTTTTGTCCAATAAATTTTTGTTATTTTCCACCAATACAAATCTTAGTTACTTTTTCAACAACATTGGCATCCCCATATAATATTGTCTTACACTTTAACATCTATTCATATGCATCTTAGTCTATATTACCTTTGTTTATCATTAATCATCAATACATATTGCCTTTATATTACAGTTATTATTATACATCTTTAATATTGTCTTATTATTTTAACATCTATTCATACCTATTCATAACACATATATTACACATTTTATTATACATCTTTGATCCTTCGTCTATCCTATTATATCACTTTTTTGAGAATTCTTATTTAAACATTTTTTTCTGGGGTGGGATTCAAATTTCTTAACAACCAGTTCTGCAAGCGTCACCTAATTTGTGGGTGTGGTCATGTGACTGGGGTGGGAGTGGCTTACTGGTGGGTCGTGGCTGGGTGGTCATGTGACTGACTCCACTACCACAAAGATCCTACAGGAAAAGGGCAGTTTGGAAAACCATGGGATCTGGAAGGTTGAGAGCTGTGGACCATAAACACAAAACTTTTGCTGTGTCCCAGCATAACAGATACAATGCCCTTGCTGACCTTAATAGGGACACTAAAGTGACAGGTCAAGGTAGTTGTGATAATGATAATAAGTAAGCCAGAGATCATGGTCCTAGAAGAAGAACTTACTTTGGGAAGGAGAAAGTGTGAATCAGGTATTACGCACCAGTCACACAAGAAGAGCAAGGCATCCAGAAAGAGAAGCCACCCTCTGGTCGGGGACTCAATTGTAAGGGATGTAAATATAGGACAGGATATGAAGATTTTGAAAGAGATCAGGTGTCTGCCAGGTGCTACTGCCAGCAGAGACAAGAAGCGTATTCTTAAGATAGTCAAGAATGCCAGCAAGGGCTGTGATGTTGATGCTATTGGTACAAATGATCTGTCCCAGAAGGATGTACTTTCTGTTCAGAAAGGCTTCCAGAGCTTGGGGTATGAACTTAGCCATATGGAGTGTTGGCTTATCTTTTCAGAGGTTCTACCAGTATACAAGGAACAAAAAGGGAAAGGACAGCATGTAGCAGATTTTAATGTGTGGCTAAAGGAGTGGTGTAAAAGGGAAGGCTTTGGTTTTATTAGTCATGATATCTGCAACTGATCCAATGAAAAACTGTACAAAAGAGATGGTTTGCATCCATCAAAGAAAGGGACTGAGTTACTTGGCATGACATTCACAGATTTCCTGGATAAACATTTAAACTGAACAGCGGGGACAGAGAATTAATGGATTCAGAACATCTCTGTCCCCAGCAACCTAAAACTGATAAGGATACCAGTGCATGCAAAATAGATGTTTGTGCAGGTAAGATTATCAACCTTGATGCCAACCAAAACCAAGCATTTAATAGTGAGTGCCATACCATGTGCATTAATCAAACAGGTGGCAAGAAAGTAGGGACAGGCAGGCCCAACACAGGTTATGTAGACAGGAAATACAGTGTCAGACATAAAGATCTCAAGAGCCTACATACCAATGCACAAAGACTCGGGAACAAGCAGGGTAAACTCGAACTACGAATACATGAATGTAAATATGATATAGTTGGAATAACAGAAACTTGGTGGGATGAAACCCATGGCTGGAATATACTGGTAGAAGGATACAAACTATTCAAAAAAAAAACAACAGATCCATAAAAGAGGAGGTGGAGTTGCACTGTATGTAAAGGACCACTATATTGCTACAGAAATGCGTGAAACCAAAGATGAAAACCTCCTAGAATAGCATATGGGTCAAT
Source organism: Hydrophis major (assembly GCA_033807585.1). Classification (NCBI taxonomy): domain Eukaryota; kingdom Metazoa; phylum Chordata; class Lepidosauria; order Squamata; family Elapidae; genus Hydrophis; species Hydrophis major. The sequence goes on from CM066329.1 coordinate 26,043,872, forward strand.
ATAAAAGAAAAAAAGAATGATATGGCCATAGGCATATATTATAGGCCACCCAATCAAGAAGAAAAAATAGATGTCCTTTTTGCCAGCCAACTAACAAACATATGCAGGAAACACACAACAATAGTAATGGGAGACTTCAATTATTCTGATATCAATTGGAAAGCTAATTCTGCACCAAGTGAGAAATCAAATAAGTTCCTTACCAACCTAGCTGACAACTTTGTTGTCCAAAAGGTAGAGGGTGAAACTAGAGGGACAGCCATACTGGATTTAATTCTTACAAACAGAGAAGAAATGATAGGGGGAGTTGAAACTGCAGGAATCTTTGGTGAGAGTGACCATGTCATACTAGAATTTAACATAACACAAACACAAGCAACAGAACATAATGACACCAGAGTCTTGGATTTTAAAAGAACTGATTTCAATAAACTCAGAGAGAACTTGGGAAAGATTCCATGGATGAAAATCCTAAAGGGGAAAACAACTCAAGAATCTTGAGAAACTCTAAAAAGTATGATGATAGAAGCCCAGACCAGCACAATACCACTGAGAAAGAAAAACAAGAAATCCAAGAAGAAACCAGCATGGCTACACAAAGAACTCTCTGGCAAATTGAAAGAAAAAAAGGACAAGTACAAAAAATAGAAAGAAGGACATACAACTAAGGCAGAATATCAGCAGATAGCCAGAATCTGCAAAGACAAAGTCAGGATAGCAAAGGCTCAGAACGAACAAAGACTTGCAACAAAAGTCAAAGATAATAAAAAAAGTTTCTTCCAACATATAAATAACAAGAAAAAAATCAAGGAAACAGTCGGTCCACTAAAGAGAGAAGACGACAAGGAAGTAACAGGTAACAGAGAGAAAGCAGAACTGCTTAACTCATTCTTTGCATCTGTCTTCACACAAAAAGAAACTATAGCTCAACCCACCAAAAACATAACTGTAAAAGACAGACCAGAAATAAGTTAAAATAAGCAAAAAAATAGTAAGAGAACACCTGCCTGATCTTCATGAAAACAAATCACTGGGGCCTGATGGATTACATCCCAGAGTTTTAAAGGAGCTGGCAGATGTCATCTCAGAACCGCTGCACCATATCTTTCAAAAATCCTGGAGCACCGGGGCACTACCAGAGGACTAGAAAAAAGCTGATGTGGTTCCCATCTTCAAAAAAGGAAAAAAAACAGACCCAGGAAACTATAGACCAATCAGCCTAACACCAATAGCCGGGAAGATAAGGGAAAAGATAATAAAAACACAGATCTGCCAACATCTAGAAACAAGTAAAGTAATAACTAGCAGTCAGCACGGGATTGTTAAAAACAGATCATGCCAAACCAATCTTATTTCATTCTTCAACACAGTGACTAAATTAGTTGACCAGCAAAATACTGTGGACATAATATATTTAGATTTTAGCAAGGCATTCAACAAAGTAGACCACAACCTACTTCTTAGTAAGCTAGAAAAAAGTGGAATAGATAGCACCACCACTAGATGGATTCACAACTGGCTGGCAAACCGTACTCAACAAGTAGTCCTTAATGGGTCTAAGTGGAGGGAAGTGAGCAGTGGGGTGCCACAAGGTTCTGTCTTAGGCCCAGTACACTTCAATATCTTCATTAATGAATTAGATGGGGGAATAGAAGGGGAACTTACCAAATTTGCAGATGATATTAAGCTGGCAAGAATAGCTAACACCCAAGAAGATAAAGTCAAGATCCAGATGGATCTTGACAGACTAGAACACTGGGCCATATCTAATAAAATGAAATTCAGTATAGAGAAAAGTAAAGTCCTACACTTAGGCAAGAAAAACCAAAAGTAAACATATAGACTGGGTGAAACCACGCTTAACAGTAGTAACTGTGAGAGGGATCTTGGAGTCTTAGTAGACAACCAGCTAAATATGAGCCAGCCGTGTGCAGCAGCCACCAAAAAAGCTAATGCAATCCTAAGTTGTACTAACAAAGGAATACAGTCAAGATCAAGGGAAGTACTAATACCACCCTATAAAGCCTTAGTAAGACCACACCTAGAGTACTGCATCCAGTTTTGTTCACCACATTATAAAAAAGATGTTGAGACTCTAGAAAAAGTACAGAGAAGAGCAACTAGGATGATTAGGGGACTGCAGGCTGAAACAGACAACGAACGGTTGCAGGAACTGGGCTTGGCTAGTCTAGTAAAGAGAAGGACCAGGGGAGACATGATAGTGGTCTTCCAATATTTGAGAGGCTGCCACAGGGAGGAAGGGGCCAAGCTATTTTCTAAAGGTCCTGTAGGCCAGACAAGGAATAATGGATGGAAACTGAACAAGGAGAGATTTAACCTGGAAACAAGGAGAAATTTTCTGACAGTGAGAACAATCAACCAATGGAACAGAAGTTGCCCTCGTAAGTTGTGGGAGCGCCATCACTGGAGACTACATGGCTACATGGTCATGTGACTGGGGTTGGCATGGACAGATGACCATGTGACTGGCAATCCAAATTTAAGTGGTCCTTGTTCGGAATGTGAGTCACGTAACAGTTATTTGGGATGGAAATATATAAACCAGGATAGACATTTTAATACTGTCTCTTTAAGAGAATGCAAAAACTGCAATTGGGTGTGGTTCTGCAAATGGCCATAAGATGGAGCCAGAAACCTGGGTTGTCTTTGTCTGAGTCTCAGAAGAGAATGAATCTGTTTCCTTCTGTGGGAAAGTATTGCCCTTCCTCCATTTTTCCTAATTGACTGATATTACTGGATTTGATGTAAGTCTGATACTGAACTGGTTTAGACACTGGACTTTGATATTTGGATTATCCCTGGATTGAAAACTGACTGATTTACCTGTGAATGACTTTGGATTGCTTGTTTGGACTTTGCTTAACGTTTCTCGAAGTAAAAACCTACATTTACAGTGTATATGTGTGCTGTGTGTGTGTATGATTCAAACACTACTCTCAAATATGTCTCCCTGTATGCACTCATTCTTCTAACGGGGAATTACCTCAACAGTCCTAACTTAATGACCAGGTCTTCGCTTAGTGGCCAGTTGCTCAGCAAGTTTTTTTTGTCAGTTTCCAAGGCCTGGGGAATCCTGGGGAGGGCAGGGCAGGTGGCCATGTGTCTGGCAACCCAAATTTAAGTGGTCCTCACTTAATGACCAGGTCCTCACTTAGTGTCCAGTTGCTTAGCAAGTGCTTTTTGCCAGTCTCCAAGGCCTGGGGAGCCCTAGAGGGAGCAGGGCAGGTGGCCATATGTCTGGCAACCCAAATTTAAGTGGTTCCCACTTAATGACCAGGTCCTCACTTAGTGGCCAGTTGCTTAGGAAAACTGGAAATATATGAATTCAGTATTGGTCTCTGTTTGTCTAGCTATTCAAGAGGATGTCATGTCAAGATTAGCAAAAATGGTAAAGCAACATATAGATTAAAATTTTAAAACCAGAAATATTTTTTTTTGAACGCACATAAATAAAGTGAGTACAATACATATTTAATGTTACACTTGTTAACAGTGGCTAGAATTATGTTTGCACAACAGTGGAAACTCCATAGATGAAAATGAAATTTAAAAATTACAATGTGCAGAAATGGATTGTGATAAGAGGTAGAAATTAGGCAGAGAATGATCATTGTTATGTATGAATTAAATAAGAAGTTTGATAATTATAAACATGTTGATATAATTAACAAAATTAGAAATAAACCAACATAAAGAAATCTAATTAATTTTTCTGTTACACTGCTGTACGTATAGATATCTGTTTCTGCTTTACTTTTTCATTTATGAAATATTTTATAATACTTTATAATATAATATAAGTATAATAGAATTACAGAGGTAAGGTAAAGTAAGGATATATTCTTATAGAATAGGTTGGTGATGATGAAATGAACTTTATAAAGTAGATTAAGTAAAAATGGTGATTTGCTCACAAAATGATGTAATATTAGTAAAGTATAATAAGTAATTAATAATAGTAATAATATAAATACCGTATATACTCGAGTATAAGCCAAGTTTTTCAGCCCATTTTTTGTGCTGAAAAAACCGCCCTCGGCTTATACTCGAGTCAGATTCCCCTCTGGGAGGGGGATTTTAACAGAGGGAAGATGTAGGGAGAAGGCAAAAGCGAGGCTGAGAAAACAACGCGAGCCGAGGTTGCTTCGGCTCCGCTCAGCTTCCCTCTCTCTCTCTCTCCCCGTAATACAGTCAAGCCCTTTCCAGCATGCGGGATCCGCCCCCGCCGCTTTGCACCTTGCAAATGCAAAAACCCCAGGATTTTGCATTTGCAAGGTGCAAAGTGGCGAAGTGAGTGTGTGTGTGTGTCTGTCTGTCTCTCTCTCTCTCTCTGTGTGTGTATGTGTGTGTGTCTCTGTCTCTCTCTCTCTTCCTCACACCAGCACGCCTTCCTTCCACTGCTACGTGTTTGGGCTGCTTTGTGCCCCCCTCCCTCCCCGGCTGAAACTGTGGAGGCTGCTCCGGAGGCAAGTGCGGTAGCTCCCATACAACAGGTGGTAAAGGAGCCGCTCGCCGCCAAGTCGAGAAGAGCGAGAGAAGGAGGTGAGGAGGTGAGGTGAGGCGTGGCCCGGCTCGGCTCTGTAAAAGGCTGCGCCTGCAATGCCGCCCCGGGCGCTGAGCGAGGCTGACTAGCGGCGCCCGGGCTGTTCGGGAGTGGGAAGCGGCTGTGCCCCTGGCCGGCCAGGGGAATGGGGACCCTGCCTGAGCGGGAGGCGGCAGCGGCAGTGGGGTTTTTCCAGTTAGGACCCAGGGGCGGCAGCCGCCCGGGTGTCCTCCTCTCGTCTTTCGGCCGGCTGTTTGCAGGGCTCAGTGAGTCACTCGGACTTTGGGCCAGTCTGCGCCAGGAGTTGCCCCGCCGCCGCGCACCAGGGAAGTGGTGGCCGCTCGCCTTCGCTGCAGTCAGAGCTTTTCGGGGGCGCCCCTCGTCTCTGTCTTTGATCTGTCTCTGATCGCGGCTGAGGGTTGGCAGGGTTTGTTAGCAAGACAGCAGAGAAGCTGTCTGTGGAGTTGTCGGGGGAGCCCAGGAGGAAAGCGAAGGGCGGGCTGGGCTCCAGCAAGGCTTTTCCTTCCCTTCAGACTGCAGTGCGGGCTGGGAAGGGAATTGCCTTGGCCGCGGGTTTCTCCCAGCGCGTCAAGCAGCCACAAAAGCATGCGCGGGGGGAGGGGGGTTACTCGAGCAGGCTGGAAGGAGGAGATGTGCGCCGGGTGACTTCCCACACGGGGAGTCATCTTAAGTCACCTCCACCGTTGCAAGAGCGGTCAGTATTCTCATTCGCACTCTTTCTCACTCACTCTCTTTTTTTTTTTTGCAAAGCCCCCCCCCCCGCACCCCTCTGGCAGCAGCACTCTTTTTTTTTAACTGTCCTCCTCCTCCTCTCCCCTTGTTGTCTGGTCTTCCCTAAGGAAACTCAAGGGCTCACACTTCCAGGTGTTTCTCCCTGTCTTTCTCCCTGTCAATGATCTTTTCTTCCCTCCCCTTCTCTCAGCCCCATCCTCCTTCACCTTTGTCACCACAATCCTGAACAGATGAAGTTTGTACTTCTCAAGAAAGGTTGGATGTTCCTTTTGAGGAGGGAACCTAGTGTGACATTTGTATGTTGACCTACTACTGAGCCGTGGCATGTGTGCACATGCAATGGAGGCATGAGGGAGAGCTGTGAAAGAGATGGTGGCTCTCCAAAACAGGATGTACATGCAGCACATACACATGCTTTTTTCTTGCAAGGGAGAGAGTGACTCCTGCCTCCCACTGTCATCATCATCATCTTTTGGGTTAGTGAATCAATTAAACCTTTCATGATAGTGAGATCGTTTCCCAAATTTCCCTTAAATCAGGGAAGAAATCAGAAACAAACCTTTGGACTGAGAATAAGCCTGTTCCTATGATGCCATTTTTGTTCACTGCAGTGTGAAAAATGTGAAAAAACACACTTCTTTTTCTTCATCTTCTTGTTCCCTATTTACTGGTCTCTTTCAAAGAGGAAATTGTGAACATCAAACTTATTCTCAACTGTCCTAGTGAAAGTTTTAATTAGACAATAATTCCCTCCCATGGCATTATTATGGATTATTTCAGAAACACTTTGCCATGGAAAAAATTTGAGATGTTAAGAATGTGAACATGTTTGATTTTAAATGTAATGCCAGTTAAGATCTAAAGTTTCCTAAGAGGACTTTCATCTGTCAGGCACTTCATCTGTTATGCACTAAAAAATTAGTGAATGAATATCCACTTTTGTCTATAAATAATATGAGTGCATGCGTACTGTTCAAAAGTTTTCAAAGTTTATTTTTTTATCCTGTTAGAAATGGATCCCAATACATCTAATCCTGGACCAAAACAAACACGCAGGTCATATGAAGCTGGTTTCAAACTTAAGGTTGTGTCAAGAGCAGAAGAGAGCAATAACAGTATTGCAAGTAGGGAATTTTGTGTTGACGAAAAACAAGTGAGGGACTGGCGGAAAATGAAAGCTGATTTGGAAAAGATTCCAAAGGCAAAAAAAGCTCGATGTGGTTTAAAGCCTTCATATGAAGCTCTAGAGACTGAATTGTATAAATGGGTTATGGAGTGTCGTCAAAATGGTTACTGCGTGACACGTATAGGAATTCGCTTACGTGCCCTTCAAATGGCTAAAGATGACAAATTAAAATTACCAGGAATTAAAAATTTCGTTGTGTCAGCAGGATGGTGTACCCACTTTATGAATAGACATGGCTTATGTTTGCGGCAAAGAACAAAGATTTCACAGAAGTTGCCAAAAGACCTTGATGAGAAAGTGATGTCATTCCATTCATTCATCATAAAACAAAGAAGGATCCATAACTTTGACCTGGGAGATATTGGGAATATGGATGAAACACCTATGACCTTTGATCTTCCTAGCAACAGAACTGTGGCAAGTTTGGGAGAAAAATCTATTTTACTCAGAACCACAGGAAATGAAAAAAACCATTTCACAGTCGTTCTATCATGTTTGGCTAATGGAACTAAGCTGCGGCCTGTCATTATTTTCAAAAGAAAGACCTTGCCTAAAAAGGTCAAATTCCCACCATGAATTACAGTGCGTGCACATATTAAAGGCTGGATGGATGAAGACGGAACAAAAAAATGGCTGGAAGAAATTTGGAATGGACGTCCAGGAACATCCTTAAAGAAAAAACCATCATTGCTAGTTTGGGATATGTTTAGAGCCCACACATCTGATGACATTAAAAAATTGGCAAAGTTACTTCTCAAGTTACTTTGACTGTTATTCCTGGTGGGCTTAAATCTGTATTGCAGCCCCTAGATGTGTGTTTAAACAAACCTTTTAAAGACCGTATGCGAAAAATGTGGCATGAATGGATGTCATCTGGTCAAGCCCGATTGACAAAAGTTGGAAATCTGATGAAGCCCGACATAGAATTAATAGCAAAGTGGGTTCGTGATGCATGGGAAGAGATTCCAGAGGACATGGTGCAACGTGCCTTCAAGAAATGTGGCATTAGTAATGCTATGGATGGCAGTGAAGACAGCGCTTTGTATGAGAACGACAGCAGTGATGGTGATGACTGAGAACTCAGTGATGATGACAATGTCTATGCTGATAGCCTCACACCAGATGAAGTTGAAGCTCTGTTTGGACATACAGATGATGATGAGGAATCCAGTTTTGAAGGATTTTAACTCTTGTGTTTTAGCTTGGTTGCTGATTGAGCTAAGGTTTTTGTACTTTTAAAGTTATTGTTGATACCATATTGGTTTTGTTGGCTCTCTTTTCCACTTATAGAGCTAGTTTACTGTTTTTCTTTGAAATAAATATTCAAAAACATTTAACCTACTGATGCCTCAATTAATGTAATTTTATTGGTATCTATTTTTATTTTTGAAATTTACCAGTAGCTGCTGCATTTCCCATCCTCGACTTATACTCGAGTCAATAAGTTTTCCCAGTTTTTTGTGGTAAAATTGGGTGCCTCGGCTTATATTCGGGTCGACTTATACTCGAGTATATACGGTATATATATAGTTCATTTATGATATAAAGATTAATGCAAATTGGAAGAGAAAGACTGCAGAGATTGTGCAAAAGTGATTTGTACCAACTGACACACTGTATGTAACTGAAATGGTTTGTTTTATGTTTGTTTTGTTTATTAAAAAAAATAAAACTTTTATTTAAAAAAAATCCATTTATGTATGCATGCAGGTTTTTGTTACATTGATGTTGCTATATATTGATTTAAGCAGAAACAGATAATGTATAACAACAACAATGTAAGAAGAAGTTGCCTGCCTCATTTTTGGTAAGTTGCCTTTTTTATTTATGTATTTATATATTTCTTTAGTATCTGTTTTGTTTTTATGATTAATAAAAAATAAATAAAATACATAAAAAAACAGAAATTTGAATCTTATCACTGGAACCACAATTAGGGATATTTTTTTGAATATTTTATCTGGTAGAAAAATCCTCTCAAGGGTCTTTATTGCTCTTCAAGCAATAAATATTTATGATGAACTTTAAGGATAAAAAATAGTGAGCATGTGGGCTAAAATGTTTACCATTGAAAATATCATTATTTTTGTTAACATTATATTCAAAGGATGATTTCCCATCTCTGCTACACCTTCCTTTTTAAAGAAGACTCTTTGTTTGAACATAAAGAAGAAGGGAGGGAAACATTTCAATTGTTCTCAAAGATTGATAGATATTGAAAAGAAACGTGAAAGATTTACAAGGTTTATACCAGTACTAGAATGATTTTGAATAACTATTTTGTTTACTAATGTTTATATGTATATATTGTTTTTGCTATGTTTTTAGAAATTTTCTTTTTACATTTTCAAGGGGAAGTACCAAGCAGAGTCTGAATGATGAGAGCTACATGATATAAAATAGATATTAGAAATTTGAATGTTATAATTTTAGAATGCACAAATTCAATGTTTAATGAGATTTCATATGATAATAACAATAAGATTTAAAGGCGTTGCACTTTGATTGGAAACCATAGGGGAATTTTGCTTCTTAAGAATTTTGGAAGAGAACATATGAAATTGTAAACAAGACAGACGAAAGTATAAGTACAATGAATAAAAAGATATAGAAATTTAGATAAAAGAAACACAATTGAATAAGAAGAAAATGAGATAACCATAAAAGAAAATTAAGAGAAGTAAAGGGAGAAATAGTGAGAAGTTGGAAAAAGAGTAATAAGATATGAAGTTGAATACATAAAATGAATATGCATATGAAACTGTGTCTGTATAGAAATGTGATAACCTGGAATGTTGCTGTACTCAAATAAGATGTTTTATTTGTTTTGTTAAAACTCAATAAAACTTTATTTTAAAAAAATATAAATAAATCGTTATATGAGCCTTGGTGGTGCAGTGGTTAGAGGACATTACTCCAAGCTACTTTTGCTGCTTGCTGCCTGCCTGCAATTTGGCAGTTCCATTCTCACCAGACTCAAGGTTGACTCAGCCTTCCATCCTTCCAAGATAAGAAAAATGAGGGCCCAAATTGTTGGGGGCAATATGCTGACTCTGTAAACTGCTTAGAGAGGGCTGCAAAACACTGTAAAGCGGTATGTAAGTTTAAGTGCTATTTTATTTGTATCGACACTAATTTTCAACTGCAAAGTAACCAGGATTCAAAATCATTGTTGTGACTTCGGAAATGATGCCAGGAGTCGGTGACTTTGTATCAAGCTCTTTTATTGATGTGGGAACCGAACTGAGGCTATTGAGAAACTTTGCGGCTTTTTATTTCTTGAGCTGCCGCGGCCGCAGCCAATGGCACCGCTTTAAATCTCCCGCGATTCGAATAGACCATTCACGGGAGATTCCTAGCGAGCCAATCGGCGTGGCTCGCCTAGCCAATCAGAGTGCCCCGCGCTTTGGCCAATCAAAGCGCGGGGATCTCAAGAATGCTAATGAGGGGACAGAACACCCCTCCCCTCTTGGTTTAGTCCTTACGTTGTGTAGTCCCATAGGTAGGCGGGGCTCCGTCTTAGCCTACTGGACCTGTGCAGCTCAGTCGTAGGTTGGATCCCGGCCGGTTCGGTCGGGGTCTCTGCTTCTCTGGATGCCGTCATGGGAACCGGCTGGTCGGTCGGGCCGGGCCGCTCTCCGTAGCTCCCTCCTGGGCTTCCCGGGTTGGTTGAGCTGCGGGTTTCACCGCTCCCGCTCGGTCTCCCCGGGTCGGACGAGCTGGCCTGGCTGTCTCTTTCTGGCGAGGTTTTGTGCTGGCTGCTTTCCGGTAAGTATGGTTGGTTTATTCTTCTTTGTTTTTGGTCCCCTGGGTATTCCCTCCCCTCTGGGTTTGTGTTGTGGGGGTTGGTTTTGCCTGCTGGTGCATCGGTGGTCTCTTGGGTGGTCGTCCTCGATCTTAACTGGTCGATGTGGCGTTTCCACGCTCGTCCGTCTGTTGTTTGTAGCCGGTACGAGTGTGGGCCTGTTATTTGTGTGTTGACGGCCGGTACCCATAATGGGTTTCCCGTTAGGTTTTTTTGCATACACAGGGTCGCCTGGTGCGAAGGTTCGGTGTTTGCTGGTTGAGTCTGGGGGCTTCTCTGGGTTATACGTGGGGTGTAATCTGTCGAGTGGGGACCTTAATTTCCTCCCCATTAACAGTTCGGCTGGGCTCTTATTCGTTGTGGTATTTGGGGTTATGTGTTGGGTGAAGAGTAATTTATTTATTTTATCCTGGATCTCCCCGTGGTCTATTTTCCGAATGGTTTTCTTTGTGAATTGGACCATCCGTTCCGCCCTACCGTTCGCCGCCGGATGCGCTGGTGCTGTCAGCGTGTGTCGGATGCCCCTTTCCGCTAGGAATTTTTCGAATTCTAGCGGGGTGAATTGGGGCCCGTTGTTGGAAACAACGATGTCTGGGAGGCCGTGTGTTGCAAAAAGTTTGCCGAGTTCCTTGGTTACGGCCTCCGTGGTGGTTGTTCTCATGTTGCTTACCTCCAGCCAGTTGGAGTAAGCGTCTACTGTTATCACGAAGGTGTGTCCTGTTGTGGGCCCAGCGAAATCTATGTGGATCCTAGACCAAGGTCCCCTTGGGGTTTCCCACTCTAGGACGGGTGCTGTGGGTGGGCTTGGCCTAGTTTCCTGGCATCGTTGGCACCTTGCTACCCAGGTCTCAATCTGTTTGTCCATCCCTGGCCACCAAGCATAACTTCTGGCCCGGGCTTTAGTTCTAATGATGCCCGGGTGCCCCTCGTGTAACAGTTCCAGAACCTTCCCTTGTAGTTTTTCTGGAATGACCACCCTATCCCCCCATAGTATGCACCCTTTTAATAATGAGAGTTCCATTTGCCGGTTCCGGAATGTCTTGACGGACTCGTCGTTTTCCCTTTCCGGCCACCCTTTCTCTACCCAATGCAACACCCGCGCCAGATGTTTGTCTTTATTAGTCTCTCGGGCAATGTCTGACGCGGTTATGGGTAGGTTGGGTAGAGTCTCTATACTGAGGGTGGTCGTCGTGGGTGCTGGGTCGGTGTCAGGTTCCGGTAGCGGCGAGCGGCTTAAGGCGTCCGCATGGGAGATCGTCTTACCCGGTCTGTGTATGAGTCCGTAATTGTAGGCCGCCAGGAACTCGGACCACCTTGTCATTCTGGGAGACAGAATGTTCGGGGTGGCCCGGTTCCCTGCAAGGATTCCCAGCAGCGGTTTGTGGTCAGTTATGATGGTAAATGTCCGGCCGTAGAGATACTCGTGGAATCTTTTTACTGCGGCGACGATAGCCAGAGCCTCTTTGTCCAGCTGGCTGTAGTTCCACTCCGGTTTGGTGAGGGTCCTTGAAAAGAACGTGATGGGTGCTTCTTTTCCATCGGGGAGAGTATGGCTGAGGACAGTGCCAACGCCGAAGGGTGATGCGTCGCATGTGACGGCCAGAGGTAGGGTCTCGTTGTACTGTATAAGGACGGCATCCGAAGTGAGGAGGTCCTTTGTTCTTTGGAAGGCGGCTTGCTCGCGTTTCCCCCAAGTCCAGGTTGCCGCCTTGTCCAAGAGCCTATGCAAAGGCTCCGCTGCCGTCGCTTTTTGGGGCAGGAAGACATTATAAAAGTTAAGTAGCCCCAGAAATGCCTGCAGCTCCGTCTTTGACTTGGGTGTGGGGGCTTCTTTGATGGCCTTGATTTTTTGGTTTGTGGGGTGAATGCCGTGACGGTCTAGGAGATATCCTAGGAATTCAACCCGTTCCGTGTATAATTGGCATTTCTCCCTCTTTACCTTGAGCCCGGTCTCTTTGAATTTGGTTAGGACCTCCCTTAGGCGACCCTCTAGTTCGGCTTGGTTGGTTGCCGACACTAAGACGTCGTCGAAGTAAGGTACCACCCCCTTGATGCCTTATAATAGCCTTTCCATTAGGCTTTGGAATATTCCAGGCGCCACGCTGACTCCGAATTGGAAGTGGTTGCATTTAAATGCTCCCCGGTGGGTGACTATGGTTTGCGCTTCTGCCATTTCCTCGTCGACTGGCAACTGTTGGTATGCCTGGGCGAGGTCGAGTTTGGCGAAAACCTTGCCCCCTCCCAGTGAATGCAGTAGGTGTTGCACTACTGGGACGGGGTAGGCGCTTTGTTGCAAAGCGCCATTTAGGTTGGCCTTATAGTCCCCACAGATTCTCACCGACCCATCGGGCTTGATCGGGGTGACTATGGGGGTCTCCCACCGGGCGTGGTCTATTGGTTGTAGGACCCCTTGCTTGATGAGCTTGTCAATTTGCTCGTTTATCTTGGGTTTAAGTGCGAATGGCACCCGCCTTGGTTTCAGGCATTTTGGGGGGACATTTGGGTCTAGGCTGAATGATATAAGGGGCCCTCGGTACTTGCCTAGGTTTCCGTCGAAGACCTCTTGGAATTCCCGGGCTAGTTGTTGCTCCCAGCTGTCATCGGTGATGTGGTCGATTCCCGTGACTGCGATGCCGAGCGGGGCGAACCATTGCAGTCCCAGTAGGCTTGGGCGGTCGCGATCGACGATGGTCAGGGGAAGCTTTTCGGTGCGCCCTTTGTATGTTACGTTGAACTGTCCGGTTCCGACTAAAGGGATGCGGTTTCCCTAGTAGTCTTTTACGATTAGTCTCTGGCTGTCTAGGCCTTTTCTTTGGATGGTAGGCACCAAGCGCTTTATTTCTTGCCATGCTATCATGGAGAGGTAGGACCCGGAGTCCACCTCCATTTTACATGGCTCGCCTTCGATGCCTACCTCCACGTAGATCTTCCGGGTGTCATTGGTTGTGGCGTGGCCGATGGTGACCGTCTGATGGGTCTCCTCTCTTCGCCGGGTCTCGCCGCCTAGTAGGGATTGTCCGTTCCGGTCCCATCTGTTGTCAGAGGGGCGATCTCTGGTCCGGGGTGGTGTGCTCTCTTGCCTCCGTTCGCTCTGGTCCCATCGTGGCGGGCTGCGGTTCTTTTTGAGACAGCAGACGCGGGTGATGTGTCCCTTTTTGTCGCAATGCCAGCAGATCAACTCGAAAAACCAGCATTCGGACCTGGGGTGGTCGCCTCCGCAACCGGCACAGTTGGTCCTCGACTTACGACCCCACCGGTTCCGTGGGTCGCGGCCTGCCTGGAGGCGATGAATTTCCTCCTCCTTGTCGGAAGTGCCCGATGCCGAGTGGAAGTTGCCCTGGTGGGTGGTCATCTCGGGTTGGGCCTCGGCCGACCTTGCAGGGTGGTTGTTCTCGCTGCGGTCCCCAGCGTTCGGTCGGCGCATGTGGTCGGCGGATGTTCGGGTCACTTCGGCGGCTGTGGCTTCGGTGAGGGTATCTGCAAGGGTGATATTGCCCTTGGCCATCAGCCGACTCTGGAGGACGGAGTCCCACAGGCCGAGCACGATTCGGTCTCGTAGGGCGTCATTCAGGTTGTCGAATTCGCAGAGCCCCCCTAGGCGCCGTAGTTCGGTGACGAAGTCACTGAAACTCTCACCCGACCGTTGGTCCCAACGGTAGAACTCATGTCGTCGGATGAGGATGGGCACCTCTGGAGCATAGTGTCGCCGAAGTATTGGATCGAAGACGTCCCAGTCCATCGCGGTCACGTCGGCGGGTTTGGCAAGTGCTTTGGCCATCTTAAATACCTCGGTCCCGCAGTGGGTCAGGAAGACGGCTCGCTTCATGTGGCCGGTGGCGTCCTTCAGGTTGCTGCACTCGAGGAACATGCGGAATCTGTCGGAGTACGATTCCCAGTCCTCGCTGGCGGGGTTGAAGGGTGCGGGGGGTGCGATTTTCACCATCGTGGATTTTCGTCTGGCTTCCGTCGGACACGTGCTTCGGTTCAGGATCAGAATCCCATCCTCATCGCCAGTGTTGTGACTTCGGAAATGATGCCAGGAGTCGGTGACTTTGTATCAAGCTCTTTTATTGATGGAACCGAACTGAGGCTATTGAGAAACTTTGCGGCTTTTTATTTCTTGAGTCGCGGTGGCCGCGGCCAATGGCACCGCTTTGAATCTCCCGCGATTCGAATAGACCAATCGTGGGAGATTCCTAGCGAGCCAATCGGCGTGGCTCGCCTAGCCAATCAGAGTGCCCCGCGCTTTGGCCAATCAAAGCGCGGGGTTCTCAAGAATGCCAATGAGGGGACAGAACAATTCAGTCATTAAAGTACAATCATTGTTATAGGAAGAGGTTGTTTCATAAGTGACCGAGAGAAGCAGTTCTAAAATCAAGTCATTCTCTGTTCCTATAAAGATCAGGTATTAACTAGGAAAGAATGGTTGTAAAAATATATAAATGTGCTGGGCAGAGGCAACTACACTTCATTCACTGACTACTTTAAACTACAGTTACGATAACTCATGATAGGACCAGGAAGGAATCTTCCCTTTTTTAGATATTCTTTTCCTGCCCCATTAAATAAGTCAAAAGAGAGGAACAATGGAAATCAAAACAGTTCAAGAAATTAGACAGGTCCTACGATATAGGCAATAAGTGAAATAAGAAGAAAAGAATGAGAATGTTAGAAGAGCAAATAGAGGGTTAGTGTTACATCACCACCCTGAATGACTTACATGTCAAACTGACAATAAGGAGCCCCATTGAAAGGCATCGTTGTTGCACGCACTATGTTTGTTCTAGTGGTGATTATACTAATGAGATGGTCTCCTGGCCTGTAATATTTCCATGGGTTTTCACTACCCGGGGGCTTCAAACTCAATGGGCACTTCATTCCAAGCCTCCCAGAAACTGGCTTGGCTAGAAGGAACAGAAATAGAAGCAGAAGATCCATCATTCATAGGTCTGAATCAATCCCTTTCCTATTTCTAAGGAAGAACAAGAAAAAGAGTTAGATTAATTCAAAGCACCTTCCCAATTTGGAAATTCTACAAGCTTTCATGAATCAGACAGAGACAAACCAAACTTCACCTGGAAAAGACAGAAAGTACAATCAATAACACAGTCCCTACCTGTCCCCAAACTTGTGCCACAATGTATGTGACTGAGGCATTTATCTTTTTCTGATGCAAGATGGCAGATGAGATCTAAGAGGCCAGAATTTTTAAAATTACACAGAGAAGCAACTTCTCCTCTGGGGAGCCCAAACTTCTCCAGAGCTCCATTTCCAGAGGAGAAGCTGGAAAAAAGAAAATCATAGCTCCATCCCTGGGGCACTGTTCTGTGGTGGTTGTGGGCCTTCCTGTCGGGTCTTGTCCAGAAAGTGATGCTGGATGAAGATAGTTCAACACCCAGGTGACTTTTGTTGTTTGTCTGTGGGCATGGCCTAATTTGTTAAAGCTAAACAATATACTTTTTATTCAAATAGACATTTATCATGGTCCAGATTAGATATGATTTGGATCTCAACAGAATTAATATCCAATATTAAAGAAACAAATATTGAAACAAGTACTTGGGCAGATCATAGCCCAATGACAATTAAATGGAAGGGACAAAAAAAAAGATCGAGATGGACATTAAACAATACTATTTTAAAGGAGAAAGATTTTATACAATGGATGGAGAAGGAATTGGCTTTTTTCTTCAGAGAAAATAAAAAAGAAGATACTTCAATGCAAAATGTGTGGGATACAATGAAGGCATATGCCAGAGGTTTGATAATAGATTATACAAGAAAAAAGAATATTAGGAAAAGGCAAGCTTTTAAGGCCTTGGAAGATGAGTACAAAATTCTTGAAAAAGAATTACAGAAAATGCCACAGAAAAAGGATATTAAATTGAAGCTGGATGTAATTAAACATAAAATGGAATTAATAGAGAAAGAAGAACTGGCACAGAAAATCAGAAACTCTAAACAGAATTATTTTGAAGATGCAAATAAACCAGGCAGGTGGCTAGCATATAAATTGAGAAAAGAGAAGGAATCAAGAAAAATATTGAAGTTAATAGATGATCAAGGCCAAGTTTGTTATGGGAATAAGGAGAAAAAAGAAATTATTCGAGATTTTTATGGGCAATTATATAAACAAGAGAATATCGATGAAGGAAAAGTCAAACAGTATTTACAGGAAGCTAATTTACCAAAGATACCTAAAGAGACTGAAGAAATGCTAGAAAGCAATATAACAATGATGGAATTAAATGAAGCATTTAAGAGACAAAATAATGGGAAAGCACCGGGTCCAGATGGGCTTCCAGCAGAATTCTATAAAACATTTCAAGAATCATTGAGCATCCAATTGTTAGAAGTTATGAATGAAGTTATGTTAAAAAAGATGATACCTAAAACATGGTCAGAGGCTTACATTACACTTATACCGAAGGAAGAGACTGACCCACTGCAAATTAAGAATTATAGACCTATTTCTTTATTGAATGCAGACTATAAAATCTTTGCTTCAATTTTAGCAGAAAGACTTAAAAAATATCTAAATAATTTTATTCACCCAGATCAAAATGGATTTCTGCCAAAGAGACAAATTAGAGACAATATGAGAGTAATCTTGGACACTCTGGAATACTATGAGGCTCATCCTGAAAAGCAAATGGCTTTGCTTTTCCTAGATGCTCAAAAAGCATTTGATAACGTGAACTGGAGATTTATGTTATTATTATTGGAACAGATGGGTTTTGCCAGAAAATTTATTCAAGCAATAGAAGCCATATACAATAAAAAGACAGCAAAGGTAATGATGGGGGGAGAACTTACAGACTTTATTAATAAAAGAAAAGGCACAAGACAAGGATGTCCCCTATCTCCTTTGCTATTTGTGTTGACCTTGGAAGTGTTGAATAGAAATATTAGGGATGATAAAAGCATAAAAGGAATGAAAATTAAGAAGGAAGAATTCAAGCTACAAGCTTTTGCTGATGACTTAGCTTTTATTTTGGAAGACCCGCTAGAAACAGCTCCAAAGTTATTGGAAAAGATAGAGACTTATGGAGAGGTGGCTGGTTTGAAAATAAATAAAGATAAAACAAAGATTTTGACAAAGAATATGCTATTGAGACAGAGAGAAGAATTGGCAGATCTTTTGAAAATTCAAGTTACAAATAAGGTTAAGTATCTGGGGATATATTTGACAACAAGATGTAGCACATTAAAGGAGAATAATTATATTAAACTTAAACAACAGATAACTACAGATTTGAAGAAGTGGGAAAACTTGCAATTGTCATTAATAGGGAGAATTTCAACAATTAAGATGAATATTTTACCTAGAATTTTATTTTTGTTTCAAACAATACCAATTAGGCTTGGAAAAGACTATTTTGAAGATTTAAATAAAATCATGTTGAAGTTTATATGGCAAGGTAAAAAAGCAAGAATAAAGCTAAAGCTTTTGCAAGATGCTAGAATTAGAGGAGGTTTTGGCTTGCCTAATTGGGAATTGTATTATCAAGCTGCAAGTTTGATGTGGGTCAAAGAATGGATAACATTAAGGAAACATAGGTTGTTGACATTAGAAGGGCATGATTTACTGTTGGGTTGGCATGCTTTTTTATGGTATAAGGGAACTAAAACACAGGGTTATTTTAGAAGACATTATGTACGGGAGTCTTTGTGGTTAAATTGGGAGAAGATAAAAAGACAATGTTATTTGAAAATTCCAGTTTGGTTATCGACCATTGAAGCATTTTCCTATCCTATAATCTACAAGAAGGAACAAACAGTTAGATATGAGGAACTTTTGGATGAAAAGGGTGAACTTAAATCGATTCAAAATTTAGAGGAACAAGGTATAAGGATGAATTGGTTTTCATATGCACAAATACATTCAAGGTATGATGAAGATTCTAAAACAGAGGGATTTTATGATAAGCAGACTGATTTAGATAAGATCTTGATGGGTACTGATGAGAAAGTGATTAAAAAATTATATGGTTATTTACTGGGAATGAAATTAGAGGAAGAACAAGTCAAAGAAACTATGATTGTTTGGGGGAAGAATTTTGGATATGGGATTGATTTAGAGAAATGGCAGAAATTGTGGTCTCAAAATTATAAAATGACAATGTCAACAGCATATAAAGAAAATTTGTATAAGATGTTTTACAGGTGGCACTTTCCTCCGACAAGAATAGCAAGAATGTTCAAGAATAAATCTGAAAAATGCTGGAAATGTCATCAGATACCCGGCTCGTATTACCATATGTGGTGGACTTGTGAGGACCCTAGAAAATATTGGACTATAATTCGCATGTGGTTGGAAAAAATGACAAAGAAACATATAGACTTGAAACCAGAGATCTTCTTATTGGGAATTTTACCTGATATATACAGTAAAGATTTGAAATATCTGATTGTAAATGTATTAACAGCGGCCAGGATTGTATTTGCTAAAAACTGGAAGAATGAGAAAATACCATTACAGGAAGAAATTATTAAGAAAATATTGGAATGTGCTGAGATGAGTAGATTGACATTTGAAATCAGAGAGCAAGAGGATAAACAATTCTATGAAATTTGGGATCTTTTTTATAAATGGCTAGATGATAAAATACGATAATAGAATATTTTAGATAGTAAGAAATATCTTTATCTTGTTATTTTGCTATTATTTTGTTAATCGATATTATATTTATAAAGGTTTTTTTTTTTTTTTTAGGATTGATCTGGTATGATTATATGATTAGTTGAATAATTTGGTTAAAGTATTGTTAGCTCATAAAGCATGAATGATTAAAAGTATAGTCAAAAAAAAATTTTTTTTTGTTTAGTGATTATAGGATATATAAGTTTGGATTGATAATATGAGTTGTTATGTAACATAATTGTAACTGGGACTACAAAATGAATGCACAAAAATGATGAACCAACTGACACACTGTATGTAAATATGAGAGGTGTATGTTTTGATGTTTTGTTTGTCTTGTCTGTTTGTAGAAAATTAATAAAAAAAAAATTTTCAAAAAAAAAAAAAAGATAGTTCAACACCCAGGTGACTTTTGTTGTTTGTCTGTGGGCATGGCCTAATTTGTGAATGTGTCTTGGTGGTCATGTGACTGGGGTAGGAGTGGCTTGCTGACTGGGCATGGCTAGTTGGTCATGTGACTGGCAAACCAAATTTAAGTGGTCCTCGCTTAATGACTAGGTCCTGAATTACTGGCCAGTTGCTTAGCAAGTGTTTTTTGCCAGTTTCCAAGTACAGGAGAGTCCTGTAGAGGGCAGGGCAGATGGCTATGTGACTGGCAATCCAACTTTAAGTGGTCCATCTCCAAGAGTCATCCATCATGCTCTCCAATAACCTTCTTATGCTGTGACTACTTTGGGCTGTCAAGCTGATCATCTAAGCATTTCACAAATGCCTTGTTTTCCTCCATTCCCTTTTTCTGGCAGCTAAAAAGACCAAAGGAGTATCTTTTTAGTTGACATAAGCTTTATTAAAGATATTTGCAAAGAGGACCCCAACTCCCAAACAAGTAGGAGAAAGGAGACATCGCCTTTAAGGTGGTTACAAACATTTATAGTATATCACTTAGAAAAGATTACATAATCCTTCCTGTTTCTCACTATACCAAAGAAAACATGTTAGAACTCATCACCAATGGAAAATGGAGATTAAGTAAAACATATGAAGAACAGTTGCAGAACTGGGCATGGCTAGTCTAGTGAAGAGAAGGACCAGGGGAAACAGGATAGAGTGTTCCAGTATTTGAGGGGCTGCCACAGAGAAGAGGAAGGGGTCAAGCTATTTTCTAAAGCACCTGAAGGCCAGACAAGGAATAATGGATGGAAACTGACCAAGGAGAGATTCAATCTAGAAATAAAGAGAAATTTTCTGACAGTGAGAACAATCAACCAATGGAACAGCTTTGCCTTGGAAACTATTGGAGCTTCATTACTGGAGGCTTTCAGGAAAGGATTGGACTGCCATTTGTCAGAAATGGTGTAGGGTCCCCTGCTTTGGCAGGGGGTTGGACTAGATGACCTACATGGTCCCTGCCAACTCTGTTAATCTAATCTAAAGTAGCCAAGTAGATTATGGACTTCATTTAATAAATACAACATCTTAGATTCAAAATGTTTTATGAGTTGACACATTCCTCAGCACTTGTGGGTTTTTCACTAACTTGATCATCATCATCTTTTAATGACCCCATAATACCTTTTGGGGTGAAGTCTGGGCAGCTGAATGGAGCTAGTAAAGTGTTTAATGGCTGGATGCCTTTCCTGTCGCCAATGTGGAGTTTTGTTCAGCAGATATATTGTCATTGTGCCCAGAGAGAGAAATATATGCCTCTTCTTAGGATTGAACTCACAGCCTCCTGATAGTGAGATGAAAACTCCACCTCTAGGCCACCGCACCACTCCTCACTAACTTGATGGAGATACTAAATTGTAGATAATACTCAAAATGGAATGGTACTAAAGCTTTCCAAGCACTATAAGAAAACTGAGATTTCTACTCTCCACATTCAATTCTCAGTGAAGGTCAATCACCTTGGTGACTATGTTTAGCCCAGTTAAAATGGGTCCTCAGGCTTTGGGAAGCAGAAAAAATACCAAAGTGGCAACTACCTTGTTAAGGAACTTTAGCCGTGAAATAAAATCTTGGTTGATAGTCTCTGTTTTTCAAAAGTCCCCAGAATCTCTTTCCTTGGATCCTCATTGGGGAGAACCAGCAATACCAAGATCTCCATTTTTGTCCAAGTACAGTTTCAGATGAGAAAGATTGCAAAACTCATTCTTCTCCAGAAATGGATGGAACTAGTTTTAAAAACAGAAAACTTGGTTTCTTATCCCAAGGTGGCCTTTTCACATTTGAATCTTTCTTCGATAGTTGCCTAACTTGCAAATGGGGTGTTAGTAGACTTACCAGTGAACGCCCTTCCTAAACACACTGTGATAGAGTCCAGCATTGGGTATAACTCCACCCTCTTATGATGTGAGCTGAGTCTGCCACCATAAAAGGTTTGCCTCTGCTGAGAGCCCCAGCTTTTCTTGTGAAGTATCTTGACAGACCAGCATTGTCTCTGGAATATAAACAAACAGAATGTGCATACAACCACCCCCCTACCCAAGAATAGTAGACCAGATGGCCACAGGGTGGGGCTGGACTCTATCTAGAAAGGGCATTCACTGGTAAGTCTACCAATGCCCCTTCTCCGTCATGCTGCTCTAGAGTCCAGCATTGGGACATACCAAAGCCTGCATGCCCAAGGGAGGGACTCGGCTGGTCCTCTTAATCCAAACCAGGAACCACTCGTTGGAGTACCCTTCGTTCAAATGCAACCTGTGCAGATGCAAAGGAGTCCAGCCAGTAATGTCAGACGAACAGAGAAGGTGAGGTCCATGTAGCAGCTCTACAAATTTCTTCAATCGGAGCCTACATCGCCCAAGCTGCCGAAGTCGTGTGCTCCGAGTAGAGTGTGCAGTCAGTTTCTTGGGAGCTGGCAAGCCAAGAGTTTCATATGAAGTAGAAATGCATGCTCTGATCTTCCTTCTCAATATGGGAAATGAGGCCTTAGACCCCAAGGAGACAGGTTGAAAAGACACAAACATTCACTCAGTTTTGCAAAAAGGTGCAGTTTGTTTGATTGAAATCCTTTTCACGTCCAATGTGTGCCACTGACATTCCATTACATGTTGGGGTTTGGGACAAAAGTCAGGGAGTACAATGTCTTGAACCCTGTGAAACCAAGAGTTGATTTTTGGTACAAATGAAAGGTCCAGATGCAAAACCACCCAGTTTTCATGAAACGTACACAAATCTGGCCTCACTGAAAGGACAGCTAGTTCAGACACCCTTCTAGCTGATGTAATAGCCACCAAGAAGGATACGTTCAGAGTTAAAATACGGAGACCTACCATTCGCAAAGGCTCAAAAGGAGAGCTTGGAGAACCTTAGGCAAGTCCCAAGTGGAATACCTATGCACAATGGGTGGTCACAGTTTGAGGCTCCCCTCAGAAATCTGTGGATCGAAGGGTGGTGGGAGAGGGATGTGTACCTGTCCTATGAAATTACCAAAGCTAAGACCGCCACCTGTCTGCGGAGGGTGCTGGCACGAGGCCCTTATCCAGCCTGTCCTAGAGAAACTGAAGGATCTCCAAAACAGAAGCTGAAGAGGGGCTCTGGGTTCTCTCTGAGCACCAGTCACTGAATTTCCAACAGGTGTCCAGTTGTAGACTTTTTAGGTGAAGCCTGTATTGTGTTAATTACAATATCTGAAAGGTTGGCCTCCTTCAAGAGCTTCCACTCAACCACCAAGTGGTCAACTGGAACCATTGGGGTTCTGGATGCAGAAGGGCCCCCTGACTGAGAGAGATTAGAGAGGCTGGGATTTTCCAAGGCCTCTGAACAGACAGGTTCACCAGGTCCACAAACCAGGGTCTCCTGGGCCAATATGGGGCCAGTGGAATCAGCTCTGTCTTTTCCTCCAACATCTTCTGGATAACTGCTGGGAAGATTGGGAGGGTGGGAAGGCATAGAGGAGACCTGGGGACCATCTGCTCCAAAGTGCATTGGTCCCCTCCACTCCTTGGGTTAGGAACCTGGAGAAAAACCTGTTTACCTGTGCATTCTGGGGAATGGCAAAGAGGACCACCTCTGGAGTTCCAAAAATGTGGGACAATTCTATGAACAGGGAGGTTGGAGTCTCCATTCCAAGTGGTCGACTTGAGATCGACTCAACCAGTCTGCTTGGGAGATGTCAACCCCTGAAATATGGTCCACCCTGAGAGACAGGAGGTTCCTCTCTTCCCATCTCCCCAGATGTTCCACCTCCCACATCAAAACCCTGGATCTGGTTCCTCCTTGCCTGTTGACATGAGCCTTGGCTGCTATTTTGTCTGTCATGATGAGCACATGGGACCCTGACACTAGGTTCTGGAAATTTCTCAGGGTGAGAAAAATATCCCTGAGTTCCAGGAGATTGATGGGAAGGGACCTGTCTGAAGATGGCCAATATGCTTGGGCCATCCGGCCCTGGGCATGTACTCCCCAGCTGTGAAGGCTGGCATTTGCAGTCACTACAATTCTGCTTCTCATCATAAAGGGATTGCCTTTGTGATGGCCTGGGACTGCCACCATCAAAAGGACCAAAGCACCTGTGGAGAAAGCAGCAACCTGCGGGCAGAATGACTGATCCCCTCTCTTTGGAAGGGGAGGAGGAACCACTGCAAGGTGTGTGCATATAGGCATGCCCATGGCACAATTTCAATGCAGGAGATCATCTTCCCAAGCAATTGGGACAGGAGAGAGGTGGAACGGAGCAACTTAGTTGAATTCTGTTTATCAACTCTTTGATGCTGTCCTGTCAGTCCTGTGAAAAGAAGACTTTGCAGCTGACTGGGTCGATGATGACCCCGAGGTGCAACAGTCAGGTCATTGGAGAAAGATGGCTCTTGATCAGGTTGATGAAGAAACCATGTTCCTGCAACACCTGCATCATGATTTGAAGATCTCGTTTGGCCACCTGGATGGAGGTAGATTGAATCAGAATGTTGTCTAGGTAGCAGGTAAGGCTCAGAGGAGGGCTGCCAATGCTGCCAGGACCTTAGTAAAAACCCTTGGTGCCAATGAAATGCCAAATTGTAGGGCCCGGTATTGGTAGTGCTCACTGCAATAAGTAAAATGGAGGAACTGGCGATGAGGAGGCCAAATTGGGATACATTGCGGAACCTGACTGAAAAGTACAATGTAAAATAGTTTATCTCTTTTTTAGGGAATTATTATTTCTATAACTAATGAAAATAAATGTTTAATTGAGGGAATTAAGTACATTTAAACTACTGAGGTGACACCCCCAAATTAGTAAAAGGGAAGGGGAAATTTATGTTTTATTTTGCATGTAAAAGCTTATATTAATTTAGACTTTAAGGAAAGAATATGAGATGGAATTGCAAATTTGACAGACAAAAGAATTAAAAGAGAATAAGTATGAAGATATGGGAATTATTTGTGACTTAAATGAGAAAAGAGTACTTTGAAAAAGGCCACGCTTAAAAGAAACGTTAATGCTTAAGAAATATATTTGAAATAAATTAAAATGAACTGAGAAGAAGTTTAAAATCAAAGTAATATTAATGAATAGGATTATTTTTTTTGTTCTTCTTCTTATGAAAAAGTTGAAATGGACAGGTAAAATGAGAAAAGAATATATTGGAAAAGGCCATACCCAAAAGGAAAATATATTTGAAATAAATTGAATTGAATTGAAAAGATGTTTAGAATGAAAGTAATAATAATGAATAGAATTAATTTATTTGAAAATTGAAATGGAGAGGTAATAATAGAATTGTTAAAAATGGATAAGATAGGAAGTTGAATGTTAAAATGAATATATAATTACTGTCATATTTGTATGTAAAAGTGCTGATTCGGAATTATGTTGTACACCGAAAAGAGCCCTTTTTTACTTTGTTTTGGAAAAATTGAATAAAACGTGTTCAAAAAAAAAAAAAAAAAGAAACCTAGTTAAATGAGAAGAGGATAGTAGCATAACTCAGTGGATAAAAGCTAAATTTGCTCTGATTTTATAAATGTAATAGCAAATCGGTCGATTTAAAGGTTATATGTGAGAGCAATAGGCCTAATTATAGGCCTGGGTGTTTCATAAATTAGATTCTTCAATGAAGCATGTTCACAGGCTGGGTGTCATCAATCACATTCTCCAATGAAGGATTTTCATGGGCAGATCATCTGGTAGCCTAGCTACAATCATTGTAAGAAAAGTGTGGAATGTACTTCTGGTTTTAAACTGTCCTACTGCTCTTTCAGATATCCTCCCCCCCCCTTTATGGCAACTCAAAAATAGGCATAGGAGTGTTTTACAAATTGAAAGAGAGCTTCCAATTTGGGGAACAGAGAATCATGTGGGATTTTCTTGTGGGGGGCAGGAATAAGACACCAATCTGGTTTCAGGCTTTTTCTTCTTTGTTTCTGGAATCAGCTCTTTGCAGAGTGTTGAGCCTCCTAGATACTGTTTGGCAGTGTCAGGTCTGACATTTTCAGCTAGGAGGGAGGGAACATGTGGGGAATAAATGGGCAATAAACCTGTGTGGGTATGTGATGGGAAATGGGGAGGGGGAAATGACAGATTGATAAAGAACACAGAAGCTCAGAACTAGTTTGTGCCAGCACTCAAGGCCATGTACCCTGAGAAAGATTGTGGATTACCCCAAACATCTCAGTATTCTCAAAACACCTACATGAATCTTCATTGGTTGAAGATGGACTGGTCATGGGGAGAAGCATTCTCTATCTTTTTCCCATGGGAAACTTAGTTCTAGCCTGATTTTCCTACAACTAGTACCCATTAGTAAAACAACCTATCACTTCAACCAAATCGAATTGAGGGTCTTTCTTTCCTAAGGGACCTACCTGGGGGCAGATCTGACAATGGGTCATTTTGTTGGGATATGCCCAGATATAGTTTTGGGAGATTGATGACTCAACAACACAGTCATGGAACTCTACATTTCATTATTCTTATATCAATAATTTTAATTCCTTCAGTTTAAAATCACCTTGTCAGAATAAAAAGAAGCATACAAATTTACCAATAATTATCGCAATAAAGCATTAAATATTATGAGCCTAAGAAACAATTTCACTATCAATTTCCTACTTTTATCATTAGCTGCTCCTTAGTGTTTAGATCTAAACACTAAGGAGCAGCTAATGATAAAAGTAGGAAATCATTATAGGATGATATCATTATAGGATGATAATGTTGCACTTGGGGATGAAGATGCAGATCAGCAACCCAGCACTGGAGGCCAAGATGGAGAAGATCTGCACAGCTACCATGTATTTCCCTTTGGTGCTCAGGTAGGTGGGCAGGAAGGAGACCCAAACACTACAGAAGACCAGCATGCTGAAGGTGATCAGCTTGGCTTCATTGAAGGCCCCTGGCAGGTATATGGCTAAGAAAGCCACCAAGAAGCAGATGGCAGCTAGGAAACCCATGTAGCTGAGGACAACATAAAACATGGTAACAGATCCTTCATTGCACTGAAAGACAATCTCTCGAGGCTGGGAGTGCAGGTCAGAGTCAGGGAATGGGGGTGAAACTCCCAGCCAGATGGAGCAAATGGTAATTTGGACAATAGAACAAGAAAAGATGATGGAGTTGGCCAAGCTCTTCCCCAACCATCTCTTAACTTGGTTTCCTGGTTTTGTGGCCAGGAAAGCCAGAATCACTGTGATTGTTTTGGCCAAGAGTGAAGAAATTGCAACTGAGAAAACAATGCTGAACGCTGTTTGTCGTAGAAGACAAGTGGCTTTTTTTGGTTGACCAATGAAGAGAAAAGGAGACAAGAAGCAAAACAAGAGGGAGATCAAGAGAGGTCGCAGTTGTTGGCTTTGACAATGGGAGTTTCTAAGTATTTAATAAATATGATAAAAATGAAAGCTGTAGTTAGGAACAAGAATAGGGCAAAGGAGATGAGGATAATACTCAGATGTTCTTCATAGGACAGGAAGGATATTCTTTTGGGGATACATTTGACTTGGTTCTGATTTGGATATTGATCATCTGGGCATCTAGTGCATTTTTCAGTATCTGAGAAAATAGAAAGTTATGTTTCTTATGTAGACTTTTCTTTCATATTTGAAGATAGACCTTCTTTTATGATAGGTCGTAATGAGAGACCAGAAAGCCATTGTAAATGTTAAATATAAGAAAAACATACACATATACAATAAGAAAAATGAAATCCAACCCCAAAATACCTGTCACAAAAGCTTCCCTTCACCAAGATCACTACATCTTTGACCTCACCTTATCCCAACACCTGGGAGATTAACCATTTCTCTGGAGAGTAGAAAAGTAGGGCTCTGTCTTATCTCAGCAGGTGGGGTTTCTATAGTACAGGGGCTTCAGCAGAAAAGGCAGACCTCCAAACACCCACAAAGTGGCAAAGTTTTAAGGAATGAATCTGGGGCATGCCTATCATAGATGGACAATGGGATGATGAGATGAACAACAAATAACTTCAAGAAGAGGAGGTTCCATGGAAATTCTGGTCCTAAGCCATGTCGGGTTTTAAAAGTAAATTTAATTGCACTTGGGAAGAAACTGGGAAGCTTTGCAGCTTGCACATAAGGGGCATAAAGTGGCAGAATGTAGGGGAACTCTACCCAGTGCATGATATTGCATTCAGAAGCATTTGTAAATTCAAGGTAGTCTTCATTATCAACCCCATGTAGAGAACATTTCAGTAATTCAAACAGGAAGTGACAAAGGCATGAGCAAGACCTTCAATCCAGAAAAGGGCACAGTTGGTAGCTATGAGTCTAGGAGAGCCCCCCCCAACATTATGCACCACCTCCATCCTAGGAAGTGCCACCTTACCAGAGTAATATATGGATTTGATTTATAAGTTAATATCTAAGGTATTATCTAAGGCAGGGGTGTCAAATTCAAGACCTGTGGGGCAGATCCACATGTGGTGCTCCAGAGCTCCATTATTGCCAGCAGAGGGCCATCAAAACAAACTAAAAGCAAAACAAAACAAAAGGAGACATTTGAACATGCAAGAAGGGACAGGAAAGGAGAAAGGGAAAGAGGAAAGACAAAGAAAAAAACAGAGAAGATGGGAAGAGAGCAAGGAAGAAAACAAAAGGAAAAGGGAGAAGGAAGAAGAAAGGAGAATGAAAAGGAAAGAAAAAAGAGAAGGAAGGAAGGAAGGAAGGAAGGAAGGAAGGAAGGAAGGAAGGAAGGAAGGAAGGAAGGAAGGAAGGAAGGAAGGAAGGAAAGAGATTATGAGAGGGGATGGAGGTCCTGAGGGAAGTCTTGCCTTAGTGTTTGGCCACCACAGGTGCACCAAATACAAGTGATGTTGAGCTGGCCACACCCACTCTGCCCCTCTCAGGTCAAACACAACCCTGACGTGGCCCTCAATGAAATCGAGTTTGACACACCTGATCTAAAACATCTCAGGTAGTCGAATATTTAAGGTAGTAGAAATATGATAAAAGAATACCCCAGACAGGATTCCAGGTAACATTCAGAACTATTGTGCTTAATTCAGAATTAATTAATACAGAAACTCTATTCTGGAGTGGCTCTCCTTATTTTTAATTTTGAGAAAATAGTATTTTTTATATTTATTTGATTTGTCAATCACTTACAAGATACAGGTATAAGAATAAATATAGTTTTGAGATAGATACTTATAAAACTATATTTATTTATTATCATATTTATGTATTCATGTATTCAATATATGTAATGTAATATAATATAATAATATAATATAATAATATAATATAATATAATATAATATAATATAATATAATATAATATAATATAATATAATATAATATAATATAATATAATATAATATAATATAATATAATATAATATAATATAATATAATATAATATAATATAATATAATATAATATAATATAATATAATATAATATAATATAATATAATGGTTTGCTTGAATTATAGCAAAGGAACTTAAGAAACACAATTTTTGTTTGTTTTATCCATCTGGAACCCCTCCACAAAATTAGAAAAAGGTAAACATATGAGACAATGTGTATACATGTAAGTATACATATCTGTTGCATTCACTACCTCCAGAGGTGGTGTTCAGCAGGTTCTGACCAGTTCTGGAGAATCGGTAATGGAAATTTTGAGTAGTCTGGAGAACCAGTAAATACCACCTCTGACTGGCCAGCCCCACCTATTCTCTGCCTCCCAAGTCCCAACTGATCAGTGGGGTCTTCTTTTGTTGCCCTGCACATGAGAATGGAGCTGGAAAGCAGGTTAGTGGGGTGGGAATGGAGATTTTGTAGTATCCTTCCCCTGCCACATCCACCAAGCCATGCCCACCAAGCCATGCCATGTCCACCAAGCCACGCCCACAGAACCAGTAGTAAAAAAATTTGAATCCTGCCACTGACTGCCTCCCTCAACACATGGACTGTTTAAAACACCCTTGTAAGTAAACCTTCACAGCACGTGCAATCAGCAAACGATAAGGTGAAGTTGCTTAAATTTTTCAAGAGGTCATCTAAAATCACAGGGCCTTCATGCTTTTAGCTAGTCAAGGAAGTGAATTAGTAAAGTCTAGTTGTGAATTAGCAAAGTCGAGTTGCTGTACACATGCTGACTAGCAGAGTAAGATTCCAAATAGGTATTCAAATTAATTGTGGAACTCTCTCACTTTTGGGCTAACAAACTTTGGCTAAATTTACTATTTGTTGGGCTTTTGACTTGCAGTGTAATTTGAGCTTTTGACCTGTCACTGCATTCAGTTCTTCCTGACACTGATACCCTGTTGCAAAAAAAATTATTTTAGGTCATAAGGCTATAACAGCCACCAGTCTCTCCCCAGTGGAAGAACATTTATTTTTCTTTTTGTAACCAGGGTGTAGAAATCTTCCTGCCTGTATACTGCACTAGCCAAAAAGAGGGCTATGAAAATATTTACAGACCTCTCACATCCCGGACATAAACTGTTTCAACTTCTTCCCTCAAAATGACTCTACAGAGCACTGCACATCAGAACAGCAAGATACAAAGACAGTCTTTTCCCAAACACCATCACTCTGCTAAACAAATAATTTCCTCAACACTGTCCAACTATTTACAAAGTCTGCACTACTATTACTATTAATGTTCTCATCACTCCTTATCAAGCATCACATCCCACTTATGACTGTATGACTGAAACTTTGTCGCTTGTATCCTTACAATTTATATTGACCGTTTCCTTGTATGATTTGATTGGTTATTATTGTACCCTATGATTATTATTAAGTGTTGTACCTTATGATTCTTGACAAATGTATCTTTTCTTTTATGTACACTGAGAATATATGCACCAAGACAAATTCTTTGTGTGTCCAATCACCCTTGGCCAAAAAAGAATTCTAGTTTCTAGATTGTATCGCTCCATAATGAGCTTCCACTCATTGTTCTTTGTCCTGCCCTCAAGTGCTTTGGAAAATAAGTTGACTCCCTCTTTTCAGAGACACCCCTCATGTAATGTAAGATAACTATCATGTCACCCTTTATCCTTCTCTGTTAAGTTAGAATTACCTAGTTCCCTTAACTGTTCATCATATGGTTAGCCTCCAGATCTCATATCATTTTTACAGGTCTTCTCTGCATTCGTTCTAGGGTCTCTGCATCTTTTTTGTATTGTATGAACAGAATTGGATGCAGTATTCCAAGTATGGCTTCACTAGTATAATGTAGAATAGCACTATCACTTGTCATGATCTTGACACAATCCTTCTATTGATGAACCGAGGACTGCATTGGCCTTTTCTGCATCTGAAGCACATTGCTGGCTCATCCTTTTTAATAGATTAACAGATTAATAGAGTTGGAAGGGACTTTGTACTGTAGGTCATCTAGTCCAACCTCCTGTCCAAGCAGGAAACTCTACATAATCTCTGACGAATGGCAGTCCAATCTCTTCTTAAAAGCCTCCAGTGATGAAGCTTCCACAACTTCTGAAGGAAAACTGTTCCATTGGTTGATGGTTCTCACTGTCGAAAATTTCTCCTTATTTCTATGTTAAATCTCTCCTTGTTCAGTTTCCATCCATTATTCCTTGTCTGACCTACAGGAGCTTTAGAAAATAGCTTGACCCCTTCCTCTCTGTGGCAGCCCCTCAAATATTGGAAGACTGCTATCATGTCTCCCTTGATCCTTCTCTTCACTAGACTAGCCATGCCCAGTTCTGCAACCGTTCTTCATATGTTTTAGTCTCCAGTCCCCTAATCATCCTGGTTGCTCTTCTGGTCTACTTAAATGGTGGTCCACTATATATATCTTCTGAAGGCAAGTTGTTCCACTGATTAATTGAGCTAACATTCGGTAAATTTCTCCTTAGTTCTAAGTTGCTTCTCTCCTTGATTAGTTTCTGTCATGCCCATGTTGGAATCTGATTTTGAGGGGGAGGTCATGCAGCTGACAAGGAGTGTGAGTGTGGCTCCGGTGGCTGAGGAAGAAACTGGGGAAGGGCACAGTCTGGCTGGGCATTCAGGGGAAGACCCAGGGCCACCCCCTCTTCATCCTAGGGCATGCAGGGAGGAACGGAGAAGGGAGCAACATGAGTTACATGGTTACGGGGAAGAAAAGAGCCCCAATTCCATTCATTAGTTGCAGCTGGGAAAACAGGATTTAAAAAGGGGGTTTGTGCACAGCACCTTGCTGGAAGCAAAGTGTGAATTATCTTTGTTTGTCAAGTTTTATCTGAGTTCTGGCGTCCTCCCAAATGTGTGTATTTCGTTGTCTTTTGAAGTCTGCAATTCCTTATCATGCCCTGTCTCATTAATTGATGCACCGTGCTTTGTGTTGGTTTTTATTTTTAATTTATATGTACTTTGGGTTCGGACTGAATTTCTTCCCTTTAAAAACTGTTCTTGAGAGAGTTTGTTCTCCAGCCAATGATAACTGAACATTGTGGGCCTAGCTGGAGGTATTAAAGGGATTTTACCTACTTTTGTGACTTAGTTGCTTTTGTGCCATACCTCGGGTCATCACAGTTTCCATCTATTGCTTCTTGTTCTGCCCTCAGGTGCTCTGGAGAATAGCTTGACTCCCTCTTTTTTGTGGCAGCCCCTGACATATTGGAGCACTGCTATCATGTCTCCCCTAATCTTTCTTTTCATTAAACTAGACATACCCAATTCATGTAATCATTCTTTGTATCTTTTAGCTTCCAGTCACCTAATCATCTTTGTTGCTCTTCTGTGCACTCTTTCTAGAGTCTCAACTTCTTTTTTATATTGTGGCGACCAAAACTGAATGCAGTATTCCACTTGAGATCTTACCAAGGCGTTATAAAGTGGTACTAATAGTTCATGTGATCTTGATTCTATTCCTCTGTTAATGCAGCCTAGGATTGTATTGACTTTTGTGGCAGCTGCAGGCTCATATTTAAATGATTGTTCACTAGGACTCCAAGATCCCTTTTACAATTACTACTATTGAACCAAGTACTACCTATCCTATACCTGTGTATTTGGTTTTTCTTGCCTAAATGTAGAACCTTACTTTTCTCATCATTTAATTTCATTTTGTTAGATAGGGCCCAATATTTAAGAGTGTCAAGATTGTTTTGTATTTTAAGTCTGTCTTCTGGAGTATTGGCTATTTCTGCCAACTTGGTATCACCTGCAAATTTGGTGAGTTTCCTGTCTAATCCCTCATCTAAGTTATTGATGAAGATATTGAAGAATACGAACTTAAGACAGAAATTTGTGGTTTCCCCAATGCTCATGACCCTCCAGGTACATGCAGTTTCACTGAGAGTGCTTGTTCAGCCAGTTACAAATCCATCTGGTGGTGATACTGTCTAATCTACATTTTTCTAGCTTATTGAGTAGTAGGTTGTGATTTAATCAACTTATCAAATGCCATATTGAAGTCCAAGGAAATCATACCTATAGCATTTCTCTTGTTCATTAATTTTGTCACATTGTAAAAGAATGTAAAAAGATTTGTCTGGCATGATCTATTTATGACTTTGTTTGACTTTAGGTGTCCGCTGATTCATTACTTAATTATCTTTTCCAGAATCTTCCAATCCATCCATCAATCCAACAATCAATCTGTTTTTAGATTTTTAGTTACAAAAGCAGAAAGATCTAATTCGGAAAACTATGGAAGAAGGGAAGTTGGATTCAAGGCACAAAAGAAAACCAAATGGACTCACCATAAAATCTATCAATAGAATAGGAGTGTGTGAGAAGGGATATAAATCAAATTCTCCATTATTAGGGACAAAATCTGTCTCTTTCTTCTTTAAATTTCTAATGGTCCTTGTAATGGATTAAAAGATGACCACAAATGTGGTCTGTAGCCCAGTTCAACAATCACAGATTCAGCATAAACCAGCACTATGGATTCCTTGGTAGGATTGCTAATGGTTCCTCTCCTTTCTTATTTTTCAAAAGTTCTTGGTTATTAAATAATGAAATAAAAACAACTGCAATACCAACATAAAATAGAATTTAGTTGTGTTTGTGAAAGAAAAAAGTCACACCTATACTATTGGGTTTAAAAGAAACTAATATAAAGGAGAGAAAATCAACTTCAGGTACGGCTATACTGTTAGGAAAAGCACTGATTGGTTGGAGGTCAATTAGACAACAACACATAAGTATGTCCACAATGGAAGCAGAAGTTTCATGTCTCTCTTTATTATGCACTGATTTAATTCTGTATGAACAGTTATTATTGGATATGGGAATAACTGTTAATGATTCCATTGTAGTTTATGAGGACAATTAAGCACCATACGGTTGGCTACAAATATTGCTGTGAAAACGAGATCTAAGCATACAGATCTTAGATATCTGAATGTAAGGCCTAAACGTCTGTGTAGCAAATGTATGCATTCATCATGAGGTTTAACATTATTATACACTGTGTTAGCTACCTCTAACTGATTATCATTTAACACATATAATTCACCTTTTAAAGTTGCATCACTTTTTTACCTTCCTTTTCTATTATGCAGTTTTCTCCCCAAAGGTAACTACATAACCTAGTTTAATCAAAACTCTAACTGAAAGCAAATTAAACTTAAGTTGTGGTACATATAACATTTTTACATTTTCTTTTATGCAAGAACAATGTGCAATACCTTCACCTTTTGCTTTCATTTTCCAGCCATTAGCTACCAATATCTGCTGTGAACTCGTGGACATCTTAATAAATCTTTTCTTATCTTTCGATGCTCCACTAACTACAACCCATAAATTATTATTCACAGTTTCATTGCTATACATGGCTAACTCTATGCATTTTTTATCCTTTTGATGCCTTTTAGCATTCTGGCTGGCATTGTGGCGTTTTCCTTTCTTGCAGAATCTAGCCAAATGTCCTTTTCCTCCACAATTAAAATATTTTCTAATTGTATAGGCTGTCGAAGATTCTTTATCTTCTTGTGGTTCCCTTCTTAATTAATTCCTTTCAAGCCTTCTCCTGGCTTCTTCAATTAATCTGCCAGTAATGTCAGTTAATGTGAGGTTATCTTTTGGCAGTACTTCAAGTGAAGTTACATCGTCATCATAGCTCTCATTTAACGAAGACAAAATGATATAAACCTGATGTAGTTCTGTGAAGATAAGTTCTTTTTCATGCAGTTCCTGAAAAATCCTCCTCATTGTGTTTATATGAATCAACATGTCTCCATTCTTTTGAAGATGTGTTCTGAACAGTTTCCGTGAAAGATTTATATGTGCTCCTACACTGTCTCGAACATAAATCTTTTTTAAATTCTCCCAACATTTCGCAGCTGTTTCCTCTCCATGAATATGGACAAGCTGCAGGTCACAGAGTGTCAGTCCTATTATACAGAGAGTTTGCTCATTCTTCAGTTTATATTCTTGTATTTTCTGGACATCATCCTCATCTTCCAGATCCCAAGCATCTACCTCTGGTGGGTTTTGAATTATACTCCATAAACCTTCTCTGCGTAGAAGTAGGCTGCATTTCATATACCATGAAACATAGTTTGTTCCATCCAGTTTGGATATTAGAGACAAACTTGGTAAATTGACTTGTGCCATCTTTTTCTGGATATTAAAACTATAATTAATAAAACACAGCTGTCGGTTTACAGTATTGTGTAACTACACTAACTCTCACTTTATATAAGCCTGTTATATCCTGGTTAGTCTGACTGTGCAGCTGGGCCCATAACCAGTGTTAGGAATACACCCTAGCAGAATCTGCATGGCAGTCAGGCAGTCAGGCAAAATATGTGAGATAAATGTTTTTGCAGCTTACACTCAGTAAAACAGATACACTGTGCTAGTTAAATAGTTTATTCCAGTAAGATTTTTAGCATAATCAAAAAATTCATATATCATTCACTAATTCAGTCCGTCCGGGGATTATTCAGTTGCAAAGTCCAGTGTCAAAAAAGAGGTCAGTAAACTTACAAATATCAGTCCAGTAATATATCTCTTCTTGCAGTAGAGATATGAAGAAAATCAAACCTCCTTTCTTCCTTCAGCAGCAGGGAACACGCATTTAACAAATCATCAATCCATCATAGTCAGCAAGCAATTCAGTAAGCCAGCAATCAATCAAATTCTCTTGCTCCCTCTTGTGGCGGTTTTACAACTGCACTCAAAATTACATGCTTTGCTGTTTAAAGTGACACACACTTAAATTCACTATCATAGTTTATATATATTATTTTACCCAAACTACGTTAGGTAACCTTGTTATTCCTAACAATCTTCTTCCAAACACACCCAAACCTGTACGATCCAATCTGAATCAATCACTGGGATCAGAGGTTTATTCTTCCAAGCATTCGGCGCTCATCCTCAGGGAACTTCTGACTCTCCACACTCAAACTTGTTCTGCACTGTAACCCTCAACATTGTTACTATTCACAATGATATATTTCAAAAAATGAAAAATGGATGGACATGATGAACACCAAGAGATGTCCTCTTCCAGATGACATGTCACCATAGCTGACAGATTCTCTTTTAACAGAATAACAGAGTTGGAAGGGATCTTGGAGAACTTCTAGTCCAACCCCTTGCTCTAGCAGGAAACTTTATACCATTTCAGACAAATGGTTGTCCAATTTCTTCTTTAATACTTTCAGTGTGTTCTATTCAAGCTTAACCTCACTCTCATCTTTCTATATTACCTAGCAATGAAATAAATAGTGAATATTATTTAAAATTGAATGAGAGTCAACCTTAGGATTACCAGTCAAAAGCCTTTTAAAGTGGTGGTTGCCAACCAGTGGCCCGGGGACCACTGGTGGTCCATGAGAAAATTTTGTGGGTCAGCAGAGAAATGTCACCCCCAAAGAAATTAATTCTGGTTGGGTGGGAACACAAGGCTGCACCACCCACATGGCTTGTGGGAACACTGTGAACAACATGAGGTAGTGAGGGGAGGGGGAAAGGGCAGAGGGGGGAGCTTGCCCCACGTGCCTTGCCTGGCCACTAGGTTGTTTCTCCTTCTTTCTTCTTCTGCTTTTGGTTGCATGCAAGGAAAGCAGCAAAAGTCTTTCTTTCTCTCCCCCAAACTCTTCCAGAAATGAGTCTTTGGGACCCTGCAAGACATCCTGCTCCAAGAGGCTGCACCAGCAAAGACTCATTTCTGGTGGAGTTTGAAGGACAGGAAGAAAGTCTTCTGCTGCTTCTGCTGCTTTCCTTGCAAGAAGTCAAAAGTCTTTCTCTCTCTCTCTCCCTCCCTCCCTCCCTCCCCCTGAGAACAGAGCTGGAGATGATATCCTGCGATCCCAAATAAAGAATGATTGATCGGTAGAAAAACGGGGTGGAAACTTTTCCTGCAGACTTTTTGGGGGATTTTCCCAGGGTCTCTGGTCCACAGAATTTAAAATGATGAGTTTGGTGGTCCCTAAGGTCCAAAAGGTTGGCGACCTCTGTTTTAATGGGAAATGCCTGCTGAATGGTCTTTTCCAAGGTCTGCCAGTTTCTTCTTGTCTCAGCCCCAAAGGTGCTTTTCCAAAGTCCAATTGCCATTTGGAAAAGCAATTTTGGGACAACCATGACCTGAATGATTGAAAATCTCCTTAGACTTTGCTGGCTGAGGAACTCTGGGAGTTGAAGCCCACAAGTCTTAAACTTGCCAAGGTTGGAGACCGCCTGCCTTAGACCCTCTGGTCTCAGACACCTTCCTAGGTGGAAATGATTCCTTCTGCGCAAGGGACCTAGGAGTCCTAAGGGACAGTCACTAAAATATGAGCCAGCAGTGTGTGGCAGCAGCCCCAAAAGCTAACACAATCATTGGTTGTATAAACAGAAGCATAGAATCAAAATCACATGAAGTATTAGTACTGCTTTATAAAGCCTTAGTAAGGCCATATCTGGAATATAGCATCCAGTTTTGGTCACCACGTTACAAAAAGATATAGAGACTTTTGGAAACAGTGCAGAGAAGAACAACTAAGATGATTAAAGGGCTGTGTCAACTCATAAAATATTTATATGGTCTTTTTAGAGTTACCAACAGAAAGGGAGTGGGAAGCAGTGAGCAGCTTTCATTCCATCTATGTTTTCAAAGATAGTTTCTAGGTGACCGAAGTTTCTGCCATGCAAAATTCTAACTGGAGAGTATGATTTATGACTCTTGGCTATGGATGTGTCCCATTGGAGAATATGAATTATTATTTTTTTATAAAAAGTTTTTTTTATTTTTAACAACAAACATGGACAAACATAAACAAAAAACAAAAAATAAAACCTTCTTTCAACTATACAGTGTGTTGGTTGGTACATATTTCATGTACACAATATCTATAGTCTTTTCCTCTT
Organism: Hydrophis major; assembly: GCA_033807585.1. NCBI lineage: Eukaryota > Metazoa > Chordata > Lepidosauria > Squamata > Elapidae > Hydrophis > Hydrophis major. The sequence continues at coordinate 26,081,524 of CM066329.1, forward strand.
AAGTTTAAATTTACATTCATAGCGAATATGAATTATGATACACCCAGGGGTTGGGGGAAAATGAGAATCAAGGGTGACAATGAATGATATGCTTCAGTCGGCTACACCCAGGAAGTACCGGCATGTTTACTCCTAATAAATCTTCTTTAAGCTTTGGAAGTTTGGCTAGAGATTCATGATTTGAATGGGGGGAACTTTTGGAGCCCTGACAACTAGCCCTGAGAGCCTGGAGATAAAAACTTATGAAGAATGGTTGCAGGATTTGGGTTTGGTTAATCTAGAGACAAGAAGGACTAAGGGGGACATAATGGTTGTATTCCAGTATTTGAGAGGTTGCCACAAAGATCAACTTATTTTCCAAGGCACCAGAGGGCAGAACAAGAAACAATGGATTGAAACTAATCAAGGAGAGAAGCAACCTGGAATTAAGGAGAAACTTCCTAACAATGAGGACACTTCACCAGTGGAGACCTTTGCCCTCAGAAGATGCATCACGGGAGGTTTTTAAGAAGACATTGCACAATTCCTTGTTTCAAATGGTATGGGGTCTCTTGCTTGAACAGGGAGTTGGACTAGAAGATCTTCAAAGCAGTGGTGGATTCAAATAATTTAACAGCCAGTTATTTTCCTGAATGACCAGCTGGGTGGGGATGGAGTTAGAATTAGAAGACCTTGAAGGTCCCTTCCAACTCTATTCTGACAGAATAGAGCACACGGGTTTTCTTTCCTGGGCCACCTTCACAAATCCTGGATGATAGCATTTCACACATCTGGAAGGAGGCATGGGCTGAACAAAGGGAAGAAGAAGATCTAGAAAAGAAATGAACCTTGTCCTACAATCTAGTCTTTGAATCAGCACTGGTCAGAAGCAGGAAGTTACAAAATCTACTTTCTGAGGAAATGTTATGACAGAACATAGAAAATACATACAAAAATGTTTTCTGTCTTCATCTTTCCAGAAACTAATTAAATTCATATTAAGATATCACTCTTTGTGACCATTTTAAAAAGTCTCTACTGATCCTAGATTTTCCAAAAACATTTTATTGGAAAGATTTGGGGCCAACTTCTCCATTCCCCCTCAAAGGCCCCTTTGGGCACCTGTCTGTTGACTTGTTCAGAGTTCAGAGAGGTGATGATTCTTTTCCATGCCATTATCTGAACCATAGTAATTAATTTGTTGATTTTATCTTAAATCCCTAAAGATGTAAAACTCACAACAAATATTAACACCAACATGTCAAAAATGTTTTGATGTTGATATCAGATTCAAAAGCATTGTTGGGTGGAGTCTACATCAAAGATAAATGGCTCAAGGGACAGAGATAGAATCTGGGCATGGTTTCAGGACAAGCAGAGCCTGTGTGTATTTCCATTAGCTGGTCCTTGTCTTGATCTGAAACTTCTGTCTTTCTAGAGGTTTTGGTTTCTTCCACCTCTTCTTCTCATTCTTTGTTCAAAAAGCAGATGCAAAACAGAAGGCTCAGTCAGGAGTACAAGTCATGTTGCTGCTAATTCTACTTGTGCTGCTTCTGTGGCCACAGGGGGCCAATGGGATACCCAAAGCCAAATGCCTCCTGACTCTAGAGCAGGGCGAAATGGATGCACATAATCTTTACAAGCCAGGAGATTATTTTATTAGTGGCATAGTCTCTGCATTGGATGTTAGGTTTCAATCATTAACCTTCGACAGAAGTCCTTCAACAAAGTTCATTGAGTAAGTAAATCTTTGTGCACTGCACTGGAGCCACACTTCCAGACAAGTCTACCTGAATGACAGAGAATCTTCATACTCAATCTGAAATCTTAATCCAATAGCATGAATAATTATAATGTCTAGAATCACTCACTAGGAATAAACTAGCCATCACCAAGTCGGGCAACAGTTCTTCATATGTTTTGTCTTCAGGCCTTTAATCATCTTGGTCGCTTCTCTTCATTACTTTTTCCAAAGTCTCAACATCATTTTTGTGATGCGGTGAGCAAAACTGGATACAGTATTTCAGATGTTAAATGAATACCTATTATTATAAAGCAGTTCTAATATTTCATGTGATTTTGATTCTATAATAATTATAACTACTTTGGCCATTTGGAATCTTAAAATTTAATACAATTTAAAATAATCTTAGAACTGAAATATAGAAGCTATGTGCAGATATCTTGTATCTTTATTAAAAGACATCAAATATGGGATAAAATCCTTGAAACCAACTAATGAAATGAAAGTTCTGTTAGTATAATCAACTTTTAGTGTGCCTTTACTATATGATCAAAATCTTTTTGTTTGTTTCATTCTCTTTCTATGTCCACAGTTTGAATGTTTCATTTATATGTTCATATCTGCAGAAAGGGATATAAAAACTTTTGGAAATTTTTGCCCTTTCTTTATGCTACCAAGGATATCAACCAGAATGCTGATTTCTTACCTAACATCACCCTGGGTTATAACATCTATGAAAATTTCTTCAAGATAGAAATGACTTCAGATCCTTTATTGGACGTGCTTTCTGATGGAGAGGCCAATGTTCCCAACTACAGGTGTGGAAGGCAGAGAAACACAGTGGCTGTTCTGGAAGGGGCTGAGACTGGCATCTCCATCCAGATGTCAACTTTGTTGGGAACCTACAAAATCCCTCAGGTGTGTCTTTCTTAGAAGACAGTTTTCACTCAAGCAACTTTAAATAAGAGATTTTCTGCTGACAATGAAGAAGAGAATCCCTTCATAAGTGGATTATTGTGTTCCTGTCAACAAATAGTAAAAGAAGGGAATGTCCTATCAAACCCTGCACCAGTTAACAGTGGTGTCCCTCAAGATAGCATTTTAGGACCCACACTCTTTATACTCTACATAAATGACCTTTGTGATCACCTTATAAGCACCTGTGCCCTCTTCACTGATGAGGTAAAACTATTCAACGCTGCCGACAATGCTACTGTTCTTCAAAATGACCTTGGTCATGTGTCTGAATGGTCAAACATTTGGCAACTCCAAATCTCAACCAACAAATGCTTTGTTCTACACATTGGTAAAAAAAAACCAGTACACCAAATACAAGCTTGGCAGATATGACTGTGTTGATGACCCTCGCTCTATCAAAGACCTTGGAGTACTCATATCAAATGACCTAGGCACCAGAGCTCACTGTAAAAGCATTTTCAAAAAGCATTAAGAATTGTAATCTAATCTTACGAAGCTTCTCCTCCGGTAATACTGAATTGCTAACTAGGGCATACCAATACTCAAATACAGCTCATCTGTCTGGAATCCGCATTGTATATCAGAAATTAATACAATTGAGCGAGTCCAGAAGTACTTCACGAGAAGAGTACTACACTCCTCTGCTCGCAGCAGAATACCCTACACCACCAGGCTTGAAATTTTGGGCTTGGATAACCTTGAACTACACCATCTATGGTTGGACTTAGGCGTAGTACACAAAATTATCTGCTACAATGTCCTACCAGTCAATGACCACTTCAGCTTCAACCGCAACAATACAGGAGCACACAACAGATACAAACTCAATGTTAACTGCTCCAAACAATTGCAGAAAGTACAACTTCAGCAACAGAGTTTTCAATGCCTGGACTGCACTACCTGGCTCTGTTGTTACATCCTCTAACCCCCACTCCTTTACCCTTAAACTATCTACTATTGCCCTCACCCCATTCCTAAGTGGTCTGTAAGGAGCGTGCATAAGTACACCATCATGCCTACTGTCCCTGTCCTATTGTCCCCATTTATTCATACCTATTTCCTGTATACATACTCATATTTATTATTTTACCTATTATCTTGTAAGTGATTGACAAATCAAATAAATCAAATAAAAAACATACAATTTTATCGTGAAAAAAATAAGAATTGAATCTTGCTTGTTCAGTTTAAAATACTACTGTCTTCCATTCCTTTCAGATCAGTTACAGTTTTTCTTCCCAGATTCTGAAGGATAAAACTCAGTTTCCTTTCTTCTACTCGATGCTCCCTGCTGAAGGAGTCCAGTACCCAGGGATGGTCCAGCTTCTCCTTCATTTCAAGTGGACCTTGGTTGGTCTTCTTGCTCCAGAAACTGATCAGGGGGAGAAGTTCAGAAGGGCAATGTCTTCTTTAATGTTAAGGAATGGCATTTGCACAGTTATATATCAAAGTGTTCCACTAAGTGTGCATCACATATTTTTAACATTTAAAAAATATTACAAGTGGAGGCAAGTCAATGTCTTTGTTTACAGTCCAGAGATGAGTTCGTTCTGGATTGGAATGCTGATTATAGAAACAGTAATTCAAAGTTTTCAACAAGATTTTTTAGAAAAAGTCTGGATCACCTCAGCTCAGTGGGATCTCACTTTGGACTTAATGTATGCTAAACTTTCCTTTAAATATGTGGGTGCCATTTTTTCCTTTTCGATACAGAAAAGGAAATGGGTGAGCTATGATGCTTTTAATCTCTTTCTCAAATCTATATTGAATTTTTGGAAGAAAACTTATACATGTTCATTTGCTAAGGATTCCTTTTCGATAAAAGTCTGGAGACGGTGCAAACAGAGAGAAGATCTAGTTTCTCTAAGGAAAGAGGAGATTGATCAGATCCTGGCTCTGGACAGCTATCTCGTTTACAACACCATCTGGGGGCTGGGAAGGGCCTTAAATTCAGCGTATATATCCATATCCAAGATATCAGAGAGAAATAGCATGGAAGCTTCAAGGCTGAAAGCTTGGCAGGTATTTTTTTTCCTATCAGACAAGTTTCATTGGTGAATTTCTTTCATTTTGGATACAAAGAGCCAGTGGGCAAACTATGATGTGTAACAATTAGTTTCCTTCCCTTTAGAGCAATTGTATATTAGCATTACTATGATATAGCATTAGGAATGGGAACATGACCAGATGGTGAAACCACTGTCCTTTATAATCATTGTTCTAATCAACATATTTAAACAATATGTTTGTTGTAGTGCGGTGGAATAACCTGAGGTGAGCATGGAGAGAATTTCAGCTTTACTTTATTGTAACAATAAAGGGTTGCTGCGTCTGCTGCGCTAACAAGACAGCCAGCTGGCGGACAACAGCTGATGCCATTTGACAGCTCCCTTTTATAGCCGGCTGTCAAGAAATAGGAATAGGACCGTTCCAATAGGAACGGTCCGTGTTCCTGTTGGAAACATGGACAGGAGTGAAGACTTCAGCTCAGTCTTTTCCGAATGCCACAATGTTAGCACTGTTACTCCTGTGCTTATTAATAGTCTGCTATTCAAATTGGAAACTCAAAACAGAACCTTGTTTTTGAACAGAGATATTCATATAAATACAAAGGTAAAGATTCCCTCGCATATACATGCTAGTCATTTCCGGCTCTAGGGGGCGATGCTCATCTCTGTTACAAAACTGAAGAGCTAGCACTGTCCAAAGGTGTCTCTGTGGTCATGTGGCCAGCATGACTAAATGCCAAAGGCACACAGAACGCTGTTACCCTCCCACCAAAATGGTCCCTATTTTTCTATTTGCATTTTTATATGCTTTTGAACTGCTAGGTTGGCAGAAGCTGGGACAAGTAATGGGAGCTCACTCCATGATGCGGTGCTAGGGATTTGAACTGCTGAATTTCCAACCTTTCTGATCGACAAGCTCGGTGTCTTAGCCACTGAGCCACCATTGGGTATAGCTATCTCTTCGATGGTAGGTTTACACTCTGACAATGTTAGCAGAGGCTAACGAAAGCTAAGTGGACAATATACTGTAGTTTTAGTTCCAGAGATTGTGATGTCTTTCTCTTCTTTTATAGATATATAGACCAAGGATCTTTTCAAAGAATGTAAAGTCCTTTATAATTCTCCTTTTCCTGTCTTTTCCAGCTTCACTCCTTCCTTCAAAACGCTCAGTTTCACAATAATTCCATAGAAGGAGTATATTTTGAAAAGAAAGGACATCTCAGTGCTGATCTGGATATTGTGAACTGGATTGTTTTCCCTAATAGGTCTGTCAAGAGAATGAAATTTGGGAGTATAGAAAAAAGGGCAGCTCACATTTTGAAGTTTACCCTTGACCAGAAGAGTACTGCACAGAAAGAAATGCTGAATAAGGTGAGAATCATTTTATTATTATTCTACTGAAGGTGGTGAAAACAGGATTGAAATTCTTTGGGGAGGTTGTCTTTTAGTTTTCATTTCAACTGATCCTTGACAAAAAAAACTTAGAGCAATTTTATCAGCTAATCAGGTGACCATGAAAAATACCACCTTCAATTTTCATTGAGTCTGAGGAAATAAAAATTGATTAAGTCATGCAGATAACATAGTTCACACTGTTGTGGTTCACAGGTGGCCTGTGGAGCTAGCAGCAGAGTCAGATAGTGGGGAGGAACAGAGTCCAGTCCTGGAGCCTGTGGAGGGCTCAGATGAGGGATCTGCATCCTACACAGACATGGGGTCATGGCCAATCAGGGAGTTATGTGCTGACTCTGGAGCCCCCAAAATCTGACAGTGAGGCAGAGGAACAGAGGGAGCCTGTTCCCAGTGTGTACTTTTGCAGAGCTGCCAGAAGGCAAGAACAGTTAAGACAAAAGGGGTGACTTGGGAGTAAGCCTTGGAGGTGATTGGCCCCTCCCAAAAGACATAAAGGAGGAGCAAAGGGACATGATCCTTTGAAGGAAGCAACTTTGTTTTGGTTCGTTTAGAGTTTGAAGCTCCATGTTGACTTGTGCTTCATTTGGCCTTGTACAGCTAATTGGCAATTTAGTCATTGGCAGCTAAAGGATATAAAGGTGTGCACTTATCAGCCTTATCCAGAAGGACTGTGGAAGATTTGTGTTGAACTATTCATAAACTGTTTGGGACTCATTATGGGCTATGAATGCATATAATTCACAGCCGTTGAAATAAAATAAAAGGTTTTTGGGACTAGCATGTGTTTGTTACTGTCTGTCTGTTTGCTGCTCAGATTGTTTGTTGGCATTTAATTAGTCACACTGGAGATCACCCACCTTTGCCATTGCCAGTTTCCTGAAAATAATTTCATTTTCTGTGTATTTTTCCTCTTTCCTCAGCCTCTGCCTCCTTCCAGGTGTGTGGAAAGCTGTCATCCTGGATTCATGAAGGTGGCTCAGGAAGGGAGGCCCATCTGTTGCTATGACTGTCTTCCTTGCGCAGAAGGAACCATCTCCACCATTGATGGTGGGTGACATCAAAGTAAAAGGTCTGGTATTTGGGAAGACTCTTGATCCTGACCTTTTAAAGATGGGCAGTTTTCATTGGCATTTTAAATCCTGGTTTAAAGAAGAACAATTTCTTTTAATATTTATTACATAGTGAGATATAAAATTAATATTGGAATTTAAATTGGGTGCAGGTTAACAAAAGATATGGGAAAGCTTGGCTTTAATATTGGGAAGGACATTTCTTGCCCTTCAACTTCTTTATTGGTCAATCACTAAAAATTTTCTTGGCATCTCTTGAGAAATGAAAATTTTTAAATCCCCCCCTCTCTTTTCAGATGTTGAAAAATGCACCAAATGTCCAGCAGATCAGCATCCAAATATCAACCAAAATGACTGTATACCTAAGATTGAAATTTTCCTATCCTATCAAGAAAATTTAGGGATCATCTTGGCTTCCCTTACTATGTTCCTGTCTTTGGTAACCAGCTTAATTTTGAGAATCTTCATTAAATTCCAAGAAACTCCTATAGTCAAAGCCAACAATCGGAATCTCTCCTACATCCTCCTCATCTCTCTCTTTCTTTCCTTCTTGACCTCTTTCCTATTCATTGGCCAGCCAAAGACAGCCACTTGCCTTCTCCAACAAGCAGCATTCAGCAACATCTTCTCAGTTGCCATTTCGACTGTCTTCGCCAAAACTATCATGGTGGTGTTAGCATTCTTGGCCACAAAACCTGGGAATAAAGTACAGAAATGGCTCAGGAAGAGCCTGGCCAGCTCCATCATCATTTCTTGTTCTGTTGTGCAAATAGTCCTCTGCAGCATCTGGTTGGGCACTTCTCCCCCATTCCCTGAGTCAGACATGTACTCACAATTTGCAGGGATAATCCTGCAATGTAATCAAGGCTCTGTTGTCATGTTTTACCTTGCCCTTGGCTACATGGGCTTCCTGGCTATCATCTGCTTCACTGTAGCTTTCATGGCCAGAAATCTGCCTGGGGCCTTCAATGAAGCCAAGCTCATCACCTTTAGCATGCTGGTGTTCTGCAGTGTCTGGATCTCCTTTGTACCCACCTACCTGAGCACCAAAGGGAAGTACATGGTGGCTGTGCAGATCTTCTCCATCTTGGCTTCAAGTACTGGTTTGCTATGCTGCATTTTCATTCCTAAGTGCTACATTATTTTTTTAAGACCAAACCTGAATACAAAAGAACACTTGCTGTCAAAATAAAATAGAAATGAACTTTGAGTACATCTCTAAAAATGTGACTGTTATTATTTGCTGCAGTGACTGTTTTTGAGAGAGGAGGGTTTTTTTGCATTGCAATAGAAATAAACCAGCAGTTTTTACACATATTTCCTTTTTTTCCCTTTAAGTTTAATTATATACATAATTGTGCAAGCATTCTCTCTCTCACACACACATAACTCTTTGTCTGTCAATCTTGCTTTCTTTCCAAAATGTTGATCAGTCAGCTGAAGGCATCAGAGTCACTCTGAGGTGTCCCAGCTACAGAATTCGCCTCGTCAGATACTCACACACTCTGATGTGCAAAATGTTCCTTTCTGTCTTTCTTTGTCTCTCTCATTTTCTCTCCAATATGTTGGTCAGTCAGCTGAAGGTGACAACTTCAAATGGGGGTGTATAGTCAAAGCCCTGACAGAAGGCATCTGAGATGTCCCAGCTACAGAATTCAGAATGCTCACCTACCAACACACACTCTGATTGTAAGGTGTTCCTCTTTCTCTGAGCCTTCTGGTGACCCCACATGTCAGGGGTGTCAAACTCAATTTAACTGAGGGCTTCATCAGGCTTGTGTTTGACCTCAGGGGCACCTTTGGTGGCCAAGTGCTCTGCCAGTGAAAATGGACTCCCAAGAAGAGGCACTATGGGTTGGCTGTTTCCAAGGTGATCCCATGGGCCAGATCTAAGCACCCTACCAGCTGGATACGGCCCTTGGGCCTTGAGTTTGACACCCCTGCCATACATACAAGAGTGCAAGGTCTTCTAATTAAGACTCTAAGGCACTTCAATTTCCCCTCAGACCTACAGCTAACATGAATATCCAGTGTGGAATCACAACCCTGGACTCAAAACAAATTACAAAATTTTACTAGATAGTACATACTGAACAGGGTGTCCTCTGAATGTGTTGTTAGACTACATAAAGTGACTTTATAGATCCCTTAAGTCTTGCACACTGGGTTTGTATGTACCATTTATGTCAATTCCTGTTCAAGGAAAGTCATGTCTTGCACTCTTATGATCATAGAAATAGGGACATGAAGTCATGGTGTCAAGTTTAAAGAACAACTCCTAATAGCAATAGCACTTAGACTTATATACCATTCCATAGTGCTTTACAGCATTCTCTGGGTTGTTTACAATGCCAGCATATTGCCGCCAACATTCTGGGTCCTCATTTTATTGACTCTGGAAAGAGGGAAGGCTGAGTCAACCTTGAGTTGGTTAGGATCAAACTCCTGGCTGTGGGCAGAGTTAGCCTGCAATACTACATTCTACCTATGGGCCTTTAACCTGGGAGGTTTGGCATAGAACCTAACACTGGGTACTGTGGAAATGGGCCACCCTGGGGGTATCTCCGTTGTTTTATTGAACAACCAACATTTTTTGTGGGCAGTGTAATGACTGGGTTAATATATTTTTTTAAACAATTCTAACAGTAATAATACAAAAACATATACATAGGGTTTGTCTTCCAATTTCTAACTTTAATATGTTCATAATAATTATAATATATTATTTTATGTATCAATATATATTTAACTATTTTCCCAATTTGTACTTATTTCTTTATTTTTTCCTGTTGGTTGGGGTTCTTCTATATGCACCTCTTTGTCTTTAAACAATACTATTCTGTCTTTATGTCACTATTAAAGAGTCCCTAACCAACAGCTTTGGGTATCATCTTCCTTGCTATGCATGCTTTTTACACTATAATTCTAATTATCTTTGCTTGAAGTAATATTAAAGCTTAAATTATATTGACTGGTGTGCTTATTGTCTCTGGATCCAAAAGGAACAATTGTTTGGGCATCTGATCACTGGCCTGACATTTGACAAAACAGAAGTTCACCTGGATTGACATGAATGGCATGGAATGTTGAAAGGTAGGTTCCAGTGATGGTATTCAGCAGGTTCTGACCAGTTCTGGAGAACCAATAGTGGAAATTTTGAGTACTTCGGAAAACCGGCAAATTCTACCTCTGACTGGAGATTTTACAGTATCTGTCAGCCTCAAGATATCTTCCATAATAAGTATATTCTGTCTTCTAACTGTTGCTTCTCTGCTGCTATGCCAATTTACTTTTTTCGGCTGTCATGACAATGGTGGGAGGGGGGATCTTGGAGGGGAAGAAGGCTGGAGGTGTTTTGCATTCCTGTGCTGGGTTAGCAAGGGAGGGGGGATTCTTTTCTTTAACTTTCCATTTCTTGACTAGCCTCTGTCCCCTTTTGCGCAACTGCGAACTTTTATCAAAATATGTCAAGGTCAACTGACAAGAAGCCTCATCACCACCTGGAGATGACCACATGATCATATTCAGAAATTTTAATTGGAAGAATCATTTGAACTTTGGGGGGTGGGAGCAATTCTATTCCTTTGTATATGTGCTCTACCCGCCAATTTCTCAGTTTCGGAATTGGATCTGTAGTTTCCACTTTATTTTCCAGTAAAAGGATAACTTTGCTCTACACCATGGAGTCTGAGTATTTCTTTCTTGGGATCTAAAGGGAGCACAGACTGACAGTATCCTTCCCCTGCCACGCCCACCAAGCCAGGCCCACAGATCCGGTAGTAAAAAAAATTGAATCCCACCACTGATAGATTACTCACTTGATTTTGATTTTGAAATACAATTTTGTACTATTCAGTTTGAGTCCACGTTGGTTCTATCCAGGCATGGGGAGTATGCCTCACCAAGAAGTGTTGATTCTTGGTGATTGCCTGGCCCAATTCCTGCCATTTTCTTTTTTTTTAGCAATAGAAATTGCACATAAACACAGCACACACACAGTGAGTGGTTTACAGTGTCAGCATATTACACTGAACAATTTGGGCCCTCATTTTACTAACCTCAGAAAGATGGAAGGCTGAGTCAACATCGAGCCCATCAGGATTGAATTCTGGACTCTTGGCAGAGTTAGCCTGCAATATTGCATTCTAACCTCTGTGCCACCAGGGCCCCATTTTCAGAATTGGTTTGCCTTTGACTCCCTCCTAGGGCTGAAAGAGAGTTGCTGGCCTGAAATCATCCAGCTGGCTTTCTGCCCAAGGCAAGACTGGAACTCAGCAACTCAATTTCTATCTGGTGCCTTAACCACTTTATCAAACTAACTCTCTCAAGTTACTTTGGGAGCTTAAGTCTATTTCAATAGATGAATGAAAAAAATCTAGCACTGAGAGACATAAAAGGCCAAACAGAAGACAAACCATTCTGAGATATCATTATTAGCTATTACTTAAAATCCACCCTACTTTGATGACTCTGGGCAACATACATGAGCAAACCATTACAAAATAATTGTAGATGCATCTGCATGAAGAAGGGAGGTAAACAATCATGACCATTTAATTGAAGGGCCACCACTTTTGCAAGTGTTGATGTCACATGCATTTACAAAATGGTGGCATTTCAACTACATGGTCATGACCATATTGACTCTTTTTTTTTTACATTACCTAGATCAGGGGTGTCAAACTGGTCAGATCAGGCCACAAGGCCTTCCTGAAAAATGTAAGGGGCTGACCTGTGTCGCTTTGGCCCAGTTCACCCAATGCAAAGAGGAAACATTGGACTTGTGTGGCTTTGGCCTGGTCTACCCAATGCAATGATTACACACAACACTTTAGATTTAGGAGCTATCCAGGTCATGACATTTAGTGGAGTTGCAGGAAGAAGTATATAGAATTATTTTATTCATTTATTTATTTGATTTGTCAATCGCTTATAAGATAATAGGTATAAGTATATACAGTACATAGTTATGAATACATGAAATGGGTACATATAAGAAAAATAAAAGAAACAATAGGACAGGGACGGTAGGCACATTGGTGCACTTATGCACGCCTCCTACAGACCTCTTAGGAAAGGGGTGAGGTCAATAGTAGACAGTCTAAGCTTAAAGTCTTTGGGGTTTGGGGAAGAAACAACAGAGTCAGGTAGAGTATTCCAGACATTGAACACTCTGTTGCTGAAGTTGTATTTCCTGCAATCAAGTTTGGTGCTATTAACCTTGAGTTTGTATCTATCGTGTGCTCTTGTATTATTATGGTTGAAGCTGAAGTATTCATTGACAGGTAGGACATTGCAATGTATGATTTTATATACCATACTTAGATCAGACTGAAGACAGCATAATTCAAGGTTTTCTAGGTCTAGAAATTCGAGTCTGGTGGCATAAAGTATTCTACGAGTAGAGGAGTGGAGAACTCTTCTTGTGAAATATTTCTGGACTTTCTCAACTGTGCTAATATCACATAAGTAATGTGGTTCCAGACTGATGAGCTGTATTTGAGTATTGGTCTAGCAAATGTTTTGTATGCTCTAGCTTAATTAATTAATTAATGAATTAATTAATTAATTAATCAATCAGAATGTAAGATCCCCTATATAGGGCCATAATATACTGCAATTTCTCCATCTGAGAACTTAAAGGAAGGTGGACTGTATATACCAGTGATTCCCAAACTTTTTCGGTCCACTGCCCCCTTGGTGCTACAAACTCATCCTCGGTGCCCCTCACCCAGGGGTGGGATTCAAATTTCTGTGGTTGTGGCCTAATTTGAGGGTGTGGTGTGCTGGTCATATAATTGGGTGGGTGTGGCTTGCTGGTCATGTGACTGGGTGGGCATGGTCAGGTGACAGGCAAACCAAATACAAGTGGTCCTCACTTAATGACCAGTTATTTAGCAACTGTTCTAATTTATGACTGGCATCCCCAGAGCTACTTGACCAGTTTTCAGAGTTTTGACAGTTTAGATCAGAGTCCTAAATCCCATCCCTGCCTGTGTGTGTGAGAGAGAGGGAGAGAGAGAGGTTGGATCAGATCTCTCTGTGTGTCTCTCCCACCAATTGCAGAAAGCCACCGTCTGTCAAAATTCATATTAGTGGTCTGTGGGATTTAAAATTTTGAGTTTGGTGGTCCCTGAGGTCCAAAAGTTTGGTGACCCCTGATCCAAAGGGATGAGCCTGAGAGAGGGAAAGAGAGAGAGAAATGAAAGAGAGGAAGAGAGAGAGAAAAATAAAGAGAAAAGGGAAAGGAAGAAAAAGGGACAAAGAAAGAGGGGGGATGGAAAGAAGGGACAGAAAGAAAAAGAAATAAAGAAGGAGGGAGGGAGGGAGAAGAAAAATAATGAGATATCTATTGTAGTCCAATCACCTGCTCCAGCAAGGTTAGAAGGGAGTGTATGTGTTCTTCCTTGTAATTTACCAATACATTTTGGTTTTGTCTTCTTCAGAATTGGCACTGTAATACATTAGGGAAAAGTAATCTTTACGGTGGAGATCTGGTCCAATGGATCCTGTTTAAAGCCTCAACAAAATGTGAGAGCTACCTGACAGTCTTGACCATGTTTCATCCACAAAACCGGCCCTGCAGGTTCACCCATTGACTGTAGCACAGCTCTGGAGCTGGAGCCTCAATGGGTGAACCTACAGGGCTGGCTGGTGCCTCGAACGTCCCCCTGCTGCCTCTTAGCACCCCTCTGCCAGCCCCCTTGGGAACACTAAGGGGTGGCAGGGGGATGGTGCATTGAACGCTGCCGCGGCAGCACATAACGTGCCACTGCTACCGCATTGGAGGCGCCGGCTCCAGAGTGGTGCTACAGTCAATGGGTGAACCTTCAGGACTGGTGCCTCGAATGCCCCCCTGCTGCCTCTTAGCATCCCCAAGGGGGCCAGCAGAGGGGTGCTAAGAGGCGGCAGGGGACGGCGCATCTAACACAGCCGTGGCAGCATGTAATGTGCCACCGCTTCAGCATTGGAGGCGCTGGCTCTGGAGTGGTGCTACAATCAATGAGTGAACCTGCAGGGTTGGCACCTCAAACGCCCCCCTGCCACCTCTTAGCACCCCCCTGCCAGCTCCCTTGCCTCTTAGCGCCCCTCCTAAGGCATCCCACTGCCCCCCAGGGGGTGGTACCACCCACTTTGGAAACCACTGGTATATACTATTCAAGGGCTCTCAAACTCATGGCTCATGGGCTGGATACATCATGTGCTGGTCCTGCCTCCACCTAGTTTAGTGAAGGGGAAAAAAGTCCTGACACGTCATGTGATACCTCCATGACACTGCAGGTTTGACAACCCTGAATTATTCTGATATCAACACTGCTAAATAAATGCCAGAACTTAGGCAAGAAAAAACAAAAGTACACATATAGACTGGGTGAAACCAGGCTCAATAACAGTAACTGTAAGAGGGATCTTGGAGTCTTAGTGGACAACCAGCTAAATATGAGCCAGCAGTGTGCAGCAGCAGCCAAAAAAACTAATGCAATCCTAAGTTGCATTAACAGAGGGATACAATCAAGATCAAGGGAGGCCATTCTATAAAGCCTTAGTAAGACCACACCTAGAGTACTGCATCCAGTTTTATTCACCACACTATAAAAAAAGATATTGGGACTCTAGAAAAAGTACAGAGAAGAGCAACCAGGATGATTAGGGGACTGGAGACTAAAACATATGAAGAACGGTTACAGGAATTGGGCCTGGCTAGTCCAGTGAAGAGAAGGACCGGGGAGACATGATAGCAATCTTTCAATATTTGAGGGGCTGCCATAGAGACAAAAGGGTCAAGCTGTTTTCTATAGCACCTGTACATCAGACAAAGAATAATGGATGGAAACTGAAGAAGGAGAGATTTAACCTGGAAATAAGCAGAAACTTTCTGATAGAACAATCAACCAATGGAACATCGGAAGTTGTGGGAGCTTCATAACTTGAAACTTTCAAGAAGAGATTGGACTGCCATTTGTCAGAAAAGGTGTAGGGTCTCCTGCTTGGGTGGATGGGTTGGACTAGATGACCTACAACCTCCCTTCCAACTCTGTTAATCTGCTAAAGCAGTGGTTGCCAACCGCAAGAAAATTTTGGTGGTCCCCAGAGAAATGACACCCCCAAAGCCCCCCCAAAGCAACTTGCCCCACTTGCCCCATGAGCCTGGCCTGACCACTGGGCTGCTTCTTTCTGTTTCTTTCTTCTGCTTTCTGTTTCTTTCTTCTGCTTTCTCCTGCTTTTGCACACAAGGAAAGCAGCAAATGTTTTTCTTTCTCTCCCCCAAACTCTGCCAGAAATAAGTTTTTCTGCTGCTTTCCTTACATGAAGCCAAAAGTCTCTCTCTCCCTCCCTCCCTTGAGAATGGAGCTGGAGATGGTATCCTGTGATCCCGAATAAAATAATGATCGATCAGCAGGAAAACGAGGTGGGGAATTTTCCTATTTTGGGGATTTTCCCAGGGTCTCTGCAAAAAAAATCAGAACCAGCAGAGACTCTGGGAAAATCCCACCCCCCCAAAATCTGTAGGAAAACTCCCCACCCCATTTTCCTACTGATCAATCATTCTTTATTTGGGATTGCAGGATACCGTCTCCAGCTTTATTCTTTGGGGGAGAGAGAGAGAAAAATACTTTTAGCTTCATGCAAGGAAAGCAGCAGAAGCAGCAGAAGTCTCTCTTTCTCTCCCCCAAACTCTGCCAGAAATTATTCTCAACTTGTCGCACCGGCACAGCCTCTTGGAGCAAGATGCCTTGCAGGGTCCCAAAGACTCATTTCTGGAGGAGTTTGGGGAGAGAAAGAAAGACTTCTGCTGCTTTCCTTGCATGCAGCCAAAAGCAAAAGCAACAGAGACCTTGGGAAAATCCCAAAAAATGTCTGCAGGAAAATCCCCCACCCCGTTTTCCTACCAGATCATTCTTTATTTGGAATTGCAGGATACCATCTCCGGCTCTGGTCTCAGGGGAAGACAGAGAAAGAGAGAGAGAGAGAAAGAGAGAGACTTTTGGCTTCATGCAAGGAAAGCAGCAGAAGTCTTTCTTTCTCTCCCCCCCCCAAACTCCACCAGAAATGAGTCTTTGCTGGTGCAGCCTCTTGGAGCAGGATTCCTTGCAGGGTCCCAAAGACTCATTTCTGGCAGAGTTTGGGGGAGAGAAAGAAAGACTTCTGCTCCTTTCCTTGCATGCAGCCAAAAGCAGAAGCAACGGAGACCTTGGGAAAATCCCCAAAAAAGTCTGCAGGAAAATCCCCCATCCTGTTTTCCTACTGGTCAATCATTCTTTACTTGGGATTGCAGGAAACCGTCTCTCTTTCTCTCTCCCCCCCCCAAATGGAGCAGGTTAGTGAAGGAATGTGGCTGCCTTAGAGAGGGTAAAAGGGTGAGGGAGCTCTCTCTCTGTGTGTGTGTGTGTGTATGAGAGAGAGACAGAGAGAGAGAGAGAGAGAGAGAGAGAGAGAGAGGGCATCACCACCAGTCCTCTGAGGTTAGATTGGATCTCTCTCCCTCTCCCTCTCCCCCCCTCTCTCTCCCAGCGGCAATGGTAGAGCTTCAGTGCTTGGCTGGCAGGGACCCAGGCGAGGCACGTTGCTCGATCTTTTGGGCCGTGAAAGAAGCGGCCTGGGGGTTCAAGCGAGGTGTATGGGGAAAAAGGTAGGACACTCCTCAAAAAGATGGCCTAGCTATTTTGGGGGGGGGGTATCAAAAGAAAATGAGGCCCTGCCTTATTTTCTAAGAAACACGGTAGAAGGTAAGACCAATGGTGTGGGAGGGAAATCCACCCCAGGGTGGCTTGCTGACATTGGTGGGAAAGTCAATCTCATATTCCAGAGCTGCAGTAGTCACAGGACTGGCCCTTTGGTCATCCCAGAAGGCCCAGTCTTGTGACTATTGCAGCTCTGGAATATGGGACCCATTTTCCCACCAACATCAGCAAGCCATCATCAGTCAAATTCATATTAGTGGTCTGCAGGATTTGAAATTATGAGTTTGGGGGTCCCTGAGGTCCAAAAGGTTGGCAACCCCTGTTTTAAAGAACACATTGGATTATGGCAATATTATTCAAAAACCATATGTCTAAAGGGTGAAAGTTCATAGTTCAATTCCCTGTAAAGGGTTTGACCTCCATAGAAGAACATGTGACCACATACCCCTGATTTTCTTAACAATGATGCAATTTGTCATGCACCGCCTTCTGATGGTCAATGAAACTGCAAATACCACACAGGACATGTATAGGATGTAGACATTGGAGGGGTGAAGGGCTCGTGCATGGGGACATCACTTAATGTGAAGTGCATTTCTTTCTGCTTTGACAGCTTAAGGGAATATAAATAGTAGAAATCATTGAAGTAGATCTTGACTGTGTGATTAATAACTGTGTAACCATAAGGAGGCTGTAGGGGTGAGCTTACAAGGTCAGCCAAAGCTGCACAGGGTTACCAGCTACTGCAATCTCCCAAAAATATGACTCTGGGAATGTATAACATGAATCAACTTCAGCCCACAGACTCTGAAGTTACACTTGAAGGTAAAGTTTGAGAAGTTGGCAAAGTTTCACTCTTAGCTCAGCTCCCCAGTTGCTCTGAGTCTCAGCTTGGGAGCCTCAGAGGCCCAAAAGTCACTTTGGTAATAACTTTGCACCAACTTCTTCAAACTTCATTCAAAATATTTTCTGCAGCTGTTGCTACCTAATGTTTATGGGCCTCAATTACAGTCCTCATGGGTCAGCAATAGTAACCAGCTTGACCTTTGGAAACAAGCAAAGCAAATGACTTTAATTCGATAATTATAAGAAGAAGAGACAAAGTGTCTGCAATGCACTGAATTCTGTCTACCTGTAAAGGCAGGTGCAGAACTGGAGCAAAACATGTTTATGCCAATTCCCTAAAGGGGTTTAATAGCTTAGCAACAGGTTGACAAAGAGACAGTTGAGGAGAGTCACAAGAACAATAAAAAGTTTTGCAGCATCGTAAAGAGCAATTGACTGTTTATTTTAATATCTCAGATGTCCCATGGGTTGTGTTGCTATGGAGGAACCTAGACACTAACTCCAAGTACATTGCTTCTCTACTGTGTCTTGGAAGTTTGCCAGATTCAGAGTTTTGTAGGACTTTGCATGTCATTCTTTGGACTCCTAATAAAAATATTCCCTGAAAACATTAGGAAACTATTTTTTGGGAATGTTGCAGTATATCTTGAATGAACCCCAAACACCTTCAGTGGGGCCTTGAACCATAAAGTAACCATATTAAGCTGACTTCCCTTATTCCAACCAAAATTTAGCCAAGCAGAATATTAGTTACTATGTCCTATGTCCTGATTTTCACAAGAAAATAAGAAATGGAAAAGATGGTAAGAGAGTAGTATGATACAAGCCCCACCCCTTTTGAAAGTGTGTTGATGCACAATCAAAAGGGGTGTAGCTTGCACCACATCATGGTCTGCCATCTTGTACAGCCCCTCCTCCACACACGGATGCCACTGTTCTGTGACCCCATTCACAGCTAAACATATCACAAACTCATGGCATACCTGTAACCAATGGTCACATCAAACCAAAGATTTTACAGTATCCTTGCCCTGCCACACCCACCAAGCCATGCCCATAGAACCAGTAGTAAAAAAATTGAATCCCACCAGTAGGGTCTCTTGCTTGGGCAGGGGATAGGACTAGATGACCTACAAGGTGCCTTCCAACTCTGTTAATCTGTTAAATTTTGGTTCTAGTGTTTGGATTCTTTCCTTGATGTTAGAAGACAAGCAGCACTAGAGTTAAGTGTCATCAGCCTAGAATGGCACCAAGCTCATACTTCTGGGTACCCACTCTAGCAATCTATGGAGACAAGGTACCATGTTGAACAAAGCACAAGCCCATCCATTTCGTGTTGGACTCCAGCATCACAAGTCCTTATTGTACCTGTGTATGGTTTGCCGATTGCACAGTGGCAGATAGGACAGCACTCCAGAGGATTAATGTTGTTGCACAGAAGATCATTGGTTGCACAATGTTTTATAGCCTACTATCCATGCTCTGGAGGTCAGAAAGAAGAAGTAGAATGACTGAGCTGAATTATCAGATAAGCTGATATTTCCTATGCTCAGGTTTCTCTCTCCAAGAGGAGAAACAACTAGCTTCTTCATAGAAACTTCATAGAAACCTTATAATAATTTTATTTTTCTTGTTGCTCTATAATAAAGCAGCTCACACTATTGCATATAACAGATAATCAGAGTTGGAAGGGACCTTGAAGGTCATCTAGTCCAACCCCTCACCCAAACAGGAGACTGTTGGGGATACACACCCTAGCAGAATGTGCAACGGCAGTCGAGCAGGCAGGCAAATGATGTGAGATAAACGTTGTAGTTTACACTCTGTAAGACAGATACACTGTGCCAGTTAAATAGTTTTTTAGTAAACTTACAAATAATCAGTCCAGCAATATATCTCTTTTGCAAATAGAGATATGAAGAAAATCAAACCCCTTTTCTTCGTTTCAGCAACAGTAGGGAAACACGCAGTTATCACCATCAATCAACCATCAATCATTGTCAGCTCTCCAGTAAAAGCCAGCAAACAGTGAGCTCTCTTGCTCCCTCTTATGGTGATTTTACAACTGCACCCATAATACAATGTTTTGCAGTTAAAGTGATATATACACTTAAACTTACTAACATAGTTTATATATTATTTTTACCCAAACTAAGTTAGGTAACCAATGTTATCCCTAACAGAGACCATACACCATTTCTGACAAATGGCACTCCAATCTCTTCTTGAAAGTCTCAAGTGATGATGCTCACACAACTTCCGAGGGCAAGGTGTTCCATTGGTTGATCGTTCTCACTGACATAAAGTTTCTCCTAATTTCCAGGTTAAATCTCTCCTTGTCAGGTGGAGCTCCATTCAAAATTCAAGAAAGAAATACTTAGACTCTTTGGGTTAGAGAAAAGATATCTTTTACTGAATCTGAAGTGGTAGCAACCATAGAATTCTGAATCTGGGAAATTAGGCGCGCAAGTCACATATACAAAGTGATGGAAACGATCCCACCCCCAATAGTTCAAATGATTCTTCCAATTAAAAGTTGTGAATATGATCATGTGGACATCTTCAGGTGATGATGAGGCCTCTGTCCATTGACCTTGGCATATTTTGATAAAAGTTTGCAGTTGCACAGAGAAAAGAAAGCTAAGCGAGAAATAGAAACCTAAGCAAGAATTTATACTCCCCCCTCCTCATTTTACACAACACTAGAATGCAACACCTCCAGTTCACTTCCCAGACTTTACCCCCTCCTCCCCCCATTACTTATGGCAGCCAAAAGATGCAAAGCAATAGTAGAAGATCTTGAAGGCTGACATTCAGCTTCCATCCATTATTCCTTGTCTGGCCTATAGGCACTTTAGAAAATAGATTGACCCCTTCCTCCCTGTTGCAGCTCCTCAAATATTGGAAGACTGCTAATCATGTCTCCCTTGCTCCTTCTCTTTACTAGACTTGCCAAGCCCAGTTCCTGTAAACATTCATCATACGTTTTAGCCTCCAGTCCCCTAATCATCCTTGTTGCTCTTCTCTGTACTTTTTCTCAACATCATTTTATAGTGTGGTGACCAAAACTGGATGCAGTACTCTAGGTGTGGTCTTACTAAAGCTATATAGAGTGGTATTAGTACCTCACTTGATCTTGATTGTATCTCTCTGTTAATTAGCCTTTTTGGCTGCTGCTGCAAACTACTGGCTCATATTTAGCTGGTTGTCCACTAAGACTCTAAGATCCCTCTCACAGTTATTGCTATAGAGCCTGGTTTCACCCAGTCTGTATATGTACCTTTGGTTTTTCTTGCCTAAGTGTAGGACTCTACTTTTGTCTACATTGAATTTCATTTTGTTAGATACGGCCCAGGGTTCTACTCTGTCAAGATCAATCTGGACCATATTAACATCATCTTTTCACTCTCTTGCGGTTCAGCTTTGCTTTGAAAGAACAACATTTAGTGGCACTCATGCCCTTTCCACTTCTAAAATTTGTTAAATATTTGTTGAAATACAGCATTTCCCTTTTCCTATTCATACATAAATGTTCATTAGAAGGCTGGAGAAGATTGCACAGAAAGATGATAGACTCTCCCCAGGAGAAGATTGAAAGCATCTTGTCCCCAAAACCACCACATTAACTGTATGATGTGGACCAGGACATGGGTATTTGACTAGTTCCAAGAAGGTGTCTATGGAGATTCTCAGCCATCCATGTCATAGTTATCCCATAGTTATTTTCAAGAGGCAACTGGGTTTTCTTGTTTGAATACATTCTTTCAACAGTTCCAAGAAGACGCCACACCCATTTGTACTACTCAGGTGACCCTAATGACACAGAAAAATATCCAGCTGGCCTCAGTGATTCTCTAAAAGAATGCAAATGACCAGCTGTCTGCAATTATAAATCTTTCCATTCCCCACCATCCAATCAGAGCTGAAGAAGCTTCTTGAATGGGAAGTGAAACATCTTCAAAGAAAGACAAAAAGGTCCAGCTGTCTCTTGAAAACATGTTGAGGTAATTCCCCGTTAGGAGAATGAGAGCATATAGGGAGACGTATTTGAGAGAAGTGTTTGAATAATGCACACACTGTACAATAAATGTAGGTTTTTACTTCCAGAAAAGTTTAAGCAAAGTCCAAAATAAGCAATCCAAAGTCATTCACAAGTTAAATCAGTCAGTTTTCAATCCAGGGATAATCCAAATATCAAAGTCCAATGTCAAAAAACAGTTCAGTAACAAACTTACATCAAATGCAGAAATATCAGTCAATTAGAAGAAATGGAGGAATGGCAATACTTTCATACAGAAGGAAACAGAGATACTCACTCAGGAACACTTTCTTCTGAGACTAATACTAAAACAATCCAGGTTTCTGGCTCCATCTTATGGCCATTTGAGATACCACACCTAATTACAGTTTTGCATTTTCTTAAAGATACAATTTTAAAATGTTTATCCTGGTTTATATATTTCTAACTCAAATAGCTGGTAGGTGACTTATTCCTAACGAAAAGCACCTTTGGGATAACCATGACCTGGATGATTGAGAATTTGCATAGACATTCAGTCAAGACCAAATTCTGATTCTTTTGATAGCTCCAAGGGTTTGAGGAAGGCTGAGAACCTCTTGGATCCTAGAAAGATAGAAAGGGATAAGAGAGTGAAGGAGGAAGAATAAGTCTCATAGATAAGACCAGGGCCTATCTTCATTTCCCAGTGACAATCTGTGGACTCTTTGGTTTGGATTCTTTGGACTGTCCAGAAGCAGAATATGGTGATGTATGCATTACCACAACTTCTGATTCAGCATTTAGGGGCAATTTCACTTCTCCCTGACATCAATGGGACATTCAATCATCCCATTCTGTAGAAATCCTTTTCTAAAAATCTTATTTTGGTCTATGTTAGCTACTTTCTTGTTTAACTTATTTATAATAACTTAGTCGATTAGTTGTTGAATCCAGATTAAACTACTAATGTGATATTGAGCCCAAAATTGCAAAGCACACCAACTGCAGATGAATGATGATACAACTAAACTAATGGAAATTTTAGGGCACCACCAACATATTTTTGGCATCAGCACAAGATTCGCATTGCACAAATAACACATTTCAAAAACCTCATAGCAGGTATGCTAAAGGTCCACGAAAGATATGCCATCTTGAGAGTTCAAAAAAGCTGAGTGAACATCGAGGAATTCTACTAGATAAGGATGTGGAACAGAATCTTGCACCAGCCTTTTAATCATTTCAACCAAAATTATTGGCCTGCTTATGTATGGAGGGCAGCTTGGAGCATTTTATAAGTGTGGCTTGTTGGAAAATGCTGAGACTTAAAATTCCCCTGCCTCACATTTCTTCTGGTTGTAAGCTGCTCCTTCATATTCAGGTCTGGCCTCAGAATGATTATGTAGCATTTAGGGATGAAGATGCAGCCGAGCAGCCCAGCACTGGAGGCCAAGATGGAGAAGATCTGCACAGCCACCATGTATTTCCCTTTGGTGCTTAGGTATGTGGGCACAAAAGTCACCCAGACACTGCAGAAGACCAGCATGCTGAAGGTTATAAGCTTGGCTTCATTAAAAGTCCCAGGCAGGTTCCTGGCCAGAAAAGCCACTATGAAACAGATGGTGGCCAGGAAGCCCAGGTAACTGAGGGTGATGTAGAACATGACAATGGAGCCTTCATTGCACTGCAAGATGGCCACTCCAGGTTGAGAGTGAAAGTCAAAGTCAGGGAATGGGGGAGAAGTTCCAAGCCAGATGGAGCAAAGGATAATTTGGACAGCAGAACAAGAAAGAATGATGGAATTGGCGAAGTGACCGTCTGATGGGTCTCCTCTCTTTGCCGGTTATCGCCGCCTCACAGAGATCGTCTGTTCCGGTCCCATCTGTTGTCCGAGGGGCGATCTCTGGTCCGGGGTGGTGTGCTCTCTCTCCTCCAGTCGCTCTGGTCCCATCGTGCCGGGCTGCGATTTTTCTTTAGGCGGCAGACACGGGCGATGTGTCCCTTCTTGTCGCAATGCCGGCAGATCGATTCGAAAAACCAGCATTCCGACCTGGGGTGGTCGCCGCCGCAACCGGCACAGTTGGTCTTCGACTTACGACCCCGCTGTTTCCGTGGGTCGCGGCCTGTCTGGAGGCGATGGATGTCCTCCTCGTCATCTGAAGTGCCAGATGCCGAGTGGAAGTCGCCCTGGTGGGTGGTCATCTCGGGTTGGGCCTCGGTCGACCTCGCCGGGTTGTTGTTTCGGCTGCGGTCCCCAGTGTTCGGTCTGCGCATGCGGTCGGCGGAAGTTCGGGTTGCTTCGGCGGCTGCAGCTGCAGTGAGGGTGTCTGCTAGGCTGATGTTGCCCTTGGCCATCAGCCGGCTCTGGAGGACGGGGTCCCACAAACTGAGCACGATTCGGTCTTGCAGGGCGTCATTCAGGTTGTCGAATTCGCAGAGCCCCCCTAGGCGCCGCAGCTCGGCGACGAAGTCGCTGAAGCTCTCACCCGACCATTGGTCCCGATGGTAGAATTTGTTGCATCGGATCAGGATGGGTACCTCTGGAGCGTAGTGCCGCCGAAGTATTGGCTCGAGGACGTCCCAGTCCATCGCGGTCGCATCGGTGGGTTTGGCAAGCGCCTTGGCCATCTTGAAGATTTCGGTCCCGCAGTGGGTCAGGAAGACGGCGCGCTTCATGGGGCCAGTGGCGTCCTTCAGGTCGCTGCACTCGAGGAACATGCGGAATCGGTTGGAGTACGATTCCCAGTCCTCGGTGGCGGGGTTGAAGGGTGTGGGGGGTGCGATTTTCGCCATCGTGGTGGTTCGTCTGGCTTCCGTCGGACACGTGGTTCAGTTCAGGGTCTGGATCCCATCCTCGTCGCCAGTGTTGTGTCCGCGAAATGATGCCAGGAGTCGGTGACTTCAAATCATGCTCTTTTATTTAAAGTTGGAACCGAACTGGCGTAAAGGAAAAAGCCCGCGGCTTTTATTCCTTTAGCCGCGGCGGCCATGGCCAATGGCACCGCTTTGAATCTCCCGCGATCCGAATGGACCAATCGCGGGAGATTCTCAGCGAGCCAATCGGCGCGGCTCGCCTGACCAATCAGAGAGCCCCGCGCTTTGGCCAATCAAAGCGCGGGGATCTCAAGAATGCTAATTAAGGACAGAACACCGGTTGGCCTCATAACCCACAAAAAATAATTTCTTAGCTCTATGTTGCCCTTTCAGTCTTACTTGTGAGGGAATATGCACCCATGCTGGAGCTCCAAATGTGTGTAGGTAACTTAAATTTGTTTTTCTGCCATGCCAATGAGTGAATGGCAATTCTCCAGTTGTTAACGACATTGTTTAAAACATGATTGCTATACATTATGGCCTCACCCCACAGTGTTTCAGGTAAACCTGAATCAGGTAACATAGTACGAGCCATGGCTTGTAATGTTTGCCCTCTTTATTCTACAAATAAGTTATGTTGTGGTCTGTAATGTACAGAATGTTTATGATCAACAACAGCCAATTTCAACATAGTTTGGAATCATTTGTAAACAAACTCAGTCCCATTTTCAGTAAGTAAAGTAATTACTTTACTTTTCATTTTACTCTGAGCAAACCTTAGCCAGTTAAATAAATGTTGGAATGTTTCTGTTTTGTTTTTCACAAGATAGCAGAAACCGTACCATGAGTAATGGTCCATAATACTCAAAATATAACAGATACCTTCTAAGCTTGGTTTCTTAGGACCAATTATGTTAGCAAACACAACCTGTAGAGGTTCTTTGGTCTTAAACCCATTAAGTCTGTTTGCAGGAGTAACCTTACTTTTATCTTGGCTACAGGCATTACAGTTTAAATACTTGCTACAGGGTTTCAATTTTACTCCTGACAATTCAACAATTTGTTTGAGCATTTTGAAAGTAATGTGCCCTAGATGTCTATGTAATAAATGTATACATTCATCATGTGGCTTAACATTGTTATAAACTGAGTTAGCCATCTTCAACTGATCATCATGTATCACGTATAAATCATTCTCTAATTTAGCAGTAACACTTTTACTCTCTTTCTCTATTATACAGTTATCTGCCCTAAAGGTTACTACATAACCAAGATTAACTAAAGCCCTAACTGATAGCAAATTAAATTTCAGTTTAGGTACATATAACATAGTTAAATGTTCATTTATAAAAGAACAATATGCAGTACCTTCACCTGATGTGTTCATCTTCCATCCATTTGCCAATGATACATGTTGTTTATTTGTGGACATCTTTACAAACCTTTTTCTATCTTTAATAATGCACTGTGATGCTCCAGTATCAATCATGGTTTACAGTTGAATTGCTAGACATAGCTAAACTAACATTCTTCTTAGCCTTCTGGTGATTACCAGTATTCTGTCTTTTTCCTTTCTTACAGAATCTAGCTATATGTCCTCTAGCCCCACAAGAAAAACATTTCCTAACAGTATAGGCAATTGAAGACAAATCCTCTTCTTGTGGTTGTTCCTTCCTCAATTGGTCTCTATCCAGCCGTCTTCTTGCTTCTTCTAACAATCTTCCAGTAATGTCAGTCAATGTCAGTTTATCTTTGGGCAGGACTTTCAGTGAAGATACATAGTCATCATAAATTTCATCCAATGAGGAAAGAATGGTGTAAACTTGATGCAGCTCCAAAAATATCAGTTCTTTTTCATGTAGCTCTTGAAAGTTTTTTTCATGAAATTCAAATGAGCTAACATATCTCCATCTTTCAGAAGACGTACTCTAAACAGTTTACCTGTAAGATGTATGTGTGCACCTACACTGTCACAAACATAAATCCTCTTCAAATTCTCCCAACACCTAGTAGCAGATTCTTCTCCATGAATATGGACTAGCTGCTGGTCACTCAGTGTTAGTCCAATTATACAAAGTCCTTGTTCGTTGTTCTGTTTAAAGTCAGCAAGCTTCTTGGCATCATCCTCATTAGCTGGATCCCAAACATTTATAACTGGTGGGTCTTGAACTACAGTCCATAAACCTTCTCTAGGCAGAAGTAGACTGCACTTCATAGACCAGGAAACATAGTTTGTTCGATCCAACTGGGTTATCAGTGATAGACTTGTTGAAGTGACTTATGCCATTTTTATCAGGATAGTAAACCACAATTAAACAGTAAACAGCTGTCTGTATACAGTACTGTGCATTCATACTAACCCTCAGTTATCTGAGCCTGGTATGGCCTGGGCCCATAACCAGTGTTGAGGTAATTCCCCGTTAGGAGAATGAGCTCATACAGGGAGACATATTTGAGAGTAGTGTTTGAATAATACACACACAGTACACAGATACACTGTACAGTAAATGTAGGTTTTTATTTCCAGAAAATTTAAGCAAAGTTCAAAATAGGCAATCCAAAGTCATTCACAGGTAATATTAGTCAGTTTTTAGTCCAGGGATAATCCAATAACAAATTCCAGTGTCAAAAACAGTTCAGTATCAGACTTACATTAAATCCAGAAATATCAGTCAATTAGGAACAATGGAGGAACGGCAATACTTTCCAACAGAAGGAAACAGAGATTCATTCTCTTCTGAGACTAAGACTAAACAACCCAGGTTTCTGGCTCCATCTTATGGCCGTTTGAGTAACCACACCCAATTGCCATTTTTTAGCATGCTCTTAAAGAGACAGCATTAAAATGTCTATCCTGGTTTATATATTTACATCCCAAATAGCTGTTAGGTTACTTACATTCCTAACAAGGGGCCAGGACCATTATGGGTGGACTGCTGCTTTCAGAGATTGTGGGGGCTGGCAACAGTGAAGAGGAGGTTCCCAAGGAGCCTGTGCCAAGTGCGTGCAGGATTGCTCATAGGAAAGAGCAGTTACAACAGCACGGGCAACTCGGGAGTAAGGCTGCAAGGTAATGCCCCCTCCCTCAAGAGGATAAAAGCCAGCTGTGAAACAAACATTCTTTGCAGAAGTAAAGGCATTTTTTATTGTTTTTTGTATTTTTTTTTATTTTTAAACAGACATACACAAACAAAACATAAAAACATAAAACCATCTTCAAGTTATATATACATACAGTGTGTCAGTTGGTTATAAATTTTTTGTGCTATCCTTTCATAGTCTTCACTTACAGTTTATACAAATTCACTCATTATCAATCTAACATATATTCCTACATTATCAGTCATTAATTGTTCTTTTGACTAAACTATTATTCCATTGTTTTATATGAGATATTCTAAATTTTATATGAGTATTACATTATACATTCAACCAATGGTTATATATTTTTATTTTTATATTCTGTATCATTCTATTAATCTTATATTGTAAAATTTCTTAACATATTTCAATTACTACATCTTTTCGTCTAACCATTGATAAAATAAATCCCATATCTTATAAAATTGACTATCTTCTTGTTCTCTAATTTCAAATGTCAATTTAGTCATTTCAGCACAATCCATAATTTTCTTAATAACTTCCTCCTTGAGTAGGTATTTTTTCACTTTTCCAATTCTTAGCAAATACAATTCTAGCTGTTGTTAAAACATTTACAATCAAGTACTTCAATTCTTGATTGTATATTTCTGGTATGATTCCCAATAAAAATATCTCTGGGTTAAAGTCTATATGCTGTTTTATCATTTTTTCCAACCATGTGTGGATTTTAGTCAAGTATCTTTTTGCATCTGTGCATGTCCACCACATATGATAGTATGAACCAGGTATCTGATGACATTTCCAACATTTATCCAATTTGTTCTTAAACATTCTCGCAATTCTCGTCGGGGGGTAAATGTCACCTATAAAACATCTTATACAAATTTTCTTTATAAGCAGTTGACATTGTCATTTTATAATTTTGAGACCACAATTTTTGCCATTTCTCTAAATCAATCCCATATCCAAAATTTTCCCCCAAACAATTATCGTTTCTTTAACTTGCTCTTCCTCTAATTTAAACTCTAGTAAATGTCCATAAAGATTTTAATTACCTTGTCGTCAGTACTTGTTCAAATTTTATCTAAATCAGTCAATTTATCATAAAAACCTTCTGTTTTAAGATCTTTATCAAATCTAGATTGTATTTGTACATATGAGAACCAATTCATCTTTATATCTTGTTCTTCCAATAATTGCATAGATTTAAGTTCACCCTTTTCATTTAATATCTCTCCATATCAAATTGTTTGTTCCTTTCTATATGTTATTGGATAAGAAAAAGCTTCAATAGTAGATAACCAAAGTGGAATTTTTAAATAATATTGCTTTTTAATCTTTTCCCAGTTTAGTAACAATGCCTCTTGAATGTAATGTCTTCTAAAATACCCCTGTGTTTTAGTTCCCCTTTCCAGAGGAAGGCGTGCCATCCCAACAGCAAGTCGTGTCCTTCTAAAGTCAATAATTTACTGTTCCTTAACATTTTCCATTCCTGGGAGTTCCGGTTTGTCAGGCTTCGGAGGCAGCAAGAATTTGCATTTGTGCGCCATCCCTGCTGCGCTCGCTGCTGGAGTGCCTTCGATCCAATTGAATTGGGAGGCTATAGTTATCCTGTAGGGATAACTGAAGAGAGGGGAGATCCGGGCAGGTGTTGGGGGATATCGCACCCCCCTTCCCTAGCTGACTTAACTCCCTTTTCCAAAGGTGGTGGAGTGGCGGTCAGCAATGGCCGTCACAAAGAACCTCTCAGCCGGACAAGTTTTGTATAGGAGGAAGTGAAGAAAGAGAAGGCTTTTGGCTGAACCGGGATGACAATTAACATTTGAATACCCTGGAACGTTGGCTTTTTAAGTGATATATTGTTTCCCAGAAGATCGTTAAGCTGCGGTGGAAAGTAAAGGGAAAGGTTTTTTTTTTTCTCCTCACTGCCCCATGGAGACAGCAGATGGAAATTGGAAATACCCACTTTGGCAGCAGAAGGTGCTAACTTTGAAAATTAAAGCCAAGGGGACATTAGATTTCTAAACACTGACATTTAAAAATTAAAATATTTTTGCTTTAAGTGGGAAGAAAGAGAGGTAAATGTTTTATACTAACATTTGTTGAAGGAGATTGCTTGGAGTTTTATAAGATCAGAGATTAAATTGCAATAAAACTTTCAAAAAATACCTTGGAATTGTGTAATTGAATGCTACCCCAGGAAGAGAAAGTAGAAGAAAGTGCTAAATGAAACAGACTGTGCTGATTGTGCTGACTTTGATTGCTTGATGACTTTGGGACTTTTGTGAACTATCTTTTGAAAGACTAAGAAAACATTTGGACTGTTTAAAATTTTTTTTACAATGGTATCTGTTGAAGAACTGAAAATGCAATTTGAAAAATTAAGAGAAGAAGAAGAAGGCAAGAGCTCCTTTGGATCTATCCTTTACTTCTTAGAAATGGCGATTTCTATTTATCAGGAAATGCAACAAGAAAAAGACTGGGATGATGAAGAAGAAGTCATCTTTAATGGACATATGATTTTAAATGAGAAAGAAAAGGGTAAAAAGGAAAAGAAAATGGAGAATTTAAGTTCTAAGAAAACAACCAAGAAAGGGAAAAATAAGGTGAAAAATCGATATAATGTCAGAAAGCAACAGAAGAGAGGAATACAACAGAGAGGGGAGACTAAAAGGCTGGAGATTGAGGGGGGTGTTAAAAGGCTAGATTTGACAAGGAAGGAAGGGAAAAAGTGAAGGGAAGTTATAAAGGCTGAAAACAAGATGCTAATAAACAGGTTTTTTTTCAGAGATAAAGGGTAAAACATAATCTAAAAAGTGATTCTGCAAAAGTACACAAGACTGTATTGTAGTATTTGTATTTGAAATATGAGAGAGGGAAAGAGAGAGAGAAATGAAAGAGAGGAAGAGAGGAAAAAAATAAAGAGAAAAGGGAAAGGAAGAAAAAGGGACAAAGAAAGAGGGGGGATGGAAAGAAGGGACAGAAAGAAAAAGAAATAAAGAAGGAGGGAGGGAGGGAGAAGAAAAATATTGAGATATCTATTCTAGTCCAATCACCTGCTCCAGCAAGGTTAGAAGGGAGTGTATGTGTGTGTGTTCTTCCTTGTAATTTACCAATACATTTTGGTTTTGTCTTCTTCAGAATTGGCACTGTAATACATTGGGGAAAAGTAATCTTTACGGTGGAGATCTGGTCCAATGGATCCTGTTTAAAGCCTCAACAAAATGTGAGAGCTACCTGACAGTCTTGACCATGTTTCATCCACAAAACCTTTAATAGAAGGCAAAGAGGTTTCAATGTGCTGGCAAAGATGTTTCAATGTGGAAAAGGCCCTCAGTTTAAACTAGGCCTCATTCAATCTGATGCATCAGGTCTCTCTCTTTCTCTCTCTCTCTCTCTCCCTCCCTCCTTCCCTCCCCCCTCCCTCTCAGACTGGCTTTGCTCTACTTTCCCGATTTGCCTGTGGGGCTGGCGCTTTGAACATGGATGGATGGATAGAGAGACAGACAAACAGGCAGGCAGGCAGGTAGGTAGGCAGGAAGGCAGGCAGGCAAACAGACAGACCTGTTGGATGGATGGACTGACAGACAGACAGACAGACAGAATGCGACTGCGGTGGCACTTTCGGAAAGTGGTGGCAGTGGCTTTTCCCAACGTGCTGCCGCATTCGAGGCACCGGTTCTGGAGTATTACTACAGTCAATGGGTGAACCTGCAGGGCCAGCACCCAAGGGGGTCAGCAAAGGGGGGCTAAGAGGCAGCAGAGGGGCATTCAAGGCACCGGCTGGCCCTGCAGGTTCACCCATTGACTAGCACCACTCTGGAGCTGGTGCCTTCAATGCAGAAGTGGTGGCATGTTACATGCTGCCACGGCTGCGTTCAATGCGCCAATCCCCCTGCCGCCTCTTAGTGCCCTTCTGCTGGCTCCCTTGGGGATGCTAAGAGGTGGCAGGGGGGCGTTCGAGGTGCCAGCCTTGCAGGTCTATCCATTGACTAGTACCGCTCTGGAGCTGGTGCCTCCAATGCGGAAGTGGTGGCACGTGACATGCTGCCACAGCTGTGTTTGATGCGCCACCCCCTGCTGCCTCTTAGCGCCCTTCTGCTGCCTCTTTGTGGATGCTAAGAAGTTGCAGGGGGCATTCGAGGCGCCGGCCCTGCAGGTTCACCCATTGACTGTAGCACAGCTCCGGAGCTGGAGCCTCAATGTTGAACCTACAGGGCTGGCTGGTGCCTCGAACGTCCCCCTGCTGCCTCTTAGCACCCCTCTGCCAGCCCCCTTGGGAACACTAAGGGGTGGCAGGGGGATGGTGCATTGAACGCTGCCGCGGCAGCACATAACGTGCCACTGCTACCGCATTGGAGGCGCCGGCTCCAGAGTGGTGCTACAGTCAATGGGTGAACCTTCAGGACTGGTGCCTCGAATGCCCCCCTGCTGCCTCTTAGCATCCCCAAGGGGGCCGGCAGAGGGGTGCTAAGAGGCGGCAGGGGACGGCGCATCTAACACAGCCGTGGCAGCATGTAATGTGCCACCGCTTCAGCATTGGAGGCGCTGGCTCTGGAGTGGTGCTACAATCAATGAGTGAACCTGCAGGGTTGGCACCTCAAACGCCCCCCTGCCACCTCTTAGCACCCCCCTGCCAGCTCCCTTGCCTCTTAGCGCCCCTCCTAAGGCATCCCACTGCCCTCCAGGGGGTGGTACCACCCACTTTGGAAACCACTGGTATGTACTAATCAAGGGCTCTCAAACTCGTGGCTCATGGGCTGGATACATCATGTGCTGGTCCTGCCTCCACCTAGTTTAGTGAAGGGGAAAAAAGTCCTGACACGTCATGTGATACCTCCATGACACTGTAGGTTTGACAACCCTGAATTATTCTGATATCAACACTGCTAAATAAATGCCAGAACTTAGGCAAGAAAAAACAAAAGTACACATATAGACTGGGTGAAACCAGGCTCAATAACAGTAACTGTAAGAGGGATCTTGGAGTCTTAGTGGACAACCAGCTAAATATGAGCCAGCAGTGTGCAGCAGCAGCCAAAAAAGCTAATGCAATCCTAAGTTGCATTAACAGAGGGATACAATCAAGATCAAGGGAGGTACTAATGCCACTCTATAAAGCCTTAGTAAGACTATACCTAGAGTACTGCATCCAGTTTTATTCACCACATTATAAAAAAAGATATTGGGACTCTAGAAAAAGTACAGAGAAGAGCAACCAGGATGATTAGGGGACTGGAGACTAAAACATATGAAGAACGGTTACAGGAATTGGGTCTGGCTAGTCCAGTGAAGAGAAGGACCGGGGAGACATGATAGCAAATCTTTCAATATTTGAGGGGCTGCCATAGATACAAAAGGGTCAAGCTGTTTTCTAAAGCACCTGTACATCAGACAAAGAATAATGGATGGAAACTGAAGAAGGAGAGATTTAACCTGGAAATAAGCAGAAACTTTCTGACAGAACAATCAACCAGTGGAACATCGGAAGTTGT
The DNA here is from genome assembly GCA_033807585.1 of Hydrophis major. Lineage (NCBI taxonomy): Eukaryota > Metazoa > Chordata > Lepidosauria > Squamata > Elapidae > Hydrophis > Hydrophis major. The sequence goes on from CM066329.1 coordinate 26,114,657, forward strand.
GGGAGCTTCATAGCTTGAAATTTTCAAGAAGAGATTGGACTGCTATTTGTCAGAAAAGGTGTAGGGTCTCCTGCTTGGGTGGATGGGTTGGACTAGATGACCTACAACCTCCCTTCCAACTCTGTTAATCTGTTAAAGCAGTGGTTGCCAACCGGGGAACCACTCGTCCGCAAGAAAATTTTGGTGGTGCCCAGAGAAATGACACCCCCAAAGCCCCCCCAAAGCAATTAATCCAGGCTGTGCAGGAACACAAGGCTGTGCTACCCACATGGCCCCTAGGAACACAAGGCTTGCATCTCTTGCATTGTGAACCACATGAGGTAGTGAGGGGAGGGGGAAAGGGCAGAGGGGGGAAACTTGCCCCACTTGCCCCATGAGCCTGGCCTGACCACTGGACTGCTTCTTTCTGTTTCTTTCTTCTGCTTTCTGTTTCTTTCTTCTGCTTTCTCCTGCTTTTGCACACAAGGAAAGCAGCAAATGTTTTTCTTTCTCTCCCCCAAATTCTGCCAGAAATAAGTTTTTCTGCTGCTTTCCTTACATGAAGCCAAAAGTCTCTCTCTCCCTCCCTCCCTCCCTTGAGAATGGAGCTGGAGATTGTATCCTGTGATCCCAAATAAAATAATGATCGATCAGCATGAAAACGAGGTGGGGAATTTTCCTACAGACTTTTTTGGGGATTTTCCCAGGGTCTCTGCAAAAAAAATCAGAACCAACAGAGACCCTGGGAAAATCCCCCCCCCAAAATCTGTTGGAAAACTCCCCACCCCATTTTCCTACTGATCAATCATTCTTTATTTGGGATTGCAGGATACCGTCTCCGGCTTCATTCTTAGGGGGAGAGAGAGAGAAAAATACTTTTAGCTTCATGCAAGGAAAGCAGCAGAAGCAGCAGAAGTCTCTCTTTCTCTCCCCCAAACTCTGCCAGAAATTATTCTCAACTTGTCGCACCGGCACAGCCTCTTGGAGCAAGATGCCTTGCAGGGTCCCAAAGACTCATTTCTGGAGGAGTTTGGGGAGAGAAAGAAAGACTTCTGCTGTTTTCCTTGCATGCAGCCAAAAGCAAAAGCAACAGAGACCTTGGGAAAATCCCAAAAAATGTCTGCAGGAAAATCCCCCACCCTGTTTTCCTACCAGATCATTCTTTATTTGGAATTGCAGGATACCATCTCCGGCTCTGGTCTCAGGGGAAGACAGAGAAAGAGAGAGAGAGAGAAAAAGAGAGAGACTTTTGGCTTCATGCAAGGAAAGCAGCAGAAGTCTTTCTTTCTCTCCCCCCCAAACTCCACCAGAAATGAGTCTTTGCTGGTGCAGCCTCTTGGAGCAGGAACTCCTTTCCTTGCATGCAGCCAAAAGCAGAAGCAACAGAGACCTTGGGAAAATCCCCAAAAAAGTCTGCAGGAAAATCCCCCATCCTGTTTTCCTACTGGTCAATCATTCTTTACTTGGGATTGCAGGAAACTGTCTCTCTTTCTCTCTCCCCCCCCAAATGGATCTGAAAAGCAGGTTAGTGAAGGAATGTGGCTGCCTTAGAGAGGGTAAAAGGGTGAGGGAGCTCTCTCTCTCTCTCTCTGTGTGTGTATGAGAGAGAGACAGAGAGAGAGAGAGAGAGAGAGGGCATCACCACCAGTCCTCTGAGGTTAGATTGGATCTCTCTCCCTCTCCCTCTCCCCCTCTCTCTCTCCCAGAGGCAATGGTAGAGCTTCAGTGCTTGGCTGGCAGGGACCCAGGCGAGGCACGTTGCTCGATCTTTTGGGCCGTGAAAGAAGCGGCCTGGGGGTTCAAGCGAGGTGTGTGGGGAAAAAGGTAGGACACCCCTCAAAAAGATGGCCTAGCTATTTTGGGGGGGGGTATCAAAAGAAAATGAGGCCCTGCCTTATTTTCTAAGAAACACGGTAGAAGGTAAGACCAATGGTGTGGGAGGGAAATCCACCCCAGGGTGGCTTGCTGACATTGGTGGGAAAGTCAATCTCATATTCCAGAGCTGCAGTAGTCACAGGACTGGCCCTTTGGTCATCCCAGAAGGCCCAGTCTTGTGACTATTGCAGCTCTGGAATATGGGACCCATTTTCCCACCAATGTCAGCAAGCCATCATCAGTCAAATTCATATTAGTGGTCTGCAGGATTTGAAATTATGAGTTTGGGGGTCCCTAAGGTCCAAAATGTTGGCAACCCCTGTTTTAAAGAATACATTGGATTATGGCAATATTATTCAAACACCATATGTCTAAAGGGTGAAAGTTCATAGTTCAATTCCCTGTAAAGGGTTTGACCTCCATAGAAGAACATGTGACCACATACCCCTGATTTTCTTAACAATGATGCAATTTGTCATGCACTGCCTTCTGATGGTCAATGAAACTGCAAATACCACACAGGACATGTACAGGATGTAGACATTGGAGGGGTGAAGGGCTCGTGCATGGGGACATCACTTAATGTGAAGTGCATTTCTTTCTGCTTGCAGCTTAAGGGAATATAAACAGTAGAAATCATTGAAGTAGATCTTGACTGTGTGATTAATAACTGTGTAACCACAAGGAGGCTGTAGGGCTGAGCTTACAAGGTCAGCCAAAGCTGCACAGGGTTACCAGCTACTGCAATCTCCCAAAAATATGACTCTGGGAATGTGTAACATGAATCAACTTCAGCCCACAGACTCTGAAGTTACACTTGAAGGTAAAGTTTGAGAAGTTGGCAAAGTTTCTCTCTTAGCTCAGCTCCCCAGTTGCTCTGAGTCTCAGCTTGGGGGCCTCAGAGGCCCAAAAGTCACTTTGGTAATAACTTTGCACCAACTTCTTCAAACTTCATTCAAAATATTTTCTGCAGCTGTTGCTACCTAATGTTTATGGGCCTCAATTACAGTCCTCATGGGTCAGCAATAGTAACCAGCTTGACCTTTGGAAACAAGCAAAGCAAATGACTTTAATTCGATAATTATAAGAAGAAGAGACAAAGTGTCTGCAATGCACTGAATTCTGTCTACCTGTAAAGGCAGGTGCAGAATTGGAGCAAAACATGTTTATGCCAATTCCCTAAAGGGGTTTAATAGCTTAGCAACAGGTTGACAAAGAGACAGTTGAGGAGAGTCACAAGAACAATAAAAAGTTTTGCAGCATCGTAATGAGCAATTGACTGTTTATTTTAATATCTCAGATGTCCCATGGGTTGTGTTGCTATGGAGGAACCTAGACACTAACTTCCAAGTACATTGCTTCTCTACTGTGTCTTGGAAGTTTGCCAGATTCAGAGTTTTGTAGGACTTTGCATGTCATTCTTTGGACTCCTAATAAAAATATTCCCTGAAAACATTGGGAAACTATTTTTTGGGAATGTTGCAGTATATCTTGAATGAACCCCAAACACCTTCAGTGGGGCCTTGAACCATAAAGTAACCATATTAAGCTGACTTCCCTTATTCCAACCAAAATTTAGCCAAGCAGAATATTAGTTACTATGTCCTATGTCCTGATTTTCACAGGAAAATAAGAAATGGAAAAGATGGTAAGAGAGTAGTATGATACAAGTCCCACCCCTTTTGAAAGTGTGTTGATGCACAATCAAAAGGGGTGTAGCTTGCACCACATCATGGTCTGCCATCTTGTACAGCCCCTCCTCCACACATGGATGCCACTGTTCTGTGACCCCATTCACAGCTAAACATATCACAAACTCATGGCATACCTGTAACCAATGGTCCCATCAAACCATGATTATATGAACCACAATTGGCTGACTTAATCCAGGAGATTATGCTCTTAGACATAGTTTACAAAGCATCATAACTGAATGCAGTATAGTAAAAACAACTACTACCATGGTGAGTCAGTGGATGACATCCCCCTGAAAATAAAACCAGGTCTTATATATATATATATATTTGCTGCCAAAAAAGGCACCAGGTCTTCTTTTCAGGGGGGTGTCATCCACTGACTCACCTCACTTGTGTGCATTGCACCCCTGGCTCCTTTTTCTCACTGTCAAAGGCTTTCAAGAACTTATTCTGCAGCCAGTAAGGCTGGCAATGCTTTCCTGAAGGCCTCTGTAGCTGATAACAGAGTTCCGGATCTGTGGAATCAGCCTTCTCTCATTTCTCTATAATTTAGGCCATACCAAAATGTTGTTGAATGGTGTCATTTATGATGTGGTCAAGAAGGAAGATGCCCAATATAAGGGAGAGAACTTCTTCCTCCATAATCTGGAAGATTGATCTATCTATCTATCTATCTATCTATCTATCTATCTATCTATCTATCCATTCATTCATTCAATTTCTATGGCCATCTGTCTTAAACATATGACTCTGGGCAGTGAACAATAAAAAAATTCAATTACATATAATTGCAGTTGTTATGAATGAATAAATGTGTTTAATAAAGGTTATTAAGAGCTTGAAGTTAAGTGCAGGGTTCTGGCCCTGCACTTCTGATTGGCCGTTAATAGCGACATCAGATTGGTCCATTCAGGTGAATCTGATTGGCTATTAACGAGCCTCTCTCATTGGTTAAACGGAGCTAGCGCTCCCTGGTTTTCATTGGTTAAATGCTCAATGGCTTGCCTATATAAAGGGGGCCGTTGCAGCCATTGAGCTGAGCTGTTACACCATGTTAATAAAGAGTTTTGAAGTTAATCGTTTCACCGGCTCATCTCCATTCTTAGCGCCCATGCTCAGAACATAACAGCAGTCACAACATGAACAGAAAAATATATACATATAACAGCCAATAATTATTATAATTATTTATTTATATGAAAAGAAGGACTAGGGATGACATGATAACAATGTTCCAATATCTCAGGGGCTGCCTTGAAGAAGAGGGAGTCAAGCTATTCTCCAAAACACCTGAGGGGAGGATAAGAAACAATAGGTGGAACCTTATCAAGGAGAGAAGCAACGTAGAACTATATAATGGATGGAAACTGAACAAGGAGAGATGTAACCTGGAAATAAGGAGAAACTTTCTGACAGTGAGAACTATCAACCAATGGAACAGCTTGCCCTCGGAAGTTGTGGGAGTGCCATCACTTGAGACTTTCAGAAGAGATTGGACTGTCATTTGTCAGAAATGGTGTAGGGTCTCCCGCTTGGATGGGGGTTTGGACTAGATGACCTATAAGGTCCCTTCCAATTCTGATTATGTGTTAAATCTGTTAAACTAAGGAGAAATTTCCTGACAGTTAAAACAATTAATCAATGGAACAGCTTGCCCCCAGAAGTTGTGAATGCTCCAACACTGGAAGTTTTTCAAAAGATGTTGGTTAACCATTTGTCTGAAGTGGTGTAGGGTTTCTTACCTAAGCAAGGGGTTGGACTAGAAAACCTCCAAGGTCTTCTATTCTATTCTATTCTATTCTATTCTATTCTATTCTATTCTATTCTATTCTATTCTATTCTATTCTATTCTATTCCATTCCATTCCATTCCATTCCATTCCATTCTATTCTATTCTTTATTCTATTTATGTGGCTAGCCATCTCACATAAGTGTCTTTGGGAAGCAAACAGTCATACAAATCAATTAAAAACCAATACAATCACAATACAAAAAAAGTTAAATACATATACAACTATATATAAAAGTAGGTACACCCTTTTTGAGTTCTATGGTTTTTACATATCAGACACAATAAAGATCACCTGTCCTGAACAGTTCTTTAAAAGTAGGTAAATACAACCTCAAATGAGCAACAACACATGATATATTACACCATGTCATTATTTCTTTTACAAAAAGAAAGCCAAACGAAAGCATTGAAAAATCTTGAAGAGATACCCCAGAGTCTCCTTTCTTCAAAAAAGGACTCAGTAACTATAAACAGGTCTGCTGACAACACTCCACAGATGCAATAAGAGTGAAAAATATTGACATTTTGTTCCTTTTATTGCCATGAAGTAGTCCTTATTAGCGCTCCGACTTGTAAACCATTCCTTGTCTCTCAAGACCAGTGTTTTTCAACCTTGTCAACTTTAAGATGTCTGGACTTCAACTCCCAGAATTCCACAGGCTGCTAGTGGAATTCTGGAAGTTGAAGTCCAGACATCTTAAAGTTGCTAAGGTTGAGAATCACTGCTCTAGACCAGGGGTCCCCAAACTTGGCAACTTTAAGAATTCTGGGAGTTGAAGTCCACAAGCCTTAAAGTTGTTGTCATGCTCCTATTGGAATCTGATTCTGAGGGGAGGTCAAGCAGATGACAGGGAGTGGGAGTGTGGCTCCGGTGACTGTGGAAGAAACTGGGGAAGGGCACAGTCTGGCTGGGCATTCAGAAGAAGACCCAGGGCAACCCCCTCTCCATTCTAGGGCACACAGGGACGAACGGAGAATGGAGCAACATGAGTTACATAGATTATGGGGGAGAAAAGGGCTCTGATTCCCTTCATTAGCTGCAGCTGGGAAAACAGCAGTGGTGGGGTTCAAATTTTTTTACTACCGGTTCTGTGAGTGTGGCTTAGTGGGAGTGGCAGGGGAAGGATACTACAAAATCTCCAGTCAAAGGTGTGGTTTGCTGGTTCTCTGAACTACTCAAAATTTGTGCTACCAGTTCTCCAGAACTGGTCAGAACCTGCTAAATACCATTTCTGGGAAACAGGATTTAAAAAGGCACAGCAACTTGCTAGAAGCAAAGCATGAATAATCTTTGTTTGTCAAGTCTTATCTGGGTTTATCCTTCCAACTGTGTGTGTTTCGTTATCTTTTGAAGTCTGCAATTCCCCAACCTGCTGTGTCTTGTGAATTGCTGCAGCATGGTTTGTGTTGGTTTTTATTTATAATTTATATGTACTTTGGGTTCAGACTGTATTTCTTCCCTTTAAAGACTGTTCTTGGGAGAGTTTTTTCTCCAGTCGATGATAACTGGACATTGGGGGCCAAGTTGGAGGTATTAAAGGGACTTTACCTACATTTGTGACTTTGTTGCTTTTTTAAAAAAAACAACAAGTTTTATTTTCGAAACACACAATACATAAATACACATAAACATAAAAGCATAAAAAATCTCTTTTCTGAAAGTTGCTTAGTCCCGGGTTAAAACTCTTGGTACAGACACAAATTCAAATTCATATTCATTTTACATACCATTTCATATCTTATCAACATTTTCAATTTTCTATTTAACTTCTTCTCTCCTTTAAATTTTCTCAATTTTATTTTATTTTATTCATCTCCTCTCAATTCATATCATAATATTTATTATTCTTTGTCTGTTTTATTCCAGCCAACCATTTATTTTTCTTCTTTAAAAAAAGAAGAAATACTTCTCCTGTACACTATATGGAGTATGATGCCTTTATCTCTTTTCCCTATATTTATAATATTTAATATAAAACACATAACATACATTGGGATTTTGTCTGGTACATTTTAAAATTATACTATATTATCAAAAATAATACAAATCTATTTATTAATATTAATATTCATTCATATCTTAAACATTTAACTCATTGCTTTTCAATTAAATCACATACTCTTATGGGAGCCCCATTTTCCATAATTATTCCCCCCCCCCACATCACATATTATAGCTCAATATTTCATTAAAATGTTCCTCCTTCTTCTACTTCAAATCTCATTTCACAAAGATTTTGCTAGTATACCATATTCTAGTCATTAATATTAACAATCATTTATATCTTGAACATTTTATCCATTTCAATTAAGTATCATGCCTTTGTGGGAACATTTATGCTTTCCAAAAATTATTACCCCCCCCCCACACCACAATCTTAAATCATGTTTCGTTACAGTACTCCCTTTTCTTAACTAAAAATTTCACTAATTTATGTTAAATATTTTATCACATTTTAAGTTACATATTATTTCTAATTTTCTATGATTACTTCTAAATACAAGTGTAAAGATGCAGTCTTATGTACCTTTCTAGAATCCCTTTAACAATAAAATTTATCCATTATCTCTAAAAAGCTTTTGCTTCTTAACATCTTGCTCCCCACCATTAGGACTTCTCATCCCTTCCTTTCTCTCTTGCTTCTTCTTCTCCTTGTCCTCTTTAACCCCTTGTCTCTCCACCTCCCTTTTATTCTGCTTTCCCCCTTTCTGTTGTTTCTTAACACAATGTCCCCTTTTCACCTTATTCTTCTCTTTTTGGGCGGTTTTTCCAGATCTCAAAGACCTTTTTTCCTTTTTCTCTTGCTTTTTCCCTTCTCCAGTCAAAGTCATTTGTTCATCAAAGATGGCTTCTTCTTCTTCTTCGTCCCCATCATCCTCATTCTGCTTCACATAAGTATAAACCACCATTTCTAAGTATTGAAAAATAGTGCCAAGACCATCTTCCCCTCCTTGTTTTTCTCTTTCATATTTTTGATATATAAGTTTCAATTCATCCATAGATGATGCCATTGTGTAGAGAAAAAGTTTCCCCAAACAACCACCCAGATGATTTAATCAGAAGTAATTTCCAAAGGTTCCAAAATCACCAAAACAATCCAAACAGTTTCTTTTAGATACCTTCTTTTTCTTCACTTTCTCTTTCTGGGGTTAAAGTAGTCACAAATCCTTTTCAAATATATTTTTTGGAAGTTTTTAAACTCTTTGCAATTCTAGGCAATCTTCTCCTTATTTTCAAATTTTGCTCTTATTTTTTCCACTCTCCCTTCCCACTCGCAACCAAAAGGTTTTTTCCTTCTTTCTTTTTTTTTCCGCTGTCACTTTAGGAAGGAGAATAGAACAAGGAAAGAACTTTCCCTTTTAGAGTATCTGCAGCTTATAATTCTCACAAGGAACAATATATACTTAACAGCCTTCCAGGTTCCAGGTCACTTTCTCCCGTCTTGTCCCGATAGAAGCAACTTTCACTTTTCTTCCGGCTTTCTCCCTCCTGCACCTTACCCGGCTGCAGCTTTCTTCGTGGCGGCCATTGCTGACCGCCGTTCCTCCACCTCAGGAAAAGGGGGTTTAACCGGCTGAGGAGGGGGTTTGCGGCATCCCCAAACCCCTTGCCAGATCCCCCCTGTCTTCAGCTGCCTCTACGGGGCAGCTATATCCCCCAGATCCAAATGGATCGGGGGAACCTTGGTGGCGAACGCAGCAGGGATCGTGCGGTCGCGAATCCCTGCTGCCGCCGAAAGCTTGCAAACCGGAAGTTCCTTGTGACTTCGTTGCTTTAGTGCCACACCCCAGGTCTTCACAGTTGTCAAGTTTGGAGACCTTTGCTCTAGGTATTTGAGAAACATTGCTCTAGATGTTTCTTATTCTTTTTCAGCTTCCTCAACCCCTCCGTGAATCTTGGGAGTGCCAGGAGTGATGGCCCAAGAAAGGTTGCACAGACATGAACCTGCCCAAAGCTCTTATGAATTCTCCTTTCCAAGCAGTGGCTAAGACCTCAGCAGGAACATGCAGCAGTGCTCCATGAACACCCAACATTTCTCTTTAGAGTTCTACTGGATCCATCAGTCACTGGGGATGGAGCAATTATTTTTTATTTATTTGTACCCCACCCTTATTATTTTTACAAACAACTCAAGGTGGCAAACAGTCTTGCAAGGTGGGTTGGGCTGGGAGAGAATAACTGGCCCATTGTCACTCAGCTGGCTTTCATGGCTAAGACAGGAGTTGAACTCATAGTCTCCCGCTTTCTAGCCTGGTGCCTTAACCACTAGACCAAACCAAATTGGTTTTGCCCACTGGTGGGATTCAAATAATTTAATAACGTTCTCTGCCCTAATGACTGGCTGGGTAGGCATGGCCAGGTGGTCATGTGATTGGGTGGCTGTGGCCAACTCAACATCAGTCATCACACCCAGCCCTGCCTCCTAGCCATTCTCCCTTTCCCCAGGCCTTAGGCCTATACCAACACCTCCAGAAATAAAAGGGTTAACTAACCCTCAGTTTACTGGTGCAAATGCCCCCCCACCAGTGAAAAGATGGGGAGAGACCAGCAAAGCATTCTGCTCCCATCACCAAGGAAAGTAAGACATTGGACGCTGAGCTTATTAAAAAGCAATATATTGTGTCATAACAACCAACATTTCACACCTGAGGTGGCAGAGGCAATAAATCCCATTGACTCTTTTGAAGCACTTTACAATTACAGCCCATTTGCACCCCAAAATTATAAATAAATAGCAGAAGGAGAAGGATTGACAATACTTCTGTGCAGACAATTATGAAAGAGACTAAGCTAAAGCTGGATTAACCCCTTCCTTCCTTCCTTCCTTTTTTTCCTTCCTTCTCCTCATTCCCATCTCTTTCCTTCTTTCCTTCCTTCCTTCCTTCCTTCCTTCCTTCCTTCCTTCCTTCCTTCCTTCCTTCCTTCCTTCCTTCCTTCCCTCCTTTCTTCCTTCATTTTTCAGGCTGTTTTTGGCTGGTTTGGAGGCCATGTTTTGGAGTGTTTTTTAGGTATTTCGCAGGTGTTTTGGAGTTGTTTTTCAGCTGAAAAATGGCCAAAATGGCCTGTAAAACAGCCCCAAAACAGCCTAAAAACAGGGTGTTTTTGGCCATTTTTGGGCCATTTTTTAGGCTGTTTTGAGGGAATTTTCAGGCTGTTTTGGGGGTCATTTTTAAAATGGCCTGGAAAACTGCCCCCAAACAGCCCAAAAATGGCCTCAAAACAGCCTAAAAATGAGCAGGTCAGGGCCAGCCAGTGGTGGGATTAGCCAGTTCACCAAATTGGATAGGATTTTAACAATCTTTTCACACAGACCAGTCCAAACCGGTTGAATCACACCTCTGGTTTGTCCTCCCTGCAAAATGGGGTAGCATAACAGAACTACAGAGTGGTGCAGTGGTCTAGAGGTGGAGCTCTCACCTCACAATCAGGAGGCTGTGAGTTCGATCTTTTGTAGAGGCAGATATTTCCCTCTCTGGGCATACTGAGAATATATCTGCTGAAAAAACTCCTCATCGGTGACAGGAAAGGCATCTGGCCAATAAACACTCAGCCCCATTCATTTGACCAGACTCAACCGTGCAAGGGATCATGGGGTCATTAAAAAAGGATGATAGGACAATTCTACAGTCACAAAGGGGACAAAGAAATTTCCTCTTCAGATCCCATTTTGCCACTGCTCTAACAATGAAACCATGTCTGGTGTGTGACTACAATTTTTAGTTGGAGTATGAATAATTGAGATAAACCTATAGCCACCATGGTGGGTATTAACTCCTGAGCTGCTTCTGAGGCCAGACCCAGGGATGGGAAATTGAAATTCCCCAAGACCATAAGCCTGGGGAATTCCACATCCAACCGTGAGACAGTCTCCAGCATCTCAGGCAGGGAGGTTGCTAAACAGTAAAGAGGCTGGTCCAGTGGCAACAGGCTCAGCTGATTTTATGTACCTAATTTCAGATACCAGTCCCACAACCAGCAATTTGTGGTACAAGGTCCCTGAAGCATGGGTGGGATTCTACCAGTTCGGACCTGTTTGGGCGAACTGAATGTTAAATTTGCATCTTGTTCACCGAACTGGTATTTGAAACAACCAGCTAGAAAAAAAATCTGAACTAAATCCATATTAATATGAGAGTTTTCATGGCCATGATAAAAGCCATGTCTCTCTTGATCCTGGGTTGATCCCAAGGTCTCTAAAAGTGTTTTATTGGGGGAAAATGTACTAATTTCTCCACAGATTCTATCACTGGCCTATCTTCGCAGCTTGGGGCCACATCTGTGACTTTTCCCTTTGGGCACCAGCCTGGAGACATATTAAAGGATTCAGGGAGTTGATGTTTTTTTCTTCCTTTCAATTATCTAAACTATACTGATTTATTTTCTGACTTATTTTCCTAGAGGACTTTCTGCAATCTTTCTGAGGATGTTATAGAAGCATGTCACAAAATGCTTTGATATAGACTTAAAAGCTCAGTTGGGTGGAAATTCTGGGTCAATGGCTCTGGAGATAGAAATAAAATTTGTGGGTTTCAGGACAAGCAGAGACGTTACTTGGCTGGACTCAGACTGGATCTGTAGCTTGTGTCCTGGAAGACATTTTGGTTCCTATGCACATCATCTTCTCATTCTTTGTTAAAATACAAATATAACAGGCAAGGCTCAATCAGCAACTCAAATCATGTTGCTCATGCTTCTATTTGTGCTGCTTGCGTGGCCACCTGAAGCTTGTGGGATGTGCAAAGCCAAATGTCTTCTGAGTCTAGAGCAAAATGAAGTGGACCCAGAACATCATTACAAGTCAGGAGATTATTTCATTAGTGGCATAGTCTCTGCGAAGGAGGCTAGGTTTCCACTATTAAACTTCAACAACATTCAACAACATTCCTTCAACAACATTCTTCACGTAAGTCGATCCTCCTGTACTTCAGTACAGCCACTGCATTTCCAATGAACATTTACAGTTACAGCCTTCCGAAAATACAAGGTGCTCTCCTTTTGAGCTACTCCTTTTGCCAACTTGCTACCTGATTCTGTCTTGTGGTCCCCTTGTCACCCACTCGTAGCTGGCAAATTTCATTTTGAGCTCTAAAGTATAAAATTAAATCAAAATATTTTTCTCTGTTCACGTCCCTTCCTATTCTGTGAGCAGAGCTAAATTGCGGGCACAGAGGAACTGAATAACCTCTTCCTTTCACCTTTCTCCTGAGACAAACTGAACTCAGGATGGACTTCTAGTCCAAGCAAAGAGGAATGCTGTATTTCCTTTCTGCATTGGAGATGAGACAATTCTACTATATTTTTCCCCACACCAAAATTTACTGCTGAGATAAAACAGCCCCAGTTGAGAGCGTAGATATTCATGGAGTTTGAAATTTTCTCTGACTTCATGTTAGCATTCCAACTAACAAACTCCAAACCAATAAACTGAGACAAGCATTTTTTTTCAAAGTTCCATTTTATTAGCATTGTCATATTGGCACATCTGGGAAAACCCAAATCTGACAGTTCCAGGTTTTCCCGTCCCAAAAAAGAAGTCAAAGATCCATCCCCTGCATCCACCAATCCATCACATGGCCCAAACAAAATTTCATCCTGACTGGAGACATCCCTCCAGCCACTCCACTCCAGGTGCAGGGCAACATGTCCTTGACTCTTTGAGAAAGAATGTTGTTGTATCTAGTCTTCTACCTCACTATGAAATCCCCCCTTCCAAATTCCCAGGCACTGAATGTGGCAGCCTCAAAGCTTTCAAGTAAAAAATGCCTTCCAAGGCTGACACTTTTATTCACAAGCTCATGTCAAAGAGCTAAGAAACTTAAAAATAAATAAATAAGTAGAAATATCATATTTATTATATTGGTAGAATGCTTGTTGGGTTGATTCATTCATTTATTTGTACAATTCATTGGCTTTATAACACTGGATGTTTTTCAATTACAAATTAAAAAAATAACAGAAATAGGTAAAAATTTTTAAAAAATAGCCCAACAGAAAAGGTTCAGAAAAGACTCAAGATATATTACAGCTTGGGATAAATGGTATAAGTGGATTAAAGAGAAAAAAACAGGAAATTAAAAGATATGGTTTTGATGAACGGAGTCGTTAAATTAAGAATGTTTATCAAATTAAGAAATGAATAGTAGTAAAATTATTACCAATTAAAAATCACACCATCTTAGTGGATCAGAAACATGTTTTATATGTTTATCTACTAAGTATTTGTATATATAGATTTTGTCTGCAACATAAAGTTGTATTCAACATATTGTCCATAGTGTTTTTTTAAATCTTTAATAAAGTTTTCTTTTTAAAATTAAAAAAAGAAAGAGAAAAGGTTCTTCCAACAGGGGCTGAATCTTCACACTGCCTTACAGTTTATTTATTTTTACAGCTCATGGGCTTTGTGGCACTTGGTGTCTTTTTATTACAAGAGAAGAGAAGAGAAGAGAAGAGAAGAGAAGAGAAGAGAAGAGAAGAGAAGAGAAGAGAAGAGAAGAGAAGAGAAGAGAAGAGAAAATTCTTTACTGGCCAAGTGTGATTGGACACACAAGGAATTTGTCTTATGCAAATGCTCTCAGTGTACATAAAAGTAAAGATACATTCATCAAGAGTCAAGAATCATAAGGTACAGCACTTAATAATAGTCATAGGGTACAATAACCAATCAAATCATACTAGGAAACCATCAATATAAATTGTAAGGATACAAGCAACAAAGTTACAGTCATATAGTCACAAGTGGGAGGGGAGGGGTGATAAGGAGTGATAAGAAGATTAATAGTAATAGTAGTGCAGACTTTGTAAATAGCGGGACAGTGTTGAGGGAATTATTTGTTCAGCAGAGTGATGGCGTTTGGGAAAAAACTGTCCTTGTGTCTAGTTGTTCTGGTGTGCAATGCTCTATAGCATCGTTTTGAGGGTAGGCATTGAAACAGTTTATGTCTGGGATGTGAAGGGTCTGTAAATATTTTCACAACCCTCTTTTTGACTTGTGCAGTATACAGGTCCTTGATAGAAGGCAGGTTGGTAGTAATTGTTTTTTTTTTGCAGTCTTAGTTACTCTCTGACATCTGTGTCTGTTTGTTGGGTTGCAGAACCAAACCAGACCGTTATAGAGGTGCAGATAACAGACTCAATAATTCTTCTGTAGAACTGTATCAGCAGCTCCTTGGGCAGTTTGGGCTTTCTTTGTTGTGTTTTTTTGATGATGTTTTTGTTGTGCTTTTTTGATGATGTTTTTGATGTTAGGTGTTCATTTTAGGTCTTGTGATATGATAGAACCTAGAAACTTGAAGGTCTCTACTGTTGATACTGTGTTGTCTAATATCTAATATGTCTAGGTAAAAGAAAAATGAAAACAGAAAAATAACCAAGAAACAACAAAACATCCAACAAAGGTCCATCCAACAGTGGCTGAACCTTCACTCAAAAGTCTTAATTTCTTCTAAATGTCTTCTGGGTGGCAGCCCTTTTCAGTCATTCTGAATTCTAACTCCAAAAATATCTAAAATTTAAAACAAGTCATAGTGAATAGTTTCTTTTAACCATCTGGGTACCATTAAGAGAGAGAGGAAACAAATTATCAAATATGAGATTAAAAGTTTGAAGACCCGCACATGAAATTGATTTAAAAATTTCTATTGTTCTTATTCTTTTCTGATGGTAAAATTTTGGAATGTTACAAACTATTTGGAAAAAATAATTGTGATTGAATTGACTTAAAACATTCTCCTGAAAGAAAAGTTAAATGGCATTTTCACTGATATGTTCATACCTTGCAGTAAATCAACCAAATTTTTGTGGAAATGTTTGCCCTTCCTTTTTGCTATTGAGGACATCAACCAGAATGGCCACCTCTTATCCAACATCACACTGGGCCATAATATCTATGAGAACTTCTTCAAGGTAGAAATGACTACAGATCCTTTGCTAAACCTGCTTTCAGAAGGGGAGGCCAATGTGCCCAACTACAGGTGTGGAAGGCAAAGAAACACAGTGGCTGTTCTGGAAGGAGCTTAGACTGCCATCTCCATCCAGATTTCAACTTTGTTGGGTATCTACAAGACTCCTCAGGTGTGTCTTTCTCACGATACATTTTTAAACCATGCAACTTTCTATCAGAGATCCTCTCCTGTAAATGAAAAGAAGGGTTGGATTTTGGAAATGAATGGAATTGCACTTACTTGTTCAATTTAAAATACCACCATCTTCTACTCCTTTCAGATCAGTTACAGTCTTGCTTCCCAGATTCTGAGGGATAAAACTCAGTTTCCTTTTTTCTACCTGATGCTCCCTGATGAAGGAGTCCAGTACCCGGGGATGGTCCAGCTTCTCCTCTATTTCAAGTGGACCTTGGTTGGTCTCCTTGCTCCAGAAACTGACCAGGGGGAGAGGTTCATGAGGACTGTGTCTTCTTTGATGTTAAGGAATGGCACTTGCACAGTTATTTATCTAAGCTTCCCACTAAATGTGCATCAGATAGGTTTAAATTTTAAACAATATTACAAGTGGAGGCAAGTCAATGCCTTTGTTTATGGATCAGAGACTAGTTCATTTCGGATTGGAATGCTGATCGTAGAATGAATTTTTCAAGGTGTTCAGCAACAATCTGTAGAAAAAGTTTGGATCACCACTGCTCACTGGGATCTCACTATTGACTTAATGTTTGCTAACCTTTCCTTTAAATACTTTGGTGCCATTTTTTCCTTCCTGATACAGAAAAGGAAATGGGCAAACTACGATGCTTTTAATCTCTTTCTCACATCTATATTTAAATTTTGGAAGAACACCTTTACATGTTCATCCACTAAGGATGGCTTTTCGGTAAAAGTCTGGAGACGGTGCAGGCAGAAAGAAGAACTGGAGGCTTTGAGGAAAGGGGACATCAATTGGATCCTGACCCTGGACAGCTACCTCATTTACAACACCGTCTGGGCTGTGGGAAGAGCCTTAAATTCAGCTTATGTATCTGCATCCAAAAGAGCAGGGAGAAATAGAGGCATGAAGGTGGAAGCTCCCAGGTTGAAGACTTGGCAGGTATTTCTTTTCCATCGGCCATGTTTCCCCTGATGGAAATCAGTTTTGTAAGCAGATACCTTGATTACTTATTCTGAAAAATTAGAGCATCCTGAAACTCAAATCCAACTTAATTCCAAACGTTCATTTCCTTCATTCTCATTCTCCCCTCTTTTTTTTTTTTAGTGTTTTCCTTTTTATTTTTTTGAAGTAAACCCTTTGATATCTGAGTTGTTTATCCATTTTTCAATCTCATTCCTTGAAGTGTTTATAATTTGGATTTTGGTCATGTTATTGTACTGCATTCATATATGTCTCCTTTGATCTTTCTCTCTGTGAGGAGTACTGTGAGGTATCAGAGAATTTTTTTTTATTTTTATGCTGATAAAGCACTAATAAAATGATTGTTTGTCTTTAGATAAGTTATTATTATTATTATTATTATTATTATTATTATTATTATTATTATTATTATTATTATTATTATTATTATTATTATTATTATTGAATAACAGGGTTGGAAGGGAATTTGTAGGTCATCTAATCCAAACCCCTGCCCAAGCGGGAGACCCTACACCATTTCTGACAAATGGCAGTCCAATTTCTTGTTGAACGTCTTGAGTGATGATGCTCCCACAACTTCCAAGGGCAAACTGTTCCATTGGTTGTTCTCACTGTCAGAAAATTTCTTCTTATTTCTAAGTTAAATCTCTCTTTGTTCAATTTCCATCCATTGTTCCTTATCTGGCCTTTGGGTGCTTTAGAAAATAGCTTGACCCCTTCCTCTCTGTGGTGGCCCCTCAACTACTGGAAGACTGCTATCCTGTCTCCCCTGGTCCTTCTCTTCACTAGAGTAGCCATGCCCAGTTCCTGTAACTGTTTTAG
The DNA here is from genome assembly GCA_033807585.1 of Hydrophis major. Lineage (NCBI taxonomy): Eukaryota > Metazoa > Chordata > Lepidosauria > Squamata > Elapidae > Hydrophis > Hydrophis major. Next base: position 26,131,902 of record CM066329.1, read on the forward strand.
TCTCCAGCCCTCTAATCATCCTGGTTGTTCTTCTCTGCACTCTTTCTAGAGTCTCAACATCTCTTTTACAGTGTGGTGACCAAAACTGGATTCAGTACTCTCAATATGGTCTTACTAAGGCTTTATATTATCATTGCTAAAATAAAGTGGTCAGATCATGAACATGACCAGCTGTTTAAACTTCTGTCCTTTTTATTGATGGTTTGATTTACAGCATTTATTATTCTTGTATTTACTGATAGTTTTCTAGACAAATTGGACACTTAGAAAATAAAGGTTTTTTTTAGCTGAGAAAGAGATAAATGTTCTGACTTCTCCAAAATGGACAAAACTCTTTTTTTACTTTCCTCTCCAGCTTCACTTCTTCCTTCAAAGCTCCCAGTTTCACAATAATTCCATAGACGATATATATTTGGATGAGAGAGGAGATCTGACAGCTGACCTGGATGTTGTGAACTGGGTCATTTTTCCCAACAAGTCTGTTAAGAAAGTGAAATTCTGGAATCTAGCAAAACGGGTATCCCAGTATTTTGAATTTACAGTAGATCAGATGAATATCACACAGATGGAAATGCTGAACAAGGTGGGACAAAATATGTTTTATTACATTGAAGGTGCAACAACAATATTCCACTTTTGTGGTGTGGCATAGTGCCATGTGGTGTGGTGTGATGTGACATGGCATGGTGTGGTGTGATGTGGCATGGTGTGGTGTGGTGGGGGTTTGTTTTCAATGCTTTTAAGCTATTCAGATACTCATAAAATACATAATCTTCCATTTTATAAATAAATGATTCACCAAGATTATTGAAAGGGAGTATTGTGGCTTGCTCCTCCAGCAGCCAAATCAAAGGAGGAGGCAGAGGCATGGGAGTCAGCATCAGGGCAACCTGGGAGCTCTGAAGGGGAAGAGGGAATGGAGTTGACAGAGAGAGAGAGAGAGAGAGAGAGAGAGCACTGGTAAGTTTCAAAAACTTTTCCTACCAGTTTGATATGAGCATGCGCTTTGCGCATGCGCAGTGTTTGCAACTTACCTTCTGCTGTAAGCCCTGTGTGTAAAACAGCAATCAGCTGTGCCGCGCAAAGCAGTTGAGGTTGAAAATCTGGAAATAAAAGTCTGTATAGAGCTGGGGCGGTTGGGAGGGCCCAGCAGCTGATCTTTGGAGTGAACCAGTTTGCTCACAGATTATTGTTGGAGCTACCGGTTCAGGTGAAATGGGATGAACCGGTAGAATAGCACCACTGAGGCAGAGCCTGGGCCATCTGTCAGCCTCAAATGGAGAGTCAACTTCCCCCCAGGTGTGGAGGTGGTTGATGAAGAAGAGGAGGAACCCAGTGCCTGATATGTGGCTGCGCAGAAGGCAGAGAAGAGGACAGCAGTGGAAAGCCATGGGCTGATCCTGGGGAAGGAAGAACCACCATTGCTAGCAAGGCCCCACCTTAGTTCTGGGGGTAAAAGGCAGGGGGCAGAGATGAATAGGTGTGGCAGACTACGATTCATCTTCTGGCTGCCAGCATTCCTAATAAAGGAATCTTTTGAGTTCATGTGATGACCCAGGGCACAGCACAAAAGCAACAAGTCACAAATGTAGGTAAAGTCCCTTTAATACCTCCAACTTGGCCCCCAATGTCCAGTTATCATTGCCTGGAGAAAAAACTCTCCCAAGAACAGTTTTTAAAGGGAAGAAATTCAGTTTGAACACAAAGTACATATAAATTATAAATAAAAACCAACACAAACCACACTGCAGCAATTAATGAGACAGGGCAGGATAAGGAATTGGAGACTTCAAAAGATAACGAAACACAGTTGGGAGGATGCCAGAACCCAGATAAGACTTGCCAAACAAAGATAATTCACACTTTGTTTCCAGAAACTTTGCTGTGCATAGTTTGCTTTTTTAAACAGTTTTCCCAGCTGCAGCTAATGAAAGGGATCAAGGCCCTTTCCTCCCCCATAAGCCACATAACTCACATTGCTCACTTCTCCGTTCTTCCCTGCGTGCCCTAGGATGAAGAGGGGGTTGCCCTGGGTCTTCTTCTGAATGGCCAGCCAGACTGTGCCCTTCCCCAGTTTCTTCCACAGCCACCGGAGCCACACTCCCACTCCCTGTCAGCTGCTCGACCTCCTCCTCGGAATCAGATTCCAACAGGGGCAGTTCATACCAGTGGGTTTGTTTGGGGAGCTGGGTCAGAACAGGGGGGTAGTCTGACCCAGTTGTGCAAATAATCTGGTTTACTTTGTCAAAGCAAAGAATCCATACAACATTTCCCTGATAAACTTCATGTCTTAATGAAAGCCCAAATTTGTAGTGTGCATGAACAGTAAGTGTCTATGGAGATTCTCAGTCATCCAGGTTATGGTTGTCCTTAAGGTGCTTTTTCAAGAGGCAACTGGACTTTCTTTGTTTTTCTTTGAAGTTCTGAACTGAAGGAGATTCTTGCATGAGAAATGAAACGTCCACAAGGAAAACAAAGAAAATCCAGTTGCCTTTTGAAAAGGCACCTTTGGAATGATAGAAGGGCAGAGAGACAGAGAAGGAATATTTAGAAAAGAAATGTTCAGATCAGTTGCATAGATGGGATATATTTGGATGAGAAGGGGTAATCTTACAGTTGACCTGGAAATTATGAACTGGGATCTTTTCCTCAAGAAATCTGTCAAGAAAGTGAAATCTCTCAAAAGTGTTGTGGCAGCAGGTGTAGATGGCTGAGGTCTTGGAGAGCGAGGACTCAGATAAGGGGCTTGCGTGTGATGCAGGGATGGGGCCAGGACTATCGGAGAATGGAGTGCTGCCTTCGGAGCTTGTGGAGGCTGGCAGCAGTGATGCAGAGGACCCTGAGGAGCCTGTGCCCAGTGCGCATGCACACAGGGCTGCTCAAAGGAAAGAGCAGCTGCAGCAGTATTTCAATGGCACAGTCAGTTTGCCGGCGAGGAGGAAGGATATTGCATTCCTCCTCACTGGATACATCTGCCAAATTCCTGTATTGCTTAGGGATTAGAGGCTCTCCTGGTACAGCTCTATGGTGCCAGAGGTTGCTTCTGGTGACAGGGGCAATTTTGGAGGCTGTATTTTGTTGGAGGAGATTCAGATTAATGTCACTGTTCCAGAAAACAAATTCCAACTCCAATAACTCTGAGACAGGCATTTTCTCAAAGTTCCATTTTATTAAAGTTGTCATACTGGCACATCTTGGAAAACCTGAATCTGAAGCTTCTGGTTTTCTCTTGGTAATTGAAAAGTCAAAATCTCATCCCCTGTACCTGTCAGCCCATCACATGGCCCAATCAGCATCAGTCCCACTGAAGATAATCCTCTAACCACTCCTTCTCCAGGTGCAGCTTGACATGTCCTTGACTATGGAATAAGAATGCTGTTATGATGAACTATCCCCGCTCTATTAATTTCTAGTTGGACTCATGGGAAGAATGTTAAAAGTGAGGTTGGTGTTTTTGCTCACCTTTCAAAAGAGATGCCCAAGGAGAAAGAAGCCAGCCATTTGTGCTTGTTTTCCTAGAATAGTTGGAGAGGTAAAAAAAACAGAGGAATGAAGACAAACACATAAGTCCCAGGATAAAGTTGCAGGATCCCATTTGACTCAGTCACTGGGCACAGAGTTGAGTTTTCCATGCTTTCTGATTGTGATGGAGCCCTTGCAGATGGTCTGACTCAGATTGGATCCTAAAACAGAGGAACATACCAGCCAGAGTAACTGCTGTCCAATTTCCATGGTCAAATCAATGGGGGGAAATTGACATTTGCAACGTGAGATTTAATAAATGAATTTTCCTAACCTCCAATTTATTCATTCAGAAGACCAGTCAAATCAGATGTGGAAGGTGTTAAGAATAACAAGGTTACCTAACGTAGTTTGGGTAAAATAATATATATAAACTATGATAATAATTTTAAGTGTGTGTCACTTTAAAACTGCAAAGCATGTAATTTTGGGTGCGGTTGTAAAATCGCCATAAGAGGGAGCAAGAGAACTTGATTGATTGCTGGCTTACTGGATTGCTTGCTGACTATGATGGATTGATGGTTTGTTAACTGTGTGTTCCCTGCTGCTGAAGGAAGAAAGGAGGTTTGATTTCTTCATATATCTCTACTGCGAGGAGATATATTACTGGACTGATATTTGTAAGTTTACTGACCTCTTTTTCGACACTGGACTTTGCAACTGAATAATCCCCGGATGGACTGAAATAGTTAATGATATATGGACTGTTTGACTATGCTAAAACTATTACTGGAATAAACTATTTAACTAGCACAGTGTATCTGTTTTACTGAGTGTAAGCTACAAAAACATTTATCTCACATATTTGCCTGCCTGCATGACTGCCGTGCAGATTCTGCTAGGGAGTATCCCTAACAGAAGGGGTCACAAAGACCTTGAGTCTAACATTCTCCTCCTTCCTGGGCTTGAAATAGTCCAGTTTTGAGACATCCAAGTGATTATTTATCTATGGATTGTTGCTATAGGGACTGCAGAGTGCTTTGGTTTTCATTTCTGGAGGGTGGTTAATGAAGTTTGGGATGCATACAATGCAATAAACATTTTAATTCCAACTATGCTTCTGATGGAAGAATCCGATTTATGGTACATTTTAATCTTTCTCTTTCCAGATGCTGAAAAATGCACCAAATGTCCAGCAGATCAGCATCCAAACATCAAGCAAGACGACTGTATACTTAATACTGAAACTTTCCTATCCTATCAAGAAAATTGGGCATCATCCTAACTTTTCTTGCAATGTTCCTGTCTTTAACAGGTTTTGTCTTGGGAATCTTTATTAAATTCCAAGAAACTCCTATAGTCAAAGCCAACAATCGGGACCTTTCCTACATCCTCCTCATCTCCCTCCTGCTTTCCTTTTTGACATCATTCCTATTCATTGGCCAGCTGAGTAGAGCCACTTGCCTTCTCCAACAAACAGCCTTCAGCAACATCTTCTCAGTCTTCTCACATTTCAACAGTCTTGGCCAAAATAATCACTATTTGCGTTCTTTGCCACAAAACCAGAGAATAATATACAGAGATGGCTAGGGAAGACCTTGGCCAATTATATCATCCTTTCCTGTTCTGGCATCCAAGTTGTCCTCTGCAGCATCTGGTTGGGCACTTCTCCCCCATTCCCTGAATCAGACATGTAATCACAATCTGCAGAGATCATCCTACAATGCAATCAAAGCTCTGTTGCCATGTTCTACCTTGCCCTTGGCTACATGGGTTTCCTGGCTCTCATCTGCTTCATGGTGGCTTTCCTAGCCAGGAATCTACCTGGAGCCTTCAACGAAGCCAAGCTCATCACCTTCAGCATGCTGGTCTTCTGAAGTGTCTGGATATCCTTCCTTCCCACCTACCTGAGCACAAAGGAGAAGTACATGGTGGCTGTGCAGATCTTCTCTATCTTGGCTTCAAGCACTGGCTTGCTATGCTGCATTTTTACTCCCAAGTGTTACATTATTTTTTTAAGACCAGACCTGAATACAAAAGAACATTTGATGTCAAAATAAAATAAAAATGAACTTTTCATAGGACTGTTCTGTACAGGCCAGTTAGAACTCCCAATTTCAAAAGCCGATACAAAAATTTATGCCACCAGATAAAGACCGAATGCACCAATTATCACATAAAACAAGAGGAAAACCTTCTAAGCACCAAGTCCACCCATGCTTTTTACAATTTTGTAAACAACAAAGTAAAAGATTCAAGGTCCATCCCACCCCTGATAGGACCTGATGGTAAAGACTGCAATGACGACACCATTAAAGTCAACATCTTTAACACATTCTTTAGTTCAGTATTTGTAAACAGCAATGGATCATGCCCAGTATTTCCTAGCCATACCACAGATAACCACAATGATCTAATACATGTCGATTTTACAGGAGACAACGTTGAAAAAGCAATACGCAATCTAAAACCATCTCTATCTATTGGACCAGACGGAATATGTGCCTACTTCTTGAAAAAGCTATCCACTGCCATAGCCAAACCTCCAAGCATAATCTTTGAAAAATCTTTCAGGACCAGCTCCTTGCCTAACCTATGGTCACAAGCCACAGTCAACCCCATCTTCAAAAAGGGAGACCCCGAAAACTTCCGGTTTGCGTGGCTTCGGAGCAGCAGGAATTCGCGACAGCTCGCGATTCCTGCTGGCTAGCTGCCGAGGTACCCCCGATCCAGATGGGTCAGGGGGTTATGGCTGTCCTGTAGGGACAGCTGAAGATAGAGGGGAGCTGGTTAGGGAGGTGGGGGCATCGCAGACCCCCCCCTTCTCCGGGAAAACCCCTTTTTCCCAAGGCGGTGGAGCGGCGGTCAGCAATGGCCGCCACGAAGAAGCCAGCAACCGGGTAAGAACTGTGCTGGAGGAAGTGTGAAAAGTGAAAGTTCTGTCTGAGCCGGGTCAAGTAACAACTTTTAAATCTCCTGGAATTGAGCTGCTTGTTGCTGGAGGATACATTGTATCCCTAAGAAGATCGAAAGCGGCGGAGAAGCTGTTAAAGGGAACTTTTTTTTTTTTTAATTTTTTTTTTACTCTCTCATCCCACGGAAAAAGCAGAAATATTTGGATGTATTAGACACTGAAAGTGGATTGCTTTGAAAGTTAAGCTAAGAGACAAAGGGATTTTTGGACATTGAAAAATTTAAGAAATTGGAAAATCTCTGCTGGAGGTATGGATTTTTGATTATTTAAAATTGTTATTGCAAGTGGGAAGGGAGAAAGAAAAATTGGAGCAGAAACTGAAAAAGGAGGAGACTGTCTAGAACGTCTTGGTGGATCCCAAAAGAAGATATATGGTAATTGGACCTCTTTGATCAAAAATTAATTTGGAAAGAGAAAGAGAAGAAGGAAGAAAAGTATTAACTTTTGGAACTTTTTTCTTTTTTTCCTTTTTTTAATTGCTTTTGATTGTCTTGGATTAAAAATACTTGTGGTTGTTTTGGAAAAAGTTTCCCTTTTCATAATGGCATTCTCTGTGGATGAACTAGAGATTGAATATCAAAAATATAAAAAAGAAGATACTTTGGGCGCTTTGTTCCAATTCTTAGAAATGGCGTTATGTTCCTTAGAAAAGTTGACGCAGCAGAAGGACTGGGACAAGGAAGAAGAAGAAGAAGCCATCTTTGATGAACAATGGGTTCCTTCCGGAGAGGAGGAGAAAAAGGATAAGAAAAAGGGGTTTTTAAGAATTATAAAAACAACCAAAAGAGAGAAAAATGAGCGAAGAGATGGAGGCAAGGTTAGAAAACAAAAGAAAAGGAGCAAGAAAAGCGAAGGGAAAAAGCAAAGGGGTAGAAAGGGCAAGGAGAAGAATAAGCAAGAGAGAAAAGGGGGGAGGAGAAGCCTTAATGGGGGGAAGCAAGATTTAAAGAAAAAAAGTTTATTTAGAGACAATGGGTGAATTTAATTTAGATTAAAAGAAGGATTCTGGAGGGTATTTAAGAGTGTGTTTTTATATGTATGTATATTTAGAATAAAAAATTTATTATGTAATTTTAAGAATTTTTTAAACAGAATCCCAAGAAAGATTTATATGTAGTATTTTTAAGTTAGGTAATGTGTTATAGATGCAACTCCAATTGGTTTACAGGAGAAGTATAGTAAAAGAAAAAAGATGAATGGATGTTTGGAAATAGAACAGACAAAGAATGTTGTTGAAAATGGTAATAATGGAAGGATATATATGCTTTTTTTTTGATTTTGTATATTGATAAAAGGCAATAAAATTTTAATTGATAAATAATTTGGATGGAAAAGAGAAGTAGGGATAAGATATGAAGTTAATATTATATGAAATATTGATATTATAATCTGGAAATGTTATGTTTTATTGGTCTATCATTATTATTATTTTTTTAGAAAAGAATTTATAAGCTGTTATGCCTTGATTTTGTGTGTATTGATTTTAGAAAACTGATAAAAATGGTTTTTATATACATATATAAAAAAGAAAATGATAATAAGATATAGAAGGAGACTTAGGTTGAATATGATGTTTGAATTTGTGTCTGTGTAAAGAGTTTTTAACCCGGGAACAGACAACCTTCAGAAAAGATCTTGTAGTTTTGTCTATGTTTTGTGTTTGTATGTTTGTGTATTATGCTTTTGATAAAACTAACAAAATTTGTTTTTTATTAAAAAAAAGGAAAAAAGAATCAATAAAACCTTGGAGGAATGTTAGATGAGAATAATTTAAATAAGTCAGAAAGAAAAGAATATGATGATTATAAAATGGATAAATATGGAAGAGAAATGAAATTGAATTGGAGTAAAGAGAAATAATGAGAAACTTGATGAAAGATATTTGCGTGTCCATATGGGGATGGGATAAATTGGAATTATGTTGTATAAAAATATTGTTTTGTTTGACTTGTAAGGATTTACAATATTAAGAGGTTTTATGTGTTTATGTATTTAATGGTTAATGATGTGTTGTTTTATCTTTAAAATTAATAAAATTTGTTTCAAAAAAAAAAGGGAGACCCCAGCCTAGTTGAAAATTACAGACCAATCTCCTTATGCTGCGTCACCTGCAAAGTCATGGAATCAATTATTAACCAATCCATCATCCTCCACTTAGAGACAAACAACCTACTCTCCAATAAACAATTTGGTTTCAGAAAAAAACTATCCTGTAATCTGGAACTTTTACACTGCAAAAACATATGGACGACACAACTCGATCAGGGCAAAGCAATAGACGCAATCTACATAGACTTCTGTAAAGCCTTTGATTCAGTGGTACATGACAAACTACTCCTAAAACTAAAATCTTATGGTATCTCTGGACAACTGCATAACTGGATAGAAGCATTCCTGGCAAACAGACAACAAATGGTCAAAATTAGGAGTGTCCTATCAAATTCTGTACCAGTCAATAGTGGTGTCCCCCAAGGCAGTGTTCTAGGACCAACTCTCTTCATACTCTACATAAATGACCTCTGTGATCATATTAAGAGCAACTATGTTCTTTTCGCTGATGATGTAAAGCTGTTCAATACCACAGACAATACTGCTACCCTACAAAAAGGTCTTGACTATGTATCAGAATGGTCAAACAAAAGGCAATTTCAAATCTCAACAAATAAATGCTCTGCCTTACATATTGGCAAAAAAAAATCAGAAAATAAAATACAGGCTGAATAATCAAGACCTTGTTGATGATCCAAGCTCTGCAAAGGAACTTGTAATACTCATCTCTAATGATCTAAGTGCTAGAGCCCACTGTAACTACATAGCCAAAAAAGCATTAAGAGTTGTTAACCTAATCCTACGTAGCTTTTTCTCTGGTAATATCACACTACTAACTAGAATATACAAAACATTTGCCAGGCCAATACTCAAATACAGTTCATCAGTCTGGAACCCACATTACGTATCTGATATTAGCACAATTGAGAAAGTCCAGAAATATTTCACAAGAAGAGTTCTCCACTTCTCTACTCGTTGTAGAATACCTTATGCCACCAGACTTGAAATTCTAGAACTAAAAAATCTTGAATTACACCATCTTCGGTCTGATTTAAGCATGGCATATAAAATCATACATTGCAATGTCCTACCTGTCAATGAATACTTCAGCTTCAACCATGACAACACAAGAGCACACAATAGATACAAACTCAAAGTTAACCGCACCAAACTTGATTGCAGGAAATACGACTTCAGCAATAGAGTGGTCAATGTCTGGAATACTCTACCCGACTCTGTAGTTTCTTCCCCAAACCCCAAAAACTTTAACCTTAGACTGTCTACTATTGACCTCACCCCTTTCCTAAGAGGTCTGTAGGGGGCATGCATAAGCGCACCAATGTGCCTACCATCCCTGTCCTATTGTTTCTCTTATTCTTCTTTTATTTTTCTTATATGTACCCATTTCATGTATTCACAACTATGTATACACTTATACTTATTATCTTGTAAACAATTGGCAAATCAAATCAAATAAATAAATAAACTCAAAGATATTATTTTCTCCTTTAAAGTTCCTTAAAAATCATGCATTCACACTGTTTATTATTTGCATCACAATGGACAATGCACTATTTTGCAATAAATATATTTCATAATTTTTCTTTGTGGTTAAGTATGTAGACTCCTCTCCTACTCTTCTCCCTCTCCTTTCCCCCAAATATTGGTTGTTAGTTTATGTTGCTGAATTCATTAAAAACAGTTCAAAAATCTCAAACTTTGCTTTTCTCTCTGCCGCCATCTGCTCCCATAAACAAGAATTTTGTTCCATTAATATATCTAGAGCCTATTTCCTCTTAATGTATCTAGAGCTTCATTCCACTGATCGTAAAACTTATTCAATCATCTTGGTACACACTACTAAAGTAACCCACTGGTGGTGGGATTCAAAAACCTTTACTACCAATGAGTGTGGCATGGCTTGATGGGTGTGGCTTGGTGGACATGTCAGGGGAAGGGTAGTGTAAAATCTTCATTCCCTCCCCACTCCTGGGGAAAAGTTACCACTGGTTCTCCGAACTAGAGGTGGTATTCAACAGGTTCTGATCAGTTCTGGAGAACCGTTAGTGGAAATTTTGAGTTGCTCAGAGAACTGGCAAATAGCACCTCTGACCGGAGATTTTACATTATCCTTCCCTTGCCATGCCCACCAAGCCATGCCCACAGAACTGGTAGTAAAAATTTTTGAATCCCACCACTGCTCCAAACTCAAAATTTCCACTACCAGTTCTCCAGAACTGATCAGAACCTGCTGAATACCACCTCTGCAACCCACTCATATATATGCCTACTAGGTGTTCCTTTTGTCCCCTACAAACTTTTCCCCTTTGACCAATCATGTCAAAGAATGGTTGCTGGAACTGGGTATGTCTAGTCTGATGAAAAGAAGAACTAAGGGTGACATGATAGCAGTCTTCCAATATCTCAGGAGATGCCACAAAGAAGTGGGAGTCAAGCTATTCTCCAAAGCACCTGAAGACAGGACAAGAAGCAATGGGTGGGAACTAATCAAGGAGAGAAGCAACTTAGAAATTTCCTGACAGTTAGAACAATTATTCAGTGGAACAATTTGCCTCCATAAGTCATGAATGCTCCAATACTGGAAGTTTTTAAAAAGATGTTGGATAACAACTTGTCTGAAGTGGTGCAGGTTTTCCTGTCTAGGCAGGGGGTTGCACTAGAAGACCTCCAAGATCCTTTCCAACTCTGTTATTCTATTCTATTCTCTGTTATTATTTTGACCACTTAGTTAGCAATGCCATAGTCTGCTACAAAGTTGAGGTCCATGAAGTTACCTGTAGCTCCAGAATTAAGCATGAGGTTGCCACGGTATGTGCTGGTACCTGCAATAACATTGAAACCACTGGGCACTCTGACAAGAAACCACATTGCAGGACAGCAGAAGTCAATTCCCTGGGTGTTGAAGTATATTCTTCCTGTATGGACATGTCCTGACAGGAAGGACCAAAACCACTAGAGAACAGTACTCCCAGAGGTGTATCTGTGAATTGTTTCCCCATTAACATCCTGATCTTCGGCTACCCCTCCACACATGGAGCCCTGGAAAAGTTCCGAATCTCCAAAGGAGAAGGTGCTTCTCACTGTAATTATGTCCATCCTGATCTTTAAGACCTCTTTGCTTCTTCTCCAGTTAGTCTTTGAGGTAAACACCAGACTGAAGCAACATGAAATGTATCTTGTCTCAGAAAAGGATAAATGCCTCATGCTGATTGTGTTATATAAGATATAGGACATGCAGGGGTTGTCCCAAAAGTGCTACTGAATGTATTTTTCTCTCCTTTCCAGATGGAGCTGGTTTGTCTCTTGTCAGAATCAGGAAAGCCATGGAATTTCCATCTTGTGAGGATGCTTTGAATTCTTCTAATTGTTCTTGTTGTTCTTGTTTAGAAACAGGGATTGATTCAGTCCCATGAATTATGGACCTTCTGCTTCTGCTTTGGATGCTGCTGATACCCCAGCCAATCTTTGGAAAGCTTAGAATGAAATGCCTGCTACGTTTGGAGCAGCAGGATAGAAACAAACCATGGAGCTATTACAGGCCAGGAGACCATCTCATTAGTATAGTTGTCAGTAAAACAAAAATACCACTTACAACGTTGTCTTTCAACATGGCTCCTTCTAGTCAGTCTCACTCGTAAGTCATTCATTGTGATGGAGTTGTATTCTCTCCATTTGCAGTTGTAACACTTTTATTCTTTTCTTCTTATTTCACATCCTCCTAAGTTGCAGGACCTGTCTAATAATTTTGATTTCCATGGCTTCCCTCTATTGTTTTTTATTTGTGGAAGAGGCTCAGGTCCAAGGATGGGGTTAATCCATCCAGTCCAATCCTGAGTTCATCGCTTAAATACTGACTTTGGTTTAAAGTTGTGATTGAAATTGTTGTAATTGCCTTTATTTGGCTCATTTCCATTTTTTATAACCATTCATTGATATTGAACATTGGATTCTTAGAGGAATAAAGGCTGACTTCTTTTTAGAGGTGCTTTTCTGGTCAGTTATAGAACATTCTTTTTCTTTTATAAGGGCTGTGAAAATATTTAGACTCCTCACATCCTGGACATAAACTGTTTCAACTCCTACCCTCAAAATGATACTATAGAGCACTGCACATCAAAACAACCAGACACAAGAACAGTTTTTTTTTCCTGAACTCCATCACTCTGCTAAACAAATAATTCCCTCAACATTGTCCAACTATTTTACTAAGTTTCCATTACTATCACTATCACTATTTATCTTCCCATCCTTCTTTTCACCCATCTCCTCTCACTCTTTAATGTACACTGAGGGCATATGTACCACGATAAATTCCTTGTGTGTCCAATCACAATTGGCCAATAAAGAATTTTATTTCTATTTTTTATCTATGATGATTCAACTTTAATAAATGAATGTTTTTGAACCTGATAATGGGCAGAGGAAAATTAGTTCTACTACAAAGTATGGTCTATTTGTGATTCTTATATGTGATAGACTCCATCCCATCTTCTTGACAGTAAAAAAAATTAAATAGTGATGAGTGTATATCATTTGCCTCTGCTTTGGGGTTAGTTTTATGTAATACAAACTTAAGACTCAGTCGGCTTCTGATGACAAAAAGGATAAAATTGAAAACATTTTGATTTTGTTGTGGATGATGATGATGATGATGATAATAACATGAACATTTTTACAGTAGTTTACGTTTTGGAAAATCAGACCTCCTGTGGTACATTTTTGTCATTCAACAAATCAACAAGAGCCCTCAGATTCTGCACAATCTCACATTGGGCTACAACATCCAGGACAACTATTTGAACACATTTGGGACTTCAGATGCTTTGCTGGACATGCTCTCTACTGGAGAAGCCAATGTTCCCAACTACAGCTGTGGAAGGAAGGAGAACCTTTTTATTTTTGTTGATGCAACTGAAAGGGAGATTTCCATGCAGATGTCAACATTAGTAGGCATCTACAAAGTTCCACAGGTTATATGTGTGTGTGTGTTTCTCTATCTTGTAAAGTGAGTGTAGTGGTGGTGAGTGAGCAATAGATCCAACCATATCTTCTCCATGGAAATCAAGAATTGCTTTTTACTAGGGCCATTATAGGTTTCATGGCTATGGGTTGGGAACCACAATGGGGAGAGGACCAGGATCAAAGAAGCTATATATTCTCATGATCCTTTTGCTTTGGGTCTTTTAAAGTGAGGAATAGCTCTGTATTCATTCAAAGGATCTTGTGTATAAATGGAGAAGGCAGCAATGATTGGAAGCCCATATTTTGTATAAGATCTGAGCCAATAATAATATTATTGTAATAGTGAACAAATCCTAGATTCTTGAAAAGAATTCCAATGAACTATCTTACCACAGCCAATAAAACATATGTGTCTTAAGTGTAGGGTTCACAGAATTAATAAACCAATGTATTAAACAAATACAGGACTATTAATTAGATGTTACAATTTTTACGCTTAAATTTATGGAAATTTTTTAAAAAGAGAAATAAGACCCTGGAGTTAATTTTCTATTATCTGAACTAGTGATGAAATACCTGTGGTCCTTTCTATTGGCTGCTTCATTCTCACATATAAATAATACCTGACGTATCCATTTGGATGGAAGATGGCAGTGGTGCTTTCTTTATATAAAAAAGAGAATAAAAAGGACCTTTTTGATTGGTGGTGCATTGGTCTAACAGATATTGTGTCTAAAATATATGCTAGTTTCCTCTTGAGTAGACTAGTTAGTAGGTAGATGGGGTAATTTGTCAGAAGAAACAATATTTCAATTAAAGGCCTATTTTGTTCTATAGCTGATAAACTTTATTAGGAGCTGTGGTTTCCTTGTCTTTTGTATAACTGGAGAACAACCTAAAAAGATTACTGCACAAAAAACAACAACGGGGTTTTGAACCAGAGAATAATAATAGCCATGCACAGTAAGGTTGGCACATTGAAATGGATGAGCTGCTAGAAAATACCTTCCAATTTCAAAGTATTTAAACACAGAAAAATATAGGTATTTGCTTGGGCATGATTTGAGCAGTTGGAGCCAGTGGTTAAAAAGGGAATATTAGGCCCTTATAATAGACATGCATGTATTTCCAGACTTCCATAGGTAAAAGACATAACATCTATCAGGATTCCAGCAATCGCTTTAATTAAATCATGATTCTCAAGCCACACTTCAAAAAACTTCAAAGGAATCATTTGAGGCAACAAACTGGCACTGTCCTGTATGAAGCCATCTCTGGCATAGGTAATTTACAGTCCCCTGTGACCAGAGGTGGTATTCAGCAGGTTCTGCCAAATTCTGGAGAACTGGTAGCAGAAATTTTGAGTAGTTTGGAGAAATGGCAAACACCATCTCTGACTGGAGATTTTACAGTATCCTTCCCCTGTCACATCCACCAAGCCATGCCCACAGAACCGGTAGTAAAAAAAATTGAATCCCACAACTGCCTGTGACCCTGTTTCCCCCCTGGGTGTGTCGTAAACCAGATTCTCCAATTGAGCACCTTCATGGGCTGGGTGTCATCATTCATGTTCTCAAATTAAATATATTCATGGGCAAAAGCTCTGGTACTTTAGTTACAATCTTTGAAAGATAAGAGTTGGAATGTACTTTTGCTTTTAAACTGCTGCACTGCTCTTCCAGATTTCCTTCCTCCCCCACTTTTTTTATGGCAACTATTAAAACAGGCATAGGAATGTTTTATGAGTTGACAGCATCTATTATTACAATATCAATTTTGTAAGAAAGAGAGATCAGTATCTGACTGCACATAAAATCAATAGGTAGTCCTCAACTTATGGCCATAATTGAGCCCAAAATTGATGTTGTATGCTGATAGGGCCCAATGGCTAATCAACAATAAGCTATGTTGTTCATTAGAACAATGTTGGGTTTCTTAAAAGCTCATATTTTAGGTTTAATATGACCAAAAATATAACAGGATTCTTTATTGCATTCTCAGGTCAAGGATAGAGTTGCTTCAGAGACTCTGATGGATAAATGTCAATTCCCTTTTTTCTATGGGATGTTACCCCGCAAAGACATTCACTACCCTGGAATTGTCCAGCTGCTCCTCCATTTCAGATGGATCTTGATTGGTCTCTTTGCTTCAGACACAGAGGAGGGAGACAATTTCATGAAGATTTTCACTCCCATGCTTCTCAGGAATGGAATTTGTGTTGTTATATCACAACAATTCTCGAGGACCAAACACACCTTCAGGGATGCCATCTCTAAATGGAGACAAGTCAATGTCTTTGTTCACTTCACAGAAGATGGTTCCATTTTTGACAGAATTCTTCCTTTCCATTTGACATTCATGCGTTTGCCAGGACCAACTGAAGGGAAAGTCTGGATCGCCGCAGGTTTTGGGGATACAATAACATTAAATCACAGACTTTACAAATATGTCCATAGCTTGTGGTCCTTTGTTTATTATTGGAAAGAATTAAGGACAACAAGAAAGACAGATCAGGATATTCCATCCTATATCTATGTGGATCCCCAGTTTCAGGATCAATATTTTCACTGTTCTTTTTCAAATCATGACTTTTCTGTCAAAGGCCGGAGAAGATGCACCCAGAAAGCACCACTGCTGAACCAAGAAGGAAAGAACAGGGAACTGATATTGAATACCGAGCATGTCTACGATATTGTTCTGACTCTGGTCCATGTCTTGAGTGCTGCATATTCCTCCAGATCCAGGAAGACAAAGAAGAAGAATGAAGAGAGAAGGTCACTAAGATTGCAACCATGGGAGGTACGAGGGTCACAAAAAAGATCCATGAAATGTAGTTTTGTTTTCTTTTCAGAAGAAATCTAAAGTAGAAAGAGGAGAATCTTCTCAACCTCCTTCTACTATAAAATGTCAACAGGTTTGGACCAGTGGTGGGATTCAAAAAATTTTATTACCGGTTCTGTGGGTGTGGCTTGGTGGGCATGGCAGGGGTAGGATACTGTACCATTTCCTCTCCACTCCTGGGGGAAGGTTACTGCAAAACCCCCATTCCCTCCCCACCACACTAACCTGCTTTCCGTTCTCCTGTGCAGGGTAACAAAAGAAGACCCAGCCAATCAGCTGGGACTCAGGAGGCAGAGAATAGGTGGGGCCAGTCAGAGATGGTATTTGCCTGTTCTCCAAACTACTCAAAATTTGCACTACTGGTTCTTCAGAACTGGTCAGAATTGGCTGAATGCCACCTCTCATTTGGACAATGTAATAACTTGGGGGATAATGTTTCAAAGAATGGATACCACGACCACCAAATTTTTGCATTTTTAAATAATCTCCTATATTTATTTATTTGATTTATTTGATTTGTCAATCACTTACAAGATAATAGGTATAAGTGTAAACATATGTAAGAATACAGGAAACAGGTACAAATAAATGGGGACAATAGGACAGGGAAGGTTGGCACCATGGTGCACTTATGCATGCCCCTTACATAAGGGTTTTTGATTAAGCACTACAGAATCTTTCCCTTTATAAATTTAAATGGAACTTTGAGACGAACTGGCTCAGGGGTGTCAAACTCGCATTGTCACATTGTCACGTGATATATTGTGACTCTCCCCCCTTCGCTAAAATGAGAGTGGGTGTGGCCAGTGCATGATGCATCTGGTCTGCGGACTGTGAGTTTGACACCTTGATCTAGCACAACCCATCCTCTCTGGTTAAAACTTTTCTGAATAATGGCTGCTCAGTCTTTGCATTAAGAGAATCAAAGAAGGGGAGATTAAACTTCTCTGCTTCATTTGCTCAGTTCTAAAACTAGTCTAAAATCTTTCCTTTTAGGATGTTTTTATTCTCATTTAGCCAGAATTTCCTCTCCTGTAACTAAGTTCATTTCAGGATGTCTCAGATTCTGGACTAACAATGACAAATTTTCAGCTTCTATGCAACTGTTTCCTTCCTTCTCCAACTAAAAGAAATGGCTAATTAGAAAAAATGCTCCCAGACTCATTATTTTCTGTTCCCATTGACCAATATGGCTGTTCTTGTTGTCATCTGTCCTTAAGGCTGGGAAA
The DNA here is from genome assembly GCA_033807585.1 of Hydrophis major. Lineage (NCBI taxonomy): Eukaryota > Metazoa > Chordata > Lepidosauria > Squamata > Elapidae > Hydrophis > Hydrophis major. The sequence goes on from CM066329.1 coordinate 26,149,440, forward strand.
AGATTAATTAAGTCCTTTAATGTCTTCCTTTGTTTCATTGCACTTCCATGAAGCTAATCCAGGTTTTGTGCAATGTGTTCTCCAAGTGTGGTGCCTCCGAGGAGACCTGGTACTTGAGTTGGGGTCCCCACAAACTAGGACATTGATTCCTGAGATTCTTATGAATGCATTTGCCTTGTTTCCCTAAGCATTACATTTTTGACTCACATTGGATGTGCCATCAGCTATTATTTTGAGATCATTTCCACAAATATTTTTATCAAATTTGGTCATCCTTCTTCCAGTGCATTGTTAATGTTCTTATAAAAGAAACTACAGTTCAGTTAGGGGACTGGAGTCTAAAACATATGAAGAATGGTTACAGGAACTGGGCATGTCTAGTCTAGTGAAGAGAAGGACCAAGGGAGACAGGATAACAGTCTTCCAATATTTGAGGGGCTCCCAAAGAGAGGAAGGGGTCAAGCTATTTTCTAAAGTGCCTTTAGGCCAGATAAGAATAATGGATGGAAACTGAACAAGGAGAGATTCAACCAGGAAATAAGGAGAAACTTTCTGACAGTGAGAACAACCAACCAATGGAACAGAAGTTGCCCTTGGAAATTGTGGGAGCGTCATCACTTGAGACCTTCAAGAAGAGATTCAACTGCCATTTGTCAGAAATGGTGTAGGGTCTCCCGCTTGGATGGGGGGTTGGACTAGATGACCTATAAGGTCCCTTCCAACTCTGATTATCTCTTATCTGTTAAGTCCTAATTGCTAAAAATCAGATTATTCCCCCACTCCCAATTTCACTCTTGTGCACCACTCTCTAGTTCTATTCTATTCTATTCTATTCTATTGGTTAATATTTTGCTGAAATCAAGTTACATCACCAGCATTCACATAATCTATTTGAAAATTTACTGATATGTGATAAAAACATTTGGGACAGGGAAAAGAGACACTGCCTAGGGGAAAAAAAGATAAGAGTGGGAGAAGCCTGCAGCTGCATAATGGGCAGAGAGAAAATCAGAAAGGATTCCCCCAAACTTTTAAGGCTGTATGTATATGTTTTCTTAGGTTTTTGTGGGTACTTACATGTATGGTATCCAGCTTTGTTTGGGTATTTTCCCACGTCATTATAGTTGTGCTTTTAAAGTTGTAGCAACGTTTCAGCAGAATCTCATCTGCCATCATCAGGCTTCTGTATAGTGTTCGTCTGTGAGTCAGACTTTGACCGTGGTTTCAGATTTAAATTTGGGGCAGCCTATTGCTGTGCCAGAATGGTTTTTTCTTCATCCTGATTGGTTGGGAGTCTTGGTCTGTGTTTATGGTCTTGGAGTTTGCTGTGTTCTGCTTGATTGGTGTTTCTAATATCTTCTGTCTGTTTTTTGGCTTTTTTTGTATCTTGATTGGCTAGCAACATTGTGTTCCTTTATGGGAGGCCTTTACTGCAGCTTGGCTCTGGGTAAATGGACGGCTATCATTAGTTAGGAAGGTAGGTTTCATCTGGATGCCTGGTTGGGGTGTGTTTGAGCTGGAGGTATCAGGGGGGATCTGTTTGTGCCCAGGTGTTTGCCTGGCTAGTGGTGTGGAGATTTTTTTGTTTGTGAGTGCAGGCTTCCAAATGATTGACAGTCTGGTGGAATCATCTCTTCTATTCATGCTTTCAGGTTGTTTTTCAATCTCTATGGCTTCTCTGATGATTCTGTGGTTGGGTTTTTCCATAGTGGCTAGGGTTTTGGTGCCATTGAAGTTGATGCTATGACCTGTGGCTTTCATGTGTTGGACTAGTGAGGAAGTGTGTTCCAGCTTTTTGACTGCATATTTGTGTTCATCCAGGCAGGTACTTATTCTTCTATTGGTCTGTCCAATGTATGATGCACAGGAGACTTCGTATATGCCTTGGTTTTCCAGGTCAATTTTATCTTTGGGGTTTCTAAGGATGGCTGCTATTTTTCTGTCTGTTTTGAAGGCAGTCTTGATGTGATGCCTGTGTAGTATCTTACTAATTTTGTCTGTAGTACCTCTTATGGAGGGCAGGACAGCTGTTCCATAGGTCTGTTCATCTTCTGGGTCTCTATTATGTCTCAGTGTGTTTTTGTGGATCAAGCCGGTGATTTTGCTTTTGTGGAAGCCGTTGGCTGTCAGTACTTTAGTCAGGGTGCATAGTTCCCTCTTTATATGTGTCTTGTCTGCCAGGCGTTTGGTTCTGGCGATTAGTGTTTTGGCCACGGAGTTTATCTGTGCTGGGTGGTGGTGGGATTGGGCGTTGAGGTAGTGGTTGGTGTGTGTTTTCTTCTAGTATATTGTATGTCCTAGTGTGCCATCTGTTTTTTTTTTTTTGTAAATTAGTACATCTAGGAATGGTAGTTGTTTGCTTTTTTCCGTTTCCATGGGGAACTTGATTTTGAGGTGTGTGCTGTTTAGGTGTGTTAGGAAATGGTTTAGGTTTTCTTTTCCATGGGGCCAAATCACGAATGTGTATCTATGTATCTTAACCAAAGTTTGGGCTTGTGGATGGCATTGGCCAGGGCTCTGGATTCAAATTCTTGAATGAACAGGTTTGCAATTGTGGGTGACAGTGGTGATCCCATAGGGGCTCCTTCAATTTGCTTGTATCTTTGTCCTTTGTATATGAAATATGTGTTGGTTAAGCAGTGTTCTGTTAGTTCCATTAGGTGTTTAGCTGGTTGGTATTTATTTTTGATGATTTCAAGGGTCTCTTTTATCGGGACTTGAGTGAATAGTGAAACCACATCGAAACTTACAAGCAGATCTTGTACCATTTCTAGATGTACTAATCTACAAAAAAACAGATGGCACACTAGAACACACAATTGAAGGAGGAAGCAGAGGTAGAAGAAGGAGAAGCCATCTTCAATGAATTCAAAAAGTTGATTAAGAAAGGAAAGAGAAAGAGAGGAAGGAAAAGGGACTTAAGACTTAAAAAAACATCCAAGAAAGAGAAAAATAAGATGCAAAATCAATACAATGTTAGAAAGCAAAAGAAAAGAGAAATACAACAGAGAGGGGAAGCTAAAAAGGCAGAGGTTTGGAGAAGGAGGGGTAAAAAGACCAGGTGGGATAAAAAAGGAAGGGAAAGGGGGGGAAAAGCCACAAAGGTATGAAACAAGATGGGAAAAAGAATTTTTTTTTTTTAGGGATAAAGGGTAATGTAAAATTTTTCTTAAAAGGATTCTGCAAGGTACATAAGATAATATTGTAGTATTTGTATTAGAAATAGAAAATTAGAATTTTATAAGAATTAAGTAAAGATTAAAATATTAAATGTTAAACAATGATAGATTTTATGATTTAATAAATTATTAAAAGGAATGTTTAAAATACTTAGTTTAAGTATAGAATTTAATTGACTATGTTAGTATAAATTTATTATGGTAGCATTTGACTTTGAAATAGATAATTGGACTGTTATAAGATTTAATGTTTAATTATGTATTTCATTACTTTATAGATTTACTGTTTTCTTTTTCTTTTAAAAATTAGTAGATAGAATGTACTAAGCAGAATCAGATGGGGAACCAGGTGTTACCTTAAATGTTAATTTAGGGGAGCGATGGAAAGGCATCATACTTCGATTAGTGATTTCAGGAGAAATCCTTTTTTTTTTCTACTATAGGGAATGAGATAAATGGGTAATTGGAAAAGAATGGACAAAAGATACAAGTATAATGATGTAAATTAAGATGAAATAAATAAAATATAATTAAGAAGAGTGGAAAGTGGGGAGAAGTTATAATGAAGATATAGAATGGTAAATAAGATAGGAAATGGTATATTAGATGAGCATAAATTTAATTGAAGTCCATGTAAAGAAAGGTAATCCGGGGCCAAGCTACTTTGTAAAGAGAAGTTTTATGTTTTTGTGTTTTGTGTGTTTATGTTTGTTTGAGATTTAATAAAACCTTGGAGGAAAGCTAGATGAGGATAATTATAAACAAAACAGAGGGAAATATTTATATGATGATCATAAAATTGATACATATAGAAAAGAAACATAATTGAATAAGAGTAAAGAGAAATAATGAGAAATCTGCTAAAAGATATTTAAGTGGAAATGGGATATATTAGAATTATGTTGTATAAAATAAAATAATGTTTTATCTGTCTTGTAAAAATTTATAATGGAAAGAGGTTCTATGTGTTCAATGTTTAATGGGTTGTTTTTTAAAAAAATTAATACAATTTGTTTCAAAAAAAAAAAGATACAAAAAGAGCCAAAAAACAGACAGAAGATATTAGAAACACCAATCAAGCAGAACACAGCAAACTCCAAGACCAATAAACACAGACCAAGACTCCCAACCAATCAGGATGAAGAAAAAACCATTCTGCACAGCAATAGGCTGTCCCAAATTTAAATCTGAAACCACGGTAAAAGTCTGACTCACAGACGAACACTATACAGAAGCCTGATGATGGCAGATGAGATTCTGCTGAAACGTTGCTACAACCTTAAAAGCACAACTACAATGACGTGGGAAAATACCCGAACAAAGCTGAATGCCATACATGTAAGTACCCGTGAAAACTTAAGAAAATTAAGTTTTCGCGGGTACTTACATGTATGGCATTCAGCTTAGTTCGGGTATTTTCCCACGTCATAGTAGTTATGCTTTTAAAATTGTAGCAACGTTTCAGCAGAATCTCATCTGCCATCATCAGGCTTCTGTATATTCTGCTGAAACGTTGCTACAACTTTAAAAGCACAACTACTATGATGTGGGAAAATACCCGAACTAAGCTGAATGCCATATGTATGTGTGTGTGTGTGTGTATATATATATATATGTATATATATATGTATGTATGTATGTATATATATATATATATATATATATATATATATATATATATATATATATATATATATATATATATTTGTTTTCTAAAGTTTTCGCGGGTACTTACATGTCTGGCATTCAGCTTTGTTCGGGTATTTTCCCACGTCATAATAGGGGTGCTTTTAAAGTTATAGCAACGTTTCAGCAGAATATACAGAAGCCTGATGATGGCAGATGAGATTCTGCTGAAACGTTGCTACAACTTTAAAAGCACCCCTATTATGACGTGGGAAAATACCCGAACAAAGCTGAATGCCAGACATGTATGTGGATCTTTGGTTATTCGGGTTTTCTCCCGCGTAAGATTGAAAGTATCTAGGCAACGTTTCGATGAAGTCTCATTCATCATCTTCAGGCTTGGTCTTCAGCTCTGTGCTTCTCAGAGTGATGTGAGCTTGCAGCTGCTTCTTCCTTTTAACTGCTAGTGGGGGTGTGACTTGATTGGGTGGGGGCTTGGCTGTGTTCTGATTGGGTGGGAGGGGTGTTCTCATTGGTTGGGGGTTTGGCTGTGTTCTGATTGGTTGGGGGGTTGGCTGTGTTCTGATTGGCTGGAGGCGTGTTCTGTTCAGGTGGGGGCTTGATTGTGCTCAGGTTAGCCTTAGTTGCTGGAGGGTTTGAGCTGGTGAGCTGTGATCTTGCTGTTTGGCTTCGAGTTCGTGGTCGTGCTGCATCTTCATGGTGGAGGTCAGTTCGCTTCAAGTATGGCTCAGAGGGGTTTGAGGTGGGTAGTGATGCAGCTGCAGTGCGGCTTCTGGTCCGTGGTCGTGTTTCATCTTCTGTGTAGGTGTGAGTCTGCTTTCTACGTGGAAGTGTGGTGGTGGCATCTTGTGTGGCTCTCAGGGGTGTGGGTCTGGTGTCATTCTTCATGTTAGGTACGCGTCTGTTCATGAGGGCGGGTTTCCAAATGGCTGGTAAGCGGGAGGTATCATCTCGTTTATTCATGCTGTGTGGGCGTTTTTCTATCTCTATGGCTTCTCTGATGATTCTGCTGCTGAAGTGTTCGGTTTTGGCGATAGTTCTGGTATTTTTAAAGTCAATCTCATGTCCCATGGCTTTGAGGTGTTGGACCAGGGAAGAGGTCGGTTCTTCCTTTTTGATTGAGTTCTTATATTCTTCAATGCGTGCACCTATTCTTCTGTTAGTCTGTCCAATGTATGTGGTGGGGCAGGCAGTGCAAGGGATTTCGTATACTCCTTGATTTTCCAACTCGATTCTGTCCTTAGGGTTTCTTAGGATGGTGGATATCTTTCTGTTTGTGCAGAATGCTGTCTTAATGTTGTGTTTTTGGAGGATCTTGCTAATTTTGTCCGTAGTGCCTTTTATATATGGGAGGAGGGCTTTGCCATTCTCTTGTTCTTTGTCTTGGATTTTGGCTGGGGTTTCTTTTTGGATTAGGTGGGTGATCTTCTTTCTTTGGAATCCATTGGCTGTCAGCACGCCGGTGAGAGTGTGTAGTTCGGTCTCTAGGTGTTGTTCATCGGCTAAGCATTTTGTTCTGGAGATGAGTGTCTCGGCTACGGAATTGATCTGTGCTGGGTGGTGGTGTGAGAGTGCGTGTAGATAGCGGTTTGTATGTGTTTTCTTCTGGTAGATGGTGTGTCCTAGGGAGCCATTGGATTTTTTGTATACCAAGACATCTAGGAAGGGAAGTTGGTTGTTAGCTTCTGTTTCATGGTGAATTGTATTTTGGGGTGTTGGCTGTTGAGGTGTGTGAGAAAGTTGTTCAGTTTTTCTTTCCCGTGTGGCCAGATTATGAAGGTGTCATCTACGTATCTGAGCCAGAGTTTGGGTTTGTGATCATATTTTTCTAGAGCTTGTGTTTCAAAGTGTTCCATGTAGAGGTTAGCGATGACAGGTGAGAGGGGTGATCCCATGGGTGCTCCTTCTATTTGTTTATATTTTTGTCCATTGTAGGTGAAGTATGTATTGGATAGGCAGTGGTTGGTCAGATCTAGGATGTGCTTGGGGGGGTTGTATTTGTTTTGGATGGCTGTCAAGGCTTCTTTTATTGGCACTTGGGTGAAGAGGGATATGACATCGAAGCTCACTAGTAGGTCACTGGGTTGTAAGTTTTGTTTCTTTATGATCTTGATGAACTGGAATGAGTTTCTTACGTGTGAGTTGATGGATTCTGCATAGGGCTGTAGTTGTTTGGCGAGAAATTTGGCTAGGTTTTGTAGAGGTGAGCCTATGGAGCTGACTATTGGTCTAAGTGGGGTTCCTTCTTTGTGTATCTTGGGGAGACCATAAAGTTTAGGGCATCTGGATGATTTCTCTCTGGGTATGATTCTTTGCTGGATTTCTTCACTGATGGGGGAGGCTTTTATTTTGGATCTGGTGGTTTTTTCTAGGTAGGTGGTGGGGTCTGTCTTTAGGGGTTTGTATGTGAGGTCTTGGAGTAGGTTGGTTAACGTGGATTGGTAGTCAGATGTTTTCATAACCACTGTCGCGTTTCCCTTGTCTGCTGGTAGGATTATTATGCCGGCAAGCTGCACTATTAACCCGAAGCCAAGCTGCACTAAAGGCCTCCAATAAAGTAACACAATGTTGCCAGCCAATCAAGATACAAAAAGAGCCTCCCCCCCAAAAAAACAGACAGAAGATATTAGCAGCAGAACACAGCAAACTCCAAGACCAATAAACACAGACCAAGACTCTCAACCAATCAGGAGGAAGAAAAAACCATTCTGACACAGCAATAAGCTGCCCCAAATTTAAATTTGAAACCACTGTAAAAGTCTGACTCACAGACAAACACCATACAGAAGCCTGATGATGGCAGATGAGATTCTGCTGAAACGTTGCTACAACTTTAAAAGCACCACGTGGGAAAATACCCGAACAAAGCTGAATGCCAGATATATATATATATCTATTCTGAGGTTCTTGCGGGTATTTGTATGTGGATCTTTGGTTATTCGGGTTTTCTCCCGCGTAAGATTGGAAGTATCTAGGCAACGTTTCGATGAAGTCTCATTCATCATCTTCAGGCTTGGTCTTCAGCTCTGTGCTTCTCACTCTGAGAATATATATATATATATATATTCTACTATTGACTTCACCCCCTTCCTAAGAGGTCTGTAGGGGTCATGTATAAGTGCACCAATCGTGCCTATCATCCCTGTCCTGTTGTTTCTTTTTATTTTTCTTATAAGTATCCATCTCATGTGTTGAAAACTATGTTTATTCTTATACCCCTATCTTGTAAGAGATTGACAAATCAAATAAATCAATAAAATAAATTTCCATTTTTGGTGTACCAGGGAAAAAACTAACCTGATATATTTTTTCCTTGAAAAATCCATACATTCAGGAAATCATCTTGTTTTCAAGGAGTGTATGAATAATTTCTCATTTATTTGAATAATTTCTCAAATTTGAATAATTTCTGGCTCTAGAATGTTCCCTATAACTAATCAATTGTGTAAATTATATTATCTCGGTATATATTTTGTCAGTATGTAATTGATAAATCTTGCTGAACATTTTTTCTTCATTTATGAAGAGGGCGATAATAATTGTTCTCCTAATGAAGCATATTTGGAAGTTAGCCAACTGTACAAGAAAAAAAATCAAATGTGAAAAGACCATGTGGGATAGGAAACCAACTTTCCTGCTTTTTAAATTCCTGGTTGATTCGATTCTAGTTTCATCCATTTCTGAAGAAGAATGAATATTGCAATTTTTCCCATGTAAAACTGTACTTGGACCAAAATGGAGATGTATTAGCAGCTCTGGCAATCATGGGCTTGGTGATTCTTCCTAAGAACAAGGACAACATCCAGATGGAACTGGGGCTTTTTGAAAGACAGAGACTCACTATCTTCCAAAAGGCTTTCTCAAGCCTAAAGTTCTACAATAAAGTGGGTAAAACATTTGCAGTGTTTTCTTTTTTCCCCAAAGATTAGGACCCATTTCAAGTGGGCTGAGTCTAGTCACCAAGGTGAGAATTAAATTAAATTAGAACATACCAGACCAATCTTATTGCATTCTTTGACAAAGTGACAAAATTAGTGGACCAGAGGAATGCTGTTCATATAATTTACTTGGACTTCAGTAAGGCATTTGATAAAGTGGGACCATAACCTATTACTAGATAAAATAGAAAAATGTGGGTTAGACAGCATCACTACCAGATGGATTCATAACTGGCTGACCAACTGCACTGAACGTGTAGTCCTCAATGGAACTGCATCTACATGGAGGGAATTATGCAGTGAAGTATGCCAAGGCTCTGTTTTAGGCCCAGTACTCTTCAACATCTTCATCAATGATTTGAACAAGGGGATAAATGGGGAACTCCTCAAATTTGCAGATGATACCAAGCTGGCAGAATACCCAACACTCCAGAAGATAGGCTTAAGATACAGAAGGATCTTGACAGACTTAAACATTGAGCGCTATCTAACAAAATGAAATTCAATGGTGAAAAAGTAAGGTTCTACATTTAGGCAAGAAAAATCAAATGCATGGGTACAGTTTATGTGGTACCTTGCTCAATAGTAGTAACTGTGAGAGAGATCTTGGAATCCCAGTGGACAACCATTTAAATATGAGCAAGCCATGTGCAGCAGCTGCCAAAAAAGCCAACACAGTTCTAGGTTGCATAAACAGAGGGATAGAATCAAGATCACGTGAAGTATTAATATCACTTTATAATACCTTGGAAAGGCCATACTTGGAATATGAAATCCAGTTTTGGTCTCCATGATGTAAAAAATATGTTGAGACTGTAGAAAGAGTACAGAGAAGAGCAACAAGGATGATTAAGGGACTGGAGGCTAAAATATATGAAGAATGGTTGCAGTCACTGGGTATGTCTACTCTAATGAAAAGAAAGACTAGGGCAGACATGATAGCAGTCTTCCAATATCTCAGGGGCTGCCAGAAAGAAGAGGGAGTCAAACTATTATCCAAAGCACCTGAGGGCAGGACAAGAAGCAATGGGTGGGAACTAATCAAGGAGAGAAGCAACGTAGAAGTAAAGAGAAATTTCCTAACAGAACAATTAATCAGTGGAACAATTTGCCTTCAGAAGTTGTGAATGCTCCAACACTGGACATTTTTTTAAAAATGTTGGATAACCATTTGTCTGAAGTAGTGTAGGGTTTCCTACCGAGGCAGAGGGTTGCACTAGAAGACCTCCAAGGTCCCATCCAAATCTGTTATTCTAATCTATTCTAGTCTAGAGAAAAGAAGGACTGGGGGGACATGATAGGTATTCCAGTATTTGAGAGGCTACTACAAAGAGGAGGGGATCAATTTATTCTTCAAAGTACTTGAGGGCAGGACAAGAAACAATGGATGGAAACTAATCAAGGAGAAAAGCAACCTGGAATTAAGGAGAAACTTCCTAACAGTGAGGACAATTCACCATTGGAACAGCTTTTCTTAAGAAGTTGTGGGTCTTTCATCACTGGAGGTTTTTGAGAAAAGAGTGGATGGACACCTGTCTGAAATAATATAACACCATAATGGCAAACCTATGCCATGCGTGCCGGAAGTGGTACACAGAGCCATCTCTCTAGGCATGTGAGCCATCATCCATTGCTCTTTGGGGTTCCAGCGTGTTCGCCAGCTGTTCTTCATGTGTGCAGGAGCACCAGAAACCAGAAGATCAGCTACCCAGTGCACATGTGTACACCAGGAAGGTGATCTTCTGGTTTCTGGCATGTGCATGCGCACCGGCCACATGGTCTTCCAGTTTCTGGCATGCATGCACATGTGAAGTCTAACTGGCTGGTGTGTATCTGTGTGCTAATGTGTACCGGGTGGCTGCTCTTCTGGTTTCTGGTGCACTGGCCAGCTTCTCCTCTTGTGCATATGCACATCAGAAAATGGAAGACAAGGTGGCTGGTGCATATGCACGTGTATGCTCCCATTTTGGCACTCAGTGCCGAAAAGGTTCACCAACACTGATATAGGGTCTCATGCTTGAGCAAGGGGTTGGACTAGAAGACCTCCCAAATCCCTTTCAGTTGTATTCTGATTGATTGATTGGTTATTGTTCATGACTACTTCCACTTTCATTTTCCATGGATGCTAAGTTCCAATTAATCTTCTTTGGCACTCCTTGTTTTTCTGCTTAGTCTTTTCCTCAGTCCCAATGTGTGGAAAGTTGTCAACCTGGATTTGTCAAACAGAAGTGGGAAGGAGAGCCAGATTGCTGCTATGACTGTATTCCTTGTCCAGAGGGGACCTTCTCCACTCAGGAAGGTGGGTGATGCCAGAGAAAAGGACAGGCCTTGTGGATATGAATTTATTCAGACTACTCTCAGGTTAAGACAGCTTGAAGCACAACTGGTTTATCTTCAAAGTGTACAATTTCCTGTTTAAGGGAGGGATAGTAAAAGGACCTTGAGTGAGGTTCTAGAAAAAGATTGGAGAGGCTGGCAGATTGGGCAAGCTTTTCCACTACCAGAGAAAATATCTCTTCTGCTTTTTATTTTGGGTGTGCCCATTCACATTTACCTCTCTAGAAATATCTGAGTTGTTTGAAACTTGAGGAATCACCTTAGGTCCATTTCCTGGAAGGATTATTGCAATGCACTATTCATAGACCTTTGCATGAGGATCAGTGAGAAAGTATTGCTACTCCACAATAAGGTGGTGTGGATACTTATGGGATTATACCCCTATTACCACTAGCCATTCCCGATTATTTGCAGGAGTAGCTTTCTCTTTTATTTTACTAGGTATCAGCATTTCGAGTAATGCACCCATTGAAAGGAGAACTCCGAGGCAGGGAGATTCCTCAAAGAACATGTTTATTGGGTACATCATATCGGCACAGCCGGTGAAAACCAAGTCTGAAGTTCCCACGAGTTTTCCCTAGTTTAAAAAGTAAAAGCCCCCCACTGATGCCATTGGTCATATTGTCCAATAGCTGGGCTAGCAGGTTGCTTGGTCACTCCTTTCTTCTTCTCACAGTCACTTGTTCAGATGACCTTGGTTCCCGCAAGAAAACCTTTTGTTTTGTCAGCCAAGCTGGTATATCTACTTCTCCCTGCCCTTCTCCCTCTCAGGGCTTGTGGCAACTATGAGGCAGCAAAGATGGGTTCAGCCAGAGTTGACACTAGATTTTAAAAGATAGACATCCTCTGAGTTCAGTATATTAAAAAGTGCCATCTGGCAGGATCCAGGAAGTTTACTTGATTCATTATTTACCTCTGATAATGTAGGTCCCTATGTAGGTTCTGCAAATTACACAATAAATCATTTAGGCCCTAGGACTTCTTCCAATTGTATATACCTGTGATGGCGAACCTATGGCACGCTTTCCACACCACAGGTGGCATGCAGAGCCATTTCTGCCGGCACGTGAGCTGCAAGGCAAATTTACCTCACTGTGCATGTGCATGCCTCACAACTGATTGGTGGCTGGTTTGAGGCCTTTTTCGGCCTCCCAGAGGCTTGGAAAAAAGCCTCTGCAGGACAAATAGGCCCATTTTGTCACTTTCTGTAATACTGGAAGTGACAAAATGGGCCTATTGTTCATCCTGCAAAGCCTGCAGAGGCTTTTTGTCAAACCTCTGGGAGGCTGAAAAAGGCCTCAAACCTGCTGAAAATCAGCTGTGAAGTGCAGTGCAGATAAAGGGGTGGTAGTGGAGGCGGCATGGAGGAGCATTGGGGGATTGCACGCACATGTGCCGGTGGAGTGGGGAGTCACCCATTGCCTTCAGGGTGCTGGCATGTGAGCGTGTGTGTGCCAGAGCATGCACAATTTTTGGCACAGGAGCCCAAAAAGGTTATCCACACTGGTATATACTATTAAAATATAGCTTTGTTTTAAGAAAATGCTATTCTTCTGAGCTTCTTCTGCAGGAATGCCCTTTGGAAAATGCAGCTGATCATGGTTGTTGTCCCAAGAAGTCATCTCTTGAAAGGCAAAAGGACAGGAGAATTGAAGAAATGAATTTTTTAAAAAGAATTAAAAAGAGAATTAAAAAAATGCTGCTTTTGGATTTCTTTCAGATATGGAAAAATGCACTGAGTGTCCAAATGAAAAATATCCAAATGAGGACAGAATCCAATGTATCCCCAAAGTTATAATCTTCCTGTCTTATGAAGAACATATGGGCATCATCCTGGTCTCCTTTGCTCTATTTGTTTTCCTAATCACAGGCTTTGTGTTAATCCTGTTCATTAACTACCTAGAAACTCCCATTGTCAAAGCCAACAACCGGGACCTCTCTTATATCCTCCTAGTCTCCCTCCTGCTTTGCTTCTTGTCTCCTCTTCTCTTTATTGGTCAACCAAGGAAAATCACCTGCCTTCTCCGACAAACAGTGTTCAGCCTCATCTTCTCAGTTGCCATTTCTTCTCTCTTGGCCAAAACCATCACAGTGGTGCTGGCTTTCTTGGCCACAAAACCAGGAAACAGAGTGAAGAGATGGTTAGGGAAGAGCTTAGCCAATTATATTATCCTTTCTTGTTTTGCTGTCCAAATTGTCATCTGCTCCATCTGGCTTTTAATTTCCCCCCCATTTCCTGACTCTGACTTCCACTCCCAGCCTGGATTCATCATCCTGCAATGCAATGAAAGCTCTGTTATCATGTTCTACATCACACTCAGCTACATGGGCCTCTTGGCTGCCATCTGCTTCATAGTGGCTTTCTTTGCCAGGAATCTCCCTGGGGCCTTCAATGAAGCCAAGCTGATCACCTTCAGCATGCTGGTCTTCTGCAGTGTCTGGGTGTCTTTTGTGCCCACCTACCTGAGCACCAAGGGAAAGTATATGGTGGCTGTGCAGGTCTTCTCCATCTTGGCCTCTAGTGCTGGTCTGTTGGGCTGCATCTTCATTCCCAAATGCTACATTATCCTTCTGAGGCCAGAGTTGAATACAAAAGAGCATCTTACAACCAGAAGAAATGTATAAATGGGAGATAGAGGAATTTGTGCTCTCAAAATATCTCAATGGGTCAGACATAGAAAATGATCCAAGCTGTCCTCCATATATGAGCTTTGGTAATGATTTTGCTTGAAATAATTAAAGGGCAGTTGGAAGACCCACATCCTTGTCCAGTAGAATTGCAATATAGCTGCTTGGTTCTTTGAGAAGTCACAGCATCATATCTGTCTGTGCCTTTAGCCTACCTGAGGCCTGAAATGCCACACCCTAAATATTTGAAACATGATGCTTATGCAATGTGAATCTTGTTGATATGCCAGAAATATTTTTGGAGGGTGGGGTTCTCTAAAAGTTCAATTATTGTAATGTAAATTATCAGCAAATGGAATTCCTGGCACTATTGGAGTCAAACTCTCAGCTGTCAATGTTCCAAGTAATGCACCCATAGAAAACAGAACTCCAAGGCAGGCAGGTTCATCAAAGAACAGTTTATTGGATACTTCATATTGGCACAACTGGTGAATTAAATCTTAAAAATCCAGATGACTTTTCCCTGTCTCCCACCACATAGTACCGTACTTAACTTGTTTTTCACAATAGCATAAAAAAGCTATTGAGGATCTTGAAGATATTCCCCATTTTAATGTTGACTTTAATTTTTATTGTGATGAAACTGCTATAACAGAATAGCAAAGTTGGAAGGGACCTTGGGCCTCTACCATTTCAAATCCTCTACCATTTCAGTCCAATGGTTGTCCAGTCTCTTCTTAAAAACTTCCAGTGAAGGAGCATTCACAACTTCTTAAGGCAAGTTGTTCCACTGTGGATGCAAATCAGAGGTGGTATTCAGCAGGTTCTGACTAGTTCTGAAAAACTGGTAGCGGAAGTTTTGAGTAGTTCAGAGAACCGGCAAATGCCACCTCTGACTGGCCCTGCTCCCATCTATTCTCTGTCTCCTGAGTCCCAGCTGATTGGCTGGATCTTCTTTGGTTGCCCTGCACAGGAGAAAGGAGATGGAAAGCAGGTCAGTGGGGTGGGGAGGGAATGGGATTTTGCAGTATCCTTCCCCTGCCATGCCCACCAAGCCACACCCACCAAGCCATGCCCACAGAACAGGTAGTTGAAGAATTTGAATCCCACCACTGATGTAAATGTAGGTTAATACCATCATAGAGGAGGAAATGTGCAAGGGCTGAGGCAGGACATTAATATATAAGCTGATAGCACTGAGCCCCCCCTCCCCATTTCAGCTCAAGCAAACAAACTACAACTACAACCAAGGTCATGAAGGAGCAGAAGCATTAGCCCAGAGGTTTAAGCAAAATTGGACAGGTAAATGAATTAGTATGGGGGAAAGGAGATAGTTCTCAATTGTGTAGTTTATTTAGCTCACAACAAAGGAAGAAGACTAAGCCACATTACTCCTGACTGTGTAGAGCAAGATATTTTTTTCCAGATGATACAAATAGATTTTGCTGACATGCCCCCATAGTAGGCCTGGCTATCTAAAGCCCACTTTTTTAAAAAATATTTTTTATTATACATTTCCTTTATTATACATCATGTTTCCATTTCTAAAACAACAGTTGTATTGTCATTTCTTGATTGGTTGATGGAGTTGATGTTTACAGATTGGTTGGCTTTTTCATAGGAACATGTGTGGCTGAAGTATTGGTTGTGTGTCTATCAGCCTCCTGTGCTGTAACGACCTGGGTAATGGGCTGTGTGATGACCTCCTGAGTTCTATTGTTTTGACATCCTGGGTCTTGTGCTGTAATCTCTTGGGTCATAATGACCTGGGTGATCAACCAATCAAGAAATGACAACACAGCCAACCTCCCCATCAGTATATATAGGGAGACGGCAGCTCCAATCATACTTTGCTTGCACAAGCATGAAGCCGAAAGCACCAGCCTGAAGATGGTGAGTGGGACCTCATTGAAACATTGCCAAGATGCTCTCAACCTTACATGGGAAAAGACCCAAACACGCCAAAACCTGCATACCTGTACCCGTGAAATTCTATGAATATATATATATATATATATATATATATTCTTAAGTTTTCGCGGGTACTTACATGTCTGGCATTCAACTTTGTTCGGGTATTTTCCCACGTCATTGTAGTGGTGCTTTTAAAGTTGTAGCAAAGTTTCAGCAGAATCTCATCTGCCATCATCAGGCTTCTGTATAGTGTTCATCTGTGAGTCAGACTGTTACAGTGGTTTCAGTTTTAAATTTGGGGCTAGCCTATTGCTGTGCCAGAATGGTTTTTTCTTCATCCTGATTGGTTGGGAGTCTTGGTTTGTGTTTATTGGTCTTGGAGTTTGCTGTGTTCTGCTTGATTGGTGTTTCTAATATCTTATGTCTGTTTTGTGGCTCTTTTTTTTCCTGATTGGCTGGCAACATTGTGTTCCTTTATTGGAGGCCTTTAGTACAGCTTGGCTCTGAGTAAATGGATGGCTATCATTTGTTAGGAAGCTAGGAAGGAACACAATGTTGCCAGCCAATCAAGATACCTGCCAAATTTCCAGCCTTGGAGCTTCCATTTTCTTGCCATCTTTACTCCTTGTCCTCTTAGACTTGGAGAAAAGGGCTGCATGTAAAGCCCATGCCACAGCCCAGATTGTGTTGTAAGTGAAATAGTTGTCTACTGACAAGATACGATCAATCTGCTCTTGGGGCAAAACCTCCAGTTCATCTCTCTCCCTGCATCATCTCCAGATTTTCACTGAAAAGGCATCCCAGGTGTAGGAACATATATGGGATCTCTCTGAAAAACACTTCATTGTAGAGTAAAAGTGGTGAGTCACGTCATAGTTTGCTGTTTACTTTGTTTTCATAAGGAAGGGAAAAAAAGCTATGGATGAGTTTAATGTGAGCAGCAATTTCTGTCAAATACAAGTGAAAGCCTCCCATTATGGTTGCCAGCAGGACCTTGCCTTTAGCAGGTTCCTTAAAATTTTGCAGGGCTTTGTGTATAATTAATATCACAATATATATTGAGTTCAAGTCTGCAAAATAAAGAAACATGTTCACTTGTCTCCAGCTGTGATATGCTTCGGAAAGCCTAAAGATTTTCTTGCCAGTTGTGGAAAAGGTTTGCGATAAAACTGGACAAATGCCGTTCCTTATCAGCATGGAGGTCATCATCCGCATGAATTTCTGACCTTGGTCATTGTCTGGAGCCATCAGACCAACCAAGGTCCACCTGAAATGGAGGACCAGCTTGATCATCCCCAGGTACTGGACTCCTTCGGAGGGGAACATTGGGCAGAAGAAAGGAAATTGGCATTTATTGTTAAGATCCTGGGAAACAAAACTGTAACTGATCTAAAACAAAAAGAATTAGGGTTATTAGAATTAGAATTAGAATTCTTTATTGGTCAAGTGTGATTAGACACACAAGGAATTTGTCTCAGATGCATAAACTCTCAGTGTACATACAACAATAGGGATGACATCTCAAAAAATGACATCTCTCTTTTAATTCCAAGGCTTCTTTGATTCCCTGTTTTTCATTCCTGGTGCCTCATTTAACCTCCAAGATTATTTCTTTTCATTTATTATGGAAATAAGATATTGTGTTTAAAAGAGCCATGCCTATTAAAAAAAACCCTTTATGAACCATGTCTGCTTCTATAGACATCCTCAAAGCCTGCCCCATTTTCTGGTGTCACCCAACTTCCATGGTGGAGATGGTTCATTCTGCACAAGGATGACAATCATTTATTTATTTATTTATTTATTTATTTATTTATTTATTTATTTATTTATTTATTTATTTGATTTGTCAATCGCTTACAAGATAATAGGTATAACTATATATATAGTTATGAATACATGAAATGGGTACATATAAGAAAAATAAAAGAAACAATAGGACAGGGGTGGTAGGCACATCGGTGTGCTTATGCAAGCCCCCTACAGACCTCTTAGGAAAGGGGTGAGGTCAATAGGTCTAAGGTTAAAGTTTTTGGGGTTTGGTGAAGAAACCACAGAATCAGGTAGAGTATTCCAGACATTGACCACTCTGTTGCTGAAGTCGTATTTCCTGCAATCAAGTTTGGTGCGATTAACCTTGAGTTTGTATCTATTGTGTTGTTATGGTTGAAGCTGAAGTATTCATTGACAGGTAAGTCATTGCAATGTATAATTTTATATACCATACTTAGATCAGACAGAAGACAGCGTAATTAAGGGTTTTCTAGGTCTAGAATTTCAAGTCTGGTGGCATAAGGTATTCTACAATGAGTAGAGAAGTAGAGAACTCTTCTTGTGAAATATTTCTGGACTTTCTCAACTGTGTTAATATCAGATACGTAATGTGGGTTCCAGACTGATGAGCTGTATTTGAGTATTGGTCTAGCAAATGTTTTGTATGCTGTAGTTAGTAGTGTGATATTACCAGAGAAAAAGCTACATAGGATTAGGTTAACAACTCTTAATGCTTTTTTGGCTATGTAGTTACAGTGGGCTCTAACACTTAGATCATTAGAGATGAGTATTCCAAGGTTCTTTACAGAGCTTTGACCATCAACAAGGTCTTGATTATTCAGCCTGTATTTTATTTTCTGATATTTTTTTTGCCAATATGTAAGGCAGAGCATTTATTTGTTGAGATTTGAAATTGCCTTTTGTTTGACCATTCTGATGCATAGTCAAGATCTGTTTGAAGGGTAGCAGTATTGTCTGTGGTATTGAACAGCTTTACATCATCAGCGAAAATAACGTAGTTGCTCTTAATATGATCACAGAGGTCATTTATATAGAGTATGAAGAAAGTTGATCCTAGAACACTGCCTTGGGGGACCACTATTGACAGGTACAGAATTTGATAGGACACTCCCAATTTTGACCATTTGTTGTCTGTTTGACAGGAATGCTTCTATCCAGTTATGCAGTTGTCCAGAGATACCATAAGATTTTAGTTTTAGGAGAAGGCGGAGCTTCGTCCCGGCGTTACAGCTGCGATCTCGGGGCTCTGAGATCGCAGCTGATATTTTCGCCCCTGGTCGGTCCTAACGGACCTAAATCGTCCCGGAGAGACGGTGATCGTGAAGGGCATTGTTCCAGGATCCCAGAGATATCGCAAAATCTCTGGTTTGATCCGGAAGAAGCCCTTTTGCTGGCGGCGGAGAGGCAGCCTCCATAGCTGCTGAAGTCGGGACAGCTCCGGAAAGAAAGTGATTGGAGTGAAGTGTGTCGGCTGGGTGAGAAAAACTCTTTTGTGCTGTAAATTCGCTAAGGTTGGAAAGTTCATCCGATATAAAGAAGAAAGCTGTGAGATTTTTTTTTGACTGAAATGGTTTTGAGCGGCGTTTTTTTTTAAAGTGATGTCAAATTGAGGCTTGGTTTTGTTTTTTTTTTTGGGAAAGATTTTACTGTGACTTTGTAGGTAACCGGATTGAATTTTCTCTTATATATATTTTTATGCTCCCTTTGATTTTATGCTTCCTTTGATTTTTTAACTTTCTTTAGGATAGAGGCTCCCTTTGGCTATTTTTTCTTTTTTTTCTGTATATATTATTCCTTTTTTCTGGCGGGCGGGGAGAAAGAGCATTAAGAAACTTTGTAACACTGCCAACTAGAGGCTTGAAAGTATCTTTATGTGAATTGGAGAGAACTGCAAAAAGACCTCATCTCAAGGACTTTTTAACGTGATAAGATAGAGGGAGAGCACAGCAAAATATTATTGCAGGTGCTTTCCTGGACTGTTATCAACAACACTTGAGGTTTGGCTTTGAAGCTGTTGGAGAAGAGAGTCATAATAAGAGCCTTGGATAAATAACAAAGTGCAGTGTGTTTTCTTATATATACCCCATTCGCTAGCCTTTTTCTAAATTTTAATTTTAGTAATATTTTAGTAATATTTTTATTTTTGCCTTTTATTTTAAAGGGAAAGCCTCATAGTTTTTTTTTTCTTTTTTCTTCTTTATTTTTCTTTTCTTTTTTATTGGGACTTTTTTGCTTTTCATATTTATGTTTTTGGACTACTTTGCTGTTGTGGTTGTTGTTTTTTTTTTTTTTTTTTTTTGGATTATTGAGACTTTTTAATTGGATTAAGGTGTGAAGAATCTGAAGGAACTTTTTGTTTTTTCTTTCTCTTTTTGCTTTTTCTTTTTTCCTTTTTCTTTTGCTCCTAATCAATATTATTATTTTTGGATTTGTTTGTTTTTTCCTTTCTATTTTTTCCTTTTTTATGGTGGATTATCTCGTAATTGGATTAGGGTCTAGAAGAACCTGAAGATCTTTCTTCTTCCTTTTTTTCTGTTTCTTTTTTGGCTTTGTGTTTTTTACTATTGGAGTCCCCCATTTTGGATTATAATTGGCTGCTCTACCAGTTGGATTAAAAATTAAGAAGAATTTGAAGTTTTTGGAAACATTGAAATGAGCAAGAAACCAATTCCATCTGGCATGTCTACTTCTACCTCTGCTTCCCCACCAGCTGGAGAACAACGTTGAAGCAAGATAAGGAACAATTCAGACAATGTTGAAGCAAGATAAGGAACAAGAAAAAATAACTTTACAGTTGCAGATGATTATGCAAGGAATCCAAGATCTCAAGACAAAATCAGATATCATTGAACAAAGAACAGGAAATATTGAACAAAGAACAGAAAATATTGAACAAAGAATAGAGAAGACTGATGAAAAAGTGGAAAATATTAAACAAATGATGGTTAAGTATGAGGAGAGATTCCAAAAAATTGAGGAAGAAGGAAAACAAAGAGAGAAGAAGATTGGAAATATTGACAGCAGATTAACAGCGGTTGAACAAGAAAAAGGTGGGATGTTGAGGTGGGAGATGGAAAGGTCAGAATTTTACCTCAGATTTCAAAATATAGAAGAGGAAAAAGGAGAAAATTTGGCAGCGGTAATGATAGAAATTTTGGCAGATACTTTGGAAATTGCAGAGGAAAAGATGATGGATGGAATAGATGAGATATATCGAGTCTATACAAGATATGCGACGAGAAATAAATTACCCAAGGAAGTCCATATTAGATTTACCAAAAAATCCATTAAAACGCAAATATTACAAGTAGCAAGAGAGAAAACACTGAAATACAAGGGTAAAGAGGTTGTGGTTTTAAAACAAATACCCAGAAGAGTGAGAGAGATGAGAAGAGAATATCGATTTCTGACCAAAATACTATTGGAAAACGAAGTGAATTATAGATGGCTGATTCCAGAAGGACTAGTGTTTGGGTGGCAAGAGCAGAGATATAGAATTGATTCAATTGAGAAAGCAGAACTTTTCCATGCAGAATTTTTTGGAGGAAGAAGAGAGGAAGTAGAGAAAGAGGCCTTATCAATTGAGTTTCAAGATGAACAACTGGAGACTGAAAAAGAGAAAGGAGCAGCAGGGGGACAGATGGATGACAAAGAACAGCGTGAAGTGAGATCCACGAGAGCTGTTAGACCTAAATATAAAGCATAATCATGGAGGAAAAAAAACTGATTACAATGAATATAAATGGACTTAATTCAGCTGTTAAAAGAAGGAAAACTTTTCATAAACTAGAGAAATTAAAATTTGATATAATTTGTTTACAAGAAGTTCACATTAAAAAACAACATGAACAATTGTTATTACAGTCAAAATTAGGGAAATTATTTACCTCTTTGACTCAATGTAAGAAAAGAGGTGTGGTTTTATACATTAAAGAGGCTATTTCAGCAAAATTGATTTACACAGATGAAGATGGAAGAGTATTAATGGTAGAAATAATGGACAATAATATAAAAATACTCTTGATTGCAATTTATGCTCCGAATGATAAACAAGAAGAGTTTTATAAAAAGCTACACATGAAAATAATTGGATTGGACTATGTTAATATAATTATGATGGGAGATCTTAATGGAATTGTGGACAATAAACTGGACTATATAGCAACAACAACAAAGCAAAATAGAAAGGCTCTCCCAAGGTCCTTTTTTAAAATGACAGATGAATTAAATTTAAAAGATATTTGGAGAGAAAGAAATGTTAAAGCTAAACAATATACTTTTTATTCAAATAGACACTTATCATGGTCCAGATTAGATATGATTTGGATCTCAACAGAACTAATATCTAATATTAAAGAAACAAATATTGAAACAAGTACCTGGGCAGATCATAGCCCAATGACAATTAAATGGAAGGGACAAAAAAAAAGATCGAGATGGACATTAAATAATACTATTTTAAAGGAGAAAGATTTTACACAATGGATGGAGAAGGAATTGGCTTTTTTCTTCAGAGAAAATAAAAAAGAAGATACTTCAACGCAAAATGTGTGGGACACAATGAAGGCATATGCTAGAGGTTTGATAATAGATTATACAAGAAAAAAGAATATTAGGAAAAGGCAAGCTTCTAAGGCCTTGGAAGATGAGTATAAAACTCTTGAAAAAGAATTACAGAAAATGCCACAGAAAAAGGATATTAAATTGAAGCTGGATGTAATCAAACATAAAATGGAATTAATAGAGAAAGAAGAACTGGCACAGAAAATTAGAAACTCTAAACAGAATTATTTTGAAGATGCAAATAAACCAGGTAGATGGCTAGCATATAAATTGAGAAAAGAAAAGGAATCAAGAAAAATATTGAAGTTAATAGATGAACAAGGCCAAGTTTGTTATGGGAATAAGGAGAAAAAAGAAATTATTCGAGATTTTTATGGGCAATTATATAAACAGGAGAATATTGATGAAGAAAAAGTCAAACAGTATTTACAGGAAGCTAAGTTACCAAAGATACCTAAAGAGACTGAAGAAATGCTAGAAAGCAATATAACAATGATGGAACTAAATGAAGCATTTAAGAGACAAAATAATGGGAAAGCTCCGGGTCCAGATGGGCTTCCAGTAGAATTTTATAAAACATTTCAAGAATTATTGAGCATCCCATTGTTAGAAGTTATGAATGAAGTTATGTTAAAAAAGATGATACCTAAAACATGGTCAGAGGCTTATATTACACTCATACCAAAGGAAGAGACTGACCCATCGCAAATTAAGAATTATAGACCTATTTCTTTATTGAATGCAGATTATAAAATCTTTGCTTCAATCTTAGCAGAAAGACTTAAAAAACATTTAAATATTTTTATTCACTCAGATCAAAATGGATTTCTGCCAAAGAGACAAATTAGAGACAATATGAGAGTAATCTTGGACACTTTGGAATACTATGAGGCCCATCCTGAAAAGCAAATGGCTTTGATATTCCTAGATGCTCAAAAAGCATTTGACAACGTGAACTGGAGATTTATGTTATTATTATTGGAGCAGATGGGTTTCGCTAAAAAATTTATTCAAGCAATAGAAGCTATATTTAATAAACAGACAGCAAGGGTAATGATGGAGGGGGAATTTACAGATTTTATTAATATAAGGAAAGGCACAAGACAAGGATGCCCCCTATCTCCTTTGCTATTTGTGTTGACCTTGGAAGTGTTGAATAGAAATATTAGGGATGATAAAAGCATAAAAGGAATGAAAATTAAGAAGGAAGAATTTAAGCTACAAGCTTTTGCTGATGACTTAGCTTTTATTTTGGAAGATCCGCTAGAAACAGCTCCAAAGTTACTGGAAAGGATAGAGGCATATGGAGAGGTGGCTGGTTTGAAAATAAATAAAGATAAAACAAAGATTTTGACAAAGAATATGCTATTGAGACAGAGAGAAGAATTGGCAGATCTTTTGAAAATTCAAGTTACAAATAAGGTTAAGTATCTGGGGATATATTTGACAATAAGATGTAGCACATTAAAGGAGAATAATTATATTAAACTTAAACAACAGATAACTACAGATTTGAAGAAGTGGGAAAACTTGCAATTGTCATTAATAGGGAGAATTTCAACAATTAAGATGAATATCTTACCTAGAATTTTATTTTTGTTTCAAACAATACCAATTAGGCTTGGAAAAGACTATTTTGAAGATTTAAATAAAATTATGTTGAAGTTTATATGGCAAGGTAAAAAAGCGAGAATAAAGCTAAAGCTTTTGCAAGATGCTAGAATTAGAGGAGGTTTTGGTCTGCCTAATTGGGAATTGTATTATCAAGCTGCAAGTTTGATGTGGGTCAAAGAATGGATAACATTAAGGAAACATAGGTTGTTGACATTAGAAGGGCATGACTTGCTGTTGGGTTGGCATGCTTTTTTATGGTATAAGGGAACTAAAACACAGGGTTATTTTAGAAGACATTATGTACGGGAGTCTTTGTGGTTAAATTGGGAGAAGATAAAAAGACAATGTTATTTGAAAATTCCAGTTTGGTTATCGACCATTGAAGCATTTTCCTATCCTATAATCTACAAGAAGGAACAAACAGTTAGATATGGGGAACTTTTGGATGAAAAGGGTGAACTTAAATCGATTCAAAACTTAGAGGAACAAGGTATAAGGATGAATTGGTTTTCATATGCACAAATACACTCAAGGTATGATGAAGATTCTAAAACGGAGGGATTTTATGATAAACAGACTGATTTAGATAAGATCTTGATGGGTACTGATGAGAAGGTGATTAAAAAACTATATGGTTATTTACTGGGAATGAAATTAGAAGAAGAACAAGTCAAAGAAACTATGATTGTTTGGGGGAAGAATTTTGGATATGGGATTGATTTAGAGAAATGGCAGAAATTGTGGTCTCAAAATTATAAAATGACAATGTCAACAGCATATAAAGAAAACTTGTATAAGATGTTTTACAGGTGGCACTTTCCTCCGACAAGAATAGCAAGAATGTTCAAGAACAAATCTGAAAAATGCTGGAAATGTCATCAGATACCCGGCTCGTATTACCATATGTGGTGGACTTGTGAGGATGCTAGAAAATATTGGACTATAATTCGCATGTGGTTGGAAAAAATGACAAAGAAACATATAGATTTGAAACCAGAGATCTTCTTATTGGGAATTTTACCTGATATATATAGTAAAGATTTGAAATACCTGATTGTAAATGTATTAACAGCGGCCAGGATTGTATTTGCTAAAAATTGGAAGAATGAGAAAATACCATTACAGGAAGAAATTATTAAAAAAATATTGGAATGTGCTGAGATGAGCAGATTGACATTTGAAATTAGAGAGCAAGAGGATAAACAATTTTACGAAATTTGGGATCTTTTTTATAAATGGTTAGATGATAAAATACGATAATAGAATATTTAGAATGCTAGATAGTAAGGAATATTTTTATTTTGTTATTATTTTGCTATTTGCTATTATATTTATAAAGGATTTTTTAGGATTGATTTGATATGACTAGATGATTTGTTATAGAGTAAATTGGTTTAAAGTATTGTTAGCTCATTAAGCATGAATGATTAAAAATATAGTCAAAAACTTCTTTCTTTAGTGATATTAGGATATATAAGTTTGGATTGACAATATGAGTTGTTATGTAACATAATTGTAATTGAGACTACAGAATGAATGCACAAAAATGATGAACCATCTGACACACTGGATGTACATATAAGAGTTGATGTTTTTATGTTTTGTTTGTCTTGTTTGTTTGTAGAAAATTTAATAAAAACTTTTTCAAAAAAAAAAAAAAGATTTTAGTTTTAGGAGTAGTTTGTCATGTACCAGTGAATCAAAGGCTTTACAGAAGTCTATGTAGATTGTGTCTATTGTTTTGCCCTGATTGAGTTGTCTGTGGTTCAGCTAGGAAATACTGGGCATGATCCATTGCTGTTTACAAATACTGAGCCGAAGAATGTGTTAAAGATGTCGGCTATAATGATGTCATCATTGCAGAGAGAAGGCGGAGCTTCGTTCCGGCGATACAGCTGCGATCTCGGGGCTCTGAGATCGTAGCCGATATTTTCGCCCCTGGTCGGTCCTAACGGACCTAAACCGTCCCGTAGAGACGGTGATCGTGAAGGGCATTGTTCCAGGATCCCAGAGATATCGCAAAATCTCTGGTTTGATCCGGAAGAAGCCCTTTTGCTGGTGGCGGAGAGGCAGCCTCCATAGCTGCTGAAGTCGGGACAGCTCCGAAAAGAAAGTGATTGGAGTGAAGTGTGTCGGCTGGGTGAGAAAAACTCTTTTGTGCTGTAAATTCGCTAAGATTGGAAAGTTCATCCGATATAAAGAAGAAAGCTGTGAGATTTTTTTTTTGACTGAAATTGTTTTGAGCGGCGTTTTTTAAAGTGATGTCAAATTGAGGCTTGGTTTTTTTTTTTTTTTCTTTTCTTTATACTTTTTGGGAAAGATTTTACTGTGACTTTGTAGGTAACCGGATTGAATTTTCTCTTATATATATTTTTATGCTTCCTTTGATTTTATGCTTCCTTTGATCTTTTAACTTTCTTTAGGATAGAGGCTCCCTTTGGCTATTTTTTCTTTTTTTTCTGTATATATTATTCCTTTTTTCTGGCGGGCGGGGAGAAAGAGCATTAAGAAACTTTGTAACACTGCCAACTAGAGGCTTGAAAGTATCTTTATGTGAATTGGAGAGAACTGCAAAAAGACCTCATCTCAAGGACTTTTTAATGTGATAAGATAGAGGGAGAGCACAGCAAAATATTATTGCAGGTGCTTTCCTGGACTGTTATCAACAATACTTGAGGTTTGGCTTTGAAGCTGCTGGAGAAGAGAGTCATAACAAGAGCCTTGGATAAATAACAAAGTGCAGTGTGTTTTCTTATATATACCCCATTCGCTAGCCTTCTTCTAAATTTTAATTTTAGTAATATTTTTATTTTTGCCTTTTATTTTAAAGGGAAAGCCTCAGAGTTTTTTCATCTTTATTTTTCTTTTCTTTTTTATTGGGACCTTTTTGCTTTTCATATTTATGTTTTTGGACTACTTTGTTGTTGAGGTTGTTTTTTTTTTTGTTTTTTTTGGATTATTGAGACTTTTTAATTGGATTAAGGTGTGAAGAATCTGAAGGAACTTTTTTTTTTTTTTCTCTTTTTGCTTTTTCTTTTTTCCTTTTTCTTTTGCTCTTAATCAATATTATTATTTTTGGATTTGTTTGTTTTCTCCTTTCTATTTTTTCCTTTTTTATGGTGGACTATCTCGTAATTGGATTAGGGTCTAGAAGAACCTGAAGATCTTTCTTCTTCTTTTTTTCCTGTTTCTTCTGTGGTTTCGTGTTTTTTACTATTGGAGTTCTTCATTTTGGATTATAATTGGCTGCTCTACCAGTTGGATTAAAAGTCAAGAAGAATTTGAAGTTTTGGAAACATTGAAATGAGCAGGAAACCAATACCATCTGGCATTTCTGCTTCTACCTCTGCTTCCCCACCAGTTGGAGGACAACGTTTAATTCAGACAATGTTGAAGCAAGATAAGGAACAAGAAAAAATAACTTTACAGATGATTATGCAAGGAATCCAAGATCTCAAGACAAAATCAGATATCATTGAACAAAGAACAGGAAATATTGAACAAAGAACAGAAAATATTGAACAAAGAATAGAAAAGATTGAACAAAGAGCAGAAAATATTGAACAAAGAGCAGGAAATATTGAACAAAGAGCAGAAAATATTGAACAAAGAATAGAGAAGACTGATGAAAAAGTGGAAAATATTAAACAAATGATGGTTAAGTATGAGGAGAGATTCCAAAAAATTGAGGAAGAAGGAAAACAAAGAGAGAAGAAGATTGGAAATATTGACAGCAGACTAACAGCGGTTGAACAAGAAAAAGGTGGGATGTTGAGGTGGGAGATGGAAAGGTCAGAATTTTACCTCAGATTTCAAAATATAGAAGAGGAAAAAGGAGAAAATTTGGCAGCGATAATGATAGAAATTTTGGCAGATGTTTTGGAAATTACAGAGGAAAAGATGATGGATGGAATAGATGAGATATATCGAGTCTATACAAGATATGCGATGAGAAATAAATTACCCAGGGAAGTCCATATTAGATTTACCAAAAAATCCATTAAAACGCAAATATTACAAGTAGTAAGAGAGAAAACACTGAAATACAAGGGTAAAGAGGTTGTGGTTTTAAAACAAATACCCAGAAGAGTGAGAGAGATGAGAAGAGAATATCGATTTCTGACCAAAATACTATTGGAAAATGAAGTGAATTATAGATGGCTGATTCCAGAAGGACTAGGGTTTGGGTGGCAAGAGCAAAGATATAGAATTGATTCAATTGAGAAAGCAGAACTTTTTCATGCAGAATTCTTTGGAGGAAGAAGAGAGGGAATAGAGAAAGAGGCTTTATCAATTGAGTTTCAAGATGAACAACTGGAGACTGAAAAAGAGAAAGGAGCAGCAGGGGGACAGATGGATAATAAAGAACAGCGTGAAGTGAGATCCACGAGAGCTGTTAGACCTAAATATAAAGCATAATTATGGAGGAAAAAAAACTGATTACAATGAATATAAATGGACTTAATTCAGCTGTTAAAAGAAGGAAAACTTTTCATAAATTAGAGAAATTAAAATTTGATATAATTTGTTTACAAGAAGTTCACATTAAAAAACAACATGAACAATTGTTATTACAGCCAAAATTAGGGAAAATATTTACCTCTTTGACTCAATGTAAGAAAAGAGGTGTGGTTTTATACATTAAAGAGGCTATTCCAGCAAAATTGATTTACACGGATGAAGATGGAAGAGTATTAATGGTAGAAATAATGGACAATAATATAAAAATACTCTTGATTGCAATTTATGCTCCGAATGATAAACAAGAAGAGTTTTATAAAAAGCTACATATGAAAATAATTGGACTGGACTATGTTTATATAATTATGATGGGAGATTTTAATGGAATTGTGGACAATAAACTGGACTATATAGCAACAACAACAAAGCAAAATAGAAAGGCTCTCCCAAGGTCCTTCTTTAAAATGACAGATGAATTAACTTTAAAAGATATTTGGAGAGAAAGAAATGTTAAAGCTAAACAATATACTTTTTATTCAAATAGACATTTATCATGGTCCAGATTAGATATGATTTGGATCTCAACAGAACTAATATCTAATATTAAAGAAACAAATATTGAAACAAGTACCTGGGCAGATCATAGCCCAATGACAATTAAATGGAAGGGACAAAAAAAAGATCGAGATGGACATTAAATAATACTATTTTAAAGGAGAAAGATTTTACACAATGGATGGAGAAGGAATTGGCTTTTTTCTTTAGAGAAAATAAAAAAGAAGATACTTCAACGCAAAATGTGTGGGACACAATGAAGGCATATGCTAGAGGTTTGATAATAGATTATACAAGAAAAAAGAATATTAGGAAAAGGCAAGCTTCTAAGGCCTTGGAAGATGAGTATAAAATTCTTGAAAAAGAATTACAGAAAATGCCACAGAAAAAGGATATTAAATTGAAGCTGGATGTAATCAAACATAAAATGGAATTAATAGAGAAAGAAGAACTGGCACAGAAAATTAGAAACTCTAAACAGAATTATTTTGAAGATGCAAATAAACCAGGTAGATGGCTAGCATATAAATTGAGAAAAGAAAAGGAATCAAGAAAAATATTGAAGTTAATAGATGAACAAGGCCAAGTTTGTTATGGGAATAAGGAGAAAAAAGAAATTATTCGAGATTTTTATGGGCAATTATATAAACAGGAAAATATTGATGAAGAAAAAGTCAAACAGTATTTACAGGAAGCTAATTTACCAAAGATACCTAAAGAGACTGAAGAAATGCTAGAAAGCAATATAACAATGATGGAACTAAATGAAGCATTTAAGAGACAAAATAATGGGAAAGCTCCGGGTCCAGATGGGCTTCCAGTAGAATTTTATAAAACATTTCAAGAATTATTGAGCATCCCATTGTTAGAAGTTATGAATGAAGTTATGTTAAAAAAGATGATACCCAAAACATGGTCAAAGGCTTATATTACACTCATACCAAAGGAAGAGACTGACCCATTGCAAATTAAGAATTATAGACCTATTTCTTTATTGAACGCAGACTATAAAATCTTTGCTTCAATCTTAGCAGAAAGACTTAAAAAATATTTAAATAATTTTATTCACTCAGATCAAAATGGATTTCTGCCAAAGAGACAAATTAGAGACAATATGAGAGTAATCTTGGACACCTTGGAATACTATGAGGCTCATCCTGAAAAGCAAATGGCTTTGATATTCCTAGATGCTCAAAAAGCATTTGATAACGTGAACTGGAGATTTATGTTATTATTATTGGAGCAGATGGGTTTCGCTAAAAAATTTATTCAAGCAATAGAAGCTATATATAATAAACAGACAGCAAGGGTAATGATGGAGGGAGAACTTACAGATTTTATTAATATAAGGAAAGGCACAAGACAAGGATGCCCCCTATCTCCTTTGCTATTTGTGTTGACCTTGGAAGTGTTGAATAGAAATATTAGGGATGATAAAAGCATAAAAGGAATGAAAATTAAGAAGGAAGAATTTAAGCTACAAGCTTTTGCTGATGACTTAGCTTTTATTTTGGAAGATCCGCTAGAAACAGCTCCAAAGTTACTGGAAAGGATAGAGGCATATGGAGAGGTGGCTGGTTTGAAAATAAATAAAGACAAAACAAAGATTTTGACAAAGAATATGCTATTGAGACAGAGAGAAGAATTGGCAGATCTTTTGAAAATTCAAGTTACAAATAAGGTTAAGTATTTGGGGATATATTTGACAACAAGATGTAGCACATTAAAGGAGAATAATTATATTAAACTTAAACAACAGATAACTACAGATTTGAAGAAGTGGGAAAACTTGCAATTGTCATTAATAGGGAGAATTTCAACAATTAAGATGAATATCTTACCTAGAATTTTATTTTTGTTTCAAACAATACCAATTAGGCTTGGAAAAGACTATTTTGAAGATTTAAATAAAATTATGTTGAAGTTTATATGGCAAGGTAAAAAAGCGAGAATAAAGCTAAAGCTTTTGCAAGATGCTAGAATTAGAGGAGGCTTTGGTCTGCCTAATTGGGAATTGTATTATCAAGCTGCAAGTTTGATGTGGGTCAAAGAATGGATAACATTAAGGAAACATAGGTTGTTGACATTAGAAGGGCATGACTTGCTGTTGGGTTGGCATGCTTTTTTATGGTATAAGGGAACTAAAACACAGGGTTATTTTAGAAGACATTATGTACGGGAGTCTTTGTGGTTAAATTGGGAGAAGATAAAAAGACAATGTTATTTGAAAATTCCAGTTTGGTTATCGACCATTGAAGCATTTTCCTATCCTATAATCTACAAGAAGGAACAAACAGTTAGATATGGGGAACTTTTGGATGAAAAGGGTGAACTTAAATCGATCCAAAACTTAGAGGAACATGGTATAAGGATGAATTGGTTTTCATATGCACAAATACACTCAAGGTATGATGAAGATTCTAAAACGGAGGGATTTTATGATAAACAGACTGATTTAGATAAGATCTTGATGGGTACTGATGAGAAGGTGATTAAAAAACTATATGGTTATTTACTGGGAATGAAATTAGAAGAAGAACAAGTCAAAGAAACTATGATTGTTTGGGGGAAGAATTTTGGATATGGGATTGATTTAGAGAAATGGCAGAAATTGTGGTCTCAAAATTATAAAATGACAATGTCAACAGCATATAAAGAAAACTTGTATAAGATGTTTTACAGGTGGCACTTTCCTCCGACAAGAATAGCAAGAATGTTTAAGAACAAATCTGAAAAATGCTGGAAATGTCATCAGATACCCGGCTCGTATTACCATATGTGGTGGACTTGTGAGGATGCTAGAAAATATTGGACTATAATTTGCATGTGGTTGGAAAAAATGACAAAGAAACATATAGATTTGAAACCAGAGATCTTCTTATTGGGAATTTTACCTGATATATATAGTAAAGATTTGAAATACCTGATTGTAAATGTATTAACAGCGGCCAGGATTGTATTTGCTAAAAATTGGAAGAATGAGAAGATACCATTACAGGAAGAAATTATTAAGAAAATATTGGAATGTGCTGAGATGAGTAGATTGACATTTGAAATTAGAGAGCAAGAGGATGAACAATTTTACGAAATTTGGGATCTTTTTTATAAATGGCTAGATGATAAAATACGATAATAGAATATTTAGAATGCTAGATAGTAAGGAATATCTTTATTTTGCTATTATTTTGCTATTTGATATTATATTTATAAAGGATTTTTTAGGATTGATTTGATATGACTAGATGATTTGTTATAGAGTAAACTGGTTTAAAGTATTGTTAGCTCATTAAGCATGAATGATTAAAAATATAG
Organism: Hydrophis major; assembly: GCA_033807585.1. Lineage (NCBI taxonomy): Eukaryota > Metazoa > Chordata > Lepidosauria > Squamata > Elapidae > Hydrophis > Hydrophis major. The sequence goes on from CM066329.1 coordinate 26,181,382, forward strand.
TCAAAAACTTCTTTTTTTAGTGATATTAGGATATATAAGTTTGGATTGACAATATGAGTTGTTATGTAATGTAATTGTAATTTGAGACTACAGAATGAATGCACAAAAATGATGAACCAACTGACACACTGGATGTACATATAAGAGTTGATGTTTTTATGTTTTGTTTGTCTTGTTTGTTTGTAGAAAATTAATAAAAACTTTTTGTTCAAAAAAATGATGTCATCATTGCAGTCTTTACCATTAGGTCCTTTCAGGGTTGGGATGGACCTTGAGTCTTTTAGTTTTTTGTTTACAAAATTGTAAAAAGCCCGGGTGGAATTGGTGCGTAGAAGGTTTTCCTCTTTTTTAATGTGATAATTGGTGCATTCAGTCTTTATCTGGTGGCATAAATTTTTGTATCAGCTTTTGAAATTGGCAAGGTGACCAGATTTGTTTTTCTGCCAGAGTGATCTCTTTTTGGATTGTCCTTATTGTTATGGGTGTTAGGGATAACATTGGTTACGTAACTTAGTTTGGGTAAAAATAATATATAAACTATGTTAGTGAGTTTAAGTGTGTGTATCACTTTAACTGCAAAACATGTATTTTGGGTGCAGTTGTAAAATCACCATAAGAGGGAGATAGAGAGCTCACTGTTTTCTGGCTTGTACTGTAGTAGCTGACAATGTTGGATTGATGGTGATAACTGTGTGTTTCCCTGCTGTTGCTGAAAAGAAGAAAAGGGGTTTGATTTTCTTCATATCTCTGACTGCAAAAGAGATATGTTGCTGGACTGATTATTTGTAAGTTTACTGACCTCTATTTTCAACACTGGACTTTGCAACTGATTAATCCCTGGATGGACTGAACTAGTGTATGACATATGGACTGTTTGACTATGCTATAACTCTTGCTGGAATAATAAAAACTATTTTACTGGCACAGTGTATCTGTCTTACTGAGTGTAAACTACAACAACATTTATCTCACATAATTTGCCTGCCTGCTAGACTGCCATTGCATGTTCTGCTAGGGTGTGTATCCCTAACAATGGGTAATCGGTTTTTTGTTTTGTTTTGGGAGTTGTTGTTGGTAAATATAGTTTGATGACTCTTTTGACTTCAAGTAAAAATATGTTGTAATGGTCTTCAACAGTATTGCATCCAGTGAATAGAGATTGCCAATCAAGGGATGTGTCAGCCTCAAGATATCTTCCATATTTCATACCTTCTGCATCCTAACTATTGCATCTTTTCTGCTGCCATGCTATACTATTTCTTTTGGCTGTCATTAGCAACGGGTGGAGGGGGGAACTTGGAGGGGAAGAGAACTGGAGGTGTTTTGCATTCCTTGGCTGTGGGTAGCAAGGGGAGGGGGTATATGATTTTTTCTCTTTAACTTTCCATTTCTTGGCTAGCTTCTATCCCCTTTTGTGCAGCTGCGAACTTTATCAAAATATGTCAAGTTCAATGGACAGAGACCTCATCACCACCTGACGATGGCCACATGATCATATTCAGAACTTTTAATTGGAAGAATTTTTTGGACTTTGGGGGGTGGGAACAATTCCACTCCTTTGTATATGTGATCTGCGTGCCAATTTCTCAGTTTCGGAATTAAATCTGTAGCTTCCACTTTGATTTCCAGTAAAAGGATAACTTTGCTCTAACCCATGGAGTCTGAGTATTTCTTTCTTGGATTTTGAAGGGAGCACACACTGACAGGATGAGAGATCATTGTCTATAAGATTATAGTTGCTTTTTTTAAAGTTATAATTGGGGATTCCATCATTGTGATGATTTTTGTGTGGCATATGTTGAGACAAAAGTCAATCATATTGTGGTCACTGCTGGAAAAGGGTTCTTTAGTTTGTATTCCGTAAGTTAAATTCAAACTATTGCAGAAGATGAGATCGATGCAGTTGTTTAGTTTAGTGTTGTCGGTTACTAGTTGTTCCAGTCCCAGATTTGTAACAGCATTGTAGAAGGTTGCGTGTATGGGTTCAGTTGTACATTCATTTAGGTCCAGTCAATATGACGTAGATTGAAGTCACCAGGAAAGATAAAAGAATGTGGGCAGGATGTTGCCCATGTTAGTAGTGAATTTAGCTTGTTTCCATGTTTGATTTCATAATTAGGTGCTCTGTAACATAGTAAGAATCGAAATGTGATATTTAAGGATAGTTCACAGATGATGGTCTCAGGGAGAGCAAGCTCCTGAGTAACTTGGATATTTTTTAAATGTAAGGACTTTTATACAAGATAGCGACACCACCTTCTCTACGAATTTCACGATCTGATCGGTAAACATGATAGTCTCTTACTGTGGTAATGGAGTCAGGGAGAGATGTGTTGAGCCATGTTTCACAGACAAATATGAAGTCAAATTTAGCCATATTTAGTAAGAGGAGAAATTCAGATATTTTATTCACAAGGCTTCTTGCATTGAGTAACTTGTATTTAAGGCCAGCAGTAGTTGGAATTGAGGTAGTTAGGGGCGGGCGTGCCTAGTCTTGGGTGATGGTGCATTGGTTGAGGTAGGGTTGTGGTTGAAGGTTAAAGCTGAGTTGCGGGTTGTGTGACCTACTTTTGACACAGTCAGCATGGTAGTCAATGTACAGATTCTTCTCTCCATTGTCTAGATGTTTTTTGAGTTCTGTGCGGAGTACACAGGAGCAGGCACATTGCTGTATAGTTAGGTCAGGGTGAGAATGGAGGTTCTTATGGATGGTGTTGCTTTTGGGAAGTGAATTTATAGTATAAATGAATTTACATTGCAAATGACCCTGCAGAAGCATTGGGCCACAGAGCTGTCTCTGTTTTTCAGCTCTCGGCCAATGTGGGAAATGTCAAGTATTTCATCAGGGGAGATAGTTGATGCTTGAAAATCACTGATTATGTTTTTGAGAGTTGTGATGTCATCATTGTCATTGATGTCCTCTAGAACAAATAAGATGGCATTTGGACGTTTCCATTCATGATCAACAGCTTCTCTGGTGAGGATTGGGATATCATTATTTGTCTGGCTTATGTTTTTTTGTGGATTAGGTTGTGGATTGGGTTGTGATTGTTGGGTAGAGATGTGGTTTGTAGCTATTGGATGTTCAGGTTTTTGCACTGTGTCTTTTTTTTCAAGGTTGGATAATCTTTCTTTTAAGGCATCCAGGGATGCTCTTCGTGTTTCTATGGTATCAACTCTTTCAAACAGATCCAGTTTGGGTCTGCATAATTTGCAGAGATATGGAAATTCATTGGATGATTCTTGGCATTGAATCATTTGCTCAGGTAATCCCAAGCAGTCATGATGAGCGTATTTATTACATAGAGAACATTTGATGGAGTTTTCATTATCCTTTAGAGCTTTGTAGCATTTAAGGCATGTGCAGGAGTCTTGTGGTTCATTGGTGGGGATTATTTTCTCTTTAGGTTGTGGTTTGGCATTGGATTTTTTTCTTGGTATGTTAATGTTGCAGCAATTCTTGCTTCCAAATCAGGACACAAGACCACGAAAGGTTGGAGAGTACAGGTTTTATTTGCGCAAAGCGTTCAGAGCATTAACATGGCAAATTCTGAACCCCCAGCTCTTCCTGAGACAATATTTTTATACCGATTATGACCTCAGCATAGACCTGGGCGTTACTCTTGCTACATTTTACCAAATAAGGACAAGATTGCATACATTTCTATAAGGGAAGTATAAAGAGGAAATAACAAGTATATTTTTGACTATTCAGTTATCTTACACCATCAGTTATTTTCCATGTTCACCCTTGTTTACAGTAATGTGGTTAGTTCAAGTTCCTGAGTTCAGCAGTTTTAAGGGTTTGCAAAATATTACGGGAAGCTGGGATCTTTGCTAAATATGACTTGTTGACCTATGCTAAATATAAAAAGTGCTTTATATGATTTTTATAAAAAGTGCTTTATATGCTCTTTTTCAACTGCTTCAGTAGGTTTGTTAAGATGTACATTGATTAAATTAATTAATGGAACAATTTTGGGTAATCAATATAGCCAATATCACACCAATCAATTACAATAATCTCTCTAGTCAAATAATTTTCCTAAGCAACAATCAGCCTAATAAATTAATTACACTAATTGCTAATCAATTAATTACACTAATTATTAATCACACTGTTCAATTAAATTAACTAAATCACTAATTTTACTAATCAATTAAATTACATGAATCTTGATCTTTTAAACTAATCAGTAATCACACTATTTGCACTAAACACTCTAATCACACTAATCAATTAAAACAATAAATCAATTAAACCATTAATGAAATATTTTATAGAAATTGATTATCTAAACATTGATAAAGGTAATGAGGTAGAAAAGTTGTAAGTTTTGAGGTAATGAATTAATCAGTGTTTGATTAAAGTAATGAGGTAGTATTGAGAGTCTGCAAGGAAAGGGTTAATTGTTTTACTAGCAGCTGTTATTTACTGGGTGGGAGGAATTTATTGCTCTGATTGCTGCTGCTATTACTTTATAAACAATAGGCTGTAACAAGATGTTAAAAGCACGCTGGATTTTTGAAAGAGAACAAAACTCGCTTAATTAGAACACTTTAACTACAATCAATATGTCTCTGAATAAGATTTGTTATGGATTAAACCATTGCAGCGATACAACCGAAACAGCTTCGTCTTACAACAGACTTGTAATCCTGCAATTCTCATTGGCCTGTGAATAGCGAGTCGTGATTGGTCAGGTTTGGCCAGTCTGATTGGCTGTTAATGGAAGCCCCTGATTGGACGCTTGTGAAAGTGATAGACTCAGTTCATTGGTTGTTTAATGGCAGCAAGCTCTATAAAAGAGATACTGCTGCCCAGGTTTTCTGCTCCAGTCTTTCTTGTTAAATAAAGAGTTGAAGTCACAGTTCGATGTCTCGTCTCCATTCTTACGCCCATGCCCAGAACGTAACACTGGCAACGAAGGTGGGATCCGGAGACGATAGAGTTGACTAGAACATATCGGACAAAGAAAGAGCACGTGGTGAAAGAACGCATGAAACAGACGGCAAGATGACTAGTGGCGCCATACCACCCGCTCCATTCGACCCAGCAACCAAAGACTGGGACTCGTATATAAACCATTTCCAGATGTTCCTGGAGACCAACAATTTAAAAGATGCAACGTCTGGCAAGAAACGAGCGGTGTTCCTGACTCATTGCGGCCCCGCCATTTTCAAAATGGCTAAAGCACTAGCAAAACTGGCAGAAGTGAAGACCATGGATTGGGACACCCTCACTCCAATCCTCAGGGCCTATTACGCACCCGCAGTACCTACACTGATACAAAGACACGAATTTTACCAGAGGGACCAACGGAAGGACGAGAGCGTTGGTAATTTTGTAGCTGACCTCCGGAACCTAGGAGGCCTTTGTGGTTTTGCAAACTTAGAGGAAGCCCTAAGAGACCGAATAGTTCTGGGATTAAATGCACCACACGTGCAGAGTAAGCTGATGGTGAAAGGCGACATCAGCCTTATAGATGTCATCGCCAACGCTACTGCAGCAGAAGCAACCAGGATGTCAGCCACTCGAATGCGCCAAGCGAACACACCGCTTCGCCAACTTGCTGATGACGCACCACTCACCACTGAGAAGCACGCTACCGCTACCCACCCCGAAGACCTCGAGTCATCCTCAGACAGTGACAAAGAGGAGGTCAACCAACTCCACTCGGAATGAGAGTAAAGGAACCAGCGATGTCCATGCCAATGTGTGGGTTGCGGGGCAAACCACCTGTGATCGGACTGCAAATTCCTCAATGCGCTCTGCCGTAACTGTGGAAAAAAAGGCCACATCGCGAAGGTCTGCAGAAGCAGATGAGAGTCCAGTCCCAGCCGAAAGGAGAACAACCTCCGTCGGGAGATAAGCAAACCTCCTGAGAACCGGGACCGTCTGAACCACCAATGGAACAACCACTACCAATACAGAAACCAAGCACCTGCCTTTTCAATGAGACAAGAAGAGGCCCACCACACCATTGTCATCGGCCATGCTTCATTGCTCGATGCAAGGAAAATATGAGTGAAGGTTACTATTGAGAATCGACCATGTGTGATGGAAGTCGATTCGGGATCGTCTCTATCGATGGTATCCTGGAAAACCCTCAAGCAACTGATCCCTGCCATCTCCCGCCAGGACCTCAGCATGCAGTGAATCATCCTGAAAGACTATCAGGGAAACAGAATCCCAGTTGTCAGTTCCAGCAACGTCCAAGTATCATTCAAGGACCGCACAGCAATGCTTCCCCTAACTGTCATCGATCATGACCGACTCAGCTTGTTAGGGCTATAGCGGTGCGCCCCACTCGGAATTGAACTAGCTGTACCAGAACACCATACAAGAAATGACGACTGGGAAGAGACTCTCTTCCAGGAATTCCAGGACGTGTTCACAGGAACATTAGGCAAGTACAAGGGGACCCCTATATCGTTTTATCTCAGCCCCAATGTAGCTCCTATTTGGCTTAAACCCCGTCGAGTACCTTTTGCATTAAAACCTAAAATTGACGAACAGCTAGATAAACAGCCCAGGGTGAATTGGAACCGATTGACCACGCCCATTGGGAAACCCCGATAGTAACGCCCATGAAGCCAGATGGTTCGTTAAGAATTTGCGGGGACTATTGGGCCACCCTAAATCATGCTCTTCAACAGAGCGCTTATCCAGTACCGGTGGTTCAACACTTTCTTCATTCCCTGGGTGGCGGAAAAATATTTGCGAAATTGGACTTAGCTCAGGCATACCAGCAATTCCCTGTGGATGCAGCAACTGCAGAAGCCCAGACAATAGTTACACATAGAGGCGTTTTTAAATGCAATAAACTCCAATTCGGAGTAAGCGTGGTGCCGGGCATTTTCCAAAGTTTAATGGAGAGACTATTACAAGGCATAAAAGGTGTCGTGCCTTATTTTGATGACGTCCTAATAGCTGCCTCCACTAAAGAATTATTAGTACAACGGCTCAGAAAAGTTCTGCAGAAATTCAAAGACGCGGGTCTTAAGGTAAAATGAGACAAGTGCCAACTTTGTACGGAGAGAGTAGAGTTCCTGGGATACCTTCTCAACAGACAGGGAATCGTGATTGGTCAGGTTTGGCCAGTCTGATTGGCTGTTAATGGAAGCCCCTGATTGGACGCTTGTGAAAACAATAGACTCAGTTCATTGGTTGTTTAACGGCAGCAAGCTCTATAAAAGAGAAACTGCTGCCCAGGTTTTCTGCTGCAGTCCTTCTTGTTAAATAAAGAGTTGAAGTCACAGTTCGATGTCTCGTCTCCATTCTTACGCCCATGCCCAGAACGTAACAAGTTTGTTTTCCAATAGTTTCCCAAAGTTTTTCAAGTTGAGTCGTAGTAAAAATACAGTCCAGAAATTTGGGTTAACCAATCCAATTTGTCCTTTACTTTTAAAGTTACTTCTAGCTGCAATATCTTTTTTTCTTTTTAAATCTGACAGTCACTCCCGATTGTTAATTGCAACTAATTTCCTCCTTTGAGTCTGTTAAGTACTGAACATGGGTCGGAGTAAATGGAGACAGCCTCTGAATAGTGAACTTTCAGCTCTTTATTTGCATAGTGACTTCTCAAAACAACAACAGTGGACTCTGCCTTATATAGGCAACCCTTGTGAGAATTGTCCAACAACGAGCTATGAACGCTAGCTCTTTTAACCAATAAGAATTCTCTGTTAAGGGCCAATCGGATTCCTCAGAACTAGCCAATCTGATCTGGCCGCCTAACAGCCAATCAGAAGTGCAGGGCCAGAACCCTGCACTTTACCTCAAGCTCATACTTTATTAACTATGGTACATACACAACACCCCTTCCCCCTGGCTTCTTAATTACGGTGTAGTTATATAGTCCCTTAGATAGGAGGGTTGTCTTTTAACTCTTTCGGATTTTCGTTGGATTGGTTGGTTGCAATCCTGTTGAGGTAGATTGTTGTTTGGCAGTGGTTCCACTTCTTGCTCAGCTGTAGTTCGTCGCTCCCTTCGAGTGGATTCCCTGGAACTTCTTCCTTACCTCCCCCCCCTCGGTTTGGTCATGGGGGAGTTGTTTACTGGCCGTTGTGAGTCGTGACTGTAATTGGTCGATATGCCGTTTCCACAGTTTATTGTCACAGCATTTCACTACGTAGGATTTGGGGCCGGTCGCTCATACTACTGTCACCTCTATCCATAACGGGTCACCCGATAAGTTCCGTGCGTAAACGAGGTCTCCTACCTGGAAGGTGCGACAGCGGCTGCTGGATCCAATTGTCTTTTCCAGTTCATAAGCAGGGTGCAACCGGTCGAGGTGGGAGCGGAGTCTTTGTGCCATCAGTAGTTTGGTGGGAGTTCTGCCGGTGACGCTATGTGAAGTTATGTGTTGCAAAAAGAGAATTTGGTTGACCTTGTCATTGATATTGTCATAGTCCACTTTTTGCAAAGTCTTTTTAACAAATTGGACCATGCGTTCAGCTCGACCATTGGTCGCAGGGTGTGCAAGCGAGATGAGCGCATGGCGGCTGCTGCGGTCAGCGAGGTACTGCTCGAACATTAGTGCCGTAAGCTGTGGCCCATTATCGGACACCAGGACATCTGGCAATCCGTGGGTTGCAAAGAGTCTGTTTAGAATCTTGATCACCGCCTCGGAGGTCATAGCCGTCATACGATGAATTTCTAACCAATTGGAGTATGCGTCAACTGTCAGCAGGAAGGTATAGCCCTTGGTTGGCCCCGCGAAATCCAGGTGGATTCTGGACCAGGGTCCACGTGGTGTCTCCCATTCAGTAGGCATGGCTTTTGGTGGGGCATTGCTGACTTGTTGGCAATTGCAACACGCTTTAACCCACTGCTCAATTTGCCGGTCCATGCCTGGCCACCATGCGTAGCTCCGTGCAAGCGCCTTCATTCGCACGATGCCGGGGTGGCCCTCATGCAGAATTCGCAGCAGCATCTTCCGGAGTCGCTCTGGGACAATGACTCTATCGCCCCAGATGATACAGCCTTTTTGGGAAAAAAGTTCAGTCTGTCGAGATTTGAATGGTGCGAAGTCATCTGGTACTTGGTCCAATGGCAATCCACGTTCTACCCAGCCTAGGACTCGAGCTAGGGTGTGATCTCATTTGGTTTCTCTTGCGATGTCTCGGGCGGTCATAGGTGGCGAGTTGAATGTTTCGATCTGCAACGTGGTTGCCGTTGGAACCGGATCGTCGAGAGTCTCTGGAAGCGATGCTCGGCTTAATGCGTCGGCGTGGGGAATGGCTTTCCCCGGCGATATTGCAGGCGATAATTATCAGCAGCTAGGAATTCTGACCATCGGGTCATTCTAGGGGATAATATGTAGGGGGTTGGCTTGTCCCTGGCTATTATCCATAGCAACGGTTTGTGGTCAGTTATAATGGTAAATGTCCTTCCATACACATATTCATGAAATTTTTTTACAGCTGAAACGATTGCGAGGGCTTCTTTATCAATTTGTCCATAGTTCCGCTCTGCTTGTGAAAGAGTCTTTGAAAAGTATGCAACAGGGGCTTCATTCCCATTAGGCAGTACATGGCTCAAAATGGTGCCCACCTCGAAAGGCTATGCATCACAGGTTGTAACTAATGGCAAAGTCTCGTTATACTGCATAAGTACAGAGTCAGATGTGAGCAGTTTTTTAACATTCCGGAACGCTTGCTCTTCCCGGTAACCCCATACCCACAATGCTTTCTTATCTAATAATCGATGTAACGGTTCAGCGACGGTTGCCTTGTGCAGTTAAAATACATTATAGAAATTAATGAGGACTAAGAACGCCTGGAGATCGGCCTTGTTGCGTGGCCTGGGAGCGTTTTTGATCAGTTTTAATTTACTCTCGGTAGGATGAATGCCCTGACTATCAATCCGGTACCCTAGAAACTCAACATTGTCAGTATACAATTGACATTTATTTTTTTTCACCTTAAGTCCGGCCTCTTGAAATTTTTTTAGGACGCATTTCAAACGGTCCTGTAAGATTTTTTGGGTAGGGGCTGCAATTAATACATCATCAAAATAAGGGACCACGCTCTTGATTCCTTGTAATAACCTTTCCATAAGGCTCTGGAAGATCCCCGGGGCTACACTAACTCCGAATTGCAATCGGGTACATTTAAAGGCACCCTTGTGCGTTACAATTGTTTGGGCTTGAGCCGTTTTTTCATCCACTGGTAATTGTTGATAAGCTTGGGTTAAAACTAATTTAGTGAAAACCTTACCGCCCCCCAAGGAATGGAGGAGGTGCTGCATCACCGGAACTGGATACGCATTCTGCTGTAGGGTGTGGTTCAAATTGGCCCAGTAGTCCCTACAAATTCGGATTGACCCGTCTGGCTTAATGGGTGTTAAAATAGGGGTTTCCCATGAAGAGTGATCGATAGGCTTCAACACCCCTTGAGTAATTAACTTGTCGAGTTGTTCGTCGATTTTTGCTTTAAGAGCGAACGGAACTCGACGGGGCTTCAAGCGAATGGGAGCTACTTTTGAATCTAGACTGAATGAGATCGGGGTCCCCTTATACTCGCCTAAGCTGTCCGCGAAGATGTCACTGAACTCAGAGATAAGGTCTTCCTCCCACTCACAACCACCAACTCGGTTCACACTGGCCACTTCAATGCCGAGTGGTGCGAACCATTGGATGCCTAGTAGGCTAGGTCTATCTCTATCGATGACCGTTAGAGGTAAGTATGCTGTATGCTTCTTGAAGGAGACTCGGACTTGACAGGACCCGACAATGGGGATTCGATTTCCTTGGTAGTCCTTGAGGATGAGGCGTTGAAATTGGAGGTCTTGACGTTGAATTGTGGGGATGAGTTGCTTGAGTGTCTTCCAAGACACCATCGAGAGGGATGATCCTGAATCGACCTCCATGTGGCAAGGCTGGTTCTCGATGGCTACCGTGACCCGGATTTTCTTAGTGTCCAAAGCTGAGACGTGACCGATAGTGATAGTATGGTCAGCCTCTTCTCTTTGCAAAACTCAATTTCTGTAGGAGTGGTTTACTGGCTCTCACCTTACAGGACGGTTTCCTGTCGATTGGCGATAGTTGGCCCCTTTTGAGGCCTGGCTGAGTCCTGGTAAACTGCGGCAGACCCGGCTGATGTGGCCTCATTTCCCGCACTCATGGCAGAGTGCGTCGCGGAATTTGCATTCGGCCCTGGCATGGTTGGCTCCACAGCCAGCGCAAAGGCGTAAGGGCTTCGGGCGAGGGTCCCGGTCGGACCGCAGTTGATGGACCCCTTCTTCGTCGCTGTCTGACGACGAAGAGAGGTCCTCGTGGTGTGTTGTTGATAGCTGCCCTTCTGTGCTAGGTGAGATTTCGCTGGCCGGTGGTGGTACCGGAGTGCGGCTTCGCCGTAGTTGTGCAGCTGACTTTTTGGTCACCTCCACAGCCGTGGCTTCAGCGATGGCGTCAGCAAGGCTGATGTTGCCTTTTGCCATCAGTTTGCTTTGCATGCCTAGTGCATCTAATCCCAGAACTATTCAATCTCTAAGTGCCTCTTCTAAATCGGCGAACCCGCAGAGGCCCCCTAAATTTCGGAGGTCCGCCACAAAATTGGCCATGCTCTCCCCTTTTCGTTGGTTTCTCTGATAAAACTCGTGGCATCTCACAAGCGTAGGCATGGTTGGCGCGTAATGGTCTCTCAGGATGGGTTCAAGGTCGTCCCAGCTCATGGCTTTCACTTCTCGAAGTTTGGCGAGTGCTTTAGCCATCTTAAATACGGCTGGGCCGCAATGCGTCAGGAACAGCGCCCTCTTCTTTGCTGGTGTGGCGTCCTTCAAGTCATTCGTCTCAAGAAACATTTGGAAGCGATCCATGTAGGATTCCCAATCCTCTTGGTTTGGATCGAACGGAGCGGGTGGTACGATGCCCCCGGACATGGTTCCGTTGTTGGCGTCATCTATCACGTGCTCGGTATTGTTTCCTGGCTTCTTCGGTTCAGACGTCTCCACATCCCATCCTCATCGCCAGTGTTAAGTACTGAACATGGGTCGGAGTAAATGGAGACAGCCTCTGAATAGTGAACTTTCAGCTCTTTATTTGCATAGTGACCTCTCAAAACAACAACAGTGAACTCTGCCTTATATAGGCAACCTTGTGAGAATTGTCCAATAACGAGCTATGAATGCTAACTCTTTTAACTAATAAGAATTCTCTGTTAAGGGCCAATCGGATTCCTCAGAACTAGCCAATCCGATCTGGCCACCTAACAGCCAATCAGAAGTGCAGGGCCAGAACCCTGCACTTTACCTCAAGCTCATACTTTATTAACTATGGTACATACAAAACAGAGTCCCACTTTCCAAGGAAAATTCCACTGCAGAAATTGGAGTGATTCTTATCAAGACTAAGCATGCTGTTACAAGATCTTTCCTTTCTTTTTCACTTCCATCTCAGTTGCCTTCCCAGCTTCGATTTAGCCATGCTGGCAGTTCTCTTTTTAGTTTGGATGGAGAGGATTTCTTCGGGTCAGTCGAGGAGACTCTCCTCTCCTCATGACCACTAAAGCATTCCTCTTCCTTTATCACCCGTCCAGAGTGACTTTCGGCTCCTAAGAGCCTCAGGGCTTTCTCCTCCCTCCTTATTTCTCCCTGCCAGCTGTCCGATGTGGCTCTGAGGAAACTGTGTGGATGATATTAATGGAAACACATTGTCTGGCGTGGAAGATACTTCTATCAGCTATGTGAGGGATTTAAATGAAGGTATGTTGTTTGCACTCCACTGGCTTCAAGTGATCTAGTTCTAGAGTTCCACCAGTGTGATTAATAGCGCTTGATGGAAAGAGATTCACTTCTCTGGGGAAGGAGAGGAGGGCTCTGGATCAGCTAGCAGTAGTTCCGCCAGCATTATTAGGGCTCCACGGCTTCAGAATCGAGTGTTTTGGGGCTTGTTTTGGCGTTCTGGTTTACTCAAGGTTTACACAAGGGAGCAGCTTTAAAAGTGATTTCTGGTGCAGGTGGTGTCTTTATAGGGAGAGTTTAGTTGCTTTCTAGCAGCAGATGGGCTCCCCTTCTTGAGGTACCTTCTTAAACCCAGGACGACAGCTTTCCACACATGCAGAATGTGGCAATGGCTGAGGAGAGAAAAGGATATAAATCTCTGGATAGGAAAATGGGTGGTGTCGTGTCGTCGGAAATGATGCCAGGAGTCGGTGACTTAGTATCAAGCTCTTTTATTGAGTTAGGAACTGAACTGGGGTTATGGAAAAACTTTGCGGCTTTTTATTTCTTTAGCCACGGCGGCTGCGGCCAATGGCACCGCTTTGAATCTCCCGCGATTCGAATTGACCAATTGCGGGAGATTCTTAGCGAGCCAATCGGCGCAGCTCGCCTAGCCAATCAGAGTGCCCCGCGCTTTGGCCAATCAAAGCGCGGGGATCTCAAGAATGCTAATGAGGGGACAGAACAGGTGGCATACATAAAATAACCAGAAACCAACTTATTTCCAGAAAAGTTGCAGAACGGTTAGTACAAGATTTAGCTTTGACTAAGTAGAAGCCAATAAGAAATGTGAGGAAGATCAAGAAGATTGAACTGCATACTTCTCCTTTGTTTCTCTTTCCATTAGATGTTTCACACATGGTACAAATTTAGACTTTCATTTTAAACCTGGATACAATAGTTAATTCCCTGGGGATACATTGCTTGGACATTTTGATTTGGCTACAGTTTGAATTAATTGAATGACTGCCACAGTCTTCCTCCCTTTCCATAGACTCAGTGAATAGTTTGCATGACAATGGAAGATTTACATGAAAAAATGAAAATTGGATATTCATAGCCACCTCCACCTCCCCCTCCCCCTCCTCCTCTGACTTAGCCTCTGGAAACAAATACTGTGGGGGTAAGATACCCCCATCACCCCTTGGGATGCTTTAAAATGGTTTCTGCAATGGTAATGGCTTCACAGGGCTTCCTCTTTTGGAGGAATAGAAGAATTGCAATGCTGCACGACAGACAGTACAACAGCATGAGTCCCGACTACAGGATTTTCCTGTCTAATACAGGATTGGGATAAATAAATACTCGGGCAATGCCAGGTTATTAGTTAGTAGCCAATAAAGAAGTTTTCAGTCTTGAAAGTTTGATTAGCTGATGTGAAAACTGAAAGGCAATGAAAGCAATCCCCCACCAAACTCCAAATTGCAATACTGCATTTGCCACTTTCAGTGGAATAAAATAAATATTAGTAACACCTTGCTCAGCATTTCCACCTGTGTGATTCTCTTCTGGTCGATGGAAAATTCAAAATCCTGAGATTCCCATTTTTTTAGGGTCCCAGATTTCACTCTCTTGACAGATTGATTTGGGAAAATGATCCAGTTCACAATATCCAGGTCAGGTGTAAGATCTCCTTTCTCATCCAAATATACCCCTTCTATGGAATTATTGTAAAACTGGAAGATTTGAAGGAAAGGGTGAAGCTGGAAAGAAAATAAAATAAATAAGAGTTTAAGAAGGGACCTCAAAAGTTCTTTGAAAAGATACCCTGAGTCTATGCTGGGAGGGATCTAAATATTTCTGTCTGTCTACTCAAAAAATAGGTTTTACAGTCTGATTTGCTCTTGGGTAGCAGAATATCAAAAAACAGAGGAATAATAGCAGCTGCTATCAATGTTTAAATATGTAAATCAGAATAATAACTGTAAAGGAGAGAAGTTAAGCATTTGGCCAGGTTCTTGTTCTGACTGCTTTATCACAGCAACACTAATATATAATTCCTCTAAAGGGGAAAAATTTCACTAATTTTTAATTGATCTAAAATAATTAACCTGTAACAGAAGTTGCAGCCATTCAGATTTTTTTTTTGACTTGAGGGTTGTTGTTAGATTTTTCTATAGTCTTATCATTAATTGCCTAAAGGGAACCTGCATTATTCTTACTTTCCTGTGTTGTTCTTCAGTGATATTTGTCCACAACTTCTCTCTTCTGGTTGCTTATCATTCTTTTCTGAGATTGGAATAAGTTACCTCATTGTCTCTAATTGTCTAATATGTAATCTCAGGTTGACCTCTTGTTTATACCACCTCACCAGTTTAATAAAAAACCAAGACATCAATGAATTTGCTTTGAAAAGTTAAAACAAGAAAATATTGCAAAAACAAAAGGATCATAGTAAAATGGAAAAGGAAATGAAGTAAATGAAAGGTTGGAATTGGACTGAATTGAACTGAATTATTCTTTTCAGAATAAATAGGCAACCACTTATAAAAGTACTGGTAATTCCCATATTTCAAGGAAATATGACTAAAGGAAAGGAAATACCTGCCAAGCCTTCAGCCTTTGAGCTTCCACCTTCATGTTTCTGTTCCTTCCTGATCTCTTTGATGTGGATACATGAGCTGAATTTAAGGCTCTTCTCACAGCCCAGATGATGTTATAGATGAGATAGCTGTCCAGGGTCAGGATCCGATCAATCATCTCTTTCCTCACATCTACCAGTTCTTTTCTCTATCTACACCGTCTCCAGACTTTTACTGAAAAGGCATCCTTAGTGGATGAACATCTAAAGGTTTTCTCCAAAAAATCAACTAGGAAGTCATCAAAGTTACCAAAAGCATCACAGCTTGCCCATTTCCTTTCCTTTATCAGAAAGGAAAAAACAGCACCAATGTGTTTCAAGGAATACGCGAAAAACACAAAATCAAGATTAAAAACCCACTGAGCTGTGTTGATCCAGACTTTACCTGCAACATGTTGTGAAAGACATGTAAGTATGGCATCTATAATTCTCAATCCCAGCAAGAACGAACCAATCTCTGAACCATAAACAAAGATATTGACTTTTGCCCATTTGTAATATTCATCTGGATTGACATTTATATTCACAAAACTCAGTGAAAAGCTATGATATATAACTGCACAAATGCCATTCCATAACATCAAATAAGACATTGTCCTCATGAACTCTCCCCCTAGTCAGTTTCAGGAGCCAACAGAGCAACCAAGGTCCACTTGAAGTAGAGGAGAAGCTGGATCATCCCTGGGTATTCGACTCCTTCAGTAGGGAGCATTTGGGTAGAAGAAAGGAAAATACCTTTTATCCCCAAGAATTCTAGAAGCAAAACTATAACTGATCTGAAAGAAATGGAAAATGGTACTTTATATGTAACAAGCAACACCCAACTCTTATCATTTCCATAAAAGAGCCATGTTTTTCATTTGCAGAGGAACTCTGATTCAAAGTTTCATGACTCAAAACTATCTCCTCAAGAAAGACACACCTGAGGGATTTTGTAGGTGCCCAACATGGTAGCAATCTGCATGGAGATACCAGTCTCAGACTCTTCCAGAACAACTATTGTGTTTCTCTGCTTTCCACATCTGTAGTTTGGTACATTGGCCTCTCCATCAGAAAGCAGGTCCAGCAAAAGATTTGTAGTCATTTCTACCATGAAGAAATTTTCATAGATATTATAACCCAGGGTGATGTTGGGTAAGAGATGGTCATTCTTGATGATGTCCTCAATGGGAAAAAAGAAGGGCATAA